>JAIWND010000005.1:0-1390928 GCA_025330725.1 Chlamydoabsidia padenii | reverse complement strand
ATATTGAAGGGAAGAGTCGCATGATCAGTGTCACTACTAAATCGATAATACGCTACAAGATTCAAGTCTATGATTACTGAATCGAATGAATCATCTATCTTGAGAAAGAATGAGGAATGATAAATGAGACTTGTTCTCAATATGGATAGTACTTGAAACTGCATGATGACCAATGAAGGTATCAAACCAGTAACTCCGCACTTTTCTGGGTAACCCAAAGACAACCATTTTATCAAAGAAGACATAAAAAAAAAAAAAAATAGTCAAAAAGTTTTATTATAATAGTATCAAATAACAGTGTATCTATCCATCACCATAAAAAAAAAAAACTAATCTATTCATCTACAAAGACTTGAGCATCAACAGCTGGGAATAGTTCAAAGAAGGCACCAAGTAGATCGATTCCATTCTTGACATCATCTACACCAGCTGTTTCCCGGATAGAATGCATACTAAGTTGAGGATTTCCCACATCTAATGATAATAAAAGTTGATCCAAGTATCAATCATCCAAAACTGCGATTCCTTTTCTATACTTACCTATGGTTCGTAGACCTAGTTTGGCTGCAAGCATGGGACCAATAGTACTTCCACATCGTGAATCATTTCGAACAACAAATTCCTATCGTATTTAATATATATATATAAAAGAAGAAGTATCCATATTCATGTTAACAGATAACCAATACAAGCATGTAACCTAGTATAATCCAAATTGGTGATCCTGTTTACCTGTATAGGGATATCTCGTCTTTTGGCAATTTCACGTAATATCAAGCTGGTTTCCGAAGTGGTAGCGTATTTCTATATGTAGTATAATAAAAAGATCCCCACCCCGTCTTTTTAGTAAACATTCTGAATGCTATATGTTATTGACTGTCCAGTAGTACATTATATTACCTGATTTGCATTGACCTTGATGACTGTTCCTTTGTGCATTGCTGGGCGATGATTTTCTTCGTGAATTTCACTATAATCATAAAGTAAAAAGTAGAATTATCAGAGGTACGTTGATCAAAGAGTGATCATATCATAATCAATCACTTGTCAACTTCCCTCTCACCCCTCTATTGTTTTTGTTTTTAGACAAACTTACGAATAGTTAGGGTGAACAGCATGAGCCATATCAGCACTAACCAGCATACTTTTACGTAAAGATTGTTCGAATAGGCCCTTGAGGTTTTGCATACGAGGTTGAGACAATTTCATGAAAGGCCAGCACGCAGAAGGCACACAAGAAGAGTCCATGGCGTTTGGTGATGGCGAGTGATGATAATGAGGAGAAGAAGGTGAGTAATCCATTTTGTTCTTCTTTTGAAACCATGATGATTTCGTTGGTACCTTGTCACCAAACTGAGTGCCAACCAGTCGTTCCAATACAGAGGGAAGTAGATTCGAATTGGCACCTTGAGCTGTCGTGCTACCCACTTCTTCATTGTCAAATAATGATATCAGTCGTATATTGGATTCATCGTCAATGTTTTCGCATGTATTGATTAAAGCCTATGATGAACATTATTAGTATTAGCTTTTTATTCTTCGGATCATTTACCATCAATGTACAATAAGACATGCCGAGATTGTCTAGACGTGACCCAAATACGAATTCATCATGAATACCACCAATAACAGCAGGCTGAATATCGTAGAGACAGAGTTCAAAGTCATGGATTTGATGCCCTGAACAATAAAAAGTATATCAGTATATCTATGTTTTACTCTTTATTTCTTTTACCTTCCACTTGTAGTTCATTGGCGAGCATGTTGATCAATGCCGGGTGGTGCTTGCGTTCTTGATCAGAGGGTTCGCCTTTCTTGTCGACAAAGTTGAGCGCCCTAATTTCATACATAAAATGAGTTAGTATCAAGCCAATGTCATTTAGTCTTTGATATCTAGTTACTGGGGGGGGGGTTCCGTCCTTTTTAACTTACGCCTTTGCTGTGGTTGACAGAATCGGTAAGAGGTGAGTTTCCGGGTTGAATTCAAACTTTGTTCCTGGTGATTCATCCAAATGAATAGCCAAGGTAGGGACATTTAAGACAGGTCTACAAAATAAACAAAAAGATATTAGTATAGCTAAGTATAATACATCAGTAGAATAGTTTGTTTTTTTTCCTACTTACTTGCTCACCCTAACCAAAGTGTGCCTGAAAGATCCGTCCTTATGTTGCACCATCACGCGACCAGCAACACCCAAATTACGATCAAACCATGTGTGCCTAAATAACAAACAAACAAGTTAAACGTATCCTAGTTATATATCATTTGTTTGTTTGACAACATTCTCTAGTGTTAAAACTTACCATATACCACCACCATAAAGTTGGACACCCACTTCCAAGAAGCCAACACGCTCTTTTTTGGAGATGGGCTTGACCTGGAGGAGATTTATAAAAACAAAGGTTAATGCCACACTTTCTCTCTCTCCTCCCCCAATAAGCCAACATTATATACCTTTAAGCAAGGTGAGTCAGTATGAGCACCCACAATAGTAAATCCATTACCAGTCTTGTATTGTCCACCGACCACAAAGGCCACCACCGAAGATCCATTTCTTGTAAAGTAGTATTTTCCTTTGCGTTCAAGTTGCCATTCAGATCGTTCACTGAGTTTTTTGAAGCCGGCTTTTTCAAGACGCTGGACTGATTCATGGACAGCATGGAAGGGGGAAGGCGACGCATTGACATAATCAACAAAGGCTTGAGCTTCTTCTGGTGGAGGTGGTGAAGAGGTCACAGGATTATTGAGGGTTGAAAAGGAGGAGATGGACATTGTAGTGACAGGAGTAGAGGAGGATAGATACTTGAGTTTACTTAAACTACGTAACATCAAGTAAATAATAAAAGAAGAAGAAGAAAAAAGTGAAAGGAAGATAAGAGACACCTTGCCCCCGCATCTCTGGAAAAAAATTAGGATAAGGTACAAATTTTCAAATACCGCTCCTTTTTTGATTGGTTCATACTCCCATTCTTACTTTCTTGTCAAATTATCATTGTGTACTCCAGTGGCGAGCGATAAGGTGTTTGATACATTCCATATCAAAAGATACCCTCATGCATTCGTTCTTGTAATCTTGTTTAGGAGCATGATAATGTCACGAGATAGTCAACTAGTTTCATACTCGGATTCAAAACATCAAGAAAATGGAATAGACACCTTCATTGTTTTTATTTTATTTTATGTCATGTATCTATACTATAATAGAATACATGATAGTCATTTATGTTTTCGGTTTATTACACCTACTTGGTCTCGTTCATGAAGCACGATTTTCCAGAACCCCAAGTTCATGCACATTTCAAATCCCGCCGGAGACCCAAAATGATAGCCTGAAAATCCTAATTGTCAATGAATTTAACCTATTCCCATTCCACTACACACAATAATACTACTAATAACATTCCAGTTTTTCCTTCAATGCATAAAACAAAACAACCATGAGTCATTGCCATATAAATACCAACAATGTCAAGAGAATAACTTTCCAATCATGATTTTAAGTATGACAAGGAAAAAGATAAGATTTATTCACAAGTAAAGATATAAAATGTAAGGGAGGGGGGGGCAAATCTAATCTAAATCTTGAGAGAGAGAGAGAGAGAGAGGCCAGATGGAATTATTGTGCTGTTGGTTGAGTACCATTGTTGTGATCTACTGGTGTGATTTCCGTTTCCGTTCTGTTTCCATCGCCTTGAATGATCGGATTGGTGGGTGGATCAAGAGATGTATTTGTTAAAAGTGTAACATTGGGAATATTGATCGCTCCATCATTCAGCCCCTCCGATGTCGGTTGCTGGTGTGATGTTCCAATGGGAGCCGAAGGAAGAGTATCATTTGCTGCTGAAGGAGTAGTATCGATAGAATCATCTATTGGCTGTATTGATACCATAGTGGGTTCTCCAGGTTGTTGAATCATGGGTTCATCAGTCAGTTGAGGGTGTATATGTGGTGCAAAGGCAGGATGACGAGAAGCGTCGTTCAAATCGTCTGTGTTACTTTCTTTATCATCCATTATTTGATCAGTATCCACATCCGGAACATCCGAGAGTTTTGGTGTATGTGTACGGTCTTCATCATTGTCGGAAATGATAGCGGTGTGTTCCTGAGTTGTTGTTGTGGATAATCCAGTGTTTTGCTGTTGGCTGTTGGTTGGATGTTCTGATCCTGTTGGTGTAGTAGTAATCGCTGTAGCTGTTTGTTGTGTTGGATCATTTTCTTGTCGAGTTGCCGTCGCCTGTGTTTCAATTTGAGATGACTTGTGGGGTGTTTCCTATGAGACACACAAATCCTTAGTAAC
Source organism: Chlamydoabsidia padenii (assembly GCA_025330725.1). Classification (NCBI taxonomy): domain Eukaryota; kingdom Fungi; phylum Mucoromycota; class Mucoromycetes; order Mucorales; family Cunninghamellaceae; genus Chlamydoabsidia; species Chlamydoabsidia padenii. The sequence goes on along the minus strand of JAIWND010000005.1, from coordinate 1,386,630 downwards.
GTATTCACAGAGACGGGTTTTACTTTAGAGAAGAGTTTGTTACCTTGGTAGATTCAGTCATGATGTGGTCTTTATTTTCCTCGTCATTGTCTTCGTCGTCGTCTTCATCGTCACCTTCGTCTTCAAAAACAATCGTTCTATCGGCTACGCGTCCCCCCCACCCAGAAAAGTAAAGTAAATGAGAATCAAAGTATGATAGGTTCATAACAGCCATTTTTCCTTTAGTTTACATTTCACCCATTTAAAGATTTGATGGTTTTTAGATCGAGCACTTGGCGCCCACTTTTTTTCCCTACAGAAGAATGTGAGTAACAGCAAGTAATCTAAACAGCAAAAAAAGTTGGACAAAAGTCTGTGTATACTTACCATGATTGAATGGGTTGAGATAGTATTCTTGACAGACGATCATTATCTGCTGAATTATACTTTCGTTCCCGGTACCGGCTGTTCGTCGACATTCTATTAATAAAGTTGGAGAATCAAAGTAAAAGAAAGCGACGACGAAAAACAAATCCGAATTGTTGTCTTGTGCGCGGGATTTGAACTTGTCAGGTTTTAAATGTTTGATGGCGGGATGTGAAAATGCTTAAATCGGGGGGATGGACGGAAGTGCATGAATTGGCATATCGCTCGATTGGTAGACAAAAAGGAATACATATACACCCAGGTCAGAGTTCTGTTTAAGGAAGTCTATAACATGTGTATGAAACCAATTTACTTTTTTATTCACTGAAAGTTATAGGATATCTATTATTAGTCATGTCCTGGATTGCAATTAATGAGAAGAAGGGCGATAGAGAACGCCACTACATATGACACTTGGGGTTCTTCTACTATTCTCGAATACTAATGATCGAAAGGAGGTATATATACGCTTATAGACCAAGTGAACTACTATAGACCACGGGCCACGAGTACTTGAAAGGAAAAACAGGGTGTCATATTACACTGGATTGTATATGCTCTTGTACCACCATCATGGTTAATCAGGAATCAACTCCTTTCTCAATTCGATCTTGAATAAAAAGTTGATGACATGTTCATTTGCCATGAGTTATGCATTCTTGTTCCGATTCAATCCCCGATTCTTCTATGATCCATGATAATCGTGTCATCGTCGCCACCATCATTATCAAAGACCCATCATTTGATAAAGTTTTTTTTTTATATCTTTTTTTTATATTTATGTTCTTTATTTACAACAAACACATTTAAACAAATCAAAGCTACCTAAACTATAAAGCCAATATTGATTAACCTACAAAGGGTAAATGAATGATTGTTAGGTAGAAGAAGTATAATTAAAACCAAAATGCCATAAGTAGTTGATGATGGATATAAAAGGAGAGGATAAGTGTGGGTGTGTGATAAAAAAGAAGATGCTGATGAATGAAAAGAGGGGGTTGGGGAGGATGAAGCAAAAAGGGGTCAAGGAGAATAACAACTATATGGAAGAGAAGGATAAAGTGGGGAGTAAACGAGCAAATAGAAGGGATAGTAGGAGAGTAATAGAGATAGATATCAACACTTTGATCCCAAGACGTTCGTATGAATTTTAGCATGTCGTCGCAAGTTGCTGACCACCGAGAAATGTCGACCACATCCTTCTACGGGACACTGGAATGGTTTCTATATAAAGTTAACAACAAGAAGAGGTGAGTGATAGTCATTTTTATATAACGTATAAGTGTATTGTACGACTTACTTCTCCAGTATGACTATAAATGTGAGTGGTCAAAGAGCTTGGTCTTGTAAACTTCTTGGCGCAGATATGACATTCGTATCGTTTTGGAGAGGAGCCCGAAGAGACATTTACCTTGGTAGGGAAACTTGAGATCATGTTCAAGGATGGATAAGAGATAGGCCCGATCGAACTTCCATGGTCAGACAGAGGTGATGATGATCCAATAGATACTGGTCGATTAGTTCCATTAAATTGCTGCTGCTGATGATGATGATGATGATGTGATGAGATCTGTCGCATGCTACTATAAGACATTGGTGATGATGATGGAGATCGACCAGATTTTGAGTACGTCAAGGGCGAGGATTGCACGCGTTGTCTTTTGCTAGTCTGTTGTTGATCGATGGAAGAAGCAGGTGAATTAATGGCAAGAGAGAGTGCCGGTACTTGAGGAGATGAGGAAGTAGATGGACCATCACATACTATATTGCCAAAATGTATTATATATATATATATAAAGTAGTTAGATTTTGTTGTTTGATACCCTATATATATATATATATATATATATATTATTTCACTTGTTTTACCTGAGTGCATGGAAGAGCTACCACTAAGTTGATAAGGATAATAACCAGTAGACATTTGGTATGACTGTGCTTGATCATAAGTATGAGTTGATACAGGACTCTGCATACTTGCTGCCATCGGGTATATGTTATCTTCTTGGTGAGTTTGTTGTTGTTGCTGTTGCTGTTGAGCTGTGAGGGGTGAGTTATTATCATGTGAGTACATATATTGTTGTGACTGGAGTGATGCTGCAAATGAGTGGGCGCACGACGAATTTGGAAGAACTTCGGTAGAAGAGGTGTATTGCCATGTATCGCCCATAGAAGGAGAGGAATCGGCCGATTGGATGACAGGTGCTGAAGTTACCTCATTGTTACTTGGTACAAATGGTGAAGGATAAGTGGTGTAATACATGTTGGTCGCAGAAGAAGAAGAAGAAGAGGAAGGTGCATTCATCGTCACGTCAGTTTGCATCATTGGTTCAACCAGTGATACAGAAGGGGTAGATAGACTTGAAGAAGAGTAAAAAGAAGATGTTGATTGTTGCTGTTGTTGTTGTTGCGTTGATGGTAGTGCTTCAAAAGAGGCAACACGACTTCGAGCCAGCCCGAAAGGTGTAGGAAAGGGCTGAGTGAAGTTCATATCCATACCAGAGTATACAGAGAGCATTGAGGTGAGTGGAAGAGTTGTTGTTGTTGTTGTTGTTGTTGTTGTTGTTGTTGTTGTTGTATGATATGGTGTCAACTAAAGAGAGGAGAGTGTGTTTGTGTTTATTTTTTCTTGTCCAGACAAAAAAAAAAGAGAGAGAAAGTAAGCAAGTATATGAGATATAAAAAAAGGGCTATACAATGAGAGACGATAAGGGAAGAGAAATATAATAAGATAAGAATATTTTTAGCAAGCCAAAAAGTAAAACTATCAATAGAAGAATGGATGTAGTCAAAAAAACAGCAAGCCGTTTAAATGAAGATGGAAGAATAGTACAATGAAGAGGAGAATATGTATGTAAAAGGAAGAATTAAATGGGATCTTGCAAAGATCAACCAATTTATTTCTGAACGGTAATGGGGTGAGGTGGAGGGGGAAAAAGTGGAAAGAAAGATAGGTAAAGGGACAGAATTGAAAAAATTTAAAATAAAAAAATAAAAAAAAGTCAGAAAATATATCTTTTTCTTTGGGCCTGACCGTGACCACCCTCTTTTACGTTGAAGAAGAGAAAATTAGGGAGCCTCGACCCATTTGTGCGACTATGAACACGAGGCTTGTTTCTTTCTTTATATGTATTTCAAATGCAGTCAATGAAAAGAACCTCAAGTGCGTGCAATTTACCAGTTACATGCTCACCACATTGAATAACTTGGCCTTTAGCGTAAAAAGCTTACACAGAAATGACTCCTACCAAATGGGGAACGTGCGCTTGCTGACGGAATTTTAATCTCAAACCCCGTCGTAGTGATGGATGCCTATATTCATTCAGAGCGTGCCTGGCATGAAGACAAAGGCATGAATTTCCTAGAAAGAAAGTAAGGAGAACACATTGCCGAATGATTCTTTTTCAGTCATGAAACATGTTTGCTCTTACAACATTGTCATCGTTATAATTTACAAAAAGTCATTATTAGCCGAATAAAAAAGGAAAAGCAAAGATTGTAAAGTTAAGATACGGTTCTCTGTCGCTTAACTCACATCGAAAAACCTAGAACTGCTGGTTAATAAACGTGGATATCGCTGCATTTATCTCCCTCCATACTCACCAGAACTCAATCCAGTCGAACAATTTTGGTCCAAGGTAAAATATTCGATCAAAAGGGAAGTACTGATGGAATCTGATACCATACTATTATACTATCTAATCAAATAGTTGATCATATTACTTGTTGCTTTCGATTCCTAGCTTTGCGACATCCTTCATGCGTCAAGCTAAAATTAATAATGCGACAATGGAATCCACAAACCCCGCCAAGCTTTAATTTAAATGCCGACAACAAAAAATCAATTAGGGACACATTTTTTTAAAAACCCGACAGAGAACTGTACATACCACCTGGCCCGATTTGTCGTTGCCGTTTCATTTCCAGCAGTAAATTTCATTTTAAAAATAGAAAGACCGATGCAGGGTCGAGTAATTGTTATATTTTACCGTACATTTAGTCTTTTTTTGAGGCCAATTCTAGAGGGTACTAGTAGCATGGCCTGATGATATCAAGGACAAGAAAGCAAACAATCAGATGGTAAGGAGACTGACTTGGAGTGTGTACAATATCAAAAGACAAGTAGAGGAGTGCATACAAAAATAAAAGGGGGGAGAGAATATACTTCGAACGATCAATTAGCGGCGTTTGAATGTCAGAGGGAAGGAAAAAGTTATTTTTGTCCACCTCTATTTTTTTGTTCTTCTTCTTTCTCCTCCTCCTCACCCCTTTTTTTTTCCTACTGCCACTTGTCTCTCACATTCATTCATCCTTTACTTAACAGTGTTACTTGTTTGATGGTACTTTTATGTCAGATATCAAACCTGAAATACTAGTATTTAATCAATACCCTACTCACTATGTCTCAACAAAAGAGACACCTCTGTCAACTACTCCCTGCCTTCAATCTACTCTTCCTTTACAACAAAACACTGACAAGACTCAACAAGATGACAATGAACAGGACGGTGTCCCTCTAACGGCAGCTGGTTTAACTCGCGCTATGGAAACGAATCAAGGTCAACCACTCACTGAAATCATCAATATATCCACAGCAAACCCTTCACACTTGTTTTGGTAAGCAATCCCCTTTTCCGGAACAAAAATGTAAAAAAGATAACCGTGTTGTTATTAATTGTATACTCACTCTATTCTTCTTCTTCTTCTTCTTCTTCAATAGGGTTCCAGCTTCTCAACACCCTGAACTTGCCCCTGCTGAATTCGAAAAGTATGTCACTGCTCTTCGTACCACTGCTATAGACAAAGGAAAGGTCAGACGACGAAGATCGGTGTTATCAGTCTCGTTTACACCTGGTGAAGATGGTGACCTCCTAATGACTACTAATGATGATGATGAACTCAAGAGAAGCAATAACCAAGAAGAAAACGACAACGACAATAACTCTACTAAAGACGGTGAACGACTATCTGCTTTGGAAGCACTTGAAAACAAAAAGGAACAGCAACATTACGAAACTTCTTTGCTCTTGGTGCGATCCAATTCGATGAAAAGTCTAGGTGAAATGAATGATATGGATCAACCTCTTTTTAATCAGTCAAGTGGACAACTCGAATCGAATACTCAGGACCAGGACAACAACAAGCTTGAAACCAAAGCTCGGAAGGACAGGCTCAGACGAAGTATGAGTCTACAGCTACCAGGCAACAACACAGGTAATATTATGAAAAAGATATAAAAGGATATAGGGAGGGGGATGAAATCAATACTCACTGTTTGTTTGTTTGTTTTGTTTTTGTGTATTTGTATGTAGATCCTGGAAGAATCCCTGATTTTCTTGTCTTTGACCGAAACTCAACAACTCTGGATCAGTCTCCTGTCTTGGTACCAAGAACAAATCGACCATTATCTCGTCGAGGTGCAAGAACCAAATTTCAACGAACATCATCGATATCACCTTCTTCCATGCAACTGGGTAGTCGCTCACCACCTGAACAACGATGGCCGGCGTATCGTCATAGTGATTCAATCTACACCTCGTCTTCACCGTCACCTACCGTCAACGAAACTAGCCAGGGCAATCAATTAGGTTTGGACTCTAATGGACAAGATCATCAAGCGGAACAACCTTATCAACATCACAACCTATCGGATAGTGCTCTTTTATTTGATGGTCCTGATATTGACTTGGATCTCACTCTTCCTTCCTCGATGGCGATGAAATTTATGCAACCCACCACAACCGGGGATCAACAGCTTGTCAACAATGGCGGTGGTAGTCCTGACGACTATTGCGTGGATGGAACATCAAATCACATTGATTCAGCATCGTCCTATGATACAATGGTTACGTCAATGGACAACACAATATCGCCACCTCGATTAGAATCACCACATCCTCCAGCAGCAACGAAACCATCTCCTCGTGAACGTAAATCTTCTTGGTCATGGTCATTTTGGTCAGACGACAAAAAGGCTAAATCTGATCAGCCACCCTTGTCATCATCACACACATCTGTCGTCAAAACTGAAGCTCAAGGTGAATATAGCAATGACACCACACCACCTCAACCGACCACTTCATCATCAACACCTACCAGCAAGCAGCGATTCGGTTTCTCTTCTCTGTTTACCCGAAAATCTTCTACTTCTAACAATGCCAACACGTCTACTATAACATCTTCATCATCAGATACCAACAAGAAAACACCAGCGACAATAATGAATGGTGATGGCTCAACCAACATGCCGATGCCACCAAAGGACTTTCAGCTCAACAAGATCAATCATCACCGACGACTGCCCATTCATATCGAGCGTGCTGTGTATCGGTTATCACATGCGAAATTGGCCAACCCACGACGACCTTTACACGAACAAGTCATTATATCTAATTTCATGTTTTGGTATCTCACAATTATCAGTCAGCATCAAACGACATCAACGTCATCTATACCTTCACAACAGGAATCAGGTTCTTCACCTCGACCGACTCCACCTAGAACACCTCAGCAAATTGTCGCGGCATCAAAAAAGAAGAAGAAGCGATTAACGAAAAAGAACTCACAGCCCATGCATCAACGTCAACCTTCACATACATTATCTACAGCATCATCCAATCAACGAAATCAGTCATTACCAGCAACACACCACATGCAGGACAAGTCATCGTGGCAGCATTATATAGATGGATCATCAAAACAATCATCAACAGGGTTTGTGATTCCCGAAAACTACCTCCGACCTTCATCAGAATCAAATCTTGGTGACAGCAGTACTGATTCCGATTATACCAAACACAATAAACGACAAAATCGCCATTATGCTAGACGAAACAGTAGTAGCTCTGAAGATGATGATGATGATGATGATGATAGCGACATGGATGACGATGACGATGATGACGAAGAGGATTACAGGTACAAAACCAAAAACAACAGCTCACAACGGCGCACAAAACAAGCCAATCATGCATTTGATCAACAGCATAAAAAACAACCACAGCAGCATTATACACCAGTATCATCTTCAGTGCCCATTCTATCCTCTCAACAAAACTCCGTACCATTGGTGATTTACAAGAAGGCGACCATGTCTTGATTCCTTTCTCCATTTACAAACTAGCGCCGTACCCTACCCCCTTTTTTTTTTTGCAAACCACCTTCCTTTTACCCCTACATCTATCCACTTTTTACAAGATAGTATGTTTAATTAAATTATATAATAAAGCGATTGAAGGTGATAGATACCTCATTATATGTGTTTTATAAAGATAATAAAATATGATTTAACCTTCACCAGGAAGGTATTGATTTGGTTTTTATTTAAAATAGTGGATAACATAGTGGTAGTAAATAGTAATACTTGTGTTGATGTATGAAACAAAGTGTAAAGGGGGATGTAAATGTGTATATGACTAGTGAATAAACAATAATAATGAAGGAAGTATGATGTAAAAAGTTTAAAAAAAAAAAAAGGTATGATACAAACGGAATCAGTGAACTAATAAAGAGAGAGAGAGAGATAGTAAAAGGGGAATCATTCGTCTACCAAAGTCGCTAGTTCTTGTTTCTTTGCATCAGACCAATAAACATCATGTAGGCGATTGATATACCCAGAGAAGGTAGATCCTTTGCTACCAATAAAAAACCAACCACGACTTGAGATTGAAGCATCCACCAAAGGCAAGAGGAATTTCCGCATACTGTCGCCTGTTGCCGGATTCCGTTCCTTGTCCAAAGTAGCCCATCCCATTGAAGCAACCGCTGCTGCCACCTCTTCATCATCATTGTCTTCAGTACCAAGATCGCTGTCGTCATCGAATCCACCACTGTTACTGCTGCCTTCTTCTTGAGCGAGAATATCGTGGATGGTGAAGCTACAGGGATGTGATTTCCATAGTGGGTCGAAAGCGCTGTCCTGTCGTGGGTTACGTGAATCGGTGGCAACGTAGACTAGTGTCGCTTCACCATTTTTGGCCGCGGCTACGCATTTAGCAAGATCAGGAATATCAGTTGACAGTGATAGATCATCATTGTTGTTGTCATCTTCATCGAATCCTGTGTATGGTAAAGTATGTTGTCGCTGTTGTTGAGATTCCACCGCCCGATCAAGTTGAGATATAATGTTAAGGATGTTTTCTGGAAGGGCATTGACAAACCACCCATCGCCAGATCTATTATAGTAATAAACAAGGGGAGATAGGGGTTAGTATCGCAAGTGAATAAAAGTATTCATCCTTTTCCTTTTTGTTTCAAAATTACCTAATATGAAGTCCAATAAAGTTTCCATGTCCACCCAATTTGTCAACTATCAGATCAGTCATCTCCAATACCGCAGGATGATGATAAGTGATACTTCGTTGTAAAGATCGTAAAAAGTCGTAATGTTCAGGTCGTCGAATAGGCAGTTTACCGGATCCAAAAAGCGAAGAAAAGTGGATAAGTTTCTCTTTGCGTCGTCGTAATTCATAAATGTTGAGAGCATCTGCGTATTTTCCCAGTCGTTGTGATTTCCGAGGTGTGTCAAAGATTCGCCAGTCATATCGAGTCGGACCACGAAAGTATAAGATATCACCATCTACATAAGATCCATATTCTTGTTCCGGCACCATGTCTTCTTCAACCATCAGATCAGGATCATTTGTTCCTGCTCCACCAGCACGGATGATACCAAAAGTCGAAGCCAGCCATGCATCATTGGCTTCTTCCCGTACCAGGATCTTGACATGTTTCTTGGCCCACGAGAGATCGAATATAGAATCAAAGGGTAGCATGGCAAACCGGTCGCGCCGAGGACAGGCGATGTGCCATTGGTTCATTTCGTTGGTGTATTCTTCACAGTCTTCTGTTGTTTGTTGATCCCGTAATTGATGTTCCAGTTGTAGTTTGCCAAAGTAGCTCCACCCAAATGCTTCACCAAGTAATGCTTTGGGTAAGATTAGGGTTCGATTAAGGTACCACGCCAGTAAAATGCCATTTTCGACTATTGCAGTAATAAAAAAAAAAAGTAAAGTCAGTGGCACAGTTTTTTCGATCCCTCCACTTATTATTTACCTTGAATCAATTGGTTTTGGAAACCACTGTGTGTAAAGAATGTGAGATACTTTTCGTTAGGATCGAGAGTTGGCCTTAGATCGTGAGTTGGACCGTCATTCGCCTTTGTCAATGCAGTTGATGTTGTATGTAATGAAGACATGGTTGTTGACGGGATATCTTGTGGCGTAGAAGGAGTGGCGAAAACAGGTAAAGATGACGGACTTGGTGATGATAAGGTAGAGATCGTTGATTGAGTTGTATGAGAGGTGTGTGAATCAGGTACGATATTAATAGATGTAGTTGAAGTAGAAGAGGGACGTGGTGGTGGCAGTATCGTAGATGTTAAAGTTAAAGCTCGATAGAGGTTTGTATAAATCAAGTAAAGAATGATAATAAAACATATCAAAGTTGACTTTGATCTAAATGACATTGGGGGAATGATATGATAATAATAAAAAGGAATGTATAGCTGTAAAAAGAAGGGAAGGAAGAGTGAGGGAGAGGACCAAAAGAAATTAAAAAGAAAAGGGGAGAGTTGTCTTTTTTTTTTTTTCTGGCTGTGGCTCAAATCAAAGCGGCGTTTAAATTAAAGAACAAGCGTGGTCAAGTTACACACATTATCATCGAACTTCCAACCCTGACCCTTCATTCCATTGTCTCACTACATTAATAAAGCGCTTGGAAATATATATAGACTGTCTATCTGCTACTATTAATACATTACAGTATGGTCGGTTCTGTATAACTTTTTCAAGAATCACACGCAGACACCTTAGAGTGAAAAAAATAAATGAAAGCCAGTCGGTGTGTATTACCCTTCCCTCGCCGATGCTAATTATATAGAGGTGATTACTGCCTAAACAGGAAAAATCAATTTCTATTGAGGTCCTTTGTATTACACCGTTCATTTAACGGGCCACCTAGTGAATGGATTTAGCCCACACGGCAGAGACTGAATGGATCCCTACCTCCTTTGCCAACGGGCTTGCATAGATCTTTTTAGTAGTTGTGTGTGTTGATTGGCCAAGGGATTCCTTTTCAGGTAACTGATGTCGTTGCCACAATTAATTAAAGCATTTTATCATGATGTATCTCAGGTAAACAGTGATTAACAATCAAAAGTAAGTGAACCCAAAAACCATAAATCACACAAGCAAATGAATTTAAAAGACAAGTACAGTATAACTGGATAAAGGAAAAAAAAGATCCACTGATGTCGGCGTTTTTAGGTGATCGGGATTTAAAAATGTGTGATCACCATTTTGACTTTATCATTTTGGCATCAGTTTATCCCTTGTGTAAATAGTCATGTGGTTGAGGGCAATCAAATAACAGTGATTGAGTCGCCCATGTTCTTTAGCATAAGAGTGATGGCGGGATTTGAAAATCGATTCTTGCGGTCTTCAATCGATCATCAAGTTTCTGAGGAAGAACTCGATAGAACGTTTTCTCTTGTTTGTTTGCTTTGATTTAAACTTTATGATCATATACTAGTTTATAGTTTTCCAAGGCGTAGAAAAAAAAATTAAAGAATGAAACATCAGACTCTTTCTGTGTTTGCATTGTGAAAAAGGAGATATGAAAAAAAAGTCAAAATCTAATGTTTATCAACAAACAACGTTCCACGACAGTATATCGATTCCTGGTTCATTGTCGTCATGTACTATGAAACATGCAAACCGCTTCTCTGTGCCTAGCTTTAATACAGTGGAAACAAAAAAAAAAAGTTTAACCCCCCGCTTGTCACCCACATGCCATATCAATTATAGACCATACATTTCAAACATTAAACAAACATTACTTTATTAAGATAAACATGACTAAATCTAAGAGTCGTTTACAAAGAGATACAAGCTACTAGGAAGGAGATATCTTTTCTTATGTCACGAGTACTTTACAGAAGCAAAGTTGGGGTTATTTTTAGAGATGTCTTCTTGGTGATGCATGGTGTGCATCGCATTATGATTAATTCCATTCATTTAGATGTAGAGTCATAGTCGGTCCAAGCCAAGCCAAAAAGCAAATTGTTGATCTATCCGTTATCCTATCAAAAGTCAAGAAGGTTAGTTTGTTGTTATTCTTCATGGATCAGTATTATACCTTTGTATTAGTGCTTTATGGTTTACTTACTCTCGTGATCGCGCATCTTGTTAGCCTAGAAGGGTAATTCCACTAGTATGCTATCATTCCATTGTTCTAGTATTCGATATCGTTTGCCAAAGACGGAAGGTCGATTGGGATAATATCACCTGAGCAGTATTCCAACTATGGTTTGTCAATTATATACAATGTCCAGACCTAATCTTTTTCAGAAAGATATTAAAAGATGTACATACGTTGTTGTATTCCATGAAAAGTTGTGTCATTCACCGATAACAGGATCTGTATAATATTTAGATCTAAACAGCAATAAAATGAAGTTAGCCAGACCAAGTTCTTATTCTTCTGCCTTCTTACCTGTTTTTTGGAGAAGTATAGGATCCACAGACGATTTCATTAAAGCAGTTTTCTTGGTTTGAGGATCTTGCGAGCCAGGACGGGAATGTTACTAGTGCAACTACCAACTAGTTTACACTTCTCTACAATGACCAATTGACTAGTATTTCTGCTAAACCGTTTTCTTTCGTGTTTTACCTGAGAAAAGCACTACCAGAGAGTTCAACAAAGATTTTTATCAAATAATATTGACAAGGAGGATACAGATTCGGCTGATGAGTTGGTGTATTTGTTTTGTTGTTAATTTCCCATTCTTGGCGCCACGCTCTATTTCCAATAGGGTCATAAATTGTCTACCAGTAAAGCATTACTAGTGATGGTGAGAGGTATTTCGGACAGTTGATTTGAAGATGTCTTTATCTAAATTCGTACGTTGAGATGTGGGGTGTGGGGTTCAGAAGAAGAAACGTAAAAAAATCAAAAATGTACCCGACCCCATTTGCAAACTGACGAAAATATTGAAATCCCGATCAAGAGGAGCCAAAAAAACTTGACAGACGAGCGGGATTGGAAAAGCGGGATTGGAATCGTTTTTGCATGAATCAAGGAGTCCTGACCATTGTACCCCAAACTGCCTACAATAAACAAAATTTTCTTGTTTGTTCAAGTGTGACAATAACTTGGATCCTACATATGAAGCAAGCGTTGCTTTAGAGTTTTTATCTCATAGCCACTGATATGGAATACAAACAAGAAAAAAAAAAAAAAACGGAATGAAACACTTTTTTGTTCTTACTTTCTTGATACTATTGTTTTTGTTGCACAACAGAGGTATGTTTTCCGGATGAAACAAAACCTGTCTTCGCGATCGTTTGGAAAAAAAAAAAAAAAACGTAATTGAACACCCGCCTCTTCCTTTTACGGCAAAGCCATGGGAGGATAAAAAGGGTCGAGTTTTGCTCCTTCTTTTTTTTTTTTCCACCATCCATTTCCACTGTGCCTGAATCATCATGTCTATTGCCAAACAAAACTTTGCTACCTCTTCCGAAGAAGCCATCAACCAACAGATTAATACTGAGCTCCAGGTAAGATGAAAGAGAACAAAAAAAAAAAAAAAGATAAATTGACCGTTTTTATCAATTTACATCCACCAGGCCAGCCAAGTTTATCTTTCAATGGCTGCATGGGCCCAGCACACTACTGTGGCTCTTCCAGGTAACATCAATCACATTGTTCCTTTCTCTAGTCTAATACTTTGCATCATTGTCAGGTCTGGAAAAGTTCTTTCGGGAATCCGCTCATGAAGAACGCGAACATGCTCAACATCTTATTGGTAAGTTTATTACTGTGGGAAGATACAGAGTAGAAACAGGTGACTGATTAACCAATCATATTTTAGACTACTTGAATATGCGTGGTGGCAAGGTTATTCTTCGGGCCTTGCAAGCTCCTGAATCAGATTGGAAGTCCGCCAAGAATGCCGTTGAATCTGCATTACAATTGGAAAAGGGTAAGTTGGGGTCAAGTTTATTTTCAACTTGCTGACATTGCTCTTTTAATAGACGTGAACAAGTCATTGTTGAACTTGCACAAGACTGGTGATGGTAATAGTGATCCCCAATTCTGTGACTTTGTCGAATCTCGCTATTTGGATGAACAAGTGCAAGCCATCAAAACTCTGGCAGATATGGTTACACAACTCAACCGTGTCGGAGAAGGTAAATGAAGAATGATATCCTAGGGTATAGTTACTAACTATAACACTTCAATCATAGGACTTGGTGTTTACTTGTGGGATCAACAACTTTACAAGGATGATCAAAAGACAGGTGCTGGTAGCAGAGTCATCAGCAGCGGCGGCCATTAAAAAAAGTATTGCATTATCATTAATCACCCCCACTACATTTGAAGTCGTTTCAACAAAAAAATTTATTGTTTGTTTTAGTAAATAAAGAATGGTGTCAAAGTCTAAATGATTAAAAGGTTCTATGCTACAAATATGGTCTGGATTAAAACAGGGGATTGGGTGTGAAAGAGGGGTTTATATGCTTTGTAAACCAGATTTTGCTTGATAATCCGCATAAAACTGTATCATTTCATCTGTAATCCGCCTGGTGAACGATGACAATGCCTTGATAAAGTGACGCCGTTTAATCTATATGTTTCAAGAAGATGATTAGACAAACAAACACAAAAAGTTACAAAGGAATAGCCTTTTCTTTTCTTCTACCTACCGAGTCGATGTGTATGTCTTCTTCCATGGCATACAGGGCAGCGTCTTGACAGATAGCCACGGCTTCAGCACCAGAGCATCCATCACTCTAATAATAATAGTCAAAAAAAAGGGGGTTAGTAAGTTTCGTGATGATTTTTCTTTCTTCGTCTGATCATTACCATGGTCGCAAGTTCCTCGAGCACAACATCATCATCGCAGGTCATCTTTCGTAGTTGGATGCGGAAGATTTCACGACGAGATGGTAAATCTGGTGGTCCGACATAAAGTATACGATCGATTCTTCCAGGGCGTAATAAAGCATCGTCAATGATATCAGGTCGATTTGTTGCCGCTACCACTGTGACGTTCACCAAAGGTTCGATCCCGTCCAGTTCATTTAGAAGCTGTGATAGCACGCGATCAGCCACAGATGTTCCACCATCACCAGATGACCCTCTTTTCACTGCCAGAGCATCGATTTCATCCTAAAACAATGATACAAAAGTTAGTATGTCACTGTCTAGTCCCCTTCCCCCATATAACGTAACTTACAAAAAACACAATCGATGGGGATGCAGCTCTAGCCTTACGGAAGACTTCCCGTACAGCCTTTTCCGATTCACCGACCCATTTGCTGAATAACTACATAAAAAACAAACAGTTAGACGTATATTCATTAACACAAAGTATTTCATACTTACTTCGGGTCCCTTGACAGCTATAAAGTTAGATCCAGCTTCGGTAGCGAGTGCTTTGGCCATCAATGTTTTACTGCAGCCTGGAGGACCATACAATAAGATACCCTTCGGAGGTCGTATACCCAGGCGAGAAAATGCTTCGGGATGCTAAAAAGAAGCCAAAAAAAAAAAAAGTCAATCATGTCATCTTTTATTCTATCAGTAGATGACTTACCTGTAACGGCCATTCTACAGACTCCTTCAGCCTTTGCTTGATATCATCTTGACCACCGACATCGCCCCAGTAGACCTTGGGAACTTCGAGAAGTATCTATAAAAAGAATTAATTGGTATGCCCTCCCACTACATACATTACCATTAGTAACTTTCTTACCTCCCGCATAGCACTTGGCCGTATTTCACCTATGGCTTCTTTCATATCAGATATATTGACACATAGTTCGCTGGATTCTATAAAAAAAAAAAAAAAAAAAAGTGGTGATGGATCCCAAAGATGGTTAGCAAGAATGAGAGACAACTTTTTTATTTTGATTACCCTTGACACCAAGTTGAGCAGATCGCTTGATACATTTGAGGCCAGCTTCACGACAAACTGCCGCTAAATCAGCACCGACATACCCGTGTGATTGGTTCGCAATAGATTCCAGTTCCTGTTTTGATAATGAATTCGGTATAGAGTTGAGGATGGCAGATAAGATGGATAACCGTGCATCGATATTTGGTATACCTAAAAGAAGATGCAAAAGTAGAGTTAAATCATCATTATAGTTGTCAAACATCGCCTCTGCTTACCAATTTCCACTTCACGGTCGAATCTTCCTGGTCTTCGTAGGGCTTCATCCAAAGCATTAGGTCGATTAGTAGCACCAAGCACCACCACACGGTTTGATTTGTTATCTACACTCGAGTCTACAGCACCATCCATCAATGTCAGTAGCGTCGTCACCACTCGTTTTTCCAATTCACTAGGTGTCTATAGTATTTAAAAGATACATCCAACAGGTTAGTCCACAATCCATGCCTTGCTGTGAGACAGTCTTACTTCATCACGTTTAGGGCACAACGCATCAATTTCATCGATGAATATAACCGTTGGTGCGTTTTGGATGGCTTCTGCGAAAATGTTGCGTAGCTATCAAAAAGTTATGAGTGTTAATTCGCTTGTGGATTCCATTATATTATGCAGCTACGTCTATTTTGTGTTACCTTCTCTTCAGTTTCACCATAGTATTTGCTGATTATTTCCGGGCCATTGATAATTATACTGTGTGCATTACTTTCGTGTGCCACAGCGCGAGCAATCAGTGTCTTTCCAGTTCCAGGAGGTCCATACAAAAGCACACCACGAGGAGGTTTCAGCCCTGTGGAAAAAAAAGGGTACTAGTTAGTAAAATGACCCCTTTAAGATAATTGAGTATACTTACCATATTGTATAAAAAGTTCTGGATTCTTCAAAGTTGTTTCCACCATTTCACGCACAGTCGCTACCTGTTCTGCAAGCCCGCCAATTTGATCATAAGCAATATTCTTGTTGGTATCTTTTAAATTTATCTTGTTGTCAGCATTGGCATTTCGGTCATTAGTTGTATTGATTAAGGCCGCTGTTTCGACCTTGATTTTGGTGTTTCGTGTTACTTGATAAACAATCGAGTCTTGACCAAAGGTTACGTTGTTGTCATTAGGAATAGGTTGGGGTATAGTCAATGTGAAGCGTCGTGTTACACCAAGATAAGCAAAATCGATAGTTTGTCCAGACACAATATAGGTTAGATCCACTGAGCAAGTAATGTAAAGAACTGTGAGTAAAAAGGGCTTTATATAATTTCTTTGTTTGTTTCACTTACATAATGACTGGTGCAAGAAGTTTATAAAAACGTCATTGATAGGATATTCTGGTGGAGTATTAGGTGTAATGTTGATCATGAGTGCAGACAGTTGTGAACCTTTAAACTTGTCCAAGGTTACAAAGTCACCAAGACTGAGATCGCAGGTGAGTCTTGTCGTCGCATGCAGCTGGAGCACTATTGGAGTAGAAGAGTCAGTATCAATCAAAATAATAATAAAAAGAAAGTGTTGTATTACCTTCTTTTTCGCTGGATAGACTTGGCCAAGCTGTATTAACTATGATCTAAATGAAGAGAGTGTTAGTTGACGCGAAGTGCGGTTTTGTTTTTTGTTTCACTTTTTATTGGTTACCCTGTTTAGGTTTTTCTCTGATTTCAGAATAACAAGATCCCCAGTAAAGATCTTCAAAGACTGCATGGTTTCCAGAGGAATCAAAACCCTGCTAGGCCGTGCAAGTGACTTGGCCGCCTGAATTTGGTAAGTTGGATTCATGGAGGTGTATAAAAAGTGGAAGAAGGGCGAGAACGAAAAAAAAAAAAAAAAAAAAAAGAAAAGAGAAAGACATTTTGAATTTCCGAAGGCTATTTTAAAAACCCGATTTAGTGGTTTCCATTCCTTTTTCTCTCTCCTCTTTCACTCCTTATCCTTCCGTTTATAACAGTTATAAAGAATCCACTTTACAATTGTTAGATTCCCTTTCTCTCATTTGTTGTTATCCTTTGACTCATGTTTGTCACTTTGTCTTGTCTCATTATCTGATTTAGACCTTTGCCCTCTCACTCTTTTTATCTATTTTACATTATACTTGTCTTTATTCAATCTATCCCTCCTTCTTGTTTAATCGACTTGGAGACATCCACTCTTATTTTTACTAAACCTTACTTTACTACGACTATCCACTTTAACTCGTATTTTTATTAGCCTGCAATATACTTATACCCTTCCTCCCAAGTGCTCTCATTATTGGATATACTGATATGGATTCTTACTACTCACCACCAAGAAACACCAACAACAAAAATCGTCACTCAACACCTTTGTCACCTCTTAGAGAAATACCAAAGTACAATGGACCTCAAGATACAAATTATATTGGCATTACTATTACTGATCAAGAGGATACAACAAAAGACTTCAATGCAACTTGGACAAGACCTTCTTTGCAAAGCATTGGTGAAGGTGGACTATCTCAATCATATCGTCACTCCTTTAATGGATTTGGTGATCTTTCCAATATGCAACAGTCTGGCTCTTGGGGTGCTCAGCCATATCAAGACTATCGGTCGTATCGGTCTCAACAACAACAGCAACAACAACAGCAACAGCAACAACAACAACAACAGCAACAACAACAGCAACAGCAACAACAACAACAGCAACAGCAACAACAACAACAAATACAGCATGAACAGCAAATGCACCTTGAACAACATCGACAGCAGTATGGGCAAGGTCGATTCGCTGTAGACAAAACGACTGGTCTTTCTCGACATGCCTCCATAACTTTACCACCCATCAACACCAATGCACGACCACCTCAACCAAAGTTGTCGACTTCCACCAAAACGATGCTTAATGATGGTCCACGGTCAGCCACTTTACCTTTACAACATCAGTCCACATTGTTGCCATCACCGTTTGGTACATCTCAACACCAATCTTCAGCATCGTCGTCTTCTCACATCAACAGGCTATCTCAACCAATTCTCAGCACCACAAAAGTATCAACCAATCCGACAGATATATCTACTAGCATTAATGAACCTTCCTCAGCAACAGCGGCACTACCAACATCGTACTTCAACTCTAATCATCATCACCATAATCATCAAGCAACCTCAACTCCGACTTCGCCATTCTCACCTTTGAAGACTCACTTTGCTCATAGTGCTCCAAAAGTCAGTGATGGGTCATCAACAGCCTCTCAACAACAAAACAGCAAGGATGCGGGTACATCAGCCATCGGCACACGTCCTCGAGCAAAATCATCGGTGGTTGCTTCTTCGTCCTTAGTCTCTGGTGCCTTCCGAAAAGTATCTGGTCGCTTTAATAGAAGCGATTCAACTTCACAGACAGCATCTCAATCAAATGTCACCAAGGTAAGTAGAAAATCATATACATTAGAAAGTGATTTGATTTCTAACTTTACTTTTTATTTACTACTCAAGCCTTTATTATCTATGACGAAGAACTTGAATGATACCTATCAAAAATGCAACCAAGGATTCCAATACAACTCTTCACGAAATCCTCGACGAGTGTTAACCAAGCCAAGTAAACCAGGCGGAAATGATGGGTATGACAATGATGATTTTGACTACATTCTGTATGTCAATGATATTCTCGGATCAGCAGATGGTCATAGGTAATAAAAAATAAAAAAAAAAAGGAAGGAGGGAAAAACAAGGATTATTCCAAAGGGATAGATCTTGAAAAGATAACTAATATATGATTCCTTTTGATAGATATGTTATATTGGATGTTTTGGGTGCTGGTACATTTGGTCAAGTCGTCAAATGCAAGAATACGAAAACTCAAGAAATGGTGGCAGTAAAGGTGGTCAAGAACAAATTGGCTTACTTTAAACAAAGTATGATGGAAGTAACGATATTGGAAATGGTAACAATAGAAAAAGATCATAACGGGAAAAGGAAAACAGACATATGGAAAAAAGGACAATACACATGTTACTCACCCATTTACTTTTTTATTTTTATTTTTATTTTTTTATTTTTTTTATATAGCTCAATCAACGATACGATGCCAATGATCAACACCATATCTTGCGACTCAAGGATAACTTCATACATAGGAAACATCTCTGTTTGGTCTTTGAACTCATGTCTGTAAACTTGTACGAACTCATCAAGCAAAATCAATTCCGGGGTCTCTCAACCAACCTTGTCCGTGTTTTTACTGCTCAAATATTGGACTCTCTTACCGTACTAAACGAGGCCAGGATCATACATTGTGATTTAAAACCGGAAAACATACTGTTAAGAAAGTAAGTGTTATAGACAAAACAAAGTATATATATATATATTATCTAACAATACATACCTTCTCTCTCTACCTTCTTTTTTTTTTTGTGGTGTATAGTCTCGAATCACCTACGATAAAGGTCATCGATTTTGGCTCAGCATGCCACGAAGTCCAAACGATGTATACATATATCCAGTCTCGCTTCTACCGATCTCCCGAAGTCTTGGTTGGATTGCCATATACAAGTGCAATTGACATGTGGTCTCTAGGGTGCATTGCAGCAGAACTGTTTTTGGGATTGCCTTTGTTCCCCGGAAGCTCCGAATACAATCAAGTGTCAAGGATAATCGATATGCTAGGGTATGTATTGGATTCATTGTTTGATTTGCTATTACTATTTTTAACTAACTTTATAATGATGATCTTTTATTGTAGATTACCACCAACATATATGATCGAAATGGGGAAAAACTCACATCGATACTTTGATCGACGGGTGGATGATCAAGGCCAGAAACAATATCGACTGCGATCTATGGAACAATATGCAATGGAACAAGGGAAACAGGAACAACCATCGAAACGGTACTTTACAGCGTCGACACTGTCCGAGCTCATCACGACATATCCCATGGTTAGAAAAGACACAATGACACCGAAGGAATTGGAAAAGGGTAAGCGAACGAATATATAAACCAAGAAGGAATCGGATTAACTGGGCCTATTAACATAACTTTTTTTTTTTTTTTTTTTTTTTTTTCATGAACAGAGACTCAGAGTCGACTAGCATTTGTGGACTTCTTGCAGGGTTTATTGAACTTGAATCACTTTGAACGGTGGTCACCTCAGCAAGCAAAACAACATCCATTCATCACCGGGGAACGATTCAACGGACGATTTACTCCACCATTTATACCACGATCTCAATCCTCTATGAAAATGCCACCACCATTGCCTCACGCTTCTATTGATCAATTAGATTTATCAGCTCCGCCATATTCACATCATCATGACCATCAGCAGCAATCAGCACAATTCCTGCTTTCCGCTGGGGATTACATTGACAAAAACTATCAACATACACATGATCCCCCACAAGCTTATCTGTCACCTGCTTACTCGAGTCTTCCTGACTTTTACAATCAACCACCCATACCACTACAACAATCACATCTATCATCCTTACCTCAAGCTAACCAAATATCTGGACAGTATCACAATGGTTTGACCGACATGCAGCAGAACAAATCGATTAACAATGTATCAAAACGGTCGTCTTATACTCTTCCTCGGGTGCTCGAGCCTCCAGCAGATCAATTCAACACTGAGGCTACAATGGCATTGTATCACCACAACAACATTAGCAATCAACAACAGGATCAGCAACAACAACAACAGCAACAGCAATCAGGTTTCGGAACTCAGTCATTATCGGCGGGTAGCATAAATGGTCGACCCAGGGCAAATACAGTAGGAACAATGCAAGCACCACCTCCTATACACCTTGCGTCCTTGGATGCAGCAACTTACAACACAGAAGGGCGGAAATTAAGCAGTATTCGGGAACGGAACTTGCAACTATCTGAACTGGATTCACCATCATCGTCGTCCTTGTCATCGTCACCATTACTACAACAACAAAATCAACATTCTCAGCAACATGTTCGACTTCTGGATCCAGGGTATACTGACTTTCATGGTATCAGCGTAATAGACTCATATCATTCTTCTGGGCATGGTACGAACGACTCCATGGGGGTATCATCATCACTTGCACCATCTTCAACAATATCATCTACAGCCCCAACCTTTAAACATACTATGACGAACTTCCAGCAACTAGCACCATCATCAAATCCGATCAATATTAGAACCTCGATTTCCACATCAGCAACAACACCATCCTCCTCCGTTAATCAACAGCACTATTTTCCCACTGGTAATGAACAAGATACCGACTTTTTCTCAGGGGAATCTTCACAACCTCCACCTTCACAGAAACTTCAGTATGCTTATCATCAACAACAACAGCGCCACAGACGTCATCGACAACAAGATCGGCCATCGACCTGGCGATATAGCATTGGTAACATGCCGTCGATTGATTTGGAAAGGGATGCCGACTGGACAGAAGAACGTAACAGTCCGACACAGGAACCGACCACATCGCTCTCTTATCAATACCCCGAAGCATCATCGGTGACCTCTCCTCTTCCCTTTGCCAACATGACTTTGCAAAACTCGACATCTACATCTCATCGCCCTACACACCACCAATCACAACATCGAAGGAGCCACAGCAGCGTACGATTCTCCGATGTCATACCGCCAATCTCACCACCATCCAACTCCAACTCTTCCTCTATTCTATCAAGGTCCAGTGTGGCAAGTAATGTGGCAAGCTTACATCGACGAGTACGCGGGCACCCTCCATTGATTCAACCATATCATCGACAGGATCTCGAATGGGACGGGGTACACAGCATTCCTTCCTATCAACAATTACAGCAACAACAACAACAAGTACACTTACCCTCTTTCCAAAATCAAATGACAACAAGCGATTTAGACAACTTGTAATTTTTTTTTTTTTAACTAGCAATAGCCATCTCTCTTACTTTTACACCTAGTCTTACTCTTATTACCCTTAGTTTTAGTCTACTTCTTTGATGTATGTTTGATTTTATCCAACTAGAATTCCCACTTACCACTCCTTTATCTGTCTCCATATTGGCTGTATGCTAATGAATAAAAGCAAATAGTCTTCTAGACCTTTACATATATATATATATATATATACTGACTAATCTGGAGTAAAAATAAAAGCACATTGGACATGTTGATCATGATCTGTCTTCCTTGTTTTTTTTTGTTCTGTTTGAATATAATCTTTGTTTTTGTAGGTATAATGATGATATATGTAAATGATAACGACCAGAATGATATTAGTATGACTTTATCCGTGCGTGAGTTTCGGTGGTTGGGCCCCTAACACAAGTATTTGAAATTCCGATTTACAAAAAAGGTTTAAATCCCGACCCATGATCTTCACCGATTGAGATGCATTTGCGCACGTACATGCCTGGTAATATTATTACATACACAACCATTTCATCTCCCACTCTGTCAATCGCTTTCTATCATCATCATAATGTATGAACCAAGAAATCAAAATAGGTCATAGCGTACCTTTGTAGCCCCAAAGATCGCCGAAGATTCACATTGTTCAATTCCAAGTTTAAATCCCGCTTACCCGCCCCTTTTTTTTGGTTGGTAAAATGATCCTCGTAAGAAGTATGTGGTACAAAATCATGTCTTTTTTTCAAAAAGTGGCGACATCCTGTGTCTAGAATATATCTACATCTTTTTTGACATGTGGGTCAAAGATATATTATATATAAAAAAAGTTTTTTTTATTGTAAAAAACAATGCGCCAATATATAAAACAAGAATAAATATACAATTGCATGACCTAAACTATAGATGGATATACATTAATCTAAAAGGCTACTACTCTAATGATAATGGTCCCACGGCGTTTCACCTTCCAGAATCGTATACCACATCGTTAGTACCGCCTTTTTTTTTCTTTGCATATATACCATCAAGAGGAGGGAGAAGCGGACAGAGAGGGGACCAAGGCCGGGTTCTTTTCAATCAGTAGCGCGCGAAGCCATTTTGCTTCTAGTTCCAATTCCTTGCATCGTTTTTCCAGTTGTTCTGTTTTGGCTGTCATTTCTTGTACGGTTTGTTGTAAGGCTTGTTCACGTTGTTTCTTCTTCATCCTGAATCGTGCCGATGCCGCCGTGTTTCTTCGCCGCTTTTCTTCATCATTGGACTTGTCTTTGGGTTCCTTCTTGTTTGTTCCAGTTTCTTCACTGTCTTCAGAGATCGTGTCAATGAGGGTCATGTTGAAGGTAGGTGTCACGGGAGTCGGAGGAGTATACATATCGGTGGTAGACATGTTGGATGTTTGTAGCATTGTCATCATTGAAGAAGATGGATGATTAGAATGAGGAGGTTCTATGGAGCAATAAAAGAGGGGGGGGTGAGTTTATGAATTGAAGAAGTGAGTAAAGACTTTTTTTTAGTTACCAAAGTGATTATAACCATTTAGGATTCCATAGATATTATCGTTGTTTTTGTCATTGTTGATAGGGTTGTTGGTTGTTACAGCAGTTATTGATTGTTTGAGAGGATCATCCAAAATAGCACATCCAGGCGCAGAGTCAAATTTGAATTGAGCATTGGCCCAAAGTGCAAGTTCATCAGTGACATCTTCCTCAGAGAGAGGAATGGGAGCGTCGTTATTGAGAAGATTCAAAGATGAAATGTATGACATAGTGTTTGCCCAGTGATAATTAAATAAAAATTGAGGAAAAGAAGAAAGAGAGAGAAAAGAAACCGGGCGACAAAAGCCCGTTTTTATATGCGAGCTGGATTTCAATTATACGGAAACTATAATTTTCTTGACTCCGGCGTGACACCATGAGCCAAATGGGCGGTGGTGATACTGATGCAGCGATGAAGACCGTGGATGGTGTTGATTATAATACCATAATATTGCTTTAAATTCTGCTTTAAACCCTATTTTCTTGGATTTCCTCAAAAATTCATTTTCATATCCCGACGATTATACATAAAAAGATTTGATACTACCCCACTACCAACATTTTATCTCGAGTCATCGTTTCAATGAAGCCCATATTATGTAAACAAAAGAAACGCAAGGTTGAATATAGTCCACATTATCAAAAAGACAGTTTTGATCAGAAGAATTGATGTAGTTGTTTATTGATATGTATAAAAGTAAGGTGTAGTTAAAAGCTAGGAGGAGAGGAAGGTCATAAGGACAAAATAAAAAAAGTGAAGATAAAAGTATATAAAAAGAAGAAGAGACAATATGTGTAAGATTGGTGAGAATATAATGATATCAATGAAGTCTATTGAGCAGCCGAGAGATTCTGGAAGGCACCATCTTGACCGTCAGGCACAGGTCCAGTAAGAGGAGTACCAATGAATTGAGAGCCATCCACATTATCAACATTATGGAAATCAAGGATTTCAGAGTACATCATCACTATCGATAAATAATAAAAAAAAGAAAGAGCAGTTAATTACACTTTGCTAGTCGTAATTATTTCTTGATCACTTTTTACCTTTCCATGTATCCACTGGTAAATCGGCTTCGTTAAAGGACCAATCGAATTTTTCAGGGGCAGCAGGTTCGTCGGAAGGATCGTGATAAGGTGCAAGGTATGGATGGGATAGGGCTTCTTCGGCATTAATACGTTTACGAGGATCAAACATGAGCATCTTTTCCAACAAGTCGATTGCTTCACTGTCTTGTCCTTCGAATCGTTGTCGGAATGGAATTGGTTCACGCTTGGGAAGGTTCTTGACAAACCGTAGAGTCTATAAATGAAGAAGAGTTCATTAGTTATATATCATTCACTGTTTTCCCTTTTTGATTCGAATCCCCCCCTTTTATATATATATATCCTGCTGTCCTTACATTTTCACTGCAAATGGTGGAAATCACATCATCAGGAGGTGTACCTAAAAGTTCGGTAATGATAGAGAATTGATGGACGTCTTTACAAAAATAAAACAACAGCAACATTGGTTGAGTATCATGTTTCCGACCATCATTATTCATTCCGCTACACTACTTACGATCCTTCCCAGGGAATAAAGGTTTTCCTTCCAACATTTCCGCAAAGATACAACCAGTACTCCAGATATCGACTACAAGTTAAATAAAAAGATAAAGATTAGGTCAATATGATGGGTCATTTTCAATCATGTATGTTCGATGGGGTGGAGGGGGGCTTTACTTACCAGCTACATCATACTTTTGCCATATAAGCATGATTTCAGGGGCACGATAATATCTAGTAGACACATAACCAGTCATTTGGGGATCTTGAATACGGGCAAGACCAAAATCACAGATCTTCAAATCACAGTTTTCATTAATAAGGATGTTGCTTGGTTTCTATAAAATAGAGTATAATATAGCAGATTTGTTAGTTCTTCATTTCTTCCGTCTGTTTCATAGTATGGATTGACTTACCAAATCTCGATGAATAACACCGGCAGAATGGACATATTTGAGGCCTCTCTAATGTTAATATGATGGTACAAGATAAAAAAGAGTTAATATACCATGATATGATGTAATTCCTTTTCATAATTTGACTTGCCAGTATTTGGTATAAGAAGTATTGAATAAATTGTTTTTCCAAAGGTCGAGATTGAAGTAATCGGTGTAGATCTGTTCCCAAGAGTTCGGTGACAAAGTAACTATCAAATAAAGCATTAATTAGCAAGTTCTTCTTCACTTTCACACAAGAGCCGACTATTTCCTTTCCTATTCTTTTACTTACATATCTTCCAAGGGTGAGATAAAGATATCGCTTAAACTGATGATCTACATAAGAGGTAAAGGGTGTAAGAGTTAGTTACGATAATTTCAAATTCCGCATTTGTGTATTCAGGATCATCAACCCGTTTAATAATCGACTTACGTTTTCATGTCGTAAGGCCTTTAATAACTTGAGTTCACGGT
This sequence comes from Chlamydoabsidia padenii, assembly GCA_025330725.1. Taxonomy (NCBI): domain Eukaryota; kingdom Fungi; phylum Mucoromycota; class Mucoromycetes; order Mucorales; family Cunninghamellaceae; genus Chlamydoabsidia; species Chlamydoabsidia padenii. Next base: position 1,360,442 of record JAIWND010000005.1, on the reverse strand, counting down.
ATGTACGCTTGGCCAACACAGGAGCAGAGAAGGGTTTCATAATTTTCTTGATGGCAACATTCATTCCAGTTAGTTGATCTTTGGCAGAGCTATATTACAAGAGACAGAGAGAGAGAGAGAGAGTCATGTTAAACTACAATTCATCTTAAACCAAGACTATTCCATTGGCTTCATTCCCCACTTACCAAACCAGACCAAAAGCCCCCATTCCAACAGGTTGTAAGTCGACATATCTAAAAAAGAAAAAAGAAAAAAAAATTATTAAAAAAGGATACGGAGGGTGCCCTTTTTTTTTCCTACACAGAGGAATGATACTTACCTTGTGGTGACTTCAAATACAGTACCAAAGATGGAGAGTTTTACGAATTCGGCCATGGTGATGATGTGAGAAGAAGAAGTGTGAGAAGAAGAAGAAGAATAGAAGAATACAAATTAGAAAAAGTATCAGAAAGAAAAAGAAGAGACGTCGAACAAAAAGAAAAAAAGTTCTATTTTTCTGAATGTTCCTTTCTTGTACTCCGCCGATGGACCTGGTTGAAACCTCCCCCTCTTGATTTGCTTCCCGATCCAAACGCCTATTCATTTGTGCAGTTGAGCTGAAAATGATGATTAAGTGCTGCATGATTGTCCTCCTGAATTACACCGATCGATGTCTTTTTTTTCTGACTCTCGTATCATGTGCGTATTAAATGTTGTTTAGCATTTGCCTTGACTTTTTTTAATTCCAGCCAATCAGCGATCAAAGTGAGTGGGGTTCCCGCAAATAAATAGGTCAAGCATCTTTTTTTTTTTTTTTTTTTTTTTTTTTTTTTTTTTTCTTCCTTCATTCCAAACCACCATGACGGGACCAGTCATATCAGCATCAAAAGCAAAACGGATGGCAGCAAAAGCGGCAAAAGCAAATAATTATAATACCAACAACAAGACAACTAACGACTCGCCCAGTACAAGTGCTCCTTTTGACCAATCCAACAACCATTCTAACGAAGACCTATCACTTGAACGACTCAAAGTTAGTGTGGATCGTACAGCAACAGGTGTTTATACTGCTCAAGAACGAAGTCGGGATATACGAATTGAATCCTTCTCTCTCAATTACCATGGTCGGGTGTTGATAGACAATGCGGTTATTGAACTCAACTTTGGTCGTCGATATGGCTTGATTGGTGCTAATGGCTCTGGTAAGCAATACTATCGTTATTGAACTGAAACAATTGTATGTGTGTTGATATTAACCTCTCTCTCTCTCTCTCTCTCTCTCTCTTTTGGTAACTTGATAGGCAAATCTACCTTTTTAGCCTCATTGGCTGAGCGCGACCTTGAAATACCTGAACACATTGACGTAAGTTATCCAAACTCAATAAAATACTATTACATCATATCAACTTGCTAACAAAAAAAACATTAATTCTTTATCACTCTATGTATCACAGACCTACCTTTTGAACCAGGAAGCAGAACCATCGGATATGAATGCGGTGGAGGTCGTGATTAACTCTGCTCTTAAGGAAGTAACAAGATTGGAAAAACAGGTGGAGGATATCCTTGGTGAAGAAGATGGTGCGGATAACCCTTTACTGGATGACATTTATGAAAGAATTGAAGACATGGATCCCGCCACCTTTGAACCTCGTGCCTGTCTACTACTATCTGGATTGGGATTTACGACACAGCAAATGCAAAAGAAGACAAGTGACATGTCTGGTGGCTGGCGGATGCGTGTTGCTCTGGCACGTGCTCTTTTTATAAAACCCACTCTGTTACTCTTGGATGAACCTACCAACCATCTTGATCTCGAGGCGTGTGTGTGGCTGGAAGAATACCTCAAGACCTACAATCGTATCCTGGTGATTGTCTCGCACTCTCAAGACTTTCTCAATGGTGTTTGTACCAACATGATGCACTTGACTCACAAGCGCAAACTGGTTTACTATGGTGGGAACTATGATACTTTTGTCAAAACCAAGGAGGAAAATGACGTGAATCAGAATAAAGCTTATGCCAAACAACAAGACGAAATCGCCCATATCAAGAAATTTATTGCCTCTGCTGGTACCTATGCCAACCTGGTGCGTCAAGCCAAATCCAAACAGAAGATTATCGACAAGATGGAAGCGGCTGGATTGATTGAAAAGGTGGAAAATCCTCATGCTTTTAAATTCAACTTTACCAATGTCCCTAAACTCCCTCCTCCTGTCATGGCTTTTCAAGACGTGTGTTTCTCTTATCAAGGTGATATGAACAATCTTTTATATAAACATGTTGATCTGGCCGTGGATATGGATTCAAGAATTGCATTGGTGGGTCCAAACGGTGCTGGTAAGAAAAGAGGAAGTGGAATTAGGATATACTCTACAAAAACTAAACATGCATTTTTTTTTTTTTTTTTTTTTTTGTCATCAAGGGAAATCTACCTTATTGAAACTGATGAGTGGGGAATTGATGGCGACAGATGGCAGGGTACAGCGCCATACGTCACTGAAACTCGGTAAATACTCACAACACTCAGCCGATCAACTGGAAATGGATCTATCGCCCATCGACTATATGCGCAAGAAGTTTGCTCATGAAAGTACCGAGGTGGACTATTGGCGGCGACAAGTAGGACGTTACGGTATCTCTGGTCAACATCAAACATCACCCATATACCAACTCTCGGATGGATTGAAATCTCGGCTTGTCTTTGCTGAACTTGCTGTCCTCCACCCGCATATCATTCTACTGGATGAACCAACAAATCACTTGGATATGGAATCGATTGACTCTTTGGCCAAAGCCATCAATGAATTCTCGGGTGGGGTAGTATTGGTGTCTCACGATTTCCGTTTGATTTCTCAAGTGGCTCAAGAAATCTGGCAATGCAACAACGGACTGGTCACTCCTTTTACTGGATCTATTGAGAACTACAAGGAATCTCTTCGAAAAAAGGTCAAACTAGTATAACATTTTTTTTTTACTTTATGAGAGTAGGTTGGTGTTGGTTTAGATTAGTACAATAACCTATTGGGATGATGGTGCCTCAATTATATCCTCCTATTCCATTCAATAAACATTTTACTTACTTTTTACCCTATACACTAAATAAAAATGATACATATATACTCTTTAACTTTAATTGTCGATACTTGGTTTATGGGGCTAGGAATGTGTTTATGTGGGTGATGTCCTTAAATCACCGAGGCATTGCTTATCATCATCCACTATTAAAAACATGCATGTTTAAACCTTCTGATTTTCACCAAGTCCAAATACTTGTTGATGAGTGACATCTTCCGTTATGCGATGGTTGTGTTTGAGATGAAGCATTAAACTATTAAAACTCCGTAATTCATGCAAAAACTCGTCCTGCTTTATCGTGTTCAACTCACTTCACATTACCATGCAAATAGCCTGTATGTAATTGAAAGGTAAAACTTGATCAGGCACTTTGAGCCCCTGATGGTATTTGCCCTGCAGTTAGATGACGATCCGCCTCTGGTGATAAGCAGTCTACCTGTTTGTGCTGATTATAAGACTTGTCTTGTTAGTTGACTGATCTTGATCTCTGCTTGGCCTGTCACCCTTTCCATTTTGGATAAATTGTCGGAATTGGAATCTATTTTAATCTTCTCAGCGTTGACCAGATCTATTTTAACTTGATACTTACTGCATGGGAAGACCAACGATATGGGAGATCAGGCTGATATCATTCCAATACGAGGTTTTCGGTTTTTGGTTGTTTTTTTTCGGTTCATGTGACCTGAAAGACTTTGTAATAAAACTGGTATGTACATGGTGACAACACAAGGATAATGTGCATGATCACTATGTACGATTATGCATTGTCTCTGCAAAACAGCCTTCTACGACTTGACTTGAGTACAAGTCCTCCTTGCATTTTTTTTTTTTTTTTTGTATATTGGAACAAATATGGGATGTGCTATGATGCAAAAAGTTCTCATTTTTTAAAGAAGAAGTAAGAAGATCAAAATCGGGATTTGAATTTCAAAGTTAAAACCCCGCATTATGCTTCCATCGTCTATGTATGTGAAAGGGAGCAAGTAGAGAGAATCAGTTGTTGATTCAAATGACTTGTGAACAAGTTGATCGATGGTTTCTGTATTTATAGTATTTTTTGAGGTGACCGTTGTAAATAGAAGGAAAGAGCAAGTCGATGATCCGATGGTGACACCCGAAAGCACGAATCACATGAGCTGTACCTCCCTATTTGCTTATACATCATTACTTTGCCAAGTAATGTGAATTTTTTATTTATTATGATGTATTATTATATTTCATTGCAATACCAAAAAAACAGAAATTTTACCCTTCTCCATGTTTAGTTAGTGGGGTTGAGGGAAGAAAGAGTGGTGTTTCATTTTAGGCCATTCAAAGTTCGTTTTGCATGGAATGTCAATCGCACTCCAAAAAAGGTGAAGGAGGATTTTGGCAGATAAAAGCGGAATGTTGGAAGAGTCTGGCCTTGACACTTAATATAGTTCAACTCCATGATCAAGTTCACTCTATTGGTTTCCTTTTTTACACGACTGTGACTGAATACCAATGGAATTTTTAACCTCCTTTCCCAATCAATTTTTTTTTTTGAAATATCGTACTTTCTTTCTTCCTTTCTTCCTTTCTTCTTCTTCTTCTTCTCTTCTACTTTTTACCTTATCTTTTATCCCAATATGCTCATCAAAGAGTTCCGCGTCATCAACAACTGCACACAAGCCGAATACCAAGTGGGTAAGTTCATGATGAACGATTATAGTGAACCTAATTTGCCACACACACTAATCTTTCTTTGTCTCTCTCCCTCTCTTTCCTTTTTAGCTCAATTGTATTCCACTGCTATGGCATCTAAAGAAACCACTGGTGGTGGTGAAGGTGTAGAAGTCTTAAAGAACGAACCTTACGAAAACCCTGATGGTCAAAAAGGTCAATACACTTACAAGATCTATCGCCTGGCGTCCCGTGTACCTGCCTTTGTCCGCGCCATCGCTCCTCATGGTGCTCTAGATTTATACGAAGAGGTAAGCAAGATAAAATAAACGTATATATAGAGGGAATGGGGATAAAGATAAACAAAGTGAAAAGGGTACTTGTCATCTTTTGACTCATCGTCATCATCTAACTAACCTTTACTCATCTTGTTTATTATCAACTAGGCCTGGAATGCTTATCCTTATTGCAAAACTGGTAAGTACACAATGGTGATTTAAAAAAAAAAAAAAAAAAAAAAAAAAAAAAGAGGATATGGAAACAACGGGCTTTACGACAACTATGATCGGATTGAATCGATGAAGTGTAATGGATTGGGGAGCAGAAGGGAGGGTTATATAAAAGGGGATGACTATATGACCATGTGAACTAACTCCTTTTTTTTTTCACCTTTATGATCTATAGTATTGAAGGTAATTAAAAATGATCATGATGATCATAGTCTGTTGCTGTAAAACAAAAGGACGAAGCGATTATAGGGGAAGGGGGATAACAAGGAAACCGAATTGAACGATACTATCTTGATAACTTTTAAACATAGAACGGCTGGATGAAGGACAACTTTTCCATTGTGTATGAAACTCTACATGTGGATGGCTCTCGTGGTGAACTTGACAATGCATTGAACATCTCCAAAGAAGGCAAGCCAATCCATATGATATAATAAACTGATTACTGAACTAACTAATTCCCTTTTTATATGAAATAGATCTCAAGAAACGAGAAGTGGTGATTATCGATGTTGCGAACGACAAGGTGGACAGTAAAGACTACAAGGCACACGAAGATCCCAAGTTATTCCATTCTCAAAAAACGGGTCGTGGCCCCCTGGTAGACCCCGACTGGCAAAAGAAATGTGATCCTGTGATGACTTGTTACAAGCTTGTTTACATTGAATTCAAATGGTTTGGAATCCAATCAAAGACGGAATCCTTCATTGCTGGTGCCATCAGAAATATGTTCTGTAACTTCCATCGGTAAACACACAAACTAAACAAAGGGGTGGGTACGGGGGGAAATACTAACATAAATTAATGATGTAGACAATTATTCTGTTGGACTGATCGATGGTTTGGATTGACTATTCAAGATATTCGTGACATTGAAGAACAAACAAAGAAGGAACTGGACGAAAAACGAAATGGCAATGGATCAATCAATGAATCCACACAAGACTCTGGTAATGCCTCTATTCGCTCGGTGAAAAGAAATTAAATAGCTTAGTATAGTCTTCTCTCCCCCCCCACCCACCTCGACATCTCCCCCCTTTCCCTCACTTATCATTACAAGCAGTATATTATCCTCTCATACATTTGTTTTGTTTTGTTTTACTACATACTTGATGAAATCACAATAAAAGAATGCTTTTCTTTTACTCTTACCTTAATTGGATCTACTGCCAAGGATGAAGGAAAAGTCCGAACCCGGGGGTTTGTTTTTTAGATTCGTCAAACTTCTTTTTACACTATTATATGCATGTTGTTTTCACTTTATTGAGGCTTGTACTGTAGTTTATTCTATAGACTACCACAAAGCTTGGGGGTACTTGCTCAGCTTGTGTAAGTCTTAGCATTGATCGGAATTTCAATATAATTATGTTCAAATCCCGCTTTGATCACCCATGAAGGAAGGCGAGAGCCTGCCTGTATCAAGAAATCAACCGCTACCATATGTCAAAGACAATCAACACACTTTGAAGTTGCTTATATATGAGTTGTGCTCGTATATTATGAAGTTCTCACATGTATTCATGTTTTCTTTTTCGATCCTGTCGGGGATTGGAATTTGTACTATTTGGGAAAGAAGAAGAACACGGTTGTTCAAATCCATTGATGCAAACATCCTTACTGAAAAAAGATAATAAAGACTATTTGTATTAAACTCACAATATGCCAGTTGAGTCAAATTTAAACGGAAATCATCACTCAAGGTGAATCAAAAAATGATGAAGGGTCAAGGAAAGAACAAGACTGAAGCATGTTGATGATGCAGATGTATATAATCGTTTGATCATCCCTTATTACCCCCCCCTTTTTTTTTTCTTTCTTTCTTTCTCATTTGATGTCTTTAATGCATTTCTTTTCACCTTTATGAACCTTTCCTCCTACTCTCCCCGCGCAAATTCACTTTGTATATCTCATAGGTGATAAATTTAAATCCCGACAATGAAGCTTTTACTGGTCTCCCCACTTTTCTTACTCGCCCTTTTCTTCCCTCTCTTTTTTTTTTTTTTTTTTTTTTTTTTTTTTTTTTTTTGGCATCCCTTAACTCTATACCAAAGACATGGATAATAGTAAGTAAACTAAACGTAACTACATCTTTGATGAACCGACCTTTATCTAACACTAATATTGTATAGACATCACACGAAAGTAAGCTGATTCAGGCTGTTCCTTTTGATTGATACTGTGCTGATTCAGTTTAACCTTGATTCATTATAGATCTTTTTGGAGAAGAAAACATGGTATGAAACCACCAGGAAGGTAAACGCTGAAAAAAGAAAAAAAAAAAAAAAAAGTATACTGTTTGAATAAATACGTTATGATTACCTCTACTAACCATATTGTACTTTCTCACTAGTCATGATTCATTTATTCCAGTCGGCGACGAAGACACCGACAAGTTACCTGTGGTCATAGGGGCGCGATATTCTTATACGAGCCTAGTTAACAATCAACACACTACATCAAACAGTTTATCACCACCACCATTATTACCGTCTCAGTACCGAACTTCCAACAACAAGACATTATTCTCTAACCACAGCAACAATAATAGCAACAGCAGCATCGGCAGTCCCGGAACAGATCGATCTGCTTCACCATCATCAAACAAGAAGAAACCTCATCACAAACGACACGCGTCAGCCCAGCATAAATCATTTAATGCCTTTTTGGAAGAAACCAATGATGAATGGGATGATTCTGTGACGACTACATCATCAATCCAGTCGCCCCATATGACTCCTTCTACAGCAACAGCAACGACAACAAAAACAACAAAAATATCATCATCATCATCATCATCAACAACAAAAGAAACAACATATACCTCTTCTAGATCATCATCTGGACCTACAGCCATCACATCTCCTCTCAACAACAATCCATCATCCCGCCAGACAGCAGCACCAATAAAGCATCAGCACAATCGACCAATAAATGACAAGGGTACTGTTGACAATGTCAAGGATATTTTGAAAGGTAAAAAAAGATTTAACTAAAAAGGATGTATAATGATTGATATTGACATGTTTGATTTGTTATGTAGATCCAAGTTTTACCTTGAATCTGGTCGACCCTGAAAAAGCATCGGATCCAATCAGAACGAGAAAACTAAAAAGCATATTAAGTAATGTAAATGTTGACCTAGGTAAAGTACAAGGAGGAATAAATGATGACAGGTGGAACTTGATGGACTAACATGGAATTTATAATCATTCTACTATAGTGGCATTAAGAAGTGTGTGTTGGAACGGTATACCTCAAGACTTTAGATTGATGACTTGGCAACTTTTACTGGTAGGTCAGAAAAGAAAAACAAAGTTATGAATCAATAGATTTGATTGACTAACCCCCTTTTATTGTTGTTGGTAGGGATACTTACCGTGTAATTCAGAAAGGCGGGTGGAAACATTGGCAAGGAAACGTAAGGAATATCTGGACAGTGTAAAAGCAACCAATACAAGAGGAAAATCAAAAATGGATCAATCGTTATGGCATCAGGTAGTTATCACAAAATAATAGGTGCTTTATGTATACTAAATGCTTCCTTCCTTCCTTTCATCCAATCTAGATTCATATCGATATCCTTCGAACAAATCCAACTGTATTCTTATACCAATCTACAATTACACAAGAGGTAAATGACGGAAACAAAAACAAAAAAAAGGGGGGGCGGTATTACAATAGGTCACGTTTTTTAATCATCTCATCTCTTATATACAACCTTAGTGCCTGGAACGGATTTTGTACCAGTGGGCGATTCGACATCCTGCTACGGGCTATGTACAAGGCATCAACGATCTGGTAACACCTTTATTCGAAGTCTTCTTATCTGCATATATCGGTAAGGGGGGGGAAAGGACGATAAAGTGGGTATATACAATGGATCTTTGACTCTCTTTTGTAATAGGAAGCGAACCTGAAGAATACGATATGAACAGACTGGATCAAGATATATTGGATGTTATTGAAGCCGACAGCTTTTGGTGTCTTTCAAAACTTTTAGATGGTATACAGGTAAAATAGATAACACTGGATTTCAATGGATCACTCTCAACTTTGTTACTATCATATAAAGGACAACTACACTTTTGCTCAACCGGGTATACAACGACAAATTGCAACCTTGAAAGAACTGATATCAAGGATAGATGGTAAGGAACAAAACACATAGAAGAAATAGGGTAACTCACTCTTTCCTTTTTTTTTGCATTCACTAGGACGATTGGCCAATCATTTACAACAAGAAGGGATCGAATTCATACAATTTGCATTCCGATGGATGAATTGTCTCTTGATGCGGGAACTTTCATTGCAAAACACCATTAGGATGTGGGACACTTATCTGGCAGAAGGGTCCTCGGAAGGATTTTCGGAATTCCATGTCTATGTGTGTGCTGCTTTTTTGGTGAAATGGTCTGCCCAGCTACAGAAAATGGACTTTCAGGTAATATATACAAAAAGAAGGGGGAATGTCGGCGTTTGAAAACTAATTTGTATCTTTTTTGCATGATTCTCTCTTTTTAGGAGGTGATGATCTTTTTACAACAACTCCCCACTCAAGACTGGCAAGAAAAGGATGTGGAACTTTTGTTATCTGAAGCCTATATGTGGAAATCACTCTTCCATAATGCCCCTAGTCATTTAAAAACAAATAGTGTAGTCATTTAATCTATAGTGTTGAAACCCTTTAGAAAAATAGAATCTTCTTTTTTGTCATTAATAAAAAAAAAACCCTTAGAATGATGATGATGATGATGATGATAATGATTTTATTGTGAAACCATATATACAAATACAAAATGATACGATGTGTATCCGATGATCCTGAACCCCTTCCAACACTTAACCCTTTTGCCTCCCTTGTAAGACGAAAACAAAGGACCCAAAACTTTCTTTGTAGAACGGGAACACAAAAAGGGGGGCTTTAGTGACAAAACAAATACTCCAATAGATCCCATTTTACGCCCCATTTAAAATAAACATCAACAGTGTGATTTAATAGACAACGATGATCATGAACGGGATGTATCGTCAAGAAAAAAAAAAAAAAAAGGTCTGGTCCAAATCAAGCGGAGCCACAGAAGGTCATTATGCAAGGAGGGAGGTCCAATCTCGAGCTTAAAAAAAAACAAGATTTGTCAATATAACCCCCTTACCCAACAAAAGACCACAAGTATTTATTATAGTAATTTCGATGTTTATTCATAAAAAGCATACAAAAAGGGAGATGACTATAATTACATTGGATGATATATATGTATATATAAAAAGGATGTACAGAAAAATAATAAAATAAAAAAAGATAATAAATCTATAGTTGTAAAATGTATATGAAAGTAGTGTATGGAAGGTATGTATAAATGTTGCATAATGATAAAATAAAGTATCTATCGTAGTGTGTCATAACATAAAGTAAGGAAGGGGGGAATGATATATAAAATAAATAAAAAAGGAGGAGAGGATTTTTTTTTTCAACCAAATATACTAACCGTGTGAGCCGACCTTGATAAACCTTGTTCGTGATGATTATTAGTGACGATATGGTGAGTGTCCTGTTGTTGAGTAAGTGGCGGTGGTGGAAGTTGAATAAAGTGCTTCGGGTAAATAACGTCGGTTGGATCCACTAACGGAGGAGGTGATAGGGCGAGTGGGCGTGGAGATAAAAAAGACGAAGACGAAGTGGATGAGCAAGTGGATGAAGTCGAATGAGCACGTTGAGGTCGACGAGGATAAGGTTGATAAAATGGATGATTACGATTCGATTGTTGAAGATGTCCGTTGGGTGAAGTGGATCGATAATGGTTGGTCATAAAAGTAGGTGATGCATCCATACAAGTCGAACGGGTTGAAACCGGTTCCATAGGTAGAGGCTTAATCAAGTTTGACAAGGATGGGCGTGGTGAAGGAAACCAATGAGGATGTTGATGATGCATTTGACGAGGTGGTGAAGATGAGGTTTGACTTTTTGTGGTGGTGTAAATATCATTGATTGGTGATGTCGGTTGGAATGAGCAAGGTAATGTCGTCGCTCGTCGAGATCTGGTCATGGTTCGATCTCCTATCATTGCTAAATCAGTTGTATCAACCAAGGGGTGCATGTCACTATGTTCTTCAGATCCAACCATGGTATGACAATGTAAATGTGGATGTTCTTTGTTTCTTTTTGATTTGGAGTTATTAGAGTGTTGATGTTGATGTTGACGGCGGGACTTTGGTGATAAATGTGTTCGATAATGTTGCATCATATTGTCTTGACGAGAGAAGCGAGAAGGACAACCAGGATGAAGACAATGAAAGTTCTTTTCACCTGTGTGTATACGATGGTGTCGAGCAAGATGACCACTAGAAAGTATTGTTGTTAGTTTTCATCCCTCTTTTTTTTTCATAAATCTAATTTGACTTACCTTGTAGTAAAACTTTTGTTGCAGCCAATTTCAACACAATGATACTTTCGTTTGGAGTTGAAGGATACCATAGAAGTATGTTCTTGATCTTGATCATGTTTAGCTTGTTGTTGATCATTCAAAAGGCTGATATGTCGACCAGTTGCATCTTTTACAGATAAAGTAGAATCAGAATGCATCATTATGTTATTGATATATATATGTGTGTTATAATGAAGAAAAAAGGTTGAGTATAAAAAGTTGAAGAAAAAAAGTGTAAAATAAAGGAAAGAAGATCAAAAGGGGACTTGAGAGGTTTTATACTTTTTTTTTTTTCAATCTTGTCGGAGTTTGGCGTCGGAATCTTAAACCAAGGTAGCGATCCTGACTTGTGTAACTTTATTTATGCCTCACATCGTAAGGTTAAGGAAAACGCATTGATTTGTTATTGACCATCGCTCCCTGTGTATGCTCTAAAAATAAGTATCCTCCCCACCCGAAAGAAGAAGAAAAAGAAAGAAATAAAAAACGTGGCGTGGAAAATGCGCCCTGCAGAATAGGAAGCCAAAACGTGCTTGTTTTTATATATATATATATATATATAAAACGATGAAAACGTGAGCGAACTTGAAATTCCTGCAATCCCGATTGTTAAATAGTTTCAGGTGGATTTACTTTGATTGGTTGTTTTGGAACCATCCATGGTCTCCCCTTCTTAAAACACTTTCCCCAGTCTTTTCCTCTTTTTGTGTTGTGTGTGTGAGAGAGAGAGAGAAAGGAAGAAAACGTGTGAATGTTTCCCTCTTTCTTGTCCGTGCATCAAGGGACGTTTTTAATCTTTCTTTTATGAAAGAGTTTTAATCATAAAATGTTAAACTTGCTATCATAAGGATTACAAGCTGTGATCATCTGTCATACACTTCATTCATTGTTCCCGAGATCATCTCTCCGATCAAATTATGCGCATACCCTTTTGTCGCCTTTTTTTTTTTTTTTTTTTTTTTTTTTTGATCAGTAAGGCACCATCTACCTATTCAAACATTATCTTCACTGAAAGATGTATAAGTATTAAAACTACCACGTTCCTACTTTCTTTCCCAATCCACTGATTCTCATCACCTCCCATGCACCCGTTTTGCCCAAAGTTGGCGGATGGATTCCACAAATCCGAAAATTCAGGGGTAATGAAATCTTAATTTTTAAAACCCGCCGCCCCCATTTTTGCGCTTTCCACGATTAAGAAAGGAACCAAACGTGGCATTGTTTATTGTATGCTAGCTATTACAACAAAATGAAGTATAGTATAATGGTATCATCTTTTACAGTCTTATTTTGAATAGTTATATACCAAAAAACCCACCCCGCAAAAACCATACATCCGTTTTCGGGGAATCAAGGAGAAAAGACTCCCGAGAAGGATACGTATATGTTTCCATTACTTACAATACTTGATAATTTCATACTATATCTCTAATGTTCATTGAATTGAAACCATGATTATTGTATATCAAAATGAATGATTGACAATCATCCAATCATTTTTGTTTCTTTTTGACTGAAAAGAGGAGAAGAAAATGGGGATACATAGAAAAAGGAGATGGATGTTATAAATGAGGAGTCAATAGCCATATGTACGGTAACTTTTGTAAACAATTATATTCTGGCTCGATACAATCAAATCAGGATTAGATTAAGCTATGGTAGGATCTACAGGTTTTTTCTTGGGATCGACATCCTTATTTGGAACATTCAAACCCCGCCACATGCAACCTGATCTGGTGCCTTTTCCGTAACTATATCATAATCTGATGGCCGTATCAATAAATCAATCCCATTGGTGAAATAGGAATGGTACCCTTGTCTCTAATACATACAAATACAAACAAAAAGGAGGAGTAGGGGAGTGATGGCTGTAGTACTCCAAGTGGTGTCCTAATGAATATACATATAAAGTAGATGATAATGATGTTGAGATATATAGATAGACTACTACTCCTTTTGAAATATGACTAATAGCCACGTTTTCATCTAACTGGTTTTTTTTTTCCCTCTAATACGAGTACGACCTCTCACGTGAGCTACCATCCTTTTCCTAATGGTACATTTTATGAAACACACGGTAGATCCCTCGACAATCAATCAAAAGTAAAATAGTAAACCATGTATTTTAAATGATATCAAATGTGTATATGTAAAAGAATAAAATGGTTTTTATTAGAATGATAAATAATGATGCTATTACTAAGGGGAAGGTAATATACCCTTCTTTTTTGTTGTGTTCACTACTGCTAAAGATCCTTCTTCGCCTTCTTTGTTGATCCCAGTTGTCGTTTGAATAGTTTGATCTTGATTAGTGTTGTCTATGATTGTACACCATGTGCGCTCACAATTGCAAAGATAAGGAGATGTTGATGATTTAGTTGTTGTATTGTAAACAATGCTACTGTTAATGGATGATACAGTTGGGTAAAGTATGGTTATTATTGTTATTGTTGTTGAATACCATGCTAGATGAGTGAGCCATTAGATCCATGATGTCACTGTCAGGTGGTGATGGTAGCGCTTGTATCAAATCGTTTGTGTTCCTTGATCCATCCACCTTTGGCCTATATCATCGTAATTGAAGGCATAAACTATCACGCCTCCGCCCCCGAAGCATCTTGGTGAGAGTATAATATAAAAGCGCCCAAGATGCATCCAGTCGAGATATCAATGGATTGTTGTATGAGGGGAATGTTCCGACAGCGTTTGTTCAAACTGGTTGTATAAGAGTCAAGACCGACCAAGTATTCATTGCAGAGCTGGTGCAAGATGAATTTTTAAATGTGATCGGAAGAGTTGATAAATAACATGATGGAGCAGGAGTCGTTGATATCTAGTTTACTATTGCTGTGTTGGGTAAATGTGGTTGTTCGAGCAGAGCGAGTAATGGTCTCTTTGCTTTCGACTTTGTTACGTTGGTGGAGTAGAGGACAAGTGGTGAATCAGTTCCAATAGTTGAATATGCCAAAAGTTAAAGTTCCGTCAAAGACGATATAACTTGATGCAGTTTCTACAATGAGAATAACAGTTAATATAATGGAGTGGAATGAAGAAGAATATCAAGGTAAATCAACTTACCCTTTACAAGGCAATCGTTAGTAGAGAGTTTCAATAGGAGAGTCTAATAGTAGAGTATTAGCACCTTGTATATAAAGTTATATATAAGAGTAAACTTTAGTATAATGATCATATCTAAATCAAGTATGAAAACCCACCATGTTGTGAAAGGAAGGAAGGAAAAAAAAAGAATATGCAATTTTGTGGAGCGGCCCCAAAAAATCAGCGTCACGGCTCCATATTTAATTTCAATGCAATCTCTTTTTTCTTTTGTTTCTTTCTTTCTTCACTCTCCAAAGTTTGATTTATAAAGACCATCAAAGCCAATGGTAAGATCCTTCACCCCCTCCTTTAACAAACTACAGTCTCACTCACTCACTAGACAACTCCATGCTTTATGACTTGATAATTAACCTTTTACGAAATTATGCTAATAGGTGAAGAATATGGAAATAGATTATGACGGTTCTGAAGATCGTCGAAATTCGGTAAGAACAATATAACAAGTCTACTGCTTAAATGTAGTGAACTATATGCCATATAATGTTACTAACACTCTAACCTTGTCATCTTTTTCCTTCCTTTTGCATCGATCTCCCTTCAGGGCACACCTGAACAAGTCTCACAAACTGAATCGGTAACTACAAACGTCAAAAGGAGCACCACATTATTGTTAAACACCTATTAAACACCCCACCACTCGTTTGCTTTTTGCATTTAGGATACTGAATTAATCGACAAGTCCAAGCAAGTCAACAAGTCCAATTCAGTAAGACACTTGAGCTCTAACTTAAAAAGTATGGTTTGACTAAATAGAATATACTCTTTTATTATTATTATTATTATTAATAGTACGAAAACCGGTTGAAACGATACAGATATCTCTTGGGTCAAACTGAACTCTTTGGTCACTTTTTGAACTTGAAAAACGAAAAGGACGACGCTCTACAGACTGTGTTGGCCGAACAAAAGAAACAAAAGGGTACAGAAAGGTAAATTGTATGAATGATATTGTATACTTCTTAATTAGCTTTTAACTAACAAATACTTTATTTAATGTTATAGACGTCGAAGGAAAACTGAAAAGGAAGAAGACGAAGAAATCCTGAAAGGTGAAACTGGCGAACAAGAAGATGGCCCGGTCACGGTATTCACTGAATCTCCCTCTTGTGAGTCAATTGATCAGATCATTAAATGTCCACTGTTACTAACTAACTGTTTTTTCTCTCTCTTCTTCTTCTTCTTCTTCTTCTTCAAGATGTCACTGGTGGAACTATGCGGGAATATCAAGTACAAGGATTGAACTGGATGATCTCACTTTTCGAAAATGGCATTAATGGTATTTTGGCCGATGAAATGGTAAATCTCATCATGCATGAAAATCATAACTCTTACTTATATATATTGTGTTTTATTATATTATAGGGACTTGGGAAAACATTACAAACGATCTCCTTCCTTGGTTATTTGAAACATATACGAGATAACAATGGTCCTCATTTGGTGGTAGTACCGAAATCAACTCTTCATAACTGGAAAAATGAATTTGATCGATGGATTCCCGACTTTGATGCTTTTGTATTCCATGGAACAAAAGAAACAAGAGTAAGTTGATGAACACATTGATCACATATTTATATACTAATCTCACGTTTAACCACTCCCTTTTTTTAATATATAAGGGTGAACTTGTTAAATCCAGATTACAACCTGTCAACTTTGAAGTCTGTATCACCTCATATGAAACCTGTCTAATGGAAAAAGCACATTTCAAGAAAATCGCGTGGCAATACATCATCATTGACGAAGCACACCGAATCAAGAACGAAAACTCGATGCTATCACAGATCGTCCGTATTCTCAACTCTAGAAACCGCATGCTTATCACTGGTACTCCTCTTCAAAACAATCTGCATGAACTTTGGGTAAGAAAAAGAAGTAGAAGATAAAAATGAAGCAATATAATATGAATCTAACTGATTGATTTCTCTTTCTTTTATTACTGTTATCATGGTAGGCATTATTGAACTTTTTACTGCCAGACGTGTTTAGCTCATCGGCGGCCTTTGATGAATGGTTTGAAGGTCAAAATGGTGACCAAAAAAAGGTGGTGGAACAACTACACAAGGTGTTACGGCCGTTTTTGCTTCGTCGAATCAAATCGGATGTGGAAAAGTCTCTGCTCCCCAAGAAGGAAATCAATGTCTATGTCCGCATGAGCAGCATGCAAAGGAAATGGTATCAAAGGATATTGGAAAAGGATCTCGATGCTGTAAATGGTAAGAAGAAAAAAAGGTGAAGAGGGAAAAGGTGGACTCACTCTTTTATTTATGATAGGTGCGGGCACTACAAAGCGTGAAGGCAAGACTCGACTCCTTAATATTGTCATGCAATTAAGGAAATGCTGTAATCATCCTTATCTATTTGATGGCGCGGTAAGTTCAAACTAGTATATATACCAACTAACTTGGCCTCGTTATTATACAGGAACCTGGACCACCTTATACTACCGATCAACATATTGTGGATAATGCTGGGAAAATGGCTGTTTTGGACAAGTTATTGACAAGATTCAAGGCGCAAGGCTCCCGTGTACTGCTCTTCAGTCAAATGAGTCGGGTTTTGGACATATTGGAAGACTACTGCTGGTGGAAAGGATATCGTAAGTAAAAACTCATGCTTTTGATATAATGAACTAACCTTTTTATCTTGTTATGCCATTAGAATATTGTCGAATCGATGGTCAGACTAATCAAGAAGACCGGGTGGATGCTATTGATGAATACAACAAACCTGGTAGTGACAAATTCCTGTTTTTGTTGACTACTCGTGCTGGTGGTCTTGGCATCAATTTGACCTCGGCCGATATTGTCATCCTTTACGATAGCGATTGGTATGTTTGCAAAAAGACAATCCTTACAACTAAATGTTATACTGACTTGTCCTTATCCCCTATAGGAACCCTCAAGTTGATCTTCAAGCTATGGATCGTGCACATCGTATTGGTCAAACTAAACAGGTTTATGTTTTCCGATTTGTGACGGAGGTAAAAAAAAAAAAAATCATGCAAAAACAAAAAATAATACGGTGTGCTTTGCTGACTTTTGCTTTTGAAAACCAATACAATTATAGAATGCCATTGAAGACAAGGTGTTGGAACGAGCAGCCCAAAAGCTACGACTGGATCAATTGGTGATTCAACAGGGTCGCACTCTTCAATCTCAAAAAGGTAAATGATAACCAAGAATACATTTCTATCTATCTATCTAACATATTGACACCTCTCTCATCAACTCATTTATAGGTGCATCAAAGGACGAACTCTTGACAATGATTCAACATGGTGCTGAAAAGATATTCAAGGAATCCGATAATGACACTGATGACGCAGCAACAGACGATATTGACGAAATACTTCGACATGGTGAAGAAAAGACGGCCGAACTTAACAAGAAATACGAAAACTACAACATTGATGATTTGAAAAACTTCTCCTCAGAAAGTGCATACAAATGGAACGGACAAGACTGGAGTAATAAGGTAAAGGATGAAATGGAACCATGTATATGCAGGAAGGAGTTGACCTTTTTTAAATTCTGTAGAGGAAAGCGGGATCAGGCTTGGCTTGGCTTGGACCTGCCAAACGTGAACGCAAGATCAACTATGCAGTGGACGACTATTACAAAGGCGCCCTTCGGACACCACAAAAGGTTATCACTACAAAAGGACCACGTGCCAAGAAATACATTATGTAAGTAAAACAACACAAATCTTGTAATAACTAATATTAACATTGAACCTTTAACTTCTTATCTAGGGAGGACTTCCAATTTTTCCCACTAAGGATGATCGAACTCAATCAACAAGAAGCAAGATACTTTAGGGTACGTACTCAGAAAGAGGTTACTTCAAATCAAGGACTTGATCTCATTCTACTTTTTTTATTTTTTAGAAAACCACTGGATATAGGCTTCCCTCTGTTCCTGAAAATGGCAACCCCGATTTGAAGGACAGTCTGGAAAAAGAACGCAAACAGGAACTGGATAAGATCAAAAAAGGTAATCATAATATGAATGGAATGAAACAAGTATACTCATATCTTGTGATTGTTACTATAACTTTAGCCCAACCACTGACGCAAGGAGAAGAAGAAGAAAGAAAGGCCCTTTACTCGGATGGATTCACCAACTGGAGCAAAAAGGATTTCACTGCATTCGTCAATGCGTGTGCCAAATTTGGAAGGTAACTTTGACGACGATAACTGACTGATTTCTAAACCTCCCTGTTTTGCTATAGGACAAAGATTGAAATGATCGCCGGTGACATTAGTGGTAAAACGTTGGACGAAGTGGAACAATATGCAAAAGCCTTTTGGGAACGATACAAAGAACTCAATGGTAAGAAAAAGGCATGATAATATAGTCGGAAACACATACTTTACTAATTCATGTTTTTATTATTAGACTATGAAAAGCATATTACCAAAATCGAAAAGGGGGAAAGTGAACTGGAGAAGCAAAACGAAATACAATCACAATTGACGGAAAAGATCCAGCCCCTACGCATTCCACTACAACAACTTAAAATCCAGTATACTCAACCAACAAAAGGCAAGAACTACACGGAAGAAGAAGACCGATTTTTATTGGTGATGCTGGAACATTATGGCTATGGAAGCGAGAATGTTTACGACAACATTCGACTAGACATCAAGAACTCACCACTATTCCGATTCGACTGGTTTATGAAATCAAGGACTTCTCAGGAACTCGCTAGAAGATGCAACACACTGGTGGGTCTGATTCAAAAGGAAAACTCAGAGGTGGAAGAAGAAAACAAAAAGGTAAAATCATGCACACTCACACACATCGATTGCATAATGTGTCATATCAACCTAATCAATCTTTATTTTAAATCCCATTGTAGAAAACTGTCCGTGTACGTAGATCATTCAAGTAGTATAGACTCTTAATTATAAATGTGTTGTACCTTAATAAAGATCGATGTGTCTATTTTTATGATGACTGATGATGGCTTTATAAAGAAATGATCTAGGCACTTTATAAAATATATAATTTGATGTTGGGCGGGGGTTATATCTTTAGGGGGGCGGTATCTTTTGATGAACCAGATCATTGACCAATCAATGGCAATAGGATTGGCTTCCGAGCCCAAATGGTTATTTTAGTGATGGTTGAAATTAAGGGACCGCCACTTACATCTTTAGTAAACATGGCACAAACATTCATTAACCGGGTAAATCACAATCACAGACTTTCGACCTTGACTCTTCTCTTATCCTCCACTAAGAAACCGACAAGTTCTTGCACTCACCATAGTGCCACTTGAAACTTGACAAGTATATCATCAAAAAAAAAATAAAAAACGGACGCTCAACGAAATTTTGAATCCCGACTACAATTATATTTTTCTTTCCACACTTTTCCATTCTTCCCTCTCTCATCCATCCTTTTTTTTTTTTTTTTTGTATTGTTAATACTTTTTTTTTTTATTCCTACTATATAATGATACCTCCTCCTCCAATCAGTAATGGCTCAGCAAAAGAAACGGATAACAATTCTTATAAATCTTTTCATCAAAGCCATGAACAATTAGTGAAGACCCTTACAGACTTTGACAGAATCGATATTGGACACCGACTAGACATTTTGCCTTCTGACCTGAAAGATATCAAAAGTATTCTTGTCACTGGTGGTGCAGGCTTCATGTATGTATTGTACTTTTTGGGGTTGGACGATTATAACTGACTATGCTTGTTGATGCACTAATCTATACTTTTTGAAAAATAGTGGTAGCTTCCTGGTACGAAAACTGGTGGTGCTCTACCCTGAATATCATATATATGTGGTGGACAAATTGGACTACTGTGGCTCTCTACATAATCTGAAGGCGATCAAAGAATTCCCAAATTATACATTTATCAAGGTAAAACAGTTTATAAACCCCACCCTATAACTTACCTCTATGTTTTGATCGATCAGGGGGACATTACATCATCGGACTTTATGTCATTTATACTCAAGGAAAAGAAAATTGATGTGATCTTCCATTTGGCGGCACAAACCCACGTGGATAACTCTTTTGGAGACTCATTTGAATTCACCAGGTAAGAAAAAAAAAAGGTGGAAAGGTCTTGAATGTATCATTCACTTTACGCCTTCTTCTATAGGAACAATGTGATGGGAACTCATGTCATGTTACAAGCAGCAAAGGCTCACAAGGTCCGTCGGTTTATCCATGTCAGCACAGATGAAGTCTATGGCGAAGTTGTCAGTAGGGTAAGCTAAACCAAAACCAAGAAACAAAAGCTTAACTAAACACACTTACACATATTTTATTAGCCTGATTGTGCAGAAGATACAATGTTGGCTCCTTCAAATCCATACTCAGCAACCAAAGCCGCCGCCGAATGTCTTGTCAAGGCGTACTACATGTCCTTTGGTTTACCCATCATGATCACTCGGTCGAACAATGTCTACGGTCCTTATCAGTACCCAGAAAAAATCACTTCCAAATTCGTGTGCAGTTTATTGCGGGGTGGGAAATGGTAAGTAATAGAGGGAAACTCGGATGATTACGACTAATACACATTCATGTAGCTATATTCACGGTGATGGAAAAAACTCGAGAAAGTATCTGTATGCTGGTGATGTGGCTGATGCTCTAGACGTGATATTCCATAAAGGCACTGTGGGTGAAACGTATAATATTGGATCAGCATTTGAAATCTCAAACCTGGAATTCGCAAAACGATTGATTCGACTTTTTGGACACCAGGAACATGAAATCCCGCGCTATTTAGAATTCGTCCATGACAGGGCATTCAATGATCAACGATATGCTGTGGATTACTCGAAACTGGAAAAGCTGGGGTGGCAACCGAGAATGGCTTTTGAAACCGGGCTATTGAAGACTAGTAAGTTGTGTGTGTGTGTGTGGAGGAATACTGGAACATTAGAACTCATTCTCTCTCTCTCTCTCTCTCTCTCTCTTTCTTTTATATTATTTAGTTGAATGGTATCGCAATCGGACTGATGAATGGTGGGGTGATATATCGACTGCCCTGGTACCTCACCCATTAAAGTCCTTCCCTTCTTATGACGGATCAGATGCTTAATGAGGCGACTCTTAATTCCTTTTTTTTATATTTTTCATCTTTACTATTACTTATTACTGTTATTATTGTCCCTCTACACCTCTCCATCTCTCTCCTATTCAAGGTGGCTTTGTTATGTCTAATGGCTTGATGCTGTTATTCCTATATAGTGTATCTCCTTTTATTGACCTATTTAGATATTAATATTTACTTTGATCTACCAATAAAAAACATGACTCGAACTATTTAATCATCTTATGTCTATTGTCATACTGTATTTAATAACTGACTATGAATAGCGTTTATTTTCTTCTCTTTCTCTCTCTATAATGTCACTGTCATCATTTAATACTCAGGTGGTGTCAAAAGTCGTTATCATTTCTGCAACACCACTTGTCAAAACGTGACCCACAGCATGATTCTACATTTCAAATCCCGCGCTATAGCGGATATTGAACTTACCTGCTGAACTATCTCCTCTTTCTTTTTTTCTTTTTTCTTTTTCTTTCTTTTACACTACTACCTCTTTAATTAATAATTATCACAGTACACAAATATATCTTTAAATGTCTCGAAACGCTCAAGGACGAACTCATCAATTCAAACTGGTACTTCTAGGTAAGCTTACAGCACCAACCCTCCCTCTCCCTTGCATTTGATAATCCTCATACCATCATTTAAACCACCATGCTCACCCAATATGTATATATTATTTGTTTACCTCTTTGTTTGTTTAATCCCTTGTAGGTGAATCTGCTGTAGGAAAATCAAGGTGTGTATCGAACAAGAAGAAAAGAAACAGGTTTTGGTTATAGACATGACTATTACCAATGACTAGGGCTGGGTAGATAGAATGCCAAGACGTTTGGTTTCTTTGCTTTAAATCTACTTTGTATGCTCACTTGACTAACTCTTCTTATATACATATAAATGTGTGTATCTACTCCTCTCTCTCTCTTTTATTAGTTTGGTAATGCGTTTTGTCAAAGATCACTTTGACGAGTACAGGGAAAGCACAATTGGAGGTAGGTATTAGATATGCTTGGTATCATATCAAGTATGATCAAATGGTTTTTATTGTATTAACTAACATCATGCTCTTTCTCCTTCTTTTTATAGCTGCCTTCTTGGCCCAGACCATTACTCTGGATGATAATACTGTGGTGAAGTTTGAAATTTGGTAAGATAGCAAGACACCTTGAATGTAAACGCAATATGATTGATGTCATTTTGTTTTAGGGATACTGCTGGTCAAGAACGATACAAGGTAAATCGATATTGGATGATATTAAGTAAAATAGCCTCTAACAAAAAAAGGTTGACTCTTCTTTTTGATATATATAGAGCTTGGCCCCAATGTATTATCGTGGTGCAAACTGCGCCGTGGTGATGTATGATATTACACAATCTGTAAGTAAATAACAGGGCTCTCGTATGTATCATTGTGATGACTAATATGTTTGCTCGATTATTTGTGTTTATATAAAGTCCTCCTTGGATAAAGCCAAGATGTGGGTGGATGAATTACAACGTCAAGCTGAACCTGATATAGTCATCGCTCTTTGTGGCAATAAAACGGATCTCGAATCTCGCAGGGTGGTGGAAACAGATGTAAGAATAGGATAAAACAGGGGTGATAGGTAAAGATAAAATAAAAGTGACTAACCTATATCTATCGATCAAAAAGGTCGCTCGGGCTTATGCTGAAGAAAATGGACTACTGTTTATAGAAACATCTGCAAAGTCGGCTCACAATGTAAACGATCTATTCACAATGATCGGTAAGTAATAAAAGACAATGGATGGACATTTGTTCTAATCATACATTAACAACTTTTTTTTTATGACCATCTTGATTAGCAAAACGAATGCCTCTAGATCAGCAACAAGATACAGCACGCGGTGGACGACGTTTGAATATTCGAAATGGTGTAGATTTGGATCAATCTCAGGGCAGCAGTGGCTGTGCTTGTAAGTAACAAGATTCTTCCTTGTTTAAAATATGAATCACTGACTCTTTTCTTTACGATGGTTCTTTTGTTTAGGTTGAACCAAGACTGCTATCTCATATCATACTACCTGCCCTACTCTTCCTCTCTGATTTTTTACTCTTTTTTTTTTTATTACTTATCTAGCTATTATTCAGTTTAGTATGTATGTCTCCCATCTTAACCTTCCGATAATCTCCTTCATCCCCTTTAATCTTTATACATATATCAAATTTGAATAAAGAAATACTATTATTTTTACTATCCTACGCACTTTGATGATTGTGTAATATATCGTTTTATATGACCAAAAAGAAAAAGAAAATGTAGAAGCAGGTCCAATGTCATATACAGAAAGGATAGTTCAGCATGTACCATCTGTGCTGATATGGCCCGACACTTATGCATTAGTCCATATTCACACCCCGTCTAAAGTATTTTAAATCCCGCTATTGACATCTCTCCAATCATTAACAAATAAAACGGGATTAAAAATTCCCCCCCTTGTCGCGCCTCTCTTTCACCTTTTTTTTTTTTTTACAACAATTCACCAATGGCTTTTCCACCTTGGGCTTCTGTGATTACCGCACTTGGGGCAGCAACTGTTGTGGCTATCATTATTGAACGACTATGCAATCATCTAACACGAGTCAAATTTGTACCTTCTGGAAAGCACTGTTTTATCACCGGTGGAAGCAGTGGGTTGGGTAAAAGTCTTGCTATCGAACTTGCTAAAGTGGGCGCAGATATCACCATTGTGGCACGGAAAAAGGAAGAACTGGATAATGCTGTATTGGAAATTAAGGTAAGAGAATATTATCAAAAGAATAAAGTCATTATCGTATGTCTAATTAACCTTGTTTGCAGAAATATAGGCACTCGGAAACTCAAAAGGTGATTGCTATTAGTGCTGATGTTACTTCCAAAGAAGATGTCGCACGTGCCTTTGATGAAGCTCAGACCAAGATGGCTAGGAATCCTGACTGTATATTTGCTTGTGCAGGTAAAGAAAATGACCAACTAATTCCTTCTGCCTATACATAATATTAACTAACCATTTGATGCTATTGTTAGGTGCCTCTTATCCTAAATTCTTTCTGGATTATTCCCTAGAAGACTTTGACAAGGCAATTCAACTAAACTATCTTGGTCAAGTATATGTCGCTCACGTAGGTGAAAAAAAAAGGTGGGGGACGGGTTAGGTACAGTTTAACGGTTAGACTCAACTTCTTCTTTAATAGATGGCTGCCACTCGAATGCGGGATTCTGGTATCAAGGGTGGCAAGATTGTCTTTGTGTCATCAATGTTGGGTATGCTTAGTTTTGCAGGGTATGGTAGCTACTCTCCCACAAAGTATGCTGTCCGTGGATTAGCCGATACCTTACGAAACGAACTCCAGCAATATGGTATTGGTGTCCACATCTTTTTCCCAGGCGGTATACAATCACCTGGCTTTGATAAAGAGGTAAAGTAATAACATCTTGTGTCATCAAAAATGATCTTAATGATAAACCCTTTTTATGATTTGTATAACTTAGAATGAAACCAAACCTGATGTGACAAAGGAAATCGAAGGTGCTAATGAACCCCAGACACCTGAAGATTGTGCCAAATCGTTAATGAAAGGTAATGAATGAATGAATTGTCAATAGTTAACATGTATGATGACATGACTCATACTTTTATGTAATTTTAGGTTTGTATGCTGGACATTACATGATCATGGTGGACCTTTTATCCAATCTCCTTCGATGTACTACAAGAGGTAATGGAAAATAATTATAATAGGACGAATAGGTGTGTGGATGTGTTACTGATACTGTTATTTAACTATGCCATAGGTGTCTCTCCTTCAAACAACTTCTTCCTTGATACTCTTTTGGCCCTAATTGGCCAAGTGGTTGGATCTGGATACGCTCTCTATATGGATTATTTAGTCAAATCACTCAAAAAGCATTAAACAAATCTTATTAGAACAACTACTGAATTGAAACCCAATATCACATCAAACTACTGACCAATCGAATACATATCATCTTTATCTGATCACACACACACACACACACACTCTCTCTCTCTCTCTCTCTCTCTAACTTTTACTTCTTCAATATATTATATGGATATGAATCCATCATTTATCATTCATTGATGAAGCATTATATTACTTTATGTGGCTACCCAATACGACTTTTGTTATGGTAACCAACGACTTTGACAGACCCTCTACTCTTATTATGGCGATCTTTCTTAACGTGTGATACCTGGCGAATATGGGCTGGAGGTAGATCTTCTGACATCTAATGCAAGTGCTGGCCTCTCTAGTGTCTCTGGGTATGATGAATTTGTTGGTTGATTAGACATGGGCAGAATAATAATAATGTAGTTTGTATAGTCTTTCTTCATAAATAAAGTTTGGGATTGTCCTGTTTAACTGATGGCGGGGTGTGCATGCGGGGTTTGAATGAAAATTATGCATTATTTTACTATGAGGGGTATCGTAATGATGCCCTTCAATGGTGATAAGTACATGACTAAAACTTTTAGCAAAGTATAAAAAACATCATCAGTGCTATATATTTATCAAAGGGATATCTATATAGCCCATTTGTGCTTTTACTACTTTATGGTAATCGAGCTTCGATCGATCCCATGGCGGGATTTGAAACATCCCATTCATTAGGGGCTTGTGCTAGCGACTGCTCACACAAAAAATTTTTCTGCCCCATCTTTATAAAAGAGCTTTTTTTTTATCCCAACCTTTTTATGTTTACTTTTTATTATTTTAATTCATTGTAGTCTATATAAAAAGGTAAGGTTTTGTGAAAATATATAAACAAAGAGTATGTTGAAAGGATTCTAGTATGATGAATGCTGCCGCCCCAGGCGGAAATCGTTTATGTCGATACCATGCAGCTTTGCCAAACAAACTTCTGATTATATGAATCTTTTTGATAATACTCGATGCATTTTTGCTGAAAAAGTACACAATGATACTTATTCTTACTTTTATTATAGGTTATAGGTATTAGGGATATAGTTTAGGATTATGTTGGGCAATGGTCTATCCAAGTGTAGCAACTATTAGGTAAGTTTGCGCAAAAAAAAAAAAAAGGCATGAAGTACTTTTTATCAAGGCTCAATCAATGATCTTCAAAAGGATGATTTTATATTCTATTTCATGCTAACTCAGATCAATCCCATGATCGAAGACTATAGATTCTGATATCATTGATTGATTCTTGTAGAAGGACTCATACTGATCATTGTTTTGGTATTGAATCTTTACTAATTTCATTTTACACTATATAGGTTTGCACTCTGTGTCTCGGGATTTGAATAGTTTAGACTTCATATTTTTAAATAAAAAATCTCTTTGAAAAAAAAAAAAATCTCTTGCTCTTCTCTTTACTTTGTCCAAAAATGTCATCACCTTTCCCTCTCATACTCGATGGTGGTTTTGCAACAGAACTCGAACGTCAATATGGCAAGGACCTTACAGGTACAGACATACTCACTGTTGAATGGGTTGTACAATGATGTAACTTTATAATCTTTACTTTACAGGGAACTTGTGGTCAGCAAAGTGCTTGGACGAAGACCCCGATGCTATTAAGGTAAGATGCTTATCAAAAAAAAAAAAAAAAAAAAAAAAAAGAAGGAAATGATATATGTATACATTAAACTGACATAAAAGGCTGTTGCTTTTTTCCCGAATGTACTCATTCTTTTTGACATTTGATACTTTAGGCCATCCACCTCTCCTACTTTGAAGCCGGGGCTAATGTTGCAACCACGTGTAGCTATCAAGCGACAATGGAAGGATTCTTAAAAGCAGGCTACACTCAACTACAAGCACAATCTTTGATGAAGAAAAGTGTTTCTTTGGCTCGAGAAGCGCGGGACACCTTCAAGAAAACTCATCCTTTGGACACCCAACCAAGATTAATCGCTCTATCTATGAGCTGCTATGGTGCCAAGTGTGCCAATGGTGCCGAATATACTGGGGATTATGGCGTCATCACAAAACACGAACTGATCCAATTCCATAAAGACCGATTACTCTTATTCTTACAAGGTAACAAACAAAAATGAAAAGCTATATAATCAGAGGGTTGTTATGAATACGATAACTAAACTGTGTCTTAATAGAACCTGGCATCGATTTGATCTTGTTTGAAACCATCCCTTCATCCTTGGAAGCCGAAGCAATCCGTGATTTGATCCAGACATGGAGCTCACCTTTGCCACCTGTAGCGATATCCTTCTCATGCCAATCAAATGACAAGATCTCGGATGGCACTCTACTCGAACGATGTGTGGATTATTACGATAATGTGGATTCTGTGGTGGCGGTTGGTGTGAACTGTACAAAACTGACCTACATCCCAAGTCTCGTGACAGTATTGGCGAAAAAACAACAACAGACGGGTAAAGCGGTGGTACTTTATCCTGATGGCGGACAAATCTGGGATGCTGAAGAAAGAAGTTGGAGACCTGGATCGAAAGCTTCACCAAAACTGTTTTGCGACATTATGACCGAGGCGGTGGAAATTTGTGGCTCGAACGTGATGATGGGTGGCTGCTGTGGTACCGAACTCGAACATATTCGGCTGCTTTCTAAACTCAAGACCACCTGATGGGTATCTCTAAAGGGATGGCGGAGGGTAGAACCAGTAATAGATTTATTTGATTTAGTTTTTGATCAATCATCCTACATTTATAATAAACTTACTTCGAATTAATTAACCATTGTCTAATTATGTTGAGAGGTGTCATTCTGTGTTGTCATGCATGTTGCGGTGTTTTAATATTGATCAAAGAAGGTACGTTCAAATCAGCAGATTTCCAGGTCCACAACCTTTACATTTCAAACACCGCCAACTCCGAAGGAAGAAGGTTTTGCATAATCTGCTTGCTCCTATCTAGATGAGATGAATGCTGTGAATGATATCATGGATATAACCATTCTATTCGTTAACATTAGGACAATGATTTCGATTATACATATTGGCCACTATATGTGATTTGAATGTCTTTTGATCGCATCAGTAAAGGCATTCCTACTGTGAAGAGAGAGAGATAGACAATAAAAAAAACAGTATATTTTTATTTGTAAATAGTATAACTAATAAAAAAGGGGTTTCCTAAACTAAGGATTGTCCATGATAGTCTAATCATTCATAAAAGTCATCTCCATCATCCATATCGCCACCTTCAGCAATTTCTTGTACCAGTTCCTTTTCACGTTCCCGAACGGCCTCGGCGGTGGCCAGTTCCTTTCGATGAGCATCCAATGGGAATCGCATGGCCTTGACTGCATCATTGTGGAGATTCAAGCAGAAGCTGATACGTTGGTGGAAGGCAGATTGAGGTTCATTGGTGGAATAGATGTCGATGATTTCCTATAACAACAACAACAACAACAACAACAACAACAACAACAACAACAACAACAACAACAACAACAACAACAAAAAGCAATACATTAATACATCCGAATTTGGCATCATTTCCTAATCCTACCTTGCTCTTCATATATCCACGATTATGATCCAAAGTAGCATCAATGACACCATCGCGAATCGCTTTAGCCACAATGAATTGAGCGTCTTCTTCACTGTCGAGGTGCAATTTGATACAGATATCACGTAATGAGATCTTGGAGTAAGACAAACTGATCATACGGATTCCAGTCTTGATAACGTTATGGCGCAAACGAAGAATCAGAGTATAAGTCTTGTCCTTCTTGAAGACATCACCAAATTGAGCCAATCCTTCTTGGAATTTGTTCAAGTCACCGATTCGAACGGCTGTCCAAAAAAAAAAAAAAAAAAAAAAAAAAAAAAAAAAAAAAAAAAAAAAAAAAGAGAGAGAAAAGTGTTATTAGTATAAAGTCATTCCCATGTCCATGTTTACTTACCTTGAGTTATATGGAGGTATGGGATAAGGGCCTTCTTCAGCACAGGTTGTCTGAACAAAGACCGTTCTGGGATTTCACCCATCAGTAGTTGAACCACAAGGAAGAACTTGTTCACCTATTTGAAAGAGAAGGGGAGGATAAACATTAGTAAAAAAAAAACAAGGTGGGTATACATGTAGTAAACATGATTATTCTTACACTTTGTTGGAATCCTGCAGTAACATTGTTTTGGGGAGCCTTGCGAATCGCTTGAGTGAGGAATGTGTGAGCCGAGGTGTAATCCAATTGGAGTGCCTTGATGCGCCCAAGATAGTAAGCATACCGAGCAGCTTGATTGTTTCCGGCGTTTTCAGGGAATGTGCTCTTGGAGAGGAGTTTATCAGCTTGATCATATAGATTGTGGACAAAGTAGTTTCGTAGTAGCAAGTTAAGTAAAGTGGCCTATTTCAAAAGAGTAAAGAGAATAAAAATCAAATGTCAGTATGATTGGTCCACTAATAAAGTATGCTATTTGCCTTTTATTTCTTTTTTTTTATTTTTTATTTTTATTACCTGAGTTTCATCGTCATGTCGTAAACTAGCAGTTCGATGAGCGGCTAATTGCATACTATACCCCAAAAAAGAAATGACATGTCAGTTATTCGTGTCATCCTTATTACTATAAATTATTATTACTATTATTTACTTACGGTCGAATGTCAGCCAAGCGATCTACTAGTTCGTAAAAGCGTGCATGGTAAAAGTAAATTCGAGCAGCAAGTAGATCCAAAGTCCGTCGGTTAAGAGGTACTAATCGATTGACAGTGTTGTTTGCCAATTGGAGCCCCTAACATTAAAGAGAATGAGGTTATAACCTACTTTTACCCCTTTCCCATACAGTTACCTATCCTCGTGACATTGATTACATACCTTTTCCAGTTCGTTTTTATCCAGCAAGTAGATGAGCACGTTGAGATGTAAATAAATATCGATTTCAGGTAAAATAGTTGATTTTTTGTCATTGTCATCCACGTCCATACTTTCGATAGTCTATCAATATATTCAAGCATTAAGTGTCAAAACACATGTTCTCCTATGTCTCTATACTTACTTCACCTAATAACTTGAGGAGGTCATTCTTTCGTTCATCTATTTAAGTATTAGTTAAAAGTTAAGTGGACAGTACATCATGTATAAGTTTAGTAGCTTACCATTTCCATATGCTTCATTGATGATCTGTGCCAAAACAGGTGCGGTAAGACGGCGACGGATAGAAGGTAGAGTTCGTAAGACACGAGTCGTAAATCTTGATTCGATGGTGTCGACCGCCCTTTCCAGCAAAGAGCAGTTGCGTTTTAGATCTAACGATACAACAAGCAACAAAACATGTCATGATTAGTACCACGTCCTTTCACAGATCTTCTTGTTCCTTTACCGTTGAATAATGATGTTGCAGCTTCTTTTTCCAGACGTAGTAGTTTTGCTGTTTCATCTTCTTCTACTTCCATAGCATCCACATGTTCCACTTTGTCTTGTTTTTGTTCCGTGTTAACCATACTTGTTTCTTCTTGTGATAAATAATGTGGGAAGAGAAGGAGAAGGAAAAAGAAGAAAAAAAGGACCTTAGAATACGCGGCACTTTTTTTGATTCCACGTCACTTGGGCGGGGTTTGATATCATTCAGGTGAAATTCAGGATGGCAATGGAGTACCCTAAAAACTGGCATTGATCAATCACACTGATCGAAACCCTTATATATAATGACTTTATTTAAAAGCGTGTATTAAAAAAGACTTTATTTTATATACCATGGACGATGGTAGCTTGAGAAGGGGTAGAGGAAGAAAGACAATTTTTAAATCCCGGCTTCCCTTTTTGGGCATGCCAGTACTATCATCAGCATGCCTTGGAGGTATCTTATCAATGATCAGTACCCATCATCTTACAAAGCAAACATAATACATACCACGAATGCTTTTACGAAGGAATGCTATTTTAAGATAAAGAAAAGCATACAGTACATGATCATGGTGAAGATATCACCATATACTATCATACTGTAGCGGGAGGAAACATAACAAGCGTTTATACTACAGCATATAGTTTATATAAGTTGAATAGTACAGTGTCATCACTTTCCTACATATATATCCCATAACTAAGAAAGTGATTGACAAGTTGGGTGATGTGCATGCGTAACTTTTAATTTTGAAGTAATTAGTCGGCGAATGAAAACTTCAGTTAGCGATAATACGGATATGAGTGGTTCATGCAACTTACCATTACTACATCACACCTCCTTCTCGTGGAAGGTAATGGCCCATATTCTCTTTCCAAGAATTGTTGCCACCGAATAAGTACTTGAATACAATTTGTGCCGTTACTGTTGATGCTGTTGATGATGTAAAAGCTGGGTAATAGATATTGGTTGCCATTTTGTCAATCCCTTTCTTCAAAATGCTTATTGCTGCACTTTGAGCCCGCCCCGCGAAGCAAATCCATTTTTTCTTCCAATGCAATCAGAGTTGATACAGACCACGATTCCTGAATTCAGTTTGGTGCTATTTCGCCGCCGTGGGTGAACAACCCGAGAGTCACAGAGACAACATAGTTTCGATCTAAGATATCATTAGTTTCATGGACTGTTGCCTTTCCCTTGAGAGATTTTTGTAACTTGGTTGTGCTTCGCCGCTGGTATCCTTTTATTCTTAAACCATGACCTTGGCCAGCATCCCCATAAAACACAACTGGTTTGACTTGGTGGGACTGGAACTTGGGATCCACTGGGTTTCGTATTAATGCTTTTGCCGCAGATGCATAGGCCTTGTTGTTGAATCTTTCCGTACCATAGTTTTGCTTCTTGATCCATGGGGATTGGTGGTAGAATGTGTGTGGAAGATATCTGTATTGCTGACTTTCATGTAAGATCCCAATGTAAACATGGTGCTAATTCTCTTGGTTTTTATGCACTTGTTCAATATCAGACAGATATCCTTCAATGGCATTGATATTGGTTTGCTCCTTTTTTTTTTTCTTCATGACATGGCGGCAATAGTCGGTTCTTTAATGGCTACTGATTCTTTGAGCTTGGATATCATTGGAGTGGACCTTCATTAAATTCTGCACTTGCTTTGCATCATAGCTTTCCATTTCTTCTTCCAGGGGTACGCACAAAACAATGAGATTTGATTCATGCAAGTGAAGTCTGTGTTTTAATTTCAGATCCCGATTCTGCATGAATTTCCCAATCCAGCAAACCAAGTGTCGTTGCCAGGGGTAGTTAAGGAGAGGAGCAATTTACGTTTGAAAAAAAAAATCCAGAGTCTTTTCATCATGATATGGTTTCCATGGCCTACCCAACAACCCCTGATTATGCAGATTCAAATCTAGATTCATGCAAATTCACCTCTGCCCATATGGCCCACCACATCTAGTCCTAATTCTATGCCAAGGTTGTTGAGTAAAGACATTGTGTAATGAGAGAGAGAGAAAGACGAAAAAAAGAAGAAAGCAAGTAAAAAAACAATGTTTAGATATTTTGAGCCAGCGGCTGACAGGGCCACTCTGGGGATAAAAATAGTGTGGGCGTTGAAGAGGTAGACCAACTCACGTCTTGACTTTGTGATCAAAATGGTGCAGATCAGTTTCACTTTCTTTATTGATGACGCCTTATGTTAGTAGGCATAAAAAGGAAAACAAAAATGAATATGACAACTTCCTTCAATTCCTTTAATTCAAGATCTACTCTTCTTGGTACTACCTTTGGACTTTGAGGATCATCCGACATGCTGGAGACAGACAACAAAAAATGCAATGATATAATGAGCGACGCTAACTCAAGTGAAGAAGATACTGATTTGACCACAGGCAGTATTCTACTCCGCCTGTAAGTGATTGAATCTAATGAAAAGTAGATGGTATTGTAAGACTCATAAGGCCACCAAGCCTTTTCCTCCTTTTGACAGAGCCTCTCGATTGACCTCTTTGTCCTTGAAAAGTAATAAAAGTTCTTGCGAAAAAACTTTTGTACATCATTATTTGATGTTGTCCTTGATGGTGTTTTCTCCCAGAAACCGCTATTAAAGCAGGAGTGGTAAATTTATGCAAAATTCAAATCCCGGAAAGTGTTTTTTTTTTTGCTTTACAGGGCAAATGGATGGTTGGCGACATCCAAGGTAGAAAAGACAACAAAGGCATTGAAGCCTGATTGGGTTGCTTTTGTTAAACCATGGATCAACAAGTTTGATCTTGCGGCATGCGGAGTGCAACCGCCCAACAAAAGTGTTTCTTTTCCATTCTCTGAATTTGTCAAACTAGGTGTGCCTCATCATCATCATCATCATCATCATCATCATCATCATCATCATCATCATCATCATCATCATCATCATCATCATCATCATCATCATCATCATCATCATCATCATCATCATCATCATCATCATCATCATCATCATCATCATCATCATCATTTTTTTTTCGTGCTTTTAGTCCACTGCCAACATCAACATCAACAAGAACACAGCAATAGCAACAATAGCAGAAGTAACAACACCAATTGGGGGTAACCCAGGGGGTAGGCGTAGGTATTTTAGCTGTTCAGCTAATTTTGGTTGTACGGCAAAAAAAAAGCATATATTTTACACTATTCATCATGTACAGGTGTTATCCACCGTGATACATAAATCATTTATGATAGAAACACCTTTATTGATAAACGTATTTATATTGACCTGCAAATATATGATAAAACAAGACTTTATTGACATTAAGATTATATATAACACTATATCTACAATAAAACCAATCTACACCATTATTATCCACAAGACATCATATTTTGATCCCGCTGGACCAATGATTGATTTGACATTCATATATATCCTCAGTTGCAATCAAGAGGTGTACCATCGTCGCACTTGACCACCCAATCCACCCTCGATATCCACCGCGTTTGCAATAACATCATTCTTCTTTTCGACCAAAGCTTATTGCATTCCATTCAGAGAAGGTCGTCCTTTTTCCCAGTTTGTTGTAACAGCCAAAAAAGAGATTCGTCCATGGTCAATTGGTAGGTCTCGATTCTACATCAACATGAATTGAAAAGCATTAGTATTATAGTCTTGGGTAAGGTGGTTGTCCAAGAAGAAAGAGACAGTATACATTACTACCCCTTTCTCTTCGTGCCCTTCTTTTACCTTTGCCGTGTTGAGCCAGTTTGGATGATTTCCAAGAGAGCCCATTACTACCACAGAGTCAGCTGCTTCGTCACCTCTTTTTGTTTATCTTCATCATTCAACCGTTGCAACAAATGGGAGTTCCCTGCTGAAGATGACCAAGTTGAATGTCTTGGGAATGGGAAGACAAAGAAGAAGGAAATGCTTTTTTGCGAAGTTATTAAAATCCCGTCACGTCGCGAACTACAAAAATGCGATTTTCAAAATTCCCTTTTTTTCGGTTTCTTTCCTTTTTTTTCGTTTAAACTCCCCTATACACAAATCTTCCCTTTAAACAAACCACCCTTCAAGAACATGTGTTGACAGACAAGTTATCCCCCCGCACTTATTCCTATTGCTGGCCATGATTACAGGATGGATTAATTCACACACAAAAGTAATCAATGAATCACCTAATGGCTGCCTATATGAAAAACCTGTTTGTGGTCGATGTAATATCATGGCTTCCTCTCTCTTATTGTGATTCTGGTCATAAAGGTAAGTCAATGCATCTTGAATGATACTCTCCCAAAGTTGTTACTGTTTTAGACTCTAACTGAATTGTTAATTATTCACACTAGGTTTATGCTCCCTCTTTGCCTCAGATGTGTGATATCTCCTGTTAGTAATCAAATGGATAAATTGGCAGATTTTGCGAGGCGGCTACCTTTGTGTAGAATAGCGATTAGGCCTAGCCTTTTTGCCGTGGCAGGATGTAGGCGACATCGTGTCCTGTTCCAAACCTGGATCTGCTAGCGAATGGGTTGTGCTGGTAAAGCGGGATGTTTGGTATGTTGAAGCATTAATGTGGGACTACCTATTCTCGGGCTTGTTGCATTCGCCACCAGTTACGGCGCTCCATTTGATACTTGGGGATGGATCATGATGTGCAATGTTAATGGGTATTTTATTGTAAGTAAAGAAAAAAAAAACAAGAAAAGACAATGTTACTAATCATCCTTCTTACTCTTATTGCAGGCTTGTCTCCATGTATTGTTACTTGCCTTCCATATTTGTTGTCACTTGTGCCGTATGATCTCTCTTTGCCCCTGATATGTGAAGTAAGTAAAGAAAAGAAAAACAAGAAAAGACAAGGTTATTAATCACGTTTCATCTGGTTGTAGGCTTTGTATTCTTGTTGGTGTTTGCATACTTGTTTTATGTAATTTGGCAAGGAGCGACGTGAATGACAAGATTATGTCCAACACCTATTCGGAACGACGACGACGTACTAGATTTCCAACTTTTGCAACGGAAGCACAACAATGGATGGCAAGGTACGATTCTCTGGCGGAATTCTTTGGCTACACTCCTGTGGAAATGGTGGAAGAACTACAAGGTGTGTTGGAGGGGTAAGCTTTTAATGGGTATACTCGGCTACAATGTACTATCAAGAAGGACTAGGGGGGGGGAACGGAAAAGCAAATCCTTACATTAATATAATGAAGATTCAAATCCTGTTATGGCGGCTGTTGACGAACTCAAGTTAATTAAGCAAGAAAAAATGGCAATTGGTGAACTGGCTTTTATATGATTACAGTAGTGTTGGTTATATTGTCATATTGTGTTGGTTATTATCACTTATTCCCCCGTAGACCATATATTATAAATGTCTATATAATCTTATTAAATCAACTGCTTATCTTATTCACTACCCTTTACTGTCTTATAACTTGACAGGAATAATGAACTTTTGACGTACAGCTAATTACCCAATTACATCATACGGTGTTTTGCTGGACTTCTCTTTCCCATGTATGGATTTGAAAGGGGGCGGTTTTTGATTTTATCTATATGTCTTCTAATCATTTATATGTATTGTTTTATATATAAATGCCTTTATTGTATCTGGCTGTCTTTATTAATTTATATGTGTACTATATATGTTTCTACTGTCTATATGAATTGCTACTATCTTTACCGGCTGCATTGACCTATATTGCAATGTATCGATCGGTGTCGCCATTGTGGCACCAGTAGCGGATCTATATAAATTTCCATAATCACTATATCCATCTATTCAGACAAAAGTCAATTTGGGATGACAAAAAGGTATCGGGGGTTGTTTGCATAAATTTCGGGATATGAAGAAGCATTTGTCTGGTTCCTCTTCGTACTTTTTTTTTTTTTATCTTACAAAGGACAAGTAAAAGTCATCGCAAGTCTGGGCTGACCGACACAAGGGTCTTGGGGCTTGGCTTTTGCGGTGACTTATGTTGGCAATATGCTATAATCTCCTCATTGCCACTTTAATCATTAGCATCTGTTGACAATTGAGCGACTAGTGCTCTTACCAAATTTTAGTAGGAAATCAAGAGAGCGGGATTTTTCAAACTGATTGTACCACCTATTACATATCATATAAGTGGGTTTCCTGTACGCAAAAATAACGGTGCTACACTTGGCGCGCCGTCTTTTTCATCGACACCATAATCATCGTTGTTCTTGTTTTGATAATTGTTGATACAAGGAGTTCCGTCGTGGTTGCCGATCTTTCGAAAACTTCGTTTTTTTTTTTTTTTTTTTGGCGAGTGTCAAAGTTTTGTTGTATAGGGTCGTATCAGTGCGCAATGTTCTTTTTCCGCCACAAATACCAATCAATTTGAGGAACCCAAAGGACAACAAGACAAGTTTCACTGAATTGATCAAGGATGCCGGTCTTATATACTGATGGATTGTTCTAACATGGCCATATTTATTTTAAAATCCCGCCTAATTCAAAATTCAAATCACTCGATGTGCATGAAAGCGGGGTTTAAATATAGGAATGTCATGCCAAACTTTTTTTTTTCTTTGGCATGCACCCCGTGGTGTTTAATGTGGCCATGTAATTATTCTTTTGGGTCTATGGCATGATCAGATCGATCATTTTTTTTACTTGGTACGATTCTCTACTTTACACAATCGTCACTTGACACATGGTTTTATCGAAAAATGGGAATCATTGGAATTCCTTAGGTAACAAGATTACTTGTAACATGGGATTATGCAAAACTCGATCAATGAACACAATTTATGTATCAAATCGTACCATTTGATATCAACGTATGACAAAATTGTTCAATTTCCCGACCCAAGAATTTGGTGATTAAGGTTATCAGATCTGACCAGTGTTCTTTTTTTAGTAACTGAAAATTTCTAGGGCTCGGCGCCGATTTTTTTTTTTAATCCACGCTGTGGGATCTTAAAGGATGGGTCGTATGATCTTATCGTTGTTGGTTTAGACTCTAGTTGAACTAATGATACAATATGGGTCAATAGATAGGGTGCATCATGTTCCTGTGTATCTGAACTCATCCCATCTTTCATGTCTCGAAATGAGGGAGGTATACATCAATCGTATTCATAACCAACCGCGGAATTAAGTTATAAGGTGGCAAAGCCAAGAACAAGTCGTAGCACGTAAGCCACGTGTGGCAGCTTTGCGAAGCACTGGGCTGTCATTCACAATAGAGAACCGGTAGTACGAAATTTTCAAATACGATTGGACAGCGGGATGTCAAATTAATGAAATTTTCACTTTTTTAAAAAAGGAGGCTTTCTCATTTTTTCTTTCCTTTTCTTTTTCTTTCTTCTCTTCAATTCTCATTCCTCCCCCCCCCCATTCCTTACAGATCTAATACTTTACATGTCTGGAGAAACAGCAGAAGGCTGGTTGTCCAAAACTGGTATACTTGGCTTATCATCAACTCGACACCGACGTTATTTTATTCTTCATGGAAATGAACTGCGATACTACAAGAACATGGTAAGGTGCATATAAGATGCGACAGTATTGATTTGACTTACAGAGCGAATACTTATCCTAATCTATCAACTTTTTTTTTTACTAGTCTGACGTACGACCAACTGGCTTGATCGATCTCAAACATTATAGATCGGCAGAAAAGGATTCTGGAAAACAGCATCCTTATGGCTTCCGAATCATCTCACAGTGCAAACAACACCGATCCTATATCTTTTACGCCGATAACGAACATGGATGCCGATATTGGATTGATGCTATCAATGCGACACTGGACCCTTTTGCCGGACGACATCATTCCTGCGAATCTACTACAGCCATCCCTGACGAACCCTACAGTGTGTTGGACAAATGGCTTAACAAATTGGATCTCAATGATAATAATAACCATCATCAACTACGGCCACCCACCTTGGTCTCTTCAGCCACCACTGGATCCATCAACTCTTTGAAAACCACCACAACAGGTCTTTATCAGTCGCCAAACCTACGATCCTCTCGACTATCATTGGAATCATTGGATAGTATTCCCTCAGAAACAACATTATCCTCATCAACAGGCTCTCGTGCTCATTCTTCCATGGGTCAAAACACTATTTTTACTCCTCCCACATGTAGCAGTAACTGTGGCAGCAACAGTCAACAGTTACCAACAATGCAATATAAACCCACCTCAACATTGTCTTGTTCTCCGCCAAGTCATCAACGAAACTCAAATCCACTTTTATCTGTAACAAGGTCATTATCGTCAAATCTTAAGAATCAAGCTTCTCATCAATACAGTCAACAGCAACAAGAACAACAGTATCCTGGTGATAACATCAAAAGTCCAACATGGTCTCTTAATACAACGCCTTTGATGACCAATAATAACAAGATGCCCACAATATATCCTCGGAAAGAGTGGGAATCGGATAATCTATTTGACTTTGATGAAGACGTCATGGCTGATTCTTCAAAATGGTATAGTACTCGGCCTCTTCCTAGTACTCCTTAGTCATGTTAGAATAGATTACTAATGCGTAATTGTTATTTTTTATTGTATTATATCTCTTGTATTGTATATTATTATTTTGTATTTGTAGTTTTAGAATCATCCTTACTCACCCCGCTATATAAACCACCATTGTTTGTCTTTTTTAATTAATAAAAACCCAAATCTTTATCACTCATTACACATTATTGTCTTTTTGTTATCTTCACTTTCACTATCAGGCCAGTCAAGATAACCAACTGTTGCAGGATGACCATTTATTATTGTGTTACCATTCTATTGGGTATCATATCTTGTAGAAAAGGGTCTTATCTTAATTTAACTTTTCAGAGACATATGCAATCGGAACAAAAAGAAAACAATTACCCCGCTCATGATCGTTAGATTATTCATCTATTCCATTGGATACTTTGTAATAAATTTCAGGTACTCATTACAGCATTTTCCCCGATTCTTCGGCTAAATGGCGGGATTTGAAAACGTGACCCAGTCAAGTGGATCATTGAGATGGATAGCGCCTCTGATCCGATATAAACTGGTTAGTATACCGAAGTATATGAGTGTTAGTAGAGGAAGAAGAACGTTGACACAAATATAAATCAATAGTAGTAAGTAAAAGTAAAAAGATCAAAAGTCGAGCTAGCTGATACTCCTGACACTTTCTTTATCAAAGTTTTCCAAACTCCAATTCCTTCGTGAAACCATCTATGACATTACCAAAATGGTAATTTGCGTCAGCTCTAGTTTAATTCTTTACCACTGAAATGACATATTGGAAAAGAAAGCAATCATGCAAAGAAAAGATTGAATAATGCGAGTTCAGGTGTCAGGTATTAATTTCAAAACCCGACAAGGGCCCAGTTTTTCTTTTCTAATAAAGTGCATTAATGATCAGTGTGAGTTTGTGATACTTGGTGCTGTCTCAATGTTTTGTAAGAACTAATCAGATCTAAGACAGGATGAGGAGCATATGATTGCCTCCTGCACTCATCAGCGTAAGGTTTTCACAACCATGTCATGTGAATAGAATACTCATACTTTATTTTGACTATCATACAGTAGTGACAGCAGGAATGTTGAGACTTATAATGGATTAAGACTATTGGTAAAAAAGAGCACTGCTGTCTTATGAAGGGGTCATATTGAAAGTTCCCTGATGATATGTGTCGATCCCTTGACAAATTCAAACCCTTCAACTTTTTAAAATGGCGGGGATTGAACATCACAAACCAATTTTTTTAAAATCACCGTGGCATTGCTATTCATTCCTTTCTCTCTTTTTCTCTCTCATAAACCGCCAATTCACTCAACACCATGCCTTTGTTTTCAAAAAAGATTACACCGACAAACATTACTAGCGATATTGGTAAAAACGATGATACTTTTGTAGATTCTATTTTACATTAATACTAGAACTCACTTTTTATTAACCCTTTTATTAATGACTTTATCATCATTTCAGAAAAGATGACTAGTAGCGACCAAACCGAACTTGACTGGGCGCTTACCTTCCAAGTATGTGAAATGGTGAATGGGTCTGAACTTGGGGCAAAAGAAGCTAGAAAGTTGTTGCAGAAGAAGATGCTCTCTAATGATGCTAAAACTCAAGTCCTGTCTTTGGAAGTAAGTATCATCATTATGGTAAAACTGAAAAGTCAATAGCCTTTAACTAATACTTGTCTTTATATTAATTATTAGATACTAAATGCTCTATTTGAAAACTGTCAAGAAAAGTTTAAAGGTATATCTAATAAAAGAAAAAGGGGTTCGTTTGGTATGTACTAAACAGGTATACTATGTATTTAGGACAACTGGCTGCAAAATCATTTGGTGAAGACTTGGAAACTCTGGCAACACAAAAAGTAAGAAAGGGAATATGTGTGTATTGATGATATACTAACATGTCGCATTTTTTCATGATAACATAGGCCACGGATGATAATGTACACAGCAAGCTAGTCCAATGTCTTCAAAACTGGGTGGGCAATTCTGGGACGAATCCAGCCTTTGGTGCCATTTGCCGTGTGCATGAACTGGTAATGCACGGTGCACCTCAAACTTCAAAATCAGGACGGCTTGGCGTGTTTAAACCTCACCAATCAACAGGACCAAGAAATGATCAGGACGGTACACAAAGGACCTCACATCACCATCACCAACAACAACAACAACAACAACAACATCGATTGGCTCAAGTAAGGAAAAAGGAAAAGGGGGATAAAACTGTATCTCATTGATG
This sequence comes from Chlamydoabsidia padenii, assembly GCA_025330725.1. NCBI lineage: Eukaryota > Fungi > Mucoromycota > Mucoromycetes > Mucorales > Cunninghamellaceae > Chlamydoabsidia > Chlamydoabsidia padenii. The sequence continues at coordinate 1,318,554 of JAIWND010000005.1, read as the reverse complement.
TATTGTTTGTAGCCTGTAGATATCATGTCTGACGTGGAACTTGCCAAGAACAATGCTCAGCTATTCTCCCAAACGTTATCTTTTACTGATCCAACACAAGAAGATATCACCAAGAATGAATTGATTCAGGCAAGTAAATGAAACAAAAAGAGGATACTTTGATTGTCATTAACCATTATGATATAGGAATTCTACGGTAAATGTAAGATGCAACAACGTATCATATCTGAACACCTGCAAACTTGTGACGACTCGGAGCTCATATGTAAGTTAATAATACCAAAAGACGTAAAGTAGACATGGAATAGAACCAACTTGTTTTATTTATAGCCGCGCTGATCCTTGCCAATGGGGAACTGGTTAATACATTCAAGGCTTATGATGATATGTTGGAACGTAGGGCTGTGGATGCAGCTACAATCAACTCACGTGCTGTAAATCACCGCGGTACTCAACAACAACCACAGGTAACTAAATACCCCCTCTATCAACCTTCTCAAATATATGATATCTAGCCCTTTTTGTAATGTTAGTATAGATGCTAAACAATCATATTATTGTTTTTTTTATTATTATTATTCATTAGGATGAAACGTTGATCAATACGGAGAACGATGCATCTGGTACAAATACTCATGTAGAAACATCAACAAGGTAAAAAAAAGAGAATGAAAACGACTTTATGATTATAAATAGCGAAACATGTGCTCTTTGATACATTTTAGTGGTCCCAGTACAAGTGGTGGCAACGATGGTACTTTCCCTTACAAATCAACCACAGAATCAAATATAATCATCGATCCGTTTGATCCGTTTGCTGACTCAAATGAACCAAATGAACAACAAGGTACTCCTGGATACAATGGGTAAATACAAATGAAGAAGTTATCATAACAAAGGTGTTGTTTTGGGTGATATACCGACTAACCTTTTTATATTTGTGTTAGATCATCTTTGCCTCCACCTTTGACTCCGCAGAAACTCCATGATTAATCTGCAATCTGCCATTACTGTTACTTTGGTCCTTATGTTTATGATGATTTGCATGTGGACTTCAAGATCTTCGATACCTGTCTTCTATCTTCTCGTCAATTACTCTCTACTTCAAACTCACTTGGTATATAAGGTTATTTGTTCAAATCCCGACATATCTTGGTCCTCCCTTTAATTGCTCCTCCTCCTTTTTTTTTTTTTTCTTTCTTTCTTCTCTCTTTTACTTTTTTATATCCTTACTTATTTTTTACTATTACTTTTTATCTTACTAACTATTGGCTCACCCTACTTTAACATCCCCCCTCCCTCCCCCATTACCTCATTGTACCAGTACTATTAAATCGATCTTTTATAAAAGTGGTTTGATTGTTGTTGTCCATTTAAAAAAAGCAACCACCTTTATTATCACCTTTTTACTATACTGCTATAGATGGAAGAGTGGAATCTCAACACTCCCTCTTACTAGTCCTTCACATCCTCTTCATTCCTCTCTCTCTCTCTCTTTCTTCCTTTTGTGTGTATCTTCTATTTGAAGAAGCGCACGTGCATTATACAAAACAGACACACTTACATTCCCATTATACACACACACACACACACACACACATATATATATATATTCCCCTTTGTTGTATTATTGATGCATGAACGCAAACTGTCTCACGTCAATAACTCTCGGCGAACTGTCAGCACCTCAAACACAAGCACAACTTCGAAACCAACAAGACCAAACAGGCGTGGAACACAACAACGCACGGGCCGCACACCTCTAACATCTTCTACAAATCAACAACACGCCACTGATGATCTAAAAGAAACTCAACAACGTATTGCTGCACGGGCTGCTACTGCCATGGCTCAATTTCGAAGAAGACAACCTCGTACATATCTATGTTGGGGTGACAATAGAAAGGTAATATATACAAAAAAAAAAAGGAAGGGGAAGAATAGGGGCATGGGCGGGAAACGAACAAAGTTTTTCTTTTTTATTATTATTTATTTACTGCTCCTATCATCTGGAGAACAATTCAGGATGATGGTTACTTACTTTTTGTGTCAATTCTCTTACTCTTTTTAGGCTACCATCAAACGTTATCCTGACGGAACTCAAGAAATCCTAGTGCCACAGACTTTAACTCTTGAACAAGAACATTATGAATTCCCACCAAGATCTCGGTTGCTGAAAAAGTTGGCCAATTCCACTGCTGAACGAAAACGACTCTCTTCACTTCAGCACGACATTCCACCACCTAATGTATCACCAACGCCACCAACACATCATTCTAACTCTATCCTGATGACCAACTCCACTAGATCTAATCAACTGTCCATTCTGGAGCCTGATCAAAATGCATTGACTGAATGGTTCTCTGGAAGACGGCGACAATACAGGCAACAACAACAAGAACAGCAGGAACAACAAGAACAAGATCGACACCATCAAAAACAACCCAGTGCAAAGGAAAAGGCGGTATTGGACTGGATGACTGATATTGAACGATCTACTTCTTTACTTGAAACCCCAAGCAAACGGTCTATCGAAAACCATTCTTCTTCTTCGCCAAAAGTGGTCCTCGATAATATACAAGACATTGGTATTCACTTTAAAAGTAATGCTGGTAAGGAAAATCAAGAAAGAAAGAAAAAGTTTCATCGATTGATTACTCACCTCTTTGTTTGAACAGGAAAACTATTGGCTTCAGGATCCTCATGTCAAAAGCTATTTGGCGACTTGAGCCCACCGGATGAAGAGACAAGGAAACATTATGTGCGACGACGACGACTGATTCATCACGGTAACAAACCCTTGTCAAGCCTGTCGACACGCCATCCTCACCAACGACAACACCAACATCGACAAAAACGGCCTGAACGCAAAGCATCAGTCATTATCAAACCGCCATTTATCTCTCATCAGGTCCCCAGACCAACCATGTCCGCCTCGCCTACAACAAAGTCTGGTATGGTGCAACTTGTGCAAATGTTTCACAAGACCTTACAAGAACAACAGGCGCGTGCTCACGAACGAATGCAGCAATTGGAAACACTTTTGGAAGAAGAACGATGCAAGCGACAAGACATTCAACGAACACAACAAATAACAATGTCTCGATTGGACCACTTTATGGAAAAATATCAGGAACACCGAACGCCTCCTTCACCCACCTTATCAGCTGCTTCTTCATCCTCCTCGATCTCAATCATCTCTACATCAAGACGACAGAGCAGCAAGGGTAACAGACAATCAGCAAACTGGATGGAATGGATAGGGCGTATTAATCGATTGGAGACCAGCGTGGAAAATGAATGTAAATCAAGACTATGCCTGCAAAGATCCGTGGATGAAACTGTCAAACGTATGGATGCTTTGAAACAATCCTTATCAACTCAGGAATCTGAACACACAATGGCTCGACATCAACTGGAAATGAAGATCAATAAAGCATTCGACAATTTGGCCAAACTGACACAGCATAGGTATCAATGATGATGGTTATGCGTTATGATTCTATTAATTATAGTTAAAGTTATAGTTATAATCTACTCTTTGTATATGATACCCCTCCTTTTTTTTTTTTTCTATTTACATACCTTTTATACTGTTATCCTTGTCTTCTCCCTTTTTATCTCTTACTTTACATTTTATAGTTGTATATTTTGTATATAATAAATTAGCTTTCCCTTTTTACTCAAAAAACAATCAATAAAGATAATACATAATCAAAAGCTTCTTTGGCCTGTTCCCCCCCCCTTTTTTTTTTTTGTCTCAATAGGGTTATGCATAGGCAACATAAAAACCTGTTTATTTCCCGCCGAAAGTGAAGTGTATATTATGCACCACAAAGTCATCGTCAAAGAAGGTAAAGATGTGCATCATATCTGCAGGACATACATCATCGGAGAAAAGCTGCTTGCTTGTTTATATGCTTTGGGTCTCATAGAATAAAGCAATAGTATATACATATTCTATTGTGTAATTGAATAAGACACATGATATGTAAGAGCACATTTCAGAAGTCGTGGTGTTACTATGTATGTAGGACATCGAATCTTACATTGCATATCGAACAGAATATATAACCGACTCCCTCTCTTTTTCTTTTAAGCAAAATATACACGTGCACGGGCTGACTCCATCTGGAAAAGCCTAAAAAAGCTTAATCCATGTTATCGGTCGTCTCTCTACTTTGTTAAGGAGAGAGCATATAAAAGAACAACGGGTTTCCTTTTCCGGAAACTGCCATCGTGCATGAAGGTTGTACCTTCCAACTGTTGTACTAGGGAAATGCAAGTTGGCATGAGGAATAACATAAACAAGGCGCTAAAGCAAAAGAATGGAAGAGTTCAGAGATCGTAGATGATCATCGCTTTTCTTCTGTATTTGCTTTTTTGAGAAGAAAAAGAGGAAAATCGGGGTTTGAATACATGTTCGGATTTATGCGTTAGTTCATCATTACTCTTCAAGGGTTCGTTCGAAACACGAAAATGATTTAATTGACAAAAAAATACGAATGGTTACTCCTTTTACTGGCAATATTGCTAGTTTTCTACTTGATACTATTCCCGTACTCATTCACTTTTCCTAAAAACATTTCAAAGCCCGCTCGGGCGAAAAAAAATGTCAAACCTGTAACACTTATAAGCTATAAATGTTTGTCTTTTTCAGTTTCCCTTTGTTTCATCTCTCTTCCACTCTTTATACTCTCATTATTCACATTCTCTTAATTTGGTGTGGAGCTGAAAGGCGCTCATTGTCGGTACTGTCTTTTTTTTTTAATGTCAATTCACCATGACCCATTTCGACGACTCTACTCTGTCGACCGGAATCTCCAATTCTTTACACCAGAAGAACAACGGCATCTTTGCCAACTTGGTCTTTTGAAACAAAAGGAACAACGTCAACTTGGAAAACTGATTAAAGAAACCCACCAACATATCCAAAAGATCTTGTCCTCACGGCAACCTCATTCAACCACCACCTCTTACTCGAATGAAGAAAGTTCGACAACAGCAGCAGTGAACGAGTTTTATCAACATAAACGAACAAGGCAACTTTACTCGAAATTGAAGACTATCAAGGAACACCATCATCAAATGATGGAGGAACAGCAAATACGACCCTTGGAAAACGATATGGAACGGTATCGACAATTGCAGGTGATCCATGGTCTCAGCCATCGTTTGGATGCGTCTAGTCAAGTGTATGACGAATTAAATGATTTACGACTTGCTCTGTCTTCGCTACATCGGCAATGGAAATTGGATCGAATACAACACATGGTCAATACTCTCGCCACAACCTCGCAAATGTCAACATCGTCTTCTTCAACATTACCGCCCTTAGCACCACCCACTGGCCACATGTCGAATCTTCACAATCACCGATGGAAATTATCATCCACTAGTCTAATCGGATTTATAAAGAAATGGTTACAACAGTCATCATCACCCGAGAACATCAATCACACAGGAACGGCAGCAGGAACTACAACAGGTCTCACTCAGGGGCACCATCACCGACGGCTAGCACAACCACACTCACACTTTTTATGCTCAAGTCAAGAAGAATGTCAAACCAAGATTCTCCAGGTGATTCAAGACTTTTATGAACTATTCGAAGAAAACGTGCACCAGAACGAAGAACGAATGCATCAAATGTATGCTCGGGCATTTGAACCAGAGTTGGATCCCATGTTGGCCGAAGATATTCAACGACTTTGCATATCTGTTAGTGCTGCACCCCCACCACGCCTGGCTTTGCTTTCCCAACCTGGTGTCTCCTTTGCTTTTACATGGAACTTTAGCCTACCAACAAGGTCAATGCAATACTCTTTTACCCATCAAGATACCAACGTTACACCTATATCGCTGTCCTCACTTATATTGCCACCAACTTCTATCGGAACATCAACAACAACATATCATACTAACATCAACTGGATCAAGAAGGTCGGCGGAATCAGGAAAAAAAATCAAGACAAACAACAGGGTGCATTAATGACTGGGCAGCAAACTTGGTCGATCTGCTTGGGTCTCTTGGCGGAACATCTTCTTTACGTTGGCCAACAGTATTATACACAATGCATACAGGATTTTACACAAGCACAACAGCAACAAACAGCTCCTTTCCAAAAGGCAACCGAAACACTGGCTACAATGTATAGGGCTCTACAAATCGAACAAAGCCATGCGGTGCTCTCCAGTCTTTGCACACAATTAAAACCACCCACCCTTTAATCTATACTCCTTTATATTGTAATCTGTTTATTTTTAATACCATCACTAGTCATTAATACTATACCCACATCTATTTAATAATAATAAAAACACCTTTATGATATCAATGCCTCGTCTGTCGGGATTTAAATATGGCTTCCGTTTAGAAATGATTCCCATGCTTTTTTTTATTCCTTCCTCTCTCTTTCACTTTTTAATGCTATTCTCTACATCACTTATTATTACTACTCTGTTTTATTACTTCCTTCCATCTTACTGCTTCCAGTCAACAGAACATGTCTTTCAAGTCCACTCCACTCCACTGGGAATACCATGGCAAGGTAAACTAACCCCCTCCCAAAAAAAAAAAGGTATATGCTCAAGTCATTTTGAATCTGCTTTTGTAATAGGACCTCCGATGAATGTATCCCGATCAATTTATGACTCAAGCAAGATACCCTTCCAAGAACATAATACAGGTAAATGAAAGGAAGATTGTGTAGACAGCGTTAAAATTCCTAATTACCTATTTAGCGTAGAACTCTTATGGCTCGGAATGCAACTGGACTATACACACGTCGAACCTCTCTTGGATGGACTGAACACAACAAATCAACCCTTATTATCAAGAGGTAAATTGCACAAAAATGCATCTTTAACTCTTATCGTCTTGATGACTTGCTATAGGAGAAGCCCATATCACCGTGATTGACCCAGTCGAATACCAAGTCTTGTCTAGGGCGAACATAACCATTGATGATCTCAACTATTTGGCAAGGCAAAACAATATCCAATCAAGTGGATTCGATATTACTTGTATCGGCAAAGTGACCCAAGATAACAACACTGTGTATCAACTCATCGTCGCTTCTCCTGCATTGATTGGACTTCGGGAAAAGGTGTTTAGGTTATATTACTCGAAACAGGGCAATCCGTCCTTGTTTGATCCTCATGTAAGTGACAATTTGATAAAGTATAATTTGGGTCGATTAACTTTTTTTTTTTTTTTTTTTTTTTTTTTTTTACTGCTTTGACATAGGCATACTGGCCACATATTACCATTGGATTCACTGATCACGATCTGTTTATCAGTCATGGTGTTTACAAAGGTGTCAATGCTTGCTTTAGACCTGTTAACATAGTTTAGTAGTTTTATAATAAAAACCGAAACACTTGTTTTGTTTTTTTAACATCGTTCATTAATGCGCATTGTTGGATGATCACATATGATAGTGTCTCTTTATTGTCCTATTCAGATCCATGTAGACCCCTTGTTCGTCTAAACCCTAAAAGACCGAGGTCCAAACTTGATTTTTAAAACCAGACGACCTTTGACTGACCATTACTCACTCAATTGACAACCAATTTTAATAAACCAAAAAACCATGTATAATTTATGATGTACTTCCAGCATACTTTGCGACAAAAGCCAAGACCTCAGACACTTATTCCAGTCAAGCCAAGGTGAAGATGATCTGTACCTGAAGTTCAGTTTTAAACTTTGAACCCCGCTCGTAAAGCTAAAAAAGAGATCGTCGTTTGACGGGTACAGGCATATCATCATGCAAAGAACAAAATCCCGATGACGTGCTTCCATAAGACAACACAACATATTTTGTGAAAGCCAAAAAACTGTCGCCGAAGCGCAATTCATACGTTTATTAGAATTAGAATCATACAAAGAAGAATATATATGTATGTAGGGGGGAGGAAGATGCATCATTAAACTTTTTTCGTATGATAAAGATAAGAAGTGAGTGGTAATGGTAATAATAATGAAGGGGAAGATATACTGGAGAAGAAGAAAAATATAATAATACAAAAAATAAAATAAAAAAGTCAACAACATGATGGTGTAAAAGCTATAACTGAAAAAATGGGAGGAGGAGGATCAATTCTATGCTATAATCCGTTCGATCACTTCGCTGGCCAATTTGGAATGTTGCATGGCATTGGTCGAAGAAGCACCGAAACCAGGTTCTGCCAAGGCTGTAAATCCAACCTGTTGTAGTAAGTCTTGTTGAGTTTGTGCCGATGCTGTGTTTTCAGAGTTGAAGCTTGAATCAGAGCAAGCAATCAGTAAAATCGTCTTGACAGATTCAATAATAGGTTGAGTGTTGCTGCTGAGTACCACTTGATTCATTTTGGGCAAGAGGGAGTCGTATACCAAACGGAATACCTCCGGCATTGAGATCGCCGCCTCCGCCAAAAGTCCATAAAGTAACAAGCGTTCAGATTCGCTTTCTGCAGAGTGAAGAGACGTTGCCATCATCGAAATCAATAAAAGTGCAGTAGTGTTATCAGGAATGTCGAGTTTGTCGAATAGGCCAGAATAGTATTTCGTTGATCCACCTTCTTGTACAAAATCATCAGACAGTCCAGATAATCGCAATACGTCCCGTAGAGATTCATTCTTTACTGCCAAAGGTAATAGGCTGCCCAAATAACCGAGAGTTTGCGCTTCCATCACAGTCGTATCTTGTTTGCATTCAATATCCAAAAACACCGTCAATGCTTGATAGATGGTGTCCTTGGCATTGTTGTATCGCATCCCTTTCAAAAAGATCGTCGCCATTGCAAATGAAAAGTGTGTTTCAAAGTTGACACCGCACAGTTCATCCAATTCTCGAGCCACATCAGCCATAGGTTCCCGAGCAGCCAGTAGCACGTCCGTCATAGTATCACCAGTGAAGAACTCGTCAGTATCTAGAGCACGCACAACAGCCAATAAGAATTCCACAGACATACAAAAGATGGGTCCGTTGTTGATTTGCACCAATGCCACAGCCACCCAAAATAGAGGTAATAAATATCGTGAGTCGGAAGGAAGACTTTCTACAATGTTCTTCAGGCACATCATGATGCTCAGCACCAAGTTAGGATCCGATTCATTGAAGATTGCCAATGCACCACGAAGTGCCACCAGAATTTGATAGAGCAGATCATCATCCACTTCTTCACGACCAAGACACCCAAGGACCACAAATGCGCGAGGTTGTATCGCCGGATTGAATTGGAATGCAGTACTTGCCACCAAACTCATCCACCTTGCACGCCATATGTTTGCCATATCTATCACAAAAAAAAAAAAAACAAGATTAGTATCATTGAGATGTCTTTGTTCCTATTTTTTCTATTTACCTGATGATGGTGCACCCCATTGTAAAACATCAATTAATTGTGTGATAACTGATTCCAGTGCTAATAGTTGGATAGGTTCAGCTGGATCATTTAATGTGTCAGGTGTGAGAGTGAATGCATTGGCATGAGACTTGTGCAAACCAAATAAGAGTCGGACCTTGGAGTCAGACACTTCAGTGAGCAGCAGTTGTAGTCGTTGTACATTTACTTCAGGCAAAGGCATTGAAGTACAAAGAGATTGGATCATATTGACAACCAAACCATGGACAGAGGCGCGTATGATAGTAGGACCCACACCAACCACAAGAGAGACAATATGGAAGATTTCAGGTACATAGCTTTTCACAGGTCCTCGGTTATTGAAGGATAACATCAATATGAATCGCACCAAAACAGCAATTTCAGTCCAAGTCCAATGTTCAGTTAAAGATCGAGTAGGCTTGAATGACGTCTTCTGGAGTACTTTGCGGAGTCGAGCGATAACCTTGCCACGCACAGCCACGTTGGATAATGTCACAAATGTATCGGCCATTGCTTCAGCTTGAGGGGATCCAACACCATGTTCATTCGAAAATTGAACAAAAGCATCCAAGACAAGATTAAGCAGATCGTCGATTTTACCAATTGTTTTCCATATCTTTGCTTGTACCAGTTTATACATCTAAAAAATAAAATAAGAAAGGAGTCAGTATGTTATTCTTTGCATTTCATTGTTTAGGTCGGCTTACATCAGTTCGTGCCACCGTAAGATCAATCAGCATGCGGATAACTTCCTTTGTTTTCACCAAATCAGGATTACTTTCATTTCCAGCAGAGTGACAAAACAATGATAGGTTGGGAAGCCAAGGCACCATGTAGTCCAGACATAGATATCGCAATGATTCATTCGATTTGTTAAAGCCAACAAAGCATTCACTAAGGAATTCCAAGGTCAGATTTGGTTCAGCTGCAGCAATTTTTTCACTAATGTTGATAATAAATGCCGAGCTGTTAGCTGGTAAGCAAAGATCTAGTAAAAGAAAAAGTGTCAGTAACATGTCATCAAATAATCCCCACTGTGTTTGTTTTGTTTCACCTACCTCTAGCATCCAGTAATTGTTTCCCAACATCAAAGTTAAAGGTCATACTGAGAGAGTATAACAAGTTATAGGCCGCCAGTCGCAAATGAGGATCATCACTACCGATGTTTAGAAGTGCCATATTCAATAGTCGACCAGGTACATCATTGGGTCGAATATTGCGTTCAGATATGCTTGTTGGTTTTGCCATTTCATACCTTCTTTTGCTGTGTCGAATCATCTAAACAAATCAATAAATCAATTATAGAAGAATATTAATACAGTTATTCCATTAATACCTACGATTCCCCCCTCCCTCTCTCTTTTTTCTTGGATACTTACACTGACCACCGCATCCCTTTTTGGAGTAGATAATACCAATTGTGATTTGCCTTTGTTATACTTGAAGCTGAATTCATTTGCAACAGAGTCAGTAGTTCGGCCCAGGGTTACATCTTCAATTTCAGAGATATGGTAAACATCATTTGTCACCATACTAACACCATAAATAAGTTCTTGTTTGCGTACAGTCATGACTTGGACATATTCGGCACTAATCTTGACGGTCACCGGTATATTGAGCTTGTACTGAGATAGTTTGTTGACAGGGTAAAATACAGCGCTTGCTTCAGTGTCGAGAGCAGCTATAAAAAGTAATAGGTTTTAGATTGAGAAATACATTATCTTTTTTCTTTTTGTTTTTGTTTTCCTTACTTGTAGATTTGGGAAGGCGTACTTCCGAGGGTTGAATGTGTTCATGTAGTTCCGCCAAAGTTACTGCAAATGTCGTCCGTTTGCTGAGTTTGTTGGTGATTGGTCGAGTCAGTTTCTTGATGTACTTTCGTAGATATGAGTTGGGGTTGTATAAATGGACAGCACCAACATTCTCAAAGGAATCAAATGGTAAAAGTTGAAGAATTTGATTGATCCATTGATTTGAGACTTCATTAGATGGACCAAAAAGAGTGAGATCGATAACAATTTCAAATGGTTTGTTTGTTGCACGTTCCATAGTCTAATGAGATAACAAAAACCAATTGAATTAGTATACATAACGATCGTAGCGAGGTAGTCACATTACCTGTAGCATATAATAAGTCAAGAGTTCAAAGTCGATGCTGTCATTGATCACGTTCCGAGTAATAAAATAGTAAACCCGTCGACCAGCTTTAGAAGTACCACCTTCATAAAAGATGTTTTTAGATGCAATAGGTTCCACACTGCGATGACTGTTCCGACGCATGAATTCAGCATAGAGTTGATTAGAGGCGGCAAAGGTGTAACTTCGAAGACCGCTGAATTCTTGTTTCGCTATTTCAGGAGGTCGGCCCAGTTGTGCAAGAAGATTTGAGGATTTGTCGAGTTGTCGTTTCCAAGCCGTTAAGGATTCTTGATCACCATGATTGCGGAATCGGCGGGCAGCAAGATCTCTGGATATGCGTTCCATGTTGTCAGCAAGTACACGGTGCAGCATGGCATAACTTTTGTCGTCCATCGGTCTTGATTCATTATCATCAATAGAGGCAGCAGCCACCACCACATCCGTAGGCACAATAGATATTTCACGAAGGAAGCTTGTCACCTTGTAAATGTTGCTGGTTAAAAAGTCGTTGAGCACAATCATGTAGGTTTCCTTTGCACCAAAGAGGACATTGTTTGCGAGATTTTGAATCACCTTTGTTGCCATCAAATGTCCCCGGCGCATTTCACGAGAGACAGTTGTCATGGGTTTGATAAGACCTTCGGATTCTGGAGATACAATAGCAGGACAAAAGAAGCGCAAAAAGATAAAGGCACCAACAGCAGTATACTTGGCTTCAGGGAATCGTTCACGCACAGAGGTCAAAATGCAATGACATACTTCCCGGAATGACCTAAAAGTAGAAGAATCAAGTACGTTGTTAGTTAAAGTGTCCCCCCCCTTTTTTTTTTTTTTAAAAAAAAAAAAAAAAAAAAAAAAAAAAAAAAGGCAAACTTACTTGGGAGCTTTATCAGCAGAAGCACAGATAGCATTGAGAAGCATTTCAGTTGAGGTGACCACATTATGTTTGTTCTTGAGTACATCTTCGCCAGGACCAACCTTTGTAGAATCTAGTTCGTAAGTTCTTTCATCAGCAGGTTTTTCAGCAAGCTTGTGGAAAACAGGTTGTAGTACAGATTGGACATACTCTGCACCGTTCGTTTTAGCGAATACAGATAAGAGTCTTGTTGCAATACTTGTTCGTCGGAAGAGTTCGGTTTCGTTTTCTATATATATATAAAAAGGTATTTGAATGTTGATAAAAAGAAAGAAGTTGAAACAAAGAATTAAAAAAACTACCTGTGTTTTGTACTTCTTTTTCAATCACCGCCTTGAGTAACACCATAATTTTTCCTCTAGATGAGAAGCTTGCAAGAAGCACATTGGCCACATCATCAATATCAGAAGCAGGACAGACATCACAAAGTGAAAGACTTATGTTCAAGTCGGAATCCACCAACATCTAAAATAAAAAAACAACCAAACATGTTAGCAAAAGACTCTTACCCATAGTAGTCATTGACTTACATCCACCAGCTTTTCGTATCGATCTGTCATCACCGTTTCTGCCAAAGTTTCAAACTCCGTCCCTTGGTTTAAAATGTTGGTCAGGACTTGCATGAATGCCGTTCGCATGCGAGTATCTTCGTGGTACCCCATTGATAGAGAGTATTTCAAACCAGCATCCACATTTGCATTTAGAAGGTTTGACATGGCCAAAATGGTACAATCCTTGAGTGGTGCCAAGTAAGTTGCGTTTTCCTTGTTCTATTATGTTAAAAAGAAAGGTTAGCCACTGGAACTACACCAATCATTTTTTTTTTTTTTTTTTTTTTTTTTTTTTTGTCATTACCTTGTTAACCATCATCACGCCTTGTTTCCGGTTATGCTGTGATCCAGCTTCAATCTAGTCAACCCCCATCCGGTGAAAAGAAAAAGTGGTTAGTCTTTCTAAAACACATTATACAAGTTGATTAGTTTTCTTACCTCCGATAACCTGCATCGATTCAATAGCTTCAGGAAGAAGGAAAAGTATTTGTAAAATATCCTACTTTTGACTTGAGTGGAATCGGTTTCATGTACCAAATCAGAGGGTTGCAGAGGTAGTTGTTGAAGAAGGCCAACAATAGTTTTCAAACAAGCCAAATCCAGATCACGATGGTATTTGTCGCCACGGTTAGATGATGAGATGTCTACACCAGTATCAGGATTCTATATAATAATTGAGTCAGTAAAGTGATCATATCAAAATCATGAGGGGGGGAGGTTTCTTTGTTTTACCAGAGAAAAGTCGCTTGTCCATTCCACAATAATTTCCAATAGTTTGTTGCGCAGGCGAAATTCTTGTCGAATACTGATTTTGTCTTTTTTGGCCATAAGGACTTCACACAAATGACAGAATCGGATCTTCATTTTCAAAGCCAGTTGACCACTACCAAGTTTGTTGAGATATTTTGCATATTGATCGATCAGTCCACCAAAGTCCACTGTAAAAAGACTGTCCACCGTTTCCTCCATACGATCCAAAACCAATTTGAGCACACTGATTGCTTGTTCAACAAACAAAGTATAACGCGGGCTACAGAGTGGGTCACCATCTGATCCAAAACATCTGCCAAGCACCGTTTCTAAATGGCGAAACATGATGGGATATAAAGCAGGCGATAGGTCAGTACCAAGAATATCCATAACCCATTCACGCACAATGACATTGTCGCATAAAAGTAGATCTACCATCTCCATGACGAACCTATCCACCATGATAGCTGATTCAGAAGGTGAAGAAGTACGTCGCAAATGAGGAGGATCGCTGAATGATCGAGGACCAGGAGAGGCAGGAGAAGTAGGAGAGGCATCGGCCATTAAACAAATTCCACCCAGTGACGCCAAAAAGCCAGCATAGTTTTGCCATTCAGAAGACTTGTCATCATCCAGCCCATCCGTACGATTCGTCACGTTGACTGGTTGCCGATTTGTGCGTAGTTTGTCGTGCCATGCTTGACCACCTTTTTTAATGTCAACATTTTCGTCCTTGGTTTCTTCGTGAGGTCGAATCATTGCTGGTGTCATGTATTTCCATCGTTTCCAAGCTTCTTCCCAAGCGGCCAGATTCCCAGGTGCATAGTGGGTCATCATTCGCAGTAATCGCCGTATTCGTTTTTGTTGAGATTTACGCCCAGCGACAATACCCGTGTTCGAGGTCATTTCAACATATATCGGAAGGTTTTCAACAATGGTTAATGATGCTTGGCGAGGATCTTCGGTGCTTTCAGTTATTTGTGCTTCCATACAGAGATGTCCAAAGCAGGTCATGGCAGCAGTACAAATGTCAGGATCAGCAGAACATAGTAATACCAAAAGAGCAACTTCTAAACCAATGGAAGCCTGTAACCTTTCACGTACATCAGATCCATGCATAGTGATATCCTAGTTATGATAGCAAACTAAAAGTGTAAGTAGTTGACTCTTTTCAGCATCCCAATTTTTTTTTTTCCTTATTACCTGATGTAATGTTAAAAAGTCATTCCGACATATCAAGAGCCTTTTTAATAGATCCAATAGTTTCTTCAAACTATCGTTTCGTTCCCGGCTGTCCAATAGTTGTTTGGCAACGGTGAATACAATTTGAGATGAGATTTTCCAAAAAGCTTCCATAAATTGATCACTTTCCCCCCATTCAGTAATAGCCTCCGGAGAGTGTAATTTGAAGAGACATTCAGCAGCAGCATCCCGTACCACTGTACTGTTTTCCCGGAGACAGTTTGCCATCGACACCATAGTTGCAGCATTTTGTTCAAATCGATCTTCAGAGTCACCACGAATCGCCAGCATAGGGTCATTTTGATAAAGTCGCAACAAGTCCAATATCAGTTCCAGCCGATCATTCCCACCATCGTTACGTTGTGAGACTTCCTTCTTTTTCTTGTCGGTCGCCGCGCTGATGATGTTGGTTTTCCTGCCTGTGGTGGAGTTGGTAAGACTACTGATTTCAGACTTGGCAGCGGCCTCACGGCTGGTCACATCCAATAAAAGTTTTCGAAGCGGACCACCCATCAGATCATAGAGTGCAGCAGAGGTAGGATTCCATGGTAACCCATATTCTTCAGAAGTGATGGCAAGACAAGCTTTTACCAAGCTCATCTTGAATAAAGTTGGAGCACGTTCAGAGAGACAAACCGGGAAGAGACTTCGAAGGACATTCCGAGGGTTGAGTCGAAACATCGCCACCAAACAATCGGCCAATAGACATCGGTGGTCAATAATGATTCCAAGATTTGATACCAAGCTGTCGGCTATTAATGGTTGCTGTATGTCGAAGAGTTTTTGTTTGAGTTCGCTTTCAATGTCGGGTACAATATGACGAAGGGCGATGGACATGTCTTTTGGTACATAGGTGGCGGCTTTACAGATATCGACGTAACAAATGGCAGCAAGATCAGCAGTACGACCACCTTTTAATGATTTTCGTAAAGCGGCCAAAAATACAGTCTACAAATATAAAGTTTCGTTAGTGATCATGTATTACTCTGGCCCGCATGTCTTTTTTTTGTTTTTACTTTACCTTTTTAGTATTGATACCACGGCTCTCAGAAACAGTAGCCGCCAACAAAAGATCAGGACACAGGATCAATAACATGGTTTGTAAGGGCCAAAAGATCGCCTTTTTCCTAGTTGTGTCAGCTAATGTATTGCATATGTCGAATAGTATTTCTGGACCACCTTCCAAACGTTTCTGGCTTTGGCAAAGTCGAATAAATTCCATGGGATAGGTTTCGATCCAGCTCCAGATCGCATGTCGAAGCACCACAGCAGCCATTAATTGAGCAGGTTTCTTCAAATGCAAAAAGGCAGTACAGAATTCTAATTGTGATCATGAAGTATGTATAAAAAGAAAGGGTTAGTGGAATGTAAAACACCATTTTGTACTTTTTCAATTTCTTACCAACAAGAATAGCACTGAGTCGTTTTGAGTTGAGTGCACAGCATTCCAATAAGCGAAGATCGGCAAAATTTGGGTTCTCGTCTAATGTCGTTGTGAGGTATATAATCCGAGTCTTGATCTTGATAAACATGATATGCCAATTACTTGCACTGATATAAAAGATAACCCTGCTGGCCGCCTTGTAAATGTCGATGATGATATCAGATGATATGCTGGCAACACTGGTCGATGTATAATATTCGGTTCGAGAGATGTTTGTTGTATGAGATGTGCTGTTTTCGCGTTCTTCCATAAATGACATTTGATGCATAAATCGAGACATGATGGATACAATATACTTGGCCAGACCTTCTTCCAATGGAGGTGGATCTTGAAGTTCAGAGGGCAAAGCACCGTCACTTGTCGATTTAGGCATTCCGTTTGTCGTATTGCTGTGATTACTACTGGTGTCTGATGTCATATGGTGAATGTTTTCGTTGATGCCAGAAGGTTTATTATTATTATTATTATTATTATTAGTTTTCCGTACGAATTGCCAGTGATGTTGGAGGCACGCTGAGAACATACGGAGGAGGAAGAGTTGAGATTGGAGGACATCATAAGGTATATATTCGTCCGTGATCGAAGGGGACTAGAGCAACACACACACGCACGCACAGAAAAAAAAAAAAGGAGTAAGCAGTTATTGTCAAAACCCCATATTCATTATTCGTTATAAATAGATCATGTTATTATTCATTACCTTGCAAATATTTTCAATTACTGTAACAATAGTACTGGCAATTGTTGGTAGTCGATACTTGGACAGGTCAATAAGTGCAGCGACTAACATACAAAGTAGGGTTAGTACTTCAATATATCTTTATGTTCTTCTCCCTCCATTATGTTGGACCCCACTTACCCCTATTCATAAGATTGATATATATATATATATATATATATATATAAGAATACAATTGGTTACTATGTATTTCCACAATCCTACATGACACCTTGGCTGTTGATTTAACTTACGTTTGTTGGACAAGAGGATCGTTTTCTAGAGAGTCTAATTTTTTACCGCTATTGCTTGGTAACTATAGTAGATATGAGGATCATGAGAAGGGAGGGAGAGATGAGTCTGGTGAATACAGTAAACAACAATGGTTAGTATGGACTTACACGAACGGTGATACGGTTCACCAAACTTAAGATAAGCTTCGTGTCAGGACCCATGGTCAGCTTGATTTCCTACAAGCACGTTACTGGATATCAAGATCAAGAAGTAGCACCCGATGGTTTGGTTGACTAGATTCAATAAAGAGAATAAAAAAGATCAGTACCAGTTTAAAATATCATCTTTTAGGTGAAACACCAATCAAGAAACCCATGAGGTTATGATTAATGATCCCAAGTAATGAATAATGACTTTTCCAAGTTTATCAACATACTTTTTATGACAGCCTTTGGCAAAAGTGAGAATGACAAATTGGGAATGAGAAAGGGTTCGAAAGAAAGAAGAGGGAAGGAAAAAGAAAAAAAGAAAAGTAATCTCCAGCTAATTCGTTCGGCCAATGAAATTATTTCTGAGTTACATTTTTTACAATACCGACCGTGGCCTGTCCATGATCTGTTATGATCATACCTGAGGAACTTTTTGCAAGTCATTCTAATCACAAACGTGCCTTTGTGCTTGCAAAGGTCGGGCTATGCTTGTGAATCAAGTCAGCATGAAAGGATGAATGACTCAAAAGTCTCATGTTAAAAAGAAATCATCATTCGAGAACTTGCCTCCCTACCGGTGCTTCAATTTGTCCTCTAGTCATGACACAAGCAATCGTATGCGAGTACAGAAGGACTATCATCATGGGACCTATGCACGGACTCTCTCACCCGATTTCACCGCCAAAACTTGGTCATCACCAAAGATTTGCCTGCAAGTCTGAGGGCGGGGTTGCAAATATTAAACTCCCACTTGATGATCTCCCGTGATCCGCCTCATTAACTCACTTTTCCCTCTTTCTTCGTTCCGTTGTTACAAATTCCTTGCCCTTTTGAGCATGATCCTATAGACTCATCCCGATACATTTAAAAATAATAAACGTTTTTTTTGGTACCAATGAGTGATACCCGACTAGACAGAGAAAATGTTTACAGGGGATCCAGAAACTTCATGCAGTACTACATACAGCTGAAAACGTCAAACGTACGGGGTTTCAATATATTGATGACGGCAATCAGGTACCCAAAATTTGATGGCCATGTCATTTTCGCAAAGGGATGTATATTCTTACGCTCATCAATGTATTATTTCTTATGCAAGACAAATATATTGTTTTTAGCAATATCATTTATCATAGCCCTTTCTTGCTCACCGCATACAAGGCTTTCCCAAACTTGAAATCCCGCTATCATGGATGAACCAAACAGATCATCTAGTTGCCTAATAAATATTCAATCAACAACAATCCAGCTTTCATAATATTTATTTCTGTTGTCCATAGAACAAAAGGAGTTTAACAGTTTTTGTAAAAGTAGGGATATACTCAATTGAACGACTGGCCGAGAACCTAGCCCTAGTTAAAGGTTCTGGGTAACTTGAATTTTTCGTCGAATAAGCGGAGGATGAAATATCAGTTAATATTATATGGGAATTATGTGGTTTCCTTTTATTTTTCACTTACCGTTGGCCGAAGCCCCGTACCCATCCTTCTCAAAAGAGGGGTGCCAGCCATATTCTCATCCAAGAATTGACTGACAAGTTGTTAAAGGGGTGGGTATCCCCAAGGAAAGCTGAAAAGAATTTAAAAAGCTCTTTTATATGGTGTGAAAAAGAAAAAATCAGATAATCAAAACCCATGCATTGTCAAATTATAACAATCTTATACAGGACATTGGCCATCATAGTTCGCATTAATGAGATGAAGCCTATAGGAAGCCACTCGGGCTAAAGTTTGCCCTAATCGACAAAAAATTAAATTTACTCAAAGGTTCTGAAAGCGGGATTTAAAATATTTATACTCTGCGGCGTTTTTTTTTTTTTTTTTTTTTTTTTTTTTTTTTTTTTTTTCTTCCTTTCCTCTTTTCTTCAATCCATTTGTAAATATTGTATAATGCCCATCCAACAACCCAACTCACAAATCAAGTAAAGTCTTTATAGGAATGCTATCAACATTTGTATACTTTTATTAACACTTTTGTCTTTTATCTCATAGGCTAACTAATGTGTCTGTGGTGAGACTACGAAAGGGTGGGAAAAGATTTGAACTTGCTTGCTACAAGAACAAGGTGATGGAATGGCGCACCAATGTGTAAGTGTTATGGAATATATGTTTTTAATTCATATTTAAAACTAAAACTGACTCGATTCTGATACTTATTGTCCCTGTTTATAGGGAAACCGATCTTGACGAAGTCCTCCAGATCCACAATGTCTTTTTAAATGTCTCTAAAGGTCAGGTGGCAAGTAAGGATGATCTGAACAAGTGCTTCAAGACAGACGATGTGGATAAAGTCATTCAAGAGGTAAATAATAATATAAAACAAGTGGAGTGCTGAAGGAAGGAATCTAATGTTATTTGTCTACTAGATTCTCAAAAAAGGCGAACTACAAGTTGCGGAAAAGGAACGAACAAACCAACTGGAATCCATGTGGAAGGATATTGCTAATATTGTAACGGATAACTGCGTCAACCCTCAAACAAAACGACCTTACACTGTCACTATGATCGAAAAGGCCATGCAAGACTTGCATTTGAGCGTTAATCCCAAACGAAGCTCAAAATCACAGGTAAAGACAGAAATAACAAGTTATATCACAATTCTGACTGGACTTTTCTCTCTCATAGGCTCTTGATGTGATCAAACAATTACAAGAAAAACAACTATTACCCATTCAACGTGCTCAAATGCGTGTCCGTATTACTCTCCCACAAGGCAAGGAATCTAAAAAGGTGCTTAAAGAAAAGATTATCCCCTTGGTCACATCAACTGAAGAAGAAGACTTTGAAGCGGATGAAATCGAATTGGTAAGGCATGGATTTGGGGGAACAAAAAACACACTATTGATTTGGACTAACACACATACATATTGCATTATTTAGATTGCATTGGTGGATCCTGGAAAATATCGTATTATCAACGACATCGTCTCAAGTGATTCAAGAGGAAAAGGACAATTGGAAATCATGAACTTGCGGGAAAAGGAAGAAGGTGACGAACAATTCTAGGTGTTGATTGTAACTGTTGATTAGTGAAATATAGTTATTAGACATAGGCCCCATTAATATAGCTTTATCATCCCCGCTTTTTATTAAACTTCAAGCATAATAAACAATATAATAGTCTTTTTAAAAAAGAAGTCTTATTCAACATATACAATGTTGAAAAAGTAAGGACAATCATAAAATTTGGATCAAATATATACTTTATTTCTATTTCTTGTAAAATATGGTACAGTATGTAGGATATATTAAACCAGACAAAAGTCCATAACCTACAAGATAGAAAGGAAGGATTAAAAAAGGAAAAGAAAAGGGGGGTGCCACTTGACGGTTTATACGTCAGACGGGCTTTTACTACCCGGGTTATTTGAGTTGGGGTCATTATAGCAAGAGAATCAGTGCAGACAGCAGGCTTTCATAGCCCGGATGTTGTGAGTAGAGGATTGTTATCAGGAGCAGGAGCAAGAGAATCAGAGGAAAAATCGGCAGCAGCATGGCTATGGGTGATCACAGAAGGCACGAATCCAAGCACAGAGAAAAGGGCCAGAGACCGGATGATTCTAGACGCATGAACACTTCGTCGCCGAAATATGTTTCAGACAGGACAGCATACAACACTTCGCAACTTTGGCGTTAAGTTGTCATCATCCATGTCAAATTGAGCAGAGCTCTTAACCTCACCTCATTGGCATCCAGAGCGGGGGTTGAATACAGAATACATGGAATAGATTGTTAGACAAGTTTTTTCTCATCCTTATTTCGATACCTTTACCTTTTATTCATCGTCGCAGAGTTGATAGTAATATAAAGAAAGAAAAGAAGAGGAAGAAGAGGAATAAATCATTATCTTTTTATTCAAAACGTCTCTTTTTTTTTTGTTTCACTGTGTGTGAACGACGCAGAGATGCATGTGGGAAGATAATCGGGATTTTGAATTTAGAATGAGTAACGAAATTTAAGCTGACACCGCTTTCACATCCCAAAATCTCCAAAAAACATAGTCTTTAGTCGAGTTCATGTCTTCTATAGCCCATTCGACATAATCAACCCCCAATTCATGTAAATTTACCTATACCTGTATGGCCCACCTAATCATATTCGCCCCCACACCTGGTCCTATTGATAGGCTCACAAGGTATTGAAATTTGACTCATGCAAATGAAGGCGGGAATTTAATTTCAGATTCCGATGCTGCATGAATTTCCCAATCCAGCAAACCAAGTGTCGTTGCCAGGGGTAGCCTACGAGAGGAGCAATTTACGTTTGAAAAAAAAAATCCAGAGTCTTTTCATCATGCCAAAACCAATGCCTACACTATAACAACGCCCGTCATAACCCAATTACATACAAATGCTCGTCATAGCCTAATTACATACAGACGCCAGCTAGAGCCCAACAAGGGACGCCAGTCGGCGACCGGGTCGTTTATTGACAAAAAAAAAAAGACGGGGTAAAAGGAACAAATGGAGAAGAGGAAGAAGACAATGGGACGGCCACATACAGGTTTGCCGAATCAGTAACACGAAATAATACAAAATATAGCTGACCATGGGTGAATACGTTCTGTTTCAAGTATGCACCAACATGGTTCAGAGTTTGCCCCTGGCTTCTGTGCATGGTCATGGAAAAGGCAGGACTGACAGGCAATTGTCGGTGACGCAGGGTATATTTTGTTGATGATGGTTGCAATGTCTTCAGAATCCAATAGCCAGTCTTGTTTGACGAGTACCTTTTCATGGTAAGGAGGTTCACTATTTCCAATAGAGAGAAGCTGGGCAGCAAAGTCGGTGTCCGTAATCCAAGACAAAAGAGATTCGGGAGGAGGACGTGGCAATTCAATATTGACCTTGCCGCTGTTGCAGCACACACTGAAGACAGGATTCGTGTTACCGGATAACGTGCTTTGCATCGATCAGGACAGTTTTTGTCAAAGTCAGAACAGTTAAAATCAAACAACCCATAGTAAAAGGAGTCGGGAATAGATTTTTATTATAGATAAGACATTTAAATCCAGGATAGAGTTTATGATTAGCTAAGTACCCTTACTTTACTAGTGTCAAATAATGCTAGACTAAAAAACAGGGGAATTGAGTATAAAGAGATTGTCTTCGTTCTTCTTGATCCAGCGCAAGAGTCGGTTCGAGTGGGAGATGATGACAGGCTTTGGTGTCTCGGATCCAAACACCACATAGAGTTCAAAAGTCGATGTGATCTAGAATAGTTGTATAAAAAATAAGATGAGGTTGTGATTCAATGCGGATCATGATATATTCAGACTTACCCAACCTAGTATCACTTCCTTGTCACGGTGGTGATAATACAGCTTCAAAGGTCTTAATCTTGAATGCATTCGATCAAAAACAGATTGGTACAATCGATAAAGCCTATTGGTGATTTTTTCAAAATAAAATAAAAAGGAAGGTGGGGGGGGCATTAAATCATCATGTTGAATCATCCTTGTTTCTCTTTTATATAATACCTTCTCCGATTGATATCATCAGCGTAAACACCAGTATGGCCAGGACATGTGAATTGAATATGGTTTTTGGATTTGTACATAAAATGGAGCAGTTTTGGTATCCCAGTATCAGCTAATAAAAATAATAATGTTCCCCCGTGTCAGTCTACACGTTCCAGATCTTTTTCTTTTTCTTTTTTCTTTTTACCTATAGTATATTGCCTATTGGATGCATTTTGGATGTTTTGGAGAATATTTTCGTCAGTCAGTTTCTATGTGGAGACATATAAAGGATACAGTCAATGATCAGTTGTGCATGAATCCATCCTCCCTTACCTTCACCAAACGCCCTTTCCAATCACTGAGTTCAAAAAAGTTGTCTTTAGAAGTGCTGATCATGACCACAGAGACATCGATATCAATATAGCATATATAAGCGTGGAGAAACCCTGTCGAGTTGAATTTCGGTAAGCAGAGAGGAGTCCAAGATTCGGCCGTGTGGAATGTTGTTGATCCCGTAAGCATATTGAATAAGAGGTGTAAATCTATCTCAATATATATATAAGTGTTAATACCTTCCCATTTCCCCTCCCTACCCCATCCGGTTGCCTTACCTGAAGGATGTAGACTATGTTTTCTAGGTCGCAATAGTGTCACCAGCTTTCCTTTGGCAATGATCATGGCGTAAAGTAAATCCTTCAAGGTTTAAAAGTTAGTAATTAGGTAAATTTCCCTTCCCCTTTAATATATTTACCTTTATCTTTCCTTTTGATAGGATTTGACCTGCTGAATCCCGGGTAGACCGACCCAATCGCAATACTTGTAAAGCACCCAGCATAAAGCTATGATCATTGTTGAATGATGTAGATAAGCTATCCAAAAACACTTCGGTCCCACCTAGTAATCGTCTTAAGTCGAAGTTGACCCGCTGTTCAAATATCCTTGTCAGCTGAGATGAGGTCAGGACACTAAGAATTTGATTGTGCAGGTAAACTAATTGATCCTTGAGCTAAAATATAATAAATCAAGTCAACATGTATGATTATGTTTTGTATTTGTTTTCCTTCTTTTGATAGACTTACTTGTGTATCTGATTCACCAGTTTTAGAGATAGCCACAAAATAAAGTGGTTCCTTGAGTAAAAAGACAAATTTGTATTCCCCAGCATTGATTGATCTATATGTAATGATTGCTGAGCTGAGTGTATGTTTGTTTGTTTGTTCATTATCTTTTGCTTGACATACTTACTTTATCATATCATCACTGTCTTGGAAAAAGGAGATAATAGCCTGTATAACCCCGGTGAAGGATGATATTCGAGATTCATCACCATATCTATATAGTCAAAAGAGTTAATCATAGTATCATAGTATCCTTTTTTTTTTTTTTTCCCAAACCTTGACCATATAGGTTTTCCAGCACTACTTAGAATAATAAAATGCTTTTTGTGTTGTAGCCAAGTTGAAGAGAAGGAATCACCAGTATCTTATAGTGTAGTAAAAAGTTAAAAAAAAAAAGAAAGAGTAAGTATGATATCATCACAAGGTTCTTTTACACCTTACCATGTTCCCGAGCTTTTCTATTACTATTGTTTTGATGCCTGGTAGAGGAGGATGGAGAAGCCATGAGTGAGCTCCGAGATCCCTGTCGTTTAACTTTGTTGTGATTTTTTACTTTGTCGCTAAAGTTGGATTGAGACGAGTAACTGGACTCGCTAGAGTGTGATGAGGAGCTGGTTAGAGATTGATCGTCGCTAATTGAGTTTGTCGAGCTTGTTGAGCCAGCTTCTTTTTGTTGTATAATAATAGGATCAGGCATGTATGGTGGGGAAATACTATAAAGTATATTTTATAGAATACAAAAAAAAAAAAAGAGCAATGATATGAAGAGTGTATCAAATAAATTAACAATGAATGTGGGTTAGCAGGAAGAAAGGAGAACAAATTGGTAAAGGGAAAAAACTCCCTCTTTTTATCGTTTATTCAAATCCCGCTTATTCAATACCCGCTTGTGGGTGCAGGGTTCTTTTGGATTTTACATTCATGCAACCAATTTTGACCTGTACATATTTATTTATAACTTTATTTGAAACAATAATAAAAAGAGTGCATTGACAAATGGATCCTTTATACACAACGACAATAAACAGCGTCTTCCTGGGCTCTTTGGGGTACGTAAAGGAAGTACGTAGCAAGTTTCGCAAAAGTGCCCAATCGTTTGAATCAGTGGAAAGCATACAAGGATCAAACAAAGAAGACAAGCGGGATGCGAATGGAATCATCACAAAATGGAAATCCAGGATGTTCCGCGAATAATTAAACCGGTGATAACTATGAATAACATATATGGTGAGCAAAGAAAAGGGATCACTTGATTCTTATCATATGAAGTGTTATGGTGCATGTCATTAGTAATACCTCGTATCCGAACCACCATGACTTTCTTTTGGGGGAAAAAAAAACCGTGATATCAATACATCAAACTTCGTATGATCCCTAAACTATTAGGCAAATTGCAGACCAATCGATCTACTCCTCTCCTTGTTTCTAACGGTTGTGATATTGGAAAGTGTCGTATTTATGACACAAGAAGAGCATGAATGAGCACCTCTGAAAGAAAAGATGTGAAGGGGGGAATTTTTGAAATTCCGCTTCCATAGCATCAATCTCCACTTCTTTCAAGCATTGTTATTAATATGCCATCCAAATAGTAATCGTTACAAATAGAAAAACCATATAAACCTTTTCTCTAAACGTGAAATAAATACGGAACCTCTTTTATCACTTTATTCTTCTCTCTTATAACCAAAAATACCCCAATGGGTCTGACCCATTTTCAAATCCCGCCTGCATTAAACACTTGCCCTGGCCGATCCCCTAATTGAAGAACGAGACTTCAAAATGCTACCTGATGTATGTAGGGTTTTTGAAAAAGTGTGAATAGAAAGAATAGTAAATAAAACAGAGATAACAGTGAAAAAATACACTGAGGCCAGTCTATGGGTTCTATTAGGGAAAAAAAGTAAGGGATTCAATTAAACTCCGGTCAATGCAAACGCATCTAGTTATTTCTATGTATTTACCCAGTTTTATCACTTACTTGTACAGTATATACCATTTATTTCACCTCTAATACAACCAGTAATCCGACTTCCAAATTGCTTCTACTTTATAAAAAGGCTCTTTACATCAGGATTAAAAAGTGTCGAGTTTGAGATAACTGGGCTCGTCACATTTTTTTATTATCTATACACAACATTAACCGATAAGGACATACTAATAAATTAATAAATAAACTATTACTATAATGATACAAACTGTAAAAATCTACATATGATTGGTGGAGTGGTATTTTATAATTTTAGCCTATTCAATGGATCCCAAACATTACTGGTAGTGCCACTATTTCCATTTTCACCACCATCGACACCAAACCCATTCGTTGATCCATAATCACCATTATCTTTCGCCAGTCCAGCTCCATCCAAAGTGTTTGATAGTTTCATTCTTTGCATATTATCGTTCAGATCATCAGTAATTGGATCACTAACTGACCCATCATGGCTTTTTTGTTGGTGGTGATAGTGTCGATAAGGTTGAGTGTCGTAAAATGTACTTTTCTGATATATCGGTTGTTGGTATGGCGAGTAAAGATAAGGTTGTGGTGTATGCTGTTGTTTCTGTGATGGCGACAAGTCTCGCAGAGAAGGTGGCGCCCATTGATAAGTAGGAGAGGACACGAAGGGTTGACTTTGGTACCCAAATAGCAATGAGGAGGTCTGTTTCGGCATAGTTTCCGAATCCATAATACCATCTGTTCCAAAAGAAAAAGCGCTTTGTTGATTTATCATATCCTGGTTATGAGAAAGTGAGTGCAATGGTGCGACAGGTGTTGTCGAATAGTAACCAAAATAGGCCTGATTGGTGTCATGATCCGACCGACGATTGGAATACATAGATGATGGGTGGTGCATCGTCGAGGTGTCAGGTTGTCGATTATATGATATATAATCCCCACATTGCTGTCCATTTTGATTTCGAGGTTTGATGTAAGAAGGAGGATACGTAGAGTCGGTAGAATTTGGCAGGAAGGATGAGAGAGTACTATATATACCATTGATGTTGTTGATGTTGTTCGAGTTACTGCCATATGTCTGCTTCAAACTTTCAAGTACCGTCGGATCAGTGACTTTACTGTTGAATTCGATATTTTCAAATCTTGAGGGCGTTTGCTGAGAGAGATAATCGTGATCGTTTCGTAGTTGTTGTTGTTGTTGATGATGGTGAGAGGTTCCAGTTGCAAATTTGTCGAAATGTACACGCAGTTGTCGGCCTTGATATTCAAATCCATTCAGCATGTCTATAATGAGAGAGAATATAAAAAGTAAGAGAGGAAAATCTTCAAGTTATTATATGATTACATACTTACCAATAGCCCTAATCGCATCATCAGTACTTGCAAATAAGACAGTGCCAAATCCTCGACTTCTACCATCTGGTACTTGTACCACATCAGCCCGAATAATTTTGCCAGCACGACGGAAGAGGTCCTTGATATCTTGCCACTGACAATGGAATGGAAGCTATGTGATTCGAAAAAGATGTGATGAGTTTCTGCATAACAAAAAAAGATCAAAGTTCCTATTACTTACGTTACCCACAAATAGCTGCCTGCCGGGTAGAATGACCTGTTAAAAAAAAAAAAAAAAAAGATTGTTAGTTTTACTTGTAAAAGCACCCCTCCCCGCATTACTACATTTACCTGATTCCTTGATGATTCTGATTTTGACAAACCATGTTGCTGTTGTTGATTATCTTGTCGTAGTGATGATACTTTAGAGCCAGATGAAGAAGAAGTTGATGATGATTGCTTCATAAAAGGTTGTTCAACATATCCACGATCTTCACGGACTTCCAACACCCGTCCATGCCATTTCGAGTTGTGTAACATATCTATGGCAAATAAACAGCTGTTAGTATTAGAGAGAAAGAAAAAAAAAACAGTTCATGTGTATATCTAGTTTTTACCTATTGCTTTTTGTGCATCATGCAGATTTGCAAAAAGTACAGTACCATGACCTTTGGACCGATTATCAAAATTGAGAGCCACATCTGCACGAAGTACATGACCAGCCTGCCTAAATAAGTCTTTCAAATCCTGCCACCGTATCCGAAAGGGAAGCTGCAGTAAAAGGGTTCATTAGCATATATAAAATAGGAGTCTTTTTTTTTTATTTTATATATATCATTTGCCGCCATACTTACATTTCCCACAAAGAGTTGCCTAACTTGAGTTTTCGGGTATGCTGGGTTCGTCGACTTTTCATTTTGTTCTGTTTCCACTGTTGATGTAGAGTCGATAATAGAATCGTCTTTTGTATGTGTTGCAGGTAAAATACCCGAATAGTGCGGTTTAGAAATAGCTGATTGTAAGAGTGGTGGAGTCGACGATTCTGGTAGTTGTTCGGTGAGAATATCGTCGGTGGTTGATGTAGTCATTGTTGCAGTAGGAAAAGGTAAACCACAGCGCAAGTATCAGTTATTGAGTTTTGTTGTAAACTGGTAGCCTTTTCAAATCCAGGCTTTTAATCAAGTGAGATGCCAAAAGCTGGATGCTGCTGTAATTGCTGATGCTGGCGCTGTTGTCGATTCCGTTATAAAGATTGCTTATTGATAAGAGCAAATGATTAAGAGATGATGGTTGTGTGGTAGATTATCTATATAGTATATAAAAGGTAAATAGAGCAGAAGTAGAAGAAATACCTGTTTACTGTACTGTACATTGATAGTAAAAACACCAGATAACAATTTGAATGTAAAAAGAAAAAGAAAAGAAAAAGTGAAAAAAGAAGTACAATCAACAATAGGCAAGTATTTCAGTGGACGGATTTCATGTGGGGAATTTGGAATTCCGTCGGCCAATAAAATCGTTTGATTGAAACTGGTAACTGTAAACAGGGCAGTTTGCCTCATTTGGCCTGGTCAGGTGATAATATTTATGAAAAGGAGCTCCATGTAAGCAATCCAGCTTGTTGACGGCAATTTTATATTAAAAAGAGAGGGGAAGGGGAGGGAGTATGACGACTCTATGTTACTGAAATCCTAAATGGTAAAGGTGAAGTCGTCAGCATCATCTTTACTCGAAATAATTATTTGTATTGTGTCAGTCATGTCAGTAAAAGGAGATAAGGCAAACAACAAGTTTCATGCATGATTTTCCTCCCTTCATCTAGAGGGGGGTGGTGAAGATATAGTCGTCAATCGGCGTTTGAATTGTGTCGAATTGGTACATTTATGGCCATCATTAGATCGACAAAGTGGGAATATTGGTTCATATCATATCTCAGAACCATCTTTAAATATGCTTGGTGTAAGTAATGGGGGTATTTGTCGGTTGTCTTCATTTTGTACATCATTGTGAACGTCCGCTTCAATAAGGACGAAAACTATACATATTTCTAAATGATTGAGCGAGATGAACCAAAAAGGCTGGGAATAGAGTTCAGGCCAGCTTGGGGTGGAATGTTGCCCGCAGAGTAGGAGGACCAAGGTAGGAGACCATATCAGGTGAAAAGACATTGGATTTTTTTTTTCAAACGTGATTTACTCGTTGTGTAGACTAGTTCTGTCCGTGAGAGGAAATTTGTCAACGGGGAGATTCATGCAGAATCGGGTTTTGACATTTAAATCCCGACTTCGCTCGGGGGAAATGATAGGTGAGAAGTTGGGCGTAGAATTAAGGCTAGTTCGGGGGGGGGAGAGGTTTATACATACGTTCAAAAGATTGAGCAATATAATTATTAGGTTATAACACCATCATCGGCATTCATCATTATGTAACCCCTGACTCTATGCCATTATACTTCTGTAGGTTCTTTATCATGCAAGTTGCAACCCCGCTCCTTAATCAAAATTCATATAAGATGAACTAAAAAGTATAAAACAATATAAAACCTGGGTCCACGCTTCAGGTAGAGGTATTTTGCACCTCATCAATGACTGGCATGAAAAAAAAAAAAAAAAAAAAAAAAAAAAAAAAAAAAAGTCAATTTTGATATACAGAATCTATGTTTTATTATTTGAGAGGGGGGGAAGCAAAATGGAATCAATCATCGTCAAAGATAAATTGGTCACATTGAGATAGAATAAGAATGAAGGATATGTATTATTTTTTAAGGAAAAAAAAAAGTGAGTAAGGGGGGAGCAAATACAACTAATGATAACAGGGAAGAGGGTAAGAGTAGTGGGGAAGGAGAATCAATGTAATAATAAGATTAACTAATCTACAATTTGGACATGACAGCAGCAGTGAATTCTCTGGTAGTATCCTTGCCACCCATATCAACGGTTCGGGCAGCACCAGTTTCGATGGTTTCGTAAACAGCATTAGAGATACGAGCAGCATATTCATCCAAGTTCAAGTGACGCAACATCATGACAGAGGATAACAGCAGAGCAGTAGGGTTAGCAGCGTTCTTGTTCAACAAATCCATACCAACGTGACGACATCCAGGTTCGAACATGGCGTATTCACGACCAATGTTACAGCCAGGAATCAAACCAGGTCCACCAACCAAACCAGCACCCTAAATTTAATGTGTAATATCATAGAACAAAAAAAAAAAAAAAAAAGTGAGTATTATTAACCTCATCTATGGATCCCTGTTCTGTGTTCTTTTCCCCGAGTATACCACTTACCACATTGGACACAATGTTACCGTAAAGGTTAGGCATAACCATGACATCAAATTGTTGAGGGCGAGAGACCAATTGCATAGCAGTGTTATCGACAATCATATCGTTGAATTTAATACCATGGTGTTCGTATTCCTTGGCGACATCACGGCAGGTACGTAAGAAGAGACCATCAGCCAATTTCCTATTTAAAGACAAGGTGCCAATGAGTAAGACCCCCCCTTTTTTTTCCTATATACCCTAAAATGTCTACTTACATAATGTTGGCCTTGTGGACAGCAGTAACCTTCTTGCGGTTGTTCTTGACAGCAAAGTCAAAAGCAAAACGAGCAATACGTTCGGTCTTGGCACGAGTGATGATCTTCAAGGATTCAACAACACCGGGGACAGACTATTAAAAAAAAAAAACCATGGTTAGTCATCCGTATGCATACATTCACCTATTATATTTTACTTACTTGATGTTCCAAACCAGAGTATTCACCTTCAGTGTTTTCACGAATGATGGCAATATCGACATTGCTCAAACGAGATTGGACACCAGGGACGTTCTTGCACAAAGAGAGAGAGGCATAGATATCCAAATCCTTACGCATGGTCACGTTGAATGACTTGTGGCCCAATCGAGAGGTAGGAGTAAAGAGAGTACCCTTGATACCGACCTTGTTACGGCGAAGAGAGGCAAGAGATTCTTGGAAGAGGGCTTCATCTTCAGAGGTCAAACCAGACACATCGTATTGTTCGAATTCGACAGGGACATTGGCAGCCTTGAATACATCCTTCAAGGAAGCAGCAGTTTCTTGACCAACACCATCACCGGGAATCAAGGTCACAGTGTACTTGCCACCATACTTCTTGGGGTTGATCTATTTGAGAGGAATAAGTGTTAGTAAAGAGATTGTTGCATGCATCTGAGTTCCTATTCAGTGTTTACCGTTTTTTGTTCAGCAGGAGCGGGGGTGGGAATAGAAGTGGATTGAGAAGCAAAGGAGCGAACAGCAACCTACAGAAAAAAAAAAGGGGGGGGGAGGTGAATTAATGATACAATAAAAAAGATGTTCCCTTTTCCATTTTTAGCATTTACCTTCTTGACAGAAGCAAGATTGGCGGGTTTGGCGATAACCTTGAAAAGCATGGTGTAAGTTTTTTTTTTATTAGAAAAAGTAAATAGAAGAAGGGGAGAAAGGAAGGTGGGAGACCATTGAAAATTTTTTTAAGTCTGCGATAAAAATGATTTCATTGGACAGTAAAAAACGTTTAACCGCCGGCGGGTAACTGTAACTGACCCCCACCCCTGGCATTCCGGAATTGAATTGTTCATTTTACAGAAATAGACTCAGAATATGATTACCATTAAAAGAATCTGCATTTGTCTCTCCCATCTTGACTGGAGGGGAGGTATTTTGTTTCCCTTTGAAAGTCTGCTTTATAATTTCAATCACCGCCTCCCCCCTTTTTTTCCAAAAGGCTCACAATTCCTTTTTTTTTTTTTTTTTTTTTTTTTTTTTTTTTTTTTTTTTTTTTTTTTTTTTTTTTTTTTTTTTTTTACTTCTTCTTCTTTCTTCCATTACTCACGCCATATTCCTATTAATTAAAGACTTTGGACCATCTGATGCAAAATGACACACATTACTTAAACAAGGTCATGATTCAACCCATGGTGGCCCATACTTGAAGACCTGGATTCTCCTTGACAGGGCGAAAAAGGTAGGTAGTGACAATATATACTAACCACCTCATAGTATCAACACCTTTCATCGTATTGGTAGGGTTTAAAATAAAAAAAAACCCTTCTGAAATAGAATTGGTGTGGTGTGGACGACGATCTACGGGGTGCTTTACGATGTGGCCAATGCTTTGTACAAGATGTACACTTTTGGATGGATGTGGAACCAACATCGGCGATAGGTTAATGCTTGATGGGGCAAGTTGATTACACAAGGGGTGAAAGGTAAGACATGTTTTATCTTTGAGATTCTTCCTTATAGTCTGAATCTGTGATTTCTTCTCCTTGTAGATCCCATTAGAATAGTATATAGTAGTTGATATTATAAATAAAGCATTATTTTACCCAGATCTTGATCTTAATTAGGTCACATTCCTTTGAAAGGCATGCTGCACATTGAATATGGCCTTTTGACTACATTCAGTAACCTTTTATTATGATATAAAAAGGTCAGTTGGACTTTTTACATATGCTTACATTGTCTATTGTGATTTAGCAGCAGAAGATTAAAGCGAGAGCGGGTATTGAAATTGGCTTTGTGTGACCTGAACTTTCAGGTTGGTTAAATTTTGCTTTTTTGCTTTTTTTGCTTTTTTTCCCCTTCTCTTTCCCATTCATCTCTGTATTCTATAGTTGCACTCACTCATTCGGCCCTATACTTTTTTGTTATTTACAACAACAACGACAACGACAACGACAACTCACATCTATTCTTTACAACGAACATAGTGGGACACACTGACTAATTCCTCAAACAACATTGTCACTCAAATGTCTGGAAAGACTAGCCTTGATGTCCTGACAGATAGTAAGTTAAAGGAAGCAGGTTTTTATACCTTGTATTAACTTGATTTATATTTTTAGAATGGGTCCAAAAGCTCCACTTTGAAAACCGTGTTAAACGTAAGTATACTGGTGGTGGGTGTATAAATATGTATATGTAGGTAGGTCAGACAACAACAGATTTATACAATATGAGTTGTTTTGATAGTGAATTTGCAGATGCCTGCGTCTGATGAATCGATAAAAGGTGATGTGGGCAATGTACCTCCTGAACATATTCCACAACTTGGGTTCTCCTCTTTTGGTGACAAGGATGATTTTACGTCACTGTTGATGCAAAATAAACAAAACAAGTATGTAACAAGTAGGATTTATTTTATTTTATCAACTCATTTACTTTATTATCTTTTATAGAATTAACACCATTCCTACCAGTGATTCATATCTCTCCTCCATTGTGGCACCTTCAAAACCGAATACGACTTCCACTCAAGGCGGGGTTTCTTGTCAAGGCACCTCTGACTGTCCTTGTTACAAATGCCAGCGACAAAGACGACGATTTGGAACAAGGAAGAAACTCATCTCAACTGAACCTTCTTGTAACACATTACCAACAACAATAACAACAACAACTGCGACTTTTAACGAGGATACTTGTCCCACTTTATCACAATCACCCACCTCCATCACTTCAACCGAGCAACCAGCAACGCCTAGACCAACAGTGACACGAAATGGATCATTTGTGCTACGCAAGAAACCAAGCAGCGTATCTTATGAACGACACCTTCCTCGACCCACTTATTCTGAACTGGACAGCATCTATCGTGAACATATCAAGGCCACATCAAATAACAACAAAAATCATCTGCAACAAAATATTGACCAACAATATTACAACAAGGACTCTTATGAAGTATCATGGCAGGACGAAACAGGGGATGATATCTTGACCTCTTTGCGAACCTTCCAGGCGATCTTTGAAGAAAAACCATATGGCAGCGAAGGTCTTTCGGATTTGTTGGAATTCAGGGCCGAGGAACTACGTTTACAAAAGATTCAAGAACAACAAGAACTCGACAGGGTGAATCAGCAGGAACAATTGGAACCCGTACGACCACCGAAACGAACCGATTGCTTGACTCTCAGCTATAGAGATGGCCCTGAACACAAACATTTGACTTTATACCACACTATGAAGATGACAGGACCAGTTGAAAGAATAACTGCTTATGGTAAAGAAAAGAAAAGAAAAAAAAGGGTGGGGAGAAAGAGATGATACTGATTTGGTTTATATGACTCTTATAGGTAAAGCCTTACAACATTGCATTCATGCTGATAGTGGTTTAGCGTCATGGATTGAAAGACAATCGAATCAATCTAGTCCCATCGCTGCCTTGTCTAGTAAGTTTAACTCATTGAATGGAAAACGACTGATTGACTGACTCTCTTTTACCACTAGGTCTTCCATCAAGCTGGACTCTAAAGAAACCGATAAAGCGATCTCTGTTACAACACTTACCTGGTCGCAAGCATAAAAACATGACTGAAGATCTATGGCACCATACCAACAAGCTAACCAACTCGATCCAGATGCGACAAGACTCTACAATTGACAACATGATGCCACCTATTGATGTTTTATGTACAGCCAATGCATTAATGCCTGCCTCATCCTCTGTAGATATTCATCAATCCATCGGTAAAAAGTACACGAACAAGAAACCATATGATCATGTTGACACACCCAAACGGCCACTTGCTAGAAATAGAAACAGTGTAGATGTAAGTATGGATCATCATATATGTAGGCACCTTTGTTTAATATTTCTCTCTTTTATGGTTAATAGAATAGTTTGGCTTCATTTGATATGGAACAACCTTGCAAGTCTACAAAGTCGGGAAAACTTTGGACATCTTTAGGAAGAAAAGTCTCAAGATCCAAAAGCACTAACTCCCCATCCACTCTTTCCGTCGATAAAGTAAGTACTGACCCGGATTGCCATGGATGGCTAACAGCTTCTTCTTTTTTTTTTTTTTTTTTTTTTTTTATACCTTCAGGTATACCACCCACCATTGTCTACCATGCCCGAATCGTCTAAACAAGCACTAGATAAATCAAGTGACAACATGGCACATGTAGATCCATTCGTACTAAGGTCTTATTTAGAACAATCTAATGATGATTACATGAAGACCTTATCTGTGATTCATGCCGATGTAACATTTGGTAGACTTTGATTACACATTTTGTATCATTCTTTTTTTATATCCACCTCCTTTAACCTTTTGTATATCATATCATATCTTAGTATTATCTACCATCCATTTTACTTATACTTATATTAGCCCTATATCAATCAATATATATTGTTTATTTATACCTATCTATTGCCCCCCTTCACTTTTAAGTTGAATAATATAAAAATAAAGCCTCTTGTTTATCACTTTATATAGTTTAATCAATGATCTGATGATTCCAAATGCCATAAAGACACATCTTCTTTTTATCCTTTTGTATTATTATTAATGCCTCTGCAGTTTAAATTCGGACAGTCCTTGTATATTCAGATTCCGCAGTTAATGCAGATATTATTTTAAAAAGCACTGTGGCCACCAAAAGCTATATTAGCTCATCCATATCAAATGTGCATGATCAATCTAATAAAAACTAAAAACTCATGTCACAGATCATCAAAGCAAGATGACGAGTGTTTCCAATCAAAAGTGATAAAGTCATCATGTCACTGAATAGGAAGAAGTAGAGGTGTCTAATCTTTTCCCTCCCTAGACTTTCTCCTTTAGACATAAAGCTTACTAAAATAAAATACAATCATGTGAAATACTCGCATGTTGGTTCGCCATGGATTGAATACTATAGCTCACCCTATCGGCCAGCTAGATGAATAGATCGGTTAACTAAATGTCATGTCGGCCCACAAAATATATTTAGCAACCAACCCTAACCCATTTAGATTTGAGAATGGTGCTGGTTTTCCCACTATGTGGATCGGGACTTGAACTCACCTATGGAATGCATAAATTACTTGAATCCCATAAAGCAGAAATAAACAAATGTTCGGACTGATCTCATCTAAAAGGAATCCGAGAAGTATAGAAATGTTTTAGTATAAAAACAGTTCTTTTCCGGATGTCAACCTTTTTTTTTTTTTGGCACTCGCTTCCAAAACGTTCTTGAATGGTAAGATTAGACCATACGAACCCTCCACCCCTCCAGTATTCTTATTCTTTACCTGTTACATATAATACAGGTATACTATTATTTCATCCTGGTGGTAATGGCCTGTGTCTATATCACTTGCATTCATGCTGTTCCTCACACAAAAGACGATTTTCTAGCGCCGCCTATCGGATTTGAAAATCAGAAACCAGGGGCTATATTACGTCTAAGGCCGCTCCCACGGAATTCACTTGCTGCTTTTTCTCCTATTCCTCACAATTTAAAAAATGTCTACCAAATCCTATATCGAACGACAAATGATCTTGGCCAACCTGATTCGACATTGACGACACTCTTGGTACCCTTTAATGCAAATACGTCTCGACTATTATCTTATCAAGCCATGATCGATACCCCCTCTCTTGATTGTATGCCCTCTCGTGCGCTTCGAACGGGATATGGCTTGAAAGGATTCCTCACGCAAGCAGAACTTTTATTTATCGACACACTTCTTGATCGCGGATGGTACGTCAGCACACCCGATTACGAAGGATCTCGAGCCGCCTTTGGATGTGGGGTGATTGCCGGTCAAGCCTTACTGGATTCAATTCGTGCCGTGTTGGCCAGTACGACACAGACAAAGATCGATCCTCAGGCGGAAACACAACTGTGGGGTTATTCCGGTGGTGCTCTTGCTACGGGGTGGGCTGTCCAATTACACTATTCGTATGCGCCCGAACTCAAAATTGTCGGGGCGGCCATGGGGGGTACGCCCGTCAATCTGAACGCCACACTCAACTCGGTCAACAGGACACCTTACGCCGGGATCGCCATTTCTGGTATCATTGGTCTCACCCACGCCAATCCGGATCTCGCTGCTTATATTGACACCATCCTTCGTCCCGACAAGAAGGAAGCGTTTTACAAGGCAAAGGAATTATGTCTCACCGGTCTCTTGCTTCATCACGCCTTTGACAATATTGACTCGTATATTGCTCTTCACGATTACAGGAATGCCCCGATTGCTAGAAAGGCGTTGGAGGATAATGTGATGGGAAGGAGGGATACGCCGACGATTCCTCTCTATATGTATCATGCTAGGTATGATCTGGCTGTGCCTTTTGCTCCTGCTGTGGATTTGTATACTCATTGGTGCGAAAAAGGGGCAAGAATTCAGTTTGTGGAGGATACTCTCTCTGGGCATGGTGGTAAAGTAGGCGGAGGATAGGAAAAATAGCTTGGATTAATAATCTTTTTTTTTTTTTTTTCTTTACCTTGTCTAGTTCTCTTTGTCACTGGTACGGCCAATGCTATCATTTATCTACAAGATCGTTTTAATGGTGTCCCTCTTCGTGATGGTTGCTCTTCTCGCCGCACTATTTCCTCTCTTATGGATCCTGGTGCTAGGGCTGTATTTGGCAAGATGTTATGGGATGATTTGAAGGCTTTACTTGGTCTTGCACTTGGTCCTCGGTGAATGATTTGCCATTCATCATTAAGGTTGTATTTAGTTATTTTAATAATTTTAGACATATAGTTGTTTCAAGTCCTTTTGCTATTAATAAAAAATGTATTCTATATTTTTATGATTATCTGTCTTGACGGAATTACAGCATACTAATGTCACTGGGAAATGTTGATTGGGGGTGGTAGGAGGGAAGCTCTTTTCTTTTTGTTGACCCTTTTGTGGACTACATGTGTATTGGGACAAGATCAACATATATGACTACAAGGAATTCTGTAATATCTGTATTCAAGCTTCTATCTTTACATAATAAGAAACGGGGAAAAAGAGTACAATGTTTAATAGTGGAAAAATGACCGTTTATGCTGTCGGAACTTGATTTAAAATCCCGACTATTTTCTATTCTTCTTTGTCATTCTTTACCTTGTATGTAACTTTGTGCATTACTTTATATTCTGCCCAACAGTATCATGATTATTCTTAAGAATGCATATAAGGAATGTCATGCGAGATTCTTCTTCAACTTTTTTGTATATAAACATCCGCTCCACTCTTTCTGGCTTAAACTGCTCTCAAATAACCTCCTCCCTGACATGGTAATGCATATTCCATATTGATGCCTGTCAAAAACTAACACAATCATTTCAGAAACAACATATAGTTCGATTAGTGTCAAGTTTACTGGTTTTCTGTTTGGTATGGACGAGTGTTCATGCACGCTACGATAAAATCCCACCGCCTTCTGAAGATGAATTTTATATCCCGTCAGCGGGATTTGAAAATGAAAAACCAGGAACCCTGCTTAAAAGTCGGGCGCTCTCCCATCGTTCCTTTTCTGCTCTTTCCGCTTTCCCACAAGACCTTGAATACATTTATCAATTCTTGTACAGAACAACCGATGGACTTGGTGCTCCTATTGCTACGGTGACTACTTTACTGATACCTTATAATGCTGATCTCACAAAACTAGGTAGGATGAAACTAATAAATGGACGAAAATTACCAAACGATTCACTTCTCCTTCTCCTTTTTTTGTTTTTTGTTTTACGACTCTGTATCGAAAAGTATCCTATCAAATTGCAGAAGATAGTACGACGATAGATTGTGCACCTTCGTATAACTTGCAAACGGGCTCCACTTCGAGCGATTACTTTATACAAGCCGAACCTCTATTATTGGTCAGTCTCTTCCGACGAGGCTGGTGTGTCAGTGTCCCCGATTACGAAGGACCCCAAGCGGCATTTGGGATTGGTGCATTAGCCGGCAAAGCGACCTTGGACGGTATCCGAGCGGTCCTCTCCAGTGGTTTCATGGATCCCTTGGCAAAAGTACAAATGTGGGGCTACTCTGGTGGATCAATTCCTGTCGGCTGGGCAACTCAACTCTTACCAAGCTATGCCCCTGAACTCGGCAACAACATAATCGGTGCAGTATTGGGTGGAGTAGTAGTTTCGCCAAATGCAACAATCAATCATATTCGACATCGATCATTCTCGACAAGCATGGTCATGTTATTCTATCAAGGCTTTAGCAATCAACATCGTGATTTGGCGGATTATATAAAGTCGATCATCAAGGTGGATAAACATAAGGCGTATGAAAAGATGAACAAGATGTGTAGCACTCATTTGTTGATGAAATATGTTTGGCAAGACTTGGATCGCTTTTTGACTCGGCGTGATTTTGCTAATCACCCACTATTGGATAAGGTGCTTGAAGAAAATGTTATGGGTCGGATGGATGTGCCAACGATTCCTTTGTTAATATATCATACTCAATCTGATATGCTGGTAAAGTCCCTTTTTATACTGTATATATTAATATCATCATTATTAACCTGTCTTTTGTTTGATCTAGGTACCTTTCCCACCCTTGAAAGAAATGGTGTCAAATTGGTGTGATGGTGGTGCCAATATTCAACTTGTTAAGGCTCCTGGATTTGCTCATTCCACTTATGCTATATTTGGTGCTCCTAATGCCGTCTTATTCCTCGAAGATCGATTCAACAATAAACCTTTACAATCAGGCTGCTCATCAATCACTACATCTGCTTCTATTTTCCAACGTCATGCTCCATCTGTCTTTGGATCCATGGTGTGGCAGGCTTTGAAGGCTTTACATGGGAATCCTCTTGGTAAGAGGCCACATTAGGTTTAGTTAGTTAGTCATGTCGGGGTTGTAATTTGGTAAAAATAAAAGAGGCTCCTTTTGAAAAAAACAATCTCTCCCTTCTTTCTTTTGCTCTTTTAGATTACTTTTAATGGCGGAAACCAATCACTGGAATGCTTGTGTGGAATCTATACTTGGAATGTTAGGTGGGTACACTTTTAAACACATTGACGACAGGTATTAACTTGGGTTTATTTGTAGAAGACATACTGGTACGACATCACAAGACGGGGCCTATTGTATCAAAGCAAACTTCACGAAA
Source organism: Chlamydoabsidia padenii (assembly GCA_025330725.1). Lineage (NCBI taxonomy): Eukaryota > Fungi > Mucoromycota > Mucoromycetes > Mucorales > Cunninghamellaceae > Chlamydoabsidia > Chlamydoabsidia padenii. Next base: position 1,278,242 of record JAIWND010000005.1, on the reverse strand, counting down.
ACCTTCAAGATGCACACTCTATTCAGGTAACAACATTCTTTAAAACACCTTTTGATATATCTTTTTAACATGACGTGTTTATGTTATTCTTAGCACCCTTATGGAAACGATCGATCACTGGCAATCAACCACACAAACGAAAACGACAAGTAGGAATGGATACGAGGGATCGTAAAATCTTGCGGACTTGTAGCACTGGATCATCCACCATGTTTCGATCTACACCACGATCATTTGATACAACTTACCCATCACCAGTAATGACAGCCAGTCCACCACTATGCAATGAAACCGAACTCGGATCACAACAACAGCACGATACCACTAAAAAGCAACAATCATTCTTCAATCTCACCAATAGCACCAAAGCTCGCTTGGACCAATGGCTCCTTTTACAAACTCAGCAAACACCAGTCGCAGCCAAACGCGACCCTACTGTAGATACAAAACAATTAGCACTCGACATCCACCACATCGCCCATCGACTCCGATCAACATCAAATACAGAATCTAACTTATCACAACAACACTATATGGCGATCCTTACATCCGATCTGGTACTTTTCTCGACTCTGATCAGACAATGGCTGGGTTTGGATCCAACTAACAGAATACAGGTAAGACAGACGCCATAAAAGAGAATATACTGACATAACCCTTCTTTATTCTGCATTATAGACTTTATTCCTTGATTGGGCGGTATTGGAGAATTATGTATATGAAATGATGGCTTATATCAAGGTAAGAAGAAACAAAGGATGAATGACTTTACTGAAAATGATTTCCTTTTTTTTGGGGGGGGGATGGACCAATAGGGACATGAAATAATGTATCAATTGGACTCTATACCAAGAACCGATGACTTATTATACGATATCCATTCTATTCAATCGATACTGGACGATGGTATTGAACTCCTTGGGACAGAACTGACATCAAAAAGTCAGTCTTGGCATGAAATGGGATGGCAAGTAGATCAAGATTTATGGAATACAACAAAACAACAACTCGAACATCTATGTATTGGCCTACAACATGAATTATCCGAAGAAATAACAAAGGTGGGATTTACAGAAAAGGTAAGAAGAAGATAATCTCGATACACAAGACACAAAATCACTCATATTCTCTTCTTTCTTTCTCTTAATAAGATGATGGAATGTACAGTATGTGGATTGGAATTAATGGTGTCAGCCACTGAATTAGCTGGGCGTACTAGCTTGGATTTGGAACATATGGATTATTGTAAACCGCTGGTGATTCTATTTGCACAATGGACATGTAAAGAAATGCAACAATTGAAGGGACAGCAACAACATTTATCAACTAGTACCTCTCGGCGTACGGATCTTCGACTTTTACAACTCTTGAACAATATGACTCGTGTATTGGTCGCCTTTCAAATGCTGGTGTCAAGACATCACCGATCCATAGACGCCCTTGCTTCTTTATTGGTGGATATTACAATTCATGTGGTGTCCATCATGGATCAGCAACTATCAAATCAAAATCAATCCTATATCCAACGATCTAACATTATGCGAACTACTTTTTTACCCATCTTGTATCTGGAACAGTCATTGGTGGCCTTTGCAGAAGCAGTTGTGGCGCTGTCTGATCAAAACATGCCTGCTTATACTCAACGGATTAAGGTAAAGAGAAAAAAGAAACAGGAAATATTAACAAGTTGACATTCTATCAGTGCTAACTAATCTTCTTATTCTTTTACTATAGTGGATGTCTAGTTTATTTGATTGATAAGATTAGTGGTTAAACATTTCCTGCCTTAGGGCGGGGTTTACAAATAAAGATTTTACTTTTTTATCTTCTCTGTCTTTTTGTCTCTCTCTTTCTCTCTCTCTTTCTCTCTTCTTCCTACTTAATTCTTCCTTTCATTCATGACATTTGAATCCACTGATACTTCTTCACTACCTTTTGTGCATTACCATTGCGACTGTCCTGATCTCAAACCAAGTACTCATGATTCGTCGCGATTAAACAAGGATCATCCGGACGAAGCCAACAGTAGTCTCTCACTCTCATCTCCGCCTTCACTTCTCCTCTCACCATCCAACTCTACACAACTTGATCGATTAGATGAAAATATTGCATTCAACACCGGACGACATCTCTTATCACGCGACGCTTCCAACTTTTTATATCCATTATCACGACTCTACTTTTGTGAAGACTGTCATGAAATCAGGTGTCCTTCTTGTGTCCAAGATGAAATCATCTCCTATTACTGTCCCAACTGTCTTTTCGAGGTAAATTCAATAATAATAAAAAAAACAGTACATTTACTTTATACTAATTCTTTTTTTTCTTCTATTACCACTAGGTGCCTACAGCTAGTGTCAAAAGTGAAAAGAATCGGTGTGCTCGTAATTGCTTCCAGTGCCCTATTTGTCATAACACTTTGGCGGTCATGGCGTCTCAAGAAACCACGTCTTCTTCTCTTGCTAATGCTGGTCCTTATTTTTTGGCTTGTAATGTGTGTCGTTGGAACTCTCAAGAAATTGGAATGACTTTTGAAAAACCCACCAGCCTGGCTCGTAAGTGTTGATTTTAAATGAAAATGATCAAGTACTAACACCATTCTATATACAATATATAGTACAATTACAAAAGAATGAAGATGCTCTACCCGACGTACAAGAATTCGATCACTTGAAGGAACACTTTGAAAAACATTTGCGTGTCAACACACCTTCTTTACCCAGCAGCTTCTTATCCTTCTCGAGTTCAGGGGCCTTCAACAAAATGATGGGCAGTGGTGGCCTCTCTTACGATCATCATCACCATCATCATCATCATCAAAATCAAGGTCGATTGGATGATATTACGACATATGAACCTAGTGTACAAGTACCTGACAAGGAACCCGATGCTTTGGATTCTCTCGTTAGTTTACGTGACATGGATCGTATATCTACTTTAAAACAACGCTATACTCAACTTTACGATCAATCTTATCAAATGGATCAAATACACCCTCAACGAATCCATCTTTGTATTAAACGCTCCAAACGATGTCGTACTTGTCGTCATATCCTCATCAAACCTGAACAAAAAGCCCAGGCCACTCGATTTAAAATCAAATTGGTTGCCATGAATTATATTCCCACTATCACCATCACAAAGATATCCTCACAACAACAACAACAATCTTCTTTAGGATTAAAAGTCGGTATTGCTACTCAATTTGCTCTGAAGTTCACCAATCCATTATATGAAGAAGTCAGTGTCACTTTGGCCACACCTCCACCTGCGAATCGATTACTACGAAAACAACAACAGGAACCTTCTTTTAATGAAATCGATGATGAACGTACTCCTCCTCAACAACCTGTCAACGGTCGGGTCACCATCCTCTCACCTCATTTTACTGTCAATGCCTATAATGACACCATTGAATATGATGATGAAATGTATCCCCTTGGAAACAACAAGTCAAAATCAGGTCGATCAGCATCTAGTGGTATCCATGAAAAACGGAATAACTATACCAGTGTGATTGTCGAAGTCATTCCTGATAAAATGGGTGAATTCAAGGCAAGTAAAAAAACTCCTGGATAAAAAAGGAAACTAACCACTATGCATTATATCTAGTTCCCCTTGTTGGTCACTTGCAATTACAAATCAGACGAAGATAGAATGGATGTATCCTCTGGTGACATTGACGAAGAAGATATTGATAATATGGATATGGACAGTAGTATGGATGGATCAAGAAAAGCCAATTCTTCAATACGTATGGATGATGATCGGACAAAAAGCTACTCTTTTTGGTGTCTGGTGGGTCTTGGCAATGTACAAGATGCTTAATAGAATAGATTAGACATAGTATATATACATTTATCGACAATAATAAAGACATGATTGTTTATTTTTATTTTGATAATGTGGGGTATGATGATAGTCTATCCTAGTATTAATTCATATACAATAACAACTATATTAACGGCGACCAAAGGAACTAGATCATAAGTAAAAGAGATTTAGTTCGTGGTCGTCTCATTCAATCAAACACTTGTATAACCACTTACTTCGCATTAGTGTTCGCACCGCAGATATAAGATTGATGATTTTATACTTGACCGATTGTGAATCACCACCAAAACCATTGGGTTCCATTTGTGCACTCCAGCCAACTAGATTAAAAAAAAAAAAAAAAATATAGAGTAGATGAGTAAAAAGATGGAGATTGTATCATCGCGTGGTGGAGGAGTCATTTTGTAGTGTGCCTTACTCCGAGCAAGGAATCGGTCTTCGCTTAAAACTGCAATACTGTTGATGAAAAATAAAAGGACATAAAAGAGTTGACCTAATCCAAGTGACATGGTATATGTTTCGTTGCAAGAATAAAAAAGAAAAAAAGAAAAAGGAGTGGTTGGATGAAAGATGGACACATTTGCCCCGCTTCTGTTCGGGATTTGAAACCAATGGCTAGCTGAGTTTTTTTAAAAAAATTCTTTTTGGAGGCACACCTCCTCTTCTCTCTCTCATAAAAAAATGGAAGGTCAACATGATCTTGGAACTGTCGTTAACCAAACTCAGTTCAATGAAACTGTGGAACTAAAGGAATGCGAATTTGTTGGTCGATCTTTAATTGCTCGTCGATCTATATCTTGTGGAGACACGGTGCTGGTGGAAACCCCTTTACTACAATACTTTTTGGAACCTCAGTGTCGATCATCCTTGTCACCATTCTACTCCAAAAAACTGTGGAAACAAATGAAGGATATTGTAACTTGTGAAGACTGGTCTTTTGAACAACAACAACAACAACAACAACAACAACAATATACTTCTCAAGATTACTCTGACAGCAGCGACTACAATGATACTGACGAAGAAGAAGAAGAAGAGTCTTTGGCAACACCTACCTCTTCTTTTATTCCTGGTGTACCGGCAGCCATGCTTGCTTATCTCTCCATACATCCACCACCACATCAACCTATCACTCAAAATAACCACTTTCAACCTGCCGATCCTTCTTCCTTTGACTTTTTTTACCATCCACCTACTGACATGGATCACCCAACTGTCCAACTGATCCATCGAGCTGCGAAACGACTAGTGAATGAAATCGATCTCTATCGTCATGTCGATCCTGACCAACTGTGTACCTTTGTCCTCAAGATTTATGGAAATGCTCATACTGTAGCCTTGGATCGAAAAGCCAATACCCGGACTCAATTGACCACTCACACCAAAAAGCACCATCGACGACAAACGATCTATGCTCATCGGCAACAACAACAACAACCAGGCGACGATGATGAGTCAACTACACCTACTTCATGGTTTTCTTCTATTGGACCTCGACCTAGTATTGCTTTGATGTTATGGGGATCGAAATTCGCCCATGCTTGCTCACCCAACCTTTTACTTCAATACGATCCACCAAGTAATACCATGATGTTTGTAGCCACTCGCGACATTACTCAAGGTGACCTGTTGACCTTCTCGTATCTACCTGAAGATGAATCACTGGGTGGATTGGTGTGTGGCACAACTGAAGGACGGCGGGCGAAATTACAACAATTCAAATTCTTTGACTGTGCTTGTCATCGATGTCAAGGCCGGGATCTCTGTCGAGGTGCGCCTTGCCCTGAAAACCATCAACACACCACTTGGTACCAAGGCTCTGACAAGACGTGGATGTGTGAACAATGTCACTCCACCTCTCCACCTCTATTTGTCTCACAAGAAGAAAGTCATGTCGGACGTATGATCACTGGTCTGGCAACAAAGGTACGCAGCGACAATAATACTAGTGTGGTGCATATGATGGAAACCTATCTTAACAACATGTTACAACGACAAAACCCTCCTACTCGACATTGGACTTTTGGTTATATTCAAGGACTTTTGGCTACTTATCATCTGGACCTCTTCCCTCGTACGTTTGGTAAAGGATTGGCCAGTCAATTGGGATTAACGGAAACAGGACTGAACGAAGCTCGACGATACATTGTGGGATTTTTACATGAACGACTGTGGGCAACCAATCCTGTACCGGTATTTTTTGCTGCTTGGCATGTCTTGAATCCTCTTTTGGCGGTGGTCATCGATGGGACTGAAGAAAAACAGTACTTTATTCCCGCCAAGAAAACTACTACTACAACAACATTGGACGACTCGGATGATGATGATGATGATGATGATGAACCTCCCGTGATGCTTGATCCACTGGTGGTGGCTATACCTGATCAATGGGTGGATCCTGTCAGTGATCTTGTCAATGTGGTGGCGAATCAATGGGTGCCGGTCATCAAGTCTATCTTTGGTGGTCGCAAATCGGTGGTGGTGGATGATATGCTGGATCGAATCGAACGATGGCGTCAGCGGGTGGAGGAATCAAAGGCTCTAGTGAACTCTTAGATACAATTTATACAAGAAATAGACTAATAGATGTAATAATAACTTGGAGTAGATGATATGTATTTTGATCAACCAAATAATAAAAATAGACTTTATAATAATATAGTTTGGATGATTGTTGTTTTTTTATTGTTGCAGATGCATTCATGCAAAAGGGATATTTAAACCCCGATTGAAGAAGTCGAGTAAATTTTTAATTTTTCGTCGATTAGAGTAAGCTTTAGCCCGACTGGCTACCTATAGGCGTCATTTAATTAATGCGAACTGTGATGGCCAATGTCCTGTATAAGATTGTTATACATAATTTGACAATGCATGGATTTTGATCATCTGATTTTTTTCTTTTTCACAACATATAAAAGAGCTTTTTAAATTCTTTTCAGCTTTCCTTGGGGATGCCCACCCCTTTAACAAAACAACAACAACTTGTCAGTCAATTCTTGGATGAGAATATGGCTGGCACCTCTCCTTTGAGAAGGATGGGTACGGGGCTTCGGCCAACGGTAAGTGAAAAATAAAAGGAAACCACATACTTCCCACATAATATTAACGGATATTTCATCCTCCAGGGGAGCCACACACACTTTTTTGTTATTATTACCCCTGACAAATTTCGATCACCGCCCACAGAAATAAATATTACTCCCTTCTATCCCCCCCTTTTTTTTTAAAAAAAAACAAAGATTATATAGATACAAGACATATTTTATTAAGATAAAAGAGAATAAGATGTATAAGATAAAGGATTAGTGAGCCATTGAGTCCAGAAGACTTCGCGGCAATAAAGAATGCCCAATAAAGGCGGACCAAACATCATGGAGAGCCAATACACCGTGTTACCCAACCAATAGCGATCCCGGATAAAAGGTTTCCTACCGAGAATGATCAAAGGTAATTGAAGCATCTGCAGGATAAAGAGATACATGCGGATTCTTCTGGTGCAGATGATCAGGACCAGCTCGTGGAGACATGATGAGAATAAAAAGGTGACAAAAGTGGCGTTGGTTTTCGAGAGTTTGTAAGAATCGATGGATTGGGCATAAATATGTCGTAATAACCAATGATGCACAGGTTTGTTCCATTTTCTGGCAAATTCATCATAGGACACACTATTTGGATTAAATATAAAAAGTCAGTTGATCGACATGTCAACATTGTAATCCTTCCCCCCACCCCCATTCTTACCTATTCCACCAGTCATCATAAAAGTTTCGATCGGCAAATCTATATAATCACAATAAGAGGTTAGTTTTTTGTTTTTTTTTGTTTTTTTTTGTTTTTTTTTTTTGGTGATGGTGGATGGATGACTACTTTACCTACTGATTTCCGCAAATGCATTCAAGATACATTCAAAAATGATATAAAAGATAAATAGGTAGTTGATTAAAAAGGGGAAGAGTAATTCGATGATGACTTGAGTTTCAGATAAGGTCGGATCGTATAGTTTTTGTAATATATATCGTTCGGTGGTGATATACAGCAAAAAGAAGCTTGCAAAGGTCGCCATTGTCTTTTCAAAGATATACCATGGTCTGATGCTATATAAATCAAATCATTAGTATATACCCTTATCTCTCTCTCTCTCCCTTCCCATTTTACTTACTTGTTTGTCCTGGGATATTCCATCCAATACACCAAGCTAGGCACCAATAAGTAATCAAGGTAGTTCTTCAGTGTCACATTATTAGGGAATCGAGCATCACCTTGGACCAGTTCATCTTCTAAAAATGTGATTTCTTCTTCCATTTCGTCTAGCTTTTTCTTGTTGTCTATGTACATACATATAAATTAAAATGGGGGTTATTTAGTCATCTGATTGTCCCCTTTTCAGCCTTCTTCCTCTCCCCTTACCTTCATCCAAAGTATCCTGTGGATGGTCAGATATCCATTTTGGGACATACTTCTTGAGATATTCGAGTCGACGTAGTTTGATTGACAAATCACCATTCAGGGCGGTATAAGAATGTGTTTTCATCATCATCACAATAGAATGCATAGTGAAGAATCCAGATTGTACCCATGGCCAATCCCTATAATATAAAGATGATATGTGTTAATCTTTTTTTTTTTTTTTTTTTTTAATAAAATGTCCCCCCCCCCAATAAACTTACTTCCAAAACACCCAGTAAACACTACCAGTAATAAAGACCGCCTGACAGATGAGTTGTAGGAGAATTCCAGTTGTTTCATATCGAAGGACACCATTCACGAGTAGTTTGGAATAGGGTACACTAAATAGTGTTAAAGATACCATTGTTAAATCGGAGACCAAGAGTGCCAAGGCGTCTTTTGAGATAAGTCTAAAAAAGTTGAGACTGAGGAGGATACCTTCTTGTTGATAACATGACATGAAGGTTTGAATAGAGTAGATAATCATTGCCAGCCAGAATAAAGTGTAAAAGCCACGAAACGTTTCCTTGTGTGCATCGGGGTCAGTTATGTCGAATTTGGTATTCCTGGCCTTGAAGAAGAGTTTCCGTTGTTTGATTAACCTTGCTGCTGCTGCTGTGGTGGTGGTGGTGGTGGTGGTGGTGGTGGCCGTAGTTGTTAATGTTGCTGCATGGTTCCCTCCTAAGGTGGTCTTGGTGTGTAGTATTTCAGTTTCTGCCACCAATGGTTGAGTGCCTAATGCCATTAGTTGGTATAAATGTATTAAAAAAAAAAAAAAAAAAGTGGGAAAGAAAGAGAAAGAAGAAAAAAGAAATCATGTTCCCTTTAAAGCATTATTTTTTTCAGTCGGCGTTTTTTCAATTTTTTTGGATGGGGTCATATCATACGCCAGTTTGGGGGAAGGAAATTGCTTTTAATCACCGTACAAGGACAAATTACACCCCCTCAAATTGTTCCTTTTTGCGGCTAAACTCTTCGGCTGATGGGTGTGGTCATGCATTCCTCAAAAGTACATATATGATCTACTATGTACCCCACACAGCTATCGGAGCTTGAACTCCACGTTTGGTCCTTATTACCATTGTCCTTGCAGGATAAAGGTCAACAATCATTCAAGACACCAAAAGTATGCATAAAACAGAGTAATCATAGTCAAATATAGTTTGACAGATGAATGCCGCGGAGGATGGAAACTAATCAATTGCTTCCTAAAATAGACCCTTTTTTTGACTAGGCCATTTTTAACAATAGATGACGTTTGTCAGCATGATGATCGAGTTAAAGGGTTCATTTTTATTATGTATAAAAAGATTGTTAAGAGGGAAGGAGGGGGATAAAACAACTAACTACTACTACACTATATATAATCGTAATCTAATTCATAGGCTTGCGGACCATTTCGTCTCTAGCAGCACCAACACCAATCCAGTCAACTAAAAGATGGCAGGGGGAGTACATATTAATTAGTTACTATATTTATCATTTTGTTCTTTTTGTTCTTACCAGGGACACCAGTTTCCTTTTCGATGAATTCAATGTACTTCTTTGCGTTTTCGGGGAGATCCTTCCATTCGCGACACTTTGTGATATCAGTTTGCCAGCCTGGGAGTTCAACATATTCGACTTCAATCTTTTCGAGGACACCAAGATCAGCAGGGAAGCCTTCCAAGCGCTTGCCATCCAAACGATAACCTACGGCAACCTTGATGACGGGTAAAGTATCCAAAATATCCAACTTTGTGATATTCAAGGTAGTGTATCCATTGATCATGTTACTATAGTTGACAACAACAAGATCCAACCATCCACAACGACGTTTTCGTCCAGTAGTGACACCATATTCGTGACCCACTGTTTGGAAGTGTTCACCGATTTCCTAAATGAAATAATCAAACTTAAATGAGTAAACTATCCAAAAAGAGATATATTAATACTTACATTCAATTGTTCAGTAGGGAATGGACCACCACCGACACGAGTAGTGTAAGCCTTGACGACACCAATGCTGTTTGTGATAGAAGCAGGAGGGACACCGAGACCAGTACAGACACCACCCACAGTTGTGTTGGAAGAAGTGACATAGGGATAAGTACCGAAATCCAAATCCAACATGAGAGCGTTAGCACCTTCGACCAAAATCTTCTTGTTTTGTTTGCGGGCATTGTAAAGGTAAGTCACGCTGTCAACGACATGAGGACGGAGACGTTCGGCCAATTCCTTGTAACGTTGCAATTCAGCTTCAACATCATAGTCAAAGTTGCCATATCGCTTGAATTTGTTGTTCACCATGGTTCGGAAGCGAGTGCTAAAGTCTTCAAAGTCGTACAAATGATGGATACGGAGACCAGAGCGAGATGCCTTGGAGGAGTAAGTGGGACCAATACCTTTACCAGTAGTACCAATGCTGCCGCGACCCAATTCGATTTCCTTCAAACCATCAATACGTTGGTGGAAATCAAACACCAAGTGAGCACGATCAGAGACAAATAGGCGACCTTCGGTGTTCAATCCCTTGGCTTCCAGTTTTTCCTTTTCTTCAAAAAATGAAGGCAAATGCACAACCACACCAGCACCGACCAAAGCAGCACAGTTAGGGTTGATTAGACCTATATAATGGATGAGATGGGGAAAAGAGTTGAGTCATGATTTCTATTTTTGGATATGTTTTTCTTTTTTTGGACCCTTACCTGAAGGCAACATGTGGAAATCGTACTTGACATCACCAACAACAATAGTATGGCCAGCATTGTTACCACCCTATAAAAAAGATAAAGTAAGAGATAAGTATTTGCTCACTCCATTACACCAAAGTCCTTATATATATATATATATATATATATATATATCAAACACTTACTTGGCAGCGGGCACAGATATCAGCTTCAGCACATAGAATGTCAGACAATTTACCTTTGCCTTCATCACCCCAAACGGCGCCAAGGACGACAGTAACTTCACCAGGTTGCAAAAGGGAAGCCATAGTTTTTTTATATCAGCTTAAAAACAAACAGAGAAAAAAGAAAAAGAAAAAAGAAAAGAGTTAGAAAAAAATAGAAAGGCTTTTGAAATAGAAAACGAGTCAGAGGGCGGCATTTCAAATAAATGGCCGATCAAAAAATTTTCATTGGCTTATCAAATCAGGTGAATATTGAATATCTTTTGTTGGGAAGATATCTATACAATGCATATCAAAGACACAAGGTACATTTGTATTAATCAAAAGCGTTTCTTTATTTTCATATTAAGGATATATATATATATATATATATATTTATATTCTAGTTGTAAATTAAGGTGGCTGTAGGGAAGGTGGGCATGTTTATACATTGCATAAAAACAGGGGGATCTATTCTATCCTATTTAATTACGCTTGATTGGTTCGGTTCCGTCTTCTTGATGTTTCCATACGGGTTGTATATGCTTTTATGTTCCAATAAAGTGAATCGTCGTACTTGATTGGCTACAAAAAGGAAAAGAAACATAAAGGTTAGGATATTTGATGTCTTCTTTTCTTTGTCTTTATGCCTTTACCTTGTAATTGTCAGAATCGCCATGAGGGGAGACTTGACAGATCGAATAAACCTGGGGATTATGTCTGATGGATGACACCAAAGATCTTGTACAAGTTCATGCGAGATTCAGCTCCGACTTGTGCAAAAGTTTATCCCCCATGGGTGGCACGCCCATCCACAGGTGTCCGTCGCATTAAAATAAAACAAGCATCATCGATTAATAACAGGGCCGCCTTGATCACTCCAACCGAGATGGATTTTTTGTACAAGTTTTTGGTCCTAGTTGTTGCTTGTGTTTGCTGATCCTTCGGTCAACCCATTCACCCTTTGGTATAATTGCCGATTTCCACCAAATCCTGATTCAATCCATATAGGCCAGGCACAAAGAGTTAGTATGTGTCAAATTCTACCTGGGAAAAGAGAGAAAAAGTATTCGTATCAGAGTTTTGATAAAGGTGTTGATTCAAGCAGAAAGAGACAGTATATCAATACCACTCCTTTTCTTTTGTTCATTTTACCTCCTCCCAGTTAGTATCATCCAGAAGAGAGATTCGTCCATGGTCAGTAGACAGAGAGTTAGTATGTATCGATTTTACCTAAACAGGAATCAAAAAGCATCAGTATCAATGCCTTGATTGAGGTGTTGATCAAATCAGAAAGAGACAGTATACAGAACTACACCTTCCCTTTTCTTCTCTGTTTTACCTCTGCTATGTTGATCCAGTTGGAAGTTGCTTCACCGCCGATATCGTTATCTTCACTATTCGTTCGTTTCCACCATTGTGAGTTCCCTGTTGAAGAAGGCCAATTTGAAATAGCAAGCATTCGTGATGGATACGGTCCAAGTCGCCAATTCAAAGCGAGTAATCAAGACAAGTTGGCATAAGAGATAAATGTATCAATAGCAATCAAAAGTGATGTCCTTTGTTGAATCAATTAAAAAGAGTGAAGGTGAGAAAGAAGAAGAAAGTGCGTTCCGCAATTTGTTCAAATCCCGCCACGTCGCCAAAATGGATCAGCTGACAATGCTTCTTCCCTCTTCTCTTTACTTTTCTTTTTTTTTTTACAACCAATCCACTACCCTTTCCTTCAAACAAACCTCCATTCAAGAATCTGTACTTGGCAAACAAGTAGTCTCCGCACTTCTACCTATGGCTTACCCTGGCACTGGTCATAAAGGATTCACGACTTACTTGACGGTTATTTATATGACACAACTGTTTTGTGATCAGTGTGAAAATGAAACTCATGTCATGACTTTCTCTTTGGTGTTTTGATTCTGGTCATAATGGTAGGTCAATGTACATTAAAAAATACAATGGCTATAGTGTTTTTTATTCACCATAGGCTCCCGTCTTTTGGATCTCTTCCTCTCGTCATGACAGTAGGCCAATGTGATTCAAAAAAATACAATGGCTTAAGTGTTTATTTTAAAATAGGCCACTTGGTGCTTTATCTTCTATTGGTGTACTATGATCTTTCTTTGTATTGGTGTGTGAAGTCTCTTGTTGGTGGCCAAATGGATAAGCTGCAGATTTTACTAGGTGGCAGTCGGGGCGGAATTTATTTCAAACTTTGACTGAATACCCCAATTTTGCCTAGCATTGTTGCCGTGGCGGTTTATAGACAATCTTGGTATTCCGTTCTATACCTGGATCTGTATGCGAATAGGTTGTGCTGGTAAAGCGGGATGCCTAGAAAGGGACACATTTATGCAGAACTAGCCTGGTCTCGGTCCTGTTGTCTTTAAGTAAGGACACCAGTTACGGCGCTCTATTTGACCCTGGGGGATGAATCATGATATATATACGAATTCATGGCGGAATTCTTTGGCTTCACATCTGTGGAAAAGGTGGAAGAACTACAGGCTGCGTTAAAGGCAAATATTTGACTTGATTTACTGTAGTACAACCTACTATCAAGCAGGACTGGGTGGTGTTGAAAGGCAAATACTTGGATCATTATGATGGTGACTGATGTCCTGTTATGGCGGCTATTGGCGAACTCAAGTTATTCAAGCAAGACACGATGGCAATTGGGGAATTCACTTCTTCTTTATGATTGGTTTTTATTATGTTACTAGTTTTGTATTGTTTTTTATTAATGTCCCCTATCCTCCTGTAGACTATGTATATTAAAATATCTTTATAATCTTTTTAATTATATAAAACAATCTCTTATTTACTATTCTTTACTGTCTATTAATCTAATCAAGTTATTACAGGACTATACACCCTTTTGAGGGCTTTGACTATCAGATACCTTGTCGTATATATAAGGGCATAGCGCAGGTGGCTTGATTTCATCAAGGTCGATGTTAGAAATGATACTGTACTGTACATATTTGAAAAAAAGTCGTTACAAAGAAGGTGGAGCTTTATTGTTACAAGTAAAGCGATCGAGGTTACCTCCGTATGCATAGCATGTAGCTACAGATACCATGCTACATAAAACATGATGAAAAGACTCTGTATTTTTTTTTTTAAAACGTAAATTGCTCCTCTGCTAGAATACCCCTGACAACAACGCTTAGTTTACTGGATTGGAAAGTTTATGCATGATCGGTATTTGACATTAAAACACCGCATTCACCTGCATGAATCAAATCACGCCCTCCTGTGAGCCTAGAGTTGGGGGGAAATCGAATTTTAAACACTTTCGGATAAATCACATCCGCGAGTGGGTGGCGGAGAAGTCGGGATGTCAATTATTGGGCATGATTCTCTTTTATTGTGCAAAAGTGTACTTGGATAGTTCTGAAAAGAGTTTTGTCACAAGGTACTGTTTACTAGATACCGTGGTATTGGGTCAATCCCAAGAAAACAATTGGCGCGGGTTTATAAACAAGATGTCGGGGATTGTATTTGTGAACGCCGCTTTTTGGGATGGGAATTGTTATGTCTCTATACCACAGTTTCTCTTTGAAATTTTTTTATCATACACCATAAATTTATGATTTGTATTCGAAGACGGCATGGGCATTTAAAAGATGCAGATAACAATACGCATAAAGTCGGCATTTACAATACAATTCCCGACATCTTGTTTAAAGCCCCGCGCCAATTGTTTCTTGGTTGCCGACATCGCTTTCAGATGACTGTACCCATAAAGCTCTTCGTAAGGTAGAACAGTCTTCCATCAAACCCCGCAGTGTCATCGGAACGCCCGGATGATCGTTTTGTCTTTGTATCCAATAATAAACATACCTCGTTCCGATGATAAAAAAAAAAAAAAAAAAAAAAAAAAAGTGGACACCACGCACAATGTGCTCCGAAGGTAATATAAGAAGAAAAACCAGTGGTACACTAAAAGTTGTAATGTACATTCGCGAAACCAGCCAAATTAAAAAGACTGTATCGTCATTGGGACACTGTCGGATCAGCTCCGGTTAATCGTTTGTGAAAACTCAGGCACCGAATGGTTGACGCTTCCGAATGTTCAAATCCCGCTGCATTCAGGGGCTATACTATATATACCACTCCTCTAGGCCATCAAACAAACCCCCTCCCTTCTTCGATATAAATATACCATGAATCGAAAGATAGATGGTGAAAAGGTGGGAAATCTTTACGAATTCGAGAACGATCTAACAGTAGTCGTCCAAGCATCATCAGACCCTTTTTTTAATCTGGAAAAACTATCGACCGTACATACCAATCACCAGAACGAAGGGCATGATAAACTAGAGATAGTTCCAACAAGTAATTGAAAATTATGCTATTCTAGATTGTTCTATAAGCTAATCATTAACATTTGATCAATCAGATATGGACGCTGTGAGCATCCTCGTTCCCGTTAACATAGAGTATTTTGACGATTTACCAGAAGGTGGTTATGGATGGTAAGTTTCCACTCTTGTTAAACTTGTGGTTTAAATCATTCTATTGTATTATTTAGGTATGTTGCCTTTGCTGGATTCTTATCTAACTTTGTTATGTTTGGTATCCTTTCGATTTGGGGTCAGTATGTCTGCCATGGCGGGATTTGAAAAGTTTGCATTTATCGAGCCCGACTAATTTTTTTTTTTTCTCTTTCTCTCCTTTCCTAAATAATTAAAAAGGCGTCTTCTCCAATGCTTTTGCAACAAGTATCTTGGAAAATAAAGCAACCACTTCGGAACTAATGGGTGTTGGATCTACTGCCTTGGCTTGCTTGAATGTTATGACTCCTTTCTGTCCCATGTTGGCTCGTTTTGGTGCACGTATCACTACTCTGGCCGGCAGTATTCTAATGTCTCTTGGTCTCATTCTTGCTGGTTTCAGTACAGAAGTATGGCATCTTTACTTGACTCAAGGGGTAAATAAAGAAAAAATAAAAACTTGGTATACATATCCTTACTGATTATTCTTTTAATTCAATAGGTACTTTTTGGTTGTGGGGCTTCACTCGTCTACATGAGTGTTGTTGCTGTCATCCCTCAATGGTTTACTACAAAACGAGGCGTGGCTATGGGAATAAGCTCTTCTGGGACTGGTATAGGTGGTTTGACTCTTAGTCCATTGGTAAGATTAAGAATGGGAAAAAACAAACAAACGCAAACTAACTTTTTTCTTTCTGTAGGCAAGCTACTTGATAATCAAGTATGGGATTCCTTGGGCATATCGAATTATAGGACTGATGGCATTTGGAATCTGTATGGTGACTACGGTATTGATCAAAGCACGAGTACCTCCTCCTCCTATGAATGATAGAATCAAGTCACCTATCAAACTATCCATGTTTAAAGATATCAACTTTGTGATTTGGCTCTTTGGTGCTGTGATCTCCCTGACTGGGTACATGGTGCCTTTATTCTACTTGCCAAGTAAGTAAATGTGTATAATAGTAATACGAAACAAGATAGACTAATACCAACTGATTTATTATAACAGAATACGGTGCTTCGATTGGACTTGATCCTGCGACGACATCAAATCTAGTAGGAATCTGTTGTGCAATGAATGCGGTTGGACGATTGGCACTGGGTTGGGTAGCTGACAGGATCGGACGACTCAACATGTATATCACCAGTTGTACGATTGCTGGATTACTATGCTGCCTATTATGGAACTTTGCAACTACATACGGTGCATTATTAGCTTTTTCTATCACTTGGGGCTCTGTATGTGGACTTTACTTTGCCTTGGCTCCACCTATTACAGGAACAATTGTTGGTATTGAAAAGATCTCATCTGGCTTGTCACTCTTGTTTGTTACCAGCTCGATCTCAGCAGTTGGACCTCCGATTGCTTCTGCTATACAAAATGCTACTCCGGAACTGGATTATATTGGCGTACAAATGTTTTCCGGTGCTGTTTATCTATTTGGTGCTTTGATATGTTTTGGTCTCAAGATCAAAATGACAAAATCTCTTACTTCTTTTATTTAACCCCCACTCCTCTAATCAATATCCATCCCTTCATTGTATATGTTAATCCCCTCTTCTCCCCCTCCCATGTAGCTATATCATTCCTTTTTACATACTTGCGTTATATAATAAAACACACGTTGATCGTATACTGACTTTTACTGAATATAAATAAATAAATGGGGCGTTCTTGTGTTATGCAAAAAGTACTCTTTGTTTGCGTCGCTCGAAAAAAACAAAAACAACTATCGAACCTATAGGTTGGCTTCCATCCAACTTTAAAATATCCTTTCCTGTTTCATCTCCTTCTTTACTTCACACAGACAGACACAAATAGAAAACATCATCTTTTGCTTCCTTGGAGAGAAATACGGTTATGTCACCTGCTAGATTATCATCTTACATAGGCAATTTAATTAATTGAAAGAACAATTTAATGAGGATAGTAAAAGTGATGATAATTCCATACGGCAATAGTATTACATTAGTTTTTAGCCCATGGGTTACATAACGGCGTTCATATCTCTGCAAACATTATGCATACCCTTTTTTTTTTCCCATCTCATCCAATGACGGGCGGGATTTCAATGTTTTTTTTTGGGACATAAAAAAGGGGGTGTTGAATTTCCGATTTCCCCCTCTCTTTCCTCTTTACTTTTTTTTTTTTTTTTTTTTTATCATACCATTCATTCACATTCACAATGACTGACTCATCAAATCATGATGACTCTGCCGTTGTACCCAATGTCACTGAACGAACACGACTATTGAATACATCCAGCACCACCACTACATACCGCACCCAGGTGGAAGAAGAACGATCAGAACGAGTGGTAGATATCTCCATGGAACACGATCCCACTGTGCCTATCGACGAACTCAAAGACCACATCCAACATCTTTTGGTCTATGGAAAACAGCGTGGTCAACTATCTCAATCAAGCAGCTCGACTACTAGCAAGAACGACGATTCGGATCAGGTCATCATGGGTGAACAAGAACTCTCATTGGTGGCAGAAGAAGAACAAGAACAAGGTCAAACACGTCAAGTATCATCACGAAAATCAAGAAAACGAGAACTCATTGCGGGCGCTCTTCACTTTGCTACTGATCAATGGCGCGAACGACAAGGGTTGACGAATCAAGCTATTCATGAAGCCAGTGGCTCTTCTGCTTCTTATGGTGCTCAAGTCATGCCTCCACAACCAGGTCTGCCTCCTCTTCCATTGGTCCAGCCTCATGAAGACTCTATCAAGGGTGTGTGGGATGTTGCC
This sequence comes from Chlamydoabsidia padenii, assembly GCA_025330725.1. NCBI lineage: Eukaryota > Fungi > Mucoromycota > Mucoromycetes > Mucorales > Cunninghamellaceae > Chlamydoabsidia > Chlamydoabsidia padenii. The sequence goes on along the minus strand of JAIWND010000005.1, from coordinate 1,259,829 downwards.
AAAAATGCGTCAGTGTGTGCTGTATTGGGATTGCTTAGCGAACGTCGGGAAGGTAAGGTCTCCATTACCGCTGATGCTGATGCTACTTTGCAACGCTTGGCTTTGTCTACTCTTGAACATGGTGTCAAACAAACTTCAGCAAAGGATATGATTCGTCAAGAAATGCTGTTTAAACCTTGGCTGGGTGATAAATCTGGTAAGACGATAAATAGAAATTATGAAACATGAATGAGGGAACTAACTCTTTCTTTTTTTTTTTTTCTTCTTCTCTAATGGCATTACTCTAGCTATTCAATGGGCTGTGGAAAATGATTGTACTATCTTTTTGGAAGATGAACATGTGCAAACTGTCATCAAGGTAAGGAAGGAAAAAAGTGAAAGTAAATCTTGTTTCTTAATTGACTTTTTTTTTTTTACATGTAGCAAACATGGTGGTATGGTGAGACCGAATGGAGAACAAACCCAAACCATCCCTTCCAAGTGTGGAACACCTCTTATCAAGAAACCAATACGACGGTCATCAAACAAGGCTGGAAATCGTTATTTACAAAACAATTCATCAACAGCTATCTTGCACGATGGGCTTCTCCAAGGTAAGGTGACTCACTATATACCATAGGTGGGTCTCTACTTGTTACTTACTTGTCGACTTTTTTTTTGTTTTTTGTTTGATAGATATCAATGCTTGATTGGTCTCTTCACTGCCTTTGTCTATCTTGGCTTCCATCTCGCCACTCTATCAAACGTGGATTATATGGAGGAATACCTAAAGCCATTCGAATACTTTTACTATGTCTTGGTGATTTCGGATCTTCTCCTCGAACTATGGAAGGTAACTTTAAACCCCCGCCCTGAAAATTCATGCACTCATCACTTTTAATTTGACATATAGTTTGGCGATAGTCCTTCCAAGGCTTTACATAAACCTTCGACCTATATTACTCTTCCTACTGCTGTTCTTTTGACAGCGGCCTTTACTTACCGGATACTTGCCTTTTTTGCCACAGACCTCCAACCGAAATTCCATGGTTTTTACTTCTCCTTTGTCCTACTCTCTATTGCCACGCCTCTGATGTTCTTCCGCTTGTTTATTTGGACAGATGATCTTTGGTGGACGACCTACAAAATCAACCATGTAGTTGGTCGGTGTCTGGTACAAAGTCTCTGGGTATTCCTTATTGCCCTTGTCAGTTTACTTGGATTCTGGGCTGGTTTGGCGGCCTTGCAAAGGGATGATATCGGTCCCATGTTGATGCTTCGTCACTTGTTACTCGGTGCATTACAGTAAGTCATCTATGTACATATAGAAAAACGTAGCTTTACTAATTCTTTTTTTTATTTTATATAGTGCTCCAGAAATAGGGGAAACTTTGTATTATCAACCTCAAGCAGCGGGGATTCTGTTGGTGGCCTACTTGTTTATCATGGTCATCTTTATCGGTGCCTTACTTTTGGCATCCTTCTTATCCACCTTCTTGTCTTTGATGAAACCCGAATCAACTTTTGGAAAACTCAAGCAAAAGATGGAGGCCGAACGATGCTCTCGACCTGCTTCATATGGAAGGTTTATTCCTAATGTGGCCGTGGAATTGATTGTGGGATCCATCGTGTGGGTTGTCAAAAAGATTCGCCCCAATAGTAAATTGACTTGGTTGGAACGTTTACGACAGGTGGTTTGGTTTATTATCTTTTTACCCATCATTTTAGTTATAGGATTAGTTGATTTAGTTGTCTACTTGTTTAGCTCAAAGAAAGGACAATAATAAAACTGTATGTTATGAACGGAAGGGATGATTCTTCCCTTTTGTCATTTTTTTTTAACCTTTAACTTTTGCATATAGGGTTTTTTGTTGTGTTTATTGCATTGATAGTATCATCAGGCATGTACCTTGATACAAAGGGTCGTCAAGTGGCTGTGCCCTGAAAAGGGATTCAACCAAGGTGCTCGATTTCAAATGCCGTCTCTTAATTCTCAATTTTACAATCCCGACGCCAAACAAATTTTCCTTTGTGATTTTCCATCATCTAATTTTTCTCCCTTTCTTTCACTTTTGTTTTTATCTTCTTCTTTTTCCTCCTCCATCAATCTTTATCTCAGCCATCCACGTTATCAGAACAGTTAAAGTAAGTAAACTAACAATAAAATAAAGGATTATCTTTTTTACTGTGACACTGAAAGTGACCAATGGTTGATACTATTAATAAAGATGAACGAACTCCTTTCATCTTTTTCGTCGACCCTACCACTAATCCCCTCCCCCTTTTTTTTAACATTATCAATAGTAGGGATTATGGCTGCAGAATACAAGCAAAAGCTCTATGAAATCCAACGACGTCAAGACAACCGTATCTGCTTTGACTGTGGAGCCCCTAATCCTCAATGGGCCAGTGTATCTTATGGTATCTTTATCTGCTTAGATTGTTCTGGCATTCATCGGTCGTTTGGTGTTCATCTAAGGTAAGCATAGGTGTATGCTTTTTAAGAGATGGGGGAGGGAAGAGGAATAATTGTGTATGTTAACTGTATCTTTTACTTTTATTGTTTATAGCTTTGTGCGATCAATTAGTATGGATAAATGGTTTGATGATCAACTAAAGAAAATGGACGTATGTAAACTCTCTTTGAATACATATAAACAGTGTTTTATGGATACTAACTCATTTACATGTGTGAATACAATAGATCGGTGGTAATCAAAAAGCCAGAACTTTCTTTGAATCGCAATCCGATTATTCCCCCAATATGCCGATGCCTCAAAAGTATAACAGTCGGTTTGCCGCTCTTTACCGTGATAAGGTAAATAATAAATAAGACAAAATAAATGACATGATGACTAATGATCTTGTCCCTTTGTTTTATTCTAGTTGTCGGCTGAAGCAGAAGGACGCTCATGGACACCCTCACCAAACACACAAACATCTACAGCCAATCGTGTACCAGCAAAAGTGTCTACTCGATCTCTTAGTGCTCAACGTACTGGATCCTCTTCATCACTTTCTAGTCAACAACAACAACAACAACAACAACAACGACCTTTGGGAAGAAATTCCCCTTCCTCCTTTGGATCTTCTAGTTATCAAAATGACATGTCTCAATCGGGTGGTATGGTCAGTGATAGGGAACGAAACGAAAACTACTTTGCCAAGTTGGGTAATGAAAATGAAAGAAGATCCGAGTAAGTAGTTGGTGGGAAAAAAAAAGTGGTGGTATGAGGATTGACTGATCTGATTTTTTATTAGTGCCTTGCCTCCCAATCAAGGTGGTAAATACACTGGATTTGGTAACCCTGCCTGTAAGTAACAGTAGAAAATAATACATGATCCATTAATGAACCATCATTTTTTTTTATTTAATGTAAACACAGTTGAATCACAAAGCACTAACAAGAATGGCGTGGATGTGAACGACTTGATGAATGATCCTATGCAAGCACTTAGTAAAGGATGGTCACTTTTATCTGTTGGTGTGGGTGAGTTGACCAAAGTGGCTGCTCAGGGAGCGAAATATGCAAACGAAAACTTTGTCCGACCAGCACAAGAACAATGGAATGATCCCAACTTCCGAAACAATGTCAATGGTTATGTCAGTGCAGTGACTCAAAAAGTAAGTTAATCTCTCACATATTACATAAAACTAGGATACTAACAAATATATATATATATATTCTCTCTTTCTCTCTAGACCCAGTCATTATACACAAATATAGATAGCAATATACGATCCTCTTCCATTCGAAGTAGTCCCATGTCCACTTCCTCCCATACTTCCTCCAATCATGACGATGGCGATTTCTTCAACAGCACGATCTCCAACTTGAAACAACAACAAAGTCCCGTGGGATCACGTAGCTCATCACCTGCTCCTACTAATGGTTATGGAAGTATGCCCAGCGCTGTGTCATCTCGCTCAAGAACTCCATTGAGGGAATCCGCCAAAAAAACTGCCGCCACCAAGGATAACTCGGATGATGAATGGGAAGGATGGTAGTTGATTAGAAACTAGAAACTAGATTGTTATATACATTATCATTATCCCCCCCCCCTCGGTTGTCTCTCTCTCTCCCTCCTTTTTTTTTTTTTTAACAAAGACATCAAACAAAAAAATAACCTTGCTCTAGCTACTATTAACATCTTTATCTTTTTATAATAAAAATCCTATATACTTATTTTAATCTAGAATGATGCATGATGGTCGGGATTTGAATATCGGAAAAGGAAATAGGATGTGGGGTCGGATGATAGGCATAAAACAAATGTAACAAAGCAATAATAATGGTAATGATGGTTGTTTATTATAAAAGTGGAATCAAACAATGATGATGATATGTGTGTATATACTAAATGAGATAAATGCAAAAACTAAACTAAACTAATTTAAACTAAACTAAATAATAAAATTGTCCAGACCAAGGCCACATAGGTCAAAAGGTCTTGAATGATCTTGAGCAAAGAAGAGACGAAGGGCGCTAATTGGATTTCCACCCCCACATTGTATTTGGAATATCAGTCGTCGAGGCAAAGATTGAGTTGGGTTCAATACCACGGGGCAATCTACCCATTCACCTTTACTGAGTCCACGAATCCTGAATGCATTTTGATTTTGTTCCATAGGTTGGCGAAGGTATATCAATAGCCGTGACACATGCATGTTGCCCACCAGATCCAGACCAAAATAATCCCCTTCTTTAGGTACTATTTAGTTATAATAAATATATAATAATAAAAAAATGTAAAGAAAGAGTAAGGTCAAGAAGATTGAAGAAGGTATTTTACCTTTATATGTATTCCAACAGGTACCACTGTTTCCATCCACAGCAGCATGATATCCACGATGTATCCAGAATTCCGAGTCTGGTATATCCAAGGTCTCTTGCCAGTTAAATGAAGTGTTTGTAAGGTTTTGGTTGGGATCGTATTCGGTGGATAAGGGGAAAGGGTCTAAGTTGGTGACAAAGAGACACTTGTCGTTTTCGCATGCCGCTCTGATATAAAGTAAAAGTTGGTCAATCACCCCCCACAATAAAGTATATATTTACCTAACATCTCGTTGATCAACTGGAAGATTCACATCTACTGGTCCGGTAAAGTAAGGCGACTGGTCAGCCAAAGCGGTCTTCAATCGTCCGAGTGCATTCAACTAGATATAATGAAAATAAATGTTAGTAATGTCCTTTTTTTTTCAATTTGAGCTTACCATTTGGGAATAAGGTGGATCTTGTTCAGTTGCCAAAGGAAGAGGATTAGATATAATGTAAGGATATGAGTTGGACCAAAGAGAATAGTAGACATCAGCCAAATCAAGTGTAGGTTTCTGCACAGCCATTTGATTCAAGAATAGTTGAGCTTGTTTTCGAGATATCATTGCACCATGACAAAGATTAGCATAACCTGTATGAATACCATCTACAAACCCAAAAAGCCGAGTTACACACTACTAAAATTAAAATTCCCACTTTACCTTGATGATAAAGTTGCCAACGTCGATGTGTGATATATTCTTCAGACCGGGTATTCACATGTATCAAGTCAGGATGTTGCATAAACTGTGTATAAAGAGTATCCATGTGTAAATTGAAGGACCGATCTTGTTGTATATAGCAGTAGTCATGTGTTGCCAATGCACACGTAGAGAATAAAGCAAATACCCCATTGTTCCCGGGTTCTGTTTCTTCAATAATCGAAATGTCCACCTTGTGTAATAACCATTTGTTCGGTCGTTCAAATGTCTACAAATATATATATGATTTAATAGAATGTTAGGAAGAGCGTCCCTTGTTTGTGTAGCCATACTGTTAAATGTTATATTACCTGTGCGGACAAGGGATGAGAGGGAACCATGTTGTAAATGTAAAGTTCTTTGATGAACGGGTATTTGTATAAATACTTTACAATATCGTTAATCCCCTGATCAGGCTCCGTTCGTAGAATGACAGCAGTGACAGGGATAAAGTGGTTATGTTGGAGTGCACTTGGTATAAACATGCTGGGTGTATACAGACTTTGCCGATGTTGAAGGGCAGTGTTAAGTTGAGTGGTCCAAGTTGGTGACAGTGTTGGGTCATTGGAGGAATCGAGAGTAGATGGTCGGGTGGGGTAAAGATCAAGACGGTAGAAGAGAAGGAGGAGGAAGATACACGATACACAACATATTAAAGCAACTGTTTGTTTACGTAGAGTCCCTTTCACTTGTAGAGAGAGAAGGGTCATGAATATATAATATAGTAAGATAAAGTGGAAGAAGAAAGCGTAAAAACAAAACCCAAAAAAAAACAAGGAACAGTTCTAAAAATAGTAAAATTCAAATCCCGAACCAAATGAGAGAAGTTCTTCTGTCATTTCACGACCAAAGCAAACCATTGAAATAGAATCTATTCAACAAGTATACTACTGGATACATGTTTTTTTTTTGGAATGGTTTTAATCTTCAGACAGACTTGGTCTCTTTTAATTCTTTTCATTTATCTAAGCTCTGTCCTTCTTCCCCAGATACTTTACTGTACATACTGTACATTTATACACATGATCTATTATGCATGGATCAGCTCTTTTGAAACAAATGAAATAAACTACAAGTGCCATGATCGACACATAAAGAAAGTCACCATAGACAGTAATTGTGAGTTTAAACAAGGAAAAAGGGAGGTGGTAGCAAATGAGACATTTTCAAATCCCGATGCCAATTAAGGATTTGAATGGCATGAAGACCTTCGGCACGGGCGTGAAAGATAGACAAGTACCCATTTTGATCAGATCAGGTCATATTATTTCACTCTTTGGATAAACATTTTCTCCTTCTTATTAAGATCAATGACAGGAGGTAAAAACCTAATTTGAAGCGGCGGCCAAGTAAAGATGATGTATCTCCGTTGAAGTCAATAACTCTTTTCTCATGTGGTGATGAGCATGGATTCAAACAAAGGGAAAACTTCCCAGAAAGTTAATGCCAACCAACCCACGCTGTTGGATTCTCGTGTCACCAACATGGGCTCACCGTTCGAAAAGATCCCAGTATTACGAATACAACAAGGAATATGTTGATCGTTTGGTTTTCCCCTCAAAGACGCGGAAGAAGAAACTAAGAAGGTATGGTGATATTATAAAAGGAAGGTGATAATGTAGTTCAGTTTTTGACAGCCGAGATCGTAGCGGGATTTAAAAAATGATGACCGTACCCACTTTTTTTTTTTTTTTTTTTTTTTTTTCGATAAAAGGCTTGAGCTTAATTTTTACTTTCTTCTTTTTTTACCCTTCTTTTTTTCTTCCTTCTTCTTTTTCTTCTTCTTCTTTTTCTTCTTCTTCTACTTTTACTGCTATATTTGTTACTAATATCATTATCACCCCTTTACGTGCTACTATAAAGCCCACTTATTGGACGAAATGCCTTTCAGCAATATTGAGTTGTCGTCAACGTACACGACTACAATGAAGCTCACAGGGGATGGTAGTCGACCATTTGCAAAGGTAAAACAAATATGAAATAGATCAATTAACTAAACAAAAAAAAAACTAATCAGCTTGTTCAATAGGATGTCTTTGACTTATTCTCAGCAATGATACTTCAATTGGAACTTAGTGACCATCGATCCTTCTTCCGTAACTATCCTTCCACCTTCACCACTGACGAAGCAGCGACGTGTTTGAAGGCTCTCAAATTCTCTCACGTTGTTAAATCCCCTGAACCTAACAGCAACGGCTATCGACTGACCAGGACTACTACAACCTTTTATATGGAACGTGCTATCGCCAAGGCTCTTTTACAACAATTCCTCAACACTCGACTTATCATGATTGCTACCGATCCAACAGCACGAACAGCAAAAGATAAGGGAATATGGGCATTAACAAGTAAAGGCAAACGAATGATTATCGATTTTGGTGAACGCGCGTTTGTCTCTGTCGATCACATGTCTCGTCATCTTGCAACCATCAGTACCATCTCGGTGTTTGCTTTGGAACGTATCAAGGAAACAGATCAACTGGCTTTTGAACGGGATAATATCACTTCATGCTTTAAACTCATGATGACAAAGATACCTTTGGAGAATATCTTGGCCGACGATGTGGGTGGTAAGTGGGTTACAAAAAAAAAAGGGGGGGGGAAAGACAAGATTACGTTATTGAAATTAACCTTTTTTATGTTTTTTTATTTTTTACACAGGACTTCATCATCATTACTTGGATGAATATACACATACATTTTATGGACACCAATGCTTTGAATGGATCATACAATATACTACTGTGGTCAATAGAGGTGAAGCTGATATGGTTGCAGGTGAACTCGTCTTATATGGTTGGATTGCTCATATCCTTGACAAATCCGATCTGGGAAACAACACCTTTGATGATGCCGTTCTCTTTCGAACTTCCAGAAACGCCTTGTATCATGTCACCGAACGAGGTCGTCTTGTTTTAGGCTGGCCCGACTCGCAATCTTCTTCATCCAAAAGCATCTCATCCACATCTTCTCAAAGGAGCGAAAAGGGTAAATCTAGACAACAACAAAATCAACATCATCAATCAATGGCATCGATCTATTCTACTGGTGAACATCAACGACCAGCAAGTATATCCAACAGTGAAACAGACGTACTGACTTCCACTGATGATGCCGCGCAATTTGTACGCCTTCGCCAGATTTTGGAAGATCCACTGTTACGCATGTACTTTCGGATTTATCTCAAGGACAACTTTTGCGACGAAAATATCAACTTTTGGGTGGACTACTTTGCGATGCGGAAAAAGAAGAAGGCTCAACACACCAAGAATGGATTGAAGGACATGATCTCGGACAGTTATGCTATTTACGACACCTACCTCAAATCAAAGGCCGTGCACGAAGTCAACATTGATCACACACTCCGAAAGAACATTGATGCCTTGGTGAAATCAACCTTCTCCATTGTATCCGATCCCAAGAAAACCAGTACCAGTAACAGTAACCATCACAACAGCAATAATTCATCTTCATCATCGGCACCACCATTTGCTTCACCTGCTGTTACCCCTCATTCGATGACCACCACCGCCATCAGCGTCAATGCTCCTTTGGCTCAAGCGTTGCATGATCTAATGAAACTGTACGACAAGGTCAATGATCATCTTTGTAAAATCATGGCTCAGGATTCCGTGCCGAGATTCTTAAGGACACCAAAGTATCAAAAACTATTAAACGCCCATTTACCAGCTTTACCTCCATCGGCGAATCAACAACAAACACGACCTGTGCCTGAATCTATATCACCACCTACCACTACTGACACCAATCAAGACGATGACCAATCAACTACTGTGACACAACTTGCCGATGGAATTAACAACTTGGGGTGCAAAGATGGTTGAAAAAAGAAATCATTCGTAATCCCTTTGCAGCATTAATATTATCATTACTACATACATATATATATTCACTACTATGATCCCCCCCCTCCTCCTCCTCCTCACTATTATCTTTACTTGTCTCTACATTAGTCATATTTTATCTTCATTCTATGCCTCTCCTTCTCCCCCTATTTACCTATTGATATTGTATGTTATTGTTTTTTATACATAGTCTTAAATAAAGTTATATCATTCTCTTGTAATCTCATGGATCTCTATTTTTCTTTATCTGTTTGGTACCAATCAATAGCCAGGGCTTTTTATTCGTTCTTTAACAGGTATGTGTAACCGTAGGATGTATAGGAAAAGGGAATCCATCATGCACCTTTGTACTCTTTAACTCTTTTTTTTTTTTTGTCTTTGTCTTTGTCTTTTAATACTTTGTGATAGTATGTGTATATACTTCGTACTCTATTTTCTATATGTACGCCGGATGGATAAACCTGCTCGCCGTCTTCGCCGTCGCCTTTTGGCCACAGTGGCGGCACTCAAAACGGCGGGACTTGAAACCGAGATGAATAATGCCGCGGAGGGTCGTGGAGATGGTATAGGTGGCAAGGGTGCCATTCTTCGCTCTGGTAGATGACCTTTTTTCTTCAAAGAAAAGAATCGATTGAGAGACCATGGAAATATACAGTTAGTATTTGGGGTCATAAAAGAAGGTAAAGATGAGATGAATCAGTTGGATTCCTAGGTTATATAGTATCCAGATCACCCTGATACGTCTGATCCCATCAGGATGTAACCACTAAAACCAAATGTGTTTTTGCATAATGAGACAATGATGTTGAGTTTTTTATTATTATTTTTTTTAAAAAAAAATGCTAATTAAAGTATAATGATGATAAGGGGTAAACTAGATATGAAGATGGAAGAGGGGTAAAAGTACAATGGAAATCTAAAACTACATGGGTGTTGCTGTTATTGAATCGTTTGTTGGCTACACATAGGGCACTAAAAATAAGAAAGAAAGAAAAAAGTCAATAAAGATCCGATTCCTGTATGTCAATGAATTAATAAGGAGAAACTACTTTACCGAAGATTTGTAATTAGTGAGCCAAGGGTCAATACAAGTGGTGTGAAAGATATGTCGGCAAACCAAACGCCGATATTCAGAACCTTCGTCAAATGAATTCAAGCAGATAGCGCATTCCACAGAGTCGGTTTTGTCCTTTGCATCGGAGGTGTGTTGTTTCGGAAGACAGAGTTCAAGATCGATTTCATTCAAGGTGTGATGCTGGGTTGAGGAGGATCGTTGTTGTTCATAGTACAAATATAAGGATGCTTTGTATTGTTTTCGTTGTTGTATAAAGACCCAATATAAGATAAGTAATAAGGCGGGACAAAGAGGGATCATGATGTAGAAATAATCCATTGCTGTGTTTGACCTATACAGAAAAAAAAAAAAGGGGAAGTTTCAGTAAGAAGAATACTATATATGGATATCAGTGCTGTCTATGGTTATGTTTATGTTACACCAGTATCACATCAACGGGTTATAAATACATTTTCTACTTTACCTGGACATAATGTCTGCATCTTCGAGTAACACCAACAATGGTTGTCTTTGTTGCTGAGCATAAATAAGTTGGTGGTATTCATTTTGTGACAAAAAAACACTGGGAATATTAACGCCAGAAGTATCATCTATAATAAACAAACAGAATGAGTTAGTATTGGGTTTTACATTGGTTATTGTCATTTTACCTTCAGAAGACATGGTTATCCATTCTGTACTGTTTTCATCACCGACAATAACCGCAATCGCTCCACTTTGTTGCATAGATTGTACTTTATGTAAAAAGGAGCATCCACCTCTTTTTACTAGAGCAATCCATTGAGCATCATATGTCTGCACCAATTGACATCCCGTGGCATCATCCAATGGTTCATACACGTGCCCCAATATACCATAAGCACCTATTCGAGGTCCAAAATTTGATGTTTGTGACAGTAAAGTTCTGTTCGTTGACTAGAAATATCAAATAAAGGGAGTTAGATCAAGGAGGAAGAGATCCCTTTCTTTCACTTTTTTTTTTTTTGACTTACCATAACGCGAACAGACGCTTCGACTAGATTATAGGGGTTGATCATGATAAGAATGGAGGTCCATAGTAAACGTTTCAACACCATGGTGAAGATTAATGATAATAGTTAAAGACGTATAGAGAGAAGAAGAAGGAGAAAGTAAAAAGTGGCTGTTTTCGAGAAGACAAAAGGGAAGAAAGAGAATTACTCCTCCACAATCCGTCCTTCTTTAAAAAATAGAATCCATATCCCGATATGTAATTTAAATCCCGACTTCTCCCTTTTCATTTTGAGCAAAAGGAAAATCTCCTTTTTATCTCTCTCTCTCTCTTTCTCTCTCTTGATTCTCTCTCTTCTTGATTCGTTTTATGCTCTTTCTGTTTATTCAATTCCTCTCAGTCTTCCCAAATTTATATCATTAACTATACTTTACTACATCTACACCTTTTACACCACCACGGCCACCGCCAACCTCAACGACTCTTCAACTTTTCCTTCAGCTATGGTATTAGCTGGTCATTCTCTTGTCCCATGGAAAAGCGCTGAAAGTCTACGACAATTTCAACGACCTATCAACAACTCCCCCTCTCCCTCTATGACTTCACCTGTTGTTACCACCAATACCATCTTTAAAGATTATGATCCAGTCACTGGCAACAAAATCATCAACAGCAAATACATGATTATACGTGAACTGGGTCGTGGTGTCCATGGCAAAGTCAAACTGGCACAATCGCTAGATACTGGTGAACTAGTAGTAAGTATTAACTATAGTTTTATCTCCATTCCTTATTGATGATGATGTTTTTTTTTTTTTTAGGCTATCAAAATAGTAGATAAACGGATTCGGAAACGACAGCTTAGTCATGCCTTTTTAAGACCGACACAACAAGTCTCCTCCTCTATCGACAAGGAAAACGAACAAAAGATACGCCGTGAAATCGCTATACTCAAGAAATGTATGCATCCGCATGTGGTACAATTAATGGAAATCATGGAGGATCCTGAAAGTAACAAGATATACATGGGTAAGTCTAAATAAAGAAGGAAAAGAAGAAAAAAAGAAGGTATACTGATCCCTTTTTTTTTTTTTTTTTTTTACTGATTTCCTACCAGTGCTAGAATATATGGAAGGTGGTGAAATCGAATGGCGTGATGAACAAGATTGTCCTGTTTTGGACATTGATCAAGCTCGAAGTATCTTCCGGGATGTGGTCAGTGGATTGGATTATCGTAAGTTAAACATTTATGACTAATTTACATCATGGGATTAACTTTTTCATTTTCTTTTTTGACTATAGTACATTATCAAGGTGTTATACATCGGGATATCAAACCTGCCAATCTACTCTATTCCAAAGATCACATTGTCAAAATTTCAGACTTTGGTGTCTCCTACTTCAACAAGGTATTGGCTGGATCAAACACGACGGAAGCTGGTACACAACGATCAGATCAGGTAGATCGGGAATTGGCTGAAACTACTGGGACACCAGCTTTTTTCGCCCCAGAACTTTGCTGGGCGGGTGATAATCGGCATGATTACCGGCATCAAATCACACGATCTATTGACGTCTGGGCTTTGGGTGTCACCTTGTATTGTTTTATCTTTGGTCAATGTCCTTTTATTGCTGCTACTGAATATGAACTATTTGAAGTCATTCCTACTCAACCATTGACATTTCCAAAACACCTTCAAGACACTTTGGATCCTGACCTCAAGGATCTGTTGGAACGATTACTGGAAAAGAACCCTCAAGAACGAATCACATTGGAACAAGTCAAATCACATCCCTGGGTTATTCAAGATTTGGATCAACCTGAAGTATGGTGGAATGAAGCCGATCCTCGACACTATCAAACGGTACGTGTTACCGACGAAGAAGTGACACATGCTTATACAATGATGGTAAGAAAGAAAGGAAAAAAAAAAAAGGAAAAGGAGGAGAGAATTTGATGTAACTTGTTTTATTTATTTATTTATAGGATCGACTTCGAAGATCTATACACAAATTATCCAACTCATTGTCTCATCTCACACAAAATATCACCCGACGAAGATCAAAAAGCAGCTGCCAATCACGACCTACTTCCAAACAATTCTTCCATGCCAGCAATACCACTACAACCTCCGGCCCGTCATCGACCATTAATGTCACGTCATTATTACCACTCTCTTCACCACCGATGGCTACTACTATGCTTTCCAAATCCAACAAAGCACCCTCGTCCTCTTCCTCTTTTGAATCCGTAAGCCAGCCTATCACCATCCATGACAGCTTTATTTACGACAACCAGCAACAAGAAGAAGACGACGAAGACGACGAAGACAACGAAGATGAAGGGAATAGACGGCATCGGTACCAACGGAACAACTCGTCAACCTCAAGCATGTCTGGCCTTGTCGTCACCTTTAGTCGACACCGTGAAAACTCCAATCCCCCACCCAACTAGCATTAGCGATTCGCATTTATCCATTACATTTAGTTTATTCATTTACATTGCACACTCACACTCACTCACATATATATCTCTTTATTTATCATTATCTGCCTTTTTGATTGCTGTGATCCACATTCTTTAATTCAATAAAAACATACATTTTATCATTTGACCCAGTAGCTTATCATATAGACATAGCAATCTATAAACATCTGTGATGAATTTATATATAACCCTTGCAAAACTCTGTTGATAATGTAACACTCATCCAAGGTAGAATCAGGGCGCTTTTGTATCCAGTGGGGCAAGGCGGGATGTCAATAATTTAAATGCCGCAAAGTGATTCTCTCTATTTTTTCCCTCTCTTCTCACTTTCCTTTTTTTTTTTTTTTATAATCCTTCCTTTCCTTCGTTTCTACATTCTATAAAGAAACTTTATCCCTCCTTCTTCTTCCTTTTATTGTCTTTATATTATGCAATCCATAAAATGTGTGGTGGTCGGCGATGGGTAAACACTAAAACGGAAAAGAACGAAAAAAAAAAAAAAAAAAAAAAAAAAAAAGTGAAAAGCTTTATCATCATCTTTGATATCGAGCATACATTACTTTACTGATTCACTTTTGTTTTTTTACATAATAGTGCTGTTGGTAAAACGTGTTTGCTGATCTCTTATACTACTAATGCCTTCCCAGGTGAATACATTCCAACTGTGTATGTTAATAGAAAACAATATGGATTCTATTTGGGTCACGCTATTAACATTCCTTTCTTGTTTTTTTTTTCTGCTATTTAGATTTGATAACTATTCAGCCAACGTGATGGTGGATGGAAAACCCATTAACCTCGGCTTATGGGATACTGCAGGTAAGATTCCAAAACAGCGTTTACTACAAACAACATACTAACTACTGTCTTGTTCTTTTTTTTTTTTTTTTTTTTTTTTTTTCGGGTCATCCGTCAACTAGGTCAAGAAGATTATGATCGCCTGCGACCTCTATCTTACCCTCAAACGGATGTCTTCTTGGTATGTTTCTCCTTGGTCAGTCCTCCTTCGTTTGAAAACGTCCGAACAAAGGTAAGTAATATGAAAAAAAACAGAGACTTTGTCTTGTGGATCACACTCATATAAAACCTCTTTGCACTATAGTGGTACCCTGAAATTAGTCATCATGCACCTAACATTCCTATGATCTTGGTCGGAACAAAATTGGATTTGCGTGAAGACCCTGAAACGGTGGAACGATTAAAGCAAAAGAAAATGGCCCCCATCTCTTATACACAGGCACTACAAATGACAAAGGATATTGGTGCTGAAAAGTACTTGGAATGCTCGGCTTTGACTCAAAAAGGACTCAAGAACGTGTTTGACGAAGCCATCCGTGCCGTGCTGTCTCCTGCCTCCGTCCGAACCAAGAAGAAGAAGGGTTGTTTGATTCTATAAATCATTTCCCCCTCTCTCTCTCTCTCTTTCTCTTTTACCTTTATACACATTCACATCATTTGATCACCCTCCCCTTCCTTTACTCTATCTTACTATTAGCTAACTCTTACCTGTTGTCCCCCCCTTCACACTCACTTTTATTTTGTCTCTCCTCATTTTATTCCTTCGTCTTCTTTTTACTATTCTATACTAGTTATTACTATTACTTTTACGCCTAAATAAAAAATATATTATCTTGTTTGATTTTGACATGCCTGGATTCTTTTTATTTATTATGGGTGCACAACATCTTGTGTTTTAAGTCTCCGGCAAATTTGTTGTATGTGGGCCACAGGCTTTTTTTTTTGCCAATGTCGGGAATTGAAATGCCGCACTACAAGCTTTGAAGATGGTGTGTGGTCAAAAGTACAACTACATCTATAGGCATGTACTACACAAGTATCTCTATATGTGATTATGTGACAATCATTGAAGGACATGAATAACTATAATATATCTAAAAAGATAGGTCTTCTGTTAATATGATGTCTTACCAAATCTGAGGTTCATGCTGTACGGGATTTGATTTGATTTGATTTGATTTGATTTTTTTTTTTTTTTTTTTTTTTTTTTTTTTTTTTTTTTTTTTTTTTTGCCCCTGTTTCTATTAGTTGGGGGATGTCCAGATTGACGATATCCGAGTTTTGTTTTGTTAACCCCAGACTATCGTTAATTCAAGAGCGATTCCTTTCAAGTTACCCACCCCACAACACTACTAATGTCTGAATAGTCCATTAGATAACAATTAAGGATAGTCAAGATAAAAGTTATAATGTTTATTCTTCACAAAAAAAAAGGAGAGGGACCGAAGTCCATAGTAAGCTAGTCTAATTATTTAGTTGTCGCTTTGGACCCATTCGGCACCAGATTGAGTCCAGTCAACCAATTCACCAGCCTTGCCAAACCACAAACCGATTTCCTTTTCAGCGGATTCGAAAGAGTCAGAACCATGGATGATGTTACCTATTTGAAAAAAAAAAGCGGTTATTATCATGATGTTGTAGATGTTTTAACTATCAATACTTACGACCAACAGAGATACAGTATTGACCACGGATGGTACCAGGGGCAGATTCCAAGGGGTTGGTGGCACCGATCATGGCACGACCTTGACGGATGACATCCTTACCTTCCCAGACCTAAGCATTGCAAAAACAAAGAGTGAGTTTGATGATATGATTGCTTGGATGCATTGTTTCTTACCATGGCGACAACGGGACCTTGGCTCATGTAGTCAACCAAACCCTTGAAGAAGGGCTTCTTCTTGAGATCGGCATAATGTTCTTCGGTCATGTCACGAGAAGGAACGACTTGCTTCAAACCAACAAGCTTGTAGCCACGGTCTTCGAAGCGTTGGATCACCTTACCAACAAGACCACGGTGGACACCATCAGGCTATTTGTAAAGTTGAAAAAAAAAAGTTATCGTTAGTCAGCATCCCTGTTTGTTCCGACTTTTACTGTTACTTACCTTGACAGCAATGAAGGTACGTTCGCTGAAGGTGCCCCTATAGATTTCAAAAAAAAAAAGACGCGTTTAAGTACAAGGTCAAAAACAGTGTACATTGTTTCCCAACTTACTTGACACCGGCAAGAGGCTTGGCATCAGCGTAGATAGGAGCTTGAGCATCTAATAACAAAAGAATAAAGATGAGTCAACTGTCATGTTACATTATTACCTAGCAGGGTGGTTTACTTTGGAAGTAAGCATAAGAAGCAGCAGCAGTGGCGACGGCACCAGCAGTAGCATAGGCAGCGAAGCGAGGAGCAGCACCAGCAGCAGCACGGTTAGCAGTAGAGAAAGCACGAGCTAAAGAAGTAATATAAAAAAAAAAGTTAGACAACAGGTAAATAATATTTTGGTAGTTTACCCTTGATAGCTTGGGTGGATTGGCGAGAAGCTAGAGAAGAAAAAAAGGGCCAAGTTAATAATACATCCATGTAGTTACAAAGCAGCAATATATTGCACTTACCAATCTTGGTGAAAGAGCGAGCGAACATTATTAGTTTTTGTTTTGAGGGAAGAGAAGAAGAAGAAGGAAAACAAAAAGGATTTATCCTTTTGGTTATAAATATAGATTTTTTTGTGACGCGCTGCCCCGTGCCAATTTGATTCAATTCCCGTTCCGACCGGCCGCCGAAGGTGTCATCCCGCTTTTATCTGATCGACATGTGCATACCTTGTTGGAAAGGATACTTATACAAACCAATCCTCAAGTTTCCCCGGATATCATTTTAGTGAGTGGAATCTCATTAATAGAATGGACCATGATTAAAAGCAGGCGGGATTTGAAATTGCCGCCTTGTACACAATGCAAAAGAGGAGTAAGGTAAAATATGTCAACAACGTTCTAATTTCTATATATGCATTATACCAAGTAGATATCTCTTATAAAAATCATATGATAGGCGCATGGTTATTTCCCGTGGTTCGAACAATATCATACTTTGCTATATTGTGTATATACTTCAATGAAGGTATTTTAAGAAGTGAATGATGATACAATAGTAAAAGCTTTATTATTATTATTATAAAAAAGAGGTGGGGAAATTAAACATGTTCTACACTATGTATGATGGGGTCTAATTCTAGTGATTTACGAGTTCTTTCACACACACAGATACCATTCCCACCATTGACGCGCAAGTGTTTCCCCAGTTGACATTCTTCACAGCAATAAGACGCCGAGCCCAGTCGACAGGTATCACAATGAAGCACCAAAAGATGACAATGGTCAGATTGACATTTCTGATAAGTATCCCAAGGTGTCTGGCATTCTTGACAACAGCTGATAATAGATTGTTTGTCGACTGACAGTCCCTGTCGAGCATCAAACACATAGTTTTTACCTTGCCAAAGTGGATCAATGTCTGGATGTTGTTCGACCCAATTCAAGTACTGATGAATGCCACCATCCAACATAAAGATTTGAGTATCCGCTGATAAGGTTTGTCGTAAATAGGCTGTGGCCTTTTCACATCGAATCCCACTAAGAGTAACATGTTAGTCAATCATCCACTTGCTCTTTTTATTTTGTTTCATCTTACCCTGTACAATAAGTCAATATTGTTTTCCCATTCAATGATTGGCGATGATGATCCACATACGAAGGAAACACACTGAATTTCCGAATGGGCGGCGTGATCGAGTTTTTAAATTGTCCAATTTTACTTTCATAGTAATTACGAGTATCCAAAAGCACCATGTCCGTATCAGTAGTACTTGTAGCCAATTGGTGAAATTCAGGAGGTGATAGTTTTTGCTGCAAATGCTGTTGTTGAGTCAGGTGATCAAGAGTGATGGAAGGTTGATGCAATGGACAGATTTCGTCCACAGTTTTGATCGATAGTTGTTCTGAGAAGACATGCCGACATCCTATTGAGGGTTTAAAAAAGTCCTCCTTTGGTTTGCCGGTTCCTGCTAAAGACAATGTGTGTTCTTGTTGTAGTTGATATGTATACCAATCCATATAGGCCTCGATCGATTCCAAGGTACCAGCCAGAGTCACATTCAATCCTTCTTTGGCCACCCGCACTTTGCCTGTCAAATCCCAACCACCAGGTCCACATTTTTCCACATGTAGTTTCGCCACCGTTTCAGGTTCCTTGACTTGTACATATTGATAAAACAAGATAACCCGATGTTTCGATTGGTCACAGTTACAGTTTATATGGATAGGATCAGATGTACCCTAAAGTGTGGAATTCAATATATATATAAGAATAAGGTACGCCCATGGTCAGTATATTGTATTATAAAATAATTCCATATTTACCTTTTCAGCCCGTCGTTTTGTTAAAGAAGACCCTTGATTCTTGTTTAATCTTTGTTGTTGTTCAGTGTGAGCGAGTTGGGCTTCAAGTTGTAAAAGATCAGATTCATGGATGGCTTGGAGATGTCGACCCAAGGATGCTTTGTCGTCAAATACCAGTTCACAGCATAACCATCGTTGTTGTTCTTGTATTGTTAATGATGAAGTTTGTCGTTTATCATAACAAAATTGTCGTAGTGCCTGTCGTTTAAATTTTCTGTTGGGTATCATAATTCTGAAGCAAAAGAGAAGGTAAACTTTTTTTTTTTTTGACACTTTGTCACTTTGTAGGGGGAAAAAAAAACATTTGAAACACCGTCCGGCTGGAGTCTAAGATTTAAGAAATTCGAGGCACTGTTCTAATTGATCCTCCTCTTTCCCGCATCGGTAAAAAATCCATACACCCATAACACCCATAAACATCTCCCACATCCATCCATCCATCCATCCATCCATCCATCCATACAACATCCATCTTCATGTCACTTCACCATCCTCATTCATATATTCTCTGTAGACTTACCTTTTGCATCTTTTTTTTTTTTTTGTTATATTTAGGACCAAACCGGTATAATGTACGTTTAATGACAGCCACTTGATACGAATGAATCGACTCCGTTCACAGCAACCAACTACTCTACCGACATTATAAATGATATTTGACTGACGTGCTTGTTTTTATTATCTTTAGAAATCATGCTTATTTCCAAGGAAAACCGCAAGGCTATTTACGAAACTCTCTTCAAGGGTAAGTCAGTAATGAAAAAGACTCCCCCCTTTTTAACCAAGGAAATACTATATGATACTTATCCCCCCTCTTTCTTCTTCTTTTTTTTTTTTTTTTTTTTTTTTTTTGATAGATGGTGCTTTGGTTGCCGCCAAGGACTTCAACCTCCCCAAGCATCCTGAAATTGATGTTCCCAACTTGGAAGTGATCAAGTCCATGCAATCTTTGACCTCCAAAGGTTTAGTCAAGACCCAATTCTCGTGGCAATACTATTATTACACTCTCACCGATGAAGGCATTGACTATCTCCGTGAATGTAAGTATCAACAAATATAATGTCTATGTTTTATGCGGAATTGCTAACCTGATATCTTACCCCCTCCCGTTTTTTCTTTTTCTTTTTTAGTCCTTAACTTGCCTACCGAAATTGTGCCTGCTACCTTGAAGAAGGCTGCCCGTCCTGCTGCTCCTCGTCGTGCTTGTAAGTCGAAATTACTCCGTCCTTCCCTTTTATCCCTCTCTTTTTAGGTATTGTACTGATCCCTTTTATATATACATATAGTCGGTGAAGGTCGTGAAGGTGGTCGTGGTCCTCGTGCTGACCGTGATGATTACCGCCGCAAGGAAGGTGCCACTGGTGACTTCAAGCCTGAATTCCGTGGTGGATTCGGTAAGTGAATAGATTGATCTGGTTTGTAATCATGTGACTAACTCGTCTATATATGATACTACTATAGGACGTGGTCGTAGCGAATAAATACATATTACATTTATACATGACTTTGCTTATTTGATTATCTTTTTTACTATATAACAATTAAAAATAAAATGGATCGATCGTTTTTTATCATGTTGGTATTGACTTGTAATGTAGGTGTGGGGGATGGTCTTTTGTTGACATTAATTAAAAAAAACAGGGACATTTGTTTACTTTCATGCATTGAAGATGATAGGTTTTTAACCAATGATGTTAGTAGACACTATTTAATATACCCCAAATACAAACATAGACAACCCCTTTAAAAAAACAAACAAATGATAATGATTTATAATTAATAATATGTACATACAACAACAGAAGACTAGACTAAGATGGGGTAGGGACGTTATGACCAAGCCAAAGTCAATGAAGCACTTGGGGGTATCAAGAGTAGGGTAAAGAGATAAATCGACGGTATTGACCATTCCAAAGTGACCAACCAACCTAGAGCCAGGCTACCAATGGCAGGACCAGCGCTACTATACAATGCTGACATTTTGCCCCGTAACATCATCCGATCTTGACAATGAGGAAGGAAAAGTAAATCTACTTGATAAGAAGCCAATAACCAGATCATAAGAATACTACTACCTATATTTCCCAAAAAAGAGTTGGTCAATGGTTTCATTCGGATTCATTTCACTTACTTTGCATAATGTGTAGTATGAAAAGTCCAATCAGAGACCACCATTGTTGTTGACCAGAAGGGATCCAAGCATAAGCAAAAATAGATATCATCAGGACCAAGTGAGCTAACAGGACCGAATTTCGTAGTGAGAGATGTTCCAATGCTAAAGGAGCACTATGAGTGACCATAATATCAGATAGACAGCCAGCTAAGATGATCAACCCAATCGTGTGCATAGGCAGACCAAAGTAATCACAGTAGATCAATGGGGCCCATAATACCATTAATGCATATATCAGTCCCAACATAAAACAACTGACCATGATCGCGATATGATAGGATTGTTGTTCGTCGTCCTCGTCGTTGCTTTTATCCCGTCCACCACAATATTCAAGATCCGCCATTGCTGCTGAAGGTGGTGGTGATTGCTGCTGTGGGCGGAAAGAATCAGGTCGTAATCGAGGGAATAAGGTGATCAGGACAATCATCGGAATATCGCCGGGTGGAAAGGGAAGCAATGCCAATGCCATGGATTTAAATGATGTATCCATCAAAGATGATGTCACTGTAATGGTATTGGATGTTGTTGGACTGTCGCCTTTACTGTGAAAGTATATTCCATCATCGTCATTACCTCGAGTCATGTGATGTTGTGGTGATAATGATGAAGGAATGGGTGATTGTGGAGATTGCTGTGATTCGATTGATACGGTGTGTATGGCAGAGTGTAAGCCCGCATCAGAGAGTTGAGACGGTAATGGTGTAGGTGGTGATGGTGGCATAGCTGTAAACTGGAAGGTGCTATTGTCCAATAAATGATTGAGGCTGTTCTTCGTCTTGATCGAGCTAAGACTGGGTGCACGTGGTGGTGTTGATGGTATTCGCTGTAACATACTGGCATCCTCCTCCGATATATGAGATAAATGGTCACCAAAAAGACTGTAAGGTTTGTAAGTGGAGTAGTGATAGTAATAACTGGGTGACGAGGTTGAATCCAAAGATGGTCTTGGTACTGTTGCTTTTCTTGTTGTCGCCTTGTAGTTGTTTCCGTCGATAGTTTCTTGATATTGATGGTGATCCTGACTATTACTTCGTTTGCAGTTGTTTGACGACAAAGGAGGAGAATTGTTTTGGTGGTGATAGTGATGATGATAATGGTGATAATGATGATGAATAGATTGTCGTTGTACCTGCTGATGAGGATGTGGTGGCAATGCCGGATGATCCCCATAAAGATAATGAGGTAATAAAGACGATTTCGATAACATTAAAGGTGATGTTTCCATAGATCGTTCTTCTTCGGATAATGAGGATGATGGTAATCCAAGTAAAAGGGGGTCAGCGGGTTGTACTGTTGTCGAGAGTGATAGTAAAAACAGGGCGGCACAACCAATCACCACTGTTCCCATCAGAGTGTCAAAGTCATGATCGTCATCCAAAAAGCATCCGATCCCCAAAGCCGTAACACCCAAACTGAGTTTTCCCCATCGTCGTTCAGATTCTACATAAGAAGAAAGTAAAGAGAGAGAGAGAGAGAAAAAAAAGTAAGTTAGTATATCCCTTAAAAGAATCTTCTTTCCCCCTCCTCCTTCTTGTTGTTTCCCCTTTTCGAATCCCAACGAGAGGGATAAACTCTAAATTATGTTCTTACCAAATAATAGTTTATAGTCACCAAGTATTTTGATAATAGCACTATCAATTAGACATCCAAGAGGTTGGAAAAACCACCCGTCCAGTATCATACAAAGAATACCAGCAGGCCAAGAGAGCCAAGTATCAGGCGGAATGGATAAAACCAGTACCAAACTTGCCGCACCCAGAGCTGTCAACAGACTTGTCAAAACACCATGTAGCATCGGTTCCCGTTGATCCACCCATGCAGTCCAGAATCCACTACCTACTATTCGTGTTGTTAGTGCAATGGCTAGTAAGATTGCTATTTGATAATATGAGAAGTGAAGTAAATGGAAGAAGTATAATGGAAGGAATACATGTACACTTGTCGCTACCCCATGAGCTATGGTTAAAAATTTTGGCCAGAAGAGCATATGTATTGGTATAAAAAAGAGACTGATGGTGGCAACAATTAAAAAAGAAAGAAAGAAAGAAAAAGGGAAAGAAGGAGCGAAATTGAAAATCTTTCAATCCCATTCATTTGAGAACAAAGCGGAGTTGTAAATAGGATGATAATCGGGTGACCCCTTGATTCTATGGTGGAAAAGGGGTAAGTGGTTCAAAGCTGGTCCTAATCCAAAAAGGATAAAAGTCGATCCATAAAAGCATATATTGTTTACCTTCCACGATTTCTTGAAACCTCATACATTACAGTCGTCCCTTTTTTACCATACTATATATCAATATACACTGCTCCGATCATGATTTGACTTTACTCATTTTCCCTACATCATCTCAAACTTTCTTTCATTTACTAAATATGAATGAGAAAGAATGACTTTTCTCACTTGACAGAACAGTGAACATGAATCTCTATTATCATCAACTCATGCGTCCATGCAAAAGATTCAATCGGCGTTTCAAGCGCTTTTTTCTTTTTCTTCTTCCCCCAACGAAACACCGTGAGCTACTGCTCTGTTCCCATGACCACCGACTCAAAGTATGCATGAATGAACGTGGTAAGAAGAATCATATGATGAGTTTCCATTTTCAATTTATTGTAACAACTATTTTTGATTCGAGATAAAATCGTATCTTGCGGTTGTGACCCATTCACCAGCCTTAGTTACAGCAAAATAGAGGGCAATGAAATGACAGCATGCGATCATCACAAAGCCTACAATGACAGGTGCAAATAAACTATTGATACCCGTATAAACAAACACTCCGGGTGAGTTGGTCAATGTCACCCCCACTTGAATGCAGAAAGCAAAAAAGGCATAGATGCCATAAGACCGTTTATCACCAATGTGCTGCCAATGAACAGCCGCCAAATAGAACCACATCAGCACAAACAGCCAAGGCGAGTAGACCAAAAAGTACCCGAGTCCCACATAACTTGTAGGTTCCACATAATAAGGGATGATGGCATAGACAATGCTCAACACAAATAGTAGAATGGCCCATCCATACCCACACAGCACAATGATACCAACTGCCGATGAAGTATACTGGCTGATCTTCCAGGGACTGACCAGCGGAGAGTGTCGGAGTTGAATCCGCCGAGAAGGTTCGAATAAAAACAGCCAAATCAGGAACAGCATTAGATTGAAATACACCGCGGAGGCTGAACTACATGGACCGCCTGATCCTACAGTGACGAGAGAGACGACTTGTAAAACACTGGAGAGCAACCCACAGGAGATGATGGCATAAAGATAGAGATAGGGAAAGTGGGATTTCTGGGCAAGGATGACCATGAGGATATATATAAAGTAGAGCCCGTAGACACCAAGTGTTGCATAAGTAAAGTAGTTGCTTAAGGTACCGGGATCGACGCTACTGCCGCTGTCATCACCACCTCCAATGGTAATAGTTCCTCCGCCTCTTCCCCTGGGTGACATGATAAATGATGATTGATAAGACAAGAAGAAGAAGAAGAAGAAGAAGGTGGAAATCAAAGAAGCAGATGTCGTTTTGATCCAGGTTTTTGCAATTGTGGCGCGGCGTCGGATAATCCTAATTAGTCCATGTCACTCGTTCCCCAATTTTGCACGACATCAATACCAACTTCATCAGACAACAATGAGAGAGAAAACATCTTTATTAATCACCAAGTTTTTATTATTTATAAAACTATTCTATACAATTGTCGAGTAAAAACAGAAAAACAGAAAAAAGAAGCTATACTAAACCAAAGTACCAAAGGGCTATGTTGTCGCATTACCCCCCAATTAAATTAAAAGTGGCGCAAGTCCCAAAAAAAGAAAGTTGCTTGTGTCCCAATCAATTGTCGATCCCGCTTGTGTGAGCCAGAGTTTGCCATGCTTGTAATCGCCAAGGTGCTGTAAATATCGCCTGTTGTGCTTGGTGTTTCGATTGACTGGTTAAAGCCGCATTTTCAAAGGCTTCTGCTTGTTGATCGGCTGTTGATTGTTGTTGATGGTTCATTACAAGTGCGATTGATGTCAACGTATCCTTGTCCTTATTGTCCTCGTCCTTTACAGTTTCGGATCCCAGTCGACTCCAAAGAGATGCAAGCCAAGGTAACTGATGCACGTTTTTTATCAATGTTTGTAAAGACTTTTGATTATCACCCTATCATCACAAGGAAGAAGAAAAAAAAAAAGTGGGGAGGAGACAAAGTCAGCATACTGTAAAAAAGTTATTTTCGTTTTGATTTACCTGTAGTTTGTAATAGCGGGAGATAACCCAGGATATCCATTGTTCTTTATCGGCATCGTCTATGGTAAAAAAATAAAATAAGATTAGTGTTTCAAGTAAGGCTGATTTAAAGTTTGTTCTTACAAGCAACATCAGCTGGTAGTTTCGTCAGTTCATCCAAGGCAGCAACCGTTAGTGTTGTATCCTTCTCTAGTATACCCATAACACATAAAGAGAAGATGGCAGGCAGATAGTGAGGTGAATCTGAGATACTATAAACAGAAGTCATTAGTTATCATACAGTCTAAGCCCCTGTTCCGATATCATGTACTTACCAGCCAAGCAGTTGATCTTTAGCAACAGCACGCTGTTCATCACCACCAAGAGCCCATAATACTTTGCTGAGAAGGACCACCACATCTTGTCGCAATTCAATATTCGATGTTGTTTCGTTCAAAGCCAATTCAAACATTTGCAGCGCGTCTTCCAATTGATCCAAAAAGTAGTGAGAGATCCCAGCACCCAAAAGACAATACACACGACTTGACATATTTTCTTGTTGAAGTGCCACTTGATAGTTTTGTATAGCACCATTGAAGTCACCAGTAGCACAAAGCATACGTCCCAAGTTTGCATGGAGTTGAGCAAATCTGTATATTGTTTCGACATCGGTTTCATTGTTTTGCTGTTCTGTCTTTGCTTCCAAAGCCAAGATGGCACCAGCGAATGCTTCGGCTGCCCGTTGATATTGTCCTTGTCGTTCTGATAGTAGCCCAAGTAGATTCAATGATAGAGAATCATTCTGCTTTTGTTCAGTTAGTTTTTGTAGTGCAAATGCTGGTGCAACCACGATCGCATTATCCGCTTTTCCATAAGATTGTTGCTGTGTCGATAGCTGGTGATAGACTGAATTCGCGTATCCATAACTAGCTTCGAGCTATTCAGGGAAAAAAAAAAGTGTATTAGCATCATTTCGACCATACCCACATATGTCCTTCTAAGACGATATCAAATCTTACCGCAGATCCATTACTTGCTTCAAATGCATGCTGGAAGATAGCTGTAGCATCTGTCCCCCACATTGACGCAACATAAGCTTCACCAACCCACGCACTAATCCATTCAGGGTCCAGAGCATGCGCTGTTTCAAATGCTTGATTTGCCAATTCGTAGTCTTTCAATGATAAGCATAAGAATCCATAGTTAGTCCATGGCACTGCAGTCTACAACAATAACAGCAAAAGACAAATTAATATGTCATTATAGAGATTCACCCCCTCTTTTTTTTTTTTTTCCTTACCGTGTTGTTATATTCCATGGCCTTGACAAATGCATACTGACTGATCTTCGGTGACTTCTTCATGGCAAAAACCCCCAAAGCATTCCAATAGGTATAATGAGAAGATTCCAGAGTCAGAGCTACTTGTATACACTTTATGGCTACAGTTGTACAGGATTCTTGATGATCCAAGTTGTTTTCCCCCATCCAATGATACACCAAAGCAAGATCATGCCAAAACGCCGGAGATATAGTATGATGATTACGGCAAAGGACAATCACTTGTTTGTAAGCAAAGGATGCACATGCCAGCATCACATCCAATGACGCCTGAGGAGGTAAATAGAATTCTTCATGAGAGACATCAAGTTGGCAGAATTCGGATACCAATTGAGAGCAGTGGTCGTCGGAGAATCCTAGAGTTTCATGGGCCTTGAGAGCGTACGAGTTCATCAACACCTGGAGATCTTCATAGGCGCATAAATGGAGGAAGCTTGGCATCAACCGATAAAAGCAACAGGCATCACCAATAAGTTTCCAAAAACCAAGAATCGATGGGTCCTCTTGTAGGCCCTGTAAGCATGTCTTGATTAACTTGCCACACCCCGCCATCGAGCGTCCAAAGAAGCCTTGTTGGAAATCTTCCTTGACGCATTCCAAGTAGGTATCGGCAAGACCCTTCAAAGATGGTATATACAGTCCCTTGCCTTGTTTTTGAGCCAATTCCAATGTTGTCTTGAATTCGTCCAGTGCCGAGTTTAGCATCCCCACTTTGAGTTTAACAAGCGCTTTCTGGTGATTACCGTTGATTGATGTTGGATCCAATGTTGTCGCCCTTTCAAATGCCTTTAGTGCGGCCACATAACGCCCCTCGTGTGCATATGCTTCACCAAGTCCTTCCCAGCAGCGGGTGTTACTTGTATCATTACGGAGAGCCTTCTGGAAACAGTTGATGGACTCTTCATATTTATTAGATGCCTACCGATATAAAAAGATTAAAGGGTTAAATCATTTGTATGATTTGAATTATATGCTTACCATGTTTGCATAGCCCGAACGCCGCCAAGCCCAACTGGTTTTAGGGCTAACATTCGTCACCTGCTTGAATACATCCCGTGCTTGGGTATCTTCGCCATGGGCAATATAATAATCGCTGAGGTGTTGAGCGGTTTCCACATCACAAGGGTTTAGTAAAAACGCCTTTTGATAGCATTTTTTGGCGCGCATATGATCGTTTTGGATATCTCGATAGTAGTGTCCCAAGTAAGCAAACCCATTAGCAAATTCAGGATCCCGTTTGACCGCCAACATAAAGTACTTGAATGCATAATCGGTATCACTACGATATTGACCTATTTCAAATAAAGTGAGTTAATAATGATTTGTATGTATATATGATTCCATCCACTTTACCTTCCATCATCCAGTAAACTCTTCCAAGTTTGTAGTAGTAATCAGCCATAGTTTCACCAGATGTTGCTTCGATGGCTTGAGATAAGTATTCAATAGCCTTTTCATAATCTTGTTTTTGAGCATAGATCCAGCCAATTTCTGCCATAGCCTTGTGTTGTGAGTGATCCAGTTCCAATACTTTTTCAAAGTGGGCTAGTGATACGTCGTAGTTCTTGTCTTGACATGAAATAATCCCCATACCCTTAATGTACAAAAAAAAAAAAAAAAGTTAGACCAAGACATCTTTAATGTTACCAAATTACCTCTAGCGCACCAATGTTGTCCGGGGAAGTTGCCAGGATCCGCTTGTAGATTGCCAATGCGTCAGAATGATACTTTGAATCTAGTTGTCTATAACAATGAGCTTTGCATAATTCCATCGATAGTAGCATCCTATATACATATAAAATAACAACAATACATTAATAAACAGATACCTGTCATTCAATACAATAGTGATTCTTTTGATTTCACTTACTTGTTCATCGGTTGTCCGGCGTCCTTGGCAAAGGCTAAGACTAGTTCATGACCACGGGTGGCATATTCCAAACCAGTTTCATATTCATGCGAGTTATAGTAGATCCAGCTGAGACAAAGATATCCACATAAGGCAAGAGGACAAAGTTCCAAACCGTCCTATTTAACCCCCCCCCCAAAAAAAGTAATAATATTGAAAATGGTTAATATATACAGTCCAAAGTCGATTGTGATTATTCATTTTATACTTACCCCAAAGAGATCAAAAGAATCATCTAGTTGGCCTTCTTTATATTTCCTGTATCCTTGAATGATCTTGGAAACCCCGTTAGAGGGGAATCGATTCACCATAATGTCCAGTAATTCTTGATTATAATCATCTATTACAAAACAAAAGCCATTAGTTTATGACCACGAGTCATCATTATTGCCATCCATTACCAAAGCTTTCCACATCTGTAAATTCGATTGATATTTCATATGGCAGAGAGTTGTCGACTTCTTGGCCCACCAAAGTATGTACCAATTGAGAGATTTTACCACACGCCTATATATTGTAGGAAAAAGAAAAGTAAGTACATTGGCATTACACACCACCATTATTTTCAATTTACCTTGGATTTACTAGGCAAAGCAGGCAATTGTTTACGGTAAAGTTCTAGTAGTTTGATTTGAATCGCTTGAACATCGACCGAGTCATCAGTGTCCGCTTGCTGGAGTAAGGCTTCATAGTATTTACAAATATTCGAATTTCTATAAACTTCGGCCTCGACCTGTAAAAGTAAACTTGTTGCTGTGGTGTTGGATGAGGTATTGGCACGAAGTCGACGGCTCTTGCAAAGTGAGTCAATAGTTTTGGCGTCGTTGCGTTCTGTAATGGCGACCAAGTGGGTGTAGATCTTTGTCGTAGAAGGCAAGTCTTTGGAGTCCTTGATGATGTCGTAATAGATACTACCAGGCAGAAACAGCTTGAGTGTTTCTATAAACTTTTCCTCGTTAGGTTGTTTGTTTTCGTAAATGTCCAGCTTCTTGTTGAGGTATTCTGCCACGCGATTGTTATCATTACTGCAGAGAAAAGTAAAAATGGTGAGTAATGTATTCCCAAAGTAAGACCACAAGACAGGATATTATATTACAACTCTTATTATATATACCTTAACACTAGAGAAGATAAGAGTTTATCGATTATACCAAGGACCTTTTCATGATTGTCTTGTTTTTCATAAAAGGAAAGTAAACCTTGCCACGCCAAAAGTGAATCAGGGTTGATTTCAATAGCATGTTTATAAGCCTTTACTGATTCTTCACCATTGTTCAGTCCAGCATAAGCAACACCCAAAAACACATAACTATTATTACAAAAGAGAAGGACAAGATTAAGTAAGAGTGGAATCAAAGTAGTTAATTATCACTTACGCGTTGTAGTTTCCAGAGTCCCATAAAGTAATACGATTGCAGCACTTGATGGCTTCTTCAAAGTCCTTTTTACCAATAGCTTCCCTGGCCGCTTTCAGGTTAGCTTTAGAGTTGTTCATCAATGAATTAGAATTGTTCAAATGAAAGGAAGAGCAACAAGAAAAAAAAAAATCCAAAACCTTTCAACTTGGACAAATTATTCCAACGCCGCTTTAATTTCATTATCAAGTCGAATGAGGACACTGGGCTGCATGTTCCTCACTCAAGTGCCAAAACACACACATTATGATAAAGACGGCGTGTTTCAATTGATGTTCAAGATTAAAATGGATCATTCAACAATTAGTACCATTATAATCCTTCATGTTTATTGTGTGCATAATTTGTAAAATCAAGTTAAATATATATATATATGAACTACCTATAAAGTATCTACAAAACAAAGGATCATATTTTGAAAGGAAGGGAGAGACTATCTACGACGTTCCGGGGAATGAGATCTACTATAACTACGGCTACGGCTACGGCTACGGCTACGGCTACGGCTACGGCTACGGCTACGGCTACGGCTACGGCTACGGCTACGGCTACGGCTAAAGCTTGGTGATCTACGACCACGATCAGGAGATCGACTGATGGAATGGCGACGACGGCGCTGGCGAGGGGGACTTGTACTAGGTGAGGAAGACCGATGACGACGGCGACGCTGATGATCGACTGATCCTACAGGGCTTCGTGATCTAGATGCATTACGACGACGAGTAGATGATGATGGTTTTGGTGATATGGATCTTGGTTCAAGAGAGGAGAGTCGTCGTCGTCGGCGGCGGCGATCCCTTGTATCGGTGCTGTTGTCGCTATTAGATCCACTGTCGCTATTAGATCCACTGTCGCTATCAGATCCACTGTCGCTATCAGATGACCCGCTGGTGCTGCTTCCGCTGACACTGCTTCCACTGTCCGAGCTGTAAGAGGATCTTGATGATCCAGAATCAGAGTCAGAGTCAGATCCAGATGAGGAAGAAGAAGAAGAAGAAGAGCCACTTGATGAGGAGTAGGATCGACGTCTAACCAAACAAAACCCAGTTAAAAACATACACAAGTTAATAAACATGATCTTTCTCTATTTTGTAATGTCGTTTTGTTTTTATGCTTTACCTTTGTTTCTTTGCACGTTGTTCTTTTTTCTTCTTTGCCAAAATCATATCAGCAAGTCCTTTTCGGCTTTGTAGTTCATCAGGAATGTCGGGTTTCATGAGCTTGATTGGTTTGGTGAGTTGCTGGGTACGAGTGGGTCGAGAGTGATAAGTACGGCTACCTTTACATTCATAAGTCTATATAGAATTGGATGATCAAATAGAAACAGTGTTAATATGGCTTGAGTCACTTGTTGTTTTTGTTGTTTACCCAGTGACCATATTCTAAGCATTTTTGACATCTTGTTTGTGATGTCGCCTTGTTCACAGAGGATGCCCTAATACAATATATAATCTGTTACATATACATATACACGTATGCATTTATACTTAAACTGGCATAAATTACCTTGATAGCCCACCAAACATTATAGATTGAAGAATGAATGAAAGAGGGAAAAAAAATAAGAGCGAAGAGTGAAAAAAAAAAATCGGGATTTGAATTAAATTGGCGGTCTCCCTCTTACCTGGTAAAGAGTTTGAGGTCAAAAAAAAAAAAAAAGGAGAATCTTTCTATTTACCATCATAAGATGTCTACCCCATTGCTTCATGGGATGGATTGCCAAGTAATAAGGCTTTGATTTAAGCAAGATGATGCCCATTACGTTACAAGCTATCGGTGCTTCAAAATCCCATTTGTGATCCATCGCCAAGAGGCAAAACGTCATTCTTTTCCTCAAGTGCAAGTCTCGGCATCCATTATCAGCTGATGATAGTAGTAACCTATTGATGCCTTCAAGTGTAAATAAGTTTCTTTGAATCTATTCAGTTGCCTTTCAAGTCTGGCCTGTTATAATGTTACACAAGGCTCTTGATGAAGCGATCTGTGACATAACATTTCTTTCTTAGACGGGCGGGTTTTGAAATGTGCGCCCAACATTGGCGGTCTTCTTAAGGGTTTGAAAAAAGAAAAAACATTCGTTTCTTCTCTTCTTCTTTTTCATCTACTTTTTACAAAACCTATCAAAATGGTAAGTTGTTGACTTGTGTCCATGACAAACAAAAGAAGAAGAAAAAAAATAGTAGTAGACTTGCTGGGATGCCTTTGTTGTTTACACTAGAGCTTCTTCAATGGGTTAACCCTACTACTTTTATAATTATTAATACTCATCATCTTTTTATATTCCATGTATCTGCTTTGAAACACATAGTCTTCTGGTGTCGGTGTCAACCCTGATTGTATGGAATTTTACCAAGAACTTAAACTTCGCAAGAAGTACAAGTACATCATCTTCAAGTTGTCTGGTAAGTCATGTGTATAAAAGAATTGGATGGAGCGCGTTGTTGTTATATATATATACTTCAATAGCAGGAAACCCTTCATAAGTCAAACTCAACTAACCGTCCATCTCTTCCTCTTTAATAGATGACTTTAAGGAAATTATTGTTGAATCCACTGCTGAAACTAGTACCTACGATGAATTTGTCGCCAAGCTCCCTGCTGAAGAACCTCGTTATGCCGTCTATGACTTTGACTATGAAAAGCCCGGAGAAGGTCAACGTAACAAGATCACCTTCTTTGCCTGGTAAGGAGGGAGGAAATTGGAATTGTGTTTTGCCAAGAATAGGGGAAATGGAATTGTTGTTTTAACTTTTTGATATTATTGATAGGACTCCCGATAATGCCAAGATCCGTCAAAAGATGGTGTATGCCTCTAGTAAGGAAGCCCTCCGTAGACAATTGGTTGGCTTTGCTATTGAAATTCAAGGAACTGACTTCTCTGAAGTAAGTTGATAATGAAGGGTTATGATGGATTATGTTTGTATACTAATTGATCCCTCTATTCTTCTTTCTTTTCTTTTCTTTTTCAGGTTGACTATGATACTGTGCTTGATAAGGCCTCTCGCTCTTCTTAATTGGATTACTTTTAAATCTATTTACCCTTTAGTCTTTAGTCCATAGACCTTAGTCTTTAGTTATATTACGTATAAAAAAAAAACACCTAAAAAAATAAAGGCCATGATATCTTTTTATTTTACTTGAAATAATAATAGACTTGATGTGATAAAATAGAGTATAAAAGAAGACAGGATGCCGGCACTTAGACATGGACCCTTTTCAGGTAATACAAAACGTGTTAGTTTAAATCGGATGTTAATTCTTTATTATGTGGTTCAAAGATTTGCATAAAAATAAAGAGGTAAATACAAAGAGTAACTAATACTATTCAAGATAAAGGGGGAATGCAAAGCATATAAAAGGAAGGGGAAGAGGGATGTGAGTGGAATCAAGTAGAAGATATTAATGTTAAAGTATTCTTTTTTGAAGGGTCTAATGAATGGCTATCTTCTAAGGATTGTGAAGGAGTCACCAAATCTTGTAATTCGTCAAAATCTTGAGATACATCTTGTTCATCCAAACCTAAAGTCAAAGAGCGTAATAGTTTGGTTAAGGACAATATGATATCAGATCATAAATAATGGTTAGTATATGTAAATAAAAGGATATTGATCATTGCCGGTCTATCAGGCGGTGTCCATTCGTTCAAATGTTGATCATCCAATGCACTTTTGGTGTTTTGTTGCGAGTAAAAGTATTCTTGTTCTATTCGATTGATCTTTTGTTGTACTTGATTCATCATGGTTCGTCGCAGAGCCAGTTTATCAAACTATCACATAAATAATAATAAAGAGAAAGATGTTTATTTACGATCATCTATTCACTATTTTACTTACATAAAATTTGTCAAAGGCAGATTTCTTTTGAGCAAGGAATCCATTCCTAAAGTGAGTTTCCATCAAAGCAAATCGACCTTGAGCCACACCAAGTTTTTGATTTCGTTTGTCCTGGATTTCCTTTAGTAATTTTTGATATTGGACATGAGATTGATCTTTCACCAGTTGTTCCAATGTTTCTAATTCATCAAGTCTGTATATGGAATAAGGGTTAAAATTAAATGAGATCATCATTATTTCATACTTACTTTTTCTTGACAATGATTCCTCGTTCGGCCTTCCTTGCATCCTTGGCTTCTTTTGTTAATCGTTGAGTTGTATTCCGAGTTTCACGTTCATTGTCATCATTAATGGTACCACGTGGAGGACTTTTGACACTCACTGATGCCGAAGAAGGAGATGATGACGATGGGGAAGCAATGGAAGGTGATGGTGATATTGTTGCTACTGTTGATCGTTTCTTATTGGATGTTTTATTATAATTATTTGTATGTCTACGTCTTTTTCCATTTGTATTGATGTTAGTGGATGACTCTTCATTGCTATTAGAATCCACAGAGAGTGATCGTGTGACACGTGAGTGATGATTGGTGGTAGTGGCAGATAATAAAGTAGTATTACTTTCATTGTCATTGTCATTCGTATAATCGGTTGTGGTTGTTGTTGCTGTCCCACTTGTTGGTTCAGACAAAACTCCATTTCGGTCTTCTTTTGTTGTTGTTGGAGAGTTTGATAAAGTAGATCGACTACTTCGTCTAGGTTGAATTCGTCCAACATGATGGCTGGTGTGAGTACTATTGGTGTTTGTTTCTGTTTTTGTTTCGTCCATCGTATCGTAATTGCTTTGACTGATCTTCAAAAAATGATATAATGGAAGAAGGGGGGGGGAAGAAGTTAAAAGAAGA
Source organism: Chlamydoabsidia padenii (assembly GCA_025330725.1). Classification (NCBI taxonomy): domain Eukaryota; kingdom Fungi; phylum Mucoromycota; class Mucoromycetes; order Mucorales; family Cunninghamellaceae; genus Chlamydoabsidia; species Chlamydoabsidia padenii. The sequence continues at coordinate 1,224,893 of JAIWND010000005.1, read as the reverse complement.
CAAGATCAAATTATAAAAGTAATAGTAGTAGTGGTAGTGGTAGTAGTAGTATTAGTAGTAGTAATAGAAGAAGAAGAATATATGTATATAAACCAAGTTAACAAGTATAGTAATATAGATAATCAATAGTAACAAGGATGTTGATGAATTAAAAGTGGAGCGGAGGAGAAAGAAAGAAAAGAAAAGAAAAATGGTGTTGTGGACAAAAAAAAAAAAAAAAAAAAAAGAGGGGGCGGGCGGGGATTTCAAAAAGCGCCAACTGATAAGTGACACTATCCATTGATTGTTTCCACCTCACATTTCCTTCATTTCATTGAATGTAAGATCATTTGATCAAACTATTACTAATTCTTTAAACGTCCCACTTGTGATGAGATGGGAAGACACTTTATTGTTTCACGCAAGTATCATCGGGATATATATATATATTAAACCCCAAAAATAATGGATTACTCTATCGAGATCAGAATGATATGTATTCATTCATATCTATGAACTGTATATACATTGCCATTGAGAATCATGACTACAGTATCATACTGTACATATAGTATGTACATATGCACTATTTTAAAAAAGTCTTTGATAGAGTGTCCCCATTCTACCATGGCACGTTTTGTACCTTTCGTGAATATAGCATTTCCTTCCTTCAACTTGGTAATAGATGTGTGTTTTGTGATGGGTAACAAACAGACACAGAACTGACGGATGTATTTAAGAATATCACTTGTCTTGAAGGGTTCATGTCTTCCCTTTATGGCAAAAGGTACTCAAAAAGGGAGAGCAAGAAAACCCTTGAGCGGGATTTGAATGTTCCGGTATTTCTATTTTCCTGTGAGGGGGTTTTCTTTCTTTTCTCTTTTCTTCTTCTTTTTAAAACTTAATTCAATACAATCATGGCTACAGCTACTGGAAGCCATTTGGCACGTCTTCGTGACTTGATGAAGTCAGAAAAATACAATGTGGATGCTTTGTAAGTAAAAAAGAAAAATTAGAGGATCAATGTATGATAGCTAATGGTGCTTTTTCTTTTCTTTTTTTTTTTTTTTTTAATGTCGTAGCCTTGTGCCCACTGAAGACGCTCATCAGGTATGTGATATAACCCAATCATTTCATTCAAGACTAACCAATGTTATTATCTATACTATTGATAGAGTGAATACATTGCTGACTGTGATAAACGACGTGAATGGATCTCTGGTTTTACTGGCTCTGCGGGTATGTTGAGTACGTGTCGGGGCTGCTTTTGGATTCTCACGCTATTTTATATATATACATATATCATATTCATCATATAGGTTTTGCTGTGGTGACACTCGATCAAGCAGCATTATTTACTGATGGCCGATACTTTCTTCAAGCTTCCAAGCAACTTGATAGCAACTGGATTTTGATGAAACAAGGCTTACCTGGTGTACCAACATGGCAAGAATATCTCGTCAAGGTAAGAAAGGGAAAGGTATACAAGAACAGGATTAGTTATTAAGAGGAACATTTGTCTATACTACTAGGAACTTCCTTCAGGTTCACGTATTGGTTTGGATCCTACCTTGATCACTTCTGGTAAGTTCAGCTCCCAGAAAGAAAAAAAAGAAAGAAAGTAGTAAATAAATTCTCTCTCTCTAGCCGATGCTCGTCATCTCTCTGCTGAACTCGTTACAAATGGATCTACTCTGGAACCTATCTTTGACAACCTTGTTGATCTTGCTTGGGGTGCGGATCGTCCTGCTGCTCCTGATCATAAAATAGTGACTCATCCTATCGAATTCTCTGGCAAGGCTCATCACGAAAAGCTCAAGGAATTACAAGATCATATCAAGGAAAAGGGGGCTGCTGGTATTGTTGTCTCTGCTTTGGATGAAATTGCCTGGGTGTTCAACTTACGTGGTTCCGATATTGATTGTAATCCTGTCTTTGTCTCTTATGCCATTATCACCGACACTGACGCTACACTGTATGTCAATCCCAACAAGGTGACTCAACAAGTACAAGATCATCTCGGTGACCATGTCTGCGTGAAACCTTACTCTGACTTCTTTGGTGATTTGGTTGAAATGGCTCCTGTTTTGCGTTCTTCTCAAAAGAAGTTGATTATTGATTCCAAGACAAGTTTGGCAGTTGAAGCCGCTTTGGGGGAAGTAAGTCTATTGGAAGAGGAGGCTAATGATTCACTAAATTATGGACTCACCAAAATTCTCTCTCTCTCTCTCTTTATTTATTTTATTTTTATAATATCAAGGATAACATTGTTGAAGAACGATCTGCTATCACTGATGCCAAGGCCATCAAGAACGAAGCTGAATTGAAGGGTATGCGTGATTGTCATATTCGGGATGGTGCTGCTTTGGTACAATACTTTGCTTGGCTGGAAAAACAACTCAAGGCTGGTGTGCAATTGGATGAAGTGGATGGTGCTGATCGTCTTGAACAATTCCGTGCTGCTCAAAAAGACTTTGTAGGTTTATCCTTTGACACCATCTCATCTACTGGCTCTAATGGTGCCATTATTCACTACAAGCCAGAAAAAGGTGAATGCAAGATTATTGATCCTACTTTGATCTACCTCTGCGACTCTGGTGGCCAATACAAGGATGGTACTACTGATGTGACTCGTACTTTACACTTTGGTGAACCTACGGCCTATGAAAAACGATGCTTTACTCGGGTCTTGCAAGGTCATATTGCTATTGATGCTGCTGTCTTCCCTAAAGGAACCTCAGGTAAAGACCACTACATATAATCATTCTTCTTTCTAACCTTTCCTTCTTCTTCTTCACTCTAGGCTACTTGTTGGATCCTTTTGCAAGGCACGCATTGTGGAAAGATGGGCTTGACTTTAGACATGGTACTGGTCATGGTGTAGGATCATTTTTGAATGTCCATGAAGGTCCACATGGTATCGGCATCCGTATCGCTTATAACGATACCCCCTTGGCAGCTGGCATGACTGTGACAGATGGTAAAACAAAAAACAAAAAAAACAAAAAGAGAAGAAATGGAAGGGATAATGGCCGAATACTTACACAAATGTTGATTACTTTGATAGAACCTGGTTATTATGAAGATGGCAAGTTTGGTATTCGCATTGAAAACGTCTTGGTTGTCCGTGATGCTAACACACCAAACAACTTTGGCGATCGTGGCTATCTTGGATTCGAACATGTGACACTGGTGCCTCTTGGAAGAAAGCTGATCGACATTGACTTGTTATCCCCTGATGAAAAGAAATGGGTTAATGATTATCATGCAGAAACACTCGAAAAATTGACTCCCTTGTTGACTTCCGATGCTGATGCTCTTGAATGGCTGAAGAAGGAAACTTTACCCATTTAAACTTAACGCTGGATCTTACTTTATCTCTATATGGCTTTGTATCTACCTTTTGTATATGTTTTATCTTCATCTAGTTTAGTCTTACTAGTTTTATTAATTAAATAAAAACAACAATAAAATATACGATGTTTAAAAAAGGGTTGAAAGAAATGATCAAAAGCAATCGTACATAGGAAAAGAAATCAAACAGTCAGTTAGTACATTGATCAGCCCCTTTTGTCTATGGAAATGATAAATCTTACCACCGAAGTGCAGTGTGTGTGGGTTGCGTTAACTCCCCGGGAAAGATTAAGCATATGTAAGGACTGGACTGGGCATAGAAAAAAAGAGTCGAATAGGCATAGAGAGAGCGGGTTCATACCAAGTGGCCAGCATTCCTACATGAATTGTTTGATTGTATCACCGTTGAAGCCTGACTGACCACATTGGCAGTGGCGGAAGGAGAGCGGATTCATCCAACTATATTGAAAGTGGAGGAAGGAGGGCGGAAAGAAGACATAAAGGACGAAGAAAAAAAAAAGGTGAAAGTAGACCCTTCTTATAGGATACAGGAAGGGATAAAAAGTTGTCAGTCAGTGCTGGGGAATTGATAACGTGTGAAGCACATGTATTTGAGTTAGTTTCACTATTTACAAACGATCGATTTATGCTGATCATCAGTCAATACATGTAAGAGCTAGAATGTAATGGTGGCGGAATTTCACATAAACCCCGATCAATGCAAAAAAAAAAGAGTCTGCTTATGGTAATGTCATGTGTATCTATTATGAAACGTTTGTTGGAAATAGGTCAAGGAATGTTCATGGTCACTTTTGTCATTAGCATCACCTGTCCACTGAGGCAGTAGAGCTCTCTTAAGAATCAAGGCGAGAGTAAGCGGGTTTTGAAATAAGTTTTGTCTTGTGTGTCAATTTTCATTCTGCAACTTTTTTTTTACAAAGTCAGGGTAAAACGATCTTGAGGCTATGCTGCTCCATACAGTGCACTTGGTACAATGGCCATTATGTAAACTTTGTTGGAAGTAGGCTAAGGAATGCACATGATCACTTTTGTCATTAGCATCACTTATCCACTGAGGCAGTAGAGCTTTCCCAAGATTCAAGGTGAGGGTAAGCGGGTTTCGAAATAAGTTTTATCTCGTGTGTCAATTTTCATTCTGCAACTTTTTTTTTTTTTTTTTTTTTTTCCAAAGTCAGGGTAAACGATCTTGAGGCTATATTGCTCCATACAGTGGACTTGGTATATTGGCCATTATGTAAAGTTGGTTGGAAATAGGTTAAGGAATGCTCATGATTACTTTTGTCATTAGCATCACTTGTCCATTAAGGCAGTAGGACTCTATCAAGATTTAAGGTTTTGCCTTGAGTGTCAATTTTTCTTGCAAAAATCATTTCAAATCCCGTCAGTCCTTAGTCAGAGTTGGAAGGAGCTTTTACCGCTCCATTGTCAACGGATCCTAATGATTAAAGTGGCTATGTGGACACGATGACCCATTTCCAACATATCTTACCGCAAAGTCAAGTAACAAGGTTTTTGTGTTAGTGTGTTTAGGCTTGCAATGACTTTTACCTTTCCTTTGTGACGAAGATATTTTTTTCTATGATAGACGAAAGAAAACTTCATTTTCAAACGCCGAACACCAACATTTTGTGTGCCTAGCAGTTCCCGATTACTTTTTTTAGATAATCCTAACCGTGTTATTACAAACATCAAGAGAAAGAGATAAGACAATACTTTATTTTTTATTATATCACATATTAGTCTATACTATAACAGCTATTTTACAATTTGGAATTCGCCTTTCTTTATCCTTGGCCCAACTTTTGATCATTTTTTGTAAGGTTTTGCTACCGGAGGCATCAATAAAACGGACACTGCTCCTGAGTTTCTTGTATCAGACCACCGTGCTTGCCACACAATCCACCTATCCCTTGGCAGCCGCAGAAGAAGATTGATTGAGTCGTTGCTTTGTTGTTCATTGTTATACATAATTGCCATCATAGTCGTCGATGGATGTCGATTCAGATAAATAGATGATCAGTCGCCCAACTCGTTGCCTGTGTTTGCTGGTATTTGGGCCACCGATCCACCTAAACATACAGAAAGAGAAGAGAGAGAAAAGTATTAATATCAGTCTTGATGAGCCCAGTTTACAGAAACACGCTTCTCTTTGCTTTTCATTCCGTATGTTTTGCTCTTTTTTTTTTTTTTTTTTTTTTTTTTTTTTTTTTTTTTTTTTTTTTTTTTTTTTTTTTGCTTACCTTTGCCACGTTGATCCAGTTTAAATGAGTTTCAATATAGAGTCGCCATCGTCAGCAAGATACCACTACCGAGTTATGTCCATCGTCACCTATTCGTTTCATTCAGTGTGAGCTACTTTATTGACCATCAAACCACCGTTTTGTGCCGCCTTCCAATATAACCAAAGTGAAGGAATAAAAGAGTGTGTATATAAAGTCCAACAGTCGGGGAAAGTCAGGTTTGATGTGGCCTCTTCACCATGCTATAAAAAAAATAAAAATAAAAGAGTCCAAGGCATTATATATGGTGAGAATTGTTCCGTTCAGTAATAAAAAATGTGTTGGTTTAGACAAAGAAAAAGAGAGGGGGGGAAAAAGAGAAGACGAAGCCTTTGAACGCAAGTCCAGAAAGTCCGCCCCGCCTGAGTTCAAAAAAGTAAAAGTAATAATTTTCAAAAAAAAAAAAAAAAAAAGCCCCCCAGTGATCAAAGAAAAATCCCGCCTTTATAGCGGAACTTGATTTATTTTCATTTTCATCTTGTAATGTGGGGTATTTATTCATTCCTTATAGTGATCAAATCTATAAGAAATGAAAGGGAAAACTTTTTCCTGTGCTTCCAGTAAATTAACAAATGGCATACGTATTATGTCTAAAGTGCTATGGACACTATCAGAACCAATACTCCAAATGTTACTTTAGCGATAGAAGGTTCCTCCCGAAGGGAACATACATGCAGGTCAAACCCGAAGAATAAAGTTGTAAAGAGAGAAAAATAAGTGGTCTTTTATAGTTTTTTGTCTGAGAAAACAGTCCCACCTTTCGATTGGCAGCTGGGTCCCAAGCCCCAAAAATTTATTCCCCACGACGTGAAAGTCACCGAAATAGAGCAGCTGACAATCTCTACCATAAACGGACAAGCTCTGAAAAATTGCATTTCTCCCTCTTCTCTAATCAACTAGCCTTTAATTTAAACAAGCTTCCCTTCGAAAACCTGTGCTTGACAAACAAGTTGTACCCCCGCACTCCTTCCTATTGCTTACTACGGTACTGGTCATGATTAATCCACACAAAAAGGAATCCACCAATCACTTGATGGTTGTTCATACAACATGGCTATTTTGTGGTCAGTATGAAAGTGAAGCTCATCTTAACACTTCGTCTTCGGTGTTGTGGATCTGATATTAAAGGTAAGTCAATGCACTTTAATGATACTCTATTGAAATTGTTTCTTATTTACACTAGGCTTTCGTCTTTAGGAGCTCTTCCTCTAGTCATGATGGTAGGTCAATATTCTTCAAAAGATACAATGGCTAAATTGTTTTTCACTTTATCTTACAATAGATCACTTGATACTTTATCGTCTATTGGTGTATTGTAATCCTCCTTTGGATTTGGTGTGTGAAGTCTTCTGTTGGTGGTCAAATGGGTTGTGTTGGTAAAGTGGGATGTCTAGAAGGGAATACATTTATGCAGAACTGCCCTCGTCTCGGTCCTATTGTCTTTGAGGGCACCAGTTATAACGCTCTATTTGACCCTTGGGAATGAATCATGATGTATATAGTTTTTTGATTCCTTGTTGTAAGTGGAGGAGAAAAAAAAAAGGGAAGACGGCGTTTTAATCACACTTCTTCCTCTGATTGTAGGCTTTGGCTTCTTGTTGGTGGTTTCACTGTATTGTGGCAAGGAACGACGTAAATGACAAGATCACCTCCAACAAATATTTGAAACGACGATAATGGACTAGGATTCCCATTATTACAAAGGATAAGGCGACCGAAGCGCAACAATGGATAGCAATATACGAATTTATGGCGGAATTCATTGGCTTCGATCCTGTGGAAAAGGTGGATGAACTACAAGATGTGTCAAAGGTCAAATTACGAATTGGTATACTGGACTATAACCCTATTATTCAAAAGGACTGGGTGGTTCTGAAAGGCAAATTCTTACCTTAATAAGGTGGTGACTGAAGACATGTTATGGTGGCCATTGACTCAAACAACTCAAGATGGCAATTGGGGCGTGGTTATATATATATATATATATATATATATATATATATATATATTATTGGTGTTTATTGTATTATCATATTATTATTGGTATTATGCCTTACTATCCTATAGACTATCTAGTATAAATATCCCCACAATCTTAATAAATAAAAAACCAACTTATTCACTACATATACTTTACTGTCTAATGATCTAACTAACATATTATAGGACCACACTTCATTTCACCTGATTTCAATAAACCAACGTACTCTATAACAAAAGTCAAGTTCCCAGATTTTTTTTTTCGCCGATCAGATTTTCCTCAAAAGTACCCACCATTCAGCTGGTGTTAGTATGTTTAGGCTTGCGATGACTTTTACCTTTTCTTTGCGACAAAGATTTTTTTTAGGCGAAAGAAAGCTCCATTTTCAAATGCCGAACACCAAAATTTAGTGTGCCTAGCAATTCCCGATTTGGGGGCATGATCATGGAGGGGAAGCGTTGTCAGTCGATATTTCGTTACTCGTTGTAGAGACCAAGTTCATATATGCAGTCTCTCTCCACCCAACTTCTCCCCGTGTCGCCCTCTTTGTGAAGGCACTCACTCCAAAAAAAAAAAAAAAAAAAAAAAAAAAAAAAAAATCAACTGCTCACTCTACCATGTTTTGTGAAAGTCTCTCTCTACCCAGCTTCTCCCGTGCCCCCTCTTTGCGATGGCATTCCATTCCATTTCTATTACTGTGAACACGTCGCTGCGCAAAAAGCGGGATTTCGAAGTTTTATGGTGATGAAGAAGTTTGAGATGTCCGTACGATTTGGCGTTTAAAAAACAACAGCAGGATTTTATTTATATAGAAGAGTATTTTGTTGTACTGTAACTGCACTACTGTTATATTTTAAGTATTAGTTTAAATCAATAGCTATGATATACTCTACATTGCCTTCTGCTCCCTTTGGCCAAATTGTCGGCACCCTTCGGGTACTGCCTGCGGCCCAAATTTGTCGATACGTTTACGTTTAAGTGTGGACTTACAATAGCTTTTTGATGGGGTCAGGGACCGCACCAATCAACTGACAGCATCGACGTTTCAAAAAGACAGGGAAAGACTGGGATTAAAGACGTTGAGTTTGAGATTTGTTGTCCTTTTTTTTATAAGAGATTTTCTATAAGAGATATTCCCCTCTCATTATCATTTGAAATATGTCATTCTCACTCTATTATTACTGTCAATTTATCAATAAAGCTCTACTTTGTAATCCATGCTCTACGGATCCCAATGCCATTTTAAAACCCCGGTCATTTGAATCCCGACACCTAAATAGGAACCCCCTTTTTAATTTTATCTCTCTTTACCTTTCTTTCTTCACTTTTTTACTCATTCCCCCTCTCAAAAACACAATCGAGATCTTCTATACAGCATAATACGCTATTGAATTTTATCAATACACACCATTGACCCTTTCGACACTTTGGATTCGTACAAGCATTTCGATCGTTAATGATGCAACCAAGTGGATCTTCCTCACCCAACGTAAAGATAAAACATGGTCCAGATACAGTATATAAAAAAGATATACTAACGTATACTATTTATTCAACATGTAGATTACACAAGATAAACAAGCCAAAGAAATGAATGGTGAAAACAATGGTAGAAACAACAGCCAGGTAAGACTATTGAAGAGGGGTGGGGGTTGGGGCAAGTTTACGTGGGTCCAATTAACATGGATCTCTTCTAGATAGTATCCACATGCAGTGTATCTTCAACAACCCTACGTCATCAAAATAGACCAAAATCCTGCTTATCACCACAAAATAATCAACAACAATGGGATATTGAATTGGCCACGGAAATTGGACAAAGTTTAATGTTGGAAATCAGACGCATGCAAGAACTCCTACAAGAAAAGAATGACTCCCTGTCGATACTATCATTAGAAAAGGCGGACGCATATCAGAAGCTGGATGAACTCACAAATCAATTGAAGCAACGGTCGATTGCCCTAGGTAAGTAAACATCATCCCCCCTTCTCCTTTTAATCTGATTTACGCGCCCTCTCTCCTAATTTTTTTTTTTTTCATTTTATTGGCGTGTATAGAATGTGTAAAGGAAGATCTCTGGAACTTGGAATTGGAGAAGCAAGAACTCACTCAACAGGTCGATCAACTTCAACAGCAGCTACAAAAAACGATGGCCGATCAGTCTAGATCTTTAGGTCGGGAAGAAAAACTCACATTGGAACTCGAATGTCTCAAGCAGCAACAGTTGGTTTGGAAAGAAGATATGGATGGCTCAAGACAAGACAAACTAGATCTGGTGGTTTTGAAGAAAGAGCTCGCTGTTTTACAACAAAATCAAGCCCCAAACATCAAGTCGACAGCTCATCTTTATATGGTCTCTCCTGGTGATGATGATGTACCTGACTTGCATGGTAATGATCAGCCTTTACACTTAGCACCAACTCGAATACTTCCAACAGCATCTTCCTCTAGTCCATTGGTTCAACATGTTCAACAGCAACGTCATCAAAGACAACGGCAGTATGACGAACTCGTTATTTTTAATACCACTCTACAATCCTCTCTACAATCAGCCAATATCACCATACAAGAATTACAACATTCATTGGACAATGAACAGAAAAAGCGGATGGAAATGGAGACTTTGTGGCGTGAAACTCAAGAAGCGGCAGAAGAAGAAACTTACCTATCCTTATCTACTGACACGGCACCTGTATCGACAAGTTTTGATCAACAAAACAATCTATCAAGATATCCACCATCACCCGTAGAAATGGAGAACTCAGAAGGGTATATGATCGACAAACGGTATCATCAACATACATTTTTATCTCTTAGTGATGAACTCTCTTTGGCTTCTGGTGCTCTATTATCACCAACATGCCCAGATGTGCATAAATCAACATTATGGTCATCAGAAATATTAACAACGCATACCAATTTAGATGACATGGGACCTACGAATGCTTCTTCAATTACTATAATTAGCGAACCTACTCATACCAAAGCTCCATCAGCGGAACATGGCGATTCGATAATACAAAACAACACTGACACATACGGATCCTTATGGTCGACAGGAAGCTATATTTATCAACCCTCTTCTACTTTACAGCAGCAGCAGAATAATAGCGCCAGTGTGTCCAGTAATCCAGCTTTCAACAGCTCTACTAAACACTCGGACAGTGACCATCGGTGTATCAGGGCTTTGACACGGACAATGATCGGTGATTGGATGTGGAAATATACTCGAAAAGTGATTGGAACCAAATTCTCGGAAAAACGGCACAAGCGCTTCTTCTGGCTTCACCCTTACTCAAAAACTTTATATTGGAGCACTCAAGAACCGGGACTCAATGGATATCAATACAAGACAAAATCTGGTAGGCAAAGAAGAAGAAGATGATGATGATGATGAAAGAGGGGAAGGGGTCTTGACTCTCTCTTTTTTTTTTCTCTCTCTTTCTCTCTCTCTCTCTCTCTTAATAGTGACGATTGAATCCTTTGTGGTGGAAAATCATGGTGGGCTTCCTTGCTTATATATACAAACATCTGATCGTGATCTCAAGATAGAATGCTTGGATGACTCGTCATGTATGGATTGGTCCAATTCTTTGAAATATCTTCTGATTGATTCCTCGCTTGGCATGTCTTCTCTTATTGGCCAGAAACCATATCGGAAAAAGTGGCAACTGACAACCACTAGCATACTCGGCAATAGCAAGAGTCTCAGACGATATTATGCGAAGAACCAGTCAGCAAAACACCATAGTCAAAACCTTCCAACAAGCGACTGTCACATTGATTCCTCAATGTCATCATCATCCCTCTATTTATCGTCTCCACATCAACAGTTCAGTGATTTGACAACAGGTACAGCTATAACAACACCACACGATTCCACCATCGATGATACCAACGCCAACAAACTTGCTTGTTTTACAAAGTCCCCACAAATATGACTCCTCTGGGTTTAACAAGTTATCACAACAGGTTATGTGGTTATTTATTACTAGATACTCCTATCATTACATTCCATTAGTCATAGATAACCCATATTCTTGACTCTATCAATTTATCCCTTTAAATTGTTTATTTATTTATTGAATTATGTACCTAAATAAAAAACAAACTGTATGTATACTATAACTATGTGAATTAAAAAAAAAAAAAAAAGAGGAGGGATCTATCTAAACATGGTGTCAATATATTGATTATATTCCATGGCATCTTCATAAGAGGAGCGTGGCATATCAATTTTCAGGTGATCGACAATATCGTCAGGTACCAGGCACATTCGGAGATCCAATTCGGTCACATAAGGTTTGTCGCCAGCGATGGTTCGGAATGAATCCCGGATTTGTTCAGGGGTAGACTTGTCTTCGGTCACCGACACCATAAATCGAATAAACTGTTCAAACGAAGCATGTTCATGGCGACTTGTGACATGACTAAACACTTGATCAAAGTAATCATCGTCGTAAAATATCCCAAGACTGGCCAAGGCAGCGTTGAATTCGATGGCGGATAATGTGTTGCTGTTGTCCTTATCAAAATGTCGGAAGGCCTGTTCGAATTCTTCCAGTTGTGCAGGTGTCAAGTTTGTCATGTTTCGGGATACGATCTAATAATAAAAAAAGAAAAAGAAAAAAAGGCAAAACATTAGAATTCGGTCATCTACCATTTCTTTGTATGACTTGTTTACCTGGTTTTGTATAAAAGCATTCTTCTTTTGGATGGCCTGCTGTAATAAATCCAACCCAAATGTTAAATCCTCCACAGAGTAGACAGTGTAGTCGTTTTCTTCGGTATTGGCATCGATACAGTTTTGATCCAGTACTTGCACCTTTTGTAACGTGGCAGTCAATGGTTCGATTTTCTTTTGAAGGAGTTGTACACGCTTGAGTTGATTCTGATAAAGTGACCGAAACGGGAAAAAAGTTAGTTGCATTATTTCAATAAAGCGCACCACAGTATGACTTACATCTAGATCACCGTCTAATAAAGATTGTTCCATGGATATACTGTCTAGTTGTTGTTGGAAGTCATTGGCAGCTTGAGCATAGGCTTTTCGTAGATTTTCCTTGATCCTAATAAAAACATAAAAGCCATTAGTAACATACATGTAATCATCATCATCTTTCATACTTACTCCCTGATCTTGCTATTGATACTCCGATGATAAAAGGCTTCATTTTGTAACAGTTCACACCATATGTTATCAAGATCCTATATGTAAAAAAAATCATTAGTACACAGTTCATATTGTATTTTGTTGATTTATTGAAATTACCTGTAGAGTGAGACCTTCAGGGGGATAGTAAGGCTTGAGGTTGTATGTCTTGAGTTTTGTCTGAATGTTACCTAACAAAGAGTCGATTTCCCGTTTTTCAGCCACCCATTCCCGTTTTCGCGTGTTCTTGTAATGATTGAATTCCAACCCCTTTTGTTTAGTTGCCACATAATGATCGGTCAATACAGTAGATTGCCATTCGCGCTGTGCCAAGAGTACCGCATCCATTAAAGTCAACACCCGCCTTTCATAGTCATTCCGCATCTGCCACACTGATGCAATCACTTCAGCAAATTTCGCCACCCGTCGTCCTGCTGTTTCCACTTTGTCCAAGGCTGAGAAGGCGTGAAAGTATTCGGCTACGTAGGTCATCACAGATCGTTCATCGGGTTTAGATATGTCGCATACATCTTCGACGTCTAACAACTGAGGGATGCCCAAGTGTTGTTCGGCTACGTTGAATGCGAGTGCTGTGTTTCCATGTCGATCGGTTTTATCAAGTGCATCAAAATCTAGTAGGTCAGGTCGGTGTCGGTGAATCAAGGCGCAACTATTTCAATTGATAAATGGCATTAGTGAGAATTTGACATCGTTTTATTTTATTTTATTTTTCACTTACAATGCAAGGCCATCAGTCCAACTGTATGTAAAATCACGGACATCGACTTCACGATAGGGCGCTGTTTTCCGTTGGCACCATAGTAGTAATCCATCCTTGGCGTTTTTTCCTTCCTGACTATACAAGAAAAAAGGGAGGAAGGCATGAAGAAGTTATGTAAGTACAATAGGGTCATACTTTTGTGATTACTTTTCATTTATGTTTTTTACCTAATGTCAGCAATAGTGAACCGAAGGATGATAGTCCAAAGCATACCAAGAATCAGTTTCAAGTTTTTATCCACAATGTCTATAAACCAGAGATAAAGGTTAATTATATGCGTTGTTGTTGTTGTTGTTGTTGTTGTTACCTTCAGCACCGATATTAGTCAAAGCTACACCACGCTGTTTGATGAATTCCAAAGCCATATTGACATTTTCCACATACTGTATTCGCATTCGAGGATTTCTGTTATACCGTCCCATAGAAGCATCACCAATGATTTCCTATCAAACATATCCGTATCAATAACAAACACATCCGTCAGTTTTCGTTGTTATCCAATTCAGTCCTTTTTTGCTCACTTACCAGTAGTTGAATCAGAGTCACCCCATTAGCAAGGTCATCCGCCAAGTTTTGAATATGTTGTACACCTCTTATATCCAGTTTATTATTAAGCCTACAATAATGAAAAAGAAGAAAGGTGAGTAACACGGCAGAATAGACATGTCAAGGGGTCAGGGCAAACTTTTAAAGGACCTACCATTTTGTAAACGCTAAAAAAGATAAAGTAAAAGTAGGCAAGTAAGTAATGATGTTAATAAAAGCCCTTTTTCTTCAATAGCACTTACTTTTTTGTTGAATGAGTTCCCAAGTTTTGTCCATGATTCTTGCTGTATAACGTAAAAGAGGTAAAAGAGAAGGGTAGGTTGAGAAACCAAAGGCACGCTTTACTTTTTTTTCTCTTGCCTTAATCATTCTTTTGGATTACCAGAATCTTCAATCGGTTGTTGCAAGGAGCTTGATAGCAGGAAGGAAGCACGGTGTGACATTTGGTTTTGGAGAGAGTAGAGAATGGAGAAATGAGAAGGAGAGGAAGAAAAAATAAATAATTGAGAAAGAAAGAAACCTTTTTTTTTTTTTTTTTTTTGTTTTCGTTTGTCCAAATTTGGTTGCTATTGGGCGGGATGTGAAATTGGACTTTGGAATGATAGTGTTTACAAAATGACATGTTTAAGCACCACACATGCATTGTCAAGCACTCAGCATTGATTAAATGAATCACTTTTTATGAAGACACGGTCGCTGTATGTGATGATCTGAGAATCAAGTTTCTTATTTAGGATTGGCTCATGATGTTAAAGCGCATGAGAAAACGTTTGATTGTGGCCGAGATACTGAAATCGACATCCTTAAAAAGTTTTCACCACTCCTTGGAACGTAATTCATCTGATATATAAAATAAGTTTATTAACTTTCTTTATGTAAGATATCAAAAAGCATAGGCAGACAAAAAAAAAACATCAAAGCCGGATTTTGAAATTTAACCTAATCTTGCATGATTCCCGCCGACCCAAAACGAATCCTTTCAGTGGACACAATAGATTGATAACTACTTAATAATTCATGCCTACTATGATGAAAATGATGTCATTGATGCCATTTATACTTATGGCGTGCTAGAGAGAGAGGGAGAGAGTCAAATTAGACTTATCAAAGCATTAAACGCGCCAGTATGCAAAAGGGAAAGTGATCGGAGTTGATTATAAATTCCGATCATCTACTCTTCCGCCCTCGAACATAGCAAGGATTGATGATCTACTCTTGGATGTTACAGAAGTGAAGGTAAATACAGCAAAGAAAGGGAAAAAGAAGAAGAAGAAGAAAACTATGGTCAGAGTTCCATAGTGTAAATTTGAAGTGCCTCCGAGCAACACCCACCTCCTGGATCAAAAATGAACGGCCATTATGACACAGGGACAAACTTTATGGTTAGGAGATTTGGAAAAACAAATCCCCCTTTGATCTAGCACTTTGCTGCTTAATGAGACCGGGTGACAACAATCATCTTTCTACCGAAATATTCGAATCCCGCAGGTAGCCCATCAAGACCATGCCAGGAAACGCGGGTTATTACCATGATGTGGACATGAGACAAATATTTACCCCTTTTTAACACACAGTAAGACAGAAGACATTGTAAAAAAGTAGTTTTTTATTATAGAGAGACGGAGAGTTATAAAAAAGGAGGACTAATTTAGTTTCGGGGTTTTAATTAAAAAGTGAATGAGAGGGAGAGAGATGAGATGGGGTAGGAGAGTATAGACAAAAGGAAGAGAGGACATGTACATGTTAACTACAAAACATATAAACAGGAGAATCAGAGTATCATCATTTGGTTGTAAATATGTTGATCATCATGGGAAGAAGGAGGATAATAAAAAGGAGCCTGTTGCATCATCGACTTGTCCAGAGTAGTAGCAGCAGCATGATGATGATTTGAATACATGGTATCGACAGTAGTAGCAGATAAGGCGGCATTCATCATAAAAGAAGAAGGTTCAGGAGTAGCAGATGGTGAGATGGTCAAATCACGACTCATGGTGCTATCATCCATCAAGGGAGAAGCCAACAAGACCAGCTTGGGAGCCAATACCGGAATGCAAGTGAGAAGATTCACAACCGCCTGTTGTAACATGTCATGATGACCTTGGATTTCATGGGTATAGAGTAGACTTGCTTGTTTACCTTCAGAGAAGTCACCACAACGTACCCATTCTTCTTCTGCCGCCTGATATTGTTGGTTGAGACACATGGAGAAGATCAATTGTTGAGGATCAATTTGGATATTGAGTTGATCAATCGCAGTATCATCAGTTGATCCAAAGGAGAGTTGACGGATAGCACCAAATGGGATATGGATACGGAATTGTTGACCCTCCGCTTGAATTTGCCATACCAAATAATCGTTGGTGCAGTAACATAATAATCCCCATTCCGAATTGGTGTTAATATTGGCGAATCGTGTCCAAGTACCGATACGAAGCAAGTGTGCAGGAAGTGTCACAATGTTGGATTGGTTATGATTCAAACCCAGAGGACCAGATGTATTGAATGGGTTCAGACTTGAAGCTAAAAAGAAAAAAAGAAAAAGAGGAGATTATTAAACATGTCAATCATTATATATATATATATATATATATACATAATACATCTTTCATCTTACCTTGTTGATGACGAAGGTTCATATCTTCAGACATACATCTTGGTGCCAAAGGGGCCGGTGCAAGTTTCGGTTTTTCAGATTTAGAAGCAGATCGAGGTCGACGTTGGAATGAGCCGCAGGATGATGGTTGATGTGTTCTAGCCGAGTCTGCAGAAGATGACAAGTTGTTGGTAGCATTCCTTTCTTCAAACAGTTGAGGAGTCATCAATGTTCGAAAAGTTGCATTGAATCGATTATTGGTGGCAGGTGTGGTTGATCTTGAAGAAGAAGAAGCAGGAGTTGAAGAGTTGTTCCCACCAGGGGCACCAGCAGTAAACTTGCCATTAGCCAGATCCTCCAATTTTCGTGCTTTGGCCCGTCGATTCTGGAACCATATTTGGACAGTCCGTTCGGTGATACCAAGAGATAAAGAGAGTCCATGTCGAATAGAAGAATCAGGTAAAGGGTTTTTGGCAAAAGAGGCTTGAAGTGATGCTATATGACTTGTCGTAAGATGAGTTCGTTTCCTGGTCGGTCGGGTTATACCATTCTTGTTCAATGTGCTGTGGTGAGTGGTGCCATGAGAAGAGGGTTCAAAAGAATGTGTAATCATGATAAAGAAGAGAATGCTTTGGTTTGGGTAATGAATGGGTTGGGAATATACAGAGAAGAAGAGGTGAAGCGTGAACCAGCACGGATAAGAGGATAATATGTGAAAGAAAGGATAAAAAGAAGAAGAAGAAAGACAGAGAAAGAGAAAAAGGAAAAATGTATTTTTATAAATTTCAAAAAAAAAAGGGGGAGTCTAAGTGTAGGCGGAGTTGAAATATTTAGGAAGGGGGCATCATACTCAACTTGATGGGAACGACGAAACAAAGACATGTCAAAGGTTACACCATGTTGGACTGACAATGAAAAAAAAAAAGTAACTTTTCCTTTACACTCTCTTTGCCAAGACCAATCCACTTGCCCAAAGCCCTCTGACGCCACCTGACTATCGGTTCGCTTGTTGAATAAAGACAATATGCGCTATTTTTAGTGACATACGTGAAAGCAAAAGACAAAGATCGTCAAACCACATAGACACCCTGTGCCTACATACATCGCCATATGCAAATACTCACAGAAATTTGAGCTTTTTCTACTTTTTTCTATTGCTCATTTAATGTATTTGGTTTTCCTTGTATGATGAATACATCACTATGAAGATAGATATGGTATGCATGTCTCACTTTCATCATTGGTAATTGGTAGATCCTTTTCAAGATTCGAGACTCACCAACAGAATAGCCCTGTTTCTGTACTTTCAATCTCCTCAGGGTCTGGAGCCAAAAGAAAAAAAAAAAAAAAAAAACTATTTAAAAACCCGAAGGGTCCCTTTTGGGGGGGGGAATAAAGTAATTGGCAACAAATTTTTTTCTTTTCCCTCTCTTTCCGTTTAAAAACACTTTTTTATCCTTCAAATTTATCAAACTACACTTGGCCTTTTGGAATGAAATGGGGAAACATACAAAATCAGTAAGGATTGCTGGTGAAGATCAGAATTGCTTAATTGAAGGTAAGACACCCTCCCCCAGTTTATATAAATATTGGAAAACCCTGTTTCTTGTGACACTTTGTTATTGCGATCGTTGGTACACGGTTCTAAACTTATCGTTTTTGTTTTTGTTTTTGTTTTTATTGTCATACGTAGATGCGGCGCCTATGCCACAAGTGGACGAGAAGGATCCTTTTTATACCATCGAAATGCAAGAACATGATACACCAATTCCTGGCGAAAACAACAATCAACAAATAGAAAATGACAATACTATCTTACGATTCCCACCGGTCAAGTTACAAGATGATGCTCACTGGCGGTATGATGATGAAACCATATACAAAGGTGAACTTATGCATACGACCTACGACGACGACGATGATGATGATGATGATGATGATGATACCTTCAACAACAACAACCCTTTGAATTATGAAAAGTCAAGTAAACCTATTGATCAACAACAGCAAGACAAGGTTGTAGATAATGATGATGATGATGATGAATTCGATTGGAATGATGACCCTGATGACCCTGCTAAACCAAAACGAAGGAAAACAACAAGAGAACGTATTCAGGCTGCAATGAAGAAACCTTGCTGTTGGCACTTTTTGTCTCCCTTTATGAAACGTCTCATCATTGCTGCTTCTGGGTCTCTCATCTTTATTGCTATTGCGGTGGCCATTTACCTCTTGTTACCAAAACCAACACAAGCTGAAGAAAACGATCCGGGATTCTCAAATATTCGAAGTAATACTCAACTATGGATGTATTGGGCGGCCTTCATGTGGCATATTGGTTGGATCACTACTGTGTTTGTGGAAATTGTACCTTCTTTTGTCTCTTTGTGGACGAAAATATTTGTGGGTCGGCGATCCGAAAAAGTCAAATCCAGTATGGAGGTAGGTTTACTAACATTGAAGAAAAAGAAGATATTCATCCCATTTTTTTTTTATTTCTGTAAAGTACTACATGTCAATGAAAAAGTATATCACTATCTTGCTTCTCGGTGCTTGGAATTGGGGTTCTTGGGCATTCCTCCTTAACTTTCCGTTTTCGGTAAGTAAAATGATGGGGATTTGGTGACTGGACTTCTGCATATCTAACTCTCTCTCTTTTTTTTCTTTCTTTTTTTATGTAGTCGGTACAGAAACAAGCATATTCTGGGGTCATATGGAAGGTATTTGCCTGTATTTTTGTCACAACATGTCTACTCTTCTTCCAAAAACTGGTGATACAGATCATTGGTAAGCCTTTTACTTGTCCAAATGCGGGGTTTGAATCATCTCAATTAACTCAATTTATATTCTGTCATTTTAACTAGCCACACGATTCCATCGGTCTGCCTATTCTGAACGGATCAACGAAAACAAACATTCCCTTAAAGGTAAATCACAAATAATGGGAAGAAAACAATCGAGACTCATTGATCTTTTTTTTTTTTTTTTTTTTTTTTTTTGATAGTACTGGACTCTCTCAGTAAATCTGAAGTCCGACGATCCAGGGGTGAAAGTAGCAACAACCTACGACAAAGACATACCTCTAATGATTCGACACAAGATCTTGGTCAACTACTTGGCGATGCAACCCCTAAAAGTGAACCCATGTCGTATACCAGCAGCTATAGCAGCCAAGCACTCCATTCTCGAACCAACACAGCGGAACGATTCAACAACCTGCATAAACGAGTCCAAGGCATGATTCTGACCGACAAACCCCAAGGCCTTAGCCGGATGGAGACTCGAAAGGTGGACATCAACTCGGACGACTTTGCCAAAAAGGTCGCCAAGAAACTCTTTTATGCACTTGCTCATCCTTTTGGCCTTCCTCCTCCCGGTGATGGTGTCAGGGCATTGGAGAAACGACACTTCCAGCCCTACTTTAAGACCGAAGAACAATGCACGGCGGCGTTTGAAGTATTTGACAAAGACGGGAATGGTGATGTGACACGACGGGAATTCAGGGACACGGTGGTGCAAATCTATCGGGAACGCAAACTCCTCGCTCAATGTATCCGGGATACCAGCCAAGCCTTGGGCAAGATTGATGTGATTCTTTTTATACTGGTGATGGTGATCAATCTCTTTTTGTGTCTTACGGCGATCTTCAATGTCAATCTATACCAGGCATTAGTTCCCATGGGTACTTTTATTATGGGTCTCTCCTTCATGTTCTCCAATACGGTCAAGGTTGCTTTTGAATCCATCATGTTTTTGTTCGTTACTCATCCTTACGACGTTGGTGACAATGTGCTGATCGACAATATCACATTGACAGTGCATAACATGGGTATCCAAGGCACGGTCTTTATAAAAGGGGACGGGGAAAAGGTGTATGCACCGACAACGGTGCTCATGACAAAATTGATCACGAACGTGCGACGATCGGGGGATATGGGGGAATCTATCACTCTCAATGTGGATTTCCGGACCTCGACCGATCTGGTGTTTGCGCTAAGGGAAAAACTCGCTGCATGGGTGAACGATCAACCTCGGGAATTCTCTACGGGATTCGATGTACGGCTTCAAGATATTGTCGATGTCAACAAGCTCGTGCTCACTATTTGGTTGCCTCATAAAGGCAACTGGCAAAACGTTGGTAAACGCCTTCAACGACGCAACCGGTTTATGTTTATGCTCAAGGATACCCTCGATGAACTTCGGATTCATTATGAACTTCCTGCTCAACGGTTTACGACAAACTCGGAATTCTTCGACAAGGCGAATCAATTGGCGTCTGAAACTGTGCAAGGTTTTGCTTCTCAATCTGATGTTGATCCCGCTGGTGTGTCTCGTCCTCACAATGTTCGAATGTATGGTTATACTCAATCTACCTCGGCCGAAGTGGATGGTGGATAAAATAGTTTATTGTAGTATAGTAGCCCGCCCTCTTTTTTTTGTGTTTAGTTTAGTTATACATACTTGTTTTTTAAATAAATAGTAAATATCCAATTTGTATCTTCTCTGGATAATATAAAATGTATGCATGATTTAAGATAGATCGGATTGCCTTTTTTGTCATTTCCTTTATGCATGATTTAAAGTTTTGGTACCCCTGAGTTTTTTTTTTCGAGGGTTCCGATGATACAAAAAAAGTTCAAGGAGAAAAACTTGACGGGTCAACCCCCCTCTGTGTGTTCCACCGAATTAACGGGATCCACTATTAGAATCCAGATTCCGACATTGTATGTATTTATTTATTTTTTGTGGGGGGGGAGGGGGCAATACAACTCCTTGTCAATTCATTTTGTTGCATAATCACTGGTGTTATCATTCCACAAATTCAATAATACTGTAGGAGTCAGTTTAGTCAATATGTTTATAAAAAGTTTGTTTATTAATAAAAAATTCACCCATCCCCACCAGTATGTAATAAAAAGCTATATTTATAAGTAAAAGAAGAAGAAGAAGTACAGTTGGTATGATGTATGACGGGAGGACTAAGGTGGTCTTGTATAAGGACGTTGTTGTTGAGGTGGTGGTCTAGGAGCTGCCATCATAGGAGATCTTGGAGCCAGTTGTTGTTGTTGATAGAGAGGTCTTTGATGTTGCATGAGAGGTTGATTTCTGACCGGAGAAGCAGCAGATGGTTGTTGCGAGTGATTAAGAGGTCGTTGTTGATGTTGAGCAGGTCGATAAAGAGGACGTTGTTGTTCATGATAGAGTGGTTGTTGAGGTCGAGGTGTCTGAGGTGATGGAGTAATAATATTGTTATTGACTTTTGGAAGCTTTGCTGGAGGTGTAGGTGCTGCCGTTTGTTGTGGTTGAGGTCTATAGGTCGGATAGTAGCCACTGATTGCTTTACCAGGAGCTTCCTTCGATGGATCAAAGTAATGGTCTGGAGAAGGTTCTTGTTTTTGTTGATGTATACTACTGCTGATACTATTTCCACTGCTATTCACTGTATACACATCATCCATTCCGCCATCCACCGATGGAGAGTAGGCGGGTCCCAATTCCCGAAGTTTGCGTTCCCGCCGTTTATGAGCCCGTATCCGTTTTCGTTCATAGTCTTCCCATCTTTTGAGTGGCACCTTGGAAGGATCAAACACCCCGTCTTTTTTTCCATGATCGTCCGCACCCTTGACTTCGCCTGTCACTTTTCTTGTTTCTCCCCAAGAAAAGTCGTCGAAATGCCAATAAGAATAGACGGGTAACACAAAGTTCCAAATGGGTAGAGCAAATAGATAAACAAACATCCAGACGAGATATATCCATTTACGAGTGGTGATCAGGATCAGAAATGCAGGAGAGAATAGCACAACAATCAGTAATACCAAAGGCACTGCCACCATAAAACTCGTGATTTGCACTTGAGCGAGATTTGTCACCAATACCACAGTCAATACAATAGCCACCGGTAATGTCAGTGTTCCCAGTAAATCCATCATCACCACGAATTGCATCGAGAAGCAAAATGTACCACAGAGATTTCGGACAAGCACCAGTTCGAATAGATTGTGTATTGTTGAATTGATCCACCGTCGGCGTTGAGATAAAAGGACATTGAATTCATCAGGTACAATTGTCTTGCAGACCTATTATATATTTATATATTAGTTTAAACAAGACATGTCAAAAGTAAAAAAGCATGAATGATTTACCGCTTGAGGCGTAAACACCATTTTCCGGTACGGGAAGTTACGTAGCATGAGTGTGGTCAAGAATCGATCTTCACCAAGTAATAAGAGATTCTTCTGGTGTAGAGTGTCCACGGTGTTTTGAGAGTATTCTTGGACAATCTCCGGTTTGGTGATAATAGGCACCCAATCGCCATCACCTTTTCGAGCCTTGAGACGATACATCGAGAAACAACCAGGAAGACAAGTGACACCACCAAAAACAGATTCAAATCCTTTTGACAAGTGATGAGATATAAAATATTCATAGACCTGAATTGCCGTCACCCACGAATCCCGTTTGTTGGCAATCTTGGTTTCACCGCATAAGCCCATAATCAAGTTATCATTCACCATACAATTCACCAAAAGTCGAAGGGAAGTCGAGTAGACTTTAGTATCAGCATCAACCATTAGCACCAATTCAAAGAGATCCGGTGTCACACCCATCAAATAGTTGATTTTCCGGAACAAGTCGTAATCCAAAGGCGTCATTCGATCATTGTAAGTCACTCGGCTAAAGAAGTTCATGAGGATCAGTTGTGAGTCACGTTTGCCACGATTTCCAGGTTTCGGTTTATCTTGTTCTTCAGGATTGCCACATTTGACGATTAGTATCATCGGTACTTTATGCCCTTTACAAACTATAATACAGAATGAATGAGATTAATAAAGATATATGACTCCTATTCTACTTATACTACTACTTACGATAATGGCCAGCATATACTTTTGCACAGTTATGCATCTTGGTACCATTCGCCACCGCAATATAAGATTGAGCTTCAGGGTGTTGAAGATCCGGTCGATTAGGATTAAAAGATATCAAAGATAGACATTGATCAGGTGTAGACATCGTTTCCCCACTACCAGTAATAATACCATCAGCAATCAGGAATAATAGTTTACGATCATCAGGATAAGATGTCAGAGATAAAGATTCCACTGTTGCCCGTATTCCTTCCATATTTTCAGAGTAGCAGGTGATAAGCATAACCGTATAAAGATCGTTCCCCACTTGCACCGTTCCATTGTTAGATGAGCGTGTGATATTATCCATTTCCATCATTGTATTAACCCCTTTTTGTTGATTATTGTTGGTGTTATTGTCATCCTCGTTGTTTATCACTGGTGCAGATCGTGTGGCGGCAGGTGGTGCTCTTGATAATTTGCGAGAGATAAACCAAGAGAAGATGAGAGCCATAAAGAAGCGAGCGAGCACAATGGATAATACCACACCCAAAGAGCAATAGAGAATCACCGAAGCAACAAAACAACCAGGAGTGGACTTATCAATGTGACCCGCACGGTATTTCTGGACCAAGCAGTTGATGGCAGATTGTAACTGACTACGTCGAAAGAGGTACTTTGTTGCATCCCGTCCACCTTCCGCAAAGGGTTGCTGTAAGATCATTCGTATCAGAGTATCCAGTTCATCAGAGGGTATTGGTTTTGGATTGGCGTTAATATAAGGGTCCATGTTGAGTACATTACCGTCCACCACAAAGTAATTGCTGAGATTAGACGATGCCAATTGTTCCCAGTCAAAACCAACCAGACGTGAAGAATTGATAATTTGGAGTTGAGAAAAGGTATAGGGAGAGAGTGGACCAAGAGGACAACCACCATAGCCATTATTCTTGTCACAGGGGTCAAACGTTACCGCCTTGAATGTTTGAGCAACAGGATCTTGACATTCTTGAATATTCTTACCATGTTGAAAGTAATTAGTAATATCGGTGCCAGGTACGTTATCAAAGTTGAAAAAGTCGACACTTTTTTGAGTTTTAGCCTTGCTGATATTAAATTGCCAACCAGCGATACCAAGAAGAGAATCTTGTAAAAGAGTGAAGAAAACATTAAAATTTCAAATCCCGTGTCATTTTAACTTTTTTTTTTTTTTTTTTTTTTTTTTTTTTTTTTTTCCAAAATTCATGCACTTACCACTATTGATCGTATCATTATAAGAAGCATAGTTTTGTTGATTGTTGGCTTGATCAGGAGGACACATCACCGAGCTAAGACCAATAGTGATGAAAGCCACAAATGCACCAAGACATGCAATCAAGAAGCACAGGGTCATTTTTTCACGCCAAGCTTGCTGCATCCCCTTATCGGTTTTCCCAAAAGCCTGTAAGAGTGGTGGAAGTGCCCAAAAGGTGATGATTCGAGAGATGATGACCCAAGGATCAAACCAGCCTTGACTATTTGTTGATTTGCCGGTTAAAAGAGGTGCTGGTTCTTGATATCGATCGGGTCGAATGAGTGTCCGCCCCCGTTGAATATTTTGACTGGCATTGGCGATACTATTGGCTCCAGGTACCATACGCCGCGTTGGTGCACGACCTAATGTGGTTGGTTTCCTTCCTAAAGCATTATTATGTTGAGTCATTTGTTGATCTGTTGCTGTGCTGTATCCATTATTGTCATATGGTTGAGTCAAGTTGTCAGTGTTTAGTATTTGTTGTTGATAACGTACATGTGTCATGGTGCTTTTTGGCCAAAACACAAATTGAAGGAAGAGGAGGTAATAGTTGAACGTTTATACTTCGTCAGTGTTGATAATAATACAACTATATAAAGTGAGTAAGATATGTAAAGGAGAGTGATGAAGTGTATATAAATAAGAAAGAGAGAAGCTAAAGTAAAATAAAGAGACAGATAATTTAAAAAAGGAGGATCGGGGGGGGGGAGAAGAGAGATAATGGGAGAAGGAGAAGATTATACTAAAAAAAAAATAATAGGGGAGGTGGGGGGGGGGGAGGAGAAGGAGGAGGAAGAAGAATGATCAAACTATCATAAAAATAAGGGATAAGAAGGTATATAGTCAACCTCCTTTTTTTCTGTTCCAAGATAAAGTGTGTGTAATGCCCAAAGTCCATGTTTATTGTTTTCATACTTTTACACCACTAATATGATTAAGGAATTCAGATTGAGTCATCGAGCTTTTCAATTCCTCCAATTCCGATGAGTAAAGTTTGCTGTATTCCGCCTCAGCTTCGGGAGACTATGCAAGTAATGGATCTAGTTAGTAACAAATCCCCACCCCCTCCAGCATAATGAAAGTATTCTTGTCTTACCGTTTCATCATGATAGACGACATGTTTCCACGTTTCTTCATCCGCATTTCTGACAGCCATAGAGTATAAGTTACGTCGAGAGTTTCCTTCACGTTCATTTTGTTTCATGGAGACCTATATAAAAAAGTGATTTGTTTAATATACATCCTATCTATCATCATCTTTCTTTTACAACTTACTTGCACCGTTTGAGCTGTACCTTCCACTTTTTTCTTTTCTTCTTGTCGTTCCACGTCTTGAATCCGTTTGTTAGCAGCCTTGAATTTTTCATCTATCTTATCCAAGTAGCTAAATCCAGGTCGCATTTGAATCACCGTACTAAGAGGTGTTACATGTAATTCATCTATGCAGAAAGAAAAAAAGTATCAATAGACAGTCCCCACTATTCATCCCCTAGTTTATATACATACCATTATGGAGCACGCCCACCAAATATTTAGTTTGTGTAGGTACTTCAGTCGATGTCAACGTCATTTTATCCAAGAGTTCGTCTTCCTGTTGTTTCTTGTTCCTACCAAATCGTTCTTCATCTTCGTGTTCCTCCATCCGCCGATCATACGCTGTTTTCATCACCTTATCGTTCATCCCCATGGCAAAGTCTTCACCTCGTTCTGTACTGTAATATGCTGACCGTGTGTCCAATGGTAGATCCAACTGCACCATCTTTGCATTCGGCTTGATTCGTGCCGCCACTGGGCCTTGTCGTGGTCCAAAAGGTGTGTTCCGCATAGGGTATTGTAAAAGGTAGAGTTTAGAGCAGAGTGTCGTGCTGAAATACACTGGGAATTCGGCCACCACCGGATCGTCGTTTTCGTCCATGTCGGTCACAGAGGGAGCATCCACAAGATCACTATGGAGAGCAACATTCATAAGAGAGCTAGGAGTGCCAGTAGGAGAACGAGAGTTGATTTCGCCTTGGAGTTCAGCATGGGCTATGGCTTTTGGTGAATCGGGCATTGTTTGTTGTGATCTAAAAAGTAAACGAGAGGCAAAAACAACCAACCGACACAAAAAAAAAAGAATACATACTTTAAATCCCGGCGTTGTCGGAATTTTAAAATCATTTGGAGCCACCATTTAATTTTATGGGAGTTCAACATTAGAATTAAGAAGGGGAGGAGCAACAGTTTATACCGAGTTATAAGACTAAAAAATCTCTTACAAAAACTGATATGGTGCACGACAGCTATAATAGACACAAAGTCCAACCCATTTTTCATTCTGCTTAAACTTTTTCAAAAGTGCTTCAAATATAAAACTGCTCCACAGGATTGTTTATTAATGTCTTTTAAACAATCCTAGTAGCCGTTTTGCATTTAAAGACTTTGATGAAAGTGTTTAAGTAGATCAAAGTCGGTTGGGATTTGGCTGGGAAGCGGCGTTTTTTGGCTAGCATTTAAAAATAGTATACGACTATGATTGATTGATAATCAAAACGGGATTTAAACTATTCGAACAAAAGCATCTCTCTTCTTCTATCTGCTCGAACTTTTTCAATACTTTTTTAAATGCAAAAGGGATACACAGAATTGTTTATTAATGTCTTTTAAACAATCCTGTGGAGCGGTTTTATGTTTAAAACAGTTTTGAAAAAATTTAAGCAGATCCAACAATTGTTGGGAATTGAAACGATTAATGGCTGTGTAAAGCGGCGCTTTAAAATTAGGCGAGGTATGTTAAAGCGGCGAATCATCTTTGGGTGGGTGAGGTTGAAGCGGCGATACACAATCGGAAAATTGAGACCATTACGATTTGTGCTGTCCTGAACCATGCACAGAAAAAAATTATCCTTCGTTGCAAAAATCATTACAAGTCTAAACATACTAACACAAGGGTCTTGGTACTTGAACTTGCGATAAAGTATGTTGGAAATGGGTCATAGTATCAACATGGCCCCTTTAATCATTAGAATCCGATGACAATGGAGCAGTAAAGCTCCTTCCAACTCTGACTAGGAACTGCCGGGATTTGAAAATGGTTTTTGCAAAAGATTTTTTTTACATTGACACACATGACCTAACTTGGTTCAAAACCCGCTTACTCTCGCCTTGAATATTAAGAGAGCTCTATTGTCTCAATGAACAAGTGATGCTAATGACAAAAGTGACCATGAACATTCCTTAGCCTATTTCCAACAAAGTTTACATAATTACCATTGTACCAAGCTCACTGTATGGAGCAGTATAGTCTCAAGATCGTTTTAACCTGACTTTTGTGAAAAAAAGGATGTAGGATAAAAATTGACACACAAGACAAAATTTATTTCAAAACCCGCTTACTCTCGCTTGGAATCTTGGGAGTGCTCTACTAGCTTAATGAACAAGTAATGCTAATGATTAAAGTGACCATGAGCATTCCTTGGCCTATTTCCAACAAACTTTACATAATGGCGGTTGTACCAAGTATTCTGTATGAAGCAATATAGCCTCAAGATCGTTTTAACTTGATTATTGTAACTAAATAAATAAAGTTGTAGAAGACACGTAAAAGTCATTACAAGCTTGGATAGACTGACACAAGAATTTTGGTGCTTGAATTTTGTGGCAAAGTATGTAGGAAATGGGTTATAGTATTCAGATCACCACTTTAATCATTAGCATCCTTTAACAATGGAGCGAGGAGAGCCCATTCAAAATCTAGGTAAGGAATCAAAGGTAAAGCGGGGCTTGAACACGAAGTGGGTTTCATGACAGGTAAGTTCGGACAGATTGACACAAGGGACTTGGTGCTTGGCTTTTAGCCTAAATACCATAACCATTTGATGTTTAATAAAGACCCCATCTTTTCGTATTACTTATTTTTTATGGATCACATCTAGACATAATCCTAAAAATTGTACGATTTCCCCAGCACGGACCACCTCCTATCTTTATCCATTGTTTAAAGTATTGGTTCATCATCAATTTTCACACGCTATCATTTCCCCAACACTGATCGCCAACTTTTTTTTCCCTTCATCCTTTATGCCTTCTTGTCGCCCTCCTTGCTCCATGGTCGGATGAATCCCCTCCTTCTGTCACTACCAATGCGGTCAGCCAGGTTAGAACGGTTATCTGCTGATTGGAGCATGATTTGATTAGGAAAAGGGGGAACAGGGGGATCCATTGATACACATGACATTTTCATAACCAGACTTTTTTTTTGCATTGATCGGTGTTTATTTGAAATGCCGCCACCATTACATTCTAGCTTTTTTACATGTATTGATTGATGATCAGCATGAATTGATCGTTTGTGAATAGTAAAACTGACTCAGATAAATGTGATTCTATCGTCTTCTACATTGATTGACAAGGATTTACCCCATTGAATTGATTGTTACGCTATCAATTTTCATTCTTCTTCCATTTTCCCAGCACAGATCACCTGCTTTTTATCCCTTCCTGTATTTTATACATAACTGACTGTCTGCTTTCTTGTCCTATGTATCATTGCTTTCAATCATTCCTTTAAACTATTTTTAAACACCGTTTATTTTATTGTTTATTTTACTTCTTTTAATAAAACTAGTAACGACAAAAGGGGTAATAACTACACTATTACTGTAAGAGCTACTATATACAAAGCAAAGGCCCTAGCCTCGAATCGTCAACCCGCGTTCATTTCCGTTTCTATTTGCTTTTCCAGTTTTGTCCATATGATCCAAACCCAGAGAGTCTTCAGAAGTGAATTGATGATCACTTAATTTGTCGTCATCTATACAGTTCAAAGAAGGAGTAAGTCAATTATCATATACAACTGAAGGGGAGGGGTTTGTTCGATTACCATTTTCAATGCATGTTGTCGAATAGGTTGATACAATGCATACCTTCACCTTGGACCAATCTTTATCATTCATCCCGGTTCGTTGCTGTAGTCGTTTCCTCGTTTCTCCAAAGGGTTCGTCCTTGATCACCAAAAACTTGAAGGGGACAGAATGTGTGCGATACGTATCACGTTGGAATTGGAATACATTGATAAAGATATCATCAGGGCCAAATGAGATGTCTTCTTCAGGAATTTCTTCAGCATAGAGTTGACTAGAGGTAGAGATATTAGTGATGGGTTCCTGCATTTTGAATTCGTGATGGAATTTATTGTCGAGAGCTTCAAACACCCGGACTTTTCGAGACCCCTTTTCAGACTGGAATTTGGCACCACGGCGTTCCAATTCGTGTAATAGGTGAGAGATCAGGCTTGTTTTCGGCAAAAAGAATTCTTCAAAAGTACCATGAGAGAGGTCAGGAGAGAACCAGGTCATCTTGATGAGTCGATTGTTTTCCAATTCCGATAAGCTGATATCCAAGATTTCGTAGGACAATCGGTTGATAAATGTGCCTGTGTTAAAGTTGGATTTTTCAATGTCGCCCAGAGTCAATGATGTAAACCGTCGAATGTATTTACGATCATCCCAGGTAGGTAGGTGTAACATGATCTTGTCGGGATCAGCATGTAATTGCTTAGCTACCTGTGCCGCCACCTGATCATAGGTCATTGTTGTTAACAGAGTCAATTCGAATTCCATGTCGGGGTTGTTGTCAATCGAATAGAAGCGAATCACCCGCTTGTGATAAAGGTAGTTCATGTAGTCCGGTACAAGGGCACACATCTGTCGATCCTTCAAGTCTTGTATCCTATTGGTGGGGAGGGGAGAAGTAATTTAGCAAAAATTGTCGATCTTTTTATTCATATGTCAACACTTACTCTTGGTTGGTCAAGGCCTTTTGTATGCATATAATATCACCGTCTTGAATTTCTTCCGCCGAGAATGAGTTTTCAGTATTCAGGGGTTCGATCATTTTGGGTTTGATTTCTTCGTAGAGCAGCAATTCAGTGTCTTGTTCGAATCCAGCCAATCGGTTCAAATCTTCAACTATGGAGCCCACCGGAGCAACCTTTGAAGCATATATCTTCCCAATACCACTAATATGTAAACAAAAAAAAAAAAAAAAATAGGTGAGTACAAGTATTGGTATTAGTATATAGTCATCTTACCAAATGTCCTGACGGAAAGGATCAAATAGCTTGATAAAGATTAAAACTTTTGGTGCCGATTTTGATGGAGGTGGAGGGAATACAGATGGAGGTGGAGAATCTACTATCACCGTCGCAGTTTCAATATACAGACGCAATGTTACTTGGCTCGATATAAATCGATCCCGGATACTTTCCAGAGCTTTTTTTTTTTTTTTTTTTTTTTTTTTTTTAAAAAAAAAAAAATAATAATAAGGAGAGAGATTTGTGAGTTACATTTAGTTGCAAGACATTAAACTAGTGAAGTATCAACTTACTATTTTCAGCTTCCTCTTCAGGAATTGGAGCATCAGGTCGGACGGTCCGGTTCTGTCGATTAACCAGGAACCAGCAACGGATATGAGTTGAAGGGATACCAAGGTCAGTGGCCAATCCTAGTTTGAATTCACTATAAGTTTGATCCTTCCGCACCCTTAATTTTCGATACAAAGGTTCATCCGCCATGTTATCGTTGTTAAGGTCGACAAAGTCCATTCCATGATTGTTTTCAAAAGCCTTGTCAGATACAACCTATAGAGATTGAGTAAGAATGTGAGTAACATGATGATCATCTACTCGATTCACTATGTGTTTTACCAGAGCAAGCATATAAAGATGCTGTTGTTCTTTTTCGCGTCGACGTCGTTCAAGTTGTTTGCGTTCTTCCTCCAGGCGGTTTACTATTGAAGATAAAGATATGAGTAGGGAGAAGGTTCCTTTTTTTTTTTTGGCCACCTTACCTAAGTGTCGCGGAATATCATCATCGGTCACATCAGCCAAGATATCACCCAACATTGATTTGCGAATATAGACCAACATGTATGCATTAGTGAATCGTGCGTATGTTCGTCCATTGTTCCTTGGGTTGTTTATAGCACCGATAGGTTCACCACCAAAGTTTTCTTCCAGTACTTCCTTGACAGCCGATGGTATCACACGATCGTCATCGAATTTCAGCCATCGATCTTCAGCTTTAGGTTTCACAAAAGCAAAGTAATGTCCGCCACTTAGATCACCGCTATGTACGAGGACACTATAAATAAAGAGTAGCATGCAGTTAGTTTAAATCAATGGGTGTTATGTATTCCATTGTTCAAGACTTACCCATGCAACCCATATTCATGAGAGATAGTTTTGTCCGCAGATGCATCAAGATAAGGTTCCAGATCTATGGACAACGGGAATTCATGCCGATCATTGATCTGTTTGACAAAAAAAGAAGGTGACAAGATTAGTATTACACAATCTTTTTTTTTTTCTTTTATCCCTGTCATATTACCTTAACCATAGAGTCCCGCATAACATCATATTCAAACCGTTTCAGTTGCAAGTGGAGCACCGGAGGAAAGCTTTCAAAGATCACCCCCTTTTTGGCATCTTGTAGTCCATATCCTTCTGCATGATATTTGTTGTCACCTTCCAATGTTTCTTCAGCGATGTAGTCCTTGAATGATTCCTCCAAATTCTTACACCCTTTTACATTTAGCTGAATGTCTATTCAAACAATAAAGAATTGATTAATTGATAAAAGGAGTAAGTATGATATCATTTTATCTTCTTACCATAGTAATCTTCAGATCTAGATGATTCATAGTCCACATTGATACATTTGATATAACTTTTCATTTTACCAACAAACAGTTTCTTAATAGCACCATCTGCAGGAGTGTCCTAAGCAATAAATAAAAAGTGTCAAGTAGGATGTTTACCCCCTTCCCCTCTCCCGGTATTTATCGTTTACCTTCATTTTGGCCTCCAAGTTATCTTGTAGTACTCTATTGAATTCTTGTACATCGTGCTGCATGAATGCGTCCAAAGAGTCCCATCCAAATGATCTTGTTAATTCCGTGGTGCCTATGTTATAATATAAAAGGTCGGATTAGATCATTTAATTATTGGCATGCAAGCTTATGGACTTACCAACAGGAGAGACATTGGTTTGTAGATTGTAAAACATCCGTTGCAAAGCTAGGGCCACACTTTTAGTCGGTTCATCATGTTCAGTTGGTATTTGATAGACCGCTTTTCGAAAGTAGTTGGTACAGTAAAGGGATTGGAATAACGAGTTCATATAGCAAGTAGCACCTTGGTTCTTGAGTCCCACATAACCAGTCATTTGTTTGGAATTGTAACTATGAGTATAATCAATCGAGTGTTAGTTTAGTCTTGCTTTCTTTATACCTCCTCCTTTTCCTTTTTTAGACTATTTACTTACTTTTGAAAGTTATGCCATAGGACACCTGTTTCATCTTTGATTACACGCACAATTGTTGTAATACGAACAGCATTGTTTTCCATATAATCCTTTTCCAATGATTTCAAATCGATAAACCTAGTAAAGCCCCAGTCGGATTCATCTGCATGGAATCGATGTTGTGCGCCTATAGTAAAAAAAAAAAGAAGAAGAAGAAGAAGCTTTAATGATTAGTTTGTCTATTTCCAATGTTTATGCATCTTTATTACTTACTATGTAAAGAATAGTGAGTGGGATCAGAGGGTTTTGACACACATATGATGAATTGGGCACAGGCATGTTTTCCGGGGCAATTGTCAGATTCAGGTGAGTCAGGTTTTGGATCTTGAAATTCGAGGTAGATTGAGGCGCATTCATTTTGGCTGTTGCCTCTGGGGAAGAGTAAGAAGTTCCTATAATATAAAAGGAAAGATTAGTTCCCAGTAGGCCTATCAAACACTAACACAATCATTCAAGTTACCAGTGATATCCACCAACTTTAAAGATAGGTCCTTGTGCGCGATCAGGAAGACCGGCCCAATCTGTTATTTCACATTGTTGACAATCGAAACCAATCACTTGTTCATCCATTGGCGCCATTTCCTTATTGGCAATAGCTTCGACTATATTGGATAGAGTAAATCAAGTCAGTTGCTTAAAAGGATACATACAATTCAGTTATTTTATTACTTACAAGCAGTGATAACAGAGGCTTTCGCTTCTGGAGTCGCTTCAAGTTGATTCGTGTCCTGAGCTGTATCGTTTGGTTGGTGAGGGTGAGGTACTTGTTCTTGTTTCATTTCTTGATCTTCCTACATGATTCGGGTGTCGATAAAAAAGGAAGGATAGTTTAGAGGTTAGTATATAAAACTAGAGTCTATCCTTGTCATGATTCTTCATGCTTGTCATTTTACACCGTTAGAAAACATTTCCGTGGTTTCTACTTTGCGCTGTTACCTTTTGAGAGTTGATAAATGACAATTTGATAAAAGCAAGAAGAAACGAAGAAACTTGGCAAAGTTCGCGAACCAAGAGAAAAAAAAAAAAAAAAAAGTAATTCAATTCCCGCCCTCCGTCCAAAAAAAAAAAAAAAAAAAAAAAAAAAAAAAGTGGGTACATTACTTTTTCTCGTCTTTTACCTTATAATCTTGATATGACACCAACTTCAAACAAAGCCGCTCCCACAACTGCTGCCGATGGTAAGTAAAATAGTAAAGGTATTAAATACATGAAGTGTAAAAAAGTTTTGACTTGATTATTATAGTATGCTCTGATTACCTTTGTGGCATGTGTCCTTTCGATGTCTTGGAGTAAGTGATACAAATAGATTCAAATAGATTCCCAAACTACTTGTTTACTAACATCTTTTTATGTATATGACGTTTGCTTGATAGGAATACGGTAAAGAAATATGAAAAAAGTAGACGACTCATTGTTGCTAATTGTACTTGGTTTGTTATAGCCAAGCAGCATGGGATCCTGTCGAAAAGTCCACTCTGACGAAGCAAAGCAGATATACATGGATTCAATAATCACCGATCCAGGATTATCTGTTCTTGACGAACACAAGCGTAGTTTAACATCCATCTTACAAAAACGGGATCATAGAGTGGAACAGGCAAAAACTCGATTGCATCAACGAGTTACCGAAACGGAGGAAATCATCTCATGGGTATATATGAAATAAAAGAAAAATATAAACTACAATGATATTCTAACCTTCTTCTTCCCCCCCTTTTTTTTTAATGTTTAGAATGATAAAATCGACGCTCTGGAACTCGACATTTCTGAATACATTATTAGACGGGATAATGTACCATTGGATGAGGTGATTCATAACCTGAATGCACTAAAGAACCTTACCAAACAACAGTCCACACTACTGGTAAGTAAAATAAAACAAGGGATGATGTATACTCAGTGTATATTATATCAATTAATAGGAACGAACACGACAATTACAACTTCATCCACCCGCTTCTCAGGAACGACAGTTGAAAGTATGTACAATGTGTGCATCCTTCTTGGATAGTAACATATCTGATAAAAGAATGGCTTTACATGAACAGAACAATGTAAGTTAAATATCTTTGTTTTCTGTATTTATTTGTATTTATGCAAATACTGACCCTTCTTTTTATATTATCATGATCACTAGACCGCCCATCTAGCCTACCAAAAGATCACCACAAGATTGGCGGAGATCAAAACGCACAATAAAAGTAACTAACCCAACTCTAGAATTTGTATTTTACCACTCATACATCAAGGTACATAATAAAAAAACAAGAACAAAAGCAGTTTATATATATACCCTCTATTTTATTATTATTATTATTATTATTATTGGTATTGGCTTGATATTTGATGCTTTTATTGTCATTGTAGATGGAAGACAGCAGACAGAATTTACTCTCTGTTGATACCGACTTGGAAAGTGGAGAACAATTACAACCAACTACTGGTACAGTTACAGATTACTTTAAACAATCAAGGTATGTTATTCTATTGTATTTTTTTCAAAAAATACTAATTCATTTATTTATATTGTTTCTAGTTATCCTATAGCCGCTTTTTCTATCTTGTATTCCGACTTGGTGCCCTTCTCACATACTTGCTTGGATCCATATTCACAGACAACTTTACTTCAGTATTTGTTATCACGATTTTTCTACTTGCCTTTGACTTTTGGACAGTCAAGAATGTGTCTGGTCGGTTACTGATAGGATTACGCTGGTGGAACGAAATACAAGAGGATTTACCAAACAAGTGGGTATTCGGAAGTGCCAATGTAAGTAAAATGCTCAATCTATCTATCCAATCCTCACTGTATGTTTTTCCTTGGCCTAATCATCATATCAACACAGCCGATTCTCGATTATTCTGGACAATACTTTATGGAACACCCGTACTTTGGATTTTATTTGCTTTAAGCTGTATCTTTACCTTCAAGGCGACTTGGTTGGTTATTGTCGTGATGACGATCATTCTGAACATGGCCAATGTGATAGGATATACCCAATGTGACAAAAATGCTAAACGGAAATGGGCGACAGGTATGGCTGCTCAATCTGCATTTGGATCTCTGGCTAGTGGGGCAGGATTTGTGGGGAAGGCCGTATCTTCTGGTCTTGGTTAGTTCTTATCTTCTCGGTAGCCCACTTGTTATATACCATAGTATTATTCCCAAATAAAGTCTATTTATATCCCATATAATGCATATCCAAATCATCAAAACAATAAAGCCAATAGTTTATTAAATGTTTGTATGTAAAAGATCTACAAAAGATCAAGTTTATTTATTGTTATAAAAGAGGGGTTCATATAGCTGGTATACACACAAACTAGGTTAAAAAAGAGTATGGGAATGAAGGATAGGAGATGGGAAAGTACAGTATATACCAACAATAAACGTGTATAAAAAAAAGAAGATTATATAAAGGTTTGAGGGGGGGGATAATAAAAAGTATATAAAGATATGTAAATAAATATATAAACTATCTAACAGCATCCACCTTGTTTTTGATCGGATGATTGTTGGGTGACAGAGATAGTTTCGCCAGCAGTAGGTCGAACAACATCATTAGATGATTCGAGGGCTTTGTTAGAGACAATACGGTAGATTTCTAATAAAACAAAGAGAAAGAGGGAGGGGGGTATAATGTCAGTCTTTTTGTAATCCCTTTCACATAATATCATTACTTTACCTGTCAAAATACGCTGGAATGCCAATTCAACATTGCTAGAATCCAAGGCTGAAGTTTCAATAAAGGAAAGTCCATTATCAGCAGCAAATTGTTTGGCTTCTTCGGTAGATACAGCACGTAAATGTCGTAAATCACTCTTGTTTCCTACAAGCATCACGACAATGTTGGAATCAGCATGATCACGGAGTTCCTTGAGCCATCTAGTCACATTTTCATAAGTCGCATACTTGGCAATGTCATAAACCAACAAGGCACCAACAGCACCACGGTAATACCTATCATAAAATCATATTTCAATTCATCTCTTTTTCTGTGTATGCGTTTTTGTTACTTACGCACTGGTAATAGCACGATATCGTTCTTGACCAGCTGATGATAAAGAGAATATAGTCAGTTATCCCCTTGATCAACATCCCCTTCTTCACCCCTTTGTCCCTTTCCCACCCCTTTATAATATTCTGTTACCTGTATCCCAAATTTGAGCCTTGACAGTTTTGCTGTCTACTTGTACACTGCGAGTGGCAAATTCAACACCAATGGTGCTTTTGGATTCCAAGTTGAATTCGTTCCTTGTAAATCTTGCCAATAGATTGGTTTTACCTATTTAGTTGGAAAGTGTGAGTCAAGTTCTTTGCTAGTCAATCAAGTATCTTGTTACCAGTTCCAGAGTCACCAATCAAGACAACTATCAAAGAGAGAGATGATAAAGAAGGAAAGTTACAGTTAATGAGTATCCAAGATATGGTTTATTTAGTTGTTCAAGTTATTCTTACCTTTAAAAAGATAATCATATTCATCATCCCGGCTCATGATGCTAGTAACAAGAAGAAGGTAAAAAAAAAAAAAAAAAAAGAGGAAGAAGAGGAAGAAAAGGAAGGTCGTACGCGATTTGAATTTATTTTTCCTACCTATACTGGGTTATTCAACTCCGATGCAGATGGGATCCTGGGACCACACTATCTTTATCAAAGTATAAGACACAATCAACACTTCTTTAACCAATACTAAATAGAATATATTTGATAAAAATACTTTTATAATGATATAGAAGGGGTGATAATTCATCCTCTTTATTAATGTGAAGAAAGAGTATGGGCTGGGAAGGATGACAGGCACTGAGCGGGATTTGAAACTTCACTTGAACTCAAAAAAAGCCAAAAAAAAAAAAAAAAAAAAAAACTCCTTTCTTCCGTGTCCACCTTTCTTCTTTTATACCATTGTCATTGTTTCCCTATTATTGTAATGTATGAACCTAATAACCAAAGAAACAAGGCTATATGGGTTGGATCTTTGGCTCTACTGACCATTGGAAGCGTGCTTTACTTTACTTTATTCCGAAAACCGGAAGGTAAGAAAGAATATACACTAACGGGGAATATCCAGGTCTTGGGTGTAGACTCGTTTCACTATGTTTTGATGTAGAAGAATGACAAAAGTGCTATAGTTTACCTCACCTGGGGAGAGGGAACAAAGAATAACATGTATACTGATTGAAACACTTTTTATTTTAATTAGATCCCTCTAAACCCGCCAAGGAACCGAAAAGTCGTCAACTTCACAAGGAAACATTAGTTGACATCTCTCAAACTAAAGAAGGTAAAGTATGGGTTATAGTCAATGGAATGCAACAAGACATACATTATACGATACTTATGAAACCTTTTTTTTTTTTTTTTTTCAACAGTAGAAACAACGAAGGATAGTAGCCTGGAACAAGATGATGTTGCACAAGAAGCCACTGTCACATTGAAGGAACAAGTAGTGGAAATCATTGCCGATGAACCTGTCAAACCAACAACAACACTGACAACAGAACAGGATCGTATTGAAGCCGACACTTTGATTGCTACCGCCATAGCTACTGCCACCGCCGATAACCATAGTGACACCACCACTTTGGCTTCTACAGAATCAATAACTCCACCAGACAATGAAGAAGAAGAAGAAGAAAAATCACCCTTGTTAACAGCTGCACCATCTACTTCTACCTCATCTGATATCAGTACCTCTCGACTCATTCAGGAAGATGCCATCAAGCTTCCTCCTCCAACGTCCACCAACAACAACGGGTTGAATGGATACTGGCAACCACCTGCTACCAACACCACTTTCCAACATAGTATGGGTTGGCCAGAATTATTCCCTTTGCAACAACATCAACAAGAAGGTGATCAGGTCAAACAAGTGCCTACTACTACTACTACTACTACTACTGGTGTCAAGGATATCTCGCCCGATGTAAAGGATGATGTGGTGGTGGAAAAGAAAAAACGTACAAAGAAGCGAATGACTCGTCTGGAACAAATCGAACAACAACGTCAGAATTATGTCCCGTCTATGAAATCTCGGTGCAACTGGTGGCCTAATTGTACAAACCATAACTGCAAGTATCATCACCCTACTCAACCCTGCAGGTAAAAACATTATCATGGATTTGAAGGATGATTATACTGATTCCCTCTCCCTCTTTTATATATATATATATATATATTTAGATATGGTGAATATTGCATTTACAATGAACGATGCATGTTTTTACACGATTGGGATTACGAAGAACCTGTCCGACAGACGAAACAATCATATCAATATACAGACAACTAGAATTATCACTCCCTCCCTCTTTATTGTTATTACTCCTCACATTCCTTCTTGTTTGACATTCTGACGTTTGACATTTTATATACTTTTGTGAATATATACCTGGACTGGTTACACACATACACTTGACACATATATTCTCTTACACCTTCCCCCTAGTCGCATAAAACAACACCCCACATAAACATACACTGTCTCTTAACACAAGCATCCAAAATACATAAAAGTATATCTATTTTTTTTTTTTTTTTTTAAATTCGTAATGCAAGTTTATATAATGTTTGGTTGGTAAAAATAAAAATAGGTGTTTATATAAACTAAATGGAGGTGTAATATTAAAAATCGGGATGATGATTGTTATGTCGTGATGTTTTTTTGATCTTCTTCATTATGAAGTTGTTGTTGTTGTTGTTGTTCCAAAGCAGCTTCTTCAAACAGATCGCGGATTGCAAACCAAAGGTTTTGTCCAAATGATTTCCATGCCATTGTTGCAAACACCAGCTCGATCAACATGAACATCACAATGAAAGTTGTAGCTGTTGGAATGCGATGATGATACATATAATACCTATAGTTGGTGAAAGAGTGATTACCCATTAATATAATAGGTATCACATAACACTGTTGATCCCCAACTTACCGTAGTCCTCGGAAATCAGCACGAATACCAAATTGAGCATCATAGATTTGAAGAGTCGGATTCGACAGAGTGATAGTGGCTCGTACAACAGGATGTGCCTACAATAAATTTATACATTAATATTAAAAGAGAGAGAAAGAGAAGAGAAAAAAAAAAAAGTCAAGGGAAGAGTTGATTACCTTTTGTTCTATATAGTTTTCAATCAATGGTATTATGATAACTTGGCTTTCTTCGGTAAGTCCAGCAAGTAAAGGTAAAGCTTTGGAGATGACATGAAGATGGCGTTGAGCAGGGGATTGATATCGAAGAATAGCCTAGCTTGTTATACAATGGTAAGTAACCTATATACCCCCCCCCTACCACATACACATTAGCTTGACTTACCGGACGACTTGACTGAGAGACTACCAGATCATCATTCGATAAAAGTTCAACATCCACCATAAAGTTACCCAAATCAAAGTTAATATCAGAAGTTGGGACATGTAGTT
The DNA here is from genome assembly GCA_025330725.1 of Chlamydoabsidia padenii. NCBI lineage: Eukaryota > Fungi > Mucoromycota > Mucoromycetes > Mucorales > Cunninghamellaceae > Chlamydoabsidia > Chlamydoabsidia padenii. Next base: position 1,184,302 of record JAIWND010000005.1, on the reverse strand, counting down.
GCAAAAAGACATTGTAAACTTGTTCATGTCGAAGAGGCTACATTGTGAAGAAGAAAGACCAAGTAAGTATACACGTGAGAATAGTCCATCATTATTTACCATTTTATTATATCCACCAGTAAGATCAATGATACCTTTTGGAGCCACCTGATTACGTTGATCGATCGGACCATATTGAAAGAAGATGGGTTGACTGTGAAGTGTAAGAGGTACATATTGTTGATAGAAAAAAAAGTAGGCGGCAATACTGGTCAAGAGAATCCACCCAAACACTACAAGAGTAATAGTTGATTTGATGATAGTACGTTGAGCACGAGGTGCGAACACCACACGACAGACAGGTGCAGTTAATCGTTGAATGATAGTAAAGACGGTGAGAAGAGCAGGATGCCATTCGATAGGTGGTATGTCGTCTAATGGTTCGTCAATAGAGTTGGAAGGACGGCGACTACCCAGGGAGCTTTGGTCATCCACTGAAACATCACTAGAATTTTCGTAAGAGGGTACCACATGGAAACTACCACCATGCTAATTCAAATTAGATGCAACTAGATTAGTATACTGTCTTTACATAATGTGCATGTGCTATTATACATACTTACCCCTTGTTCTGTTGATGTTGATCGACCCATATAATTAATATAGAAGAGAGAGAAGAAGGAAAAGAAAAAGAAAAGCCAAGGCCCGAAAAATTATATCTAGTTGGAAAAGACTCAGCTGGCTCACGTGAAAATTACTACCTAATTCGAATTATGCATTTTCATGCTGATAAAAGATTGGCTTTTGATGATGATTACTCTCTTATTCTAATATGCTTTTGGGTGTCAATATTATAAAAATCATAGATGGAGTAGTATTCGATGAAGAAAAGCGGGGTTTGAATTGTCGGCATTGATTTCAGTTTGTGTGCTTTATCCCCTTCCCCTCCAGATCAATTTAAAGCACCCTTTTGAAATGATGTCAAATGGAAGATTGATTGTGAAAGTGATTGACCCAAAATGATAATGAATCGAAAATAATTTATTAATATGCAACAGGATGGTATCATCATGAACCATTGTTTGTCTGTACATAATTATGATGTACACCCGGTGAAAAAGGTCGTCAGATTCAAGATACTGTATTGGTTTGGCCTTGAGAAACGGAATACTGGTATCTCATTGGCTGAGACCGTGAGAAAGCAAGGACCAAAAAGGGATAAAGTAACGAGATCATTTAATATAGCCGTATAAAGTGATGGTTTCAGTTTATCACTGCAAACAGACATATTGGTTTTTATATAGTATACTGTGAATGATTCAAGAAAAAAAAAAAGTTGTTATTAATAAGGTTTCATAATCATCCTGCTTCACCATCTCACGACCTTATTGGGGGCGGCGGTGTTTGAAAAAGATCGTCTTGCTTTTCTCCTTGCAGGTACGGCACTTATCAGTTTCTAGTGAGCCCCTGAATGTCGACAGCTTTCAATGCAAAAAGCTAAAATGAGATATAAAGTACCATCTTTTTAGTATGTATGTTATGATTTAGCGCGTACGAGAGTGTATTCGACCTGAAGGTACCTTAAATTTCCCTTTTTGACACATAAGAGTGCCAGTTCAGGATAGAAAGAATATGTTGCTACAGTATGGTGAAAAGTATCCGCGGGAGCGTAAACTTGACTAAAAATAAACATATCCATCATCAAGCATGATTGGTTGGTACCCTGGGAAATAAAATTCCCTCTTTCACTTTGAAAGAAAAAAAAGTTGGTATTTAAAAGACCGAGCGCGGCATTTTCTTTCTTTCTTTCTTCTACTTTTTTTTATTTTTACCCTCTAAAACTCATCCATTTACCAACATGACAGCTTCTGCTACTTTGGTGCCTCCTAATAACAATGGCATATCACTCAAGAAACATAACACTACCGATGACCTTCAAGGCTACAATGCTAATGTCTTTCCTGGCAAACAAGAACAAATGATCCAAGTAGGTGCCCACCTTGAAACGACTGGCTTTATCCCTTCTCCCTTTTTACAAAACGAAGTGAATTGGTTTTACAAGTAAGTTTGGAAAAAACAAAACTAGTAGATAGGGAAGGGGGGCTGTTGACTAATCTATTACGTTACTATTTAGTAATCTTGGAATTGACGACGATTACTTTCGCCTTGAATCCGTGGAAACTATTGCCAACCACATCATGGCGCTTTATGGTGCCAAGATTGAAGCTTTTACAAAACAGAAAAGTGGTTTGGACATTAACCTTGAAAAGGAAAGTGACGATTCCTCTGTATATATCCATTCTTCCGAACCTGGTGTCTCTCAAATCAATGGTCCACAATACGAAAAAAAGTAAGTCAGGGATTTAACAAAAAAGTAAGGGGGGAACAAAAGATGCAGACTAGTGTAGTTGTTGACTCATTTTATTTGTTTATCTCTTTCTTTTTAGGATTGATGAAAAGTTTTTGGATTCCTCTGTTGCCTCACTTGCCTATCGTGTGGAATCTTATCGGTCTAATGGAACGGTGGCATCGGATATCTCTTCTCAACTCCGGTGTTACTTTGTTACCAAGTGTCAATTTGTCAACCCTGATCCTACACCTGAACAAGAAACGGATATCAATCAAGTAGCTGACAAGAGCTTCCTTCTCAAGGCAACTGAACATACTCGTAATACCTATGAAGAAGTCATGCGCAATGTACTCCAACGTACTGGTCCGGTTATTGAAGTGTATGAAGTCCAAGGCACTCGGGAACATCGTCTTGTTATTGGCTATCGTCAACGAAGTACTCAAGGATTTTTCTCAGCCATGTCGGATTTGTATCATTTTTATGACCTATATTCTTCAAGGAAATATGTCGGTAAGTCTCTTTAAGGGAGAGGGGACATACATCAAGGGCACAGGCTCAGTGAAATGAAATATTTACTAATCACACACTCTCTCTTTTAATTCTAATAGAACAATTCTCTAACGGTGTCACCATCATGGGTCTTTATCTCAAGCAAATGCCAACATCTAAAGCTCTTCCTCTGGAACACTCTATCTATCAAGTCATGAAGGAAACCTCTTTGCTCTATTGTCTTCCATCGACTCCTCTTCAAGAATTCTTCAAAAGCAATAAACTGTCGGTGCAAGAAACTGTATATGGTTTTACCACTTGGATCTTTGCTCAACACTTTTTAAATCGTCTTGGAAAGGAATACCTCAGCCTCAGCAATATCCTGGACAATACCAACCCTATCCATGAAGAAGTTCTTACCAAGATGAAGAAACGACTTAGACAAGACACTTTTACTCGTGAATACATTCTGGATATCATCAAGCTTTATCCTGAATTGATCAAGTTGTTGTATGCCAACTTTGCTTCTGTCCACTATGTGAACCAACGTGAAGCTTCCTTGCAACCTACCATCTCTTATCAACGATTGACTACCTTAGAAAACCTCTCAACCGAACAACTTCGCAAAAAGATTATCAACACCACATCCAATGCTCACGAACAATTGGTCTTTGACGCTATCCTCACCTTCAATCAACATGTTCTCAAGACCAACTTTTACCAATCGACCAAGGTGGCTTTGTCATTCCGTATGGATCCTAGCTTCTTGCCCGAAATCGAATATCCTAACAAGCTGTATGGTATGTTTTTGGTGGTGGGATCTGAATTCCGTGGTTTCCATTTACGATTCCGTGATGTGGCTCGTGGTGGTATCCGTATCATTCGCTCTCGAAATCGTGAAGCCTACTCTATCAACCAACGTACCTTATTTGATGAAAACTATGCTCTGGCTGCTACTCAACAACGCAAAAACAAGGATATTCCTGAAGGTGGCTCAAAGGGGACCATTTTACTGGATATCGATCAACAAGACAAACCTCTTGTGGCATTTGAAAAGTATGTGGATTCTATCTTGGACTTGCTCATCGATGGCCAAAGCCCTGGTATCAAGGAAAAGTTGGTGGATCTGACTGGCAAACCTGAAATCCTCTTCTTTGGTCCCGATGAAGGTACTGCTGACTATATGGATTGGGCTTCTCAACATGCACGCCGTCGCCAAGCCAGCTTTTGGAAAGCCTTCACAACCGGGAAAAGCCAAAGCCTCGGTGGTATTCCTCACGACACTTATGGTATGACAACTCGATCGGTACATCAATACGTTCTTGGCATCTATCGTACGTTTGGTTTAAAGGAAGAGGAATGCACGAAATTACAAACTGGTGGTCCTGATGGTGATTTGGGCTCCAATGAAATCAAGATCTCAAAAGACAAGACGACAGCCATTGTGGATGGTGCGGGTGTACTTTATGATCCTCAAGGAATTGATCGCGAAGAACTCTTACGTTTGGCCAATGCACGCTTGATGATCAGCAACTTTGACACGACCAAACTCTCTCCTGAAGGATTCCGTGTATTGGTGGACGAAAATAATGTGACGTTGCCCAGTGGTGATGTGGTTGAAAATGGTTTGGCTTTCCGCAACACATTCCATACCAATCCGTTAGCGTCCGCAACCGTGTTTGTGCCTTGTGGTGGTCGTCCAGAATCTGTGGATCTCTACAATGTCAAGAAACTCGTTGATCAGAATGGTGTCCCTCTATTCAAGTATATTGTGGAAGGTGCTAATCTCTTCTTCACTCAAGATGCTCGGTTACGACTAGAAAAGCAGGGCATTGTGATCTTCAAGGATGCCTCGGCAAACAAGGGTGGTGTGACTTCTTCGTCATTGGAAGTACTTGCTGCGTTGGCCTTTAACGATACCGAATTCGAACAAAACATGTGTGTCAAGGATGGTGTGGTGCCCGAATTCTACAAGAACTATGTGCAAGAAGTCCAGAAAACTATTGAACGCAATGCTGCTGTGGAATTCGAAGCTTTATGGCGTGAATATACGAAATCCAAGGTGCCCATTTCCTTGCTCTCGGATGACTTGTCGACGGCGATCGTACAACTCAATGAACAATTACAAAACACCGGGTTATGGGATAACAAGGAACTTCGATTTGCTGTCTTGCGCAAGGCATTCCCTAATCTTTTGTTGGAAAAGGTTGGTTTGGATACTTTGTTGACTCGTGTGCCTGAAAACTATGTCAAGGCTATCTTTGGTGCTTATTTGGCTTCTCAATTCGTATACAAGTATGGTCCTCATCCTGATCATTTTGCCTTCTTTGAATTCATGCGCGAAAACTATTATGCTGAAGCCAACCAATAAATACAGATAGCTTGGATTGATTGATTAGGATAGACATCTTTTTTTTTTTTTTTAACTACACTTATATTTTATCCCTTCTTCGAATCTCTTATATCTTTTATCAAGTTTAAATCTTGTCTTTTATTCAACTATGCATAATAAACAATTTTATCATACCCTACTGATGATGATCTTTGGCGGTGTTTGAATACAGCTTGGTCAATATCCCAACCAGCAGCTTTCTCTTCTTTTATGGAAAAGTACATACATTCACAGGTTTTACTTGATATTACACTCACCCATATATAAATAAGTACTCTTACAACAATGGCGGGATTTATAAACTTTCGAGATGGGTATGTTGAGACATACTTTTCAAAGTGATTTTCAAACGCCGCTCTTTCGAATTTGATCTCATTTGCTTTTTTTTTTTTTTTTTTTTTTTTTTTTCTTTTTTCTTTATCTTTGTTTTCTCCTTCTATTCATCAAAACTCTTTGTCATTTTTATTATATATTATCTTACTCTCTTTCTTGTATCTTTTTACTTTTGGTCTAAACACCGGTTTATCTTTGCCTCCATTATGAGATGGCTTACGAACGATTCTTCCTCCGAGATCGATACAGACGATACAGCAACAATAACAACAACAACAACTTCCAATTCTATTCAAACAACTGATGCCTCTTTTGAAGATCATACCGACAATCAGCTAAACAATGACACTATTATCTCTGCTGGATCATCAAGTAACATTCAACAAACTGGAAACGGATTTAAACCTCAACTGCCTTTAGCATCAACAAAGTCTATAGAAAATGAAGGATTAGCAACCAGCAACGAAAAGTCAATGACTTCTTCACCATCGAATCCTTCACCTACTAGCACCACACAGGAAGCAATCAATGCCACCTCATCGACCTCCACTTCCTCACCAAGTGTCAAAAACAAAGAATTCAAATCAACGTCGGAAGCTCTGATAAAAAAGCTTTTGGAAAGATCGACACCTCGCCTGGATGCCAAACTCGTTGGTGTACTTTTATTGGAAGGTAACAATAATAGGATGAAAAAGGGCTGACTATGTAATACTCATTAAAACGTGATACTTCTTCAAACTATTTTTCTTTTCTTTTTAACACTGGGGACTCTTTAGATATGATGGATGTATTTATGGCACATATCACTAGGGTATCGGATAACGAACAAGATCTTTTGCAAAAAGGCACTGGTGACCTGGAACAACTTGTCAAGACTGTACAACTTGATCGGGACCGGGATGATTTGGATGCTTTGAAACGGTCATATCATGCTATGGAGATACTATGTGGTACGTCTGCGCACCACTTTATTATACAAGACAGTAGATTCAAGGTCATTGGTAAGTAACTTGTTGGGCATCACCTGCCATTATTCATTGTTTTTACTAACCATGTATTGTGGGGTTAGTTACTCGACTATTTGATATATTCTCACCAAATTCCAATGGCAACTTTAATCACTTTGCAAAGATCTTCCAACACTTTGTACGACGACATCCTGTTGACATGTTGGATCTGCTCTTTTTACAAAACGACAAGGCTACTCTATTTTTTGACTCTATGCTACCTCATATTCAAGAAAGTGCGGTGGCGGACTCTGTGCTGGCGATCGTGTTTGTCCGGGACATTAATGTGGAAACCAAGGAAAAGCGGGAACTGGCTCATACAAGATTATCTGAACTAGGTCTCCTACAATGGCTCACCAAAGCAATCCAATTAAAAAATAATGACACCTTCTCTGAAGCGGCTGGTGAACTTTTGATTCGTATCATTGAAGAAGCTTCACAAGTTGAAAATGGTCATTTGCTCCTTGACATTCTTGGTAAACCTGATGGCGGAGGGAAAGAACAAATTGATATTTTTGTAAAGGTAAGTAGTCGACAAACCAAACTTACATAACACTCCTACTAACCTCCCCCCCCCCTTTTTTTTTATTTTTGTTTGTTTATTGTTTAGCTGGTTGTCAAACAAAAACCTTCTCACAGCCGGAAACTTACTATCAAATTACTAAGACTCTTGGCGAAAAGGTAAAGAAAGAAAGAAAAGGGGAGAATATGGTGACATGATGAATTCCAACTTTTTGATCTTGTATAGTGGAATGCTGACAACTCGTGCCTCGGCTGTATCTCAACCTATCCATGGCCCATTGTACTCGATATCCATCAATTGTCAAGAAATGCTCTCTAACCATATTCCTGGATTATGCTCTGTAATATCTGATGATCGCCATTCGGTTTCTTCTGAACAGTAAGTACTTATTAATATCCGAACTGTTTGTTAAACTAACACAAACTCAATCCATTATATAGGTTACCACTAACAGTATACGATATGGATCTTCTTGATATCATCTATTTGACACTACCTAACACTCGGGACAAGGTTGATTTACTCGACACTATACCAACTGCTTTTTGGAGGATTGTGGTCAACTCATTCTTTGAAAAAAGGTAATACCCATTGAAAATGTATGATTCTTTTGACTAATGCCATTATTTATTAGCTCAAGCTCCATATATCATACCTTGTTCTTCCGTATCTTTTGCCTAGCCCTTGGATTACGAAATGAACGGTTGACAGTTGCATTGGTCCAACGACAAAAACTGGTGACTCGATTAATAAATGCATATGAAGACAAGAAGAAACAATCAGGTAAGAAAATACCTTGTTGGATAAGATGAACTTGTTAAGAGACGAAATCATCTCACTTACCTTCCTTTGTCTCCTCTAGACACCAGGGGATTTATTCTACTCATGCTGAATTACATTCGACTCTCGGCGGATGCTGACCCCACTGGGACTTTACATCGACTCATCAGTGATCATCCTCGATACCTGAAATTCCTGCCTACTCTTAGGTAAGATGAAAACAAAAAAATACATCAAATTCTCCCTTCTCCAATGTACTGACCACCTATTTTATTAGAACCGATACTCTTGCACAGATCAAATTCAACTACGCCTGGAAATTAGATTCATGCCCCAGACCACCTGTCCATATTGGGCCTTCTCCTCCAATACGAGCACCTCCTTATTCTTCCTATACCCCAACATTGCAATTGACTGGTGGTGTAGAATCCGATGAAACAAATGGAATAGACTTGGGAAGCGACTGTAAGTATACGGGGAAAGTGTATGGACCGTATGTACTTACTTTTTATTTTTTTACCGGTATATATATATAGATGCATATTGTATGGGATTTGATCAAACAGCTCGACCAGAAGACGGTTATGAAACACCAATGGGAAATCTATCTAGAAGAACATCACTCCACTCCATGTCATCAAGCGACAGTCTCTCATCAATGGACACCAATCACAACAACAGTGGATTTGCTGATTTGATGTGGGGTGAAAGTTTAACGGCCGACGAACCAGAAAACCTCGACAACAAGAAGAAGAAGAAGAAGAAAAAGAAGAAGGTCTTCCTTGGTGATTAGATTAGATTATATCATTTTCCCCCTCTTTCCTCCATTTTATGTGATTGTGTTAAATAGTTATATCATATTGCAAACTGTACATTAACAAGTAGAAATAAAAAATGTCATTTTGTCTTTGGGCTCATTTTAAACGCCGATTGAAAACTTTTAGTAGCTGGTTTGTGGAAAACAAATCAAGTGTTTTTTTTTTTTTTTTTTTTTTTTTTTTTTCTTTCGTCTTCTATTCTCTTCTTAAACCACTACTACTCCCCTTTATTTTATACAATCGTTACTTGCTCCCTTCTGTATCTTCTTCTTGAGTTATAATGTTTGAATCTGACGATGACGATTTGGATTGTCCTCTTTGTATGGAGGAACTCGATATTGCTGACCGGAGCTTTAGACCTTGTACTTGTGGATACCAGGTAAAAAAACACTCATCCTTGTCTTTACTAATCCATTTGTTGATATTTAGTCCCTACTAACACTTTCTTTTGCATCTTTTGATTATTATTTTTTTTTTCTATAGATCTGTAGATTTTGTTGGCATCATATTAAGGAAAACTTGAATGGTCGCTGTCCTGCCTGGTAAAAACTCCCCCATCAACCTACATCAGTAACCATTGGCTCTTGATTATGATTAAATGGTTATTAACCATCTATATCTTTAACTTTTTATCTTAATAGTCGCCGGGAATACTCTGATGAATTGGTAGAATTCGAACCGATCAGTGCCGATGAGTAAGTATAAAAAAATAAAGGGTGATAAACAATGAATGACAAATAGTTTATCTCCTCTTTTGTTATTAATAGAATCACCCGTATTAAACGTGAAAAGAAGGAAAAGGAACGACAACAAAAGGACATGGAAGCTGTAAACCGACGTCATTTGGCCAATATGCGTGTGGTGCAAAAGAATCTGGTGTATGTGATAGGTCTTCATCCCAAGTATGCTACTGAAGATGTAAGTCCTTTCAACAATATACTTGTCTTTACATATTAACATCTCTCTCTTTCTTTCTTTCTTTCTTTATAGATAATTCGATCGAATGATTATTTTGGTCAATTCGGGAAAATCGCCAAAGTAGTGATCAACAAACGCAATGTCGCAGTGACTTCACATGTAGGCGGGACAACATCAATGCAACCAAGTGCGGCGGTCTATGTGACATACCATCGAAAGGAAGATGCAGACAAAGCGATACAAACTGTGGATGGACACTCAATTGCGGGAAGGATATTAAGGTTAGTAACTAATATAATGACACGATAATAATTGTATGCATTAACACCTTTTTTTTTTTTTTTTTTTTTTTTTTTTTACATATAGGGCATCGTATGGGACCACAAAATACTGTACTTACTATCTTCGAAACATGACTTGTCCAAATCCATCCTGTCTTTATCTACATGAACCTGGTGAAGAGGCTGATACTATCTCCAAAGAAGAATTGGCTACGGGTAAGCATCGCATGCGGGATCAAATATCAAACGACGACAATGACGATGAAGATGACCATCATCATCACCACCACCGACCTTCCTCTTCTATCACTTCATCATCAAGTAATGGCCATTTAAATTCTGGATCCTCTTATCATTCTTCTCCATCAATATCAAGTCATGACTTTCCACCTGTTGGTTCATCTACCACCGCATCATCATCTTCTCGAAAACCATCTACTTTGGAATCAGTGGCTACCGTTTCTTATAAAGGCTCGCCCATACGACAACAACAACAACAACAATCAACTTCCTCTTCCTCACCTAATCTATTCGACCAAGATGATGATCGATCTGCACTACCAGCAACTGCTTCATGGGCAAAAGTTGGTACTACCAACAGCGGACCATCTACTCCAGTTGCACTCAAATCAAATCTACCTGATCGTGGCACCTTGACCCCTGATAACTTTGGTCCTCCATTGGCGGTGGCAGCAGCAGCATCTCAAAAGCAACAGCCTCAACAACAACCACAGTCACCTTCAGCAATTAAACGAAAGATTGAAAAGAAGAAGCGCAAGGAACAACTGAAGAACAACAAGGAATCTACTGCATCCACTTGTGGCTCAACCCATCTTTTATCAAGCAAATCGAAATCATCATCATCAACCACACCATCATCGTCACACCCTACAACACCAACCCTGATGGTGGCTAATACGGCCGAATCTTCGCCATTAACATCCATGAATGTCTTGAAGGATGCATTGGTTAATTTTGTCCTGGGTGATGCTATGGATCAAGTCGGACTACCAACAACAGAAGACGATCAAGATGAAACTCCTTTAGGTGTCTCAGCTTTATATCAAAAGGAAGAGGATGGACAACAACAGCAACAACCCTTGACACCAACTTCGGATCGAAAACCACCAAGCTTGCATTCAACTTTGATGAACAACACAAAAGAAGATTATACAATCAACACGTTGGACTTTTTACTCAATGCTGTACCCACACCAACTTATCGTGGTACCTTTAATCCTTTTGCTCATCAAATATTACGAACGTCTGGTAACTTGTTTGAATCCCCAATTCGAAAAACTTCTCGGTTTGGTTTTGCCCAAATCTAGTTTATCACCCTTTTATATAAATATATATCAGTTATTTTCTCCCATAGTATAGTATTTTTAACAAACACATTAGTCTTTGTCGCTCTTTTTTTTATCAATAAAAATCATGTTATCATATAAAACACACAAAAGGAGGGGTTTTTGATTGGTTTGGGCGGGATTTGACACATTTTTATGCATGAATGTCCTTTTTTGGAAGATGGGTCGAAACACATGCAGGTTATATATTGGACGAAAAGCAACGTTGGTATTATTGACTGGATGAAGTGGTGTGACCATGGTCAAAACTTATATATACTTACAAACAACAATAAAAGATGGTAAACATATAATATACACACGCTGTATGTGTTTTAAAGTCAGGACCTGGTGATTCAACAAGTGGATACATAGTAAAATATGATTGATACACAATACTTGATTGTCATTAAATATAAACAAAGTAAAAAAAAAAAAAAAAAAAAAAAGTCTTTTATTGTTGTGATATTTACTAAACATACATCTATAGGACCATTATGTATGTGGGGGGGGGGACTACTATGCTAGAGTTTATGATCATTAGATGGTGGAATCAGCAATCTTCTTCTTGTATATAGGATTTGTATCTTCATAAATGCATCGAATCACTACAAATAAAAAAGTTTAGAATAGTATTTGTTAGTCTTTTTGATTTCAAGGCTTCCTCAAATGGCTTACCTTCATTTCGAATCAAAAGTAGCTTACCCTCCAAAAAAGGACAGATATGGTCAGAAGGGAATTTCACTGCTTTATTCTTGATTAAGGATCGTAAACATGTTGGCCAGATGTCTGTTAATTAGAACTAAAAGAGTACAAGTTTAATAGTTGTTTCCATCATCATATTATCATTATTATTTTCCATTTACCTTTGTCATGTTTATCAAGATGGCAGCATACGGCAAAAGCGTGCACCAGTACAAACACCAAAAATCGAACCTGGGGTAGTCGCCCTAATTCAGGCTACTATCGAGTTCCATACTACACCACCACCCAAAGAAGAAGAAAAAAAAATCAACAGCCATTACTTCAGTTACCCACCTTTTTTTTTTTTTTTCTTCACCTAGACTCAATGTCATGAATTTTTCCGTCTTCATTGCCAATAGTCGTATATAAAACGTGATGCTGTCAAGTTTTATAGTGGTGTTTCGGTGAAGACCTAAAATAGTGCAAACAATCAAACAAACAATTGTGAATTATTATTATCGTGTGAATAACATTTGACGGTATTTACTTACCATATGTTTTATGTTCTTTTGAGATTCTGAATTCGATTAGTGGTTGTCTTTTTTTGTTTGGGGAGAGAGAAAAGAAAAAAAAAAAAAAAGAGATGGGCCCCGCCCTTTTGTCGGGATTTGATATTATTGCGGAATCTGAATATCTTGGAGGCCCTTTTACACATGAAAAAGACTTTTCTTTAAAAAAGGCCAAGTTGAAAGTATCTAGATTGCAACGTGTATGACATATGGATCGCAAGGATAAGTCATATTTTGATGAAAAAGTTGATTGACTTTGTGCAACTTCATACAAAAGATCTTCCTAAAGTAAAAATACGATACTACATCCGAGTTAAAAGTTGACAGCTTTGGTGTAACCACATGGCACAATGGCACTTTTTTAGTATCCACAAGTACCAAGGATTAGTTTCCTTCTCTGAAAATCTACCCGTGGCATAAAAATAGTTGTGATAAAAAAAAAAGTGATGTCGGCGTTTGAAAAAGTCCGCCTTTTCTAAGGAGTATTATGTCTGCATGAATTGAGTGAATGAGGTAAAATAAGATTTTTATTTACGAAAGCATAAAGTATAAACATAAATATGGCGAAAGACAAAGAGATGGGAGAGGTAGTATATATGTATAAAAGTGAACGGAGAGGGTATGATTCAAGTGAGGTTTTTTTTTGGTATGTAGTGGAAAGTTATGTACGAAGATGATACTTTTTGTGATGATGATGATGATGATGATGCTTGACTTTTTTTTTTTACATATTAGCTTTCTTGGGATCCTCATTTTGGCCGCTTGACTGGAGCAGGGTAAGGTCTTGGAAGTGGGGGCTTGGTAGGTCTGTCAGGAGGCATCTTGTTCAAAACTGTTGTTGTTTTACTATATATAAAGTGAAAGAGTTGCAAAATCAGGTCTAATTTATATCTTTTTTTTTTCCCTGAGAGGGTTGTGTTCATGTCAAAAATAGTTACCTTTTTAAGACAGACACATGGCCGACACACCCTGTGGCGGGAGTTGAATTATTGACAACTTTCTTGCCTACCCCATAAACCAAACACTTTGAAACATATTTTGACGTTTCTCAAGTGTTTGAAGAATCATCTGATGGTATAAGAAAAACTTTTGTAATGTCTCATGTATAAGGTTACAAACAAGTCCCGGTTCTAACTGGAATAAGCAATATCTATCAAATTCTGCTTTGACGGGAGAAGATAAACAAAGACGCCCTCTGATGGGTGATGATCATTTTGGTGAGTCGGCAGTAAAAGGGCGTGAGCGGGTTCTGAAAAAGTCTAAATGCGCCCGCCCTTTCCACGCATTGGTTGCACAATCTAATACATATCAAGTTGACTCCTTTTTTTTCTTCTTCTTCTCTTGATGATGAAAAATAGATGGCAAACGCATCAAACAATAGGTGGTAATGTTTATAAGGTGAAACGGATGAAATTAGGGGGAGGGGGAGGCTAACAAAGTTGTCAAGCGAAAAAGAAAATAATCCAACCCCGATGTTCCAAAAAGGGATTGATTTCCCTCATTAATCATTCTGATTTGTGTATGATAATGGTTTCATTATATCACATTCTTCGGATGCTACCTTCCGATTGTTGTTGCTTTTGATACATGATACCCCTTTCTTGATCGATTGTCTGCTGCAAAGTAGCGAAACTAGTCATCATTCTCAATCATGCATCAACCTATAACTAAAATACTGTGCTTCTCGTTTTATTATTATCATCTGTAAAATGCAAGAATGGTGAACCATCATACTGGAAACATATTTACCATTTTTTGTTTTTCTACAGATGTTGGTGTAATAGTAATTCAACTTGATTCCCTTCCAAGTATCATGTTTGAAACAGGCAATGAAAGAGCAAACTTCAAATCCCGCTTCATGCAATATATTCTTTTCAAACCCCGTGTTTTGTACGGAGGAGTAATGATCATGTATTGTTTTCTCCGTGAAGTGCATATTATCAAAAGGATATAGGCTTTAGTATATATGTTTATGGCACAAGATAAGTATTAGCACATTAAAATTTCATCAAGATAGACTAGTTATATAAATAAATAAAAAAGAGAGACAGACAAAGACAATTATGTATTTTATTGACAACTATTGTACAGGGGCATGTATTCTAAGTAAGAGTATGAATGATAAAAAGACAAAGTATATTATACATAATTAAACTAAAGGAGATCATCCATTATATTTGGTTGATTGATCTATTTGAATACAAGCAAGGGTAAATAAATATTTAAATCATTGTATGTTTATCCTTACCTGGATACACTTTCAAAAAGTCGTTCAATATCAGTCGCACACCGAGTGAAGGAGTGATTCCAAAAGTTATAGCCGGGATTCTTGATGAGTTCGATAAATGTAATAAGTAGCCCCCAGGGATGTGGTCGATTCACAATAAGTCGTTCCAAAAGGACCCGAGTAATTTGTTCCTTGATGATTTCCTTGTTGCTTTCCGCAAACAGATAGAGTAAAACACAGCTAAAGTAGTGGGTATGGCTGTTGGGATATCGTAATTGATTGGCGATGGCACTGAGGAAGAGATATCGACCTATATATACAAAACGTGTTAAAAACCATATAGTTCCATTGTGAGGTCTATTTGTCTTACCTTCAGAATCCAATTCTACCAGTAAATGTTGGAAGATTTCAATAGCAGCACCCTGGTTCCCGGGAATGTTCTGTGTAATACTACTAACCCCGATGTAGAACACCAAAGCATTGATCATTGACACGTTGTACTTGTCTTCACCATTATCCTTTTTCGTCAGTTTGTCCACCAATTGTGATAAGAATGCCTTGTTTTGCTTTTCCAAGAGGTATCCATCAATATCCTTTTTGAATTGACCCACTTCCAATACTGATTCGTAGTCTGATGAGATCCGTGGTGATTGTTTGATTTCAGGAAGAAGATCCACTTTCAGATTAGGTGTGAATGGATCAGGCAATCGCATGTTTCGAGGGAAGGCGCTAAGAATCAAGTTGCGTAGTTGAATGCAGGAAGATGGCACAGTGTCACAGAAGCTATAGTTGTAGTCGCATAAGAATTCGGGGAAGTCGTGTAAAAGCACCAAGAGCACCTTTAAAGTTCCACGGTATAGCATTCTTGTTGTATCCTTTAATTCGGTTTTCTTCAAGAAAGGCACCAAGAATTGAATCAATCCAATAAGTAGCTTTTCAAATGTTGGCCATCCCTATCATTTGTATGCAAAAAAAAAAAAAAAAAAAAAAAAAAAAAAGTTAAAATTGTTCAACAAGTGCGATTTTTTTTTCCTTTTTACCTTTTGGTTTTCAGCTAGTAGTAGTTTTGGCATGAAGAGTCGGTGAGATGCCAGTTGTAGCCAAGCAAAAGCAAATCCTGGGAAATAAGACGGTTGTAAAGCCTGCAAGGTGTTGGCAAAAGTAATGAGGATAGGAATATATACGCTTTGTATTTGTTGTTCTATCGTATGGAGGTCTGTCAACAAACTGGTGAGCAATCGCAAGAAGGGTCGCTGATCAAATTGTTGACGCCGTTGTTCATGATGTTGAGCCAAGACAAGGACAATGACTGAGAGCACCTTTGTGAATTGAGTGAGTTTCATTGATGATGAGGTAGGTGATTTCGCTGCATCTGTAATTGGTTGCTGTTGCTGATGTTGATACTGTATGAGACCCACTACCAATTTTGAGAATGCATCGATGGGTTGGTAGGCGAGTGAAGCGGCAGCCACTGCAGATGGTGGATTTCCCCCGGCCGACATTTGTTTATACTTGATGACATGTTGAATGGACGCCTCCAAGCATATCCGGTAGAATAGTGAAGACATATCGTCCGAAGCAAAGATGTTTTGTTGAGTAAGTTGAGCGATAAAGGCAAGTTGTACCTTTTCAGTGGTATTAGGATGTTGTAACAAATGGACCCATTCAGCAAATAAAAATTGAAGCTGTTCACGGAGATTCATTTCTTCTTTTAGAGCAACACCTTCTTTGCCGCCGCCACCACCAAGATCCTGTTGATTATCGCCACCATGTTTCCGCATTTCATCCAAGAGAGCCATCACACTTTCATGGACATTAGTACGTAACCGGCTAAAGGCATCCAATGAAGCTGCAAAGTCTTGTCGAGAGGCCAAAGAAATAGAATCGTCGCCAAAAAGACATGCTCGGATGAGATTTGCTGTAAAATCAATAGCACTTGTACGCCCGCTATCGATAAGGATCGCCAATTCTTGATCTTGTTCCACGAGATTAATCAGTCCAGCCTTGATTAGCGCCACAGTAACAGGTACATTATACTTGCGTTCATCATCCGCATGAGTAAGCCATTGAGTAACCAGAGTACCAACATTGGAAGAGACTTCACAAAGCTGTTCCAAAAGTACTACATACGATTCCCGAGCCAGCTGGGTTTCACTTTTGTATAAGAGTTGGACCACCTTTTGAGCAAAAGTACGAGCCGCCTCCACCTTGTCGAAGCTTGATAATGCAAGTAGAGGCACTTGACGAATGATCACACGAATGTCATGCATGGGAGGTAAGAATTGGAAGCTTGTAAATTGGCCCGCCACCTGTGGAGAGACAACAAGTTTTTCCAATTCAGTAATATATTGAGCAAACCTTTCCAAGATTTGATGCGCACTAACTTGATTCACGGTTGTTCCACCGAGATCAAATCCACCATTGTTTCCATCATTGACGTGAGGACCTGCTGCCATGTTCCCAGTATATCCATAGCCACGACCAGTAGAATCCATATTGTTGACACCTCGGGTAACATTAAAACCAGAATTCATTTGAGAAGACATGGGGGGTGCAGTACGTGACATTCGAGCAAAATCTTCATAAATCCGTAATTGACTTGATTGTAGACCATCAGGCTTGGCTCGGAGAGGTTCAGGTAGTGACACAGGGTATCTTGGCGCCGAAAAGATGTCCACATCATAGTAAGGTTGTCCAGTTCTTTGGCTTCGATGTTTCTTGCGATTGGAGAATGCTATCATCAGGTGTTCATCGACTTCGAGTGTTGCTTTTTCCATCGCTGCCTTTTCTATCACAGCGCACACAAGGTCAAGATTGTCAGATACCGTTACATGTACAGCCTGATCCACCAAGTTCTACACACACACACACACACACACACACAAAAAAAAAAAAAAAAAAAAAAAAAGAGAGAGGTGTTAGTATATATAGCTGACACAAAGTTGACGATAAACTTACTTCAGCCAATCCATTCGCCAAAAAGATGTTTCGCAAGTTGGTCACCATTGTCGAACGTAAAGGTTCTTTACATGTCACCATCGCCAAACTGCCAGCCAAGTTTTGTGCCATCAAGTGAGCAGCCTTACGCATCTTGTTTTCATCGGATTCCATCGCAAAGTCTTTGGCCACAAGATCCCGGGTTGATACCGCGGCAATAGCAACTGATCTGTCTACTACAGGTTCGATGATCTAATCACAGAGATTAAGAATATAAAAATAAAAATAAAAGTCAAGTTACCTATAAGCACACCATTACATCACTTTATAAGCATTACCTCCTGAATCGATCTATTGATTGCTTGTAATACGAGTCGTTTGCTGGCTGGATGTGTTGAGTAAAGAATGATTTGAGAGTTAAAGGTGATATAGGGGGCGAGGTTGAGTAATGATATTTGGTTGTCGTCCATGTCACCATCAAGACCACCTCCAGCTGTAGTTAAATTGACGTTTTTGGGCGATCTACTATCATTCGGCATCACCATCGAGTTGTCAGCTTTAACCAAAGTCTCCACAATGTTGTTTTTGATGGTACCATTAAGAGGTCGTCGATTTTTCAAAGCAGAAGTAGCTTCAATGTCTACAAACATAAAAGATTAGTTGTCCAAAAAAAAAAAAAAAAAAAAAAAAAAAAAAAAAAAAGATGATCCAATTCGAGTCCTTACCTTTTAATTCCAGAGATAAGCTTTTGCATAAAACTTCGATTTCAAACTTGAGATTCAGTTTCAGATCGGCATATTCGTATAATTCCACCAATAACTTCAAGATGGCCATCACCCAAGGATTAGGAGGTTTAAAAACCTTACTATTACTACATTGTTCCAAGACTTTACACACAAAGGGAATCACTACAATGAGTCTGTTACTGTCATAACCCTCCAAGAGTAAGTCCTATTTCAAAACAAAGCAGTTTTGTATGAGTATCATCTTCAGCTGCCTGCTCCCTCCCTCCCCCCCCCTTTTTTTTTTCGATTCAGTTACCTTGAAAGATATGTTCTTGTGTCTGATAGGTCTGTTTCTTGCCAAAGTCATACCACCTAGCCAGGACCCGAGATTTTTGAGCAAGCTTCGTTCGGAAGAGGAGGACACCGTTTTATCAGAGTTAAGTAAGATTTGAATGTTGGCGTATGTTTCCCGTAGCACATGTTCCTGTAACAGTCGGCTGTGAATTGCATCCAGAAGCATCAAGTAAAGATCATGATAGTTGGGTTCAATACTAGCACGTTTGACCACCAAGTAGTTGCTAAACCATTGATAGCTAGACATGTCTAGAAGTTCCTTTAGTTCACCGAGTTTGCTGTCCAGATTGTTTCGCGCCACATTGTTGATGATAAATAAAATCTTGTCCTGAATTGATTCTGAAGGTGTTGTATAATGAATGTCGGTTACTGCTTCATCATCATCATCCAATGGGCGTAGTGTTGGTACATCAGGGACACACAAAGAGACAAACACTACAGGTTGTTGTTGCTGTCGTTGTCCCCGGGCAGTGTCTGCAGGTTTTGGAGCAATAGCAGCCGGATTTGGTAAAATAGCGCCATCATCTTGTTGAGATCCAGTAATAGTAGCTTGGCTGTTTTGTAGAGCAACATTAGCAAGACGCACCAAGTTTGGATTCGATTGTTGTAAATGAGGTATTTGTAGTAAATGAGAGCAGTATTGAGGCCATTCAGGAAGACGCTGTTGGAATTGAGCTATGGCTTGTGCACCAAAGTTGTACATTTTGCTACCAGAAGGGTTCCCCAAAGCATCCAAAACACACCGGAGCGCGACACCAAGTGGCCCATAGGATACCAGCTGATGTTGAATTAAAGAGCCAAAGAGAATACTTGTGATAGCCAGTTCCTTGTCCGGGTACTTTGGGAAGAAGTGATATTCATCAAATAGATTATGAATCATACAGGCAAATACGTCTTGTTCGTTAGGATTATTGGATTTGCTGAATGTCTTGAGGCGTTCGATCATTTCGTCAACAGTCATTTCACCACTGTAGATCCGTTCATAGTAAGAGTTTGCTTCTTCTTCCACTTCAGGCTTGAATGAGACTTCGCCACCAGATGATCCAGGCTCCGCTTGAGTTCCTACATTCATCAGTTTTGGGTAGGTTTGTAAGCAAACACTGGATACTTCTTTGAGCATGGCCATGTTTTCATGAGACATTGGACTATAAAGCAGTAGTAAAATGTTAATCCTGTTCCTAAATGCTTTTCTTTTTCTTTTTCTTTTTATGTATAACTTACGTTTCCGCCAAAACTTTCAACAAGATTTTCACACTTTCCACAGATAGTAGGACGGTTGTTGGTGGTGCATTAGTTTCTTGACGAGATAGTTCTGATGATACTTTTTGAGCGAGGAAGTCCAACAAGTTGCGTGGAAAGGAGTCCTTTAAATTGGCGATCTTGTCTTGAAGCCACTTTTCCAAATCCATATACCCTCTTCTAGAAGCCAGTGTTGCCAAATCGAGAGCAAAGAATGTCGGTTGCATATCCAAGGATTGAGATAGAATCTATAAAAGGGAGAGATCACAAGGTTAGTCATTACATTATCTATCTCACCTTCATTTTACTATGATTATTACCTTGACTTGATGCACGACGTCCAGAATTCTATCAAGATTGGTTCCGTCCTTGGTGTATAGTTCCAGTAAGCTTTTCGCCAAAAAATCAGAGTTAATTTCCCACAGTCTTGTCAAAGCGAAGGTACTTCCAGGCGTCCCATTCAAATACATAAGCAGGAGTCGTCGTAGAAGATCTTTGTGAAGGGATGATTTGATAGGCTATATGTTTTCATCGATAAAGAGAGAGAGGGTAAGTATCTGGTGTTTTAATTCAAATCTGGTATAGACCAACTCTTCTTTACCTGGATTTGAATGAGACCAACAAAGACCAATTCAGGGGATTTGTGAGTCATCATTTCGAGAAACATTGACACATCATCGGCAACAGTAGAATCCGCCAAGTTAATAACGCATTCAATAAGGTCCAATGAGTTGAGTTGAGTAGTCGCCAATTGAGATGCCATACTTTGGAAATTTTGATCTGATGAGTCAAAGTCAGCTAATTCGATGACTTTGCGCTTGGAGCAATCAACCAGACTGAGGATATCGGTGGACACATTTGCCATTTGGTATAAAGCGCTGAGTTGACCTTTCAAGTTTTGCCATTGACCGAAGAATTTGTTTGCCGGGAAGGATTCAGTCTATAAAAAAAGAAGATTAGTCAAGATCAAACAAATATGTTTTATTTTACCTTTGAGTATTCATTCCATGCTCGGATCAGTATATCAAGACCTTTAAAGTCATAAACAAAGAAGTGTGCATAATCCAAGTGTTCGATCACTTTGTACCAATCAAGTTCAGGGGCCTATTAAGAAGTGATTAGTTTATGCTGTATTTAAGATAAGTGTATCTTGTAATAAGCGGTTTACCATTTTCTTCACAACAAACACAAAGTTTTCAACATTCCAATTTGAGGCATTAAGAGAGTCACCACCAACACCTGTCATGTTGGTATAAGTCCGGACCATACACCCAAGGCATTCCGCTATATCCTTTTCAGTGATCTTGTTGTCGACTTTGCTGATGATATCCTCCACAGATTGAGTAGAAGCGCAACATTCGTAACCGATTTCCAATATCAATTTGCTGAGAGATTTTTCGCCAGTGTCCATATTGTCCATATTGTTTCTATTTAAAAAGAGAATGACAAGTAAGTTGGTACAGGTGCCTTTCCTACCACATTATGCACCAAATACACACTTACTCCGCCATCGCGTTCAAGTTTCTTTTGGTGTTTCGTTGAGTAGGATTACTTGTTTAATGGGTGCTGGAGAGATGCTGTTCGCCTAGTTCGAATATATTGAGAGAGTAGAATGATATGAGAATCGTCAGTGTTGAAAATAATAGTCCAGCGAAAAGTAGGTTGTAAAGCTAAGGACGATTTGATACAAAGGAGGTTGAATTGTAACAGCTGCGTAATTAGTTAGATGATGTTGAATGTAGTATTCAATAGTGTTTGTTTAAAACGTGCTGGTACAATGTGGCGTAGTAATAGTTGTTGTCAAATAACGTCCCTGTGTGTGTTGCAAAGTATTTACGAAACAAAAAAGAAAAAAGAAAAAAGAAAAAGAGAGAAAAATTAATCCCGCTCTGTTTTGATTTTCAAAAAGTCACGATTCAGCTTAATTTGGCCCTCCTACTGACAGTGTTACACAGAGCCAAAATTGCCTACTCCTTCTTTGAATGATCCTTATTTGCCAGTTCCACTCACATACTAACGCTTGAGATAAAGTTATCGAAATATCACTATCACTATGAAATGTTGGATTATCCCACTCTGGTTCACCTGATACAAAAAAGGGGAAGGATATGTCAGTAATTGGACACTTTCTTTTGCAGACGTATATGGGAATCCATCTTCTCTCCATAGATCCTTCTTCCTCAGCATCTAAAATGTTTGATCGACGTTATCAAAGAAGAATGATTAATGCAAGTTTGAGACACGCATATTCTCTATGCCAAAAAGCTAATTTAGATCGCCTCTTACCTTTCATTTATTTGATGGGCTTTATTTTAAACGCCGCAGGGTGCCTGAGTGGAATGCAGCTAATGTTTTCGCAGAAATGAACAAAAAGAAAGCCAGCATCTAACGTCAAGACAAAAAGACATGTTTTTATTCATGCTAACGACGTCACTATGATAATCATTAATATAATTATAACAATGGAAGTCTTTGCAATGCCAATAATGGAATTAGAAGTTCTGGACACTCGAGAGGGGCAAGCGGGACTTGAAATTCTTTTTTCGTCCCACCACGAGATTTATTTAATTCCTCAAATTATCGTTTTGGCCATTCTCTTCCTTTTTCTTTACCCACAAACTTTTTTTTTTTTTTACATATATACATATATACATATATACAACACAATGTCAAAGGAGGGTATCGGTGAACACCAAGAGTCTTACAACTATGCTCCACCAAAGTCGTCTACTCAATTATCTTCTGTCATGATACACCAACCGTTACTCTCAAAGGACAACCCAGTTCAGCTTGCTGCAATCTCCAATTACAAGCTGGCCCAACTTACCTTCTCTGCTCCTGACTTGAATTCTATGCGGAAAACGGCACTTATCAAGAATATGGCTGAAGCAATTTATACCGACACTCCTCCTGAATGGCTTGATCAGATGCGACGTTGGCAATTCTTCACCCCAGAGTAAGTCTTGTCAATATAATAAAAAGTAACAAAGTTTTAGTCTCAATGTCTACTCACCACTTTTCAACCGTGTAGGTCTCTGAATGACATGACTCAAGATGGTCTTGAACAAATATTTGGACAGTATATACAAACTATGGAGGCCTTCAGACCTATCAACCTAAACGAAGAAGACGACGATGACGATGACGACGATGACCTATGGCAGGACGAAGAAGTACTGACGCCTAGCGACAATCAACTCAACATGAACAACAACTCAACAACATCATCGACTACAGTGCCTATCATTATGGAATATCCACTTTACGCTCACTCTCAAGCCTCTATGTCTGGAGACCTCCTCTATCAAAAAGATATCAAACCTTTGCCAGAGCGACCTGTCATTTTTACTGGACCGACAACTATTCCCACTGGTGATGCGACTGGAAACAACAATACTGCTGATACTTGTACTACCACTGACGACAAACATCGACGAAAATCACTCGCCAAGTTACGGAATCGACTCAGCTGGACAAGTGATACCGGGTTATCGGCAAACAGCGCAGTAGCGCAAACATGGGCGAACGAATTGATGACAATGTTTGATATGGAATTCCAGATCGATACTAGTCTCACTCTCAACACTGCGCCAAAACTTCCTGAATTACCTTTTAGCAATCAACACAAGCGCCGATCACGAAGGTCTCAACGTTACTCGACCGACTCCTTTATGAACCTCATTCCTGCCTTTGAAAGCTTTGATTTGGAAGAAATCGAACGACGATCGAATGCTGGTTATCGATCACGCAACATGGCATTCCCTCCTCCACCACTCACAACACCACCTCATGAAACAGCTGGCTTCTCTTCTTCTAGGCGGCGTTCTTCAAGTCAACCTGTACCGATGGATACCTACCAGAGAGCGGATACAAAACCTGGACCAACACGATCATCTTCTCTCAAATACAACAAATCTTATGCAACAAAATCACACCAGGAAACGACTCCACCACCAAAACAGCACAAAAGCACGGATATCATACATGGTCTTGTGAATGCTTTTACCGGCGTTACTGCTGGTGAAAAAAAGGGATTGTCAAAGAAGAAATCTATACGGCGTTTGACAGCATTGGTAACGGGCACAACTCATCATACATCAAACAGCAATCATGGTGGCGTTAAGCATCAGGCACCACCATCGCCAACTCAACATAATATAGGCATGTCTACTAGTCATAGCACATCTCGCTTATCTATAGCATCAACATCAACAACATTATCCACCAATTCAGTTGTAATGGTTGCCACCAAAACATCTCTAATGCAATACAAGCCATTACCAAGAACTCCTTCTTCTTCTTCTATCGATAATAACAACAGATCAACAGACATCAAACGACGAACAAGCTATTCAATGGTACGACCGGTTGTAGTGGAAGTATCTGACTTACGGCGATCAAGGTCTGTCGGTTATCGTCCTAAAAAGAAAAGAAAATCGCTCGAAACAACAAAAACAAAAAGCATCAAGCGGAGTAGTGGGCAATTGGTTGAATCATCGACATCATCATGGATCTTGGACAACATTAGCAATAACCACAACCCATCTATCTGTATAAGCCCAAGTGAAATCATTCCACCGATACCACCATCATCATCATCGTCATCATCAACAACATCATTACCGATTATATCAACACCGATTATATCAACACCTTCCATGTCATCCGCCACATTAAACGACCAGCTCTTAACTGATGGTGCATCAGTAAATCCAGTCAAATCATCATCATCATCCACATCAACATCATCTATATCAGCCTATTCTTCGTCATCACAACCTTCACTAGCATCAGTATCTTTACCACCATCAGCAGCATCCCTCGTCCCGCCTCAACCAAAACGATCGAAATCCACTTTGATGAAACTTGGGAGTGGACTCACCAAAAAAGCCCACCGAAAAAATAGTATGCCTTCATCACCATCATCACCATCTTCGATGCCCGAAATGGAAATTGACATGGCCGAAGGCAACTTTGTGAAACGTATGGCATCTTTGGGGAAACGAATGAAACTACAACGGGTTTAGATTAGCTTAGTTTATAGATATCATTTGTAATAGATTTAGTCATATATTATACATTTTACAATAACATAAATAAAAAAAAGTCTTCTTTGTTGGGGTTATTGGTTTATTATACATGTGTGTGTGTGTATGTGTGTTTATTATTAGCAAATGACAGATTTGAATGAAATCTCCGGTGGACTATTCATTTCATAATGTGCAGGTACAATATAAAGAGATCCTTGGCACTTTGGTTCTGTCCATAAAGTACAATGAACTGTCCCACGATTGGTAAATCTTTTGGTTGGGAACTTGTCGGGATAATCTTGACAGCGATGATCGGCACTTAAAACGCCCGATCTTATATCACGATTCTCTGATAGAAGGATCAATCCTGTGTGAGTATCACCATTATAACAAGTGACCATTGGGAGTATCAAAAGTAGTATTAAAACAATCATCATCATTTTGTTAATGGGATAAAGGAAAAGAAAGTTTTTTTCGGGGGTGGAGGGAAATTATGCATGAATTTTCGGGATTTAAAAAACACTTTCTCCAAAACGTGTTTGACATCGTGCGACATTGGCCATGTTTACGAAAAAAAAAGGGGGGGTAGGTATTTTCCGTTTATTGTATTACTTTTCTTTGGGCGGTATGCATAGCTAAACGTAGATCAATACTTTCTTGATATAAGCTCGATAAAGAACGACTGACATTAAGTCGCTGTTTTATATGACGAAGAAAAGAGTAAAAGTTACAGACAGCAACACTACGGTTTCGACAATGTTGATCCATCCATTGCCATGGGTCTTTGGAACTCCAACGAAAGCGGTATGCAGAATGGGTGGATAATGACAAGGGCTGCTGACAACCCACGCATAATAGTTTAAATCCCGACGTACATGTTGCATTGTCTGTGTTTTTTGAATCATCATGGCTGAGCTTCCTATCCTCAATATAGCAAGGATGATGGATTAATGTATAAAGCCATGACTTTATCCAATCATCATTTTTGTCTGACATTGTCAAACAAGGTAAAATATCTAGCTTCAAACACACTTTCATATATGGAAGTTTGTGCAGCTTTTGAAAAGGTTGATCCAACAATTGTACAAAAAAGAGTTCGAATTCCGCCAATTGCATTGTCGATTCAATGGCTAGTTGGTTGGTTTGTCGTAATCTCTTTTCGTCCAACTCAAGGCATACTTGTTTCAGCTTCATCTCCATCTCTACACGAGCCCGTTTTTCTTTTTCCACCATTCGATTTGCTTCAGTGAATAAAGAAAGAGTAAGATCTTCCAGTTCTTGTTCAATCTTCTTCAATTCATATTCGACCCTTTCCGTTTGGTTTTTTTGTTCTTTCCAGGCGGACTTCCAAAAAATATTTTCACCCTCCGATTTTTCATGCAGATTCTCGCAAGCTGTTTCACAATGATGAAGTCGAGGTTGGTGTTTCAAAAAAGAAGGGGAAGAGCAATCCATTAGAGCAGGTCGATGGTGATAATTACTTTTGTTGATGTTGTCAGTGTGTTCATGATTTGAAATGGCTGTCATACCGCCCAGAAATATCGATGGAGACCCAATGGATGATTTTACTGAATTGGGACTATGAGAATGTAATGATGGTAGTGATTTGTTCATTGATTCGCTAATAACTACAGGAGGGGGTACCTGCAAATAGAATAATCCTGAAGAAGCATCCTCATTAAAATCCATGGGGAATGAAATTACTTTTAACCTATGGAAACAAGAAATAATTAAACAGATCGTCAGATATTAAAAAAAAAATCGGGGATTTTATGGTCATTAAAACCCCGATATCCACAATGACAAATTTCATCACTTCCAATCATGTCATATCCCACCGCTATATACATCATCCCCAGCAAGACAAAGTCAGACATATGTTATTTAAAGTTGTTTTATTGTTAATCAATATATGTAATATAAAAAAATCTGAGTATGATTCTATCAACTATTTGGTGCGTTTATAGATCTTGTCCATGAATTCAATAAAGACCGCCTTTTTGACCCCAATAGATTCGTCGATTTTGCTGATTAAGGAGGTGAGTTCTTGGTATGACTTTTCTTCGTACGCCTTGTAGGAATCTTCGATCTTCAGATCAATGTAGAGAGCCTTGATCTTTGCTTCAGCATCAGCATCCTTCTTTCCGTAATTGTCCTAATATAAAAAATCAACCGAGTCAAAACATAACATCATTCATATTATCAACTTACATCAAGCACTTTGCGTTGTTCAGGATTCGCTTTAGCCAAAGCTTGGTTGATCAACCAGGAGCATTTGTTATCTTGAATGTCAGTGCCAATCTTGCCAATAAAGGCAGGGTCCCCATAACAATCGAGATAGTCGTCTTGAATTTGAAAGTATTCACCCAAAGGAATCAATATATTGCGAGCTTCAGTGTAGGCAGCTTCATTCTTGATACCAGCCATATGCATAGCTAGCGCCACAGGAAGATAAAAGGAGTAAAAGGCAGTTTTGTAGATGACAATAAACTTGTGTCTAAATATAAAGAGGACCTATTAGTTTGTACACCCACCCACACCCACCATTTCCCATTCAACAGATTTAGTACTTACTTTTCCACAGAGAATTTGTTGAGGTCCACCTTGTCTTCAGGAGCAGTAATCAAATCGCAGAGTTGACCAAGTTCAGTCTGGAAGGTGACTTCATGGAAGAGTTCAATCAAGTCAACATAATAATCAGTCGTCTTGAAGTACTTTTTCAAAAAGATATAGATGGTGGATTCCAATATAAAAGCGTCGTTGATGGCGATCATACCAACACCATCCTTTTTGTACCAACAAGGTTGACCACGGCGAGTAATAGAGGCATCCATAATATCATCAGATACAAGAAAGAAGGCTTGAAGCTACAAGATACAGTAAAAAAAGGGGTTAGTCGTGTTGTTTGCCAATCTGCATTATCACTTTTACTTACAAATTCGACGAGCCAGCCCAAAACGGAGGCTTTGTAGATATCATCTTCAGTGACACCATCACCCTTTAGGATACGGATAGTGTCCACAACAGAAATCCCGCGATTCAGTTTACCTAGATAGATAAATATAAAAAGAAGTTGGTACCATTTGCTTTAGTTCTAAAAGAGCAAGTTAGTCATTAACTTTACCACCAGGGACGTTGTAAAACAGGTTCTAATAATAATAAATGGAGGATGAGTGTTAACGTTTAACACCCCCACGCTTTTTTTTTTTTTTTTACTTACTTCTTTTGTCCATTCATAAGCATCGGCAGGCATGTTGTACTTGCGGAGTTCACTGAGAACTTCCTCAGCAAGGCAAGGATATATGTCCAGAAATGCTTTGCGGTTTTCTTCCTTTTGTAACTTGACAGCACCCATGGTTGTATTTCAAACTAAAAGAAAACAATAGAGAGATTAATAAAAGTTATCCAATTACAATACAACTCTTTTTTTACATTTACATACGCGAAGAGAGGGATATGAATGAATAAAAGAAAGAAAGGGGGAAAATGAAAAATCCCTCCCCCTTTAAAAGAAGACCTGTCCCGAAAAAGTTCAATCGGCGATTCCCGAAATGGTCGATTTTGGATGTTAGACGTCACTGAAGGGGGTGCCCTGGGTCAAGTATTTTTTATTTTATTTTTTCGCTTTTCCGCCTTTCTTTCCCTTCTTACCTTCAATAATCTCGAAATGGCTTCTCGATTCACCCGTTTGACCACCATCGCTCCTCAAGTATGTTTATAATATGGAACAAATAGCAATACATCAACATACACAGACACACACACATACATACACGTACAGAAATCATCCACCTTTCCCTACTCCAACAATTACATAATGAATGATACGGACAACTCTTAAACTCACAATTCCTCTTTAATTACAAACCTATCTTACTAATAGTTGACCCGCGGTTATGCTGCTGCTGCCAGCCCCAAGGTAATAATAAAAAGTAAAAAAGGAAACAGGCTTTCTTATCATAAAAAGACAAGTTACTCAATCTTTACTCTTCTTCTTTTTTTTTTTTGATGTTGTAAACGGTAGGCTCCTCTTGCCCTCTTCGGTCTTGATGGTCGTTACGCCACTGCTCTTTACGTTGCTGCTGCTCGCCAAAACGCTCTCGATGCTGTTGAAAAGGACCTCAAGTCCTTCGAATCGATTGTATCCAAGGACAAGGCTCTTGGTTCTTTCTTGGAAAACCCCACCATCTCTCTCAAGGAAAAGAAGCAAAGCATCAAGTCATTGTTGGCCAAGTCTGGCAAGGCTCACAACTTGACTGAAAACTTCTTTGAAACTTTGGCTGAAAACGGCCGACTTCCTCAAACTAGCAAGGTCATTGAATCTTATGGTGAATTGATGAGTGCTCATCGTAACGAATTGCCTTTGGTCATCACTTCTGCCAAGGTAAAAATAATAGGGATAGTAAAAGT
Source organism: Chlamydoabsidia padenii (assembly GCA_025330725.1). NCBI lineage: Eukaryota > Fungi > Mucoromycota > Mucoromycetes > Mucorales > Cunninghamellaceae > Chlamydoabsidia > Chlamydoabsidia padenii. Next base: position 1,154,911 of record JAIWND010000005.1, on the reverse strand, counting down.
AGTAATTGATCAGGGTTAACTAATATTTGTATTGATTATGATTTATTAGGAATTGGACAAGTCTACTTTGAACAAGATTGTTGACTCTCTTCAAAAGTCTCCTCTTGCTGAAGGTAAGAAGCTCCTCGTATCCAACAAGGTCAAGACTGATATCCTCGGTGGTCTCCTCGTTGAAATTGGTGACAAGAGCATCGATTTGACTGTGTCCAGCAAACTCAACAAGCTCAACAAGCTCGTTACTGGTAAGTGGATAGATGTGGATAGATAACATGGGTTGGGACAGAAGCCAACGTTTGAACTAATAACTTTTTTTTTTTTTTTTTTTTGTTATCATTAGATTCCGTTTAAAGATATAGCTTATAATTAGTTGTTTAGAAACATGTATGTTCTTGTCTTATAACTTACACTCAAATCAAATAAAACAGAACCATTATAGTATCGTCATTTTTTATGCAGGCTAACAAGTTTGGACCTATTTTCGACTCGGCGGATTTTTAAAATCGGCTTGTGCCACGAATCGGTGCACCCTCCATTTGCTTTTTCCCTTCTCTCTCTCTTCTCTCTTCTTTTCCATGTATATCCTTTTTATTCAAATATATTATTAATTAGGTTAACCAGTCAAATCTTTTTATCTCTTTATATCATCACTCGTCTCCTGCTCCCTTCTTCCCCCCTTTTTACCTTTATATATCAACATCATCCTTTAACACTCACATCCAATGTCTACTACTTCAACTTTACAACAAGTAACCATACAGCCTCCCTCAGCGGTACATCATGCCTTTATGAAAAAAGCAATAGAAACAGGTAATCAATCCTTTTATCCTTCAGCTCATCGTATGGTGGCCAGTAGCGACAATAACAACAATGACAACATCAACACCTTGGCACCTTTGAAAAAAACAAGATTGGAACTTGCGCTAACTCATGATCAACCCATGGAAACTTTTGCGGTGGATCTCCAGCAACAGCAACAAAGTCAGCTTGAACCACGGTGTACCATCTGCAAAGATAACGTAGGCAATATACTATTTTATCGACCTGCTCTTGCTCTACATACCCTCTTCCAAGTACCCAAGCCTACCTTTGCAAGCCAACAAGATCATGCTCCTTCACGGCGTCGCTCAATCGACACAACAGCCACTTATATACAAGACCAGGAAACTCAAGACAGTCAGCAGCAAGGTGGGCATCATGATGATATCTCTCAACGAAATAACAATAGTGACGATGATGATGATGATACGAATACGATCAGCAACAACATTGATGGACATACCAGCAGAAAAGGCAGCCAAGTAACTGATGATACATATCAAGACAATAACGATACAAACAGTAATTTGGATGATAGATCTCTTCAGCGGTTGGTGATACCTAAACAGCGACAACAATATGTAACTCTTTACGATGCAAAGAACAATCAACCTCTCTGGTCACTTATTGAACAAGATTGGCACACCATGACTCTTTTATCTCGACAACTTCCTCACCAATACATACTTATGACCACAAGCACCTTTTCATTTGTATGGGAAGGGATGGGCGATAATAGGTTTGGATCTCCACAGCAACAACAACCAACTCCCTTTTTATTTCCATATCAATGGCATATGAAGATGGCGGACGATGGCAAATCAATGGATCTCCTCTGTGAACAAGTACAATCTGATCAAACAAAGAAACCCGTGGCACTATTGACGAAACAAGCAACACAACTGATTCTGTATGGAAACGATGATCCATCAATAATGGCGAATAAAGGCAATAGCAGCAATGAAAATCAACTGGATACAACAACATCAAGTATCAACAAGAACCCTTTTCGATCGACTCAGCACAGCGACAATGACGATCGACAGCGGAAACTCGACTCTTTGGATGCATTCTTGGTGCTCTCAAGTTTACTTCTTTACGATCTGATCCATTCCCAGCTTTATGCTTTAGGTGGTGGACCAGAGGCAATGGTGATGATGATTGAACGACAGCAAGAAGCTCTAAAAGAAGAAATGGGCATCTTTCACAGGCAATATCAATACTATACACAACAACAACAGCAACACCTTCCGACAGGAGCGATCATGATGGTGATGGATGATGATGCCTTGCGAATGAATCCTTCGCGGTATTACACCAATCACGGTCTAGTGGCTGGTGGTAATGACTTTGATGATGACTTTGATGATGATGATGATACCTCCAGCTTGGATAGAAATGGAGACAATGATCATTCCTTTGGGGTAACTAATAACCGAACAAGATGGTCTTCTTCTGCCTCGATGAAAAGTTTGGAACTGGATCCTGGATTATGGCGATGTTGGTGGGGCTATGGATGTTGGTGGAGCTTGTTTCCGTGCTGTATGCCAGGTGGGTGGTGTGATCGTGCATGGATCAAGGCAAGGGGTGGTGCTCGCAGGAAACATCATCACCACCACCATCACCATCGATCAAGGGTTACTCGTAGGATGCAGGTAAAGTTTGATCGTCATTTGTTTTTATGCAAAACCCTTCTAACAATCTTTTCTTTTTTTTTGGTTTTTTACTAGGGCTGGCAACAACAAGATGAATAGATAGGCTCATTTCCTCCCTTACTCTGGTCATTCTCTCTTTTAACCTTCACTCCCTTATTTTTTTGTACATAGTTTATATCTATTTACTGCTTTATATCAAGTGTATAGTCTTCTTTACTTTTTTGTACCAGTATTATTTATTATAGTTTGTAGATCTCTACCTTTATTCCATTTTATCTTCAATAAAAACTACTTTTTAAAACCAAACTAATGCATCTGTCAAGTGTTGTAATCTATTTCCAGCAAGGGGAACTACCAACCCGATATTCAAATGCCGCTTGCCCCACACTTGGTTTATTCCTCAGAATTAATCTATGATACATTTCGAGCATACTTTTATAGCAAAAGTTAAGCGTTTAGATCCTTGTGTCAGTCAGACTATTCTCAAGATGATCTGTACCTATCATTTCGTACTCATTCCCTAAAAAAAAAAATCGATACCAAACTTCATTTTCAAATTCCGCCCTCCCTTGAAATGGCCTTTGGCACATTCCATAGTATATCAGAGTATACAAGATCACGTTCATGCATTAGTTCTGATCCAACCCCCACCTCACAGTTGTTATATTACAATGGAATTCAACATTTTATTCTTTTATCACAATAAGGTTTTTTAACATATCAAAGCTATTCCCATCGGGTTGCAATAAGTAACGCTTTCTATTAACTACATCTACAGCTATCAAAGACCCGTAATCACTAGTGATGCCTTCTATTCTTACCACGGCATTGTTGTGTGTTTCCAAAGTCACCAATTGATTACTACAGAAAAAAAAAAAGTGGAAATGTCAGTATTGATCGTCACCTTCCTCCTCCCCTCCCCTCTTTTTTTTTTTTTTTTTTTTTCTTACCTGTGCAGCCAATGAGCATAATACCTATTCAAAAACCATGATCCAATCCCGACATCACAGAATTGGGTGTATAAGGATTCGAAAGAGACAAGGATGCTTGCCAATAAGTCTTCGGACGATAGAAGAGGGAGATTATGTGCCTTGAGGACCTGGTTGATGGAGATGGTTGGATAAGTATTGGATAGATTGAGTCCACATCCAATGACCACGGTGAATTCATTGTCGATATAATGTGAGTTGACCAGCAAACCACCAATTTTTTTTAATCCGTCGGATGTTTTTGCATAAATGTCGTTGGGCCATTTCAGGGAAAGTGGTAAGAGTTCGTACCCCGGTCGATTTCGAATACTTTCCACCACAGCCAATGAGATCAAGTATTGAAGATATACCACTGGTGAGTTTGTATGGTGAATTGAATGGCGTAGTATGAGACTGAATTGGAGACCACCTTCTTGAGAGATCCACGAGTTCCGTCCTCTTCCTATAACATGAGATAGTATTAGTTCCTTTTTCCCCCACCTTCTTCTTATTTTTCCCCTTTTACCTCGTCCATCTATTTGGTTAGCCGCCAAACAGACCAATCCTGTGGGAAGTGTTCTTGTGAAATCAAAGTTCCTAGATTAATATCACAAGGATGTGGGGGTGGGGGGGGCAAGTTAGTATCTTTTAAAAAAAACCTACATATCACTTTACACTTACTTGTCCAATAGGGTTTGAGTACTTTCAATGACTTGAGCATACAACATAGTATTCCCAAAACAAGCCCATTTCTTCCGATGATGGTCCCGCCAATGATCCAGAGCGTCAAAATAGGTTTTCAAACAAAAGGAAGGAGTCAAATGAGGTGGTGGTATAATATGTTGTTGTTGGTGATGGTGGTGATTATTTATTGTCGTTGTTTGGAATAATAGTTTAGTGATCGGTGGTTTACCTTGTTGTTCCCGCTGCAATGATAATAGGTTAAGATGAGTGTTGTTGTTCTTGTTGTTGGGTATATCGATATCCTGATCCAAGGCCGACAAGTGAAAAGCATTGTTGGCACATTCCATGACTTTTGATACCGGATTGGCGTTCTCCATCCATGTGTCCACCAAATTAATAAAAGACGATGTATTTGATCGATGCATTGCCAAATAGAGTGGGGTCAGATCGGGTACTTGATCTTCCACCAGAGTAGATTGAGAGTGTGGCACCACCAGCAAACCCATCCGAGACAAGACAGCACGCAAAAATACTTTTCTGTCCAATTGAGAGGCGATCAGATCTTTGAGAATAACCTTCATAGAATCAGTAGCATCGGGATTCATCAAATCATTTGGACCAGCGTTATATTCTGGATGAGTGGCAATCAAGACAGCATGACCTTGACCCAGTCGACAATGAACCACGGCCGCCGGATGAGGTTCGTCCACACAAATACCAGGATCTTCGTATCTTGCCAAAACATCTACACCTTTCAACTTATCCGCATGAGCAAAATAACCACCACCATTATAATACATCCGAATAGACTGTTCACCAAGAGAGGGATCCACCTGAATAGAGACTGATCGAGCACCCCGTTCACTATTATAGATAAACCCAGGATAAATGGTACCACGAGAGAGACCAGGATAAAACCCGAGTTCACGAGGACCACATACCTCCATCAAGGAGTTACCTTTTTCGAATTCCACCATGGATGAGCCATAATAAGCACCAGCACAGATGCCCATATACCGTCCTCCGTTTTCCACAAACCGCCTGATTCGTTGATTGGTCATGCCTTGCAAGTCTTGACAGTAAGGAAGATCTCGGCCGCCAGGAATAACCAACATGGCACAATGAGTTTCCCAAGGTTCGGTCCGTAATACTTGAGCATTAACGTGAATGATATCGTAAGCATGCCCGACGAGTGATTTGAGTGATTGGTATGTTTGTCGAACAGAGTTCGGTGCCGTGCCTCTATCTTGATAAAGTAAAATGTTCATGGCTGTGTGTCCAGAAACCTTGGAGAGTGTTGTGAGTTGTTTTTGATGCCGTATAATGTTGAATCGACACCACGCTGAAGAGAGGATCAGTTTGAAGAATGGAGGGGAAGAAAAAAGGGGGAGGGGAAGAATTTTTTTTTTTTTCCCCACGGTTTTTAATTCTTGGCGGGATTTGAACAAACCGGGGGACGCATTTCTTTTTGTCTCCCCACAACAACTATTATTCCAACCTGACTTTGTCCTTTTAATCACTCACTTTGGGATGCCGGCTGGGACTGTATTCGTTACAAATGCTAGTTAATTATACTGGTCGCACACTTTCTGGGTGACACTTGGTCTTCTTCAACAGGAAACTCACAAATGGTTGGAGATAAACAAAAGTGGTGGTGTAGCAACTTTCAACTGAATTAACTTGGAAAAGGTAAAACAAAGAAGAAAAAGAAAGGCTTAGTTATGTCTCTGTAATCATCACCTCATCCAAGGCTCTGATACTATGTAGAATGGACATATATGAACTCCCTGTCTACTGATCATGGACGAAACTCTCTTTTGGCTGATAAAAACTGGTTAAAAGGTAAAACCAACAAAAGAAAAAAAAAAAGTTGTAGTATTGTAGACTGGGTGTTTCTGCTTGGATTAACAACACATCATGAATACTCTGTTATTAATACTGATACTTTTTTTTTGTATATTTAGATGGAATAGAGGTATACGTATAACTCTTTGTGCCTGGACTGTGTACTGACGATTGGCGGATATGAACTGGGGGAAAGGAAGATATTCTCTGACTGGAATACAACAGGCGTTGCTTGAAAGAAGTAGAATACTATCACAAACACGGTGAAAATCAACAACTATATTAAAGGTGGATCGGTGACCCAAATACCAGCAAACACAGGCAACACTTGGACTATTCATCATCTATCTAAATCCATGCCTTTGGTGTAATAATTGAACAACAAGGACTCTTCAGCAGGGCAGCGGCTTCAAACCATCGATTATCGAAAGGTGATTCCCAATCAGGTGAAACGGCACATTTAACTACGCCGTCTACGCCAATAACAAGACAGTTATCTTTCTCAACATGTCTCTATCATCAGCAGAAGTCATCAATTGTTTATTATATCCGAACGGTGCGTGATTTTCTTTGGCACACCTACTACGATCTGATGACTCCTCGACATATCGATCAAACTGGGAGGCGAACCAAGCACACATCAACAATAATCAACCAACAGGAGAGATTGCGACAAACATGGCGGTAGCAATCGGCGAACAGTGATTGGATGGTAACTTGGATGACTGGCAGTATTTGGATGTACTGCTCTCATATGCTGGATAAGGTGGTGATCAACAATATGGCTCTAACAGATAACTCTTTTTCTCTTCTCGATAACTTGAACTAATCAACAACATGATAAACTAAACTTTTCTTTATTCAGTAGACTCGGGCGATCAACGACATGAATGAAACGAACGACTCTCTCTTTCAATATTGGTTCGATTGGACAACAATCAAAGTGATAGTGGTCTCTCTTTATTCGATAGACTCAGGCTGATTGACAGTACGAATGAAATGCACCGTTCTCTCTTTAACATTGGTTGGTTAAATTGGACAACAAACAATGCGGTGGCAATCTATGGCTTTATCTCTTCCCCTCTTCCCACATACACATACTTCCCTAGCCCCCCCTTTCTTCCATAAAACCATAGTATAGATATAGTATAGATATGATTCTTGTTGTATGCTGTATGTAATAACAAAAAAAAACTATGTATGTACAATGATTTATTGAACTTTGTAAAATAATAAAGAGAAAAGGAATATTAATAAATTAGGGTTGTTTTATGGTGTTTTATAAATTATACCTTCAAAGTTCTTCTCCAGTAAACGTCCTCACATGTATGGTTTTAGGCACAATGCCATCGATCAAATCGGGGTTTGACAAATTGGAGAGCACAAAAAAAGGCAATTACTTACTGATTGCTATATACATCTCATACATTCGATATAAAATTGATAGAGTATTGTAAGCAGTTGAGTATTTTTTGTTGCTACAAAGTACTGAGATAAAGCTCTTGTCCCAGAATTATGCTTCGACGCATCTCTATAAATTCGACAAAGGGCGCATACTTCAAAATACTGACTAGGCAGCTTGGGGGAATTTTCGGTACAGGTGGCTAATTTGTGTGGGTGTAGGCTGTAGTATTGGGGGTGGGCTGGTTCTCTGTGGGCAGGGTTGGACAGGCCGTCTGTGTAGGGAAAGGATTGCATAAATCGGGATTTCAATTTCGCATAATCTGGTCTGTTTGCATAATCAGGGATCGGTGGGTCTTGGAGGACTATACCGTGATGAAAAGACTTTGGATTATTTTTTTCAAACGTGAATTGCTCGTCTTGTAGACTACCTCTGATCGTGGAACTTGGTATCCGATTGGGGAAATTCATGCAGAATCGGAATTTTAAATTTAAATCCCGACTTTGATCGCACAATCCATAGCTGTAAAATGGTAGGGAATTCGGCGTTTTAATTTCCTGTTCAAATCCCGTCTGTTGGGCCATACATAAAGGGGGTAAGAGTTGGCCGTAGAGTTAGGGGGTATAGAGTAGGTGGGGGAGCGTACCATGATGAAAAGGATGGGGACTATTTTTTAAAGTCGAGTATCTCCTTTTATATACCACCTTTAACCGTCAGAGTTGGTCGGTAAGTTCATGCAGAACCGAGGTTTAAAGTTTAAATATACTTTGGGTAAGTGGCATAGTGTAGAAATGTTGGTTGTTTTAGCCTATCTGTAATAATAAATAAAGCACTATTGAAATCTCGTTTTCTATTCATTCTGCGCTCGGTTTCCATTCTGTTCTACAGCCAATTTTTTTTCTGTAATCGTGTTAGAGTTAAGAATTAAGTGCCGATATTAGGAAGAGTGGCAAACGCTTTTCAGTTGTCAAGGGATTTGGTGGGAGCGCTGCGATTTTCAGGTCCCGGCATTCACGCATTGACAAAATGTCTATAAGCAACCCCCAGAACCCAAAACATCAATCAGTGATAAAATAAAAAAAGACATTGAGGGTTGAAGAAGATGGTTTTTATTATAAAGACAAAACTGTCAATGTTATAACTACTAACACACATCAAGTGTAGCTGCAAGATTTCGATAGAGTAAGCGGCCATATAACCCAGCACAACAAGTGAGGCTATAAAATAACAACAACTTTAAATCAAAGAAGAAAGTAGATGCTAGAGAATAACACAGGGGAAACAAATGACTTTTATTTTTCAGATAAGGATATGTGCATAAAAAAAAACCAACTACTAGTAACAAATTATATATAAGACAGAGATCAATAAAAAAGGAAGAGAAGGAGGAGGAGACAGATCAATCTATTCTAAAGTAACGGTAGCACCAACAGCTTCCAAAGCCTTCTTCAACTTTTCAGCTTCTTCCTTGTTGATAGATTCCTTGAGGACCTTGGGCACGCTTTCCACAAACTTCTTGGCTTCCACCAGATTCAAACCAGCCAAGTTCTTGACTTCACGGATCACCTTGGCCTTGGTAGCAGCATCCACCTTTTCGATCTTCAAGTTGAATTCAGTCTTTTCCGCAGGCTTTTCTTCTTCAGCAGGGGCGGCGGTGCCACCAGGAGCAGCCATAGGGACACCCACAGGCATAGCAATATCTTGAATGTTCAAACGTGTCTATAGAGTTTCCTTTATCAGTACTTTATATTCCCCATTGACTTTTTTTTTTTACCTTAAGTTGTGAGACAAGTTCGGAAGTTTGCAAAAGAGTTAAACCTTCAATTTGGTCGACAATGGCAGCGATCTTGGGATCGACAGTAGTATTGCTACCAGGAGTAGGAAGAGGTTCGGTGGTGTAGGTTCGTCGGGCAAGCACAGCAACAGTGGCACTATAAAAGCATAATATAAACAGGGTCAGTGACAATGGTAAAAGAGTATCCTTGATGTAATAACCAGTGAATGAATGCATTGTGCTGTCGTTGTTGTTTATTATCATAATATATTTACCGAGGTGTAGCTTGTCGTCTGGCGATGGTGGTCAAAGTTCTAGGGGCGAATCGAAGCTATTATACAATAATAATGAAAAAAGGTTTCAAGTTAATAATATTGAATAGATATTTTTTTGTCGTATTTAATGTAAAAAGCTTGCCGTCAAGACCAGTTGTGAGTTACTTTGTAGACTTACCATGAGTGGATATGTTGAAGAAGAATGTCAAAAAACAAAAAAAAAAAAAAAAAAAAAAAAAAAGAGGGACCTAAAAAAAGTGAGAGAAAAGAGTTGAATTGAGATGGGTCTTTTTTAAACGCCGTAGCCACAGCCACCGAGTTAGACGTCACATCCTAATTCATGCAAAAACGACTTACTTTGTATTGTAATGCCAAAGTTTTTTTATTGTAGTGTACTAACAAAGAGAAGGTATAAACTATAGAGTATTAAATTAGGCTTCTTCAAGGAATCGGTATTCAAATCTAAAGTCAAGAAGAGAGAGAGAGAGAGAGAGAGAGAGAGAGAGAATGTGAGTGTATTGTCTTTTTGTTTTTCCCTTATGTTATGATGATATTACCTAAAATCAGTCTTCTTTCGTTGACACCATGCGCCTTCATAATCAAAGTAGATGTAGGTCCCTTGTTCGTAATCTTCAGTGATGATCTTGGGTTCTTCATGTCTTTGGAACCACGTCAGATATTTTTTATGGAATCGCCAGGATTGCTTTTTCAGTTCCTTTGCAGCCAAATACCTAAAGAATACATGTGAGTAAAAAGATGATACAATAGTTTGTTTATCACTTACTGTTGATAACTTCCTTGTTGGTAATAAAAGATAAAGAAGAGAGCATTCATATCAAACTTTTCAAACAGCGCCGAGTTATCAAAGATTGCCAAAGGTTGTTGAGGATAATAACTTGGTGATGGATAAGGCATTCTTGGTTGATAGGTCTTGGGTCTTTCAGAGTCAATTAGGTCGGGTACATGTTGTAGACTTGCTTCAAGCATTTGTTGAGTATAAAGTAGATCAGGTTTACTAGCTAAAATGATTATAAATTTGTTAAAGAGCAGACATTTTAAATATATGACCTTACCTCGAACCTTGATGGATTCAAAAGATGCGGCAAGGTCAGCCAGAGAAGAGGGTAATTGAGAGACATCTTGTGCAGATTCTGATGGTAACTATCAATAAAATACAGTTAAACATAATGAATGACATTGTTTCTTGGTGCTTACCTTTTTCTCGGAATAGTGAGACGAGAGTATCGATTGAGACCCGAGACTTGTTGAAGATTGTATTGGTGGCTTGACTGGATCGACGATTTTGGGTGGTTCTACCCACGCAGAAGGTTGTGATGATTCTATTCATAGAAAGATATAAAGGATGAGTTGGTATGATGCCCTCTCTTTTCTTTTTTCTTTCTGTTTACCTTGTTCATTGGATTTTTTTATTGATGTATGGTTAGTTGCATGATTAGAAGTGGATGGTGAAGTAACGCCTGATTTTGATGTAATTGGTGAAGTGATCGATGATTTAGTCGGACTTGTTACACTTTTAGGATCCTCTATAGTCGAAGCTATTCGTAATACTGTATTAGATTGTTGACTATTATTGTTCCTTGATGAGGGGTTTATTACCTGAGGTTGGAGTATGCGGTTTACTTTTGGTGGCATTTGACTGTGATAGAAGCTATACAGTAGTAAAAGTTAAAAACTGTTTAATAGGTGATGTCCCTTTCCAAGTGTCATTACCTCATCCTCTTTGTCCTTGTCCTTGTCCCTTGATGATGTCCGTTTCGAAGATGGCTTGTCATCGTCCTTTTCGAGTTTTGCCACTATTAATCAAAATAAAAAGTTAGATTGTATCATTTACTAATGGATCATTCTTTCACTTACATTCATTATGATATTCATCAGTTCGGATAGCATAAAGTTCTTCTTCTTCTTCCAAATTCAAGTCTTCGTAGATGAATTCATTTTCTTCAAAATCAGGTTCCTATAATAAAAGTGATTGATTAATAAAAACATTGGTTATCCATTAGTAATATAAACTTACTTGATGACATTCCAAATAATAATTAACATCCTCCTTTATACTGAGCACCTTGTCAGTTTCCAAGTGATCATTTTCCAAGAGTCGTAACATGAGTTCCAGTCGATTAATATGCCACAAGTTACGTTCGATGGTGTGCTCGATTTCGGTTACCCTCCTATGCTGTTGATCCTTCTTGCCTTTTTTGCTGCCTTGTAGAGTTTCCAGTTCAAATTCAGCCATTTCGATCTGTCGAGAGAGTTCGTCCACCGTAGTTGAGAGCCAATCGCAAGCATCCGCTTTTTCCTTTTCCTTTGGATCCATCTTTTCACGTTGTAATAGTCCTTCCTTGGAGAATGCCTTGGTCTTCATTTCCTTTTCAATCGCCTTGAAGCGTTCCATTTGTGTTTCTATCAGTTTTCGATTGTCCATCAGTGCCCGCTTATCTTTTATTTCGTTCGAGGCAAGCCAAGTCTTGATTTGGTCCCGTAGTCGTTGGAGTTTCTTGATTTCCTTCTTGAGATCTTGTTCGTATTTCTCCTTTTGGTTGCCATTGGTTGTCGTATGGATCTTGTCAAAGATGGATTCAAACGTTTCTACACCTTCACCAACCTTTTTTAAGACACGGTCAATCTCGGCTATTTTATATATAAAGTGTTAGTCAGTGTCTTGGTAGGATGTTTCTTTGTTGTATGAGTTACTGTTTCTCCCCCCCCCTCCCTATTCTTTTTTTTTCCATACTTTTTAATATTTGTAATCCATCCTTTTCCATTAACCCCATTAAGCCCACTTACTCTGTAGCTTCTTCATGGACATAGTGTAGGTGATGAATTCTTTAGTTTGGTTGGTCAAAGAGAAGGAGAAGGAGAAGGAGAAGGAGGGAAGGAAAAAAAAAAAAAAAAAAGGATCGCTATTACCTGCAAGTCGGAATTTTAAAATGACGTACTAAAAACTTTATAAAGTACAAAACTGGTGCTAAACGAAAACTTTTTATATTTCTCCTTTCTCTTTTGCTTTAATCTGCCTTTTTTTTTTTTTCTTTAAACCGAACTAATGTCGTTGAATCCTCAAGCATCCGACTGGAAACCTAGCTTTACTGCTCAAGAGTTTGTCCCGTCCTTTGGTTCTCCTGCTGCTCCGCCAACTCAACCTCCTGCGGCCATTCAACCACAAGCTCCAGGTACAGTACAACCCAAAAAAAGAAAACCACACTATCCTAACATTCATCTTCTTCACAATAGTGCGTGTACTTAAACTGACTAAAACTGAACCTGGTAAGTTATAAAAGCTCAACTGAATATCAGAGAGGGGGGTGGGACTTGCGTTTATATATCTTTGCTTACTAACCTACTTGTCTTTACTATTAGCTCCTCCTGCGTCAAACGAACACAAGATGGAAGAAACTCAAGTCAAAAAAGAAGAACCTCCTAAAACCGAATCAAAGCCCGCTAAATCGACGCCTAGCAAGACAACAGCAACAACAACATCCAAGAACCAACAACCTGATGCTGTGACTGAAGACTTGGAGGCGCTGGATGATGAAATCATTGCTGATTTATATGGCAAAGAACATTTAAATGTTGTATTTATGGGTCATGTTGGTAAGTCTATTCTCAAGAAGAAGATGAGATCTACTCACTCACTCACTCTTTTTTAATAGATGCTGGTAAATCCACTATGGGTGGTAATATACTCTTTTTAACTGGGATGGTGGATAAACGTACGATGGAAAAGTATGAAAAAGAAGCGAAAGAAGCCGGTCGTGAATCTTGGTATTTGTCTTGGGCATTGGATACTGGTGTGGAAGAACGTGCTAAAGGCAAGACGGTGGAATGCGGTCGTGCTTGTTTTGAAACGGACAAGCGAAGATATACTATTCTGGATGCACCCGGACACAAGAATTATGTGCCTAGCATGATTAGTGGTGCCTCTCAAGCTGATGTCGGTGTCATGGTCATCTCGGCTCGTAAAGGTGAATTCGAAACTGGTTTTGAACGTGGTGGACAAACTCGAGAACATACCATGTTGGCTAAAACTTCGGGAATCGCCAAGATGGTCGTGGCTATTAACAAAATGGATGACCCTACCGTAGGCTGGGATAAAACTAGGTAAATGATGAAAATGAAAGCGTTCATTGATTAAAACTAATCCTTTTTTTTTTTTTTTTGTGATAGATATGATGAAATCATTGGCAAGTTGACTCCATTCTTGAAACAAACTGGCTTCAATCCTAAAACAGATGTATACTTTATGCCCGTATCTGGTTATACTGGTGCAAACATCAAGGACCGATCTTCAGCATGCTCATGGTATAATGGACCTTCCTTGTTGGAGTACCTGGATAATTTGAAAACTATTGACAGAAAACTGAATGCTCCTCTGATGATTCCTGTGGCTGAAAAGTACAAGGTAAATATTGCATGAATGGGAAAAGGTAGTTGGATTGATAAATTAACACTGATATATATATAACTGCAGGATATGGGCACAATTGTCGTTGGTAAAATCGAATCTGGTCACATCAAGAAAAACCAAACTGTCTTTCTTATGCCAAACAAGGTAACACAATTCCCATTCTAGGAATGACATAATAAAAAGGGGAGGGAGTACTAACTTTATCTATTCTTTTGACACTTTTAGCGCGTGACGGAAATATCAACCATTTACAATGAAAACGAAGATGAAGTAGAACAAGCCATGTGCGGTGACAATGTCAAGATCCGTCTTAAGGGTGTTGAAGAAGACGTAAGTTTATCCCATTACCACAATCCAAACACATACTCACTCTCTCCCCTCCTTTTTATTCTTTTTATGATTATTATAATAGGAAGTATCTCCTGGATTCATGCTCTGTACCAAAAAGAAACCTGTCAGGACAACGACTAAATTCCAAGCACAATTAGCCATTCTAGAACACAAGAACATCATCTGTGCGGGTTATACGGCTGTGTTACATGTCCATGCTGCTGCTGAAGAAATCACACTGGGTGCCCTTTTACATCTGATCGACAAGAAAGGCCGTAAATCCAAACGTCCTCCTCAATTTGTCAAACAAAGCCAGAAGGTGATTGCTCGAGTGGAAACCTCTGGACCCATCTGTGTGGAAACTTTTGATGATTATCCTCAACTGGGTCGATTCACTCTTCGTGATGAAGGTAATTGATCAGAGAGATGCAGACATACACTTTACTTACTTACTCTCTCTTTTATATATATATATATATAGGTAAAACGATCGCGATTGGTAAAATAACAAAAATATTGGAAGACGATGAATAGATATAAGAATTGGATTGAATTGAATTATAATAAAAACGATTGGGGATATGTATGCCTTTTTTGAAAAAAAAAAATCGGGGCTTTAATCAGAAACACAATGATCTGATAATGGGGAGAAAATGACCATATGGAATTAGGCTGTAGTGAGGCATGAAAAAAAAAAAACAGGGACAGTAGGGACTTTTTATATGCCTAAACATTGACAATACTTTATTAAATGTTGATTGCCTACATGGTGTAAAGACTACTATAATGATATATAAAGAGGTATATAATCTACGGGGGATGGACAAGGTTACCGACATTTCCCGATTGTTTGATGTGCTGGGGAGAGCGGTTGATGAATCTTCGTGTGAATATGTCGCATAATCATTTTTGTATAGCGTCAGTCATCATATTAATTTATCAATGGAAGAGTAATAATAAGCATATATAACATCATTTTCGATGATTACAAACAGTGTCAATCTTTTTGTTTTATTTTTATTTTTTGTCAAGGAGGATTAAGAGGGAAGGGAGGGATAATAAAATCATTTACACTAAATAAAATAAAAAGCATCTAAACTACGTATAATCCATCAAGTTGCCCAAAAGAAGATATCATTTACAAAGAGGAGCGAGCACGGATGGAAGATAATTTGTCAGCAATTTGTTGCAAGAATTCTTCGGTGGTGGAGTAGTGTTCACGAGTCATACTAGAGATTTTGTGTGTGTTAGTCATCTAGACCTGTCAAAACTTTCCTTTTTTATACCCTTTACCTCTTTCCATGAATAATTAAAGCCAAATCCTTAGTCATCTTGTTGTCAACTTCGATGGTTTCAATACAAGCCCGTTCGAGATCGTTAGAGAATTGGGCCAATTCGGGATGGTTATCAAGCTTGGCACGATGAGCCAATCCACGAGTCCAAGCAAAGATACTAGCAATGGGATTTGTGGAAGTAGCATTACCCTAAAAGAAGAAGAAAAAGAAAAAGTTAGTCATCAATTTGTCCCACGTAATATATTGATTTCTATTTTATTTTTGTTTTTGTTTTACCTTTTGATGTTCACGGTAATGACGAGTGACAGTACCATGAGCAGCTTCAGCTTCACAAGTCTTACCATCAGGAGTATAAAGTACAGAAGTCATCAAACCAAGAGATCCATAACCTTGAGCAATGATATCAGATTGCACATCACCATCATAGTTTTTACAGGCCCAGATAAAGTTACCATTTGACTTGAGTGCTTGAGCCACCATATCATCGATCAGACGATGTTCATACCAGATACCAAGGGATTCGAATTCAGTCTTGTATTGAGATTGATAGATTTCTTCAAAGATATCCTTGAATCGACCATCATATGCCTTGAGGATGGTGTTCTTGGTGGAGAGGTACAAGGGGAATTTGCGTTCGATGGCGAGGCGGAAACAGGCATGAGCAAACCCTTCAATGGATTCATCAGTGTTGTACATGGCCAAACCAACACCACCAGACTTTTCAAAGTTGTAGACTTCGTATTTCTTGGGTTCGGAGCCATCAGTGGGAGTGTAGATCAATTCGAATTTACCAGGTCCAGGAGCAACAAAGTCAGTGGCACGATACTAGATACAAAATCATATAGTATTAGTGTTCACACGTCCTATATTTTTCCCCTTTGTTATTCACTTACTTGGTCACCAAAAGCATGACGTCCAATGATGATAGGACCAGTCCAACCAGGTACAAGACGAGGAATATTCTTCAAAATGATGGGTTCACGGAAGACAGTACCATTCAAAATGTTACGAAGAGTACCATTAGGGGACTTCCACATCTTCTTGAGGTTGAATTCTATAAAAGGAGGGTGGTGAATTTGAGTTGGACCTTTGACAAACCAGTTTATTTTTATTTTATTTTCCCCTTCTCTTATACATTACCTTCAACACGAGCTTCATCAGGAGTAATGGTGGCACACTTGATACCTACATTGTACTTCTTGATGGCTTCAGCAGCATCGATGGTCACTTGGTCATTAGTCTAATAGTAAAGTAAAAAGCTAGTTAGTCAATTACAATGTGGGGTGGAGGTTATTTAACTTACGGCATCACGGTTTTCCACTGACAGGTCATAGTACTTGATGTCAAGGTCAAGGTAAGGAAGAATGAGCTTTTCCTTGATGAATTGCCAAATGATACGAGTCATTTCATCACCGTCCAAGTCAACAACAGGGTTCTTTACAACAATTTTACCGGCCATGATGATTATATAAAGGTATGAATTTAAAAAGGTGAAGAAGGGGAGAAAAGAAAAAGAATGAAAAGTAAAAGAATGAAAAAAAAAAGCGGAATCTATTTAACCTTTTTTTTTTTCTCTGATTGGGCAATTTCCCTAAAGATTTCCTAAAGACGCAAGGTTTGGAACTAAAAAATCTCATGACAAACCTATATTTCAATGCAAAGGGTATCCTTAACCCCATTTTGCCCCGCAAAACTTTATCCGGTTTACTCAGCGTTGCTCTTTATCAAATCGGGTGCCTTGAGGGAGTACTGCCGTGCTTGAAAGAGAAATATTCAAACTCCGTCAGCCAACCAGAATCTTTGGGACATCCCGATTCCCCCACTTTATGCCTCCTCCCCGGGCATGGATTTTTTTTTTTTACTTTCTGTTGAAATTATGCAGGCTGTCTATATAACCTTGATCATCATGAAACAGTTTGCTTATACTGTCAGAGTGATGTGTGTACCTATTCGCCGCCTTGTTAACCCTCCACTTTACAAGTAACCCTCATAGATGCTATCAATTCAAATCCCGCCTTGGAAACGAGAGCACGAGCTCATTCCAAGAATGGACTTTCTCAGATCTTTGAATCCTGTACAAAATGAAGATGATATCGTATACTTTTACAGATGACAGGGCTTCTGACTACAGGGGAAAAAAAGTAAGTTTCAATCCCCGCCTTTTTTCAAAAAAAAAAAATCAAGCTCGATTCTTTTTGCACTTCTCTTCCTGACTTTATGTCCTTTTAATGATATCTCAATAATGCTATCTGACACTTATGGTAAAGTATGAAACCAAAACATTGATGAATGTTTCCCCACGGTACACTAACAACAATCCTCTTTTTTTGAACTGATGACTGATATAGACTTTTTGTTAAAGCTCTTGATTATTGGAAACTCTGGAACAGGAAAGTAAGTAACGGGAACTGGTGCCATACTTCATCTTGTACGTATGTATGAATACTTGGAACTAAAATGACCAACTCACTCCCACTCTTCTTTTTACCCATCTAGATCATGCCTGCTCCATCACTTTTTGGAAAACCAATGCAAGTCCTACCGTGGATTGACTACCAACTTGCTAACACACACAAACCTACCTTTATTTTTATATATAGTTCGAAAGGATTCTGTCAACACAATAGGTATGGAATTCGGAACACGTATCATTGATATTGCTGGCAAGGCTATCAAGTTACAAATCTGGGATACGGCGGGTCAAGTAAGTGGGTAAAGGACATCCTTCTATCACGTGGATACTAACAGGTTATGTTTGTTTAGGAAAGATTTAGGTACTTGACAACATGAATGATATCATTTTTATTGCTTTTTATTCACTCTCTCTCTCTCTTCAAATAGATCATTGACCAAAAGCTACTTCCGAGGCTCAGCAGGTGCTTTGATTGTATACGATATATGCAAGTAGGTAACCAGAAAAGAAAAAACACACTTTTGGCTGGATAATAAGGGTATGTATTAATATGATTGACTCGTTTGATAGTCGGGAATCCTTCTCAGGTATACAATTATGGTTGGCGGATCTACGACAACTTGCAAATCAAGAAATGGTGATGGTACTGGTGGGAAACAAGACGGACAAGGCAGATGAACGTGAAGTATCTTATTTGGAAGCAAGTCGATTTGCACAAGAACAAGGTAATGAACCAATGTGGGGAGAATAAAAAGGCTTACTCACACCTGCTTTTTTATTATTCTACTTTTAAGAAATGATGTTTTTGGAAACTAGCGCATTCTCTGGTGATGGTGTAGAAGAACTCTTTTTCAAGTGTACAAGATCAATCCTTAGTAAAATCGAAACTGGGAAAATTGACCCGGAACGAAGTGGCAGTGGTGTCCAATTTGGTGACTCAAGTTTACGGCGGATGGCACAACGAACTAGGAAAAAGGAACGACCATGTTGTTTTTCATGACTCTCTGTTTATTATTATCATACACTTCATGTTTACCCCCCTTCGCCCGCAACTATTATAGTACCTCACCCTAACTATAGTTTGTATATATTTCCCTCTTAACTTGTATAAATAAAAAGTCTAATTTATTATATCATCTCTTTTGTCTTGTTTGTTTGTTGACATGGTAAAATGTTGAAAATACCATTTGACACCTTCTTCATGCAGATTAAAGCACAAGGGGGCATATGTAGGTGCTCAATGTGAAATCTGTCACGAATTAAACGTGACATCATTAGGCCAAAGTTCGTTTGTTTGGGTCTTTAGTGTTGGCTTATCATGCAAACGACATAGTCGGTGTTTCGATTTCAAATCCCGCCCACGATTATGCATACACGATTTCCGTCATTCAGTATACATGTTATTTGCCATAAAAACATACATTGAACATAAAACAATCATACTTTATTATATAAACAATCATACAGTTCAATGGTATCTACCTATTTAAACTATGTCTAACTAATCTACAGGTATTATATGTAGTATAAGGATACACCGCCGTCATCGTTGCCTACATCCAAAGAAGAGTCCATTTCCATCGGTTTCATAGGCACCAGTATTTGCTTGAATTATTACCAGTTTATCAGTTTCCGATTACCTATTATGTTACTAAATTCCATGCCTGATATATAAACCTGGTTAGCACATTGACAAAATGGGGTATGCCATCTTCCCAAATAACCAAAATAGAATGATTGTCGACCATAATCAAATCGGATATAATCATTTTCCGTCACCAACTTGTCATAACGTAAAGACGTGGGTTTCCTAAATGGATTAGTAAACATACTATTTAGTTATTTCTTTTTTTTCTTCATCACCCCTCCCCCCTTGACTATACCTGTGAATCATTTTACACCGTGATGACCAGACATCATAAGATAAAAGTTTTTTATTTTGGACCATTGTAAGAGAAGTGCATAGAAAGCGATGGGCAGTTGTTTGCGATAAAAGAGTCATCAGTCATTCGTACCAATGCCGTGGATATTCCTTCCATATCGGATGGATCTTTGATCATTCATTGTAGATCACAGTCAATAGTTCATGCATCTGAGTTTTCGGGGCACCATATATATTTCTGCATTCAAGTATTGTTTAATAACTGTGTTCTTTATTGATATCTTTTTTTTTTTTACTTACACAACTGAAGAGACTGTTTTAGCAGTAATGATGTGCTCCGGAAATGCCCAGTTCCAAAGGATCATTCATGCACACCAAAGGTCCACCAGTAACTAATTGTTCATTCCGATGCTGTATGTTACGTTTTACAAAAGATACCATACAATGTGTTCCATAACCATGATTTTCCATTTTGTCAATGATGTGTGAGGCTGGATCTGAAGTGTTCCCCTAGGTCAATAAGAGATGCTGATCAATACAATGCCAAAAAAATAAAAAAGACATGTCCAAAGTTGGGTTCGTTTTATCAGTAAAGACAGGTGATGATGATAAAAAGTGGTTGGTGCTAATAACAGATGGTGAGCTTGACCCCTGGTTAACATGGAAGCATTTGGTGGTAAAGAATAATTGTTGTGAATGAAGAATGTCGTTGAAGAGCTACTGAATGTAATCGTTGTAAGGGAATATCGATAGCGGGACTCTTCCGGATATTCTTGCCGATTCATAAAAATCGCCCGATTTGGTTGCAGTTTAATGGATTAGTTGCATGTTCTTGAATTCAATACACCAAGGCATCAGTTCAACTAGACCATCTATAGGTAAAAGAAAAATAATAAAGAGTCAGTACATTACTGTCAGAGTAGAGTCATGTTGTTTTCGTAATTGGTCTACTTACTGTCAAGATACGACGCTGTAGCGCAGGTTGATATTCAATCATGTTCCAAATATTTCGCCAGGTTCGTCAAGCTTATCAATGGACTCGAGCCGCACAAGAAAATCATCAAAAGAGATGGACATGTCTTGCGAATCCCTAGTGACTAATAAAGCTGTTAGTTGCGTAATTAGATAGTTCATTGTTTATATACATACCAGAGTTGGATAGATTTCCTTCTTCCGTCGATATTCAATAGTCGGGGCAAAAGGCGCAAAGGAATGTCGTGAGGCTGGACCAATGGTATCACTGTCTGGATTTGCTGCCAGTGCATTTAAAGGAGACAAGGATCAAGCTATTTAAGCATTATAGGATGGTCTAATACTTGATTAATCCAACATGAAAAGGAAAGAAGGAAAGAAATAAAACTCTTGTCCCCCGCCCCCTTTTCTTTAAAAAAAAAAAAAAAAAAGACATATGTTGAAATTGAAACCCCGCTCTCACCTGTCAATTCAAACATGGAAATGCTGGATCATTAAGGTCTTGAAGCTTATATTTTTTTTTATACTGGACTACAACATATCCCCCCCCTTTTCCTCCTTTGAATTTGATTTTTCTAACATACTCCCCTATATGCGTAGAATCATCCCCTCTTCTGTCATTTCCGTATGTATGATACGTACATAATGACCCAGCCTACCTTCTTTGTATAAGATATATCACCCTTATCAAATGTAGGATGCTTTCATTTATGTCTACATGTACCTTCAACAATAAAAACTTGAGTGAATTTGCTGATGGTGGGAAACAAAACATCTAGTTGCTCAGTCAATAGTGCCCAATTCCTTAACGTGCATAATCGACGCTCAAAAAGGAAATTGGTGTTAAAAACGAACGACTCCTTTTTTTTTACATTATATCAAAAACCAATATTCTTTTCAACATTTTTTTCTTCTCTTTAGTTAGTTACGTCGCTTTGGTTGTGATTCATGGTCAAAGGATCCTTCTTTTCTCGGTTTCTATCCCGAAATGCTAAAAAGACATCCACCTCTCATAACAAATCCAGGGGTATTAGTTCATCAGATGTATCTTCTCCATCCTCTCCACCTTCTTGCTCTTTATCATTAACAAGCACCAAGAAGAAAGAGTATGCAACTGAGCCAAATTCGAAAACGTCAAAGCAACACATATTATCCTTACTTAAATGTTCAAACTCCGAAACTTGCGATGGAATCAACCTATCCACTGACATACCCGAGCAACAGATACCACTCTATTGCTTAAGGCTTTATGTTGCAACTGTACAGAAACTGAAACGACATCGGCCAGCTTCTATGGAGAAACAAAGAGCAGTGTATAATCTTTTATCCTGTTTGGTCATTCAGCAGGAATTGGATCGCTTTGAGCCGGAATTTGAATATTTGGGGAGAAAACCCCGAAAAACACGTTACATTTCAACCTTACTCGATACACCTGTTGAATCTATTGCACCTTATCAACACCCTGTATTAGAAGCGAGTAAACGGAAACCATTTGTAGAAACACTTGATATCATCATACCTTCTTCATCGACTCATACAAGTACAACTCTAGGAACATCATCATCTTCAATGCCTTCACCTATAGCATTAACAAGATCGCCCTCAACTTTTTCTCCCGATGAATCATCACCTCATGCTGCATCTTTTCCTTCTTTTATGCCTTACAAGCAGAAGAGAAGGAATCTTAGCGATCCTCTACTCCCTCGTATACCCACTTGTCCTCACATACGATCATCTCGATCTGATTCATGCCTTTTCTCTTTGACTAGTAATGAAGAAGATGAGGACAATATACCATTGGCCATATTAAGAACAAGGAAATCGGATGGTCGTTCAAGGAAAAAAGGATGAAAGAGGGCACATTCAATGTCAACTTTCAAACCCCGTCATCGCCTCCTTTTAATTTTTCTAAATGTTCACCCCTTCGCCCCTTTTCTTCCCTTTTCTTTCTTTTTTAACTTGCGGTAAAATAATCGTGACATACTTTTTATCTCCTACCTCTACATTTAATACATACAAACACAACTTGCAACAAATATATAATGAATGTTAATGATCTGATTGATCAACTCGGCTCTCGTTTTGCCAAATGGTCTCTACTTCATGAAACACTGGGAACAACAACAACAAAACAACAAGAAGACTTGGACCGACTTTATCAAGGTCTTTTAACACTAGCAGACGATCACATCAACATACTGGATAACGAATGCAAAGCTCTACAACAACAATGTCGACATACATATAAAGCCATCGTCAACCTCAAACGTCTGATGGGGGAATATATTGACGACAACCCACATGACCAAGAGCAACAACCCTATTACTTGGCTTTGGATAAACTCAACGCTGAAAAGGATATTGTCCAAAAGGTAAGACATATACAATTAAAAAAAGAAACCCCAAACACGAATGAATTGTTAACTATATTATTGATTATAGCATTACGAAAAACGATTAGCTGACGTCCACGGTAATAAATTAATAAAGCCATCCACATACGCTCACTTTATATATATATATATTCCCCCATACTGATACAATACTTTTTTTTTATCATCACTAGAACTTTACCAACGATTGGAAGAATATAAAGACTCTTTGGGTGCTTTTGTCAATACGGACCTGATCATTCGGACCAACGTGGATGTCTCTCTACCAACAGTAACTGCCTTGGAAGAAGAAATTCGACGATGTGAAAATGAATATGTAAGTTTTGGTTGAATGATATACTACTTGTTTGTTGACTCTCTCTCTCTCTCTCTCTTGTAGGTGGGACGGGCTCAACAAGTGGACTCTGGGATGGAACAAATTCAACAACTTTGGGCTTCATTGAGCGTACACCCTCAGTCTGATTTGGATCACTTATTGGTACAACTTCATGAACATCGCCACGAACCCGACAAAAAGGTGTGCTTATATGTGATATTGGTACAAGATCAACAATTAAATCAAATCATGCAAAAGATTGCCCAGGTAAGATCAGTATGACACACACACCCCTTGCTCAAACTTACATCCTTTTTTTTTTTTTTTTTTTTTTTGGTAGCTGGAAGAACTCAAACAGCAACGCGAATTTAGGAAACAAGAAATCGTACAACACTTATATCGACTCTGGGATAGGCTACAGGTGGATACAAAAGAACGAAACTTGTTTTTACAGACCAACAAAGGTGTCACTTCAATGGAATTACAGCAGGTAAAAAACACAAGAAATACATTCGATCAAAGTATATACAGATGACTAACAGTATAATGATACCCGATCGTCATCTTTTAATTGTTTTAGTACGAAATGGAACTCGACAGGATGCTCAAACTCAAATCTGAAAAGGTACAAGACTTTATCTTGGATGCACGAAACGAAATGGAAAACTTGTGGAATCAACTTTACTTCTCTCAAAAAGAACGGGATGACTTTGCTTTGTTTGAATCTGGTAATATAATAATTGAATACATCATTAAGTTTGAATCTCACCTTATATATTTATATTCTTATAGATGCTTACAATGATACTTTATTGGAGGCTCATGAAAACGAAATCGAACGCTTAAAGCATATGGTTGAAGATCGGAAGTATATACTGGATAAAGTGGAACGGCACATGAAACTGCTTCAAGAAGTACAAGATTTTAAGGTAAAATGATGAATAACTTTACAAAAAGAAAGAAGAAAAGATCGTACTCACACTCCTTTTATAGGCAAGTACCAACGATCCAAAACGACTCTTTGGTAAAGGACAACGGGACCCTGGACGATTGTTAAGAGAAGAAAAATTCCGGAAAAGAATGTCAAGGGAACTTCCAAAAGTAAGTAAGCAGGTTTACGATACGTGTATGTTATTAATATGTTATCTTTTTAGAGTAAACGTGATTTAGAAGGCGCATTATACGAATTCGAAACCTCTACCGGCACCCCGTTTACTGTTTACGGTGAACCCTATCTTGATCAACTCACAGCGGATGATAAAGTAAATTAAAAAAGGACGGATATGGTGACCTGGACTTACATTTTTATCTTTCTCTTTTTTTTTTTTTTGGAATAGAACGAACAAACATCCGAATCACAACCTTTACCACCACCAACTACACCAAAACGAATGATAAAAACAGCAATACGTCCACCGATGACCAGTCCACGCAACCGTATTCACACCAAGATGAACTTCCGCACACCACAATATAATCGAGTAAGCAACTTTCAAGACTCGATAAACGAAACGAAAAAGGAATGGCGACGATTGGATTCACAGGTGTCCTCTACCATCAGCGTGCTTCACCGGGTACGTCAACGCAACATCAGAAAACAAGATCACAGCCGAATAGCAAAATCAAACAACAAAATCATTAAAGGCATCAAGGACATGGATGCCGGAAAACAGGAACCAAGAAAACGACCCAGTGACAGCACAAGCAGTACCAGCGGCAGCACTCTAGTCGAAAAAGATTACACAGCTTCTTCACCTAATCAAAACCATCGATCCCCAATTGTCAAACAAAAGGTATGGAAATGGATGTACACTGATAAATCCAGCATCACTAACTTCATCCTTTCTTTTTTTTTTTTTTTTTTTTTTTTTTTTTTTTTTTTTTTTTTTTTTTTTTTTTTAAGAATCGTCCACCACCTCGATCCCTCTCTGAACGACATGCACTACTATTTGACGAAGAAGATATGATGTTGGATCTTGGTATCTTTGATGACGGACCTGAACTAAGCGATATGTCCGATAACGAATTATAACGTCTTAGCCCTCTCACCAACCCAAGTTTTATATG
This sequence comes from Chlamydoabsidia padenii, assembly GCA_025330725.1. Lineage (NCBI taxonomy): Eukaryota > Fungi > Mucoromycota > Mucoromycetes > Mucorales > Cunninghamellaceae > Chlamydoabsidia > Chlamydoabsidia padenii. Next base: position 1,129,398 of record JAIWND010000005.1, on the reverse strand, counting down.
TATCCTATAATGGCAAACACGACTATTGGACCTTGGTATATTTGTACAGTTATCTCACCACCTTATTTTAGTCTCCCTCTTTTGTCCTTTATCATTGTCATTGTCATCACTTACATAATTATCCCAATAAATATATATTTTATATCACACGATGTGCACGTCTTGTTTTACGTCATAAAAAGAAACTCATAGTGCTACTTTGCTTCGTCCTGCTGTGCCTTCTTGCCAAAACACCAATTGTTCGGGTTTTAATTTTTAAATCCCGACGTTGAGATTTATATAATACCATGCAATTTTTTATTTATATCCAGTCAGTTTGTCCGAGTGGTTAAGGAGTGTGACTAGAAATCACATAGGCTCTGCCTGCACAGGTTCAAATCCTGTAGCTGACGATTCTTTTTGATCTTTTTAAGCGGAGTGTGAATTTTTCTGTGTCTGTTTTATGGCCACTGTTGCGGCTATAACTGGTGTTACGGCTATATATGTTATGTTGTTATGGCTATATATGTTATGTATATAGGTAACTAATGTGTTTTTGGTCTTTTTGTATGATTTTTATAGAGTGAGCACCAGAACTTTTATGGTGAAAGTTCAACCTTTTTGATAGAATAGAGTGAAATAAAGAATCTACGACTAAATGTGTCGGATTTTAAATAATCAAGACTTATAGTCTGAAAAAAATATGAATATGCTCTATATAAATGATAGAGACTAAAAGAATAAGACAGTATTTGGTTGGATCGAAGTCCTTTTATACTGCTTTTATTGAGTTAAATAATAAATAAGAGATAACTATCGAAAAAATAAAATTGCGGGGAGAGGAGGGTATTTATACTAATAATTAAAACTGCGCATCCAACAATGAACAAGAGGTGCATATAACCTGAGGTGCATATAACCTGAGGTGCAGATATTACTATATCTGGTCGGCCCAAGCCATTAGACTTGGAATTCCAAATATGGCTTGCAAAATATCATCCTCGTCACTGGTTATTGTTATGGCAACAAGGATAGTTAAAGTAGATTTTGTTTGTATAATATGTAGTGAGCACCAGAATTTTTGTGGTAAGATTCAACTTTTAAGATGTACTTGAATGTACTTGGTAATTCAAGAGGGAAAGAAAAAGATCGACCGAGGTAAGTCGGGATTTGAAAATAAAATAAAAAGAAACTCTTGTTCCAAAGTGAGAGCAATAAAGACAATAGTTACACTTGTTAAGTAACTTGATAATAAGAGAGGTAGCTTGTAATAATTTTTTTTTATTTGTAAATATATTTTTTTATTAAAAGAGAAACTTGATAAAACTGAAGAAAAAAGAAATGAAAAGACTTGCTATTTATATTATTCAGATTTAGGGGTAAGTTATACTAAAAGATAAACATTGACTTGGTGTCAAGAGATAGATATGGTACTAGTGTCATGGACTAGATATGGTTAGGGGTAACCAAAGACAGCAATTGGCGCGGTGTAAAATGATGTATTTTTATTGTGTGAAAAAGATAGATTTGGTAACAGCACCAAAAGCGCACTATGGCCACAGTGTCAACCTACAATTCGGAAATAGAAAATTGAGGAACTGGTGGTCCAAGTCAAAAACATTAGGTTAGACATTAGTAATGAGTAGCTTGAATAGATTGAAACAGATATCTGCTTCAATTATGAATGAATATTTGAACGTTTATGGGTAAAGTTGAAAGTTTTGTTCGTAGAAATACGGCCAACATATTCCCGAGCAAAGTCGGGATTTGATTTCCAAAATCCGATTCTGCATGAATTTCTTGATTAGATGAGCCCCCTTTCACGGTCAAAGCTAGTCTACATGACGAGCAATTCACGTTTGAAAAAAAAAAAATCCGAAGTTTTTTCACACTTATTCACCTATATTTAGCCGACTCTACGCCCAAACTTTTTCCGGAATTTGAGCTTTTAAGCATTAAAAAGATGATAGATAAAGTAAAAAAGATCTATTATGGATGAATAAAGTGTGTAGATGTTAGTACAAAGAAAAATAAAAAAGCATTGTTAATTTTAGTGATCAGAGGTCCTTTCCAATCTATCTGCTCAGGGGCGAAAGTGTACATTTCAAATCCCGGTTCGGTCGGGAAGTTTTTTTATTCCCTTTTTCTTTCTTTTCTTTCTTGTTAAATCCATTCCACTTATCCTACTACTGGTTTACCTTGGCGTCAAGCAATAGGCGCTTTTAATTCTATCTCAAATGTGAAGACTCTTGTTGACGATGGATTCTTATTAAAAAAAAAAAAAAAAAGACCTGACACCAAAGAATAAAAGGTAACTCTTCTATCGACAGACGTATTAATCTACTAGGTAATCTACTCTAACAATGTCTCTTTACTACTTTTACTGATCACCCACTATTTACATTTGTTTCCATATTATAGGTAAACTAACATCCTCACCTTGTATTTCCCGCCACTTTAAGAAAGGTAACAAGCAACGAATAGTAAGTAGTCCAAAACATGAAATGACATTGATGTGGTTGAATAAAGACAGGGTATGATCTCAATAGCTGTTGTATGATGTATAACTTTTCACTTCAAAATATTACTAATCATATTTTCTTCTTCTGTAAAAGTTCAATGAAACAGGTTCCAAACACACAACTACCGACTGTATATCATAATGCAACATATAACAACGATAGTTAGTATTATCAGCAACCAAATTCAACTAAAGGGTTCATACGATATCGATGCTTTACTTGTTTGCTGGATCAATCATCAATATTCACCACCACTGTGTCCTCTCCACATTAATAATATAGACTAGAATAGATTATGTTTTGTTAAATAAAATGACTTTTGTTATGCTACTATTGTTACATATAAATGAACGTCTTTTGATTATCAGGTTGTAGGGTGACCTGAATGTATATCCTTCAAGTTTAAACTAATGTATGTAAAAAGATGGCACGTTTTATAGTATGATATATGAGTTGATCAGTATTAAAAAGTAAACGATCAAACTTCATACATTTATGACTGTGATTGTCATCATGACACATCCATGATGTTTGTTGGATTCATGCATTCATTTATTTCCCAGTTGGTAAGATAAGATATGACAAGATATAAAGAGCAGATCAAGTGTTGACAGCTGTCATGACATAAAAGGCAAAAGTAAAAGTCGGGGTTTACAATCGAGGCATCTTTATTTGAAAGTGCAAATCTAAGCATAAGAGTAAACTAGTAGATATACATAGATTAAGGGGGATGGAGGAGGAGGAGATCATAAATAGGAGTAAATAATGGGATTGGGTAATATAAAGGTAAAGAAGAAATTAGAAAGTAAACAAGAGGGAGACTATGTCTAAATTTTTCTAGATGGCATAAGGGAATGGGGTAGTTTTTCAGGCAAAGGGGCACCTTGATGAGCAGCTTTGATCAAATGCATTGCCACCGCGAATTGATCCAAATCCATATAACCATCTGCATCCCAGTCAGATAGTCTCCATACCTTGGCAAGATCATCGTTGGATAGACCACTTTCCATCAAGATAGGTTTCACACTGGCACCGCTGACCTTACCATCACGAGGGTGTAGCGATTGGAAGGTTGGATTGTAACTATTCTTGTCGACAGATGAGAAGTTCCAAAAAGAAGCCGGTAGTTCGCCGTTGGTGTTATGGCGAGGTGCATCGTCATGATCGAATGGATTGCGTTGAGATTCAGCCAGTTCTGGATTGCCAGTAGGGAATTTAGACATAACATTTGGTAGATCGTTAGCTAATGCCTATAATCAAAAAAAAAAAAAGTATATGTATAATTAGTAATTTCATCCACACCCACCCACACACACATATATATAATTCTACTTACATCATCCACCTTGGCCAGTAAATCTTCCTTCAAGTTCTTGAACTTGTCCATATCATAAAGAGCGAGGTTTTGCTTGAATCGATCAGGGTTAGGAAAGTCACCGCTTGGAAGATGATGTCGTTGTTGAATCTTTTGGAATTCCACGTCGAGATTCTCCAATAGTTTAGCACTTTTCTTCTTTTTCCCAAACATGGATGGCATTTCTTTTTTGAGATGTCCAATGATCAGAGCATGTACCTATTAGATAAGAAAAAAAAAAAAAAATTAAAACAACCACACAGACAAATATACTCACCCTTTTACTTACCCGAGCAAGCTTAGCGCGCTTAACAATATCATTGACCTTTCTAATAGCAGCATTCCGACGCAGGTTCTTGAGATCCCGTAGCAAATCTTTGGATTCAGCTTCAATGAGTTCCCGGCAATCATCAAAACAATTAGGTGGTTTTTCAATCCAAAAGGAGCCCAGATAAACACGCATGACTTCGGGAGTAGATACCACTTTTCCTAGTGACCACATCATTGCACCATAGACCCGCATAAGTTGTTGTTGACTAACCATATCACTCTTGTTTAGCACCACCCGTATCTTTTCTTCTTGACCACGGAGAGAATGAATCGCCAATTTGAATTCGTTCGAGATGTCCAGTTTGTGAGAATCGAAGAGGATGAGAATCAAGTCAGCCCGTTGAGCAAACCAATCGATCACTTCGGTGTAGTCGTACCCACGTTCAATCCGTTGCTTGTCCCCAGCCAAAATTCCTGGTGTATCGATAATTGTCATGTTTTCCAATACCGGTGAGTTCGTTTGAGACACTTGGAATCGGGATAAGAATGCTTGACCAAACCGATTGAGACCTTGGAATGGGAGTTGCTGATTGACAGCCGCGGCATTTCCTGGTATCACACGGTCTTCATCACTGTTCATCACGGCCACAAATCGGTCTGTTGTTGGTTCCACCCCAATATGTTCGCCAGGATAGGATTTGTCCAGCAAGTAGTTGATAAATGTAGTTTTACCCTGTTAAAAAAAAAAAAAAAAAAAAAAAAAAAAGAAAGAAAGATAAAAAATAAAATGGAGTAGTCAGTACGATATCGATAAAACAAGGAGGAAAAGAAGGTGTCATGAGAAAAGGAGTTTCACAATACCATCCCCTCTTCATTCACCTGGTTTTCTGTTTGTTTCCTCCTCTAGGATGTAATGATTTTGTACTTACAGTGGAATATTGCCCAATCAGGAGCACAATCGGCTTGGCTTCAATATCTGCCTCAGTCAAAGGAGATGAATGGAATCCTAAAAAACAAAGTAAATAACATTGGTTCAACAACACATTTGTTACAAAAGAATCAACAATAAAAAACTTACCTTCAAAGTTATAGGTGACTTCCAAAGGCTTGATCTTGGACTTGTAGATGCGTTTCACGTCGTCGATAATCTGCCCATATTCATCGTCTTCCCAAGAAGGATAACCATTCCGAGAAGAAGAGCCCCGAGATTTACTGTTCTTTTTGAGCATGGTCGTGTGTAATTAATCAAAGTGGTTAAAAGAGAAACAAAGAAAAAAGGGAAAACAGTTTAAAGGATTAATTTTTGGACCTAATGATTTTAAACGCCGCTCGAACTGACGGATTAGTACATGCAGCACTAACTTTTTAAAGAAACACGTATAATGAATGAGTGATCCATCTAATAAGAAGGAGTACAAAAAAAAAAAAAAAAAAAAAAAAAAAAAAAAAAAAAAAAAAAAAAAAAAAAAAAAAAAAGATTTAGATAAAGGGCACAACATATGACAGTAAGTTTGGAGGGTATTTCTTCAAGAAGAGAAGATGATGATTTGGTTTGGTCTTATGCATAATAGTCAAGACTATCAGAATGTAAATCAGTAAAAGGATGATGTACTGGAGTTTTTATTAATTAAAAGAAGATGATCGCAGCCCTAATGACCTTGTTCATATAAATAATTAGCTAGTTCTACATAAAATTCTGTTCTATCAAAATCAGAATTGGTCGTCGATTTCCATCGATAAGGGACCATGCTACAAATGAAGAAAAAGGATAAGCTACAATAGGTCTACAACATAAGGACATCCTAATACTTTACCTTTTCCCAGTAAAATCCCAATGATCCGCATCATCAATTGTCCTGACATGTTTACCCCATTGTCCACTATTAACAGAGACAACACCATCATTATCACCTTCTGCTTGTTGTATCAGTTGCCCAGGAAGACCCAGAAGAGAAGACCAATAGGAGGGTGTGGTTTTGGCGGTATACGAATAGTAAGACACTGACGGATCGTCGGGTGTTGAGGGATTGAGATGTTGAGTACAATAATCCGTAGTCAAGTTGCTATAAGCAGGGGTATCAAACCATTGAGATAAAAGATGCATCAACTGTTGTTGTTGTTGTTGTTGTTGTTGAGATGTGTTGATAGAAGAATCATCATGTCCACTCCGCCTGGTGTGTCCTTTACCCATCATACAAGAAGTGGTACTGGTCAATGGTATATTTGATTTCGATTGGTAAAGTGTGTTGTTGTTATTATTGTGTTGGAGTAGTCCAAGGCCAACATTATCTCTGAACCAATCCATTAATGGTGATCCACGGTGAGGTGTGCAGATGGTAGATAATGAGGAAACTCGGTAGGATCGATGTTTCATATGTGATAGTAAATACCGACAATCTAGTCCACCCTATACAATAAAAGAATAATCAGACACATGTTCTTCATTATATCCCCCCCATTAAACAACTTACCATCGAGTGAGCAATCAAATTGATTTCTTGATTTGACATGAAGGTAGATAAAATGGAGTGCAAAGTATAGGCTCGGTTTGAGATGGTTTCAGTTTTAGGCACCCTTGTGACAATGACTTTGGCACCCAGATCGCATAAAGCCTTTTCAATCCCACTCCAATAATGCACCTGCAAAGAAGGAAGCATATCGGGTCCAGTTCGATCAAATCCATAAAGACCATGACACAAGACGATAGGTCGGCGTGGAGCTCGATAACCAGGTGTCACTGATGAGAAGAGTCCGTCAAGATGGGCCTTTTCAAGAGTGTTTTCCATTCGATTGCTGATGGTAGTGTCACCCGTATTGGAAGAAGTGATGGGCGTTTTCATAAAAAAGTCAACCACTTCAGATGGTTCTTTAATGTAGGTGGGATAAAGAACTGTTGTCAGTTTTTTCTTTTGTTGTATTGTTGTCCTATTTGTTGATTTATCAGTGACCAAGGTCGTGGCAGGCAAAAGAGAATCGCGGACCATTAATACAGCAGATGTAATTGATGTAACATTCCAACCATGTTGCAAGTAATTGTGTAATAGAGAATAAAGAGATAAAGTAGGCATATTATTGGGAAGAAAAAAAAAAAAAAGTGTGAGAAAGGAAGGAAAAAAGAATCATGCGAATGATTTTATAAAGGTCAGTCGAGCGCCGGGATTTAAAACCCACTCCATTGCTTGGCAGAGAATATCTTTTGCATCTTCCTTCTTCTAAGGGCCAACCAACGAATGATAGTTCAAAACGTTATATGAGCTTTGGAATAGAGGGGATGATCAGAAAATGAACTACTTTATATGTATCAATCGTTCTGCAAGAATGGGGTACACTACTCATTCCGGCCATCTGATTGGTTCAGCTGCGACGGCACTGACAAGACCCATAGTTACCCACGTGGGTCGGGTTTTCAAAAATGGATTATTTTCATTTTTGTTTAAATGGGAAGCCCAACTCGACGTCACATTGCAAAAAGTGTAAGGCAAAGGACATCAATGGACGAATGAGATAGCAAGCCAGAGCTCAATCGTCCAGGCGCAAAAAAATAAGAATAACAACAGCCATACTATGTACGGCATTATAGTTGTTAAACTATAAAGAACAGATACTACACTTGATCTTAGCCAAAAGGCCTGAGAGGATAAGGTTTCATCGAGTTTCGTAAGAAAGCTGCCTTTTTATAGTTTTTTGGAAGGAAATTTTTTTTTTTCGACAAAGTCACATCATAAAGTTACACATATACTTTTTAGCGCTTTCCCTTTTTGGAAAGATGAAAATAATGCAATGCTACGTATCCCAAAGACGAGCTGATTTTCATTTTCTTCACTTTAGTGTAAAGATGCCATCATAAACCCCTGATTCAACCCTTCCAATAAAGAATACGATGCAATAAAGTCATGTTTACAAATGTTGGTTCATTTTGATTATTCAAATTACATCCTGGCACCGATTCCTTTATTAAATGAGTAAATAAATAGTGATTCTATCTAACTAGTTCTAAAAATATTGACAAGTAAAGTTCGTAGTTGTTGGAAGACCTGTTCTACTTGAGGTGTAGGTATTCTTGCGTGTTGAGGATGATGTGATGCTGTTGGTGTTGACGGTAATGACGAAGAAGTCGAGTATAGGTTGTTGGTATTGCTGAGTGATGCATTGATGGTCATTCCAGAAGTAGTGGTACTAGTTCCATCGTTTGTATGTCCCGATGCCAAGTTGCTGTTCGTTGCTGACAAGGATGGAAGAGACGATGAGGAAGACGAGTGAGTAGGAGGGAAAGGTGATGAGGTGCCGTGATGATGATGATGATGCATAATAGATGAAGGAGCAGAGGCAGATGTAGGTGTTGTCGCAGCGAGAGGATCAGCCACATATACATTCGGTTGCATAGGAATAAAGAATTCAACATTGTGTAACCCAGACCCGCCAAAAGCGCTAGTATCAGACCGATGATTCATTTCGTTATGCGACTGTTTACCCCTTGATGCCTCCATGAGATAACCTTTCACCGTTTTCATAACCGCTTCACTTCGTTTCGATAACCAGGTGATATGTTGCTGAGGCTGATCTACTAATGTTGGCATACAATGTTCGGGTTGTTCCAAAAACCGATCGGGTAGCATGACTAGTGGAAGTGATAAAGAGCTGATATCGTATCGTGTCGTCAGTCGTAAAATGTTTCGAAGACCAATCAGTAGTGGATGCCGGCTAGTTAATTCCTTGTTCAAAATGTCTACAAGTATTACAGAGATTACATTAGCACATGTCCCCTCTCCCCCTCTTTATTTTAATTACTATATTACCATCACCATCAATAATCAGATGGAAGACAATTTGATGCATAGGTAAATTGGAATGCTTGGTGATAAAAAAGGAGCCTTCTTGAAGATAATCCTGCCGATGTTGCTGTGCATTCGTTTCAATCAAATCCAGTTGAGATTCAGTAGTTGGGAAGTGGAATTCGGTTGATCGTAAGGTGCGTTCATATAAGGCTCGATTGCTACCTTTTCCGATCTTGTATTGTCGCCAATCCACGAGTTGTTCTTCATCGGTGTTACGTAGGAGTTCATGCTTTTCCACTAATACTAATACCGCAGACAATTGACTTGTATATAATCGCATCGCAGTTTGTGCCTTGTATCCAAGTTCCCGTTGTTCATCAAATGGTAGAGGATCCAATATATCAGGACCAGCATCTGCTACCATGAGTCGCAAATTGAGACTTGATTTGATTTGTGCTGTCCCTAAAGTAATTGTAAAAGATTCCACCAATTGTGACGAAGGTCCACCTTCGTGAGTTGCAAACTGTGGGTCACTATAAAAATGGAAGAGAGTTAGAAGTTCCAATCAAATGTCATCAAATAAAAAGAGGGGACTTACTTTTCATCATGTTCTATACCAAGGTTTTCCATCGCCCTTCCCAGCCAACCACCTAATTTACGCACAGAGCTGAGGTTTGTGTTTTCCAAGGCTTGTTTTTGTTGTTGTAAGAAGGAGATGGGATTCCAGCTTTTCCCACCATTGTTGCTGTTGTTGGGCGATGATGCAGATGATAAGGCTGAAATTGGTAACGGTTTGTGTTGTTGTAAAGAGGTGGATGATGATGATATTGGAGGTGTGGATTTCTGTAAAGAATGGCGCCGAAAAGAAGGTATGGAATCATTCCAAGAATCCTGACGTTGATGTAGTGAATTAGAGGAGGAAGAAGAAGAAGGTGGAGGTGGTGAAGTAGTAGCGGATGTTGGAGAAGACGCGATCAGCTGTTGTTGGTGTGAAGAAGATCGCCGTTTTACTTGTTGGTCTACCTGATCCCGATTTTCCACCAAAAAGTGGACAGCCCTTTCCACATTCTGTCCATTTGTCAACATAAGAGCAGCTTCAGCTTGTTCCATCGAGAAGCCCATTTCTTGAATATCTTGAATCATTTTTTGCATAGCCAGATCGTCGTTACCACCACCAATAGAAGATCGCTTCCAGGAGTCGCTCGTTGTTGATTGCTGTGATAATCTACTGGTAGTTGAATCCTGTCGTTGTCGCCTTTGTTGCTGAGGGTGGTGATTTTGAGGTTGCTTTGCTGTTGAAGAAGGTGAGCTAGGGACGGAAACAGAAGAAGATGAGCAAGAGGGTGAACCAGTATCCTTTTTCCATATTCGATTTGCTGCTGTTGCCACTAAATCTTTCCCATCAATTGATTTCGACGAATCTATCCTTGAAGAAGAAGAAGAAGTTGAAGAAGTTGAAGAAGTTGAAGAGGACAGCGACATGGATGTTGAAGAGGTCGAGTTGTGTATATTTGTAGCCAAGGTGCTCTTGTTGTTTTCAGATAAAAGGATAACCCGTAGCTGATATTCCCTGTATAGTTCCATAACAAAGTCGCGGTATTCTTGTCGTTGAGATTGCTGAGTCTGTAACATATCCGATGCAAAGGTAGCTTGTCTGATTTCCATTTCTTCAACATGTTGTTCATATAAGTGAGTTCGATTTTGTACTTGAAGATTATCCATTTCTTGAGCCTGTCTATTTGAAGAGAATAAAGAAAAGAAGCTGGTTAGTAGGTCCTGTTTCTTATATGTTTATGAGGGAGTGGGAAACACATACCTTGTTTGAAGAGCCATTAAGGAATGATGGTGATCAGAGGCCAAGTCATGCATTATCAAGGTATAGTTTTGGTCCAGTTCCAGCAAGGCATCAAATATCAGAGTAACAGGACACTTGACCAAGGTATTGAAAGCCCTCGGGAATTCATCCTAATATATACAAAAAGAAAGTAGTTATTAGTATTTATCTCCCAATACATATGCAGTACATTGTATTACCTCTTCATGTTTGTTATAGTATTGGAGAGTGTTTTCTTGATAGGCATTAATAAACCGTTGGCGAGCTTGAGTTTCACGAGTCGTGTCAAGGATGTTATCAGTATTCTTGTTGTTGTTGTTTTCAGAAGATGCTTCAATAGTGTCGTCAGTATTATTCACGTCAGTGATGGTATTGCTGAGATTAAGAGATGTGTTGATGTTGTTTGGAATGTTGAGATAAGTTTGGTTAAAAGTAGAGGTGAGAACAGAGAGTAGAGGAGTGGTATAGTAAGGAGGTAACTTGTACTGTTGACAAAGACCATCAACAATAGTTTTAAAGGATGAAGAGGGTGATATAGATATAGTAAAGGGGTGTTTTAATATAGGAAGATGAACAGTCAGTTCAACTAATTCCTCCATGGTTCCTTTAAGAGAAAAAAAAAAAGGAGAAGAAAAGGAGAGTGGGTAGTAAAAAACAAAATTACAACAAGGCCACAATCGGAATTTGAAAATAATGGAAATTGTGTTTTCGGTGTTTAAAAATCAAAATCATGCAAAGAACCCCCCTCGATGTTTGTATTCAACATGTACTGATTGAAAAAAAGTGTAGGAGAAGAAATACTTCTGTTAGAAAATGATGAACAGAACCATCCTCCTGAAACATAATTCAAATGCATGGTTGTTGTGAAACAAAAAAGCTGAACCAAGTCGTGGCGGTATCAATGCATACCATCCTCCCCCCCCTTCATTTATCATCAGCTTCAAGTAGTGCATACATTATATAATGAACACAAATAGTAAACAGAAGAGTTATATAATGAATGGATCGAAACAATAAAGCGATTTGCTATTTGAGTAACCAACTATTTAAAGTTGGTGAAAGTGTCAGGATAGTATGTAGTTGTTGTCAATACGGTCTGTAAGCTTAAAAAAAAAAAAAAAAAGAGTGATTCTCTTATGATGGTAGTACATGATCGGGGGGCGTGGGTGTGTGTATAATATAAAAAGGAATGATCTATTGTAAAATGATGATGATGATGAATCTAAACCATTATGGGGGCAAGGGAAGGGACTACCGAGAAAGGAGTGCGAAAAAAACTTTTTATAGCGGAGAACGGGAGCACAGCCCAAAAGTGAGGACAATGAAAAAATAAGTTCCGAGACCTTGGGGGAGAGTGAACCAAAAAAGAAAAAAAGAAGAAAACCAAGAAGAAAAAGGGGATGGAGTTATTACTTTTTTGGGGGAGAGCATGACTGAAAAAAGGGACATCGAGCACTTGATGAATAAGGAATACTTGAACTTTAAAAAAGTATGATATAAATATCCAATTCACTTTTTCTTTCTTTTCTTTTGCTTTTTGGAAATCACCACCACTCTTCTTTTCTCTCTCTCTCTCTCTCTCTTTCAATTCACCATGATAGCCAATCACTTACCATCTTCAACATCGACCTCTATGCTTTCATTGCTTTCATGCGCAACCACAGGGCAATTAGCAGATTTTTGCGCCCAAGCAGTACCTTCGATTTGGGGCTCACGAAAGCAACAACCAATGAAACGAACCATCGCATTTAAGCAATTCTGTCAAAAGATTATCAAAGCAACTCAAGTGTCTTGGGCTTGTATTGTACTTGGATTATATTACATTCATCGATTACGATCTGCTTATCCTTATATACATGCCTCTGTTGGATCAGAGATCAGACTTTTCACCACTGCCCTGGTCTTGGCCAACAAATATCTGGATGACAACACTTTTACTAACAAGGTACATTTAAAAAAAAGGAGCAGAAAAAAATCGGGATTTGAAAAAATATATTGCATGAATCTAACCTCCTCATTTAGACATGGTCTGAAGTATCTAGTATTCCTATGGCGGAACTAAACATAATGGAAATGGAATTTTTGTCAGCACTACAATATAATATACATTTACCTTATGATCTATATTTTCAATGGATTGGTCAATGTCAGCAGTGGATTTCACCGACGATCATGAATCCTACTTTGGATTCAATCTCACTACTAAAAGCCAATTCTTCGAATTTGAAACGATTTTATCAAGATACGGTGGAAGATTCTCGGCAAGCACAAAGAAAGAAACGACCCACAACTCATATTAACTACACATCATCATCACCGGTCAATACCAAAATGCCTTACACACCACCTGAATCGTATCTGCCAACTCCTACTTGTCATTCTACCACTTCTACATCTTCTTCATGTTCTTCCTATTGTTATCCGACACCCCCTACTTATACCGATGATGGATATTGTCGTCCTATTTTAAGCTGGTCATCATCATCATCATCATCACCATCATCATCAACATCATTATCATCGGTACCTGGTTATTTCCGCCAACCTTATCATCTCAGCAATCAATTGTATCAAACTTATATCCCATCGGCCTTGTCGGGGCCTGTGTCTGCACCTCTTCACTGATCTACTTGTCTATTGGGAAAGGGGGAAGCGGACCTTGAACATTGATTAAACAACTGATGCACCTGATTTTCATGTACAATACTGTACATGACACAGCTGTTACCTTTTCTCTCCCTTTCTTTTAGGGAAGGATCGAATGATAGATATGGAAAAGAAGGAGGGAGAGACATGTCGGTCATCCTTTTCTTTGCATAATCGAGTTTATATTGTCCCTACTGACATTGTACATATAGAAGCTACATACATTTTTTTTTTTGCCCTTTTTTTACATTTCCATATAAATAGTTTTTTGCATATACCTTTCTTAATAAAGAGAATCATGATTTTTGTACATATCATCATCATTTTTAGTTGCTCTATAACCGGCAGTAACTGGATTTATCCTATATTGCACCTGTCAAATGAAGCGGGGATTGAACTTTTCAGGGGTAAATTGGTAACCCGTTTTTTTTTTTTCCTTCCTCCCCCCATTTTGATGAGTTACATAACGGGAATTATAATCTACCGAGTTTCATTTTTCTTTGGTCTTACATTTACATGGATCATCGTTAAATGTGGGCATCTTTGGGAAAGCCTCGATGCTTCTGATGTTTACTACTGATATGTGATGACATCTATATATGGAAATAAGGGCGCGCTCTGTTATTTTTATACATGCATACATCCTCCCTCCCCCCTCACTTTTTCTACCTCTCCGTTAAAACTGTACATATATCAACATCATATAAATTGGAGTCAATCCATTTGATTTTGATTTGGAACCACATTTGAGGAAAAACCAATCTACTACAATTGAGGGAAATCCAGAAGGAATTGTGTGTGAAATATACATTCGGACCTTCATGTTGTTTCATTGAAATCGAAAGACAAAATGATGATGATGGAATCGGAGCCGCCAAGAAAAGCAAAACGAGCTAAAAAGGCACCAATGATTTACATGCCATTTTGATCGACACACACATACTCAGACATACTTATGAACAAGGTTTCTTTTTGTAACTCACGTGGAGGAACCAGATGTTGAAATCATCCTTTTTTCTTTCACGAAAAAGGGAGTTACACATCAGCCCCAAATTGAAAAGCAAGGTTGAGGGTGTGATGCAGGAATTCATTCAACTCGACACACAACATATCATGTATGCAAACAGGACATTTTAAAACCCCGCCGAGGAGACTAAAGAAAAAAAGAACCTTTCGAATAAAAGGGGGGGGTATGGAACAAACGACTATGATTGATTGCTGGCTAAATCAATCATATCACGATACCAAGAGCCCCGCTACCTCTTTTTGGAATGGTTGGTACTTCTTTTGGGATGGTTGATTATCAGATTTCGTACCATTGGATGGGGAACAAGAGAAGCATCATTATGTCGGTATTTGAAATCCAAATCCCGACCATCTTTTTTTTTTTTTCCCCTTCTTCTCACACACGTCCTTATATTGTACTGAAACCAAGTTTCTTAATATTCTAGTTGTTATAATCTTTCTCATTCTCATCTACCAATGATCATCCACGTGCCGATTGTTATCACACGCTTGTTTTTTTATGCTGTTGTGTTCTTTGTCCGCTTTTGCTTTATTGGTATCACTATTAGAATACCGACTCTTTTTTATTTATTTATTTATTTGGGGGAGAGAAGGGGGGGTTATGTTTGGGTTGGATATAAACCAAGATTTGTCCGAATAAATTTAGTGACACTTGGAGTAAAGAAAGGGTTAAAGTTTCATGCATCACTTTTTTTAATGCCCGATCTATAGCCAAAACGGACATGATCGATTTACTTGGTAGTATTGATAATAACTTTTATGCGGCTTAATCATCAGAGATTGTTTATCTATAAATGTGTGTACCTATGTATATATCTGGATTGGTGTTAATGTTCAGACAGTATAGATATGATGGGAGTGTGTGTAATAGTGTGTGTGTACCAGTGATACATACCAAAGAGAAGATGGGGAGGACAGAGCTCGAAAGGGTAATCCTAAGGAGTGGAGACCAGACATCAAGCCGACAGTCTGAGTTTGCCATGGTGGTGATACTAAATCTTAAACCAGCTCAACATTAAGGGGTAGTACATCCGACTACGCAAAAGAAACATGTGCCAAAATATACATTGCCTTTAATATTCACCATCTATTTCGGGCCTGTCTGTGTGTATCAAGATTTTTTCATGTTGGCCATTACATCATGTAACCTATACAAATCAATCAAATAAAACCAACATCAAGAAGAATCATGAGTGAAATAACAACAACAAATACTTTATTGGGGTGTTTAATAAATATAATAACTAATAACTATCCTAAAGGACCCAAAACCAACTTTGTATGTTGACCAACCATAACATTTTTAGGAGCGCTGTACCATGTTGATAGTAGTCATCTAGTCACCTAGTTGTTGTTGTTGTTGTTGCCAAAAAAAATCAAAAAAATCAAAAAAATCAAAAAAAAAATTCGAATAATGTCGGCACATCCAAGAATACCAACCACAATGTTCCTACTGATGTATTAGATCAAAGATGTTGTTGTTGATGACCTTCCACCGAGATAATCGTTGAATGTCCACCGTTGTTTCCTTGTTCCATATATCTATCCGCGATGAGATCATAACAGAGTTCAAACAAATCCAATACCTTATAAGATTAAGCCAATGTTATAAAAAAAGGTTCAACGTCATTTCAAAACAATCTTCTTGTATAAACCTACTTGAAAATACCGCCGTTGTAACCAGAAGATGAGAAGCCAGAGGATCAAGCATGTGTTACAATACCCATGATTTCTTTTTCGTCAGTAACAGGTATCCCCAGCCGACTTCAAGCCTTACAGGTGAGGAGTAGACAGCCTTAAAACTAGAGTGTCCATTATCAGTGAGGTTAGTACTTTGTCTTTATGTTGCTGTTCTAGATTTACCTTTCAAGATACCGCATTGATTGGTTCATGCATTCATACCAACTTGAACAGGGCCTTGGCTTTCTTTCACTTCATCGGCTAAATATTAAAGAAGAAGACATCAGTACCTTTTTATCCCTTCACCCCCCTTTTTTCTCCTGTTATAAAGCAGTTTACCTTGGTTATTTTCAATTTGACCTTCACGAGGAGTCGTTGCATCAAGTGGGCCAGTCTTTTGAGAAGGATGAGGTGCAGTCCATTTCCCAAAATATACTCTTCCACCAGATCCAACCGCCTTGATTGCATTCCCCAAACAAATATAATAGGTGACAGGTTTGTTTTCAGCATGACCGTAAGCAATTGGTAGCGTGGCGAGGAGGAGTGCTGTAGAAGAAGTTACTAGTATCAAAATGCATAAAAAAACAAAGATTATTAGTTTCCACTCCATTATTCATCCTTCCCTGCCTACCTTTTTCTTCTTCTTGTAGTTGACCCACAGAGACCTGCCACGGAGCATACCAGCCAAACATTGAAGGACCTTTTCTTTTCCTAATGCCAAACTAAAAAGTTAAATACGTTCTATGAGTTAGTTACTATATGTGCTTGCTTTTTTTTTTTTTTTTTTTTTTTGTTTACCTGTAATATGTCACAACCTTCATTTCAGCCTTTGCCTTTGTGTATTTCATAAGTCGCAGTGTCCCTTACCGGGTTTCGACTCCAGTATGACTTTACATTCAAAGTGACAATAACAAGTGTAAACAAGTGAGTATTCTGTTTAATAATTAGTTGCGTCTTGTCTGCCATCACCAAACTTGCGTACCTTTTTTACTTGTTTAATCGGGCTTCACATAGATCGAGGAAGTTTCTATTGTGTAGGTACTAGTCAATCTAGTTTTAACACAAAGTCAGTTAGTGATCAATTCAAGTCTACGTTTCCCAATACAACACAGGACATGACCCATTACGCCCATCCAAACAAAACAAGATATTTGTGTCAAGTACTTACAAGGTGCAAACATCAAGTCACATTTTCCAACAGAGTTCCCAAAGTTGACGAATATTGTCTGAGATGCTTAATCTAAAAGAAAAAGGGAAAGGAAGAAAGAAATTCAAGCTGGAGAAAATCGGGAATTACTAGACGCATGGAATTTGGGTGTTCGGCGTTTAAAAATAAAATTTCCTTTCGTCTAGAAAAAATAAAATAACCTTCATTGCAAAGGACAGGTAAAAGTCGTCTCAAGTCTGAACATACTGACACAAGGGTCTTGGAGCTTGGCTTTTGCGGTGCGTTATGTTGGAAATATGCTATAGTGTCCACATCGCCACTTTAATCATTAGCATCCGTTGACAATTGGAGCGAGTAAAGCCCTGTCCAAATCTTAGTAGAGGCAGGCGGGATTTAAAAATGAAATCTGGTTCCTCTTTGTACTTTTTTTCTTCTTCTTACAAATGACAGGTAAAAGTCATCGCAAGTCTGGACTGACCGACACAAGGGTCTTGGAGCTTGGCTTTTGCGGTGACTTATGTTGGAAATATGCTATAGTGTCTATATGGCCACTTTAATCATTAGCATCTGTTGACAATTGAGTGGGCAGTGCTCTTCCAAAATTCCGTGCACACTTTCCATGCGCCTAGCATTTCCACAAAATCGACACCAGGTATTTTTTTGGGGGTTGAATTTCAAGAAGTGGACCAGTATGATAGGAGCTAAATGTTCGACCAAGCTATTTCCTTTCGATTGACAGTTCTATTATGCACTACAATTATTTTCATTAAGCAAGAGAGCAAGAAACTAACTGATTACCTCTAAAGTATGTTTAGCATTCATACATACCCTGTCGCCGCCGTTCCAGATTACCAGAGATCATCAATGATTGTATTTGTCCTTCATCGTATCCATTCCACCCACAATTCCAACCTTCTTTCGTTTTACGAAACGAAACAATCGTATCTTAAATGGTTACATGACCGATGTTAAAGAAATACATTTCAGCGCGCCCCACTGATATTGTCAAATCCCGACCAGAACGGACCTTGAATATTTCAAGTTGCATGAATGTAGTTCCCCCCAATAAAAACATTACAAAGACCAATGATATTATTTGTTCTTTATTAATATGTTGTTAAAAGCATGAATATATAAAGTAAGAGGGTGAATAAGCAAAAATAACTATCAAGTTAATAAGTATACTAGAGGATGATACCAGCTACAATGGCAATTCCAGCAGCCAAAAGAGGAAGAGACTGACCTTGAGTCATCAAGATGGACCCAGCACCATTTTTAGAAGAAGGACTGGGAGAAGAGCTGCTATCTGATCCTGTGCTAGATTCCACTTGATTGGTGATGACAATTTGGGGTGCAGGTTTATCGCCTTTGGTTGCATTATAGCTAGCAGCCTTGGGATCAGAAGTCCAGTTACTGGTACCATTCAAACTATAAGTAAGACAAATCAAGTTAGTAATAAGTCAAAGATATATATATAAAAGGAGCGGAGTTTTTATTTCCTACCAGGTTTGGACAGTGGGGAAAAGTGCAGTGACATTGGGCTTTTGAGTCAGATCCACTTGAGGGATGTTCAATATAACACCGAACTCTTGACGACCATCATGAGCGAGATACCCACCAGTCCATGAAAAATCTTTGACTGTTTTGTTATCAGCATCGCGATAGTTGACCACTAGAGTCTATTGGTAGATTAAAAGAAGAAAAAAAAAGTTGGTGAGAAGGGATCGCCATGACCGTAAAAGTAGTCTTTTTTGGTCCATGACCATTTATCATAGAAAAGACATAAAACATTGAATACAAAGTTCTTACCCAGTTTTGTACTTGTTGAGGGACAATATCAATGGTAATGGATGTAGGGGCAATGACAGAAAGTCCAACAGTATCTGATCCAGAACATCCATGAGGTACGACCAAAGCAGTATTTAAACTAGTATTTGGCTAAAAAAAATCATACACATCAATTTGAGTAAAAAGCATTAGTTATCAATTACATATAGTTATAACCATGTATGCTTTTACCTTCACAGTATCATTTTTGAATTCCACATGTCCTTCTGATCCTTGGATTAAAATAGCACCAACAGCAGCAAAAAGAAGAGAGGCTTGACCAAGATAGACCATAGTATGATTATAATGTTAAATCGAATAAGAAAATAGAAAAAACTTTGTTTTGTGAAAAGAAAGAAGAAAGAAAGAAGAAGGAAAGACAATGATGGACCTCTTTTATGGGACAGCAAAAATTTCTCATTTGATTTCAGGGACCAAATTGAAATCCCGCTATGGTGTGCTTCTTCTTGCTTCCTTTTTGACACATTGTTTGAAAAGAGACCTTACATAACAGCGCATGCCCATGTCGACAACGGTATAGCGTTTTCAAAACTGTATGGAAAAAGAAATAACAATGTACAATCAAGCTTTATGACCACAAGTTTTCTTCATGTTGTGGAAAACTCTTCAGCATCATGAAACTTTATTTTTCATCCACGGACGGAGAACTAAACACTTTGCCTTCCTGATCTTCCATCTGTTCCTGCAAATCAGAATGCTTCATTAGCAGCTAAATGTGCTCACTTTATGATTTTCCCCGGTAACATCACATAAAGATTGCCCACCCCATAAAAAAGAGATCAAGATCATCATAATGATCACTTCCGATCAGTATTCAAGACAAATTGTTTAAAACATGGTCATTTATTGAACCAACTTTTATTAAACCAACCAAATAAAATAACTACAACTATCTAATCAAGATTCAAGGGGCGATGTTCTAATGTAAATCCACAATCACTACCAACTGCTGTGTCCATCATCATCATCGTCATCAAAGTCCAAGTCAGTAGAGGCTATAACAGGAGTATTGTGTAAGGTAGGTCGTGATTAGCTGTTGATCGATCCCAGACTGATGGTCATCTGCGCATAGAGTGGCACATAGTTTGCTTACTCGATCTAAATGTCAACAAGTGAGGTCCAAGGTGAATTCCCATAGCATTAAACAATGAAAAGCAATGTTAGGAATCATTCAAAAAAAAGAAAAAGAAAGAAGGTCAATCTTTGGTTGTTACTTACCTTTCATGATCGGATATATACTCGTTTGTAATGGTTTGCATGGTTTGTCCAATTAGATCACCTAAAAAAGACAATACAAACAATAAGGTGAGTATCTTGTGTGTCAAAGGTTATTACACTCCAACCATTATGATAATATTAAGTTCGCAATCCTATAGAGTAGAGATAAACCGAGGACTGGAGTCTAACGCAAAGCAAACGTCCACCGTATCCAGTTTATCCCGCATCCTATCTACAATCACCAATATGGTTCCCCTCCCCCTTTTTTCTTCTTCTCTCTCTTCAACCACTATACCTTTATCAAAGTCGTGCACCGTAGTATGATTCAATCAAGAGATTCAACAGACCAAAAGTTGAAGAAAGGATTCAAACTGCCATAAGATTAATCGAGTTGTAAGAAGAGTCTGTCACTTGGAAACCTACTTGTAGCCGGCCAAAAGTTTCGGAGAGCCGTTATAGCAGCCGAGTGCAGGAATGGTGGGCCTATTTCAAAAAGACGTAAAATCTTTAATATGTTAAGATATTGGTATTAGTTTTTACGTCTTCAATTAACTTTACCAAGATTGGTGACCACAGTCTTACAATTCGAGCCAAGTTGATATGGAAGAGCCAAGAGTTTCGTCATCTACCAGAAGACAGCGACTATAAAAATATAAAAGGAGTTTGAGTTCATGCACCAGGTCTTTAATATCATCATCAAGGTTCTGATTACACCAACTTACAATGAATCCCAGACAAACATATTAGACAAGAAAAGTTGGCCACATCTTGAAATTGGTGTTATATTTTTGACAGAAAGAGATGCAAAATGAAAGTGGTGGCCGTCATTTTTGATAAAATCCGATTTCAAACGCCGCTTTTCAAGGTAGATCCTGCCTTCATGCACATTCAACATTTGAGAAACAAACATATATGATAATGATTGTGATAGTTTTATTATAAAAGGTTTAAACAAAGTAGTATTATATATATATATATAAACAAATATAAGGTAAAAAGGTGACATCTACATCTACATCTACACTAATAGTACAAATTGCATCTAGTTTCCAGTTTCCAGCTTCTTTTGTTTTCTTATCCTGGCCCGTTTTTTCGCCAGTCGAGTAGAATCCTTGCTGCAAGTAAAAACATTGATGAAGAATTCGGGAATGTAGTTAATGTAGGCATCAAAGAAGGCGGCACCAAATGAGAGTTTTTCGTATCGTTTGAGATTACTTTCATCGTTGTAGTAATGTTCGTTATCAGGATTAATGATCGACTGATTGGCTGTTCCTCGGTCGATAGAGTCTTGTGGTCCAAAGTATACAGTCATTAGACCCATGAACACTGTCATCACCACACATTCTATCACCAAAAAAAAAAAAAAAAAAAAAGCAGGCCAGTTATAGACATCAGATGGGGTATTATACATAAGATTACCTATAATGACTTCGAGACCATTCCGTACAGCCTCTGAGGACCATGCCAAACCTTCACTGGAATGAGAGCCATCAGTACCATGGAGCACACCTTCGTAAGCCAATCCAGAAAGAAGCAGGGAGCCGATATAAAAGTTGATCATAATAGGACCTTTGACACACCAGAAGAAGCCATGAGCAGATATCCGAGCCCGTTTCCACTCGTCCTTGTAGACAGCCAAGTAGGTAAATAAAGCCGAAATGATCAATGATAGCGCAATAAAGTTAATGATGGTGAGATAGACATGTGCCCCTTTGAAGGAAAAGGAGTCAGCACAGTAATGGCCTTTTAGTTCGGTAAATATCGAAATGAAGGCATCAAAAACAGACCTATCAAATAATAAATAAATGAATAAAAAGAATATATTTAATGACTATTTCATATCCATTTCCAATAAACTTACCAAAGAGGGAATTGATACACCAAAATGTCAGTGATGATTCGGTAATGCATACCCCACCTTGATGGTCTATGTATCACATTGTAAATTCAAAGGGTTAGTTTGTCATCTTTTTTTTTTCTTTTCTTCTTGTAGTTCCAAGTACTTACACGTGGATCTTGATAAATGGCATCACCGTGGGACGAGCTTCTTCCTTGACACCTTCATTTTCTTCCCTGAACGGTAAGAGATATGCTTGGAGTCCAGTATAAAGATTGTATACAGCAAAGGCCTCCAATAACGTGGCAAAAAACATGATCGTAGTTGAATAATCATATCGCAGGTAGGAGACCCAGGCCAGCGTGGAGTAGAAGGGAGGATACAGCAATACCCTGACCTTGTGCCGTTGAATCTGTGGTTCACTATGAATCATAAGTAAAAAGAAAAAAAAAAAAAAAAGAAAAGAAAAGAAAAGAAAAAGTGTCAATACATTAGTTTAGTAAATAGTTCTTTTACAATTGTACTTACTAGTAGTTTCGAAGGTGCTTGACCACAGTTACAATCGATATGATCCACATAATGACAAGACAAAGGAGACACAGCATCCAGCCCCAAATATGCCAATTTTCACTATTAAAGCAGAATCAAGTTAGTATTCTGTTGTTTTTCAGGCATCGACCATCATGCTTTTCTTCTACTACTTACCTTGGGTTATCTAATAGTTCTCCCCAGGAAAAGCCAGGGCGACTACAATCAATAGTAGAAATTAGTTCATTAAGCTACTTTACGTTATTGATGCCAATTGTTCTATACTTACAATCCACCATCTTGAGATAAACCAGGTGTGGTTGGGCAAGAAGATTCAGAATTACTGTCTGCCATGAGTGTTAAAATGGATAAAGACAAAGAAGAGGAGTTGAAAAATAAAAATAGTTTTGTCTAGTAAAGCCTCCCCGCCCTGACTATCGGGGTTTGAAAATTTAATATCTGCTGCCTCTGTATGCCAAATATAGATTCTTGTAGAACACGATGATCATGAAAATCGTCCAAACAAAGGTAAATTGTCGGGAGAAGGAATGAAAAGTATACTTTACTATGAGGGCAAACAATAATGACACAAGTTGATCTCTCGATAACTCATTGGCGAGAAAAAAGGGGAAGGGGAACGGATGTGATTAAAGCGGATATTCAAATTAGTGAATAATTAATCGCGTTATAGCGATGATGATAAAACCCCTTGATTTCTGTTTTGGTAATCCAAAAAAAAAAAAAAGTTTAAACAGATGATTTACATTCGACCAGGACATATAGTAAAAATGTCGGAAGTTTGGAGAGAATGAAAAAGGACAAGAGAGAAAGAGAGAAAGAAAGAGAGGGGATCCTCGGGAATTTGAACTAGTCCATCCACCCATTTCTATCACTCTTTTCTTCTTCTTCTTCTTCTTCTTCTTCTTCTTCTTCTTCTTTCCTTGTTACCAGTTATACTCTGTCAAAAAAGGGATTTTTTTTTTTATGAAACAATGGAACCAGACCAATATTCTCGTAGGTCTTCCTCTGTTGCATCCCCCAGAGTGATGCCCTCCCCTTATTATATACGCACACCAAGGAATGCCCATGTGACAAGATCATCGACACCTACCTTCCAAAAGATGTTTCATGGAGAGTCAACGCCCTCTTCCTCTCCTTCCATTGGAAACAATGCGCATGGAACATATCATGTATATGCAAACTCCTCATCTGCCTATGATCATCCAATGGTGTACGCCTCAATACCTGCTGTACCTACCATACCTAGTTATCTTCATCAGCAACCTCCTAGACGGAGTTTACATGGTGCAGAAAGGGCAGTATTACCTGGAAATTATCCCTCATCACCAAATTACATTCACCATCACCAACAATATTATAGTCATCCCAGTAGTAGCACCTATCCCGGGAACTTCAACAGAGGCAGTAAGAGTGGTACAATAAGGAAACAAGTACCATTATTCAAAGGAAATTTGGTCCTGGAATGTCCGGTACCTACACAATTGTTAGATCAAAGC
This sequence comes from Chlamydoabsidia padenii, assembly GCA_025330725.1. Taxonomy (NCBI): domain Eukaryota; kingdom Fungi; phylum Mucoromycota; class Mucoromycetes; order Mucorales; family Cunninghamellaceae; genus Chlamydoabsidia; species Chlamydoabsidia padenii. The sequence continues at coordinate 1,105,196 of JAIWND010000005.1, read as the reverse complement.
GCTCGAAAGGAGAAGGAGTTCAATCAAATGAGATACACTGCCGTCACTTGTCAACCGGATGATTTCCCCGCCAATGGATATACATTAAGGTCCAGTTTAATGAATCGACAAACAGAGCTGTTTATTGTGATGACAATGTATAATGCAAGTAAAAGAAAAGAAACGAAAAAGGAAAAAGAAACGGAGTTTTAATTTTTGCATGAATGTCCATTTTAGGAAGACGAAGTTTTATTTTGCCGTACGATGCATGGGGTGATGAAGAACATTGCTTATTTATGTTCAAGAAACCGATCAAGAGTATGGGGTACTGATGGATGGAAGAAAGTAGTTGTCTGTGTTGTAGCAGATGGTCGTAAAAAGTGTGATCCTAGAGTATTGGATGTGTTGACAATGATGGGTGTGTTCCAAAAAGGTATAGCGAAAAATATGGTCCACGATAAACCCGTCCAAGCCCATTTATTTGAGGTAAATTTTTATTGATTGTCCGCTCTTCTTCCTTCTTTTTTTCTTTCTTTCTCTCTCTCCCCATTCTATTCTTTAATCCATCTTCCTTTTTATTCAACATTCCACCCAGTATACCACACAAGTCTCTGTCGATGCTGATCTCAAAGTCAAAGGTGCTGATAAAGGCATCGTACCAGTCCAAATCCTATTCTGCTTGAAGGAACAAAACGCCAAAAAGATAAACTCTCATCGTTGGTTTTTTAATGCTTTTGGACCCATCTTGTCACCAAACATTTGCGTATTATTGGATGTTGGCACTCGACCTGGAAACGGCTCTATTTATCATCTTTGGAGAACTTTTAATCGTCAAGCAAATGTTGGCGGTGCCTGTGGTGAAATCTGTGTCATGAAGGGAAAAGCTTGCTTGGATCTTTTAAATCCTTTAGTGGCCGCACAAAACTTTGAATACAAGGTAAAGACAGCAGGACCCATACTACTATAAATGACTTGACTTTTTTTTTTTTGTTTCCCCCTCCCTCTATTTAGATGTCAAATATATTGGACAAACCTTTGGAGTCGGTATTTGGTTATATCTCTGTCTTACCCGGTGCTTTCTCTGCTTATCGATATACTGCCTTACAAAATGACCGTAATGGCAAAGGACCGCTTGAAAAGTACTTTATGGGTGATACGGATGGTGGTAGACCTCGACATCAACCGGGCGGGGAATACGACATATTCACTGCGAACATGTACCTGGCTGAAGACCGAATCCTGTGTTTTGAACTACTTGCTAAGAAACGTGAAAACTGGGTACTCAAATATGTCAAGTCTGCTCATGGTGAAACGGATTGTCCGGATCAACTGCCTGAATTCATATCACAACGACGACGGTGGCTCAATGGTAGCTTCTTTGCTGCTGTTTACTCAATCTATCATTACCCAAGAATCTGGACTACAAATCATACCATATCACGCAAAATTATGCTTACTGTCGAATTCATCTTCAACTTTTTTAATCTCCTCTTCAGTTGGCTTGGAATGGTAAGTGCAAATCACCACCCCTTTGAAACAAGTATTAAATTTTTATCTTCTTACTCCTAGGCAAACTTTTATTTGACATTCTACTTTGTGACAAAATCACTGGCAGCCGAAGAAAATGATCCATTTGGTGATGGTTGGGGAAGTCGCGTCTTTGGGATACTACGGTACTTGTATATATTCTTATTCATCGTATCCTTTATTTGCTCCATGGGTAATCGGCCTCAAGGGTAAGTCCTTACAAGGGAAAAGGATGATCCTCTCTAACTTGTTTTTTTTTTCTTCAATAGGTCCAAATGGATGTTTAAAATCTCCGTGCTTGCTTATGCTGTCATCATGTCCTATACTTTGTTTGCTGGTATTTGGTTATCCTATCGAAGTATACTAAAGGTTATGGGTACCGACGAATGGAATCAGAAAAACTGGGTCACACACTTGGATTTATTGATGGCGGAACCTGGTTTTAGAAGTGTTTTGATATCAGCAATCTCTACCTATGGTTTGTATATTATATCAAGCGTACTTTACTATGATCCATGGCATATGATCACTAGTTTCGTGCAATACCTTCTCCTCTTACCAACCTATGTCAATATCCTCAATGTATATGCCTTCTGTAATACGCATGATGTCAGGTAATATAGATAAAATGCATAACAATGTATATATAATAACACTCTATCCTGTCTTTTTTTTTTTTTTTTTTTTTTTTAAAAAAAATCATTGGCATACCTAGTTGGGGAACAAAGGGTGACAATGCAATGCAACTAGACCTCGGGGTGGCCAGTAAGGTGACATCTGAAAAAGGATACGATACGGTGGAAGTAGATATTGTGGAAGGACTGGATATGATCAACATGAACTACGAACAGGCTCGATTGAATCTGGATACTAAACAAAGCATTGTGAAACAGGTAATATAAATAAAGCCCCCCCCCACCCCCGATTGAAACAACATTATTAACCTGGCCCATTGACATTGATATAGAGTCGACCTCCTCAAACAAAGCAAGACGATTATTACCGTGGATTCCGTACAAGACTGGTATTAACATGGATTGGGTGTAACGCTCTTTTGGTGGCCTTTGTGACAAGTGGCAGCTTCCAATCTCTATTACCAGATAGTCAACGAAGAAAAACTGCAGATGAATACGAAAGTGGAATGGCCATCGCTTATACTGGATTCATACTATGGGTTGTTGCTGTCACCTCTGGATTTAGATTTATAGGTAGCTTTGTATATTTACTTCTTCGTTGTTTTAGGCTGTAATAAATAACTTGACATTATATATATCTTCAAGTCCATTCCATACTTTGTAATGAACCAACATCCTCCATATGCTACTGCATCATTTCAAATACCGAAAATCGCACTTGTCTTCTCAATTTTATCTCCTCTTTTACTTTTTTAATCCATTGCTTCATCACTTTCTTCTCAACTTGGATTCAATTGGCACAATACAATTATACTTCAATCAACAACGACAAAAAGATAGTTTATTCGTCTTATTGGCGCCACATATGCAGATTGTTGGAAGACTAAGCCCAACAGCATCAACAAATACCACCTTCTTCTTTGATACGACTTGCAGCAAGACATCCACCCTTCAGCATTAACTCTTCCTCCAATAAAATGGGTAACATTCCTAATCTCAATGATGGTTCTTTAACGATAATATCATCAAGTGGATCTTTGTCGTTGGCCTTTGCTTGGTTTGACTCACTCAGTATGATTATTCGTGTGGGTGATTAAGTAAATAGAAAACATATTGTTCATGTGAATCACGCGTAACTGACTATTCTTTCTTCTTCTTCTAGTTCAACTTCTTGGTGGTCAAAAACAACGGGTAGCTATTGCTTGCGTTTTGATATGCAAATTCCGGATCCTTTTACTTGATCAAGCCAACTTCCCACCTTGGGCAGCGAATCCGAAAACCTTTGTGCAGGCAGTAATTGACAAGATTCTCGATGACAAATTCTCAAGGACCACGATAACGATTGCTCATCGACTCTCTACTGAATCTTAATGGTGTCTACTCGGAATTGGTGCATCAACAGTCTTTATCAGCAAACTAATCATATCAATGTGGAATAGTTTTATTTCTTAGAAGTCCTGTTATAGTTATCATTTAGTTATATTACCTCCCCTTTATCTGTACTATCATATCTTTGTAAAGTTTTATAATAAAAACCAATATTGTCACTTATTATTATACATGTAGATATGATTTAGTACGCGCACATACTCGGCTTTTGATAAGAAACTGTCATAGAATGAAATGTAAAACTTGATAATAGATTTACCTGTAGACCTCATGATTTAGACACTATGGAGAAGGAGACAATATCTTCCGGACTTCCAGAACAAAAGAATATTTCCTTTTCAAGTTTGATATCTCCAACCGTAGATCACGGATTTATATGCCGATCATTTGTTAAACTCCGATAAAGATGGTTATCTTTCGTACCCCTTTGTTTTTGAATGTCATCGAGTTTATGATCGAGCAATGATGCATAATAGTATGTATCTTTTAACTGAAAAGATGAAAAGAGAGTTAGTTGTAAGTCAAGGTTGACTCATTAGATGCGGGGGAACATTCAAGCCCCGTCATCATTGTTCTTGGCCCATAGATGGGAACTGGTTCAAGACATCAAACTCTATTTTCCCCCAGAGGTTTTTATATACTCTGAGAACACTTTTGTACTGGAGTCAATGGTGACATATAGTAATTGGTGCCCTATCAAATTGTCCCTGTTGTCACACATGCTAATAAATGATCCTAATGGACCACGTTATGCGCCCCATTTTGATCAAAAGATACAAAATATTTCAAGATGGAGAGCATTTATTTAGATCATACCACGTTTTGTGGATTCGGGAAGACCTTAGATGGGTTTGCTTTTTTATGGGGTGATCGGCGTATGAAATTTTCTGTTTTTTTGGTATCATACAATCCTGGGCCCTACAGGTCAAAGAGCTAATGTTATGATCATCGACACCTTGGTTTGTACAAACAAAAATCTTTTTTTAACACATTGAAAAGGATCTGAAACCATCAATTTGAAGATGAGCGGTGATTGAAACTGACACGCACTCTTTGACAGCTTATTGATTAACCATAAACCACTTGCAGCATAGATAACATTGATCAGTAAACTAAAAAAAAAGTAGCCCTGATTAGTTAAAAGTGAAAGAGGTAAAAAAGGAAAAGCAAGGGCAGTGGTGTGCCACATTTCAATGTAGCATAATCAATGAGTTGCTTATCCCTATCAAAAGTATGATGTATCAATATAAAGGCAGCCAATGAAGAAAAATCCATTCGAAAGATAATGTAGATCACTCTACATCAAGGGTTAGATGTTTCCCTTTTCGTTTTAAGGAAAGGGTATCCAGGGGCCCCTTCTTTTCAAGTGTCCGATTTTCAAATCCCGACATATGAACTTTTCTCTTGTTTTTTGAAGTTTTCTTTCTTTTCTTTCTCTTCCCCCTTTTTTCCACTTTGCTCTACGCTTTTTTTATACCCTCTTTATATATTATTATCATTACTCTTGTATTGTATGTCGAAATTTATATGAAACGCATTACCATAAAACTCTATTGAAGAAGACGATAACACGTATCAACAATCTAGACATTATATACATACTCTATCTCTCCCTTCTCACAATTTGTACACATCATCATGGTATCACCCACCTTGCCATTCTTGCCTTCAAATACACCTACTTCTCCTGAATTGGCCTCTCACTTTGTACAAGCACTACATGACTTCTTTCCAGTTAATGCACCAACTGATAATGCTTCTGGTTGCCTATTCTTCCAACGTGGTGCCATAATAGAAGTCTACAATCGTGACGAATCGGGTTGGTGGGATGGTGTCACTGACGGTCTCCGTGGTTGGTTTCCTTCAAACTATGTTGGTCGACTTGGTGAATTAAAACGACAATCGGCAGATTATGAAGACTTGCAAGATTCAACTCATTTACAAGAATATGTAGCTTGGCGACATGGACTCACTGCAGCAATCAATGATACGGAGGACATGGCCGTGTTACCTACAACAAGTTTATATTACAACCCAAATGTCATCGGATCTTTGGTAAAATAGAACAAAAAAAAAAAAAAAAAAAGAAAAAAAAAGAACATCATCTTGGTGTAACAGCCACATCGCGTGGGTTGGTACCTTTTTTCTTTGACAAACATGAACTAATTACTCTTTGTATTTATTTTTATCTTTTTATCTTTTTTATAGTCACATCAATCCTATTCCGAAGATTCGACTGTCTTTATTGATCATGATTATCACCAACAACACAATAACGACAACTTTAGCTATAACAACAATGAAAATGAAGGCGAAAATGACAATGACAGCGAATATCAACATAAACCAAACCGGGTAGAACTCGCAAAGGCGTTACTAGATGATGATAGACAGAAATCGGAAATGGCATTGTCAACATTCAACAACAACTCAACCAATAACAGCATCATCAACAAAAAAAACAACAACAATTCACATGATTTGGAATATCTTTTGGAGGACGCCAATAACCGTATATCCGACTTGATGGAAGATTGTGGACAACGCTATCTCTTCAGCAATATTCAATTAGTCATCTTCCAAGTGGTATCCTCTATCCGATCTGTTTTGACTACCGCCAATACTGTCAGCAAGGATAGTCCGTTGTTAAAGTCTTACCCGGAACTGGCTCGCCAACGTAAACATGTCCTGTCTTCTCTCAGCAAGTTGGTACTCAAAGGAAAAGAACTTCAAACTCTCTGTCAAATGAACGATGACCATGTCTCTCGACGAAAGGTGCAAGATGAAATCCCGGTATTGGCAAATCAGCTTTTAATGGATATGGATTTATTTGAAAATGTGCTCCGATCCATTGTACCTTCTCCTTTGGCACCAAGCGATGATGATGATGATGATGAAAGCGACAACAGCATCCATGATGATGATGATGATGATGACAATTGTACAACACCTGGCCCTCTTATTCAGTCTCTTGGTGACAAAAATCCTACTCAAACGACACTCGATTCCTTGGATTCCTCGATCAGTTTCCGACAGCAATTGGCAGCGGCTAGATTATCAAGTGCATCTCTCATCGCCAAGGCAGTACCTCTGTCTGACGCACAGCACATCATTCAAACAATAATGGATCATCAATCTTACATCGACAAACTAATTGGCTCTCTATTGGTTACGGTGGAAGCATTTTTCGGTGCCCGACAGCGCGCTACTCAGATGCTGGAAACGACAAGAAAAACCGTTGAAGCTGTCCGAACCTTTTTGGCTGTTGTCGAACATGTCTGCTCAAACGTTGGTGATATGGATTACAAGCATTGCTCAATCATTCCCGAAGATCCTCATCTGGTGGCTCTGGTATTGGCCAAGGAAGCGGTTTATAGCGCCATTACAAACCTGGTAACTGCTGTGCGTGCTCTGACGGGTCCCAAGGTTGATCAAACAGAAGACTTTGACGATTTATGCCATCTACAATCAAGCTGTGACATGGTTATCAAGACAAAAAATGATTGCGCTTCTTGTGTACGGGTTTGCCTTCATGTGGATGATCCTTCCTCTGGTTTGTTTTTTACTATTCCTTCTCCTGCATCTTTGGATGAAATGCGGGGCCGGTTGGAAAGCTCGGTGGACACTCGGCGGAACCAAACTCTCAGCATATTGGGGCGTAAGGTAACAAGCTTGAATGCTCTGCAACGACAATACGCCAACGAAGTTGACGGTGGCGATAGCGACAACTCATCCATCGCAATTACAGCATGCTACAATAAGAGTAGTGATAACATTGGGCATAACTCTGGGGACTTGACCGGCGGGATAATAGTGACAAAGGTAAACGGTACGGAATCACACTTGAATGAAGATGAAGCACCAATAGAAGCAATAATGGAACCAACGGAACAAGGGAAGCATTTGAAAACAACAAGGTCAGTAGATCGATTGGATGGACAACTTGTGGAAGATTTGGAAATACAACAAAGTCAACCTACATTATCGGCATCTGAACCATCATCATCATCAATCACAAAGGTATTTCATGAATTGTCTACCGATGACGAAACCTCTGGTGGATATCAACGGCACCGCACCCACAGTATACCATCTGCTTTGTCCGAAGGCCACCAATCTCGGTCAAGTAATGGTAGTCGAACTACGGGATCAAGTTACAATACAATGTCTCGATCTCATACACTATCATCATCATCTGCAAGAGCAGCGACATCACAACGACGGTCTCAGGCAACAGCACGATCATCATGTACGACATCAGTCAGCTCTATACATACTACGAACGGTATCATCAGACCTCTCTCCGACCGATGCTCGATAGAATCCTTCAACACGACACCTCTTACGACACCAGAAATGATGAGCCCAGTTAACGAATACAACACGATCACATCTTTGAATCATCAACTGGCGGCAAAAGGTGACACATTACAACGACAAAATCGACGGCGGTCTTCTTCTCTTGTACTTGCACCACCACCAAGTCAATCGTCAGCACAGCGGATGCCTCTACCACCTATACCACCATCACCTATGGAACCACCACCTGATCTTAAATTGATTAGCAGCAAATCAACACCAGCATTCGACCAATCAACTACATCATCTCCTCGTCGATCTCGTGGCATGAGTGTCACAGCGCTCCGCATGTCCATGAAGCAGAAACACGATGATCAGTACTCCACCACTTCAACGTTTCTTGAAGAACCAACTTCTAGGAAAACCGTCAACAGAATATCCTCTCAATCTTCCTTTCAATCGACAAGTCAAAACTCAACTAGTGACAAGGTAAGAAAATATGTTGGCTCTTTCTAGTTGACCTGGGTAACTAATTATTGTATTACTTTTGTAGCATGACCAAACACCTTGGTTCCTGAAGCAACGGACTTTCTCGGATGATGAAGTTATTCTCAACGGGGATGGCCAACTTACTGGGGCAACTATTGAGTCTTTGGTTGAAAAACTGACACTACATGAAAAATCACCAGGTAATCCTAAAAGAACATCAACAGCAACAACTAATTATGCTAATGATTTTTCTTCTTCTTCTCCATAGACCTTGTATTCACTCGTGCCTTCTTTTACAACTTCCGCTTGTTTACTACTCCATCTGTATTTGTCGATTTGCTGATCCGACGATTCCGATTATCACCTCCGTCTGATCCTGCATTGTCTGAAGAAGATTTGAATTTGTGGAAAAGCCGTGTCCTGGTACCTGTACGGTTACGTGTTTACAATGTGATTAAGACTTGGTTGGAAACCTATTATCGGTATGAACAAGACGATGTGGAATCTCAACTTACAGCCTTTGCCACCCAAGATATGCAAGAAGCCATGCCTGGACCTGCCAAGCGAATGATCAATCTTATCCAAAGAACGGTAAATATACAAATAATAAAAAAGAATGCAGTATGATGACTTTACTAATGTATTTCACCTCTTTAGTTTGAAATTCGTGGCCACTCAATCTCTCACCGGAAGATGTCTTATGCCATCTGCTCGACTACTTCGTCTCATTCATCAACTCTCTTCGGCGTTAACAGCAGTAATATTTCCGTAAGCGAATACAATCCATTGCGGCCACCTTTGCATAGTAAAAATTCATCCAGTCACCTATCCTTATCGTCAGGATCATCTCTATTCTCTGACTTGTCCTTGTTCGGCAACGACAGTCACCACAGCTCATACACATCTTCCTCTTTCTCTTTATCTGACCAGCTCCACTACCCACCTATCAACCTCACCAGATCCTTGCGCAACACTCTTCGAAAGGCTGTTAATCAAAACAATCTTACTTTGGTCCACATTAACGACTTTGACTGCATGGAACTGGCTCGGCAATTTACCTTGATGGAAAGTGCTCTCTTTTGTCAAATCACTCCTTACGAAATGATTGGTCAAGAATTCAAGAAAAAGGTTGGTCAAAGCACTGCTATCCATGTCAAGGCAATGATCCAAAAAAGCACTCAGGTTACTAGCTGGATATCAGACTCTATTCTGCGTGAACAGGATGCGAAACGGCGTGCTCAAATGATCAAATTCTGGATCAAGGTTGGAGATGTAAGTAAAAAAAAAAAAAAAAAAAAAAAAAAAAAAAAGACAAGGCATGTAACTTTTAACTCATTCTTTATCTCCCTTCACTTTATAAACGTAGTGCTGCCTCCAATTGAGCAACTACAACACATTGATGGCAATTCGCTCGGCGCTGGACTCGACGAGCATTAGACGGCTGAAAAAATCATGGGATTACCTATCAGCAAAATACAAGGGGATGATGGAACCAATTTATCGTGCCACCGACTCATCACGTAACTTTGCCGAATACCGTGCTCGACTCAAGACGGCGGTTGCTCCATGTCTTCCTTTCCTTGGTGTATACTTGACGGACATGACTTTTATTGATGATGGAAACAGCAACACCCGAACCACCCCTTCAGGACAAACACTGATCAACTTTGACAAGTATATCAAAACGACCAAGGTATTGAATGAAATCGACCAATTCCAAATCCCTTACAAACTATTGGAGGTGGAGGAAATCCAGCGATACTTGTGTCGGTGTCTCGAAACGGTGGAAAAGGATGAACAAGTCTTTTATGATCGTAGCATCTTATTGGAACCTCGACAAGAAGAAGTCACCGTCAACGATATCCGGCATACCATTAGTCAACTTACATAATTATCTATTCTCATTGTAACCATCCTCATTGTTATTTTAATTCTTATCATCTTATCACTAACCCCTTCTACACACACACACACACACACACACACTATGTTTAGTCTTATAGCTTTCAATCTTTATATAGACCATCTCATTTATCTTCCTCCCACTCATATTAGGGTCTACCCTGTTACTTTACTACACAGCTTTGTATATTTTGACTAATTGTCACCCTCTCTATCAAATAAATTTATACTATATATTTTTGTCTAATAAATAAACATCTATAAAACATTAAATAACCCACCTGGTAGTGTGGCATGATGCCGGGGTTTTAAAATGCATGAATGTCCACTCGCTCTTTGTTTTTATATTGAAATGTTCCATGTGGTTCTTTCAATGAATTGGTGGTAGAAAGCTCCTGAATGACGTTTATCGGGATTTGGATTCATATGTTTAAACTCATTTTGCGTGATGATATCATTCTATAATACAGAGAGCGGCGTTTGTACAAGAAAGAAAGAAAAAAACTTCGAATCGAATCGTATCGAACCACACACGATGTCATTTTTTTTGTTACCTGATGTCCTATCAAATATCATTGTGTGACAAAGTCGGTGGAAAAAAGCACGACACTGAGATCCGCGGGGCTTGAAAAAATACTGATCGCCGGGATGCCAAGGATGAATCAGAAATAGAATTGCACAGTAGGTTCACAAGAGTGGCGAGTGATCACACTGGTATGATGTTTGCTATAAATATTGCACGATTTCATTTTTAGTAATGGACTCCAAATCTTGGCGACCCATTCCATCATTTGTGATAGTGTGCATCCACGTTTCCTTCCGATTAGTGTCACCCAGTCAAGACTTTCTTATTTTTTATGATGACGATCAATCGATCAAATCAAGGCATTTTATTAATGTAATATTAGTTTTTTTTTATTTAGTAATCAAGTGAACTATACAATATATATACATATACGGGTAAGGGGGTGATGACGGGTGTAGGAAGAGAGGAAGAGATAATAAACTACAGTATATGGAGAAGGGGTATCATAATCTATAAATAAAATAAAGGTACAAATGGACACCGATTCATCAGAATGTCAAGACACAAAAAAACAATACTAATACAAGCGCAGTGACGGGGCCATTATGACGATTGACGTCAATCGTGTTACTACTGGAGTTGTCGACGAGAATGTTCTTTGTTCTATAGCCATTGCCTTGTTGTTTCTCGTCCATACGAGTTCCTTCATTACTGCTGGTGTTGATATCCACGTTCCTGTTGGCATCTTGGTTAAAGTTTGGTGGTTGAGTGGTGTAGTACAGATAAGATATTGCTGCTGAGACAGGTTTTAATAAAGCATATTTTTGTCCAGGTGACGAAGACTTGACCGTTGTTAGACGATCCTGCTATAAATGAATGGAGAGTAATAGAATTAGTATCGAAAAGATTACCTTGCTGGCATTATATATCAGTGACTTACCAAAGAAGGTTTCGCAAGGACCAATGTCAGCATAAAGCACCCAAGTATGACAAAGTACGAAGAAAAGCGCATTTGAGGTCAAATGAGAAGAAGTGGCAGTAGGAAAAAAAAAAAAAAAAAAAAGTGAAAAGAAGGAAGAAAATGGAAAGAAAAGCTGGAGCTAAATAGAAAAAAAAAAGTCTAAAATTTAACACCCGACTCCTAATTATAACTCAGGTACAAACTGATAGACGGAGCCCCTTTTTCTTTTCTTTCCACTCTTATTCTAACTATGGAATCGCTTACAACTAAACAACACTGTCAAGATGGTCAAACTTTGATAATGAATCTTCAATAGCATTTGCAAATCTCGAAACCCACTAGCGTCACCAATTAACTTACCCGCCTCAAAAAAAAAGGCTCATGATACACCAACTTGAACGTGGCTCAGATCTATAAACAATTGACTATATGTAAGTATGAAAAGGTGTGGATATAAACCAAAAACCAACTCCACGTCTTTGCTTCTCTACTTTTAATTTTTTTTAGGAACTCTCACAATAAGCGTATTCACAGTCAGGGGACAATGGTCAAACAGGTAAAGAGGATGAATGACGAACAGAAAGGTGATAATTAACTCGGGCTTATAATTTTGTAAAAAGCCAGATCGGTATCAACAAAGCATACCATAGACTCACTGAAAAGACGACCTACTTTATTCAACCACCACAATAACAACCTCGAATTGGTGATCACTTGACGGGCTGATAATTTCTGTCAAGGTAAGTAAAGAACAGACTTATACCAATTGTGATACCAAATAGCCCACAACAATGACCATCAAAAACCATACCAAAGGATTGTCTCAGGTGTGGCGCGGTGAACACACAAGGTTTGGATTCAAAGCATGGGCTTACTGTTTGTGGCGGCTTTGACTCCGAAATCAGTTAACTGCATGGTGTCTGTCCTTTTAAATCACTTGACTATAGCTTACCATAGACTAATAAATAAATTTGACACTTAATAAAACTATTTTATTTCATCATGTAATATTCCATTTTTTTGGTCCCATTTAAAACCCCGCAATTCATGCAGCCCTACACACTCCTTCAACATCAACAATCCCTATATACAAACGACACATAAAAAGAAGTGTCTTTTTTTTTTATTGTATGAATTATAATTGGATTTAAAAAGTAAAACTATATACAAAAAGGATATATAAACTAATCTAATAAATGTCGAGTCTACTTAGGTTGCATGTTCTTTAAAGTAATGGGACATGTTTTCATACACTAGAAAGGTAAGACAGGTACCAGGAAGGACACGAATGACACTCGGTGCCAAACCTTTGTAGAATCCAACATAACCTTCAGTAGTCTTGATCTTTTTGACACATTCTACCACCCCACCCTTGTCATCGACCCTACCCTTCACCTGCAATCGACTTCGTAAGACTTGGTATGGATAAGTTGTAATAGTCGCGGTGATCTTGGATGTTGCTGCCATGGCCAAATATTCTTCCGTGTTGAGTTTGGTGTTTAATTCATATTTGGGAGTATCACCTTGGTCGTGCCGTACTTTGTTCCGCCACTTTTTCATTTCTTCATAGGTCATAAATTGGATCGCACCATGTGCCACACCAAATAAAGCAGGAATCATACCGCGATAAATCCCCGGTAATCCTTCTTCTTTCACCAGTCGAGTCAATCCATTCCAAAATCCATCGTATGCATTTGGTGTATATCGTGTCGTGGAACATAGTCGAGTCTTGATTACCCAGATTGGATTCGTCGTGATCACAGTAATGGCACCTATTTAAATTAAACCGATAAATCCCTTCTCCTTTCATCATGATTCACTTTTATTGTGTGTGTTTCTTTTGTTTGTTTTATTACCTGCTTCAGCCGATGATAGCAAGTATTGCCAAGCTGCTAGTTTACCTTGCTCGTCTTTGGTCATAAGATTCTTGATCCGACTATAACTAATATCATAAGGAAGAAGGATCAATTTGCAATGAATCACACACATATATCGTACCTACCACCAAAAGTATAGACCCCAACTTGCTGCTGTACCTGCAACACTAGTTATTACACCCCGGTATAATCCCTTCAAAATCCCTTCCTTCTGGATGATATATTTAAAGGAATGAATGGTGCCACCAATAAAAGGTCGATTCGTTGCGTACTTTTCGGGATTCACTGGAGAATGTCAAAAGGGTGGTTATTATTAGTTGTCACTATTTCAAGCACAATAAAAAAAGACAAAACAAAGCAGAATATGATTGTTTCCTTACCTTGGAATCTGATCTTGATAACGTCTAATGGATGAAGAAGGGTGGTAGTGACAATTCCTGCGGTGAATCCAGCCAAGGCTTGATCCTATATTAACACATAAATTATAAATGTAAAAAAGTTAATTAGAGAAATTTTGTATCTACTTTTACTTGTTTACTTACCGTGTGGATCGATGCCGTGAAGGATTTTGTATCATTCATACCAGGTGTGGGAGTTGAATCAATTAACGAACAAGAAAGAAAAGAACCCCGATTTTTTCTCTCACGTCTTCTTTTAAACTGCCAACACTAGGCGGGAAATGAAAATAAATGCGCCTTGAAGAAATGGGTATCATGATATCATTTTCTTTGGCTTGTCTGATGATAATATTTTCATAGGTTATCCTTTGCTTATAGTTTTCAAGAAGTTTGGGAAAAAGAAAATTACTCCTATAATAGTCAACCTTCCTTGCCATTACCGTATGATAAAACAAGGATCTGATGTCGGGAATTGAAAATTGTATATGCAGCCTGGCTTGCAGCCGGAAAAATGAAAGTATCACAATTAACCAGTTTACGGTCAAAATATCAATTTCTATTCTACAAGGTAAAGCCCCAGTAATAAAACATGATTCGATTAGACAAGTAATGTAAGATAAATGACCAATTTTTTTTTTAAATTTTATTTATAACAAATGTAAACTATCATAAGGTAAAACTATAGTTATGTGTATCTGGAGAGAGGGGGATGGGGAATCCTCTAGTTGTTAGTATCATTGTTCAGACCACCTTGGACATCAGCGACCACCATTTCAGTCACCAATTCGTCATAAGTCACCTTGCGGGTCCAGCCCAACTTTTCCTTGGCCTTGGTAGGGTCACCCAACAACAATTCAACTTCAGCAGGACGGAAGTACTTTGGATCGATTCGAACGCGCACCTTGCCCGTTTCCGCATCTTTACCGATTTCATTCACACCTTCCCCTTCCCATACAATCTTGCGCCCAGTGACAGCAAAGGCCTTTTCGATATAAGATCGTACAGTATGAGTTTCACCAGTAGCCAACACAAAGTCTTCAGGTTGATCTTGTTGTAACATTAACCACATACCTTCGACATAATCCCGAGCATGACCCCAATCACGCTTGGCATCGATGTTACCCAAGTACAGACATTCTTGACGACCGAGATGGATATCCGCCACCGCACGGGAGATCTTGCGGGTGACAAAGGTACGACCACGACGAGGTGATTCATGGTTGAAGAGGATACCGTTACAGGCGTACATGTTGTATGATTCACGATAGTTGACGACAATCCAGTAACCGTACAGCTTGGCCACACCATAAGGAGAACGAGGATAGAAGGGAGTGGTTTCCTTTTGAGGGGTTTCCACCACTTTACCGTATAATTCAGAGGTCGAGGCTTGGTAGAACCGAACACGTTCCGTTAGGCCACAGGTACGGATTGCATCCAATAAGCGCAAAGTACCAAGAGCATCCACATCACCAGTATATTCAGACATATCAAAGGACACCTTGACGTGAGATTGAGCAGCCAAGTTGTAGACTTCGGTAGGTTGGACTTGAGAGATGATGTGCACCAAGCATGTGGAATCAGTCAAATCACCATGATGGAGGAAGAATTTAGTGCCTAAGTTGTATATATATATATACAAGTCAGTGTTAGTGACCTCTATACTGCTTGTTTCCACCCACCCTTCCTTTTTACCTTGATCGTGTCTATCTTTGTAAATGTGTTCAATACGACCAGTGTTGAATGAAGATGACCGGCGGATGATCCCATGCACTTCATACCCCTTTTCCAATAAGAATTCAGTCAGATAAGACCCATCTTGACCGGTGACACCTAATAGACATGATATTATGTTAGTTTCCAGTCTTTTACATATATATCATGGGCACCCCCAGAACATAAGAAATATTCAACTTACCAGTGATAAGGGCGACCTTACGGGCACGGAATTCTTCCAAAGACATGGAGTGGTTTTGGGTAGTCTTGGTAGTAGCAAATACACTTTCGGACATGATGATGATTTAAAGAGTGAAAGAAAGAGAGGAAAAAAAGAATAAAAAAAAAAAAAAGAAAGGCCCGTCTATAATTAATTAGACGCATGATTGGTGCGGCATTTGAATTATAACCTGTCGTCCCTTGATCCCCCCCCTCCTACTATTTCACTGATATCCATTGTTCATCAATTGAAAGACATGGAGATTAAAATATACAAATGTTTAAAAGATTTATTAATAATAAAAAGCGTAATTTTATGACTAAACTACGAGGAAGGATATATACATATATAACAATTGGACGGGTCGGTGTGCGGATATTACTAAATGAGGTAAAGCTAACATAATAAAGATCGTATACTAATGCCTTGTTTTCTTGATGACGGAGTGATTTCGGAGCCCTTGGCAGGATGTGTTGATCGAGAATGATCTTGAGCAGCCGAGGCAGCAGCATTTAAAGTGGCGCTTGAGGTTTGTAAAAAGTATTGTGTGGTGGGATGAGTGACAGCAGGTGTTTCCCGTGGTCCTGTAGGTGGTGTATATCGATAAGTAATAGTGCTGAATGATTTCTGTCGATGTCGTAGTGGACGTTGTGGTGGTGGATGATAGTTATTAAGACAAGTGGTAGGTTGAGGTGTTGTTGTTGTTGCTGCTGTGGTGGGTTGAAAGTAAATACATGGAGTTGATGATGATGATGATGATGATGATGATTGTTGAGAGTTGGTCATAGGTGCAATATTGATCTTTGGTGAATCCAGACAATTTCGAAACGAGATGGTGTTCAGTTTAGAGTTGTTGGCGAAATGAGCAGGTAAAGTCACGCGGCGCAGATCATGCGGAGCAGGTTGGATAGGACGATTTCGATAGACGGCATATCGATCCAAAGGCCGTTGTGTTGTCAAAGTATGTTGTGGTGTGGTCGCAGGTGACAACAATGGAGCAATCGGTTTATAGGCTGTAGTAATAGATCGTGGTCGAGGCGGTGGCTTCGGCTGGAGGTCCGCCTTTTGACAGGTCATGACGATATAAAGTTTGGTGAGAGTAGATACATCGTCAAAGTTTGCCCCCCATCCACCCCCGATGTAAAGACACATATCGTAAAGTTCCTTTGTTCCCGACCGAGTTTTAACATGTAGTGTATCCCCAAATGATCGAAACCCTGTCGCCTTGATTGCCAATTCGTCGGTATTTTTTTGGTGGAAAAGGTCGGATGTGGTGCGTTCAGTGGGTGGTGGATCGGAAGGGTTCTTTTGTGATGTTGCTTCCATGACATTATCCAGTAGTGATCGATGTAGCTGAGAGAGTCGTGTTGAATCTTCGGGTGCAATAAAGTCATAGATGGATCGATGAGCTAGTTCTTGAGGATAGTAACCCCAGGCCTGGATTACATCGTTTGAAATCTTTGCACAGCAGATTTCCATCGATAGAATCAGTACCACCTTTGCCACAGCCATTGTCGTCGTTGTTGTTGTTGTTGAAGGTGAAGCGGGTATTGATACATAGGTGTTATTGTTGGATGTATCTTGTGGTTCGATTATTGTTAGAGTACTATCGCTTCGTGTCATAGAGGGTGCTGGTGAAGAGGGTGTGAGGACAATTGGTGTTAATATGTCTGGTGTTACTTTGGGGTCGTTATTGCCCTGTTGATAAGACTTGTGAAATGATTCAATAGGTTGATGATGGAAAGATGTTTGTGTAGGATAAGGTGAGCAGGTGAATGAACTGATTGTTGTCTCCTTGTTGTCATTGGTGATATTAGGTGTCTGAATAGTACCACATATGACTTTATATTTGTTGGTGACCGGTGCTGTTGTTGCCGCTGCCGTTGCTGCTTTCTTGTCCTGTAGTTTAGGCCTACCCCGTTTTTTGTGTTTAATGTCCAAGCAGGTATCCGTTTTTCCTAATGACACACACCGTTTACAAGGCCTTGAGACTGGACATGAAAAAGTGCTTATGAGTATCGTATCTTTCCTACCGCCTGTCCCTCTTTTTATCTACATACCATCACAAGCAAGATGAGCTTTTTTACAATTGGTACCTATGAAAATAATGGGAAGGTCGGTCAGTTTATATGTATTCATTATTATATTATAACCAAGTACTTACAAGCGCTGGCTACATGTTCCTTGTGTCCCCGTTTGACGGGAACTTTAATGTTTGTCAATAATGAGCCATAGGTGGTGGTAGTAGTAGTAGTTGATTGTGCTGACAAAGTAATAGAAGAAGAAGAAGAAGAGGAGGAGGATATAGGTGTAATCGAGGAGAATAATTGATCCACACTGGCGGGAGTCGAAGTGCAAACAGAGGAAGGAGTGGTGTTATCAATAGCAAGGTTTGTTGATTGTGAAGTAAGTGTAAGTGTTTGCCCAAGTATCGGTGACTCTTGCATCACTTTTTTATATTCAATATGTGGTGTCTAATGTATAATACAAAAAAAAAAAAAAAAAAAAAAAAAAAAAAAAAAAAAGATAGGAGAAAGAGAAAGCGGAAGAAAAAAAAAGCCAATTACTTTTTTTTTTTCTTCCCTCATTTCAAAAAAGCAGGAACGCTACACAAAATATAACAAAAGACGATAAATGTACGTTTTCATCCTGTGCATACATGATTGTTAACCCGGCATAAAGTATTCTATCGTACTTTGTGTCCATCCTCCCACTTTGATGTGTACTAATATCTGTCTTAGGGTAATACTATCAAAGAGTTTTCATGGAGGAGGGGTTTGAATATATTTTCCTTTTCAATTATCCTCGTGACCCAAAGGGAAGACTATGTAAGCAATGTCATTTGGTGAAGTCAATGGAACTTGAAATCGTGTCTAAAAAAGGAGAAGGGTGCGAAAATGCAAAACGACACAATGGTAAACCCCGCCGACCAGGCCAGACATTGAAAGTATCAATTTCCCTATTTCACATACAGAGTTACATAATTTTTGAGACGGAGCGGAGATAAATTTTGGACACTGTGCTGTCGTAAAGGTGCTCACTCAAAAAGGAATCAATCTCAGTATGATAGGATGTCCATCAATTTCTCCAAAGTCACACCGTTGAAAAAAGAAGATGCTGCCCTGATTGAAAAAGAGTTCCCTCAACCTCATGCATCGGGATCAAAAAAAAAAAATTGAACGCCGACACAATGCAACAGAAATCAAAGGCACAGCTCAGAAAACGGACCACAACCTACCACATTGTCAAGTTTATGGAATCAGTCATGGACGTACAGTATTTTTACTTGGTTTTCGGACCTTTCCAAAAAAATTTCTGACCATCTCTTTTCTTTTTTGGACATTTTCAATTTCAATTTCAGATGTTTACAAAAAAAATTTCAAAAGGTATCCTTTTTTTATTGGACAGTTATTTTTAATTTCAGACAATCTTCTTACTAAATTAGGATGAGAATACTTGATTTCTATTGGTTTACTCAAATATAAAAGGGAAAAAAAATCTGTTTTGATTTAATTTTCTTTTCTTTTCTTTTCTTTTCATCCTTTTCGCTTTTTAGCGAATCTTCTCGCTTTCTTAGCGAATCTTCTCGCTTTTTAGCGAATCTTCTCGCTTTTTAGCGAATCTTCTCGCTTTTTAGCGAATCTTCTCGCTTTTTAGCGAATCTTCTCGCTTTTTAGCGAATCTTCTCGCTTTTTAGCGAATCTTCTCGCTTTTTAGCGAATCTTCTCGCTTTCTTAGCGAATCTTCTCGCTTTTTAGCGACCCTTTATTAATGAAAATGAAAATAAAAATATAAAAGCAATATTGACTAAAGAATCTGGTGCGCACACAGAGATAAATGCAAGCAGCTATGACCATGTCAAGCGCCTCTGTGGGGCTGGATCGCACATTACGTGCCCATCTTTCTTCACGATTCTGACGATGAACCTGGCGAACGCACACAATCCATTTAAAATAACAAAAATAAAAAAGAGAGGTTTTTTTTTTCTTTTTTTCTTTTTGAGGTGCAGTCATTAAATTTTTGTATTCGTAAGCAGGGTACGCGTGTTTCAATATCTCAATTCGTGACTGTGAAATTGTCGAGTATTTAGACATTCGTAAAAAATGAACGCGTTATTTTAAATCCAAAATTCGAGTTTCTTTTTTTTTGTAGAACCAATGCTACTTTTAGACGTTCATCCTAATTTAGTAAGAAGATTGTCTGAAATTAAAAATAACTCTGTCCAATAAAAAAAGGATACCTTTTGAATTTTTTTTTGTAAACGTCTGAAATTGAAATTGAAAATGTCCAAAAAAGAAAAGAGATGGTCCGAAATTTTTTTGGAAAGGTCCGAAAACCAAGTAAAAATACTGTATTGGACAGACACGACAAAAAAGGAATGTTTATCGTGATGGACAACTGTAAAGTGCACCATTCCCGTTTTGTTGTCGATATCATCAACGAGCGGGGGTACGAGCCTTTATACATGCTACCATATTCTCCCTTTCTCAATCTTATTGAAGAATGCTGGGCGAAAATCAAGAGTCAGATTAAAAGAAATCCGCTCAATAAAGACGACACGCTGAGTGATCCTATCGCTGAAGCTTGCAAAAATGTCACCATTGAAGATTGTCAAGGTTGGATCAGCCATACTGAATTTTTTTGGGATAGATGTCTTCAAAGAGAACTTGGTTTGAAGTAACATGTTGTCTAATATTTATTTCTACCTTGTCTCGATTTTTTTTTTTCTTGGCGTCCACTTTGCATATTCATCTGTCTAAAAATAAAATTCAGTGTCTAAAAATTATCTCAAATTCAAGTTAAAATACTGTAACCTGGGGAATTCGTTCGTATGGGCGGTCGTACCTCTCATTATTTTTTATTCTCCGACAGAGCCACATTTTTATTTTTTCCCCCATTCTTAAAAAGCTCCGTCCCGTCTCTCTCTTTTTCTTTCCTTCTTTCTTCTTTTTCAATTCAATGTACGGCTTGTGTTTACTATCAAACTATGTGTTTTTTATGACACTGGTACCCATACTGGCTCATTGGGAAGACTTCCGCACCCAACTCCTACCTCGACTCGCCCATTATCTCCACGTCTCTAAAGCACCCACGGATCAATACTTACTTTTGGTGGGACTGGTCACCATCTTTGTCTACTTTGTACTGAATCTGGCTCTTGATCTTGTCCAAACCATTCGATCTCTTTGTACCACTTGTCAACAACGCAAGATCTCTACTCGGGAATTGACCACCAATACATCTACCTCAGTCACCACCAAAAAGACAACAACGACTCAATATGTGGTGGCCAACAATCCAAACACCACCTCGTCTGCCCAACTATCTTCTTCTTCTTCTCCTTGTAATGTGTCAATAGGACTGACTCGAGCTCACCAACAAGCAGTTCATTATTATCCAGGTAAAGTAAAAAAAAAAAACAAGAAAACAAACAAACAAACTAATACAATGGAAAAGGAGGAATTTCAAAAGTAAACTAACCAATACTACTCTCTTTCTTTTACTAGCCTTTGTCACGTCTACCTTCCTCATTTGGTCCAACACAAACAAATTTGACAGTTATAGTATTGCGTAAGTCATCACTCATAATGAAATTGACAGGTCATTTTAGTAACTTGCTTATTATAAATTTAGGTTTGTCATGCTTCAGGTGCTCTTCTTGCTAATGTTGCCCTTCTCGTATATGTGTCCTAGACCTTTGATGAATCACATCAACAGAATTGCTTATCAATGTGCCTTGCTATGGACCTTGGCTTATGCGATTTATCCTCGGGATGTAGGTTATTTGATGGATTGGGCTGCTAATAGTCTGTATGGCTTTTTCTGTCCTGCTCCTGTTGATATATACTATACCCCTATCCTCTAGTTATAGTGTCAACTCCCTCTTGTTTTTTTACTTTAATACATTTTAATAAAATAAAACTCATTTTTGATCAATCGACCGACCCACACCTACTGTGTATGTGTGTCCAGCTTGATTCAAATCCCGCCTTTCAATTTTAAAAGGACTTTTTCCCACTCTTTGATCTCTTTTTCTCTTCTCTTTACTTTATTATCGAAATGATTACTCTCCGTATATTACCCGACCTATTCACACTCTACCAGCTTTCTAAAACATACAAACTATCATTGGCGGAAGCAGATGATTGGCCTTGGTATACGATCAGCAAGACCACCAGCGAACTCTCGATTCTTCTCCCTGCCCAAGTCAGTCCAAACTGGGGAAACCAACAACAACAAGTCAAGAAAGAAGAAGACTGGCGTGCACTTCAAGTGGATGCTCAAATGGATTTCGGCCTTGTTGGTATTCTCACTGCCATCATTTCACCACTTCGCGACCACGGGATACCTGTATTCTGTATCTCGACTTTTGATACCGATTATATCCTTGTCAAGCAAGATCGATTGGAAAATGCTATTGGGGTGTTGGCTTCAGTACCTGACATGGTGGTCAAGCCTGGTCTCTCTGTCTTGGACACAATAGAATAGGTATTACGTCAAGACTAGTGGGCGGAGGTACAAATAAATAAACATCATCTCACTCTCTCTCTCTCACTCTCTCTCTGTTTATATATAATTTAATGACCTTGTCATCTCATCCTTATTATCCTCAACACTTGATATTGGAACACTATGAACCAAATCAACGATCCATGTTATACTTGTTACTAGTGGTCGGTGGCATACTTGGCTCCATCTCAGTTGGTTCCGTGTATATGGCCTCACGGTTAAACCGACCAGGTTCGTTTTACTTTGGCTGGTTTATCATCTGTGGCCTTCTTCATTGTTGTTTTGAATCATATTGGCTTTGGTACCATGATGACCTTTTATTCCGGACCGATCTATTTGCTGAACTTTGGAAAGAATATGCACATGGGGACTCACGATACTTGACTTCTGATCCTCTTGTTATGACTTTGGAAACTATCACCGTGGTAAGGAAGGACTGGAAAAAAAAAAAGGGAAGGGTTACTATATGCTTACTCACTCACTTTATTCTTGTTATAGTTTATTTGGGGTCCTCTTTGCTTTTTATCAGCATGGACATGGTGGAAAGGCTCGCGTGGTCACCTATTGTATCAACTATTGGCATCTGTGGGTCACCTGTTTAGTTGTAGCCTCTACTTTATCTTGGACATGCCCGATTTTATCAACTGTGATCCTCATCCTTTTTACTTTTGGATTTATTTTGTGGCTTTCAACACACCTTGGATTATTATTCCATGTTTGTTGATCTATAGAAATAGTCGCCTCATCTTACTTAGTCTGGACACAACCAAAAAAGCTCAATAGGTAACTCAATAAAATCAAAAACAAGTATTCCTGGATGGCATATATAGGTAACATTAATGGGAATGGTGTGTAATATAGAAAATAGATCATATTGAATATATTGCTGGTTTGCCTCTTGGGTCACTTAGGATAGGTGTCATATAGATCCTCTTTATCAACTATCAACCGGAATACATTCATTTAGTATAGTAACATTTATAGAATAGCATGTCTTTTGTAGTATAGTAAATATCTGTTTAAAATAAAATAAACTCAAACTTGTATGTCAAACTTGTCCCAGATAACCTATATCATCATCTATTGGGGTACCATCAACATCGTACATCGTATTCATCATACTTGATGCCATAGACTCTTTTCACAAATATGTAAATCCTTCTTCTTTCCCCCCCCATAATAGAACCCATAACCTGGTCTCACTGTATTTTGCACTGTTGACTATGTTTTATTCATTCTACTTTCTATTTACACTTATTAAAATTATTACATACATTAGGTCGTTCTCCATTCAGGAGATCGACCTGGACGAGCTTTTTATGCAGGCGGGATTTGAAAATAAAGAAAATGGAATGGGATTTCTTTTGAAACATTTCCCCCTCTTTCTTTCTTTTTTACTCACACTTCCATATTGGCTATACATTGATCCTTTTGACTTGAACATAAGTATTCTACTGGTTTGCCTTACATTATTGATTAGCACCTCTTCTTCATTTAGTTATAATACACACCTATGGACGATCGTTAATCCTTTCTCCAAACGTAGACTACTTTACATCAAAGGTAAAAGCAATAACTGCTTCTTTGTTTCAATGACTAATCATTTTTTTTTATCATGTAGATACTACTAAAGAAGCTTACTAAAGTGAATACACTCAACGGATCAGTGAAGTATAGCTAGGACAAAGTCAACATGGATCTCTCTTTGCACCTTTAATTTTAACTTCTCGGTTGTCTCTTCGTCATTGAAGGTAAAGTATTTACAACTCAACCTAATACAACAAATAATGAGACACCACTGAATAATACTTTTTGTCGATTCAAGTAGTTTAAATACTTGTACCCGAATCTATATCAACAATCAGTTGCACAAGGTATTGGAGTGTAGCTCTGGCGGTGGTTGTAATACAATGTACAGTAGGGTAAGAAAAAAAAAACGAGTCGGTCAATGATAGTATGATATACTAATCCATTTTTATTTATTGTAGGGGATTGATACCTAGTTTATCTTCTTTGATAAAGTCATTGACTGTGGATAGCGTAGACTTGGCTCGGGTGAACCAATTTTTACAATTGATGGGGATGTGCTATGGAACATGTTTACTCTTTCTTTGGTGGAGGGAACAAAGATATTGTGGGCATTGCTGGTTAGATGTTTACCACTTTGACATCTACTGGCTTTAATCCACTTGGCGAACGCAACAATTTGATCTTACCTGATCTTTAGAATAGTCTTTTTTTTTAATTTTTTTTTTACGTCTTATAACAATTATATTATACATTATATAGCTTTGTGTTTTAACTCACTTGTAATAAAATAAACCTTACATATACCATAGTTGGATGATTCATGCTTACTCTGCGACCACTCTCCTCTATTATGCCTATGATAATTATTCAATACAGCCACCAATTCGCACCAAATGTATATAAAAGATGTTGGACTAAGTATGATAAAATTTGATAAAGCAGGTGTGGAGAAGAAACAGCACCATTTTATGATAATCTTTTAGAAAGTACATGCAAGATGGAAGGTTTTACCTCTGCATGAATGATATTCGAATCCCGACTATATGCATTCGAATCCCGCATAATACCCGTTGACCATGTCAAACTTGATAAAAAAAAAAAAAGTTTTTTTATTTGAATATATTATGTATGTACACATGCAATGATAAAAATGATAGTTAAAAAAAGTATGACTACATTGAAAGTGCAACTTGAAGCTAATAGTATAGTGTATAACTAATAAAATAAAGTCTATAATACAGAGAGTTGAGGATATTCTATTAAGAAATAAAAGCTTATCGTTAGTTCCCCTTATCTATCATTTTCTGTCATACCTTTTAATGCCAAGAAGTGTGACACCTATATGTTTATGATTGTCCATTATCATTGGCAGTGTAGCCCAAAAGGAAGCTTCGTGCGGGATTATTAGACAAGGGAGAGGATGATATGGGTGATCCACCAAGTAGGGGTGGTTCTTTTTTGATTGTTGTTGTCGAGTCGTTTGGTGTATCATAGCGATATTGATAATCATATGATGAAGATGATGAATAGAATGGATGGATTTGCTGTAGTAATGATGATGATGATGGTGGTGGTGGTGTCGATGAAGTCAAGTCGTAAGAAGATAAAAGTGATGCTTGATTTGTGGGTGTTGGAGTAGGATGTAAAGAGGTGGGTGTAGAGACTCCTTGTGCAAAGTACTGATTCCATTCTTCGGTGTCCAACGATGTCGGTACACCCCAAAATGCCGTACCAAATGGATCAAATTTCACTTGTTGTTGAAGATGATATTGTTGTTGTTGTTGTTGTTGTTGTTGTTGTTGTTGCTGCTGCTGTTGCTGCTGTTGGGTATTCATCACGCTACCTGGTGCCGCAAAAGGATCCATGTTGGTTGCTGCTGCCATATTATCCGTGTATTGATCAGTGTTCGTTGGTACATAAGATGTGTCGTTTCTGCCATGTTCATACTGTACACTACCTGTTGCTGCTGATAAATGAGTGGCAAGATCCTGTTGTGTGATTGTTTCCCGACTAGAATCTTCATGTATAGATGTTGATTCAGGAGAGTTTGGAACTGCAATGGCCGGAGGTGGACTGGCTGCCTTGCTGAGCCGTCGAGGTACATATTCATCACATTCCAAATTGATATCCCGAAGTCCCGCCAATTCACCCAAAATATTACAGCATCGACCCGCATTCGTCCAAGTAGATTCCATTTCATCCAATGCATGCATAATTTTGTTAACATTAACCTTAGCATCAAAGGCAGCTTCAAGTTCTTCAGAAGAGGACGCCATTTTGATAAAGATAATGCCAGCAGTAAACGCAAAATAAACACAGTAATTGGTGACATAACGAAGGTGGTTTTCGCCCAGCATGATGATAATGATGTTGAGAATCGATTTGGCCCCGGATACACAAAGATCATAGGATGGCATGGATAATTGAGACCCAACGGCTTGAGAAGGACCAGGAATAAAAGATCGGTGAAGTAGGATCATTGTTGTATAGTAAATCATATGTAATTGACCAATAGCAAGAGGTGGATCTGGTACCGTTTCACCCATTTCAGTATCAGGCAAATTGTATTGTAACGAGGGCGGTAAATGTGAGAGCCATTCAGTTAATTGT
Organism: Chlamydoabsidia padenii; assembly: GCA_025330725.1. Classification (NCBI taxonomy): domain Eukaryota; kingdom Fungi; phylum Mucoromycota; class Mucoromycetes; order Mucorales; family Cunninghamellaceae; genus Chlamydoabsidia; species Chlamydoabsidia padenii. Next base: position 1,078,631 of record JAIWND010000005.1, on the reverse strand, counting down.
TGATGAAGTGTTTTGAGTACATGATCCACATGATGTCCAGAGGCATGATGACGAGCTTTGGCGTAATAGATGTTCTTCAATACATGACCCAAGATATCACACAACTTGATACAATGGACAAAGGAATCGAGAATCCGAGGTGCTGGTTGATTTGTTGATTCAGTTTCTATTGGTTCATCATCATCCACCGAGGGAAAGGGCACATCAATATCCCTTTCTTCAAAACAAAGAGCACGACCATAGATTGCAGTTGTTAGACGATCTACAATAAAAGAGCACCAGAATACACGTTTGCGTCGTTCCTTTTCATCTGGAGGGATCTGCCAATGATCACAATTCCGATGTAATCCAAGATCAAGCGCCATTCGGAAAGCCTAATAGAAATATATAAAGAATTGAGTCGATAATAAACACACACAAAAGGAGTCTATTCTGTTTGATTATTACCATTCCACAATATAGCCAAGCACGAGCAGATTTCAAAGCACCTTGTTGATGACTTGATAAAAGTAAAAGAGCTTGTACAGTGGATATCTTTGGCACATCATAGTAATCATCCAATAAACATTTAGCTCGTTCAAAAAAGATATCACCTGCTGTATCTTGTGACGCAGGATCGGATCGCACCCGGACATCCGGAGATAGACGAGAGGCAACAGCATAGATGGCATTCAACAACAAAGGAGATAGTGATTCATTCGGATCATTAGGACAAACTAATTGGCGTTTGTAAAACATAGGTAATAGTGGATAAAAGTGTTTAAAATATAATCGTACCAAGTGTTCCGATAAATCCTTAGGAGGTAAAGCCAAAGGGTCCACATGATGATCAGATTTACGCCTCGTTGAAGATACTTTAGGACCATAACCAGATAAATGGAACACACCGTTTTGATAAGTTCGGCTGCCTTGTAATAAATAAAACCCAGATGATCGACCGAGATATCGTACATGACCACCTTCATCCATTGAGAGTTGACCATTGCTATCACTGATTGAGTCTGGACTATTTGGTGTTTCGAATAGATCAGAATGACTTTGTGTTGGACTTTCGCAAAGAGTTATGGTAGGTGATTTACGTTGTTGCTGTTGTTGTTGTTGTGGTGATGATGATGATGGTGATGATGATGATGATGATGATGCTGAATCTTGATATTGAGAAGGTGTTGATGATGTTCGTGGTAATGGAGAAATAAATGAGGATGAATTGTGTTGATCAGATAATGTTGTTATTGTTGGTAAAGAGTCTTGTTTCCGACGGATTGGCCTTGATTTGATAATATTTCCATTGGCAGTTTCAAGGGGCGAATTGAGTTCATCCAGGAGTCGCCTTGATTTTGGATCGTCTTGAGCCAAATCACCAAGTAATGATTCCAGTTTGTGTAATCTTGTTTCAATGGCTTCAATATAACCTTTAGGTGGACCCCGCTATTTAAAAAGGGAATATAATAGAATGGAATAATTAGTAAAAAGGATCGATCACTTTACTACGCTGACAAATGCGCATGTATTTTCAACCCAAGCGACCAATAATGACTCACTTTTTTGGTAGCATCCTTGTAACTGCATTCCAAATTAAATGCCTTACAGTTGCTACACACCGGGATATGTCCATCGCACTTGATTTTCTTTTTTCTACAGAGGTCACTATATTAATAGAAAAGAGTATCAAAGTTGGTTAAACATATCAGTTTCTATTTTTCTTTTCTTTTACCCAGTTTGTCATTTTCTTTTACTTTAATGGACTTACCATGCACGACTAACCCTTTGCCGTTTAATTAGACTAGATTCGTCACCACTATTAGACATGGGTTTGGATAGTGATGAATGTAAGGGTATGTGTGTGTGTGTGAGTATGAAAGAGACAAAAAGTAGTATTGTAGTTAATATATATATATATAAAAAAAAAAAAAAAAAAAAAAAAAAAAAAAAGAAAGAGGAAAGAAAGAATGCCGAGTACCCAGACTGAATTTATATATATTTCGTCGATTTACAATAGCGGACATTGTAATCCATTTTCTTGGATTTTAGTCTTTCTGCTTCTTGGAAAAGAGTGAGAAAACAAAAACAACCCAACCCCTAAAGTGTCATAGTTGATAGAAACAATAAAAAAATGTATGTGAATGAATCAGGAAGAACCTCATGCTTGTTTAATCCAAACGAGGCTTCCATTTTTGGAACATGCTCTCTCACCCTTTCTTGGGTACGAACATTAGTGGCGCTGTACTTTTTTCAAATCCCGCCGTGACTCTGACAAAAGTTTTTGTATTGGGAGAGAGCTTGATGCCAGGAGAAAGTGCGACTCCATTTTATTTTTTATTTTTATTACTTCTTCTTCTTTAGTTTCTCCTTTTTACAACTACATCAATGTCTCGCTTCTTCCGGTCCACCTCTGATACCGAATCCGAAACCGATTCCTCCGACAATGAATCTTTTTACGATGAAGACGTGTCCTCCTCCTCCGAAGAAGAAGATTCCGACGTTGAAGCTGAACAAGAAGATCAACAAGCTTCAAAGAAATCACGATTCTTGAAGGGTGGCGACTCTGACTCTGATATGGATAGCGATGACGAAGGTGGTCGAAAACGTCAAGTCAAGTCTCAAAAGGATAAACGACTCGAAGATATGCACAGCGCTGCCAAGGCTATCGACAATGGACGCAAGAACAATGACTGGACTCTCATTTCTAATGGTAAGTAGTGGATGGTGTTATACAGAAAAACAGCAATTAACAACTTTGTCATCTGAACCCTGTTATTAGAATTCGACAAACTCTCTACTAGCATCAGCAAAGCGACTACTGGTTTTGACAAGATTGCCTTCCCCAAGTTTTATATTAAAGTCTTGGTTGAACTCGACGAACTCATTCAAGAAACTACTCAAAAAGACAAGGCTTCCAAAAAAAAGGTGAACCCTGCTAATGGTAAGGCTATGAACGCTACCAAACTTAAGGTCAAGAAAATCAGCAAACAATATGAAGATATGATTGAACAATATAAAAAGGTAAAAAAAAAAAATAAAAAAATAAAAAAAAATAAATAAAAAAAGTATGGATAGGAGAAGCAACAGGGGAAATGAAACTAATGGGATTGATAATAGGACCCTGAAGAATTCATGAAAGAAGATGAAGAACCTGTTACCGAATCTGTCAAGCCTACCAAAACTGAAAAGACTGTTACTATTGATCCTGCTGCTACTATTGGTGCTGATGATGGATTTACCTCGGTTGGAAAAAGTGGTAAAGTGGTGGCTGAAGTCGATGATAAGCCTGTCCTTGTCCGTCTTCGTGAAGTATTGGAAAACAGAGGCAAAAAGGTAAAATGGAATACGACATAGTAAAAGGAAAAGAAGAAGTAACTAAATATCTTTTTTGTTATAATGCATAGAACACTGATCGCGAAGAACAAACCAATATCTTGGCATCCTTATACGTTAATTCGAAAACATCCTTCCAAAAGATCTCTGTGTTATTGGCTTTGATTGCATCTCGATTCGATCTTACTATTGGATCAACTTCTCATATGGATATCAAGACATGGAAATCTGTGGAAAAGGAAGTTAACTTGATTCTCAGCATCATGGAAAAGGAACCCTCTTATATTGTGTGTGAAGATGCCGATGATTTGGATAACGACGACAAGGATGTGGTACCTGCAGCTGGACAAGTAGTGAAACTTCGTGGATCTATTATTGGTTATATTGAACGTTTGGACGACGAATTCATTAAATCATTACAAGCAACTGATCCTCATACTCCCGACTATATCGATCGTCTTCGTGATGAACCTTCTTTGTATGCTCTCTTGGTCCGTGCTCAAGTCTACTTTGAAAAGAATGCTTTGCAAGAAAGTATTTCTCGAAGCATTGTTCGCCGTTTGGATCATTTGTATTACAAGGTAGGTACATAGTTAGTTTAATTATTTTGCTGTTGATTAATCTTATGCCTCTTACTTTTTTTTATATATATGTAGCCTGAACAAGTCATCCGATCTATCGAAAAAGTGGCTAATGACATGCTCCCTTCTGGTTTGAAATCCAAGGTTATTGTTGCTGATGATCCCTCTCACCTGATCCATGAACTCTGTGCTTATCTCTACAAACAAGATGCCTCCATGTTACGTACCCGTGCCATGCTTTGTCATATCTTCCACTTTGCTCTTCACAACCAATTCCACAAGGCCCGTGATATGTTGCTCATGTCTCATCTTCAAGAATCCATCCACCAAGCCGATGTTGCCACTCAAATCCTTTACAACCGTGCCATTGTCCAAATTGGTCTGTCTGCCTTCCGTCAAGGTCTCATCAAGGAATCTCATGCATGTTTACAAGAAATTCAAGGAACCGGTCGTGCCAAGGAATTACTTGCTCAAGGCATTCAACAAAACAGATACGGTCAACAACAACCTTCACCTGAATTAGAACAACTCGAACGACAACGACAATTGCCATTCCATATGCATATCAACTTGGAATTACTCGAATGTGTCTTTTTGACTTGCTCCATGTTACTCGAAATCCCTGGTCAAGCTCAAGCCGGTCCTAACAACAAGAAATTCATCTCTCGACCTTTCCGCCGATTACTCGACTTTAACGAACGTCAAGCCTTTGCCGGTCCTCCTGAAAACACTCGTGATCATATCATGAGTGCTGCTAAAGCGCTCGCTTCTGGTGAATGGGAACGTGCTCGGGACTACATCTTGGCTATCAAAGTATGGGACTTGTTACCTGATACCGAATCCATCAAGAACATGCTGGTCCGCAAGATTCAAGAAGAAGGACTCCGTACTTATCTCTTTACCTATGCCTCTTACTACTCTACTTTGGGTGTGTCTCAGTTATCTTCCATGTTTGATTTGCCTAGTCATACCATTGCTTCGATTGTCTCTAAGCTGATTTGGAATGAAGAATTGGTGGCTTCTTTGGATCAAGTATCTCAATGTGTGGTGTTGCATCAAGTAGAATTATCAAGACTTCAAGAATTGGCCTTACAATTCTCGGAAAAGGCTGCCAACTTGGTGGATCAAAATGAACGCTTGGCTTCTCCTCCTACTCGAAATGAAAATCAAAAGGTCCAACAGCAACAAAGCTAGAATTAGAAAATCCTATTATCCTTTGTAGTATTTATCCCCCTCCCTCATTTGTGTTATGTGTTGTGTTTTGTGGTCTCTAAACTTCTATGTATACATTTAATTTAGGGTTAGTATTTTTCTATTTTATTCTTATATACTCTTGGCTTGTTTTTTTTTTTTACATTTATAACTATACTCTTCTTACTCTTTGATTGGAAATTATTCATTCAATAAAAATGTCATGTTTTGCATACTTGTGTGTGTGTGTGGCGGGATTTAAATTTTATAAAAAGGGAAGGGGAAACTAAAATTGTGTCTTGTCGCTTTTTTTTCCTCTTGTTTTGAACAACATCAATGTCTATTGCTGCCACATCTCCTCCAGTCGATGATAACACTAGTCTTTTACAACTACTCACTGAAGATTGGGATGAATCAAAGCGCCTTCTTTTACAAAACTCATCAAGGACAAGCGACTATCTGAATCGACTAATGTCATCCAGTCTTGATGAACTTGTGCGTGAACCCATGACTATACGCACCAATCAAGCTCAAATCAAACGCGAAACACAACAATTGACCTATACCGATTATTCCGCCTTTTTACATGCCGAGTCCTGCCGCCGGGCTCTTGGAACAACATTGGACAGTTTGGACGACCAATGTAACGATTTGCTCAACATGACCACACCCGCCTTACAGCAAGCCTGCGAAACATTTCTAGACGAAGCGAAAACGATTGTACTCGAACGAAACAAGATGACCAAAGTATTGGAACACCAACATGTACTGACGGATCTCTTGGAACTCCCACAATTGATGGATACCTGTGTGTGGAATGGTTACTACTCGGAAGCGATGGATTTGGCTGCTCACGTACGTTTACTTCAAGTCAGGTACCCTCATCTTCCTGTCATTGATACCATCCAGTCTCAAGTCCAAGCGTCGTCTGATCTCATGCTGATCCAACTCATCTCTCATTTACGACAACCCATCAAACTGGCGGCGGCAATGAACGTGATTGGGTGTTTACGACGGATGGACGTGTTTGGGTCAGAACGGGAACTACGAATGGTGTTTTTAAGGTGCCGACACAATTGTATGCAACAGCGTTTGGAAAAGATCAAGAAACCAATGGAGGATACAGTCAGCAATAGCCAAGACACCTTTGATTACCTGAAACGATATGTGGATATAATGCGGGAACAAATGTTTGAAATGGCCACACACTACATGTCTGTCTTTTCCAACAAAGAAACTGATACCCTCTTACCGGATTATATGACTCAGTTGGTGATGCAGATACAACAGACGCTCAAGGACCACTTGTCTTTTATCGATGATACCTCGGCGCTGGCGTCGTTATTGACTCAGTTACAATATTGTGGTATGTCGCTTGGTCGGGTTGGTTTGGATTTCAGGTCCTTGTTTGTCCAGTCATTTGAACAGGCCGTATTACCTTTGGTGGTACGCACGATGGATCAAGCTACTGGATTACTCTCTATCGATACATTACAAGCATCTATTCAAGATCAGATACTGCCCAGTACTTGGCTCAACAACTGCAACAACAATGCCATCTCGTCGACTCCTACCACCAATCCTTATCAACCTCCAGCGCTTCTTGTCGATTATCCTTGTCTGGCTGTTTTCACCAATGGAATATTGACGGCTTTGAATGCTCTCCGACTTTTACCAGCGATCCATCTCTTCTCGACGGTCAAACAACAACTCGACACATGTCTTTTGAACATTGCCACCGTGATGAAACAGTATGGTGATCAATCTCGCGACGTGAATCAAGAAGAAGTCTCTTTGGTGGAATCCTTTGCGAATGCGTATGCTCGATGTTGTGTGCCTTTTTTACAAAGGTGCTTGGTGGAAGGTATCTTTGGCTATCCGGTGGAAAACGATGTCACGGCCGATGTGGAAAATATCCTCAAGGATTACCTTGTCTCAGCAAATGAACGGGTGGAACAGGATCAAGACTCAACACGGGATAATGCCACTAGCGATAATGACACCAAAACGGAGATTGTCACAGATATACCATCAGGCGACTCGGCACCAATGACCCATCAAGTGGACCACGGCGATGATAATCATGTAGACCAATCACTCGATACCACAGCGACTTCCAGTGACACTCAGGTAGATCAACCTGATGATGATCAGATGGTCGATTCAACAGAAACAACAACAACTACAACAAATGATGATGATGATGATGATGATCAAGTAGACTTACCCAATGGTGATCAAGTAAACCAAACAGCCGACGATCCTCTAATCCAATCAAGCATCAAGAAATCACAAGATACTCAAGGCGATCCAATCCCAATTGACAATAAGGTACCAACTGAAAAACAAGAATGATCACACCCGCCCACACTTAGATTAGAATAATAGGATACTATGTAGTTGATTAGATTAATACTGTTTATAAAATAAAATTGACAATGCACACATCTTTGTTTTATATGAATTGATTTGTACATAATCATCATCTTTATTTTTATTGTATTCAAATAAAAAGAGGGGTAGGATAAGTAGATAGGTAAATAGATAGATAGTGTATACATATATAAAAGACAGGGAGAATAAAGGGGGCCTAGTAAGGAAATACATAAATATATAAAAAGGATGAATAAGATACTGTCTAAGTTAAAAAAAAAAAACAAAGCTATTATAAATGGAGATGAAGGGTGATTTCACCATCACAGGCTATTTAACGACCGTTGATGAAGCCAGGAATCCAAGAAGACCGCTTGTCACGCTTGTCAGTAGGAGAAGTAGGCACTTCGGGGCTTTCCACAGCGGATCCACCACCACGTAAAGGTTTAGCAATACGACCAAAGTTTAAAGCAGCCATGGAATTTTGAGACTTTTGAGATCGTGCTTGTTCCAATCGTTCACGCACCGCTTGTAATTGGGCTTCGAATTTCTGGTTTTGAGACATGAGTTTTTCTTGGGCGTCTTGTAATGAGGTTTCCAAGCTTTGGATGCGTTCATTTCGAGTGATCAGCTTGCGTTCAGCGACCGATACCTCCTTTTTCAAAGTGGCATTTTGTTCCACCAACTAAAAAAACAGAATCATATTTGTTAGTTTACGTTTCATCGTCCCCAATCCCTACTTTTTACCTGTTTTTGAACATTTGTCAATTGCTCAAGATTACGTTCCAGGAATGCCATCTTCTTTTGTTGTGCCTTGTTATTACTGGTACGCAAGACGCTGTTGTATTGTTCGCGAGTTTCATCCAATGACATTTCCAGATCGACCACCTTTTCGCATCGTTGTTGTAAATCCCGCATCAATGCCTTCTTCATCACTTCAAATTCAGCCAATTGACTGGCCATGGTCTTGCGCATTCGTTCCAAATCTTTTTCACGTTCGGAAAGGTCACCTTGTGCTTCATTGGGTTGTTCGGATAACGCAGTCTAAGGAGCAAAAAAAAAAAAGTTAGTTAGTTAGTTCCATTCCTTTGTGATACCCTTTTATGTACTTTACCTGCAATTGATCGTTGGCAGTCTTGAGATCGGCCAAAGCACTGCTGAGTTTTTGATGGCTGTCGTTCTTGCGGTCCAATTCCTTCTTCAGTTCGTCGATTTCCTTTTGTTGGGCTTCGCGCTTGGCAGTGTATTGAGATTCAAGTTTACCCTATTGAAATCATAAAATAGTGTCATAAAAAGTGAGTCATTAAAGTCTGGTAGTAATCCCCCCCCCTTTTTCTTTACCTTGAGACCCGAGATTGTGTCAGCAATATCCACGTTCTTTTGTACTTGAGCTTCTTCTTCGGCGATGGTCTTGTCCAAGAGTTCTTCGTATTCAACTTCCAGGCTTCCCAACCGTCCTTCCAAATCCAATTTCTTCTTGCTGAGAGTTTCTTTTTCATAGGTCAGTTCATCAATGGATTTGCCATGTTGTTCCAATAATACCTTGGATTCTGCGAGTTCCCTTCGTAAAGTCACCAATTCTTCGATAGTGAGGGATCCATTGCTGTCACCATCGAGTTTATTGAGAGCACCCCGGATTTGACGTTCCTTTTCATTGACTTCACTCTAGAAGAATAAATAGTTAGTAAAAAAGTTATTGTTCTTCTTTTTTTTTTTTTTTTTTTTTTTTTTTTTTTTTTTTTCAACACTACACTATACTGGAGGTGTAATCTGACTTACCGAGGGATCAAAACCGGACATCATTTGCGCCATTTTTTCCGCCTTTTTCTTTTCCTTTTCATCACTGGCAGCATCCTTGTTTGAGATACGCATTTCGGAGAGTTTTCGCTTGAGTTCCTCCAATTCCACTGTAAGGTCTTGGTTAGATTCCTTCAAAGAGTCCACAGTGATGGCGTTTTCTTTGCTTTCGTAAGAGATTTTTTGTAATTGGAGTCGTAAATCGGTGAGTTCGGTCGTCATTTGCTGATTTTCCTTGGTCACCAGTTGTTCTTGATCCTTGTAGTAAGTCATTTCCTCCTTGAGAGATTCCAGTAACTTTTCACGATTGGCTAGTTCGGTTTCCTACGAAAATGATATCATTAGTATACAAGAGAAGATTTCAATTATGAAACAAAAAGACAGTGCACTTACCTTTTCAGCGATCTGATCCATGAGTTCATTTTCACGCTTAAGCAGTTCGTCCCGTTCATCCTTTTCCAAAACAATAGCAGGAGTGGTTGGTCTTGATGGGTCGTCCGAAGTAGGGCTCTTGAAACCCGGAGCAGGAGGTAACGCATTGAAGTCACCTTTGTTGATCTTGTCCATTGTTACCCATTTGTCTTCAGGCACAGTTCCACCAGTACGCCAGACGTTGACTTCACCTTCTAGAGCCGCAATATATGTCTGGAAAGTAATGGTTTCAGATTTAACCCGTTTCAGTAATGCCTTGAGTTCCGCAGGAGACAGATCAGAGTTAACCTTGGCCTTGTTTGTGATGGATTTGGCACGCATACCAAATCGAAGAGTAGAGAGAGTTTCGGCTTCATTGTAAGATGATGGAGAGCAATTGATGATCAAAGTAGTGCGAGAGTTACCACCAAGTGATTCTTGAAGGATACGAGTCAATTTGGAATCACGATATGGCACGTGGCTTGACTAAAAAAAAAAAAATGGAAATGGAAATGGGTAAATTGGTCGTCAGTGCATATTTTTAACCTTGTCATAATCACCCTCCCCTCTCATTCCCGTGTCTCTTACCTTGCCATCTGTTAGTGAATAGATGACCATACCCAAAGCTGTCAAGGATTTATTGATCTTCTTTGCTTCTTCCAATGTTTGACCAGTAGCACCTGTTTTCCCAACCTAAGACAAAAAAAGATGGTGAGTGATGATGAATTATTAGTTTTGAATTGTTTCAAGTGGATGATTGATAATATTACCTTTTCAGAGCCAGCAAGATCCACTAGGTAAAGTTTCCCACTTTTTGCAGCGCCAGAGTCCACATTCTTCTGGGTGATGGTGATCACGACAATAGAGTGACTTCGAGAACTTTCAGCGTTCATGTCTAGTAAAAAAAAAAAGTAAGATGGGGATATCATCATTAGTAAAACAAAGGATAAAACGGGGTGAGACAAGGTCGATCAAACAACAAATAATGTCACGACTTACTAGTACTGGCAACCACACGATTGTTGCTACCACGTCGCATGACTTCGTATACCTCGTCAGAGGAGCCCACATAGATTTCCAAAAGATCCTTCACATAGACACCCTTCGTTTTATCTTCATGAATAGCCAGATTGTCATTGCTTGCTATAGGGTTATAAAAAAAATAAAAAAAAAAGGATAAAGAAGACGATGAGTATAATCAAATTAGGGAAGAAGTGAGTGGGTACTGGTTTTAAGTAAACTTACGATTTAACAAATCCCGCACTTTTTCCATGTAAATTTCCATATATGATACTTTCACAGTGAATTCCACATTGCTGGGAGCCGCCATGATACTATCAAAGATTTGACTGATAATGCGAGGAATAATACCCTTGGTTTTTTCATCACCAATATCGGCACCCTATTGGTTAAAAAGATAAGAGAGCAGATGAGTAACAAGTAAGAGTACAACAAGATGACTTACCATCATGGTAAATGTTTTACCAGATCCAGTTTGACCATAAGCAAAGACTGTACCATTGTAACCAGCAGTAACATCTATAGTACAAGTTCAATAGTTAGTAAGCAAGTTGAGGTTTTCGTTGATACGCGATAGAAGGTTGTTATATTACTTTACCATCTACAATAGACTTGATGGAGTAGTCAAAAACATCCTTTTGAGGGGTGTCCATGCCAAACACTTTATCAAAGGCAAAACTGCCACTGAATTCACCCTATAGCAATTAAAAACGCATCGAGTTAGTTTCAAGAATAGTATTACACTTTCTTTTATGTTTTACCTTGAGTCCAACTTGTGTGCCTTCATCGTTAATGTCAATGATGGGTTGCCCGCCTTCTCTAATTTCAAGAGAGTTTTGTGGTCGGAAACGACATACGACCTTAATGTTGTTTCCAGACATTGACAGGTTGTATTATAATAAGAATTAGGTATATAAAAGTGGATGAAATTAAAAAAAGGGGAAGAAGAAAAAAAAAAGGGGGGAGAAGAGCGAAAGAAGGGGCCTGAAGTTGGAGAGGTAAAAAAAAAAAAAAGAAAAAGAGTTTTGAAATTCAAATCCCGCTTTCAAAATCGTGCGCGTTTTACAACTTTACCAAGACTCGTGAGGAATCAAATGCATACCATTAGTTGATAAAGCATATTGTAACATAAACAAATATCATCATATCACAATATCATTACAATAAAGCATTAAAAAGGTCAAGTCAAAGTGGACGATAAACAGGAACAAGTAGAAGAGTCAAAATCATGTGAATAAGTGAATTTTAAATGCCGCCTTCAAATGATTTGCGTTTGAAGATGGGTGGGTGGATCAGAGGGTCACCGATAACAGGCTTTGGGCAACTGATTAAAAAAAGACATAAACATGATTTCATAAGGTTTAAATATCACACAACAATATCATTTATTATCATTATAACTATAGTTATATATAAAAATAAAATAAAAAGAGGCATAAATACAAGAGACAAGTAGGTTTATTAAGTTTATCCTTCACGTTGACAGCCCCCAGGTAGTAAATATCTAAATTTGGAAGGATTGGATAGAACATAATCAGGTAGACCACCACCTGTCAATTGCTTTGGTATGTTGCCCATTTTGTTCCAGAGATCCTTGTAGGTGTATGCTTCAGGCAGATAGCCAAAGATATCACCACCATCACAAATGACTTGTTGAATCCGATCGAGTTCCAATAGAGAGGGATACCTTACACGATCAGCATGAGAGTAACTTTGCATCTTGAATTGAAAGTCGGCGAGATTTTTAAAGCAGAAGGAGCAATGCCATCCTAAAATCATCATTACCGTTAGTATACAGTGTTCCAGTTTCCCTCCTCCCTTCCCCTTTTCCTTTACCTGCATCAGCCAACATTGTTTCAGTTACTTGATAATGACCATAAGTTGTAGATTCAGGATCATATCTTTCTATGTGTGATCTCCAAGAGCCATAATCCAGCCAAAATTCAAAGGAATACAAGTAATTTCGAAGTTGTAGATGCATCGCCCGAGGTACCCCTTGACATTTTGTGATCAGTTCCACCGTTTTACCACGTACAATTTCATCCACATCCGACATGATGATCCAATCGTCCCTAGTCACACCTACTTCCTGGAAGACTCGATTCATTTCATGACGCATGGCATTTTCGTTGTAAAAAGGTGTTTCGCCGGCAGGTAAGGTCCCATCTTGATAAATGACCTTGTGATGAATCTTGTCCTTGGCAAAAGCAAACCGATCTTGATTTTCCAAAAATACCAAAGGCTTTGTCGTTCCAGTAAAGGTCGAATTGGATTCCAAGATGATAAACATATCCACCGCATCCCATAGTTCGGCAAGTCGTATTTCTAAAAGATCCAGTTCCACACTAAAGATAACAGCATCGTATACTTTAGGCCGATCCTTGTTGATTGTTGTTGTATTATCAAACGTCCATCCATTCAATTCGCACAATTCTTTTATCGGTACATCATTGGCGTAGTAATGTCGTTGGTAGTTGAATTTTTGTGTATCGCGATCCCAGAGTGGCCTTAGAAGGTAGCCGGCATCAGTGGTGATTCCAGGGTTGGTGTAGAGGATGAAGAGTGTCGATAAGGTGACCAAGATGAGAGCGTATAGTAGACAGATCTTCCGCCGTTGAAGCATGGGCATATTATGAATTAGTGAGAAAGAATGGAAAGAAGAGGACTAAATTTAAATTACTGAGTTTTGTTCCTGAGGTTTCACAGTATCCTTGAAATTTTTCGGTCGGGATTTAAATACTCAACTTCAGTTCTGTGGAAGGGGGACTATGGTCTTCACCGGCATTCGGTGATTCACAATGACACAAAAACCAAAAAGTAACAATACCATCAAGAAATAGAAAACATATAATGAGCCCTTTACAGAGAGTATCATACATGTCTTTCATATTCAAACCCAGAATATACTCGCTGATTCAATCCTGGAGCACAGGCACTATTCCCTAGTAATGAAAGAAAAAAAAAATCAATCGGTCTTACTTTGAGAATGAAGTATTAGACTTCGTTTTAGAAACTTTGTGCCTACTTGATCAAAATCAGAATACTCGAATCCGGATTTATGCATTTTCAAAGCCCGCCTACTTGCTGACCTCCTAAAGGAGACGGTAGACGTAGATACATACGAAATGATCTTTCGACATTAAATAGGACACCTAAAAAACAGTATGCATATTATTGAGTCATGTGGAGAAGTAAACTACTGTGTTTATTATATAAGCAACTAACATTATTTATGTACACTTGATTGTGAGAGTTAATAATCACTATAAAAAAAGACAAGATAAACTATATAATGTGACCAAAGGAAAGAGGGGGAGGGAATAGAAGATATAATGGGAGTAAACCAATAATAACTGTATATTAACCTATAGCATCTATTTGAATTGGTTAGCATTGTCTTGTACCCATTGAGCCACACTATCTTTGGATCGCAGCAACCATTTGGAGTTCACACGAGCACCTTCTAAAGCCTGTTGTAAAGGACGAGCATATTCCTTGGTATCCTTGTCAGCGAAGAAGGCTTCAATTTCATCCAATTGCTCCAAAGAAGAGAATCCACCTACAGCAGATCGCACAGCGGCACCAAATAAGCTAAGCGATCGAGAGAATTTGGAGTGTAAGAGGTCATAGTTTTGAGAGAAGAATCGCCAGAAGAGAAGGCGGGCATCAGGGTTGGCGGCCAATCTAGAAGGATAAAATAAGAGACATTAGTTATCATTTGACTCCAGTGATTTTCATAATGTTTAACACTTACGATCCAAATACATAAATAGAATCTTGACCACGTACTTCCTTTTCGTCCAAGCTCATCAACAAGTACCTTGAGATGAGAGCTTCGCTCTTGGCACCACCCAAAGCGTTCAAGGCAATAAGACGTTGATCCGTAGGCAGAGATTCGTTGTGATACATTTTGAGAATCTTTTCCCAGACAGCTTCTTCTTCTTCCACAGATGCAGCAGTCGATAATACAATACCATATACAGGACCACGAAGATTGGGATGAAGAGCATCAATGTCACCAGCAACAAACTTGTCAAATCGCTTTTTGGCTTCTTCCACAGTAGCAGCATCATTGGATCGTCCGGCGTTGGTCAAAGCAAGAACACGCAAGATATTAGTCAAGTAGTCATCAGTTTCGGCAAATTCCCATCCAAGTCGGTGAGCCACAGGTGCAAAAAGACTTCGTCGTAGAGCCTTTAATCCATCCTTGACTTGTTCAGGTTGTTGATACCATACACCGAGGATGTTACTGAGATGAGTGCTTAATTGAGACCAGACACTATATAAAAAATAAACGAATGTCAAGTCATTTATACCCCTCTTTTTTTTTTTTTTTTTTTTTTTTTTTTTTTTTTTTTTTTCAATGAGTGTACACTTACAAGTAGTTTTCTTCGTTCACAAAAGCTTGGGCCAGTTCCAAAAAGGCCGTTGTGCTTTGTTCACCACTGACGCACAGATTACCAGCATCAGCAATGAGGCCTACGCGATCGGAAGTATTGGCCAACAAACCAGAGGATCCCTTCTTGACTTCTTCACCCAAGATACGAATACTTTCGATTGGATAGTTTACACGATAAACAGATGTTTGACCGGCATTGAGCTTGAATAAACCATCAGCAGGGATAGGGAAGGTTTGTGATTTTTCAGTCAAAGTAAAGTTTTCGTTTTGGTTGGAGGTAAGCATACCCAAAGGAGCCCACCAGACGGTTCTATAACAAGAAGAAAAGTTTGCTGCAAGTTAGTAAAGTGTAATTCAACAGTAATGGTATATTTGTCTCGAGAAATTACCCATCTTCAGAAGTTTGGAGATCACCAGTAGAGAGATATCTGGATTGTACCACCTTTACCGCATTTTGGGATTCCTTGGTGACACAGAGCACGGGATACTACAAAAAATCATTAGTTAATTTAAGCATCAACTATCATCAATCTCCCCCCCCTTTTTTTTTTCTATAGACTTACACCAACACGTTTCGTCCATAGATCCATAAATTGAGAGACATCTACGCCAGCTTCTTCACTGAGTGCCACCCAAAGATCATTAGTGGATGCGTTGCTGAGCTTGTGTCTGCGGACATATCGTCTAACACCGGCCAAGAAGGTTTCCACGCCTAACCAAGAGCTTAACATACGGATCACACTAGCACCTTTGTAGTAGGAGATGGCGTCAAAGATTTGGTGAATTTCTGCAGGATCGTTGACAGCCACATCGATAGGGTGAGAAGATCGTAAAGCATCCAAATTCAAGGCACGAGGCATGTCTTCATTGACAAAAGAGGTCCATACATCCCAGTCAGGGAAAATGTTGTCCACTGCAAGCCAACCTACCCAAGTAGCAAAGGATTCGTTTAACTAGACATACAAATAAAAGATGTTGATTAATAAAAATATGACATGATGCTTCCTTTTTTACCCCCTTGGACTTACCCAGAGTTCATTCCACCATTTCATAGTGACCAGATTGCCAAACCATTGATGAGCAAGTTCGTGACAGACGACATAAGCAGTTCGTTTCTT
Source organism: Chlamydoabsidia padenii (assembly GCA_025330725.1). Lineage (NCBI taxonomy): Eukaryota > Fungi > Mucoromycota > Mucoromycetes > Mucorales > Cunninghamellaceae > Chlamydoabsidia > Chlamydoabsidia padenii. The sequence goes on along the minus strand of JAIWND010000005.1, from coordinate 1,062,426 downwards.
GGACACAATGGAAGATTGCTTTTCGTCAAACAACAAGGATACAGTGCGGTAAGTGATTAGACCCCAGTTTTCCATGGCACCGGCTTCAAAATCAGGGACAGCCACCATGTCCAATTTAGGAAGAGGATAAGGTTCACCGAACACCTTTGCAAAGTATTCCAATGCAGAAACACAGACGTTGAGAGCATGTCGACCTTGTTCAGCCAAACCAGGTAATGTGTAAACGCGGGATCGGATAGGTTGACCATTGTGAAGACCAGAGGTGAATGCTTCAATGTATTCAAAAGGACCAATAACAAAAGCCACCAGATAGGTACTCATCAAAGGAGTAGTAGCATATTTGACTTGTTTCAAGGTGTCGGACAAATTAACTTCGGATATCACATTGGTGTTGGACAAGGCGGTCAGATGAGAAGGTACAACCAAGGTGACATCGAAGGTGGCTTTCAAAGAAGGCTAAAAAAAAAAAAGAAAAAAGAAAAAAAGAAAAAAAAGAAAAAAAGAAAAAAGAAAAAAAGAAAAAAAAGAAAAAAAGAAAAAAAAAAGTAAATGCGGGTGTGAGTGATTATTCAAGTCAAGTCATTTGGTCATGGGTTGTCTACTTTACCTCATCCCAACAAGGGAAAGCGCGACGAGCATCAGTTGCTTCAAACTGAGTAGTAGCCAAATACCTAAATACAAATATTAAAGATGTAGTTAGTATCTTTTGTCACATATACTATATCTCTTTTTTTTTAATGTTATACTATACTTACTTTGTATTCCCTTCAGCATCTTTATAAGAAGATCGATAAAAGCCAGCCATTTGATCATTCAGAATACCTTCATACTTGATATCCAGAACAGCCTTCGAGCTTGCGGGTAAAAGTTCACCAAAGGTCAGGCTAGCCAGATGCTTTTTTTCATCATAAGTAACAGAAGTGGCAGACTGACTATATATATATATAAAGCAAGTGTAAGTATTGTTTCCAGTATCACCCCCACGTTCTTTTTATAACGTAACCTACCTTGATTCTGTCTTTAGATTAGTAGAAGAGACAACAGCTGACAAGATCTTTATATCTTGCGTGTTCAAGACAATGGTTGTCGAATCTTCTAAAACCAGTAAACTATATTAAAAAATATCAGAAGAGTAAGTATTTACGCGCGACTTTTTTCGTTAGGTGTATCACAATCCCTATTTTGTCTTTTGACTTACTCGATTTTGGCGTGGCCTTGAAACACAAAAGTTTCCAAGTCAGGTTGGAGTGATAGATCGTAATGCACCGGTTTAACATTAGTTGGAAGGATTTGGCGTTCGGAGGTATCGACCTGTTGTTTACACATGGCTAGGATAAAAGTAATTGTGGTTAACAAGTGTCGTCAATCAAAAAAAGAAGCCCTGTTCACTTTATTCCTTTTCTTTTCTTTTCACCTTCCACTATTCTGTTTTTTGTTTTCTTTTATTACCAGTTATTGAAGAAGTCCACGCAAGATGAATAAAGGATAAGAAATAGGAAAAGAAGAAGAAATAGGGAAAACACAGACTTGTTTGCTTAAAAATACAAAATGGGATCGGGATTTGAAAATATCCCTCCGTACCTTCGCAGTTATCCCAATCGGGAAATGTTCAACCTTTTTGGCTTGATCTCAGTCATTCCAATTCAACTCCAGGTTCTAAAGCAAAAGAGAAGATCAAAGACAAGAAAACTTTAATCCTTTGACAGACAGTTCTTCTATTTCTTTTTCCAGTTTTCCGGTTTAATGCCTTTTCCGTTGTTCGGTAATTAAAAAAAAAGGAAAGAGCATTATAGCATCATACTGTATGGTACCATCATAGCACTGTTTGTGGTATCATAATCTTATACATTGTAAATCAGATGTATCATGTGTGATCTCATTATCCTCTTTTTTTTTTTTTTTTTTTTTTTTTCTTTGTTCTTTGGACATTGGCGTAACATAATGAAACAGGTCTCTTTTTGCCTTTTGGTTTTTCTGTGCATCTATCCTTAATATCTCTCTTGGTAAAATAATTGAATGGTGGTGGTTGGTTGCTGACACATTAATTCTTTTTTTGTGTGTCTCTCATCCTCTCCAAAAAAGTATATTGAGCAAGCGGTATTTAAATAATTCATGTGACGAACCTCTATCCCCCCAATTTTTTATAATGCAAAATCTACAGTTACCTCTCTCTCTTTTTTTCTCTCTCCGTTTGGCAAAAAGGAAAAAATACACACACCCTTGCCCAACCGATATTTTATTATTATTATTCATCTAAAAAAAAAAGTCATCCTCCTTTAACAATCCTACCTATTGTATTGTGAATAGAAGGAACCTCACTCCACTTGGCTTTATCCTCTATTGTGCCCTTTTTCTCTTTTGAAATAAAGGGTTATGACAAGTCAGATGGTATCTCGATTCCGAGTCAAGAAGCTCTCTCCCAAGCACCCTCTCCCTGTTTACAAAGAGTCCCAATTGTCTGACCTTACTGACCCTGCCAACCTCCAACGCTCTGTGCCTCAAATAGAAACTGGTGTCGAAAAAGAAGAAGAAGAAGAGGTAAGTACCATATTAAAAAAAGTATCTTGTTAGTATGTTATGGGGTGTTGGTGGGTTTATCTTTATTGGTTTGTGTGGGTATTATTGGGAGTGGGGGATTCGGCGATTTTTTTTTTTGGGGGGGGAGAGTCGGAGAAGGATCCTGATGAACTATTTTTAACCAGCGATTGACCAACCATACCTCCTTTTTATTTTATTTTTTTATACTTCTTTATCTAGCATGATTTACAAGCTGCCATATCTGCTGCTCAAGCGGCGGTCACTACTGGTGCTCAAGTGGAACGATACATTCCAACACCAGATGCCTCTCGGGTGGTCGAAACCAAGGACTATAATGCTTTGTACCCCAAGAAATTCAAGGAACCTTACACTTTGATCAGATTCTCGTCTACGGTGGAAGATTGTATTGGTTGCCCTTACTATATGGATGAAGATGATGATATCTTTCTTAAGCAACTCAAGAAGACACTCAAACCAAAATCAATAACCGAAGATCATTTTGAAGGAATCATGTGGGAATTGGAATCCATTACTAATCAACAGTTGCCTCATCTCAGTTTGGTAAGAACGCATCAATCACTTTAAAATAGGAAATGCATGTACTGATTTTTTTTTTTTTTTTTTTTTGATTATCATCATAGGATCCCTCACAAGTGCCTGATTTCGATGCATTCCAATCCTTAATCCCGCCACAATCTACTCTACTATCTGAACCTGGTATTGATGATATATTCGAACATTGGCGATCAAGGCGGTTAAAGCGTTCTGGTAAACCTATCATCCCTGTCCTCCAATATGAAGATCTGGTCAAAAATGAAGTCGATCCCTATGTGTGTTTCCGACGTCGTGAAACCAAGTCTGTCCGGAAAACTAGACGTACTGATCAACAATCTATGGAGCGACTGCGTCGATTACGATCTGAAATGGAAATGGCTCGCAATCTCTTGGAAATGGTCCTCAAACGGGAAAAACTTCGGAAGGAAGGTCTGGTGCTGGAACATGCTATCTTTGACAAGAAATGCAAGTTCCGGGAGTATCAACGCACTCTTGGTATCAAGGAAGACGATGACTTGTTTATAACAACAACGCCAAAGAAGAAACGAAAGACATCGACTGGTGAATTGGGATCAGGGTATGTAATCAATGATTTAAAACTAATGACATATCTATTAACCAACTTATTTGTTATATACATACACCTTAGAACTACAATCAAGATCCCACTCAATAAACTCAAACGCAATGGATTCGATAACCGCCCTGAAAAATCACCTATGCAAATTGCGATTGAAACTCAGATCATGCGTAAAAAAGAACAAGATGCTCCTTACGAAGATATAACAGAGGTAAAAGAAAAGACAATATACCATGATGGGTTCGTAATCTAACTTTTTGTATTGCCTTTGTTGATATAGTGCTCCTATCAGCCCTTCCCAAAGTCTGTTCCCAACTTGTTTTATAAATCACTTTATCCGACTGATCCTGGTGCTCATCAACAATCTCTTTATCGAAAACGACTTGGAAGAAATGGCCGACTGTTTTTGGATAGAACTGGTCCTCATCATAGTAGACCTTCTTCCTTCCCAGGTGGAAAAATGGATCCATCCGAAGTACAGGCCATGGCCCACCAAAGATATAGATTTGACACGGATTATTCAACTGATGATGATGAAGATGACAACAATGGTGACAACTATTTGGATTTGAATGTCATGCATGAAAGGTAATCAAAGAACAACACAATTGGATAACTCCGTAAATTAACACGTCGCCGCATTTTTTTTTTTTTTTTTTTGACATATGCTAGGTCTTTGCATTACCGATCACAATTGCTCTCGGAATCCGACCTACGAAACCTCACCACAATACCCTTTCTGACACCACTGAATACGTTGAACTCACAAAAGATCAATAGTCATCCATCAACTCCCGCAACAACTTCACAACAACAGTCAATTCAGCAACATACGCCATCAGTCCCTTCAACTACTCCTGTGGTTACTTCAATAGTATCATCATCATCATCATCATCGTCTCCTCCAGTACTACCCACCAAGACAACAACAGAACCAACAGAAACAGTCCCAGGAGTTTCTTCACCAAACGTACCATCAACATCACCACATACCAATCACAATGGGGATTCTTCACCAGGAACACTATCATCAGTGGCGATCAAACGACAAAACAGCCGGAATAAGATGACACCTCAACAAGCAGCGGTTGCAATGGCGAATGGAATGATTGTTGCAAATATGGCAGCAGCAGTCAATCACAATGGACAAATCAAGACTCCGATGCAACTGGCGATGGAGACTGCTCAACAGAAACGGAAACATAATCAACAACAGCAACAACAACAGCAACAACAACAGCAACAACATATGGTGACATCTTCTAATTTGGGCCAGTCTGCCGTTGGAACATTCAATCATCCCTGATATCTGTCTTTTACTTCACCTTCTTCTTTATATCTGTGATACCATTAGTGCGCATCTTCGGCGGCGTACATTGTTTTACTATTTATTATGCATCTTTGCTTTACTCTTCTTCTCTTCCTTATTTATCATTTACCAGCATCATCACTCAATACCAACTCTCATTATCTGCTATTTGTAATTATCCTCATCATACATCAAGCTCACCGAAAAGATGGAATCATGAATGGTGTACATGCTATTCTTACCTTTTCTCTCCCCTAACTGTATATCCCCCCTCCTCTCTCTCTCTCTCTCGCTCTCTTTTACCCTATCAATTAGCATAGTTATCACCTATTCGATCATATCTTATATTCGTATGAAATAAATAATTACCTTGTATTATACTTTTATTGTTTATTTTGTCTCTCTATCATATATTTAGCCAGTTTGTTAGGCACATGATACCCAGCTGTCAATGCTTTATCCAGATTTCATTGAATGTCGATGACAAAGATAAATCCCACCGCGGGATTTAAAATGTAGTTGTATAAATTCGTTCATTTCTACCCTCTTCTTCTCCTTCCCCGCACTTTTTTTTTTTTATATACTTTTTTTATACACTTTACTCGAATCGTCAATGGCGTCTCAACAACCTCATAGACAAGCACGTAGGCGGTTGAAACTCTTGGGAAAGACTTTAACAGGGTCTGTTGATGGTTGGACTGATTCGGAAGACGAACTCTTCCAAGAAGGTAAATAAATGTCTTAAACAAGGATACCTTGATTAATCTGTAAAATTAACCTGATTGTTATTGATCTTATATAGTGAATATCAAATCAGTTAGAATCGGTGATGTTGTTATGCCAGTGGAACCGGCTCTGAATCCTGAACTTGTGCCAGAACATGAAGGTCCCCTTTACGACGATTCTCAGGTAATGAAAGCGACGATAACTATGCATGAACATGTTATCAAAACAACTCACGCTCTCCCTTTATCATTAATAGGAAATACTACGACATTTGCGATGGTAAAGTTTTACATTTAGTCATTTAAAAAAAAAAAAAAAAAAAAGAAAGTGGGGTCTTTGCTCATTACTCTTTCTCCCTTTATCGGTATAGGATGATGCAAAAAGATAAGGTAAAGTATAGAAAACACTTGATAGTCAAAAGACTACGGACTCTAACAAACTATATTATCGTCCTCATGTCATAACTAGCTTGGCCAAGATATTTTTTTGATTGGTCCCCCTGGCCCTCTACGACGAAACTTGGTAATGAAATATGCGGAAATGACCCAGCGGGAGTAAGTTATATATATGGAAAGAATGAAATAGGGTGAATAAAAAGACAAATTGATGGACTAACTAATGTAACTTTTTGTTTTTTCATAGAATCGAATATGTTGCTTTATCTAAGGATGTCACCGATGCCGATCTAAAGCAAAGACGAGAACTATCTGGTGGTACTTCGTTCTACGTGGATCAAGCAGCTGTCCGTGCGGCTATACATGGTCGTATTTTGGTCTTGGATGGTATTGAAAAGGCGGAAAGAAATGTGCTACCTATCTTGAACAATCTCTTGGAAAACCGTGAAATGTCTTTGGATGATGGTCGATTTTTGACAACGAAGGATATCAATGATGCTCAAGGTGACACAAAGTTTGAAAAGGTGGATAAGCGATTCTTGGTATTTGCTTTAGGTAAACACGACATGAGCATTTTTTTTTTTTGCACTGATAACTAACTAGCTTGATTCAACTACATTTTGTAGGTTTACCTGTACCTCCTTATGTTGGTTATCCTCTGGATCCTCCTTTACGCTCAAGATTCCAAAGTCGTGACATCAAAGCTCCAGGCTTCTCAAGCCAGGTGGATCATCTTTTGGCTCTCACAACAAATAAGGCTGCCAAACCATTATTGGAGAAGCTGGTGTCTATTAGTCTGGTACTCGGGCTTCAAGGTGACAAGTCTGCAGCTCGTGAAATCGATGTGCCTGAATTCCCAATCACTTTGAACAGTATCGCCAAACTCATTTCACTGTTACCAAATTTACATCCTCGATTCTTGATTGATTTGCTGTATCCTTATCCTTTGTTGCCTACTTGCGATCTCGAACAACTCGGGGTGATTGAATCTGCTTATCGTCGTTTTGGTGTAAAATCTGCTGTGGTGGAAGCTCATGAAGAAGCAAGACAAACATTCTCTGGCTATGTCTTGGAAAATTTGGAACAGAATCGACAACCATCCGTCTCTATTGATGCTTACAGTTACATCCACAGGGCTATTGCAACATTTTCTCATATCACTGATTCCCCGGTTGGTCTTCCTATCTTCTGTGGTCCTAATGAAAGCAATCCTGCCGAATTCTTTGTTGAAACACCCTATCACAAGGAAATATTTACCTCCATGGTTATTGTCCATGCTAGTGGTCAAGATATCTGCTTGATCGGTACTTATAAAGGTGTAGGGAAGTCTGCTTTGGTGCGTCATTGTAAGTATAGGAAAAGAAAAACAACTCACTCTGTGTACTATAGGATATGAATTCTAACATGCGACTTTTATTTATTAACTAGTTGCTCGTAAACTTGGTTATACCATTGACTATATTCCACTCTACCGTGATATGTCTTCAAGAGATCTACTCCAACGTCGATCTACAACTCCGACAGGTGACACGGTTTGGGAGGTAAAACAGAAAAATAGGGTTAAAGCATTGTGGTCGAACTCAATTATTGACCTCTTTTATTTATCTTGTAGAATTCTCTTTTGGTTGAAGCTGCAATTCATGGTCATTTGGCTGTTTTGGATGGTATTGAAGCTCTCTCATATGGTACTCTCAATACACTGCAACGTCTGGTGTCCGAACGTGAAACTCAACTACCTGATGGCACAAGATTAATCAACTCTCACCGATACGAAAAATTAATGAAGAAGAACAAATTCTCTGTGGAAGATCTGGAAAAGAAGAAGCTGGTGCCTATACATCCCTCATTCCGAATTATTGCCTTGGCTCGTGCTGCAACTAATGGTCAAAACGATGGAAAGGCCGGCTCTTGGTTGACTCCAGAAATTCTCTCCATGTTCCAATTCATTGTGGTGGATTCTTTACCCTCTGCCGAAGAACAGGAGGTCCTATCAAGTCTGTCACCTGGCGTAAACAATGACAAGCTCCGACAATTACTGAACTTTGCTCGACGCCTTCGTCGGGATACTGATGAAACCATCCGTATGTTATCAAGTGCTTTATCGACTCGCCAACTCATTCGTATCTGCCGCCGTCTGTCCTACTTTGACAATGAAAGTCTGTACAAGGCTGTCCACAAGGCTGCTCTATCTCGATTCATGCCTATTGTTGCTCGTCAAGCCCTCCATGACATTATGTTGGCCAACGGCATCTATCCACCAAAGAACGATGTCGATCCTGTGCAGGTAATAGAGAAAAACAAAATAGATACTGAAATGGTAATAACAAATTCTTCTTCTTGTCTATTCTTCTTAATATAGCTACAAATTCAAGTCCTTCCATCAAGAGAAAACGCTGAAAAGGTGCGTATTGGAAACATTGAAGAACCAGTATTCCAAGGTGGCGATCCAATGCTTATTCCAAATGTGGTATTCCATGAAAATCCTGCTCACACCGAAATTCTGATGGAAATGTTGAAAGACTATCAATTAGGTAAAGAAAAAAAGTGGATTGGCACAAACTATCGTAAATATGGACAAATCTCACTCTTTTTTCTTCTTCTCTATAGGTGACCATTTACTATTGATCGGTAATCAAGGTGTCGGGAAAAATAAGTTGGCCGATTACTTCCTTCAACTTCTTCAACTACCTCGAGAATACATCCAATTGCATCGTGACAGTACGGTCCAAAGCTTGACTACTACTCCGGCCATTCGTGAAGGTGTGCTCTTGTTTGAAGACTCTCCACTTGTAAAGGCTGTCAGAGATGGTAAAGCTACATATATATATATATATACAAAAGGAAAAGTTAATGGATACTAATATAATTGCCTCTTTTTATTTTATTTTTCTACAGGTACGATTCTGGTTGTCGATGAAGCTGACAAGGCCCCTACTTATGTCACAGCTGTCTTGAAAAGTTTGGTGGAAGATGGGCAAATGGTTCTTGGGGATGGTCGCCGTATTATCTCAAAGGAATCTGACATTCAAGACAACGACCGATATATCTTGGTGCATCCTAATTTCCGCATGCTTGTCCTTGCCAATCGTCCAGGTATGTTAAAACAAATCATTAAAATAAAATCTGACTCTGATCTCTGATCTCTGATCTCTGATCTCTTTTTATATTATTACTGTGCTGTAGGTTATCCCTTCCTTGGTAATGACTTCTACCGAGAAATTGGTGATGTCTTTAGTTGTCATGCTGTTGACAATCCCGATATGGACTCCGAGGTAACCCCCTCAATGGATTCATAACTTCATATGTATATACTAACTTTAATACCTTGTTTTCATTAGATGTTTTTACTCCGCAAATATGGCCCTAATGTTCCTGAAGACTTGTTGCGTAAACTCTCAAGTGCCTTCAGTGATCTCCGTAAATTGACTGATGAAGGGTAAGTTGACTGGTTATGTTTGTTACTAAAGGCAGAATACTCACCTTTTCTTTTTTTTTATCCACTAGATTGATCTCTTATCCTTATTCAACTCGTGAACTTGTCAACATTGTCCGTCACTTACAGGTAAAAATAGTTAACAAAAAAATATGCAATGATGCCAATGATCATTGAAACTATATGTCATACTCATTTTCACATATTGTTTTAATATCTTCATAATAGGATTATCCCGACGAAGGTATATCGAAGATCTTGCAAAATGTCTTTGATTTTGATCAGTACGACCAAGCATCCAAAGAACTTTTGATTGAAATCTTTGAAAAGCATGGAATTCCTATTGGTTTGGACTCCGAATTCAGTATGGCTCTTGGTGATATCATCGATCTCGGCGAACCCGTGTTGACTGAAAAATGGACTCGTGTGAACAAAAACCAACAACACTCCAAGGTGGAAGTCGCTGAAATTGCTATTCGTGGTGGCTGGGATTTGGATATGGACAAGAAATGGCGCGATCTGGATCGAAAGGAAGGACGATCAACTGTTTTCTCGGAACAACTTTACACATTCGACGTGCCTACCCGAGGTGAAGCTCTTGATATTGCAGCAGCCGATGATGGCACTTTGTTTGCTGTAACAACCAGTCCGGTGACATTACATCGTATCGAACCTCGACATCAAAAGGTGGACAGCTTGGATCTTTACGAATACTTCCCTCTACAACGGTCGCCTCCTCGTCTTCGCATTGCAATGATCAATGGTGAACAAGGCCAACTCAAGTACGTGGCGTTACACAATCCATCGAACAATGAACTACTCTGCTGTGACTTTAACAAAAAGACTGTGGTGTCTGTGGTTATCCGTGGTTTAGAACCTGTCAAATCTATCATGTGCAACAATCTTAGTGGGTCTGGTATTCTTGTCTTTTATCAAAAAGATTTGGACACTGTTGCCGTTTTGGACTTTAATTCTACCAAACAATACACCATCAAGTTACCCGCTCGTATCAATCATCTCTTTGTGGCTGAAACTGGACTATGGATTGCCCGTGGAAGTCGCGATGGAAATACATACGCTATCTACAGCTCTGGAGATGGAAATGTACCGACTGTTATGGAAACTATTCAAGTTATGGGTCAAAATGGGCATGCTGTAGACGAAATTGCAGATGTCTTCAATGCACATGGTGATCAAGATGCTTCTCTGCGAATCTTACAACACACAAAGGCTAATCGATTCGGATCTATTGCACAAGGTTGGTCGGCAAAACAATTCTTAAATGGACCTGGTGTCATTGATATCGCTACTTACTTTGATGCTAGCCGTGCTAATGCAGAAATGCCTGCCAAGATATTTGGATCTGCTCTCTATCTAAAACATACCCAACAATTAGCCATCATTCAACCTTCATTAAATGGACGACCCGAAAGCACTTTGGACTTGCTGAACCCCCAATCAAATCAAGTCTGGCGTATTCGATTACCTCTGTCAAATCTAGGTGATGACTCTGGTGATATCCACAGTGTAACCGCACTGTCGCATTTCCAAGTCGAACGATCCGTGGCCACTATGTGTGAACTTTCCAATGGTCATCTTGTCACTATGGATAATGTTGGTACTGTCCGTGTCTTCCAGGTTAGCGCTAAGGACCTGTATCAATCTGCCACAACCTGGAAACAAATGGTGGGTGTGGATCAAAAGGTACTATCCGTAATCTACGAATCAGATAAGGTAAGTGGAAAGAAGGGAAAAAGAAAAAAGAAAAAAGAAAAAAAGCAGACAGTCAATCATTCTAACTTTTGCATCAAATATCTTTATCTAGAAATCTGATGATCAAAGCGACGGCCAAGGCAATCATGGCTCTGATGGTGAAGGAAGCGACAAGTGCGACGGTGGTGATGGAAAAGGATCTGGTGGTAATCAAGGAACTGGCGACGGTGATGGTGGTCAAGGTGGCGGTAGCGGCGGCGGCGGCGGCTTCAATGGCAGTGGCGGCCGCGATAACGAAAATGGTCGTGAAGAAGCAACCTTTGAAGATATCAACAACTTGAAACTGGTAAGTTAGCTTTGTATATTGTAGCCTTTGTGGATTACCTCTAATTTTCTCTCTCTACTTTTTTTTTTTTGTCTTTTTAGAAAATAGCTGGCGATGTACCTGAAGAAATATCTGAAGCTAAAAAGTATGTATTACTTCACCTATCTTAGAATCGATAACAAACTAATCTTTTTTTTTTTTTTCTTTTTTAACTAGGGAAATGCACGACAATGCTATGGAAAAGATGCTCAGTAAAATTGAAATGAATCGTGCAGATTATGATGTAAGTAAATTGAATAGGGAAATGAAAGAAGGGGATAGTCGACTCATCACTTTTTCACATCTTATATTGATATATTTTGCTAGATCTTCCAAACCTACATGGAAAATATCCGCCGAGAAGTCCGTGAACTTCGTGTCATCTTGGAAAGTGTCGAAGCAAAAAACAAGGAACGTGTGTGGTTGAAGAATCAAGCATCTGGTGATTTGGATGATACAAAGATGTAAGTACAAACATTATAAAGCTACGATTAATAACTTTTTACTTTTTAACTAATAGCATCGAAGGCTTGACTGGTGAACGGGCCATATACAAGAAACGTGGTGATGATGATCCCGAAATCGGTTTATTCCAAGACAAACCTAAACGGATGAACTTTGTGTTTGATTTATCTGCAAGGTAAGATGAACATACGGAAGCTAATAAGAAACGTTACTAATAGGTGGTGACATTCTTTTGGTTTTGATCACATAGTATGTACCGATTCAACACCCACGATCGCCGCTTGGAACGCTCAATGGAAGTTGCACTAATGTTGATGGAAGCCTTCCGAGGATTTGAACACAAATTTGCATATCGCATCGTTGGCCATAGTGGTGATAGTGCCAACATCGAATTTGTCAAGCCCGGAAACTACCCCAAGACTGAAAAAGAAGAATTTGAAATCATCAGCAAGATGCGTGCTCATTCTCAATACTGCCTTAGTGGAGGTAAAACTATGAAGATGGATTTGGGAAACCATGATTGTCACCAATATGCTCTCTAACCAACTTGATTTACATAATAGACAACACTCTTGGTGCGGCTGCTCACTCCGTTAAAGAAATCGTTACCGAAGATGGAGATGATTACTTTGTGGTCATTTTGTCTGATGCCAATATTGCTCAATACAATATCCATCCCAAGGACATTGCACGTGGTAAGTCAATACATCAAAAGTGGAAACTAGCGGGTTGATGATAGTCAACTTTTAACTTTTATTGACCTTCTTACTCTTATCGTTTATTAGTTCTCAAATCGGACGATCGTGTTACTGCCCAGATGATTTTCATTGGCTCCATTCAGGATCAAGCAGAACAGTAAGTTTGTTACTAGCAAAAAGAAGGGAATGCTTCTATTACTATTTATGGACTGACTAATCTACTTTTTTTTTTTTTTTTTTGCTTAGATTAAAAGCAGCACTTGGAAGTCATGCCCACATGTGCGTGGAAAACAAGGAACTACCCAAGATCATGAAGTCACTCTTCTTGGCATCAATGGTGAAATAGATTAGAATAGATTATCATTATTAGCGTTACTTTATTGGCATTACCCTGTTTATACTTTATATTTATAATGGTTTATTAGATACACCCAAAGATTTAACTTGTCTTCCAATAAAAATCAAATTTGACATAATACAGTACTTTTTTTTTGCCTTGATATGTTACACACAACGCCGGCTTACTACATCATGGTGGGATTTGAAATATTGATTTGCATGAATTTGGAGATGTTACTATATATTTGATAAAAATATAAAAAAAAGTCTATTCAATAACCATTATCTTTTGTCTTTGTCTCTGATATGATACTTTGTTATGAAAGAAAAGACGATACAAACAGAACTGCGGTTTGAACCTTGGGCTTCGTTATGCATGAATACCCTCATTCACAAGTTGGACGAGCCTTTCCCGTCCCCCCAGAAATCACGTAATTTGAAACCCAACCAGACTTGAAAATGAGTGCCGTTAAATTGCCTGAACAAAAAGATGCACTCCCCAACAAGCACCCCCACCCTGTATCAAAACACAAATCTCATTCTACATCCTTTTTTATTTCATTACAAAAGTCATGTCGTAGAACAAAAATTGACACACAAGACAAAACTTGGTTCAAACCCCGCTTACTTTCGCCTGGAATCTTAAGAGGACTCTACTGCCTCAATGAACAAGTGATGCTAAAGATAAAAAAGACCATGTGCATTTCTTAGCCTATTTCCAACAAAGTTTACTTAATGGTCATTGTACCAAGTCCACTGTATAGAGTAGTATAGCCTCAAGATCGTTTTACCCTGACTTTTGTAAAAGAAAAAGTTGCAGAATGAGAAATTGACACACAAGACAAAACTTGGTTCAAACCCCGCTTACTTTCGCCTGGAATCTTAAGAGATCTCTACTGCCTCAATGAACAAGTGATGCTAATGACAAAAGTGACCTTGAGTATTCCTTAGCCTATTTCCAACAAAGTTTACATAATGGCCAATGTACCAAGTTCTTGGGGGTGCTTGTTGGGGAGTGCATCTTTTTGTTCAGGCAATTTAACGGCACTCATTTTCAAGTCTGGCTGGGTTTCAAATTACTTGATTTCTGGAGGACGGGAAAGGCTCGTGAAGTTGGAGCGGAATTCTAATTTTTCGTCGATCAGGGCAAACTTTAGCCCTAGTGGCTTCCTATAGGCTTCATCTCATTAATGCGAACTATGATGGCCAATGTCCTGTATAAGATTGTTATAATTTGTGACAATGCATGGGTTTGGATCCTCTGATTTTTTCTTTTTCACACCATATAAAAGAGCTTTTTAAATTCTTTTCAGTTTTCCTTGAGGATGCGCACCCCTTTAACAAATAACTACAACCTGTCAGTCAATTCTTGGATGAGAATATGGCTGGCACCCCTCCTTTGAGAGGGATGGGTACGGGGCTGCGGCCAACAGTAAGTGAAAAATAAAAGGAAACCCACATACTTCCCACATAATATTAACTGATATTTCATCCTCCGCTTATTCGACGAAAAATTCAAGTTACCCATGTGAGTGTAGATCCTCTGTTTGTTTTCGTCTGGTGATAAGCCATAGTATACAAATAAATACATACAAATGTATATATTGACCATGAATTCAAATCTATTTCATTTAAAGTTTGTTTGAACCAGCATTGTAAAAAGGCAATATGAGACTGGAGATATCATTTTTTATTATTGTTTAAATATTAAAGATTTGTAAGGGGCCAATAAAGGGATGGGAATATAATGTGTCAAACTAATTCTACTTGGACATTGTTATAAGGGATCAATATGCAGATGCCAGGGCATGTTTTCGTGGTTCGGAGACGGCATGTACAGTTCCATCAGCAAGTCGTCGGACACTTTGTACTCCAGATAAGTTGATTTTGCGATCCAAGTGATATATCTATAAGAAAATTGTTAAGCTTTTTTTTAAAAAATCACATTTGTTTTTACCTCATGATGTCGAGATTTCAATAATCTCGTGAGATTGGCATCAAAACTTTTTTCGATACCAAGAGCATTAGGCATCAGTTGATGGTGTAGACGAGGAGTTGCCACAGCTTCATAAAGATCCATGTTGTAGTCCAAAACATTTGTCAAAACCTAATTGATTTGCAAAAAAAAAAAGGGGGGGAGAGGGTTAAACCGAGTTTATTGTTTGATACAGCTTTAATTATCACATACCGAGACGACAGATGTCGGAATTTGTGATCCGCCCGATCCACCAAGTGCCATGAAGAATCGCCCATCACTTTCAACTATAACAGGTGTAATCGAAGATTGCGCTCGTTTTCCTGGAGCTATTGAGTAAAAAAAAAAAAAAAAAAAATGCGTGTTATTCCCTAGTATTCCACCATCATGCGGTTTTTTTTTTCTTACCAAGGTAGTTGCTAACAGAAGGTGTATAGCCGAAAAAGTTTGGAACGCCAGGAATAGAGAAATCGTCCAATCCATTGTTGAAAACTATTCCAGTTACTGGATCCATTACGCGTGAGCCAAAGTGGTGGTTGAGAGTTGTTGTCATGGATACTACGCCATCGTGCTGATCGACTATAGACATGTGCATTGTGCCGTGGTTTTCATTTGTATCATACTTGGGTTGGTAATATTCGGAAGGATGTGTCGTATTCTATAAGTAAGATCAAAAAGAATGTTTGTTAGTTAAACCATTGTACCTACCTAATTTTATCCATCCCTTTTGCTATTAATACCACCATATTTACATCTGAGATTTTGACTCGCACCTGAGATGCCCATTCTTTTGAGATGATTTCTTGATACCGGTCTTGTGAATGAGAATTAAAGTCAGGATCGCCTAATTCGGTACGGAAAGCATTGCCAAACTTCATAGCTTCCACCAATCGATGTAGATTGAGTCCAATCCGGCCGAGTGATCCCAGATTATACCGTTCTAAAATGTTGAGCATGCTGATAAGAATAGGGCCACTAGTAGGAGCAGATGCAGTGGTGACTTTTTTGCCATGGTAGTATGTATGGATGGTGGGTCGAATTTTCGGTCGATAGTCTTGTAAATCTTTTAACGTGATGATTCCTCCGGCGTTTTGTATCGTTTTGACAGTCGATTCGGCGATGGGTCCCTACAAATAGATGCAATGTTAACAAAAGGAGATTGTGAAAAAAAAAAAAAAAAAAAAAAAAAAAAAAGTCGTAGGTTGATTGTATTACCGTATAAAAAGCATCCGCGCCTTCTTTTGCAATAGTCTCCAATGTTTTTGCAAGAGCAGGTCGTTTAAGTATATCCCCAGGTTGAGCTAGTGTACCAGAAGGAGCATATATTTTACTGTATTCGGGGTCCTCGAGGATCCAACTTTCGCAAATCTACAAATTAAGATGAGAATGTTAGTATCATATATCAGCCATGGTTTATAAAAAGAACATGCCAAAAGATCTTCATACAAGTAGGGAGTGGCTCTAAATCCATCTCTTGCTAGTTTGATGGCAGGTGGAAAGAGTTGAGACCAGGGTAAAGCACCGTGCCTAGATCCACCAAAAAAAAAAAAAAAAAAAAAAAAAAAAAAAAAAAAAAAAAAAAAAAGCGTAGCATGAAAAGATTAGGTAAACTGTTATCGTTTTTAGTCACCATCGTTTCATTACCTTTTGTGAGCCAGTTCGAATCCCCTAAGATCACCACTGAGAGATGTTATATAAAGGATAAACAAAAGTCAGTACCCATTATGTCTAACATTTGTTTTGTACTTACGGAATTCCAATAGATAAACCACCAAATTTGGTCAAAGATGGGTTTTTCACAAACATGTTTTGATACGTTGCTTGAGGCGCTTTATCCCTAAAATCAATGAATTCGTATGTCCCATTGGGAGACCTGATTAGCATAAATCCGCCACTACAAATAGATATAAAAGTGATTAGTGATTCCAGTACTAGCCCAGTTTGTTGCCACAACACAATATGAGGAATCCCATTAGTTCCAAGAGGCACGCCGTCTATATATCTTTTAGACTTACCCTCCAATACCTATCAACATTAATCGTTTGCCCCACCCCAAAATTAAAAAAGAAAACCAAGTTAGTATAACAAAAATATCATTTATTCGGTTCTTACCGGTAGCAAAACCGTGCATGACGCCGATACAAAGGGCAGAGGCAATGGCTGCATCCACAGCGGTTCCACCCTGCTTCAATACTAATACACATATATATTACCCCCCCCCACAACAATAAAGAGTGAGTTACTGTTTCAGTCTACAAGTAGTGGATGTTTGTTTTTTTTTGTATCAACTTACTTCCTGTGCCCACATCAGAGCATTCTTGAGTTTCAACCGCAACACCACCATGAGATCCTTCCATAATCCTGCCTTGAAAAGGTAGCTGTTTTCCCAAGTGTTGTGTGTTCATTTTGGTCTTGAGGTCGTTTGTAGGATTCCTTCGTTTGTAGATCTCCAATATCGAAAAGGAGTAAGTCAAGTTAAGCCAAAGTAGGAGGAGTAACAACAAGCTTCCAAACAGCACCAAGTAGCGTTCCATTCCCAAATAGCGACTACACAGACGTTTTTGATGTCGTCCATAGCCATTAGAGTAAAGATGATGTTGATGATAGGGCAACCGTTGGTCGGAGTGAGTCTTACGGGGGTTGCACCTGGAGCGATCTTTTTCAAGTAAACCGCCATGTTCAACATTAGCTGCTGTGAAGTAAATCATTAAACGTGTTTGGTATATAAAAAAAGGTATGTCAAATGGGTAAAAGAATAAAAGCAGATCTATAAGATTGAATTCGAAAGAAGAAGAGAAAAAAAAAAAGTGAGACGCCAAAAAGATCAATGTCGGGCTTTTAAATATGCGCCATCCAAAAAAGGGGAGCATATTGTGACACTCGAGACAAACATAAAGGGGGGAAGATCAACAAGGAGAAAAAGTAGAAAATAGAATCCACCATCATATTTGAAGTTTGTGAATTTTAATGAGCATCCTCTTATTCTAAACCACCTATTCATCCACTTGTATCATGATTTTCCATGACGCATAAGGCAAACGCCGATGGTTAGTACCCGCATCACACTTCCAAATGTATTGAATTAAGCATAAAGCAACTTTTCAAAATGCTACTCTGTAACACATATTTGAAATGCATTGTATAGCATATTTATATAATAACGATCACAGTCAAGAAAGCGGAAAGTGTATTCTTATTGCCTTCTTGATCATGTAGGATGGGAGTCTGAGCGGGATTTCAATATCAACAATTGGATTATATTTATACTTCCAAGGAAGTGAATAAGGTTAACATCATATGTTACTGTTTGCCAGAGATGCGTTAATGTTTCTACTTTGACGCAGGCGATTATCCTACGTAGACTCAATGCATATTGCCATACGCACTAGGATACCGAGTAAAGAAAGCGTAAGCCTGACTAGTAGAAACGTTCATGCGACAAGTTTTTTTCTTTCTTTCTTTTTTTTTTTCACAAGGATGGCATTATGTATTATGACATGCTTTTCTGAAATAGATCCAAAAGGCTATTCTATGTAGAAATCAGTATTTATATTCACATGCTAATAAATAAGCCAAAGCAAAAACGATCGGTCGATGAAATTCATGCAAAACGAATCTATTTTGGTAACGTGATAGAAAATAGCTTTGAAATCCCGATCAAGTGGCCAATAGGGTCTTGTCCCGCTTCAGTCAACAACCATAAAATGACATGATCATCTTTTACATGTACAACTGGTATGGGAATATAGATACACATAATGACAGAATAGCACAATTACACAATGAAATCACAGATTCCACTTTGTGAAGCAAACAATAAACAAATGTGTTGGATGGAGTAGACATATATATATTTTATTTCAAACAAAAGTATCATATACTGAAGAAGAGGAAGGGTATAACAATATAATCAAAAAATATAAAACAAGAACAAAGAGGGAATAATTACAATGTGATGATAACTAGATATATATAACAAAGAAGGTCCACATGTTCCCCCCATAAATACACAAGCGCCAGGCCCTAAACCATCGATCCATCCACTTCATATGTCGCAATAATCCTTCGATCCGCTGTTCGACAACGTACCATCCAGTTTCCATTAGGTAGTTTGAGATAAAACATAGAGTAGCCTTGATCAGTCTTTCCAAATACATGTGCAGGTGGGTGGTTTGCTGGTATCGCTGCTGTTGTATCGGGATCAGATAGGTTTGTAAAAGAATAAGTCCTAGAGTCAGAGTCAGAAGAGGTTGAGGTAATGGAGTTATCAAGAGGTGTAATGGATCCTTTTCGTAATGGTGACAAATGACCCAATCGCCAAATAGATCGTTGCTTGAGGCATTTGGTTCCGGGACTTGATAGAGTAAAACTCGAGTCGTGGTTGTCAGTCGTGTTGAAGGTTGGTAATGAGAGAAGCATTTGCAGTAAGAGAGAGAGAGAGAAAAGGGAAAGGAAAATTTTGAAACAGGTTTGATTCCCCTTTTTATGTTTTCAGCTTTTTCGAGAAAACTCCGCTTCATCCACTTTCACCGCCACAGAATTCTTTGAATCATGCAATGCTTAGCATTAACCAAAAGGGATAGAAAGAGGCCGGAAACGTCAACATAGAATTAATAATCTATGAGAAGTTAGAATTGTTTATCAACGAAAACGGCCCGAGAGCATTAAGCGGATTAATATGACCCGTGTTACACAGACCGGGTAAAACAACACGTTGTCCCTTCAAGTATTAAACAACGAATTAAAAAAGATAACTTGTTATTTTTATTGAGTGGTTAATGAATACAAGGTGAATAATAATATGTATATAAACTAGTGAGGCTAAAATAAAGGGGGAGGAGGGATAATATACAAAGAAGGTATGTACTAGTTGTATACGTGAGAAATTGTACAGATGTAGGGAGGAGTGGGGGGGGAGAGAGAGAATCTATTTACAGTTGGATGGTGACCGATTTCTTTTTCTTTTCTTGGTGAGTAGATGGTGGTGCGGTTGATGATATGTCACCGTCAGTATCAATTTCATTGTCGTCAATGTTGTCCAATTCCATATTGTTGTCAGATACAAAGGCGTCCACATTTTCGTCTTCGTCATCATTGTTTCCATTTTCATCACATTCCTCGTCGTCATCATCGTCGTCTTCTTCTTCTTCATCGTCTTCTTCTTCTTCGTCAACCCATTCAACAAATTTCCTAGTCACATCGCGCAATTGATCGGTGACACAATCGTGATGCTGCTGTTGATCCAATTTGTCGTTCAATAATACTGGTGATTGAAATGTGGTAGGTAAAGTATGCCACCAAGTTGTTACCGCATCGCCATCGACAATATCGTATTTGTATAGCATGACGAGTAACCGATGGAAGTTTTGTACAATGTATTGGATATCTTGACAAGTCGCTGTATCCTCCTTGCTGTGATGGTGTAGACGGCATTCCGCTTGGTGTAAAAACTGGTATTGGTCTTCGTCGTTGTGTACATATCGTTCCAAGATTGCCTTCCAAAAGTGTAAAAAGACATCCTGGACTCGAGTTGCCATTAAACGAGCTACACAGGTCCCCTTATCTTCGGTCGAGGTCGGTGTTGAATGTATCGTGTCACAGAGCCACCCTAGAAATGCATCCGCCAATGTCCGTAATACCCGATCAGGTGATGGATCGTATTTCAGCATCAAGTCGTCGAATTCTAGATTGGCACGTGCACTGGTCAGGTTGGAAACCAGCGCCTGTCGTAAATAGGATACCGCCAAATCTTCAAATCGATCGTCTACATTTCCATGGCTATCATCGTCATCATCATCGTCATTGTCATTGTTAGTTTTATCGTAATCATTTGTATCTTGCTGGTAGATCGAAAATGTTATTGTATCGTTGGTATCATATTTGGTAGTATCATTAATGTCGTACTGTTGCTGTTGCTGTTGATTATTATTATTATTGTCCTGTTTATTTTGGTGTTCATCAGTTCCAAAAAACAAGAGTGGGCTTTTGTAGCTAGTCAAAGGTGTAGTGTTGTGTTCGTTGGTGATACTGTCAAGTCGTGATCGAAGTGCAACAAGTTCATCTTGTTGATCCAGAATCTCCATTTCCAATTGGGTATGTTGATCAATCGAGTCTTCAAAGTATTTCCTATGTACTTGTTCAGCAATTTGTCGAGATTCCCTTTCGTGACGAAGATCTTCTTTGAGGATGTTGATGCTATTGTGAAGATTGGTGTTTTCAGAGCGAAGCCGTCGTATTTCCCGGATGAGTCGTCCATAAGATTGCTTTTTTGGTTTTGGCTTGGGTTGTTGATGATGTGGTGGTGGTAAAGTGGTGTC
This sequence comes from Chlamydoabsidia padenii, assembly GCA_025330725.1. Classification (NCBI taxonomy): domain Eukaryota; kingdom Fungi; phylum Mucoromycota; class Mucoromycetes; order Mucorales; family Cunninghamellaceae; genus Chlamydoabsidia; species Chlamydoabsidia padenii. Next base: position 1,041,019 of record JAIWND010000005.1, on the reverse strand, counting down.
GGAAACAGATGAATTAGATGAATCGAGGGATGAGTAGTCATCTTCAATGGAGAGTGAAGGGTAGTGCTGATGATGATCCATTCCTTCGTTAGAGTCGTATTGGTGACGAAGCATATCTACTGCAGACATTTTATAGAATCGATTAAAAGGATCTAATATAGCAAAGGATCGGTAAGTTCTTCTGCATGAATTTTTCATTTTGGTTTCATTTATGATTAAATGACGCATCAATCATTCTTTATTACCTATTTTTCTTGTGTTTGGAAGACAATGACTGGTTGTAGTGATGGGTTTAATGACTGGACTTGTTCCAAATAGAATATGCTGAGTTGTGGTGGTTGAGTGGTGATTGTTGGTAGCTATTATGCCACCAGAAATGTCAACAATGGAGAGAGGCATTGGCATTATTTGTGATAGTTGTAAAGAGAGGGGCTACATTATAAAAACAAAATATATAAAAAAAGAAGGAGAAGGTTAGCATAACTTGAGTGTGTGATAATCCATTATCTTGGCTTAAATTTGGAGGTGATCTACTTACTGTAAGGGTAAAACAGTGTAAGACTGAAGATCTATTGATTCAGCTTTTTACTTTTCAAATAGTTGGAATAAGAATAAGATGACAAATAGAGGTCCAAAGAAGAGAAGAGAGATATTTGATATTTGAGCGATTTATAATGTCGTCGAAGGTTGGAAATAGGGAGAAGAAAAGAGAAAAAGAAGGCGGGTTTTGAAAAAGGATTTTACTTTTTATTTTTTGAGGTTTCAAGGAAGAGATGACTCATCATTAAAGTACCGCTTAACAATGGGCTTTTTTTTTTTTCATTTTTCATATGTGAAGCGACTATAAAGACACACTTTTTACCCTTTAAAAGAAGTGACCTATCCATGTCAGTTTGTCCCGAACAGGTATAATGACGTCAAAGTGACACCACTCATATCTTATTGCGGGGGGGGGTTGGATGATTTGAGCAAAGAGTCTAAAATTGAAGATACAGCCCTAAAGCAATCTATGATGTTCCTTTCCCTTACTTGTTGTTCAAAAGGTAAGTTTAAAAGGAAACGAACGTTCTTGAAATCTTTACTCCGTATATGTGTGGGTTGCATAAACCGCAGGCGCTTATTTTTCGGTGCGGGATTTAAACTATTTAATCCCGCTGGCTAAAATAAATGGCTTACTCACCATCAAAAATTGATAATGGCTGACCGACTCATAAACTCTTCTCTTATTGATGTTTGCTTTAACAATGAAATGATATCTTTGATTGTTTTGCAAAGTCTTAAAATGGTTTGTTTTGGGTCGCATTACGGTATGCTCATCTATCTGCCTGCAAGCTGATGGCTCCCGGTTCCTCATGATCGTCAAATGAGTCTTGGCATAGCTGTATACTTTATATATCTGCTTGTATCTTCTTTTTTTTGAATAACTTGTATATGATAATAAAGAATTGCTAGCAGTTTGGTCAACCTTTTAATGTCATCCTTTTACAAAAAAAAAAAAACTTACCGTCGGTCATCTGACTAATAATCCGTTTTTGTTTTATTTAAGAAAGTGTGATCACAAGCATGATCTCTGATAAGTCTCAACATTGGATGATAGTTTCAATGTTGTGTTTGGAGTGGGTATTTACTTATCTTGTCTGAAAAGAATAAAAGGGCAAATGGGCTATCATGAATGATAGGCGCAGCTTTAAAATTTGCACGGCTGCATGAGGTTTTATATATTTAAAACGCCGCTCGGAAAGGGCGAACAAAGAATAAAAAAGAAAGCCTTGACTTTCTTTTTCTTTCCGTTGTCCCATTCTAATTCATCTTTCCCACCCACTCTTTTTCCTATCTTGTCTTTTTATGAACATATATATGGAATCAAGACTATTATGTAGGGCCAAAGCTCTTTATCCTTATACTGCCAACGATGGATCTTCTATCAGTTTTAAACAAGGTGATATTCTTGAAGTACTTGCACAATTACCTTCCGGCTGGTGGGACGGGCTGTAAGTTCCAAACAATTGACAATGTTATTTAAACTAACCAATTTTTTTTTTTTAGGTGTAATGGTAGACGGGGCTGGTTTCCTAGTAATTATGTGGAAATTATTGAAGTCTACGTTGACAGCGAACCAACAAGATTCAGGTGGTCCAGCCAACAGCAATCCTCTGTCGATTCAAGTGCAACCTTTGTAAGTCTACTTAAAAGTAAATGGCGTCTTGACTATTGAATACTCATTTTGAACTTCTTCTTCCGTGGGTGTATAGAACTCGGAATTGACCTCTGACAATTATTCTCAAGATAGTAGTGCATTCCGGCCAACTTACTCTCAACAAAGCAGCAGGCCAATGACTCTTCTTTTTGACGATCAATTGGAACAAGATACACCTGAATCAACAACTCCTTCCTCCAGCTGGACTATCGAAAGACCTAAAGATGGAAACTCGGCGTACTACTATCATGATCAGCACACGGGGGAAATGGTCCAAGCAGATTCGGAAAATGCTTCTCCAATGGACGACTATGATGATGACGATGATACCAGCACCTATGATACAGAAATCAATGACGACATACTCTCACCCAATAATTCATCTTATGACCTTTTGGATTTTGGTGGACATCGACATTATTCATCTGGATCACCTATAACCGATACCGAAAGCAACAGTGGGGGTAGTCATAACGACAGTGGATACAACAATGATAATGGGAACAGAAATGGTGGTGATTGGGTCAACAGCAATAACAACATTGGACAATCAAAAAAGGTAAGGAAAAACTGTTGTCACAACTTGTATACTCGCAAATCATCACATCTTCCTAGACTAACATCGCATTTATTATTGAATTCTTTTAGCTACCGAGTCCTTGGATCAAGAAATATGTAGGTCAAAATGGTGTATGCTATTACAATTTGGAAACTCATGAAGTCGCTTGGGATATCAATGACATTGAGGGTACTACAGGAATGGTAAGTCATTATTATCGGCAGTGAATACAATGTGGACCATCGATTTAATCCATTTTTTTTTTTATAGATGCGAAACAAATCACCATCAACCACCACTACTACAACATCATCACCTTCATCATCATCATCACCATCATCGCCAAATAAACTGCAACCAAATTTAATGAAACCTCAATCAAAATCACCAGCGCAGGCAATGTCCATCAGAAGTAAGCCAATCATCAACACACAAGAACAATTGACATGGAAAAAACTCTCGGTACACATCTCCTTGGCTATTCACAATTTTAATATTGCGACGCGTAATGCAACTTCCCGGGCATTCGAACTTTATGCAGAATCAATTGTGGACGCCATCCGATTCATGTTGATGGCTTCGGGAACGGTGGACAAGGACTCTATCTATTTACGAACAAACACTGCTCTTCGGACTCATCATCGCACCATGATGGCAACTCTTTCAAAACTCATATTATCTAGCCATGCTTGCGTTTACAACCCAATGGACAACATCAACAAAATGCTTTCCGACAGCAACGAACTATTGATGGCAGCACGGAACTTTATCAGCACTGGGGAAGCTATACCAATACCTGTACAGCATATAGAACCTCAACTGCAGTTACACAAACCCTCAACGATAGTGACATTTAATCCATCATCACCATTATTGTCAACTCTATCTTCATCCTCTAGCAAGGCCAAACAACCACACCATATTCTTGACGCCAACCTTGCAGAAACTATTGAAATTCACGGTGATAGTCTCAACGAATGCATTGATGGGATGATCAGCAGTATCACGGCATATAAACAACGGATCCAATGTCAGGCAGCACCATCAATATCAACAGATCAGAAAAACCCAACTATGGATTCATCACGATCATCACTATCAGCCCTCCTTTTTACGCAATTCCGTAACTTTAGTAATCAATCTGGACAGTATTTGGCCATCTTCGATACTATTGACTTTACTGGATTCCAATCACCTGAAGTGGTTGAGCTCGACTATTTGCGACAAAAGATCTATCAAGGCGTGGGTGATCTCCTCTACAAGCTACAAGTACTAACAGATGAAGATGTACCTTTGGATGGCACTGTTGGTATACTGGTACAAGATGGGAATGAAATCAAATCAACAATATCTGGTATATGTAATTGTGTCGATGCACTTGCTTTTGATCCTTCTCTTCGACAACAACAAACTGGTGGTAATGATATCCCTGAAGCTTTTATGTTTGGTGCAACGGATTCGCCTCAGCCTAGTGTGGGTGACAGCAGCAGCATCAGTGTCAGCATCAGCAATTATAGTAGCAATCATAGTAGCAATAGCATCAACGACGATACCAGCAATACAACCATGGATTTACAAGTAAAAAGGGACTCTGCACAGGAATCATCAAAAACAAGGACAAGTTTTAGCTCCTCACATCGATACTCAACTCCCAGCTTAATGACCCCCGGTACTCAAGACGGCTTATCATCCATCCAACGACTGTCAACAACCTCGCCTGATCATGCTCGCCAATCGAATGCCAAACTCAAAAAGTTTTTTGGTGATGACGTACCTGAACAAATTACACCAAAGTCACCATCCTTGGCAGATCAAGCCTCAGCTACGGTAGCCGGTGGACCTCCAAATGTGGCAATGGAGCTTGCGGCGGGAAGCGACCCTAAAAAAGAAGAAGAACGACCTTGGTATCTACAATACGACTACAAGCCAAATGAAATTGTATTCAACATGGAAGGATCGGTTAAAGGTGGTACTCTACGAGCTCTTGTGGTCCGATTGACATTGCACGATTACTCTGATATGAACTTTATCAATACTTTTTTACTCACCTATCGATCTTTTTGCTCGTCAATGGAACTACTGACTTTATTGGAACAACGATACACACGACCACCTCCTGAAGGACTGACGGATCAAGAGCTGGACATTTGGATGAACAAGAAACTCAAGGTAATTCGGCTACGGGTGTTTAATGTGCTGAAGAATTGGTTGGAACAATACTACAACGAGGACGATCATGTGATTCTGGATGAACTCTTACAATTTACAACCACGGAAATACGGAGCACTCTCCGGTTCTCGGCGGAACAATTGGAAAGACTGATTCGGAAACGTCTAGAAGCTACAGGGGATGGACTGAAGAAAATGGTGCTCACTTTACATACCGCTCCACCTGTGCCGATATTACCTCGCAACCGAAAGAAATTTCGACTACTCGACATTGATCCGTTGGAGTTGGCTCGACAATTGACAATCATGGATTTCAAACTATACAGTCTGATTCGACCGGTGGAATGTTTAAACAAGGTTTGGTCCAAGGAGGCTGTGTGGACGGATGGACACTTGCATCAACATGTACCTGCTGCTAACATTCGAGCATCCATCGAATATTGCAATCAAGTCACGTCCTGGGTTTCGGGTGCGATTCTTAGCCAGTTGGAAGTGAAGAAACGGGTGACGCTGATCAAACATTGGGTGCAAATTGCCGAACGGTGCCGACAACTCAACAATTTTAACACATGCATGGCTATCCTATCGGCCTTTGATAACAGTGCGGTGGGTCGACTGAAACGGACGTGGGAAATGGTTGGTGCCCGTACGAACCAGACCTTGTCTCAGATCCGGAAACTCTTGAACGCCAATCGCAACTTTATGGAATACCGCGCCATCATCCACTCTGTCAACCCGCCTTGTATTCCTTTTTTGGGCATCTATCTACAGGACCTCACATTTATCGAGGATGGTAATTCGGACTTTTTGAAAACGTCCAAGGATTTGATCAACTTTGCTAAACGTGCCAAAACTGCCGAAGTCATCCGCGAAATCCAGCAATACCAGTCTACTCATTATCAACTCACACCAGTTGATGAAATTCAGGTCTTTATTCAAAACAATCTCCAAAGCACACGGGATGAAGAACAGCTTTACAATGAAAGCTTGAAATTGGAACCAAGGTAATATATATAGATAGAAAGAATTACATCATATTCAATTAACCTTTTTTTTTTTTTGGTGGTGTGTTAGGGAACGAGAAGACGAAAAGATCACTCGACTACTACAGGAATCGGGATTCCTATGATAGACTACCTCTTCCCTTTATGATTAATCAAGCATTTCCTATTGATACCCTTTCCCCATAGCCATTAGTATACTTTTTAGTAATACCACACTACCTTTTAAATATCTATACTTCTAGTCATTTACAATCCCCTTCTTTAGTGTAATAATTAGCCATTATATACTATATGCAAACCACCATTTGATACTATTAACTCAATGTAAATAAAAACCAAAGATTATGCAAACGTCCTTTTATATCATACCCATCCATCGTTAACCATTATGATACTCAAGGCATTTAGCTTGATCGGGACCATTGATTCATGCAGGTACCTGTCTTACAACTTTCAAATCCCGTCTGCCTTCGACTACCCATCTCAATGAGAAAGAAAATGTAATTTTTTGTTCATCTGGCACATAAAAAGTGTCATTCGAACTGTGCACAAGATGAATGTGAAAAAAAAAAAAAAAAAAAAAAAAAAAAAAAAAAAAGATCTACAATGTCAAAAAGGTAAATTTCAACAACCGACAGGTCATTTTTTGAATACATACATTGACTGTAGGTTTCGCCACACGTATGATTGATACAGGTAAAAAAAAAAAAAAAAAAAAAAAAAAAAAAAAAAAAAAAAAAACTTTATTCCTTGTTCAGGATAACTATGCTATGCTATTTTAGTTGGAGGAATATTGATATAGAAGGGTCGAGATTGAGCAATCATCCATTCCAAAACCGAACACCCTAAATATTTCAAAACCCGCCCAACCCAGGATTGCCAATCGATGCTATAATGATTAAAAGTGGTTATGGAGGTTGTGAGTAATGGTTTTTATAAATTTGATCAAAAAGCTAGATAATAGTAATTTCAGATCGAGATCATGATGTGAATTTCACACAGAGGTAACTTGACAAGTGGGTGTGGCGGGATTTACATCTGCATATATAATATTAAAACGCCGTCGAATGTTAGGCTCCAGTCAGTTTGTGAGCTCGTTGATGATCCAAGGAATTCAATCAGTTAGGGGGGGGGGAAAGATGAAGAGAGTTGGCTGAGCACTCAATATGGTAAGAGTATCAATCAATACTGGGTATTGAACATGTTACATCGATCTTGATGGGAACGAGTGCAATACATCGTTTTTCCTGAAATGTGCTAATTAGATTTGGAAGCATAAAATTGGTAGGATAGAAACATACAGTAAAAAACAAGACGGATGAGTGTGAATTCCCGACCAATTGAGGCCAAATTTGTTTATTGAATTGAGAATAGTAAATAAAGCAATACATAATCTATACTAGTCTTTAAATTGGATTACATAACAACAAGGGGATCACTATCTAGTTTACTAACTACAACTTCAATTCCGTCCTCGGCCAGGGCCTTTTCCAAAGCAGGTTTTAAATTTGCTGATAGATAACCACGTTCGGTATTCGAGTGTTCACCTGTATCATTTTTTTTTTTTTTAAAAAAAAAAACAGAGAGAAGTGTGAGCGGATTGTTCGATTTTGAGAATGACGAGTAAGGGAATATACTTACAGAGAATTACACTGGTTTCGTTTGCAAGAGCGGCCAAGACATCATGATGGCCCATTTCACCAGTAAGGTACAGATCTGCCTTTGCGGGACCCAATACAGATGATCCTGATCCAGCACAAATGGCAACTGTACTAATCAACTTTTCTTTATTATTCGTCGCCACACGTACTAGAATAAAATAAAATAAAAAAGATGATCAAGTAAAAGAATTTCCAATATGTGTTTATAACTTACAGTATTTCAGCTTGGTGAGTTCCTTGACATGTTCGATCACTTTGGTGAGAGGAGTAGGCTGATCATAGACAAAGTACCGTCCAGTACCAGCATTGGGATGACCTAAAACAGAGATAAGCAGAGGAACAAGTTGGTCTATAGAATGATTCATTGGATTGATTTACCTTCAGGTGGATTATCAAATGGAGCAATAGGCTTGACTGATCCTTTACCTAAACCACTAGCCAACCAATCATTCACTAAAAGTGAAAGAAGAGGGTTACTAAAAAGTGACAATAGTACAATGTGTAAAATTTACCTCCATTTTCACAGTTATCACAAGCGGTATGAGGGGAATAGATACCAACACCTTTAGCGATCGCCTTCATAACCATTTCTTGTTTTACGTCAGCACTGGTAAGTCGCTTCATAGACTTGAAGATGGGAGGATGGTAAGCTACAATAGCACCTACCTATTATAAAAGTCAGTTCCCTGTACTATCTAGATATCACAAGTCTTTTTTTTTTGATTATTTACCTTTGGATCATCAAGTGCTTCGTCCAGTACTTGAGGAGTTAGATCGATGGTTAAAAAGACGCGGCTGGTGTTTTTGGCTGGGTAGGGTGGTTCTATAAAGAGATTTAAGAGACGTGTTAGAAAAAAAGAGAGACAAATCGAATACATTATTCCAGCAACTTACCAACAAGTACACCGACATTATCCCAAGTAAGATCAGCCAGTTCCAATGGGGCAATGGTGCGCATAGCACGAGTAACTTTGGAGAATAAAGACATAGTTTATGACAAGAGAGAGAAAGAAAGGGAATATGCCAGAGGAGGGTTGCCCCAGTTTTGTCCATTTTTTAAAATCCCGCCCACGCTCACCAAAAGTCACGAGCACCATAAAAGATTCGGTCAGAGCTGGGTCTCGTTTTTCATTCGCTTCTTCTTTTGCCTTTTTATACAAATCCATGTATCTCCCAACCTTTATATTTCTACTTGTACTTGCAACGGAATCTATCCTATTACTTGGCTACTCCTATGTCACTTCAGCAGTAAGTAATGATAATCAATCTTTTATCGGAATGGTAGCCCATCCACTTGGCTAATCCGACTTTTTTTTTTTTTTTTTTTAATAGGCTCACGACTTGTATTTAAAGGCATCTAAAGATCCACGTGCTGCAAAACAAGAAAAGCTCAAACGTGATTTGCTCAAAATGAAGAACGAATTGGCATCAACAAGCTCACAGGTAATTAAAAAAACAATAAACCAGGATGATGTCAAAACTGACTTTGAGAATCTATTTGACCAACGTAGGATGAATTTGCAAAGTGGGCCAAGATGCGTAGAAGACTGGATAAAGGAATGGCAGATTTAGAAAAACTCAGTAAGTGAACAAAAAAAAAAGGGGGGGGAGAGCTATGGTAGGGTAGTGTCATCAATGCTCACCTACTTTACTCTAGATTCTGAAATCGCCTTCTCCAAGACTGGGTTTGAATTAAAACTGAAATCCATTCTATGGTTCCTCATTCATGGTTCTCAAGTCTTGATGGTCCTCTGGTTTAGAAAGACACCTGTCTTTTATCTTCCTCCTGGTTGGTTTGGTCCTACTCAACGTCTTCTTTGTTTACCATTCTCGCCGCTGGGTAAGGTCAACAAGAAAAAAAGACATCAACGTTTTTATACTAACCAACCTTCTTCATTCATTATAGGTTCGGTGAGTGTCGCGGTCTGGTTTGCTGCCTGCCGTCGCATGATCAAGGCCATTGCTCTCACTGTGAACGACTTTATCATCACCAAGAACAACACTACTCCTATTGGTACAAACACGCCTACCCCATCTACATCTACCTCATAGAATATTCAGTATATAGCCACTCTTTATCACCTTTTTATTTTTATTTTTATGGAATCATGGCCGGAAGGATGACTCAGGCGGGGATTTAATTTACTACCCCCCGTTCCGTGTATTCCGAAAAACTCACTAATAAAAAAAAAAAAAATCTGTCGTATCACTCCTTTTATTTATCTTTTGTCTACTTCATTCTTATTTATTTAGATTACACAGGTTATAGCTTTTTTTTTTATTCTGAAAGCTTTCTCTCTCTCTCTCTCTCTCTCTCTCTCTATTTTATTTATATCCACCACTCTACCAACAACCTGTCGACCACCACTCATACCTTCACCCATTACCACTTCTTAGCGAACTCTAGTATTATCAATGTCCTTCCACTTTAACTGGCCCGAGTTTGATTCTTCCTTTTATGAGGAAGCAAAAAAACAACTAGAGACGGCTCTTAACAAGGAAAAGAAATCTAAACACATTGCTGATCATATCATTGTCAAGGAATTACACATGGGTACCAAGGTAAAATGTGCACAAGCTATTTTTATTATCCCCGATACTAACTTGTTTTACGTTTTTAGCCACCAGAACTAGAAGTATTGGAAATAGGTGAATTATCAACTGACTACTTCCGTGGTATCTTCAAGCTTACTTATTGTGGCGATTCTTATATCGAATTACAAACCAAAGTCCAGGTAAGACATACATACATATATACATACATACATACATACATATTGACCTGATATACTCATTCTATACATATATATATAGGCTAACCCTTTGTATAATCCACCCTTATTGAATCATCAAATCTTATTACCACGATACAGTCGACCGAACATTGTAGCTGCTGCCCAACCTTTGGTGATTCCTATGCTTCTTCGAATCAGTAATGTCAAACTCAATGGGATTATTACTTTATCGGTGTCTAAATCAAAAGGTGTTACTTTGGTCTTTAAAAATAATGCTTTGGAACATTTACAAGTCAGCTCAACATTTGATATTGTACCTTCAGTCAAATCCTATTTACAACAACTAATTGAAACACAACTACGATTCTTTCTTCAAGATACTCTTCCAATAGTCGTCCACGAATACAGTCTTCGTCACATTAATGATCATCAACAACAAAAACAACAACGATCGGCATTAACGATTTATTCTGCTGACACATCATCTTCCTCCTTTCAATATAACATAGACTATTGTGACTCACCTGCTGGTATCAATGATATACCTGACCTTACCACTTCTGATGGTTACTCTGATACATCATCCGAATGCTTCTCTTATACCTTTGATGATGATAATGATGATGGGCATTCCTTTTATAGTACATCATATTCGCTTAAAAAGGGGTACAATTGCATTCCACCAAACTTATCAACTGATAATATTGATCCATCGTCTGTTTATCATCATCTTAACAACAATAATAATAATAGTAACACTAATAATGAACCCGTCATGATCTCCACAAAACAACCTAATGGATTAATACACCGCATCGTCGATCTCTCTCATACATCTCACACCTTGGCTCTTCAAAACAATGGCATGGCGTCTTTTTTGGTACATAAAACTAGCCCAATTGTTCAATTTAATAAGGATGGTCCACGAAAAAAAACAAAAGTACCAAAACGGCGGATTATCAAATGGAATTCATGATCATTACCCCTCCTCCTCTAGTTTAGATTCCACCTTCCCCTACCCCACTCTTGTAATATAGTCATATTCCCCTTCATTCAAAAATAGATATTATAATAAAATGGATTTTTTGTATGTAAAATAGGTTTTATTTTATTGTTTGGTTGGATATTGTTAAAAAAAAAAAAAAAAAAAAAAAAAGGTTGACATCAGGAGATCAATTTGACTCACTAATTCAATTTGCATGGTATCGATCGTGATTGGCCTGTTGATTTTCACACTACTTGTATCACCAAAAAGAATATAGATTATCAATATGTATTGTCCAAGTGTTATATATAAAGTTTATTTGATATAATCCCTCGTGAAGATAATGGTAGTAATAGTAATAAATGATGTGTGAGTAATAAATATATAACAATATGAGAGGTTTTATAGTAAGGAGAGGGGGGATATCTAAATACGACTGGTTCCATAAGCATCATTGACAGGTGACCACATTTGACTAAAGACATATTCCACCAATTCATCATGAGACTTGCTTCCAATCTTGTCCTGTTCCTGAGCCACACCTTCGGCCAATGCTTCTTCACATACAGCAGTGGCGACTAAAGCCGAGACTTGACGGATACGTTGTAAAGAAGGGTATAACCAACCCTGGGCGATTTCTTCAGGCGTCAACGAGTCAGCCAAAGCCTTGGATGCCATATAAATCATACGGTCCGAAATGGAGACAGGACGAGCAAGGACAGCACCCAACCCAAGACCAGGGAAGATATACATGTTATTACCTTGACCAGGGACGTGTAACTTGCCAGTATCGGGTTCAGTAAACGAAGGGAAGGCAGTACCGGAAGCAAAGATCACACGATGATGAGTGGCTTGCATGGCTTGTTCGAATGTACATTCAGCTTGAGTGGCAGGATTGGACAAGGGAAAGACGATAGGATTCTGGTTGAGTTCGGCCAGTCGAGATAAGACTTCATTAGTGAATGCACCAGTAGTAGATGATAAACCGATAAGCACAGTAGGTTTAACGTAATTGACAATATCCAAGAGTGATTTGATCTGTTGACCTTGATTATCATCACGAGCATAGTATACCTTATGTTGAGCCAGCTTGTCGCCACGATCCATGGTCACCATACCTTTACTGTCCACAATCCAAAACAATCGCTTGGCTTGGTCTTCGGTCATGTTGTATTCACTTGAGAAGTATTCTTGAATTTGTCGAGCAACACCAATAGCAGCAGAGCCAGCACCGTAAAAGACAATACGATGATCCTTGGGTGACACTTGGTTTTCTTTTTCCACCCTACGGATGGCATTCATCACACCAGATAGAATCACTGCTCCAGTACCTTGAATATCGTCATTGAAACAAAGTATCTTGGATTGATACTTTTCCAAAAGACCAAAGGCATGTTCAGAAGACCAATCTTCGAATTGAATCATCAGACCAGGGTAAACAGTACGAAGAGCAGATAAGACAGTATCTACAGTTTCGTAAAACTAGAAAGAGTTTAGTTTAGTTTAGTTTTTTTTTTTTTCATCATCTTTACTTACCTCTTCATCAGAAGGGCGAGGTTGACGAAGACCCAAATAAAATTCATCATTACGGAATGCTTCATTGTTAGTACCAAGATCCAAAATAATAGGTAAAGTTTTGCGAGGATCAATACCAGCACCGGCCACATAAAGTTGTAATTTACCAATAGGAATACCCATACCATTAACACCAAGATCACCCAAACCAAGAATACGAGAGCCATCAGAGATTACAGCAATATCAGGTTGGAAGAGTTCATCCGTAAAAGGTCGATAATTCTTGATTGTTTCACAAAGATTAGAGAAAGTATCCTTGGTCAAATACAATCCATCAGGTACACCAGGACCAGCAAGGAAGGGGTAAATGTTGGAGTATTCTTGACAGGCAGTACCAACCGTAGGGGTATAAATCACTGGCGCAATCTCTTCCAATTCATCAATGACAATCTTGTAGAATAGTTTGATATTACTGGTACGCATCTGGGCCAAGAAGATATACTTTTCCAACATGGTACTTTTAGATCGGAGGAGTTTCAGGGCACGTCGTTTTTGTACTTCTACATTTTCCACACGGATAGGTGAAAGTCCTTGAATACTGAGAGCTTGTCTTTTAGCAACATCCATAGCAGTACCTAAAATATATCAAATCAAATTGATAAGTAATCTAACCCTTGACTTTATACTTTTACTATTGGTAAATTACCTTCATTATTATAATTAGATCGTGCAACAAGATCAATGTTGGTTTTGGATGGAGTATTAATAGTGTTGGAAGTATTAACAAAATTAGTAGGTGCCATTTTATAATATGAGAGAAAAAGTAAAAATAAATAAAAAGTGAATGAAGAGAGAAAGAAAGAGAAAAGAATTGACAAGCAGCACTGACCAAGTTTATATGGGAATTTGAAACCCATCTGACTTTAATTTTAAAACCCCGCAATTTCTCACAACTCTCGTAACAGTATCCCTCTTATTGTTCAATGGGACTATTTAATACACTCTATAAGAGGAAGTAGTACCTAGGAATCATGTTCCTTTTATCTTTCATCACAAATTCGTTACATCTTTATGCTTCCATAAACAATTTTCAACATTATGATTCAGAATTTCCTCAAGTTGCCCAATAAAACAGTGAGAAAACTTCATTACTAAGAAATCAATATATTTCAACCTCAGATTATGTCAGGAACAAATGCACCCGAACACGATCATGCCAACATTCAACATACTTAAAAAAGAATAATAATGAAAACATAATAATAAAAACATATAATAATAACAAGCCATTGTACGAGGAACTTTTACCCTTTACTGATGCCAAAGGTTTATACACATGATCCCTGATCTCTTTCTCTTTGGGCCAAAAGGGGTCATCATGCCATCGAAAAGAGATCACCCAAATGACACCATCCTCTAGCAAATCAAAAGTAAGATGATTGAAAAGCGCGGGAAAAAAGACGAAAAGTGTGGGGCATGGGGCAAAAATAGCAAACGGGTAATCCAGGGTCTCAAAAGTCAAAAATATACCCAACGAACTTCGGAATCGGCCAATCAAATCTTGAAATTTGGATGCCGTCCTCGGACGACCTACCATAGTCGGTAAAAACATACAGATGGGCTTTGTTCAATAAAGTGTTTCATTTGTTTATTTATTATGTGTAAAATATGTATAAATGGAGGACTATTTCTAAGGGATTAGTGTTAAGGTATGGTATGTTGTGAGAGGGGAGGGGGGTTAAGATGACAAGCAGGACAGTGGGGTAATTAAGCTTTAGTTTCGGGTTTTCTGGTATATTAATCCATCGGGTTAGACTAGTTTTATCCACTGAGGCACTTTGTTTAATAGGATCTATAGAGTATCAAGGAATGAAAAGAAGAAGAGGGTGAGTTACCAATTAAAGATTGTGGATACTTTTTTTGTTTTTGTTTTTGTTTTTACTACACTTACATTTGCAAAGTGGAGGATCGCATGGATTAATCATGATTTAAAGCTTGGATCATTTAATGCCCGCCAGTTTCGATCACTATAAAGAATAATAGCAATGAGTATCATTTTCAGTCCATACAAACCAAAAATCCTGATTGCCTTGTTTACATCTATAAAGGATTATTAGTTAGCACCGAGTGATGATGTAATGCAGAAGCGTCTGACCCTTTCGTTTCTTCAGATCGAGTCCTTGAATCCCCGCCTCTTGTCGCGCCTATGCAGAAGAAGTGTCAGGTTTTGGCAAGCATTGTTTCCTCCATCCCTATGCCTGTTGTTCCAACTCTTGTAGCGTTTGTGTTTGATTTATCTTACCGTATGTATCACACGTAAATTGTTTGTATCGTATCAATTGTTCCAGCCATTGTGCAGATTGTCCAAAGTCGAAAGATTCCAGCCCAGTTTCAGTTGATAATGTAAGTGGTGTTTTTCCTATATCATCCTGTCCATTAACATAAAAGTGTTGTATAATCTAAAAGTAGATGAAAGATGGAATAATAATAGGAATAGGCATTCTATAAAGAGACAGTGAGAATGGACAGTAGGAAAGAGTTTCTTTTGGATTACCTATTCATCGTACTTGACTATACTGTGGGATGATGGCTGATATGTAGAATGTTGTAGTTGCAGTGACTGGTACATGTTATAAAATTCATGTCAAGGAAGAAGGTAAGGAGTGAAAGAAAGAAGAATTAAAAAAAAAAAAAAAAAAAAAAGGTAGCTATATCGGCATTTTAAATTGGTAAACCAAACTCAAATGTTCTTTGTTTTGGATTTTTGCTCCTTCTTCTACATTTTTTCTTCTTTACCAAACAAGCAGACCAATTCAAACAACAATGAAAAGCGACATTCCTATAATTGAAGACGTGGAACGACCTTTAAGCTCTGCTGAACTGGAGGTAATGAATTGTTAAACGTACATTTATTTGGTCACCTGTCACTTACCTCCCATTTTTATATACTTTTCATTACTATCATATAAATAGGTGCTCAAGAGGCAATATATCAAGGAAGGTGAATATGTCACTATTCAAACGAAATTTAACTATGCTTGGGGCTTGGTTCGATCAGCAAGTAATGGTCAAGTTGAACAAGGCATCCAGTTATTAGTAGGTAAGTGCCCACTTGGTCATAAAGGAAACAAGATTAGTGTTACTGACTTGGCCCTCCCCCCCCCTTTCTTTTTTTCTTTTTTGGATAGAAATATATACCAATGCACCTGAACGACGAAGGGAATGTCTTTACTTTTTAGCTTTGGGACATTACAAGATAGCCAGCTATTCTGAAGCAAGGACATATAATCAACAACTCTTGAAACTGGAGCCAAGAAATGCTCAAGCCCTTGGACTTGCTAAACAAATCGATGAAAAGGTGTCTACAGGTAAAGACAAGAAGTAGGGAGGAGTAAAATATAATGTTACATTATTAATCATTCTTTTGTTTGGTTTTTAATGAATAGAGGGTGCGATAGGTTTAGCTATAGTTAGTGGTGTTGTTGCAGTGGCTGCTGCATTAGTAGCTGCTGTTGTTAAAAGGTCTAAATAATGTGGACTGTATTTATTCAATCTTATAAATAAAACTCTTGATCTCGATCTCGGTCTTGATCTTTTGATTCCCTCTTTGTCTTTTGTCTCTTACATAGTATCAATATCACTTATATGTGCTACCATGAACTCTTTCCATTTCATGCACAAAGTGGATTTACGCCCTTTTATGCAAACGGTCAAATCATTAATTAAAACAAACAATCAGTAGGTTGAAATAAATGACTTTTTGACTTGGTTATATCTTTTGAGTAGTCTCACTGCATCCATTGTATTCAAGCACACCCGTCCTGAGAGTAACTCCCCGAAATTCAAATCCCGATTCCGTATTTTTTTTATTGGTCTGGCGCGGAATCCTCTTAATTTGTCCTTCTTCCCTAATCTCACTTTATACATTCTTATACACACACACATAAGATATATAAATATACCATATATCTAGACTGCCGTCATAAATGCTATCAGAGTACTACCAAAAAAGATTCGAACAAAGAAAACGTGGCCAAGGGTAAGTTTTAACATTTATCAACCTGGTGAATATAATTCTTCCCCTTAACCTATCTCTCTTTTTTTTTTTTTTAGTCACATCTTTGAAGGCATGCTTAACAATGATCCTTTCATAATCCCCATTAAAGCACGACTGGAGGAATTACGTAGGTTAAAAGAGTCAATCAATATGTCGAATAACCCAAATACTAACAATACCATTTATCTGTAGATTTTGGAACTCCTCCAACAAAAAAACAACGACAGTCTCTGGATTCGACACATCAACACAACATAAGCCCTAAAAATCCTGTCTATTCTTCTCCAAGTGGATCTTCATCTGAAAAAGGACACCCACACTATGCTAAATCATTCCATGAGGCTGGAGCAATCCATACGCCTCCACCCACTTTCTCCATCACACACTCACCATTACCACAACAAGAACAATCACCACGATCTGTCTCTCCACCAACAGACCACCAACAAAAGTCGCCCTCACCTCATCCAAAGGATCCAACTATACCGGAACTCTCAAAAAGCGACGATGGTCAGCATACAACGCCATCACAATCTGTACCTGATTCTGGATCTGTCTCTCCACCATTAGATCAGCAACGACATACACCATCTACACCAACAGTCCTTGATAGGGATAATCATCAACATATCTTTGCATCACATTCTGTCTCTGAATTACCATCATCACCACTTGCAACAACTGAACTAGACAACAACGATATTACCATGGAAGAAGCTCAAGACTTGCCACCACCAACAGAGGAACAAGTTTACAGGGATTCGGCGTCGGCAAATGATCAACTAGACAACGATGATACGAAGGATATTAATAGCTTATCTCCATCAGCAGACTATCCTCTTGATAATGACATTACTATTGATCAAGAGCGTACACCTTCGCCCACAGCAGCAGACTATCAGCCTGATACTGACTTTGCACCTTCTCCAACAGCAGCGGGCGATCATCACGATACCGATCTTGCACCAATAGACGATCAGCCTCATGAAGCTTCCTCACCTTCACCAACAGCAGCGGGCGATCATCACGATACTGATCTTGCACCAATAGACGACGATCAGCCTCACGAAGCTTCCTCACCTTCTCCAACAGCAGCGGACGATCAGCATGATACTGATCTTGCACCAGTAGACGACGATCAGCCTCACGAAGCTTCCTCACCTTCTCCAACAGCAGCGGACGATCAGCATGATACTAACCTTGCACCAGTAGACAGTCAGCCTCATAAAGCTTTCTCACCTCCACCAACAACAGCGGATGATCAGCCCCATGAAGATTCCTCGCCTCCACCAACAGCAGCAGACGATCAGCATGATACCGACCTTGCGCCTTCACCAACACCAGCAGGCGACCAAGGTGGCGACCACTTCTTCCCCCAAGATCAAGATGATGGGTTCGAAATGGATTACGATCAAGGCGGCAGTCCAAATGCTGATGACACTACTATTCCACAACACAGCATTGAACCTATGCAGCAAGACCCAACGCCACTATTTGAAGACAATGACCCATTACCAAACAACGATGCACAGCAAATTGAATCCGGTGGCAAAGTTCCTGACTCTATCAATTTCGATGAAGTATTCAAGGAATCCTATGGTGATCACTTCTCGACGGCAGGCATGAACAACAACAACAACAATCACGACAACGACGATACCGACTTTGATATGGAATCAGAATTGGCGTCCTACCAAGTCTCAGCAGAACGACGAAAACAATTAGAAAACGAGATTGATTTGGGTGTACGGCACTATTTAGACGGCAGGGATGTGCCTGATACCATGGATCAGTTGGATTTGGATCGAATTGTGGAATATTGCTACCGAGATCTCCTCAATCGCTCCAGTGACGGTGGTGAAAAATGGGTCGCCGAATTCACACCAGTAACCTTTGCAATTAAAAAAGCTACAGAAGAATTCATGCAAGTCTAAAACAATCGCGTGTTTATTTGTTTGTATGTTTGTTTTACTAATCTATTTATCTTTTATAGACAACAACACCATAGTTCAGCAAGTCAACACATAGCCAACAAGATATATGTGAAGGTGATGAAACTACTTGATGAAGCCAAGACCAGCTATAAAGAAGTGCACAAGCTGAAAGCAGCACTTCATAAGGCCTCTTATGCACAGAGACTGGCTGCCACGGACGCTTTCGATTCCAAGATTGAAAACGACAAGGCGCGCGAAGTGCTCTCTACCAATTGGATGCTCTACAAAAAAAAGAAGAGAATAGAAAAGGTAAGACTAGAACAAAAAGTAAGACAAAAATTGCTACTGACGACTTCTTTTATTGATAGAAACGACTGGATCACGAGACATTCTTTAAAGATTTGGCTGATGGACTTTGGTGGGAATCATAGGGATCCGATCTGACCTTGGATGTCGGCATCTTAAAAATTAAGAACCCCGCCAATTTGTTATTAGGCTCTCCCCTGCTATTTTATTTTTTTTATTTTTCACCTCTGTCTCTTCTCTTCCTCACTCCTCATCTTTTTAAATAACACACTTAATAAAAACAAAAAAGTAATATCCACTCCTTTACTTGATTTTATATAATATACATACACATTCACCAGTATAATCACTCTTTGTCTCTCTCTCTTTTTCTTACCTCATGGCTCCTATCGATCGATTGACTCCAGATATTGTGCTTCATATCACTCAATATCTTGATTTGAAGTCTGTGTTTGCATTATCCCTCTCTTGTAAATCATTCTCCAGTCTCATTGGTGACGAGCGGGTATTGCGACGTTTGGTCAGCACTGATTACAAGATTACTTACAAACATCCAACCTTGACTTGGCGACAACTTTATCTTCAACTCCAACGCCACCAAATCAGTTTATGTCCTCATTTAGGCGCGATCCCTGATGACTTGCCCAACAGTAAACAACTCTTCTCAACAGCATTCCATCGAGGAGAACAACGGCCTTTATGTGATATGTGTAATTCCAACGTCGTCATCTATTTGAGTCTGAATCCCTCATCAGACAAACAAGGCAAGTAGAAAAAAAAAAAAAAAAAAAAAAAAAAACTTTTGTCACAAACACGGAGCTTTGTTAATCTCTCTTTTTTTTTTTTTTTCTTTGGTGGCGGTGATGGGTTTTAGTATGTCGTCCATGTGCCTGTAAAGAAGAAGGACCCTCGTCTGTGCAATATGATATGGATACTCAGTCACTCTACTGCTTCAAGTGCTCTCGCAAGGTAAACATATAATAGGACTTGGCGTCAAAAAGAAAAGGATACCTAACATGTTTTACTACTCTTGATAGGTGGGTGGAAATGGTACTAATGAAAATGAAGAGTACAAAGGCACTGTCCTCCTGGATCAACTAAAACCATTAGTACATGCTGAACCATCGACTACTACCACCACTACTACTACTACTACTACAGCAACAGCAGCAACAACAACTCAAGCCACAGATATCTCAACACCTACCAGTATTGATGCACCCGAACCAACAACCGATGATCAACGACGTAGGGCGGAACAATTATTGTATGTACAAGAATTAAGGCAGGAAGACATGACACGAAAATACTATTTGCTTGAAAAATCTTGGGGACGTGCTTGGATGTTATTTAGGACTCGTAAGTGATAGGAGAGGATATTAATCTAATCACACACTCATCTTACTTTTTATCTTTTTGGCATAGGCGAAGGATCACCATCACCAGGACCTATCACCAACAACAAATTGGCACGAAGTAACGGAACTCTGGACCCCAACATTCGTTTGCCTATGGATAAATATCGTCCTGCACCTGAGACTCATGCTGATATCATTAGTGAAAACCTCTGGACGTATTTGGCAAAAGCGTATGGTGTCCAAGGACAAGCCTATTCAGAAGGTAAGTAAAAAAAAAAAAAGGAACTGTAATGACTATTGATTACTAATAGGGATTTTACTTTATTCTATTTTGGTGGTATGGATAGATGATATTCAAGGACCAGAATATACACGACTTCGTATATGTGTGGATGATTTTAAACATAGTGTAGAACTTTACCCCTAAACATAACTCTTCATTAACATCATTGGCATCTTTGTTTTTTTTTTTTGTAAAGTCGTTATTAATAAAATATGGAATGGATATATATTATATGTTTTATTGGTTTTTATCATGTGTGTATGTGTGTGTGTGCGTGTGATGGGAATTGGCCCAGCGCTGAAACAATGGGTATTAAGGGTAAATGTTACATGAGTGTATATATTCATGCAGTGGAAGGAGGAGGGGGGAATACTATAAACTGATAATAAAGTAATGTGGAAGGAATATGCTAAACTATATAACTAAACTAAAGGTGGGGTAAAAGTGGAAGGTGAAAGTTATTATGTCAAGGATAAATGAGTGGTATGTTGGTGGTGACTATTCCTATAGGTCTTCTTCGTCGTTACAATCCGAACCAAAGTCATACAGCGAAGGATTCCACTTGCCCAGCTTTGGTTTAGGTGCTTGAATCAAAGATACCGTCATGATCGTATTGTTGTTGTTCTTACTGTCTAGATGTTTGTCGAATGCCGATGTGTGTATTGACGGATGATGGCTATCAGATTGCAATCCCAGGACAACCCTTTCTTTCCCATAGTTTACCGAGTTTCGTCGTTGTTGTAAGACCTGTTTGGCGAATTGATAGCGTTGAATAGAGTCCTGTACCGGTAAATCAGGGTGTTCCAAGCATCGCTTGAGATAAACCAAGGGTAAAGTAGAATAAAACTCCACCAAATCAGTCATGCCACGCCGAGGGAATGATTTGGACGCCATGTATCCCTCCACTCGATGTTTCCCAATCATGATACCACCATTTGATTTAACCGAGGTTGGGAATACATCCAAGATCGTCGGGAGATCACGAATCAAATAATCCAATAGTCGTTCATCCAATTGCTTCACCCAGGGTTTGGTCGACGAAAAGGGTTGTAAGAGTTGTATCCACCGCATGGCAAGACTTTCGTTGAAACCTTGAGATAAGATGACGTGAAGAAGCATATCCTTGAGTGCTACCAGTTCCAAGTAATCCGCCACACCAATCAATTCCAAATAAATCTGAGGTTTTTCATTGGCCAAATACGCTAGTTCTTGTCGAGATAATGGGCGATAGAGATGACTGAAGATGAGGTGGAAGGATTCAATTGTCGCCGGGCCATAGTCCAATTCAATCACCGAGGGTTCATACTTTGGCAGGTTGACAAGGCGCTGGTACAAGTAAGGTGACCGAGATAAAACCAACGAATGGAGAGAGAAGATCTTTTTAAGGCTGGGTATCGATACAGTGATATCAGAGAAGTTGCCTATTACAAAAAAAAAAAAAAAGAGAGAGAGAGAGAGGAGATGAGATCATTTACAATCATAGGGTATCTTTTGTCTTTTTTACGTGTCTACGTACCCTGCTGGAAACCAACTTGGTAAAAGTAATTGCAGTAGCTTTGAGGATCAGATTCATTACAAGTATAAGCGGTGTTTGCTGGAGATGATTTGGTAGGTGTAGGTAATGAGAACAACATTGGTTGTTGTGGTTGCTGGTATTGATATTGAAGTTGATATGGATGTTGTATTGGTACATGGTTTACCATGGGTGCATTTAAAGGCACAGAATGAATCGGTTGTTGTTGATTTCCTGTAAAAGAAGAACAAGTGTCTTGTTGATAGTGAGGAGATCCATTGGTTGCTGTATATCCATAAGAGTTTGAAGAAGGAAGGTGAGGTCGATTGTAATTGGTGGTCATCATTGAGTGGGTGCTCGTTTTCAGTGGTGCTGATAGTTATATGTATATATATAAATGTAGGCCTATACAAAGATGATAAAGTAAAAACCCGGCGTTAATTATATTTTCGTCTTGATTGTTAAAAACAGATATCGTGACCTACCTCGAAAGAATGTTTAAAGCGAAAGAAAGAGGATTGAAGACAAAAGTGGAGCACAAGAACTTCAAAAGCACATATTTCAAATTCCGAAAATGCTGTAGACCAAGCAAGATGGAAGACAATGTCCAGTTTTCCTTTCATTATACACCCCGCATCATATCAAGCTATCTATAATACTGTAATGGTTTCAAGTATTCAAAATACCAAACAAGTACCTTGAACCACATCTTGTGAGTGAGCACCAAGGGAAACTCAACTCAACCAATCAATCAACCAAATATAATTTAAACGCCGACAATCGCTCCATTAAAAATGAACAATAGCCAAAGTCACTTTTTTCTTTCCTTCTTTTCTTTCTCACTTTACATATTTTACGACCATGTTGGACTCAACTGCCGACACCGATGATGACGTCCACCGTGCCTATACAGATAGCGAATTCAGAATGGAAATGCTAGGCTTCGACCCAAATGATATTTTGGACAAACTTTACAACACCCACAGTATCGCGTTTTATCAACTATTGGAAGGCTTCAAACAATATTTGATGACAAGTTGTAAACTTGAAACAAGTAAAAAAGAAGCCCTCTTTGACAAGGTATTAAAGTAAAATGATATGGTTTGACACTGACTAACTACTACACTGCTGTTGTTTATAATGATAGTTTTTCCATCCATATGAAACCCAGCTGGAAACAGTGTTTGACAAATGCTTCTCTGCGTTTCAACAATACTTTATCGATAGTGTTCTTGAAATACCTGCAGATCCAGAGATTGTCCCTCTTCATTACAAGGTAAAATGAAGTGGAAATTGGAAATTGGAACTAGTTACTAACTATCATGTTTATAATAGGGTCTGGATATGGGTTTAACCGCTGAACATATGGAAAAGCTGGACAAGGAACTGAAAGATGCTCAAAATGGTGTGATGAGTGTAAGTAATAGTCTTTGTTGATGATAAAGTACCTAGTACTAACAGTTTTTTGTTTTGTTTTTTTGTTTTTTTTACACTATGGATATATACATAGCAAAGGGCATTCCAACACTTTATAAAAAGGGAGGAGAAACGATGTGATACTCTCTTGCGTACTCAAAAAGAATATATCAAACAGCTGGAATTCATACCAACTATCTTGAAGGAAAATAATAGTAAGTATAATCATCAACTTGAGGGGTGTAGGAATAGGTAATCTCGGATGACTAACATGGATTTGTTTGTTTTTTAACTTTTAGTAACCAATCTTGACAGTGCATTGGAAAACGTGAAAGAACAATTTGGACAACTGGATGAACGTATGCGAAAACGGCTCGATGAAGTCTTTAGGCGTAAACTATTAAACGAACCTGAAGGATATACCCTTGATAGTAAAACTTATATAGATAAATACTTGATTAAAAACAATCTTAATAAACAATCTTAATGTGCACTTTATACTTGATAAAACCTTTTATGCATACCTTCATTTGTATCCAATTTGGTAATGTCTTTGTTTTCTTGACCTAAGGACTATCAAGGACGTCAAGCTCAATGCATGTGAAATGCTTGGAGTCCATTGTTATGTCCCCGATCATGTAAGTGTCTTTTGATGTTGCAAATTGATAAATACTAGTTTTATTAAGTAAATAAAATCAACAAAACAACTACACGATGTTTAAAAATGGTCAAAAGAAATGATCAAAAGCAATAATACCTAGGAAAAGAAATCAAACAGTCAGTTAGTACGTGTGATCAGCCCCTTTTGTCTACGGAAATGATAAAAATTATCATCGAAGTGCCGTGTGTGTGGGTTGCGATAACTTCCTGGAAAAGATTTGAACATGATTAGGAGTGGAGACAAAGGAATGGAGAGAGAGAGAGAGAGCGGATTCATATCAAGTGGCCAGCATTACTACATGAATTGTTTGATTGTATAACCGTTGCAGCCTGGCTGACCACATTGGCAGTGGCGGAAGGAGAGTGGATAGAAAACAGAGAGGAAGTGTATGAAGTAGAGCAAATATAAGACCTTGAAGAAGACAAAGGATGAAGAAAGAAAGAAAAAGGTGAAGTATAGTAGAGCCTTCTTATAGGATACAGGAAGTGATAAAAAGCAGGTGATCAGTGTCGGGGAAAGTGAAATGAACGATGAACTAATCAATTCAATGGAGCAAACCCTTATTAATTAATGTGATAAACGATATAAGCATATGTATTTGAGACAGTTTCACTATTTACAAACGGTCAATTCATGCTGATCATCAATCAATACATGTAAAGAGCTAGAATGTAAAAATTGACACACAAGATAAAACTTAATTTCACAAAAGTTAGGTTCAAACGAGCTTGAGGCTATACTGCTCCATACAGAGGACTTGGTATATTGGCCATTATGTAAACTTTGTTGGAAATAGGCTAAGGAATGCTCATGGTCACTTTTATCATTAGCATCGCTTGTTCATTAAGCTAGTAGAGCACCCTCAAGATTCAAGGCGAGAGTAAGCGGGTTTTGAACTAAGTTTTATCTTGTGTGCTAATTTTCAGTCTGCAACTTTTTTTTTTACAAAAGTCAGGTTGAATCCATCTTGAGGCTATACTGCTCCATACAGTGGACTTGGTACAATAGCCATTATGTAAACTTTGTTGGATATAGGCTAAGGAATGCTCATGGTCACTTTTGTCATTAGCATCGCTTGTCCATTGCGGCATTAGAGCTCTCTTAAGATTCAAGGTGAGGGTAAGCGGGTTTTGAAATAAGTTTTATCTTGTTTGTCAATTTTCATTCTGCAACTTTTTTTTTCACAAAAGTCAGGGTAAAACGATCTTGAGACTATATTGCTCCATACAAGGTGCTTGGTACAATTGCTATTATGTAAAGTTTGTTGGAAATAGGTTAAGAAATGCTCATGGTCACTGTTGTCATGAGCATCACTTGCCCATTGAAGCAGCAGAGCTCTGCTAACAATTCCAAAGTAAACCGTAATTCGAAGCCTGTCGGGAATTCAGTTTACGTGATTTTTGGGGAAGAAAGCTTCATTTTCAAACACCGAATACCAAAATTCAATACGTCTAGCAATTCCCCGATTTGGTTGCATGATCACGAAGGGGAAGCATTGTCAGTCGAGATTTCGTTACTCGTTGTAGAGCCCAAATTTATATATGAAGTCTCCCTCCACCCAACTTCTCCCTTGTCCCCTCTTTGCGAGGGCACTCCATTCCATTTCTATTACTATGTATCAACACATTGTTGCGCAAAAAAGCGGGACTTCAAAGTTTTATGAAATTTGAGATGTCCGTACGATTTGGCCTTTAAAAAAAAACAGCAGGATTTTTATTTATATAGATTAGTGTTTTGTTGTACTGTAATTGCACTACTATTATATTGTAAGTATTAGTTTAAATCAAAAGCTATGATATAGTATACGTTTCATATCCCCTGCTCCCTTTGGCCTTTGGCCAAATGGTCGGCACCCTTCGGGTGATGCCTGCGGCGCAAGGTTGTAGAATTACAATACAACTTTTTGATGGAGTCAGGGGCCGCGCCAATCAGCAGAAAACATCGGTGTTTCAAAAAAAGACTGGGATTCAAAAGACGTTGAGTTTGAGACATTTCCATGATTTTTTATAATTAAGAGATATCCATCCTCTTTATACATACCGTCAGGCAAAGACAGCGGCGGATTTACAATTCGAGTTTGCCCTTCTTTTTCTTGGGGGTTGAATCCAGCAACGGAGCATAGCATGGGAAACAGTGGAGGCGATAAAGATTAATTATAAACGCTTATTATAGATATGTGTGTATTATTTTATTAAATAGATGCAAGTTAAACTATATGTGTATATGTGATGTGTTGGTTTGAGAATAAAGAAGTAACTATGATATACTAGATGTGACCAGAGAAGATGTGTGGAAGGGGAAGAAGTAACTATGTTATACTAGATGAGACTACAGAAGATGTGGAGAAGGTGAGGATCAATTTGATTGTGGTATGGCATCCAATCGAGATACAAGAGATTCGTCTGATGAGTTATTTGTCGAGTTGGGATTGGTATTCACAGTTGATGATTGGATAGGCCGTACGACTGCCCGTCGAGTTGATCCATTACTAGATGTATTTCTAGAAGATGATGATCCAAGATGTTCTTGCCAATCAGGTCTAACATGATCTATAATAAAGAAGGATAAAATCAAAAATATTAAATCATTTTTCCATCATTCAAGTGCACACTTACCAACAAGTACCACATCCGGATCAAAAATATATAATCGTTTCCTTTTGCCCATTTCTTGGTTTTGTAAAAAGTCAGACCGCCGTTTACAGAAGCTTGCATAATGGAGACTCCATGGAGGTGGTACCCGGATCACCCCAAGGTGGGATTGCATACAAAAGGGACAATGGATGGCCAAGGAAGGAGAATCCACCGAACGCTTCAGTTGTAAAAAGCATTCAGTACATATTGGCTTGTTGCAGCATCGAGTATAATTGATAAAGGGTGGATAAAACTACAACACAATCAAGTATTAGTATCAGTACACGTCAAAAAATGACTATCCGACTTACTAAAAAGCAGATGGGACATTCAGTGGTATCTTTGTAGAGGACATAGTTTTGGACATTTTCCGGTATATGGCTGGTGAGAAGAAAGTTCATTCGTTGAGTAGCCAAGGTCAGTACGCTAATGTTGCTGTCTTGTTTAGGTGGCGAGTTGGTGTGGAGCAGATTATGGGCTGTCAAAGTTAGCATATCAACTTGACTATTGTTGTTGTCGGGCTTTTCGTAATATCCTATCAATAACCAATTAATTAATATATATATATATTGACATTTGAGAGCATACATACAGTACCTTGATAGAAGGGAGCAAGTCGTCCTTCTCTAATGAATCGTTTCACCAGTTTGATATCATAGTCTCTTGCGAGGGTAGGCGCCGTATTGTTGTCGTGGGGAAATACAGGTCCAAAGTCAAGAGAATCTTCCCAAGAGTCCAGTTGTTTAGAGTGAAGAACACCCATCGCTTCATATAGAATAATAACGATAGGCAATCTAATTTAAAATAAAGGAAAGGAAGAGCAGAAAAAAAAAAAAAAAAAAAAAGAAGATCAAGATAATGGGTGATCTTAGGCGGTGTTTAAACAGTGGGAAAACTCCTCTGGTGGTCACGCCGAGAACCTTTCCCTCTCTTCCTTTTTTTTTTTTTTTTTTTTTTACCTTTTTATGCCCCACTTTAAACCATGGTCTCACCTATCTCTGACTCGTCATCAATCACTTCCACCTCCTCTTCCTCTTCCTCTTCAACATCGACTTCTGCCTTTTCTTTTGATGGAGTGGAAGATAAACTGGGCAACAACAAGAGCAACACAACAACCTCCTCTGTCCTGTCTAAATTGGCTGGCACTGTCCGTGATACAAGAACAAGGGTGGAACAAAAAAAGCTTGAACTGAACGCAAGCATGCAAGAAAGACTCCCGGAATGGCGCTCTCGTGGTGTCATGTATGGCAATCTCGCACGTGAAACCAGCTTGGAATGGAGTCGGAAAGGTAAAGAAGCTGTCGACCGTTGGAAAAAGGACCGTGTGGACAGGATGAATGGTAAGTCGTTTATAACAAGAAACAATAAAATGTATATATCACTAATTGTACTTTTATAGAATCACCAGTATCCGAAGATGCTTCTCCTTATGTATTCGGACAACCTTTGGAAAGGGCAGTTATGCTTACAAGGCTGGCGGAACATGACCATATACCTCTCGTGGTAAGACGTTGTATCGATTATTTGGATAAACATGGTAATAATAATAATAATAATAATACTTTTGTATATATAGCGGCGTGACTAACTTGTAAGTTGCTTCCCACCCCTCTAGGTATTCACGAACTTGGTATATACAGGTAAAAGAAAAAGGCTGGACAGAATGAACCACTTTGAAAAGTGATACTCATTGGTATCACTTTATTTCCTTTTAGGATCCCTGGTAGCACACTGGCTGTAAACAAACTTCGATCAACATTCGACTCTGGTATGTAATATACTGTCTAACCATTATTCAATCTTAATTAACTGGTGCTTTGTTACTTGTGTGTAGGTAATGACTGCGACCTTCTTGTCATCCAACCAGACGCTAATGTAGTCGCCACTCTACTCAAGATGTACCTGCGTGATTGTAAGTAACTTTTTTACCATAATGCTTAACCCTCACTGAAATATTCATCTCTCTAATAGTGCCTGAACCTATTATACCACAAGAACTTGGACAAGACTATAAACAGCAAATTACCCAATACATCCATCAACGGCAAGTAACTAATTCCAACACCAACTTGACGACAATACCTGACGATGATCATATCACTGCAGAAGTATTCGGCATGCCAAGGACAGAAGAACTCCCGTCAATAACACCTGAACTACTTGACGCCGTACGGATCACCACAACAAAGTTACCTATCACCAATTTGTACTTGTTGAAAGTACTTTGTCAACATCTCAAACGGATCGCCAATAATGCAAAAGAAAACAAAATGACAACATCCAACCTGGCTCTCATTTTTATTCCCACTCTAGGTATTGGTCGACTTTTATTTCACTGCATGGTGGATCACTATGATCAAGTATTTGGCGTACCTGACAAGAACTCATTATCAACTGCCTCATCAAGATCATTATTACTGTCAATACCTGTATCGGCTGGCCCGATCCAAACACACTCACGATCTGTCCCATTGTCAAATCCAACTACAGTCAACAACAAACCATTACCACCACCACTTCCTCTCAAGCCAAAACATATCAACATTCCAAAACCATCACGACGGCATAACAAAAGCTTGGATTTCGGATGTATACATCAGTCACGAAGGGAACACAGCAAGACATTATCTGATACCGACGTCATATCATTGATTACACCATCCCCTCCTCTTCCACCACCACCTAAACCACCAAGATCTCCAATTACTAAACCTGTACTGGAATATTTTAGACCAAGTATTGACCGAATCACTGAAAACAAACCAAGATCTAGGTCAGTTTCTTTTACACAGTCGCCTCCTTCATCATCATTGATATCACCAACAACATCAGCATCAACCGTACCCATGAAGACATCAGCAATCCCAACTCGTGGTGGAAATCGTGTGGAAGCTATTGGTCGACAATTTGAACAAATCATGGTGAAATCTTCTCCTTTGTCACCTTCTTTATCATCATCTAAACTCTCCAATACATTATACCACTAGTTGTCATCACATTCCTCCCTTTTTGTCTTGTTTGTAATACTAGAATCAGATTAGGTTTATTATTGTTTAATAAAGTATCTTTTTTACGCACATTGTCGTTTTTTTATAGGGACTCTCTTCATATTGATATGCAGTATGCAAAACAGTAACTTGAAAGGAGCGTGTTGATCAAGGCGCGCAAAATGAAAATGTCGGGGATTAAAATTTGGGAGGCACAAAAAACAATCGAAAAAAAAAATACCACTCTTTCTCTTCTTTGTTCTCACCTTTATTTTATATCCTAACGTCTTCATTCATAGTCATATTATATATATATATATATATTATATATATATTTATACTTCTTGTGGATCTGCTAATTATTACACCGTCAACAAAAGGATCAACACTCCCATATACCACATGAATCAGGAACGAATAACCATCGGACGGCGACAACCAACAGGAGGGACGACGACCACCAAAAGGCTGGGATCTGTGGGAGTCACTATACCTAAAGATCCTCCACCTCGGCCACCTTTGGCACCAGCATCTT
This sequence comes from Chlamydoabsidia padenii, assembly GCA_025330725.1. Taxonomy (NCBI): domain Eukaryota; kingdom Fungi; phylum Mucoromycota; class Mucoromycetes; order Mucorales; family Cunninghamellaceae; genus Chlamydoabsidia; species Chlamydoabsidia padenii. The sequence continues at coordinate 1,010,511 of JAIWND010000005.1, read as the reverse complement.
CAGCTGTTGCTGCTTCCGCCGCTGCTATATTTATGAAACTTCAAAACAAAGAAAATAAGAATCCTTTGGGGAAACGCTCACCACTACAACAAACCGATCGAAATGCAATAGGCCATCTCCGACCAACCACACCTACTGCGATCAAGAAACCACTAGCAACAGCAAATACCCGACAAGCGAATCAACAACAACAACAACAAAGACTACAACGTAAACGGGCACCCACGGTACGAATACCTGTTGTGACAGACGAAGAAGTTCCAGTGACTATGATTGATGAAGAACATGGATTTACTTACACCAAGTTACAACTTCTTGGCGAAGTAAGTATTATGAAAAGGAGGGGGGTTGTGATGGTTTGGTTACTAACATATTCTCTTTTCACTCGTAAATTGACACTTTTTTTTGATTTAGGGGGGATTTGCCAGATGTTATCAAGTCAGGGACCAGGATGGAAATCTCTACGCAGCAAAAGTGGTGGCCAAAGCTTCACTTCAACAAGACAAATACAGGCTCAAGATACATGGGGAAATTATCACTCACAGTGCTATGAATCATCAACGGATTGTTCAGTTTTATAGCTGCTTTGAAGATGATAATAATGTATACCTCATTTTAGAACTATGTGAAAACAAGGTAAACAAAATCAAAAAAGAAAAAAAAAACTAACTAACCAACTTTATATTATTTATGCATGCAGACGTTGGTGGAAATGATTAAAGCAAGGCGATATTTGACTGAACCCGAAGTCAGATACTATCTCATTCAATTATTGGATGCTTGTAGGTATATGCATGAACAACAAGTGGTACATCGGGATATCAAACTTTGCAATATCTTTTTGGATCATAAAATGAATGTTAAACTTGGTGACTTTGGCTTGTCTGCGACTCTAACAAAACCTGAAGAACGGAAAAGGTAATTTAATGATATGGATACTTTATTTCTTTTGTATACCCATCCTTCTTTATGATTATAGATCTGTATGTGGTACTCCAAATTACATGGCTCCGGAAATTCTGTTTGGTGATCACCAACATAATCAAAAGGCGGATATCTGGGCATTAGGTGTTGTATTGTAAGTTTTTTAATATCCAAAGTGATCTGGCATGACTAACCATTCTTCTCTATTATTATGATATTAGATTTGCTCTTCTTACCGGATTACATCCCTTCCAAATGGAACACCATCGAAAAATCTATAGGTAAGTTGGACGAAAAAGTGATATTAAAGGTGCCTTGTCTCACTCTTATGTCATCTGCAGGAAAATACACGAAAATGCTACCAAACCGTCATACAACTTCCCTGTTAGCATCAAGTTATCTTCCGAAGCAAAAGACCTTGTATCAAAACTGCTGGTCAATGATCCTGGTAAGCTTATGATCAAAAAAAAAAAAAAAAAAAAAAAAAATGCATATATCAAGATACAAGTACTCATTTTACCTTTTCTTCTTCTAGATACAAGGTTGTCGATCTCTGAAATATTACAGCATCCATTTATCCAGCACCATGAATTACCCACCCGAATTCCTCACTCAGCACTGCAAACACGACCTGTTTTACAATTTTTACGAACCCCAACTTCAGAAAGCTCGGAATTACCATCATCATCACAATTAGACGACTCGGAACAATCTGAAGTGGAAAAGAAACTTATCACGACCCTGATATCGGCATTACGTAAAGCAATAGAAAACAAGGAATATCTGATGGAACGACGAAAAGGCACACCAATTGAACCTATTGTTTGGACGAAACACAATGCTTTCCTAAGCAAATGGGTCGACTTTACATCAAAATACGGTTTGGGCTACTCGATCTCCGATGGTGAAATGGGCGTCCTTTTTAATGACTCGACGACACTCTCTACCTTTGATGAAAAGTAAGTTGCACACACAAGATCTGATCATGGCATTGTATCATTACTCATAAAGCACCCTTATTTGTATAGAACCTATCGGTATATTGCTCATGGATATCCGCCACTCATTCAAGAATATCAGCATACCAACATCCCTATTCACCTCCAAAAGAAACAGTACTTGATGACCAACTTTAAAGGATATATGAACGAAAAACTCGCGGACTTGGCACCAAATCAAAAGGGATTCATCAAAAGTAGCAACATATATCTGGTTAAATATGTGCAAACTGATGAAGCAGTGATCTTCCGACTCAGTAACAATCTACTGCAGGTAAGAGAAGAAAAAGAGAAAGAGAAAAAGAAAAAAAGACACGGTGGGGTTTTGACACAGTATACTAACATTTCTTTCCATAGTTTAACTTCTTCTCAAGACCCAAATTGATGTTTATGGAATACGGAACGAAAATAATTTATGTGGACAAATTACGGAAACTAAAAATGTATGAACTGACCGAAGCTATTGCTACTGGTGATGCAGAACTATTATCATTACTAGTCTATGCTTTAGATACCTTACAATCCTTAGCCCAAACACCATAATAATAACTTTAGAATTACATATCCTTCATCCCTTTTTTACTCACATATTTGAAATAAAACATACTTTTCCTATGTACTCTCTTGTGTCTTTTTTATAATATTCGGTTCAGGGGGGATTTATGCTCCTTGATAATTTAAATCTCGCCCGCTTTGTCTCATTTACAAGTAGCTCATTACCATCTTCATCAATCTCTTATTTTTTTCTTAATTAACGTAATGCTTGAATCCTTTTATAATAAAGAACAATTATTTTTATAATGATATATCTGTTGTTCTTTATTTGGTCGAGTACAGGTCATTTAAACCGAACTCACCATCCTGTACTAGAGAATCATGTCAAGATTTTTTGTCCAATCAAAGAGGTCCATTAACCTCGGGCCGATTTTCGGGCCGAAATATAAAGGTGGTTTATATAGAACCAAGCGATTTTGTTGACATCAAAGCCTTGCTAGCTCAATCGGCAGAGCGTGAGACTCTTAATCTCAAGGTTGGGGGTTCGACCCCCCCGTAGGGCTTAACTTTTACTTTTGAACTTTTTGGAGCGGCGTTTGAATATTTTGCTTGAATCCCAAATTGGTGTTACGGCTAAACCTGGTTAAGTGTAGGTAACTTGGGTAGTAGAAGTAAGTTTTGTTTTATATAAGAGTAGTGAGCACCAGAATCTTTTTGGTAACATTCAACCTTTAGGATGTACTTGGTAATTTAAGAGGAAAAGAAAAAGATCGACCGAGACATGTCGCGATTTGAAATATAATAAAAGAGGCTCTTGTTCCAAAGAATTAGCAATGAAGACAATAGTTACACTTGTTAAGTAACTAGATAATAAGAGAGGTAGCTTTTAATAAAGACCTTATGATTTGTTTTGAAGTTTTTCATCAAAAGAGAAACTTAAGAAAAATGAAGAAAAATGAAATGAAAAGATGTGATATTTATACAAACTGTGAATTCAGGGGTAAGGGTAACCATAAGAAAATTCTTGGCTGGGGTAGCCATAAAATAGATATTGTATATAAATAATAATTAAAAACTAAATTTTGGTCATTACCAAAAGATAGATCATGATCAGGGTAGCCATAAACTAGATTTTGGCGAGGGTTAACATTTGGTTCGCCGATTAAAAATATTTTCTAAACCCGACCAGTTCAAAAATTGTTGTAACTTGGTTGTGCTTTGGTGCTGGTATCCTTTTATTCTTGAACCATGACTTTGGTCAGCATCCCCATAAAGAACAACTGGTTTGACTTGACGGGGTTTCAACTTGAGATCCACTGAGCTTCGTATTAATGCTTTTGCCACAGATGCATAGACCTTGCCGTTGAATCTTTCCATACAATAGTTTTGCTTCTTGATCCATGGAGATTGGTGGTAGAATGTGTGTAGAATATGTCGTATTACTGACTTTCATGTAGGGTCTCAATGTAAACATGGTGCTGGGCGTCTTGGTTTTTATGCACTTGTTCAATCTCTGGCAGATATCCTTCAATGGCATTGATACTGGTTTGCCCTTTTTTTTTTTCTTCATGACATGGCGGCAATAGTCGGTTCTTGAATGGCTACTGATTCTTTGAGCTCGGATATCATTGGAGTAGCACTTCATCAACTTGTGTACTTGCTTTGCATCATAATTTTCCATTTCTTCTTCCAGGGGTACGTACAAAACAATGAGATTTGATTCATGCAAGTGAAGGCTGTGTTTAAATTTCAGATCCCGATTCTATATGAATTTCCCAATCCGGCAAACCAAGCATCGTTGCCAGGGGTAGTTTAGGAGAGGAGTAATTTACGTTTGAAAAAAAAAACAGTCTTTTCATCATGATATGGTTTCCATGGCCTACCCAACAACCCTGATTATGCAGATTTAATTATTGATTCATGCAAATTTACTTCTACCCATGTGGCCCATCTTATTATATTCACCCCCACACCTAGCCCTAACTTTATGCCAATGTCGCCATTGTCGTTGTCGTTGATGCTGCAGTTCATTGAGCAAGTTAAAAGCTGTTTCGAGTAAAGACATTATGTAATGAGAGAGAGAAAGAGGAAGAAAGAAGAAAGCAAGTAAAAAACATTGTTTAGATATTTTGTATCAGCGGGCTGACAGAGCCACTCTTTGCCTAATCAACGAAAAATTAAAATCCTTGATTTGAGTCCGAAGGCGGGATTTGAACATTGAAAAATAAAGTGGACCCGTCTCACTCTTGTCAATGCAAACACTCTCTTTGGCATTCCGCTGCAAAGCAATACATTCGAGCTATATATATATTGTAAGACTCATCAGGCTACCAAACCTTTTCCTCCTTTTGACAGAACCCCTCGATTGACCTCCTTGTCCTTGAAAAGTAATAAAAGTTCTTGCGAAGATACTTTTGTACATCATTATTTGATGTTGTCCTTGATGGTGTTTTCTCCCAGGAACCGCTATTAAAGCAGGAGTGGTAAATTTATGCAAAATTCAAATCCCGGCAAGTGTTTTTTGCTTTACAGGGCAAATGGATGGCTGGCGACATCCAAGGTAGAAAAGTCGACAAAGACATTGAAGCCTAATTGGGTTGCTTTTGTTAAACCATGGATCAACAAGTTTGATCTTGCGGCATGCGGAATGAAACCGCCAAACAAAAGTGTTTCCTTTCCATTTTCTGACTTTGTCAAACTAGGTGCGCCTCATCCTCATCCTCATCCTCACCATCACTTTTTTTTTTTCGTGCTTTTAGTCCACTGCCAACATCAACATCAACATCAACAAGAACACAGCAACAGCAACAGCAGCAGAAGTAACAACACCAATTGGGGGTAACCCAGGGGGGAGGCGTAGGTATTTTAGCTGTCCAGCTAATTTTGGTTGCACGGCAAAAAAAAAGCATAAATTTTACACGATTCATCATGTACAGGTGTTATCCACCGTGATACATAAATCATTTATGATAGAAACACCTTCATTGATAAACGTATTTATATTTACCAGCTAATGTATGATAAAACAAGACTTTATTGACATTAAGATTATATATAACACTATATCTACAATAAAACCAATCTACACCATTATTATCCACAAGACATCATATTTTGATCCCACTGGACCAATGGTTGATTTGACATTCATATATATCCCCAGTTGCAATCAAGAGGTGTACCATCGTCGCACTTGACCACCTAATCCACCCTCGATATCCACCGCGTTTGCAATAACATCATTCTTCTTTTAAACCAAAGCTTATTGCATTCCATTCAGAGAAGGTCGTCCTTTTTCCCAGTTTGTTGTATCAGCCAAAAAAGAGATTCGTCTATGGTCAATTGGTAGGTATCAATTCTACATCAACATTAAATGAAAAGCATTAGTATTAGAGTCTTGGGTAGGTGATTGTCCAAGAAGAAAGAGACTGTATAGATTACTACCACTTTCTCTTTGTGCCTTTCTTTTACCTTTGCCGTGTTGATCCTGATTGGATAATTTCCAAGAGAGCCCATTACTACCACAAAGTCAGTTGCTTCGTCACCTTTTTTTGTTTATCTTCATCATTCAACTGTTGCAACAAATGGGAGTTCCCTGTTGAAGATGACCAAGTTGAATGTCTTGGGAATGGGAAGACAAAGAAGAAGGAAATGCTTTTTTGCGAAGTTATTAAAATCCCGTCACGTCGTGAACTATAAAAATGCGATTTTCAAAATTCCCTTTTTTTCGGTTTCTTTCCTTTTTTTTTTTTTTTTTTTTTTTTCGTTTAAACTTCCCTATATACAAATCTTCCCTATAAACAAACCCCCCTTCAAGAACCTGTGCTTGACAGACAAGTTGCCCCCGCACTCATTCCTATTGCTGGCCATGATTACAAGATGGATTAATTCACACAGAAAAGTAATCCATGAATCACCTAATGGCTGTCAATATGAAAAACTTGTTTTGTGATGGCTGTAATCTCATGGCTTCTTCCCTCTTATTGTGATTCTGGTCATAAAGGTAAGTTAATGCGTCTTGAATGATACTCTGCCAAAGTTGTTACTGTTTTATACTCTAACTGAATTGTTAATTATTTACACTAGGTTTATGCTCCCTCTTTGCCTCTGATATGTGAAGTCTCCTGTTAGTAATCAAATGGATAAGTTGGCAGATTTTGCGAGGCGGCTACCTTTGTGTAGAATAGTGATTAGGCCTAGCCTTGTCGCCGTGGCAGGACGTAGGCGACATCGTGTCCTGTTCCAAACCTGGATCTGCTCGCGAATGGGTTGTGCTGGTAAAGCGGGATGTCTGGTATGTTGAAGCATTATTGCGGATCTACCTATTCTCGGACTTGTTGCATTCGCCACCAGTTACGGCGCTCCATTTGATTCTTGGAGATGGATCATGATGTGTAATGTTTATGGGTACTTTATTGTAAGCAAAGAAGAAAAAAAAAACAAGAAATGACAATGTTACTAATCATACTTCTTGCCCTTATTGTAGGTTTGTCTTCTTGTATTGTTACCTGCCTTTCATGTTTATTGTCTCTTGTGGTGTATGATCTCTCTCTTTGTCCCTGATATGTGAAGTCTCCTGTTAGTAATCAAATGGATAAGTTGGCAGATTTTGCGAGGCGGCTACCTTTGTGTAGAATAGTGATTAGGCCTAGCCTTTTTGCCGTGGCAGGACGTAGGCGACATCGTGTCTTGTTCCACACCTGGATCTGCTAGCGAATGGGTTGTGCTGGTAAAGCGGGATATCTGGTATGCTGAAGCATTATTGTGGATCTACCTATTCTCGGGCTTGTTGCATTCGCCACCAGTTACGGCGCTCCATTTGATTCTTGGGGATGGATCATAATGTGTAATGTTTACGGGTACTTTATTGTAAGTAAAGAAAAAAAAAAAACATGAAAAGATAATGTTACCAATCATCCTTCTTGCTCTTATTGCAGGCTTGTCTTCATGTATTATGGCTGGGCTTTCTTTCTTGATTGTTGTCTCTGATGTTTTGTGATTTCTCTTTGTTTCTGGTACGAAGTAAGTAAAGAAAAAAAAAACATGAAAAGACAAGGTTATTAATCACATTTCATCTGGTTGTAGGCTTTGTGTTCTTGTTGGTTTTTGCATACTTGTTTTATGGAATGCGGCAAGGAACGACGTGAATGACAAGATTATGTCCAACACCTACTTGGAACGACGACGACGTACTAGATTTCCAACTTTTGCAACGGAAGCACAACAATGGATGGCAAGGTACGATTCTCTGGCGGAATTATTTGGCTACACTCCTGTGGAAATGGTGGAAGAACTACAAGGTGTGTTGGAAGGGTAAGCTTTTAATGGGTATACTCGGCGACAACGTACTATCAAGAAGGACCGGGGGCACTGAAAAGCAAACCCTTACATTAATATAATGAAGACTCAAATCCTGTTATGGCGGCTGTTGACGAACTCAAGTTAATCAAGCAAGAAAAAATGGCAATTGATGAACTGGCTTCTTTTATATTATTACAGTAGCGTTTATTATATTGTCATATTGTGTTGGTTATTATCCCTTATTCCCCCGTAGACCATATATTATAAATGTCTATATAATCTTATTAAATAAAACCACTTATCTTACTCACTACCCTTTACTGTCTTATAACTTGACAGGAATAATGAACTTCTGGTGTGCAGCTAATTACCCAATTACATTATACGGTTTTTTGCTGGACTTCTCATTTCCAAATATGAATTTGTTTTTTTTAATAAATATGTGCAATAACTTTGATGCACCTACATGTCTTCACTCTACCTGCATGTCTTGATTTTATCTAAATGTCTTCTATTCATCTATATGTATTGTTTTATATATAAATGCCTTTATGTTATCTGGCTGTCTTTTATTAATTGATATGTGTGCTATATGTATTGCTACTATCTTTACCGCCTGCATTGTAGCGATCGGTGTCACCATTGTTTATATATACGCCTTTGTGGCACCAGTATCGGATCTATATAAATTTCATCATTGCGGTATTGACCTGTAGCAACCCATAATCAATATATCCATCCATATAGACAAAAGTCGATTTGGGATGACAAAAAAAATATCGAGATCGTCTACATTAATCTCGGGATACGAAAGAGTATTTGTCTGGTTCCTCTTCATACTTTTTTTTTTTTTTTTTTTTTTTTTTTTTTCTTACAAATGACAGGTAAAAGTCATCGCAAGCCGGAACATACTGATACAAGAGTATTAGAGCTTGGCTTTTGCGGTGAATTATGTTGGAAATATACTATAGTGTCCACATCGGCACTTTAATCATTAGTATCCGTTGACAATCGGAGAGAGTAGAGCCTTTCCAAATCTTAGTAGAGGCAGGCGGGATCTGAAAAAGCTATATTGCTCCATACAGGGGACTTGTTACATTGGTATTATGTAAAGTTTGTTGGAAATAGGCTAAGGAATGCTCATGGTCACTTTTGTCATGAGAATCGAGCTCTGTCAAGGATTCAAGGCAAAGTGTAAGCGGAGTGTACAATTATTTTTGTCTTGTCTGTCAATCCAAATTAAGTCCGTAAATTCAATGGGGAAGGGAAAGGTTCGTTAAAAATGGAGTAAGATCGACAAAGACAAGGTTCGTTAAAAATAGATCTTGAATCAAAGTAAGATCGACAAAAACAAAGTTATGCTTATAAAATAACTGTGTATGATACATTTTCAATTCAAGCTGCACGACATGCCAAAAAGTCAAATCAACAGTTTGTATTCATTTAAAAGACAATTTTATTATTAAATCAACACAATGACAGTTATCTAAACTACAGCTAAACTACAGTAAAAACATACATTTCTAAGAGACAGGGAGGGGGATCAGATAGAACTTCAGATATTAAGGGTTATTCAGCATTACATCAACAGAGGTGTATTCATTAAAAAAAAAAAACATACTTCTGCCACACAAGTAAAAAGTACCACCTTTCGATTACCCAGACCCACCGTATCCATATCCGTCAATAAAGGTCCTATCGTAATCCACGCAACAAAAGGATCCTGGAATTCATTGTTCATCCACCATAGATAATTCCATGCTGTGAGACGTATCGATGTACCATGCCCGTTTACTTGATATATTAACCTGGTTACTTATTCTTCTGGATCCTTTGGCGCAATAATATCTTTCAATTACCTATACTTGTCACCCCACATAATCCACTTTTCATTGTCCGCCAGACGAGTATATCCAAAGTTACATCCAAAAGGGAGTAGCTGCCTACCAACTGGAGTTGCATTACGGGCACCAGTAAAGCAAGGAGGAGGAAGGAGGTCAGTTTTACAGTAGTTGGGGGTTTCGTTGATTATTGGGTTCTTTTTCGTCGAAGAGTAATCAAGCGCTTTTCCATTTTGCTAGTTCATTGTTATAGTTGTTTGTTCATGTAATCTACAAACCAAATTTTAGAGTATGGAATGGTGAGAGTAGATGGATATGAGTGTATTACTATGTATGTGGTTACTAGAGTCAATTGGTATGTCAATAAAAGAGGAAGGGGTCAAAAAACTTTTTTAAAATGTAGTTTACTCGTAGTATCAATCGACTACTTGTAAGTAAGAATGGGTGATGCTATACTAGGTTGTTATATAATTTATATGACGATATGAAGGCTATAAACCAAGTTGGTGTTGTATAAGAATATGGATAATTCAAAGTATAACGTGTGGATGGATTATTTGTTAAAGAAGAGAAGGAAAGAGAGAAAAGAGAGAAGATTTTTATTTAATTGGCTGAAAATGGCTGACGGCATTTTAATAATAATTTTTTTTTTTTTTAGAAGGCATTTTAATAAATCGTTTGATTTTTCTCGTTATTCGTCGGAAGCGGAACAACGTCAATGTTTTAGGTTTCGGGATTGGATTTCACAAGCCGTAGGAGATCAACCTTTACGAAGAGGGAGAATGCTTGCTTATCATCACCAATGGTATAGTAATGATGAGAAAAGAAAATGGGTCGTAAGGTACAACACTCGAAAAAGAGAGTGAATTGATGAATTAAGCCCTGACCAGGACTCCAACTTTTAATCCACATATCATAACGCTCTACTCTGATGAAAGATAGAATGCATCAGTAGATAATGACTGTCTTGCAAAAACATAAAGGTAAATATTATACTGAACATGATATACTAACCAAGTTTACTTGAACAGATGTTGGAAGAGCTGGCAGTATTAATGATTCTTCTAGCCCACGATAGAACAATTGCCAAAAAAGACAAATGATCGTTCATGTACGAGCAATTCGGAGATTGAACTATTATTAACTTTATGGCTAGCATTAATGAGTGCTACGGGATATCCGGAAAAAGCATAGGAACGATATATATAGCTAAAGCGATTCGATCAGGGAAGATTAATGATTAATATTGCCTTTTCCTTTATTGATACATACATGATATCCGATCCGTTTCCTAGCTGGGTCTCTCGGATAAGACAATCTCGGATACCTTTCCGCTGGGTTTGAATATTGCCAGACGTTTGGGTACATGCGTTGAAAAAAGCAAATTCCTTGAAAAAAGCAAGCAAGAACTCTTATCGAGTTGAAAAATGATATCAGTCGATAGTATTAGCAATTGTCAATCAGAAATGAATTCGATAAAAAAAGAATGATTGCAGGATTCGTTTTGCGGGTTTTCAATTCGTAAACCCAAGTGATTTAAGTGTAGAGCGGAGTTTCTTTTGTCATGCAAACCCTCGGAACCATTATTCAGCCAGTGTCAGGGTATAAAAACCGAAACTGATTTCGTGTCAAGTTGAAAAAACCAACAATAAGAAAGGCCTAACTCCTCACTCTTTCCCCCCTTATATTCAAGAAACTATTATACATAATGACTGATAATAACACAACGTCATTGATTGTCGCTCTAAAAGGTGCCAAGAATATTGAAACCGATGGACAAATCATCCGATTTGGAAGTGGTGCAAATTTAGACACTGTTCGTGGTCTTGCTGCCGAAAAACTAGCTATTGGTGCTAACTCTCAAGAACTTCTCTTACTTGATGGCTCAGGGAATCTATTAAATGGTATTGATGATTGCCGTAAGCAACAAGTTGTCTATGTGGATTTTCCTAACCATATCAAAGAAATGATCCCTGGTCCCAAGAAGTTGCCATTTGTTGGAAACCTATACGATTTCCTGCCAGATTTGTAAGTTTTAAACCCAGTTTTTTTCTTCTTTCTGTTTGATCAATTCTCACAATTTCTTCTTTTCTTTCTTCTTCCTCACTCAAACTTAGCACGGCCGGATGGATGAAACTATTCGATACTTATGGTCCTGTTGTCGATACAACCACACTTGGTCAACGCAATATTGGTACTAATGATCCTGACGTTGCAGAACTCTTTGTTAAAGAAAGTGAATACTTCACTAAAAAGGTATGTTTTTTTTATTTTTTAAAAAAAAGGAAACACATCTTATAACCCCTAACTAACTTGCCTATCTATTTTATAGGTTGGGCCTACTCCATTATCAGAAGTGAAAACTTTTGCTGGTCAAGGATTGTTTACTACGGATACTAGCGATGACGATTGGAAGCTTGCTCACAAGTTATTGATTCCCGCTTTCTCACCCCGTGCTATCAAGGTAAAGAAAAGAAACCGTTGAGCTTATTGCGATAGACTCATACTCATATTAATATACCATATTCATATATCGATAGGCATACCAAGAAGAAATGGGTATCATCACTCAACGCACCATCAAGATCCTTGACCAAATGAAACCCACAGAAGAGGTAGATATTCTTGACTGGACTACCAAGGTGACCTTTGAAACTATTGGACGAATTGGCTTTGGATACGAATTTGGCCTTCTTGACAATAAAGATGCTCCTCCTCATCCTTTGATTCAATCTATGGCTTATCTTTTGAAGATGGTGGTGACTCGACGAACTCAAGCTCAATTCATGAAGCATATCCCAACTGCTGCCAATCGCCACTTTGATGAAGCTATCAAAATCATGCACGATACTGTGGGTGATGTGATTGCGGAAAGAAAGAATGGTCCTGATGCTAATGACAAGAATAAGGATATGCTTGGATTCATGTTGAATGCTCGTGATGAAAATGATGATGGCCTTACTGATGAAAACATCCGTGATCAAGTCGTGACCTTTTTGATTGCTGGTAAGATTAAAATCAACGGATGGCGGGAAACTTGATGTATGATACTAATAACAGACTCTTCTCTTTTTAGGTCATGATACTACTGCGAATACTTTGGCTTGGGTGTTGTATGAAATCTCAAGAAACCCTGATATTGAAGCCAAGATCTTGCAAGAAATTGCCAACACTGGAATCACCTACGACAAGTTACCATCTTCCGAACAAATCAGCAATCTGAAATACATTCACCAGACCATCAAGGAAACACTTCGAAAATATCCTCCTGTACGTGCTCTCTCTAAATACTGCAAGAAGGAATGTATTGTCCCTCATGGCTACAAGATTCCTGCTGATACTGGTGTATCAGTGCAGGTCTATGGTAAGAGAACAAGTAGAAAAAAAAACAATGATGAATTATTTAACTCTTTAATTTTTTTGTAATTGATTAGCTATGCATCATAACGAAGAAGTATATCCTGATCCTTCTCGATTTGATCCTGATCGCTTCACACCCGAAAATGAACAAAAACGATCTCGCTTTGCTTGGTAAGTGGTATAATCATAAAGACATTATCTCTTCACAGACATGTATTGATTCTTCTCATTGGTGTTTTGATAGGCTGCCATTCTCAACTGGTCCACGTGCTTGTATTGGTATGGCATTTGCTCTTCAAGAAGCTAAAACTGTATTGGCGATGTTCTTGCATAAATACAAGTTCTGTTATGGTAAGTAAAAGTAAAGGAAAAAATGAAGGGGACAACAACCAAATTCTGATATTGATACTTAAATATATATATCCTTTTTTTTTTTTTTTTTTTCAATTAGATGGACCTGATGTTACCTTTGATCCTCATACCGCCACAACCAAGCCTGATCATTTGCTGATGACTATCCACCCTCGTACTGACTTCCCTAAACCCAATGTCGACAATGATCTCAACCAAATCACTGCCAAGGATGAACAAAAGTCTGCTCCTCGTGCCATGCCTCAACTAGCTCATGCTGATGCTGCAAAGGAAATTCCTCTCCCTCCTGTTACTATTCTTTTTGGTACTCAAACTGGTACTGCTCAAGATTACTCTAACCAACTTTTACAACAAGCCAACGAATTTGGATTCACGAATGTCAAGATGATGGAAATGGATAAATGGGAAACTTTGAAATCTGGAAAATACGAAGGTCCTACTTCTGGCAAACAACGTGAATTGGTGGTGGTTTGTACTGCTACTTACAATGGTCAACCTCCTGATACGGCGGAAGCTTTTAACAAATTCATCGACAGCAAAAAATCTGATTCCAATCATCAAGAAATCTTCAAGGGTCTTTTATATGCTGTATTTGGTGTTGGTAACAAGAACTGGCGTACTTATCAACATTTCCCTCGAAAGGTGGATGATGCATTGGAAGAATTTGGTGCTGAACGCTTCTTTGCTCATGGTGAAGGCAATGCTGACAAGGACATGGATGCTGAATTCAATGAATGGTAATGAAAGAAAAGAAAAGAAAAGATAATCATATGGAATTTGTTTGATACATATATACTGATAACTTTTTTTTTTTTTTTGTTTTGTTCCTTAGGTGTGCTCACTTTTGGTCTTATGTTTTGGATTACTATGGTATTGGTATCTCTGAAGACAAATCGGTGGTACCTACAGCAACAACTAGCAAAAAAACCACATCAAACATAAAACTTCGATATATCAGCCCCAAAGATGAAGACAAGTACCAAGCTGGTATCAAGAATAAGAATGGTGAAAAGAACGCCATCATCAAGATCAACCGTGAACTTCAACACCCTGGGTCTGGTCGCAGCACTCGTCATATCGAATTGGATATCTCTCAGCTCACACCTATCAGCCATATTGAAGGGCACTTTTACAACGCCGGTGATCATTTAGAAGTAATGCCTCAAAACGACCCAGCCATGGTGGAAGCCATTGCTTTGAATTTTGGATGGATTCTCGACTCGGTATTTGAAATCGATCCTGCCTCTCAAGCTGGTTTATCTTCTCGCTCTCTCGGAGCTGCTATCAAGACGCCATGTACCATTCGTAATGCTCTTACTTACTATGCCGATCTCACCTCTCCACCATCTCGATACATTCTCTCTTGCTTTGCCAATCAATTACGCCAACAAGCCCCTGAAACTGCCGAAGCCTTTGAAAAGCTGATTATGCCTGATCAAGACAATGTGGATCAATATCCTGCCTTTATCAAGCGCTACAGAACCTTATTGGACCTTCAAAAGGGATTCCCTCAAGTGAACACCTTGGACTTTACCCAATTTGTATCTGCTGCTGGTGTGATGCAACCTCGTCGATACTCTATTGCCAGCTCTCCTTTGAAATCTGAAAAGTTTGCTGCTCTTACTGTGGGTGTGGTAGATGATGTGGTCAATAATCAGCACTACAGTGGTCTTGCCTCTTCCTTCCTCTCTCGAAGCCTGGTGGATGGTAGTGATAACGATTCGATCAAGATCCAAGCTGTCTTCAAATCTTCCAAGAGTACCTTTGACTTACCCAGTAATCCCGCCGTCCCTATCATCATGATCGCTGCCGGTACTGGATTCTCTCCCTTCCGTGGCTTCCTTCAAGAACGTGCTGTCCAACGCAAAGAACAAGGTATTCAAGTAGGCTCCTCCTCTCTCTTCTTTGGCTGTCGTCGTGCGGATCAAGACTTTATCTATAGCGAAGAACTCGACGAATTCGTGGAACAAGGTGTACTTAACCATTTACACGTTGCCTTCTCAAGACAACAACCTCCTTCTAGCACTAAATATGTCCAACACCAAATCCTCGCCAATGCTGGTGAAGTATGGAATTTGATGCATCCTGCCGACGAAAATGCCTTACCTGCTGCAGTCTATATTTGTGGTAGTGGTAGCATGAGCCGTGATGTGCGCCGCGTCTTTTTGTCTATGGTCAAGAGCTTTGGTGAAGCAAACGATGATGAAGAAGCCGAAGCTGTCCTGCAACAATGGGCGGATACTGGTCGTTACAACGAAGATGTTTGGGGTTAGAATTTATTAGTATTATTTATTATGTTATTCCATTTATGAAAATAAAAATCATTATATATTCCACTTTGTGTATTGGTCTTTGGGAATTCATTTGGTTGGTACTCATGCAATTGCATTGATTTTGAATATGAAAGCGGAATTTGAATATTATGTTTGGATGTTGGCCCACAGATACATTTCAAACGCCGTCGACCCGAAGTAATAGTCATAATTTCTGCGTGCATCTTTTGCCCTCTTTCTTTCTGTTTTTAATCCACTATATAACCAACTACTCAAAACATCATGTCTACACCTACCAGAAGACGTCTCATGAGGGACTTTAAACGTTTACAAAGCGATCCTCCAGGTAAAAAAAAAAAAGAAAGAAAAATGAAAAAAAGAAAAGAACACAAACTATGAGTCTGGATGGCGTAGCCTCTTACTAACCATTCTTTTTCGCTGTTGCCGTAATTCTTATATCGTTATAATAGGAGGAGTATCAGGTAGGTGAATGAAAAAAAAAAAGTCGTGCAATATGTAGGATGGGGAAAAGAATAAAGGCCAGATGATGATGACTCTTGGTTAAACTTTACTCATACTTTTTACTTTTTATCATTGTAGGTGCTCCTTGCTCAGACAACATCATGTTATGGAATGCAGTTATCTTTGGACCAGGTAAATACTTTAGAAAAAAATCAATACACCAATATATAATAGTGAACTATTTACTAATGACCACTCTGATACTTTTATTTAGCTGAAACACCCTTTGAAGATGGTACGTTCAAGCTTGTATTACAATTTGATGAAACTTATGTAAGTCCACACCCCGTAAATCAAATCTATGTACACATATACTAATGGTCTCATTCTCTTTCTATAGCCCAACAAACCACCTTCTGTCAAATTTGTATCGAAAATGTTCCACCCTAATGTTTATGCAAACGGTGAACTTTGCCTGGATATCTTGCAAAATCGATGGAGTCCAACTTATGATGTGGCGGCCATTCTCACCAGTATCCAATCCTTATTGCACGATCCTAATCCCAACTCTCCTGCCAATGCTGAAGCTGCCAACTTGTATCGTGAAAACAGGAAAGAATATGTCAGGCGGGTACGTGAAATCGTGGAATCCTCTTGGGAATAATAATCACACCTGTTGTATATGTTGCTTTATATCTCAATAGCCTTATAAACACACTTTTTATTTTATCTTATCCTGTGTTATAATTATAACACCATTATATATAGTACCCCTTTATTTATTTATGTCATACTCTTCCCCTCCATCCCCTTTTTTTTTATTATCAATCAATAAAATGAACTTTCTTTATAACTGTGGGATTTATGCTCTTTTGAATGCGGAATTTGAATGCATGAATGGGTGTAGGTGTGGCTTTTTTTTTTTTTTTTTTTTTTTTTTTTTTTTTTTTTGCTACGAAAATTTTTTTGGGATTCCGGTTGGCGTAAAGTTGTGCTTTGGCCTTTTTTTTTTTTTTTTTCTCCCTCTCTCTCTTTCCCTTACTTCCAGTAATCAATCTTGACCAATGGCTCCCATCACCAACAAGAAGTCCAAGAAGAACTCTGAATCCATCAACTCTCGTCTTCAACTTGTTACCAAGTCTGGTAAATACACCCTCGGTTACAAGACTACCTTGAAGTCTCTCCGTCTTGGCAAATGTAAGTAATCGAATCCTGTTGATATTTGGAGGAGGACAGATGTCAACCCCCATAAAAAAAAGGCATTCTCTTCGGTAGAGATCATTCTTCCATAGTTGTTGTTACTAATCTTGTTTATATTTTCTTTTTTATTAGCCAAGTTGGTCATCATTGCTGGTAACTGCCCTCCCCTCCGCAAGTCTGAAATCGAATACTACGCTATGTTGTCCAAGACCGGTGTCCACCATTACAACGGCAGTAAGTATATTCATATATAACATTAGGATGATCGGGGCTTGGTACTAATGCCACTTTTTTTGCGTTATAGACAACATCGATCTCGGTACCGCTTGTGGTAAGCTCTTCCGTACCAGTGTCCTCTCCATCACTGACGCTGGTGACTCTGACATCTTGACCGCCCAATAAACGACCTAGTTTTTTAGATATGTTGTTGATCCACCATTAAACTATATATAATAAAAATCATTGTTTATCAAACAAATAAAACCATTAATGATTGTATACATGATAGATGATGATGATAAAAGTTTTTTTTTTTAATTATAAATAGAAGGATATGGATGTGAAGGGGGAAGGTAATAACTACAAACTACAATAGTAACTAATCACTAGGAGAAGGGGTGGGAAGGGGTTGTGTGTGTTTTTCAAGCAGAGGTAGATTTTTGCATGGAAGAAGTACGACGACGTTCCATCTTCTTGTCCTTGGTTTCCTTGACACGCTTGGCCAACAATTGCTTGTATTCGGCTTCGGCTTCCTTGGAGGCTTCGGCACGTCTGCGCTTGATGGCAACCCGGTGACGCTTGCGTTGGAGAGTAGCAGGAGTGACCAAACGTTGAATCTTGGGAGCCTTGGTGTAGGGCTTCTTTTCAGGGTTCTTGGGTTGGACTTCACGACGGATCACATACTTGCGGACATCATCAGCATAAGACAAGTTGAAGAATTTGCGGATCTTGGAGGCACGCTTGGGACCGAGACGCTTGGGCACGGCAATGTCAGTTAAACCGGGGATATCTTGTTCACCTTGCTTGACCACCACCAAAGAGAGCACGGCCAGATCAGAGGACACGATACAACCACGGACGGACTTTCTCTTGCGTTCACCAGTACGACGAGGACGGTAGCAGCTGTGGCCCTTGGAGAGCAACAAACGCACACGGTGAGGCAAAAGCACACCTTGCTTCATGGGGAAACCTTGTTTGTCGTTACCACCAGAGATACGGAAGACGTAGCCCTTGAATTCATCACCGAGAGCATCACCAGGTACTTCTTGAGACATGCGCTTGTCATAGAATCCACGACTATGCATTAAGAGGAAGGTAAGAGGTGAGTAAAGTTATCCACACAGTTACTCCTATTGTCATTTTCCCCACCCCACTTTTTATTTTTTTCCTTGACTTACAGACGACGTTCATCATCGATTTCAATCAATTTTTGACAGCCCGTAGCTGGATTGGCAATGTTCAACTATATACATATAAAAAAGATGAAGAGAAATGAATAACAGTTGACAAGTAATCGTATTGGCGGTACAACAGGTCGATAGAGTCACATTTTGGTGCAAAAAAAAAAAAAAAAGTGGGTGTAATGTTGATCGTTTCATTCGTTCGAATTGGTTGCATATCCTTGTCAGTATCCGTGTCCATCCATCCATCCATCCATATCCATTCAATCGTCCATTCGTATTGTAGCTGTTCATCGTTTACCAAAATGTGCCCTGTCGATTCATTGTACGCCATTGATTTGATTCATTCCAAGTTTTTACCTTCATAATGGGTAAAAGAAAGAAAGAAGAGGAAGAAAAAGACGAAATAATGAAGTGAAGATTTATCGGGATTTAAATATGTGAAGGGTCCAAAAAAGGGATCGAATGGGTCATAGTTGAGTAAAATCAATAAAAAGTAGTTTATTATAAACAGGTTAATACTATAGTGGTATTTGATACAAAGGGGGGAGGGGTAGAAGATGTGATAATAAAGCAATATCTAAAAGCTAGACCACCAACTATACTATTATAAATACTACAAGGACTAGTCTTCACCCACAGGGACTTCTTCTTCAAGATATCGCACCAACTTGACACGGAGTTCGGTAGTATCGTCGCCACGTAGAGTATCACTGACAAAGTTTGTATCCACCTGCATTTGCACCATTTCCAAAGCACCACGTAGGACACCACAATAAATGTTCGAATACCATAATCCACCTTCCAATGCTTCAACCGGTAGTTCCACATAATCTGCCAAAGGATTTTCGTCAAACACCAGCGAGAATTCTTTAAAATCGGGGGACCAATTGGTTACGTTGGGAGAGATATTTAAAAAGAGTTTGAAGCCCACCTTGGCAATCGCTTCGGCTGTTTCCCGCAAGTCTGAGCATCTTGATATACCTGATCTAGCTAAAAAGTCTTCAATCAATCGTTGTCCAATGTTGTATCCCCTACAAAGAGAGAATGAGTTAGTCATGTGTTTCGTTTTATATCATCACATTATATCACTTACATTTTTTCCAGTTGCTTGTTTACTTCATTATAGTCTTCATAATCTTTCACCAATTGTATTAGCATCGAGCCATAGGTTAAAGTAAATAGTTCAGCATTCTAGTATATATATAAATGTATATAAAAGTGAAGGTACATCATTAATCATATATCCAATAATGTTCTTTTGTTTCAACTTACAATCTTTTCGACCTTGTTCTTCCAAACATCATCACCAAGAGCTTTATATTGTTTTGATAAAGGTGTTGTCATTGTTTAGTAAAAAAAAAAAAAAAAAAAAAAGGTATACAATTGTGAGAGACAAAAGGAAGAGAAGAGAAATAATGAGATACAAAGATTTCTTGGGATAAATTGACGGCGAGTGTCGGCGTTCGAAAATCAGGAATAATCAAGAGAGTTAGATTTCCCCTAATGACCCCTTTACCAAGGCACAAACAACTTGCAGCTTCAACATAATATTACTCACTTTGTAACAGTCATCTTTTCATCCATATTGTTTTAGTGAATGACAATTGGAGAGGGTGATGAATTAGAGAGAATGAAAGGAAGAGTTCGGTTTGACAGGAACAATCTCCGTTAGCGGGATCTGAATAACGTAACTTGGAGCCGCACCAAAAGACGTGAACAGACCCCATGTAGGTAGGAATCAAGCAAAAGATACTATGACAACCCTAACGGAGTAGTTGACATCAATACAAGGACCATTCACAATTAATCCAAGTTCATATATATAACATGTTGACCCCATGTTCAAAAGTGTAGACCATTATGCATAACTTTATTACAATAAAAAGAGATGACAATTACAACTAGGTAAACTAAACGAAAGTATGGGGGATATATAAAACAACAACAATAAACAATAATAATAAACATCGCTAAAAGATTATCTATCACTTAAAACAACAACGACAACAACAGTATTACAACATGTCCAATCAGGTCCATCTTGTCCATTATAATGATACATGATCGTGACACCCATTATCATGATGAGTTAGCCTGCCCACCAGAAGCAATGTCTGTTCATACACCAAAAAGTTGAGGGAATGTATTGGGAACGCCCTAAGCAAGGTGACAGACACCCCGGAATAGAAGCCCCGATAACCTTTTTGTCGAATGATGTTGGCAATGCATTCACGGGCATTTCGATAATGCGGTGTGGGTGATAAGACTTCTTTTTGTTTCAGGGTCTTGACCAAATCAATCGGGAAGACAACTAACCAGCAAAGAATCCCGCAAATCCCACCAGCAAGGAATTGTATAAGTGGTCCTGATTTCTTGTCCTTGGTCGTCAGCAAGTATTTTGTTGTTTCATACCCACCAAAGTAGACACCTGTGCCAACCGAATCACGTACTAAGTCAGCGAAAAAAAAAAAAAAAAATAGAGACGTTAATATGTATTGATATACCCCTATTTTTCCAGAATCACTTACAAAAATGCAATCCAAACCCATTGTAAAGAGCCCCGATTCCCTTCTTCTTTATGATTTCTTTAGCAGATGCCCAACTTGACGTTGATGATCTTCCATTACTTGATGATTTGGAAGAGAAAGGCGGTAATTGTGATGATCGATGATGCGACGATGTGGTTGAAGTAGTTGTTGATTTGAGAGAGGAAGATGGTGTTATTGTCGAAGAAGAAGATGACTGGATGATTCGTTTATTGTTGTGACAGATTGGATCAGATGGTGATTGTGATGTCGGTGTGGGTGATAAAGGTGGTATACAAGGATTAGCCATGGCAGAGATAGGTAAGCCCGCACCTACCGTACGGCCAACTGTCGATCGAAGTCCACTATTAGAGCGCATGTCGTTTTCTGATATTGACCGCACCACTGTTGCCCCTGTAGATACACTGCTGGCCTGCAGCAGAAATTCCAGTTGTTTTTGGATCTTGACCAATTCAAAGGGACAGCTGAGTGCAGCGATAAAGGCACCCGAAGTAAATCCCCCCAATGTTGACACCGCCATAGTAGATCCCAATGTGTCTTGCTTCATATATGGATACCTGGTTTTACAAAAGGCTTTGGATTCTTCATACACCGAGAATGAGATGGATTTGATAATGCTGACAGTGATCAAAGGTGGCAATATGCCTAATTCATTCAAATATAATTTAGGTGTTAGTGGTTAATAGAATTCCATTCCCCAAATAGCCTAAACTTGCCTCTAAAAAACCCCCTGAATCCTTCTTCTTTGTAGGTTTGTTTAATGCAGGCGCCCATGGAGTCATAGTGTTGTGTTTGTAATCGTGTTTTTACAGAGTCGAACTATATTGGTTATATATATATATATATAAGAGAGAAAGAGAGAGCTTTTGTTAGATATTTATACATCAAGTATACTTGTGTTTACTACTACTTACAGGATATCCTGCCAGTACCCCCACAACGGCAGCTGATGAAGCCGCGATTACCGTCTTGTTAGCTAAATAGGTGGCAATAACCATAAAAAAAAAAAAAGATGAAGTTAGTACAAGTTGAGACACATTTTGTTTTCATATAATGACTTGCCCCATAATAGTTCATCCAATATTGATTGATATGGCAATGGATGGACACGTCTGCAGTTTTCGTCCTTGGTCGATGCCATTTGTGTGTTGGTGAGAGAATTCTAAAAGAAGGATGGCCAAGTATATCACTAGTCAATAGAAGGAGCTTGTTTCAAGCATAAAAACGAGGTAATTAGTAAGATATAACGTGTTTCAATGGACAAGTACTTACTTGATCTTTTTTTCTTCTTTTCTTTGTTAAAGTAGTTAGTGGGAGAAAGAAGGAAAGAGGAAAGAGGAATGACAGAACAAGGAGCTAAATCGCCACTTGTTCATACAAAAATTTGATTGGTTCAAGGGGCTCAAGGTCGGAATTTGAAATAACCATCAATCTAAAATGTTGACCTCACGTGAAACATATTTCTATCTCTTTTCTTTCTTTCCATTGAATGAAAGCATCTATGGGTCATCAATAATGCTCGATATACCTTCTTCTTTTATCCTATCCTCCAAACTCTCTCCACTAGAACCAAAAGGTAAATATTTTAACCTCTCAAGTAGTCATGATATTTTTCTTTTTTTTTTTTTTTTTTGACTTTTTAACCCCCCCCGTTATCGTTTTGTATTGAATAGATGTACTACGACTCCTGGAACTCGCTCAAACACGATGGAACGACAATTGCGTTGAACGATGTATGACCACCCATCCCAATCGACCTCTCCTTGCTGCAGGTATATCTAATCCTCAAGACTTGCAACGTGTGATAACTTATGGTGTTCCCGTCATTCATCTCGAACGGGAGTGCCAATCATTACAAGGAGCACAACGACGACATCTCAATGACTTGAAGTATATACACTTGTTTGGGTTTGTGGGTAGTGCCAGTGGATGGGGTGGACTTGGTGCTCTGATATCCAACCAAAGATATTCTCGAAAACTCGCGGAAAGTGCGCCGGCTGCAATGATCTATGGGGGAACAACGATGGTAGTGGTCGCCTTGTCTCTCTACACTGCTCAATTCATGCGCACACTCCGGTATACCTACAAGCTACGGATGATCGGTGATGAATATTTTTTACTCAGGGACGATGTAGTTTACTCTGGTGCCTGGTTTGTCTTGAAGAAAATCGTACCTTACTGCTTTACGGTGGTCTCTGTTTATTCTCTGTGCAAACATAAACTAGGATGATCAAAGGTGTGTGTCTAGATCTTTGATCTTTTATTATTATTATTATTATTATTATTATTATTATTTCTTCTTTAGAATCCTTACTAATAGTGTAGTTTATTTATGTTTGTATGACAATCCATCACCCATATTGTTACCGTTATTCTTATTCTCCCTTTTGTTAAAAGTAGTTAAAATCATCATTTGTAATAATAACAATAAAAATACCCTTTTGTTTTAAATATCTAGCTTTATTTGGTTTGTGTAGTGGGGTGAATGACATATAATTGGTTTATGATACGGAAAAGGTAGTGTATTTGTCGTGGTACTAAAAGCACGTCTCTTACTGGATGCAGACTGGGTTGTAAGGGGGCTTGAATGTCACCACAACTGGCATTGCAAAAGAAAGCGGGATTTGAAAATCCATACATTTTCCCCTTCTCCCCCTTTTTTTTTTTTCTATTTTACTTTCTTTCTTCTTTCATTCCCTTATATTCCTTTTTTATACTTTATTCCTTTGACTTTTTTTTTATTTTTATTATTTTTATATCTTTTAACATACCTTTTTTTTATTTATTTATTTATTGACAACCTCTCCCTCCCTCTCTTCATCTTTATCTCCTTTTGTTAAGCAATGGCTACAACAGCGCTTAAGCGACGTACACCTTCGCTTGGTGCTATACCAACCATCACTTCTCCACCTCATACTCCATTTACTTCACCTACTCCTATTCCAACCATTCCGGCAACAACTCCTCCTCCTCCTCCTTCTGGCTCATCTTTGTACCACACTTGTCGTCTTGTACTTGACAAGTTGGCATTGGTCGACGGCATGTCTTACTGGTTGGATCTAGAAGAAAACAATCTCTCACCATCTCTATCTCCTATCAATACTTCCTCACCTCCTCTTATGCCTTTAAGCACTTCTTCACCATCTCTTGCTGCTGTCAACTCTGACCCCTCTTCTACTGCGACGGTCTCCAACAATGATCCCTTGTCCAAGCTATGTTATCTCTGTCGCCGTGGTACACCTTTATTCACTTTATTCAATGCTCTCAACACCAAGCAACCTTTGAAAATGGATCCTGACCCAAAACTGAATCAAGTCAACAATTGCAAAGCCAACGTATATCACTTTTTGGTGGCCTGTCGACAACAACTCTTGTTTCCGGAAGAAGAAGTCTTCACTGTCTCTGACCTGTATGTAGATGATACTAATGGATTTGTAAAGGTAAATAACAAACAAGAAAAAAAAAAAGTGTTATAAATGTTGATGTATTTACACCACGTCATGGACAAAAGAAGGAACAAGTTTGGATGCGTGTACGGGTGTTAAAATCTTTGTGATACCTCGGCATGTCAGTATTAATGCAATTGTTTTTTTTATTATTATTATTATTAATGTAATAGGTTGTAAATACAGTACTTAAAATCTTACAACTCTTGGAAGACAAAGGTATTATCTCATCCCAATCTGCCAGTCAAAAATCGTGTCCTGTGGTGCCTCCCAAAGATATACGCGATCAGGTTGTTTTGGAATTACTCTCGACGGAGCGTAAATATGTACAAGACTTGGAAACACTGCAGGTTAGTAAAGAAAAATAATAATCACGGATTGTTGTTTGTATTTTATATTGGAACGATTTGAACTAAACGATTGATTTGTTTTAAATGCCAATGGATTACAAATGCAGACTTATATGCGTGAACTGCAGCAGCAACGAATTCTCAGTCAAGACACCGTGCACTATTTATTCGGCAACCTCAATGCTTTGGTGGACTTTCAACGGCGGTTTTTGGTCCAAATGGAAAAGACGGCGGAAAATCAACCTCAAGATCAACACTTTGGCCTCCTCTTTAGCCAAATGGAAGAGGCTTTTTCGGTATACGAACCTTACTGCTCCAACTTTTACTCAGCTCAAGATCTAGTGGTACAAGAGGCGCCGAAATTACAGAAACTCAACATTATGAATCCTACCCACCAATTGACATCTCTCCTGATCAAGCCTATCCAGCGGATCTGCAAATATCCACTCCTTTTGAATGAACTGATTAAAAGCACCAACAAGGACTGGCCTATTGTGCTTGAAATGGCAAATGGATTGGACACAATGCGACGTGTGGCAGACAAGGTGAATGAAACTCAACGGAAGCATGAAAATCTGCAAATGGTGGTGGAACTCAAGCGACGGGTAGATGACTGGAAAGGCATCTCAATCGACAAGTGCGGCCAACTCCTCCTTCAAGACAAAATGACGGTGACAGCCTATGACAATGAACGGGAAATGCACATCTTCTTTTTTGAAAACCGGTTGTTGCTTTGCAAGGAAAACAAGGACAATAGCAAGAATCGTTTGACCAAGGCTAATACAATCACCATGAAGAAGCGACGTCGGGGTACACTCGAACCAAAGGGCAAGATTGAAACAAGCATGATCACTTCGCTCCATAATGTATCCTCTAATGGTAATATACATATATACGTATATATGAATATGAATGTAAATCTAATTAGTATCTTGATTTTTTTATTTATTAAAATCGTAGGTGAATGGGCTTTGATGATCGAATGGAAAGAACACGACGTGGAACAGTTTACATTGAAATTCCGGAACGAAGAACAATACAAGCTATGGGAATCGACACTCATCAAACAAAAAGAACTCAGGGCTGTAGGATCTTCCATCTCATCTTCAAGCATCATTGATACCAATACCAGCTATCTATCTTCAACCCTACCTTTGAATCAACCTTATCACAATGATCATTGGTCCTTTATTGATCCTGATGATGAAGAAGACGAAGTGGATTCCGTTGATGACGATGTAGATGAATCTGGATCAAGCACTCGGTCGCGAAGCAACTCCTTCTCGGCTCAAATTCTCAACACCTTCTCAACACGTCCAAAGTTTGGAAGGAACAACAGCACGGATATCTCGGCACTCAAACCCTTGACAACCTCGGTAGCAATGATGACAACAACGACGACGAATTCAGGGCGATCAAACACTCCGGGACTCAATCTTCAGCCTCTTCCAAGATCTAACAATGGATCATCTGTGCATCAATATGAACCATCATCTCAATCTCATGCGACTTCTGGTGACTACTTCTTTTATCCATCTTCACCTCCACCATCAAACCCATCTTCACCAACCAGCTCGTCTCGGGTGTCACCAAACAACTCAACATCGGGTCGCTCTTTTAGGGATCATCCGTCTTCTCAAAAGTTACATCATCATTATCTCCAACATCAGCAAAAGCACCAACAACACAAAAATGGTACTACTGTCTTGTCAACGCCTCGTGAACCTATAACGCCCTCTGTCGATTGCTTTGGAACACCAACAACGGATGTCTTTGAATCTTCCATTCTTACTGGTCGTCCTGGTCCTTCTCTTTCCGAACAACATCATCACCTTCGACAGAATCATCATCATCACCATCATCACCATCATCATCAAACTTCTGCTTCTCCACCTCAATCTCGATCTCGTGCTCAAAGTAGTCCCAGTATCCAATCAAGCAGACGGCATGATTCTAGATCTACCAACTTTGATCATTATCCAGTCCAACAACAACGCCAGCATTCGATTGCGACAACCTCACCAAAATCATTTGATTTGAAAAGCTTGGTGCCATTACAACACGTGGATCAACAAATCAAGGTGAAAATGATGTATAACGATGGTGTCTACTCTCTCATTATCCCTCAACAGATAACTTATGTCGACTTGATGGAACGAGTGGAACAGAAATTAAATGTGGTGGGTGATATTCCTTCTGGCTCTCATCTTCGATTAAAGTACCGTGATGAAGATGGCGATTTTATCACAATCAACTCTAACGATGATGTCCAAATGGCATTTGAAAGCTATTGGCACTCGAATATCCATCTCTTTGTTTGTCTTTAGGTGGTTATCCTAACATATCTTCTCACCCCTCTTCCCCCTCCTTTTTTTTTATTTTTTTATTTTTTTTTATTTTTTAACCTCACACAATCCTTTTTTCCCCCTTACTTATTATGCCCCTTTCCCCCCCCCTTTACTTTATTGTATTCTTATATCTACAGTTCCAATTGTATGCCTACTTTATATGTTACTTTTATATTCTCTTGTCTTTTTATAGTTCCACCCACCCTGTACTTTCATTTTACCCCCTTTACTATCCCTTTTATTTATTACTTTCTTGCCCCATATCCCTTCCTTTGTATATAGTTTAGTTACTTTTGGATGATTATTTTATCCTCCTTTTTATTTATTTACAATAAACAATCACCGTTGTTTATCTTTGAACACAATAGAATATTCCTTCATTTCAATTATACCCAAATGTGTCTAGACTTGTTTGTTGCTTTCTGGTCGAAAATAAAAGATCAGATCAAATCATGTCAAACAACTTGTCTTTATGCAGGTCCATCGATCTGACAGATTTTACTCCGACACCCTCTTTCTCCTTGATGTTTGTGTGCTCAATCTGACAATTTAACTGATTTTGGGGAAGGCACATGTACATGGGCTCCTTATTTATTTCTTCTTCCATGAACTAAAGGAGGAGAGAATTTTTCAAAAAAAAAAAAAAAAAAAGTCAAAAGATGACTATCATGCCCTTTGTGTGTCAGTTTATGAAAACGTGAGTGATGCGTTTGAACCCAGGCATAGTATTTAAATGCCGATCGGAGGAACAATTCAAATCCCGCCTATTTGGGGAAGGGGGGATTCCCTTTTTCATGTGATTTACTTAACTCTTCTCTTCCTTTTTATCTTCTCTTTAGTAATGAACTAGTTGTACTTTTTTTTTTTACTCCTTTTTAATCATTACCCCTCGATACACTTGTACAACTAGATATGACAGACCCGTCTTCTTCCACAAACAAAAACAACCACAATGATGAAGCACATCCGACGCATATCGATAGCAGCACCAACAACAACAATAATAATGCTCCGTCAAACGAATCCGGTTTATCATGGTTAGGATTCTGGAAAACAGCACCGACTTTAACTACGGAATCAAAAGACAGTAATGAAGTAACAAAAGCACCACCACCGACACCACCTATTGAACGAACACAGGATATCCAGGAACAAAATAGCAGTAATGACGAATCAGGTAGGAATCATTATATACTTGTGGATACAAATCTATTCAACCAACTTGACTCCTTTCTTTTTTTTTCTCTTTCTTTCTTTCTCTTTTAACAAGGTCTATGGTCATGGCTCGGTTATTATTCTGCACCAATATCCAAAAACGAACCCTTACCACCAACGGAAGAAGACAAGCGGGGAAATGATAATGATAGCACCAATAACAGTATACCCTCATCTTCAACTGCACCACCACCTATTCCCAAACGACCTGCGTCTTGGCACTCTTACTTTTTTTCGAACAACAACAAAGTAACGACGGAAAAGGCGCCTTCGGATTCTGTCATTGTTGAACCCACTGTACAAACTCAGGACGAATTATTGAAATCGACCACGCCGCCACCACCACCACCACCACCACCACCACCACCACCACCACCACCTGCTAAAAATAAATGGACTCAGGGCGATAATGTTGTCCTCCCTTCCATCGAATCACAATTCTCACCATCCTCACGACCACTGACACTATTTAATCGGGCCATCAACGCCATCCATTCCATGTTTTCTTCTTCTGGCAAACATGTGATGATAGCAGATATGATTCAACAAATGAAGGCACAACCTGACACAGTGGCTGGAAAGAAATTTGCTGTCATTGGTATTCACGGTTGGTTCCCTACAAAGGTAATACACGCTCTCTCTCTTCTGTCTTATTGGTTACTCACACTTTCCTTTTTATTTTATTTTTATTTTTTTTTTATACATAGCTAGTACGCAGTGTGGTGGGTGAACCGACAGGCACTTCTTCTAAGTTCTGTGAACAAATGACCAAGGCGGTGCGACAATTCTTTGAACAAGAACATGATTTGATTCTACCCGAAGACTGCATCACACAAATACCACTCGAATGGGAAGGAAAAGTACAAGAACGAGTTGATAAGCTGTATTCGACTTTGGTGAACGACCCCATGACCCTGGAGACCCTTCAATCGGCGGATGCGATTTTTTGGACCACTCATTCTCAAGGTACTCCTGTTTCGGCTCTTCTTCTCGATAAACTCATTCAAAACAAGATCGTGCGACTGGATCGACAACATGTTTGTTTATTGGCCATGGCAGGGATTGCTCATGGCCCATTTGCATCCCTCAAGGGTAATCTAATTGTCAAGGTAAAATAATAGGATAGGATGGAATCGACTCACTAACATTAACTTGATATATATATATGTAGTACTTTGAAGCTGATGCTGCTCGGGAACTGTTTGAATTTATGGATCCTTCAAGTGATATTTCTCGAGCCTTCCAACAATCCATGGCATCTATTTTACAACAAGGTATCAAGACAGTATTGATTGGATCTATGGAAGATCAAGTTGTGCCGTTATATTCTGCCATTATGGTCGCCACCGAACATCCCAACATTCTCCGCGCACTCTATATTGACGGTCATATCTACTCACCTGACGACTTTCTCATCAACCTAATTATATTCGCCCTACGACTTCGTAATGCCGGCTTGACTGATCATGGACTTCTTTTGCATCTTAGTGATGTACTGGCTGGGAACTTGTATTCTTGGGAAGGGGGTCACTCGACGATATATGAAGAAACCAGTGTATTCGAATTGGCGCCTCAGTACTTGTTTAACACCTCTCCTCTCGGCGGACTTGTACCTAATCATCAAGAACTATCGACAACAACAACCATGGTGGAAGCTAAATCTGAACTATTTAAACCCAAGTTACGATTGAACCCTTATTATCTGACATGGGCCATGCGGGGTGTTTTTGATGATCCGCGCGTGATGCAGGTGTTTGGTGACGAACTCGATCGACTTCGGACTCTTTTTGACCAATGGCATCCTAAAACGGCAAGATTGCGTGAAATCAAGTTTCGCTTGGAACCTATCAAGGCTAGATTATAGACTGTTTTTTTTATTAATTTTAGTAATGTTGTAGTATGTAATATAGATATTTTTTAATAATAAAAAGGGATGGGCTGTCTGCATAAAAAAAGAGCAATCGGGATTTGAAATGGGGTTTTATGTGTGTTGTATGTAAACTGGAAAAGGAGATGAAAACATCAACTACCTAAGAATAGGAGAAAACATTCTGGTTTGAAGGAGTCATGAAAAGGGTGATTTGCACGATGATTTTATCTTTATAAAGAAAAGGGACTCCTTTTAACATCAAACAAAAAGAAAAAGGGAAGAAAACGTGGTATCTTGTCCTGCATCTTTTTTGGGTGTGTGGGCGGGTTTTGAAAGCTCGATCCTGAAGATTTATGAACCCTCTTTTTTTTTTTTTTCTCTTCTTTTTTTTTTTTTTTTTTTTTTTTTTTTTCCCACTTCTTTCTCCTTTTCTTTTTGTTCTTCTTCTTTTAATTCTCATATACCATGGATTATACCAACGAAGAATTTACAATACTGCTACAAGAATTGTCTGATACTGTGCGCCAAACGAATCCTTCAGACATTCTACAATTCTGCGCCAACTTCTTCTTCTCAAAATTGTCTCAAGATCGTGCGGGTCGTTATCTTGATCAATATCAACGTACGTCCTTTATATGTAATAACAAAGTCATCAATGATGAATAAAAAGAAAAAGATACTTACTTTTTTTTTCTTTTCTTTTTACTTTGTATTGATAGACCCTATGGCGGTGGATCCTTGCTTTACTCCTCACCCTTCTCATCCATCAACGATTCAACACCATCACCAACACACACCACCCATTCCTGCTCTTCAAGATCCTTGCAGTGGAGATGACGATGATGAAGAAGAGGAAGAAGACGATGATGAAGATGACTGCCTTTACGACGAACAACAAGATCTATTCCAAAACGAACTACCGGACTTCTCTAGCAACAACAGCTTCAACCGATTGCAACGCCGCACTTCCGTCAGTGCAGAATCCATGACACCCTCAAGCCGAGAACATCGATTTATCAAGACGGTGATCCCCAAATCAGCCGAACAGCACGACAGAATTCAATCGGCCATTCAGACCAACTTTCTATTCCGCCATCTCGACGAAATGCAATACAAGGACGTGATCAATGCCATGACGGAAAAACAGGTGGAACCCAACGAAACGGTGATCCAACAAGGTGCAGTGGGGGACTTTTTTTATATTGTGGAATCAGGACATTTGGATTGCTACATTGATCAAGAACTTGTTACTAACTATCAGGCAGGAGGCAGTTTTGGTGAATTGGCATTGATGTACAACAGTCCGCGGGCGGCCACCATTGTAGCTACCACCCATTGTGTACTTTGGGCTCTGGATCGTGTCATGTTTCGTGGTATTTTGATGGAACACACCAGTGCGAAACGTCGTATGTATGAATCCTTCTTGACTGATGTACCCATCTTGGCCTCTTTGGATGCTTATGAACGTTACAAGATTGCTGATGCTTTGGAATCCGTGGGGTTTGAAGATGGACAGACGGTGATTGAACAAAATGCGGTGGGAAATAATTTTTATCTGATCGAATCTGGGGTCGCGGTGTTTTACAAGACTGATGCTAATGGGGTGCAAAGAGAAGTCAATCGTCTGACTAAAGGTGCCTACTTTGGAGGTAAGGGAAAACAAAACAAAAAAAAAGGGGGTGAGGGAAGAAAGGTAATCACTAATCACTTTTATATATATATATATCTTATAGAATTGGCTCTTTTGAATGATAGTCCTCGGGCAGCGACTGTCATTGCAGAAGGTCGACTTCGTTGTGCTACTTTGGGAAAAAAAGGATTCAACAGGTTGCTGGGCCCTGTTTTGGATATCTTGAAAAGGTCAAGCATCAATTATGTCAAGGTCATGCAAAGTGCAACAGAATAGTTTTATATACCTTCTTTGAATACATACATTATTACCATTCCCTTCCTCCTTCCATCTTATAATTATTGTGTCTATAGCTTGGTTGTTATTATCATTATCATCATAACACACCATCATCCCTTCTTCTTCTTCTTTTAATAAAGTTATATCTAATCATTTGCTGAATATTGTTACATGCCTTATTTGATCTGTGTCACTCACCACTACATATATACTCCGAATAGCCAATGCCTATTCTTAGCTGATCGCTTGTTGTCTTTATGGGTAACAAACATCTTTGGGGCAATGGGATCATCAAGCGGTGTTTCGGAATTTAAAATGTTTGGAATGGGCAAAAAGGAATCCAAAATCCATTCCCTCTTCCTTTCTCTTTCTCTTTTTTTTTTTTTAAAAAAAAAATATTTATACAGAACAACTTCCATCTCTTCTTTACTACCAGACCCTTCCTTCCTTTGTTTTTATCACTATAATACTTTAGTTTATTACCCCTCGCTTAATAATCTCCATACCTTTACAGTATACACACACGTTGGTGTCTTCAGATGAAAGAACCTAACATAATACTACCTGCCTCTGAAACATTATATTCTTCCACACGGTAAATCAAAAGGAAACTATAAACCCATAACCATACTAACTCGATGCTTTCTTTTATTCGACTGTAAATAAAAAGGGATCTAGGCGTCTTGTTTGAAGAAAATGAACCGACCTCTCAACATATGACTTTGGACTACAACAACGGCAACTCTCATACCGATATGAATGATGGTTTTGTCATTCAGCATATGCTATCTTCACGTCCTTTACCACCCATGCGCCGGGCTCGTGCAGGAACTATGCCATCTTTTGCCAACTTTTCTCAACAACAATCGTCTTTATCTCCGTTCCACAGGGCGTTGGACCGCGTCAGCAATGGTAATAATCACGATCGTCCCAACCCAACAACTACTGGCAATCGGCACCGATCAGGCTCTTTGAATCTCTCCACATCATCCCTTCACAATCCTTACTACTTTGGAGGCGGAGGCAGGAGCAACTTTAACGATTCTCCTTGGTCCAGTAACACCAATGTCACTCAGTCACGACAAACCACTCAACCGCCATCTCCTTCTACTGAGCAACTACTCCAAAGTGATAGTGACTTTGCCATTGCTCGTACACTACGCTCTATTGGTCTCGAAGACGAACATGGACTGGGTGATGAAGAAGAAGACATTTTACTTCAACAACAACGTCAATTGCACAATCTTCTGTCAACTACCTCTTCAACCACCAACCGAAGCCGATCGTACTCGGTGAATGCCACCTCTTTGTATCAGGAATCGACTTCTCCTTCTTTAAACATGGATTATACCACAGCTATTATGGGATCGTATGCAAGTCCGTTGGAAGAATTCGCTCTGGAACAGAACAGGCCAAGGTCTTCAAGCATGGGATTGATGGAATCTGGTGGGCTGCCTTGGAGCATGCGGCGGTCTCCTTTGGGCATGATCGATGATAGGCAGATTGATTTGGACGATGCTCAATATCAACAACAAAATGGTCACTATTCTCATTCTCTTTTGGCTCGAAGTGGCGGCATGATGAATGATAATGCGATTTCTCTAGGCGATACGGAATTACTGACAAACATGCTACACCCTCCATCCTACAATAGCAATAGCAATAGCAACAACAGCAAAACTACTGATTACACACATGATGGCTATGTTGATACACAATGGTCCAATGAGGTATGTATAAAATATAAAACATGTCATGATACTCGGGTATTCAGTGGCTTTCTTTCTATGGAAAATAATAGATGCCACTAATGAAACTTGGTCACTCGACAAGCTCAGGACTCATTGATCAACATCAACAACCTACAACTGTTCAAGCAACGAGATCTCTTTGGGTTGGCAACATTGATGGATCGATTACGGTGGATATCTTGACCTCCTTATTCTCTTCCTTTGGGCCCATTGAAAGTATCCGACTTCTCTTGGAGAAAGAATGCGCCTTTGTCAACTTTTTTTATACCGAGGATGCCATACACGCCAAGGATGATGTACTAAGTCGACTGGGTGGAAGGATCGGTAACTGTATTGTCCGTATAGGTTTTGGGAAGGCTGATATGGCGATTCCCTCTGAACATCTAGACTTGCAACCCACTCGCGCTCTTTGTAAGTAACCCTCCCCCCCCCCTCACATACCCACTATCAATAACCACTTGACTGATCTCTCTCTTCTTCTTCTTCTTTGGAAATAGGGCTTGGCAACATTCCTGGAAACACGACCCCATCCACTCTTCATCAGCTGTTTTCACCCTTTGGTGCCATCGAATCAATCAGGGTGCTCACTCAAAAAAAATGTGGATTCATCAACTTTGAAACTATAGAAAGTGCAACAGCAGCAAAAGAAGCACTATTGAACGAGGATATTGGTGGCAGTGCTTTCACCAATGCAGGAACAAAAGCTGGATTCGCCAAAGTATTGCCAATGAAAATGTCGCCATCCGAATCATCACCACTCTTGACCGCGACAACCAATGGACTCACCGCGACAAAACAAGGATCTCATCTTGCAACGCCATCCATTGCAACTACAAAATCAAAATCTTCCTCACTCACTTTGTCCTCCTCATCGACTTCTCTGTCAAGTATGGACAACAGTCAATGGAGTAAAGAATTATGGTCTATCATGAAGGTGTATGGGGCAAATGATGCAGCGTATAAACTCGTAAAAGGTAAAAAGGATTTATTGACAGATTGCATAGAACAACAGTATCTTGACGACTTTTTTGTTATGTAGGTCTCGACCCATCAAATTATTTTGACTCTATCCCTCCTGTACCTGAACTTGGCGTAAACCGAAAATTTGACGCTGGACGTCTCCGGGATATTCGCAAACGTTTGGATAATCTAGACTATGGAAATCAAGAAATCGACGATCTCTCAATGGAATGCATGGATGAAATCGCCGGACTTTGTAGTGGTAAGTCAATATGCTGCACGGGATGAATACAAACCAACTCTTTTTGGGGGGTTTTTTTTATAGATTATATTGGAAACACACTGGTACAAAGATTCTTCGAGAAATGCAGTGAAGACACGAAAACATTGATGCTAAGACAAATTGGACCTCATCTTGCGTCTGGGGGAATCCATAAGAATGGGACTTGGGCTGTACAAAAGATCATCGATAACATCAAAACAGAGGAACAGGCAAGTAAATATTGTAGGATATATATGTATATATATAAAGATAGCTAACTTGTCACTTTTTATCCCGCATTAGACTCAACTTGTTGTCCAGTATATGAAACCTTATGTCCCCTCTTTGCTTTTGGATCAATTTGGCAACTATGCTGTACAATGCTGTCTTGGCATGGGCTCGTCAAGTAATCAATTTATATTTGATGCCATGGTCGAAAAACAACACTATATTGCTCAAGGTCGTTTTGGTGCTCGGGCTATGCGTGGTATACTGGACAATGAATTGGTGACAGATGATCAAAGGGTAAGAAACAAAGTAGAAAAAGATAAATTTAGTATAGATCTTTGTTGATTAACCACTTTACTACTTGGTATTGTATTATAGATCTTTGTAGCAGCAGCACTTACTCAAAACGTCACCTCTCTGGCAACAAATCCAAATGGTGCTTTAATCATATCATGGCTCATCGACTCACCCAAGCTTAATATCCCGTTACAGCCAATATCAAACCGATTAGTATCACAACTTGTGAAACTCTGCACTCATAAAGTTGGATCACAAACGATTCTGAAGTTGGTGAACCACGAACGCAGCACAGAAGGTCGAGACATTGTGATGCGACAGCTACTGAACGACGATACGGCACTGATGGATATCTTGATTGATCAAGCACGTGGTTTGGGTGTGGTGCATAAACTGATACTTGGGACACGACACTCTGGTTTGGCTACTAGGGTGCATGATCTTTTGGCGGACAACTCGGCTTCTTGTTACAAGAAAGTGAAGGACGATTGTTTAGATATTCTCAACTCATCTTAATCTGTTATACATAGTTTGTGTTTTATTTAGTTTATAGTTTACTCTAGTTTATTTGCTACTTCATCTCTTTTTATTCCTGGGTCATACCATTCTTTATATATATATAAATCAACAGTTTGAAATGGTGGTTGTTTATATATCATTGCATTATAACCTACACAATCACTAATAAATAAAAGTCTTCCAATTACCTAATTATATCTTTATGGTCTCCCTCTTTTAATTTCAAAATAAGATACATCTTTTTGTTTTCTTGATCTGATTCTTCAATGCACATTCCTTTCCTATAAAAGACAAATACGGGTTTTTTTTTTCTCCCACTAGTATGATAGAAGACATGGGCTACCTATACTAAAGGGAACAATGATTATTCTTTTCTGACAGGCAGAACCACGTGTTTCCTAAAAAGGTCAATGATAAGATAGTCGCCCCTTTCTTCTTTTTCTTTATGATTTATGTTAATCATATACACTCATCAAGGTCCTTGAATCAATGCGAATAAGATTGTAAGCGGGGGTTGAAAATAGCATGAATCCTGAAGAACCAATGTCATGAATCCTTTGAAACAAAAAACTTCACAAGCTAATCAAATTGAGTCTCAAAAGTGTTTTTGTACTTCCGAGTAGATGCACATTATGTGATAAGAATAGAAACCATGTTGTATGTATATATCAGTGACCGCAATGGATCATCATGCAAAAAGTAAATTCCCGACATTCAAACGCCGACACAAAAAAGTATGCCACCCACCATGGGGGTCCAAACATCCGATTCGGGAATATGATATCGTCAGATTGAAGTATTGGTTACTCAAATTGATCTACAAACACATGATAATTATACTTTTTGCTTCAGCATTCGTTTGGGCGATCATCGGAGTTTACATTTATCTGCACAAGACTGATCTCATACATTGCCAAAGTGTTGCTTCCTTACCCTGAATCATATTGACATCAGACACATCAAGTTATAATAGATACATGGACATGAATATCATTCGCTTTGTTCAATAAATGTAGCTTGATCTCATATGACATTGCCGTTTTTTTACAGGTGGGTTCTTTTTTTCATGAATTTCCATTTTTGTCATACTCCATTGATTTGATTTGTCTGAGCCAACGATCGGAATTTGAATCAGGTCGCCCATTTAATTCACTCTTTTTTTTTTTTTTTTTTTTTTCCTTTTTCCTCTTTCCCCCCCCCTTCTTCCCCTTGTCTTGATAGTATCCCAATTGTCCCCTTTTTTCTTCTTCTTTACCAATTCTTTTTTATAACTAACACCTTTTTATAAACAATAAAGGCTCCTCTAACTACCCCTTTTATTATATTTACCTTCCCTTCCTCTTTTACTTTCTTCCTTCTCTTTCCATTCTCTTTACAATATCATGACTACCTGTGGTTATGACTGGGTGGAAATCGTCGATCCAAACTCACATCATACCTTCTTTGCCAATCCGGTAATTATTCTTGGACAATGCAAAGCAAATATGAACTTGAACTCATCATCTTTTATATATATAAATATGCAATCATCTAGGCAACTGGCGAATGTCTTTGGGAAAAACCACTAACAGGCTCCATGTAAGTCTTTGAACTTGTTTGTCACTCATCTCTCTAACCTTGTTCTATTTATCTTCCGTTGATATTGTAGGAGAAGTAGTGATCCTGAAGGGGACTGGTGGGAGCTGTGGGACGACAAAACCAACTTGCCTTACTATTACCATACCCAAACTTGCGTTACAAAGTGGACAAAGCCAGACGACAAACAAGTTGTACCTCTTATCAAGATACAGGTAACCTAGATTCTGATAACTATCTATATATACTGTATTAACTAACTGCTTTCTCTCTTTCTCTCTTTTAGTCCTCCTCAGCATTTGCTAAACGCATGTCTGTCCTGAAACGGGAATCAATTCATACAACGACAACACCTGTTGAATTAAAGCGGAATAGTAGATCTCTTGACTTGCCAGCAACTACTTCTTTACGGCGGACAACACTACATCAGCGATCGAATTCTGACGGAAAGAACGAAACGACAATTGGAGAAATAGCAACTCCAACAACTCCAACAACTCCAACAACATCGATATCACCAGTGTCTTCACCTACCAAAAAATCATGTATGGATAGCATCTCTTTACCTGATCAACAACAACAGCAACAACAGCAACAGCAACAGCAACAAAATGGCCCATCACTTCTATCTTCCGTTTTACCAAATTCTACGTCTGGTGTCTTTAAAATAATCAACACACCTACTAGGAAACAAAGTTTGCGATCCCAGGTATAGTAACATTGGTCATAATTTCCCTTTTCACCCTTGAACTGACGTTATCTTTTATGTTACTAGCCCGATCGAATAATCTCATCTGGTGAACCCCGACCAAGAAGACTATCCCATTTTTCGGCATTCTCCAGCTTCAGCTCTAAACCATTACGAAACTTGGTAAGTGGGCGTCCTACCTCTGTACAAACTCCTCTTGTCAGTCAGCCAATCAATAATCCAGGTAAGAAAAAAAGGGACTGTAACTATCAGCCTTTTGGATATATATTAAGTTGTACTTTATCATGTAGATGCTGCTACTGCAATGAATCCTATCAAGGATCAAAGTGATGTGGAACCTCTCTCGCCTTGTTTATCATCACCTGGAACTCCGCTGGATCGGATGTCCGTGCAACAGTAAGTTATATAATCTAAAAGTTTTATTGTTTAATCTTATTTTGCTCTTTTTTAGACCCTCTCTTCCTGACGAACTACGTCAAGATATCAAACAATTTGCTATTGATGGATTTGCGAAAAAGTACTTCTCCACTCACAAAAAGGGATTGTTTCGACGAAGGGTTCCTATGGTTGAAATGCTACAATGGACAAAGGTACACGATGGTGTGGAAAGTATGAATGTATAAATAACATATCTTGCTATTATTTTAGGACTCTATCAAGAAACCCCTGATTATGATGAACAATGAATTGTACAAGGATGTCCTCAAATGCTTTAAGATGATACAAATGATTATGGGGGATCGCTCAAGGCCAAGGAATACAAACGAAATAGACGACTATCAACATATTCTCAACTTTGGTATTACAAAAGGTCAAATGCGGGACGAAATCTATGTACAAGTCTGTAAACAACTTCACAACAATCCAACAGGGTAAGTAATAGTAATATAAAGTAGAGGGGTATGTACCTAATCCCTTTATCTTTATCTTACCTCTTTATAGGTCAAGCATCAAGAAAGGCTGGGAAATCTTATGTGTCATCAGTATAGCCTTCCCTCCTTCCAAGAACCTTGAAGAATACCTTACACACTTTGTCGAAGAAAATCACGGTGTTATGGAAAACGATGTCAATATCATGAGCGCCCACGTCTCCAACAAACTCAAACGGATCTGTATGCGGGGTGCCAAAGGAAAAGTCTTGACAGCAGCTGAAATCCAACGTGCCAAGGTAAGTCCAAACAAATAAAAGATGAAAGTTATTATACATACTAATTGTCTCTTTTTTTTTTTTTTTTTTTTTTTTTTTTTTTTTTTTTTTTTTTTTTTTTTTTTTTTTTTGCTCTTGTATCCAGGAAGCTCCCTTTAAACCTTCTGTATTTGGTGAATCGCTATCATTCATCATGGATCTTCAAGCTAATCAACATGACAACCTAAAAATTCCTCGAATTGTGCCTTTCCTTGCCAATGCTGTACATCAAATGAATGGTCAACAATCAGAAGGCATCTTCCGTGTTCCTGGTGATGCGGATGATGTCACTGACTTGGTAAGTATCCCATCTGTCATATCTATCATTGTATACTAACTAACATTACCCCCTTTTTTGTGTGTGTATTTGATATAGCGTGTCCGAATAGAAAATGGAAACTACGACGCAGCTGGAATAACTGACCCCAATGTCCCTGCCTCTCTACTCAAATACTGGCTCCGTGATCTAGCTGAACCATTGATTCCGACTGAACTCTACGATACCTGCCTGGCTCATTCTGAAGACGGCGCACAAGCAATTCATATCATCAACCAACTTCCCGACACCAATCGACGTATTGCTCTTTATATGATCAGTTTCTTACAAGAATTTAACAAACCGGAGGTGATCAAGCAAACCTTGATGAACATTAACAATCTCGCCATGGTATTTGCTCCCAACTTTTTACGGTGCCCTGGTGAAAGTCTGACCACTGTGTTTGAAAATTCCAAATACGAACAAATCTTTTTACGGACCTTGATCAAGCAACTGAACGTCTCAAGGGAAAGCTGTGCTTTGGCGGATGATGATGTCTTTGGATTACCTTTACAAGAAGACCAATAGTATTAGTTATTATCTACATTCCCTCTTCTTCTTTTTTTTTTTTTTTTACTACAACTTATTACTATTACTCTATATCTATTCTATTATTCCTCGCATTATCAGGCCAATAAATTACAATGTCCCGTAATGGATCTCCCCCTCCCCTTTATCTAGCATATCTAATAGTTGTAGTTGATCAAATATATACCTTAATAAAGTAACATTCAAACTTTCATCTGACCGTTTGTCATGTTACTTTGTTTAATCTACTTTGATCACAGTCTGCAAAACAAGGTTTTTTAATATTCAAATTCCGATGATGGCCATCGAAAGATTCGATCCTTCTCACCATCTTTCCCTTCTTTCTCTTTTTCTTTTCTTTTTACAACAGCTTTTTTTTTTTTACACCTTCCGTTTGTCTCCCTTTATTCGGTTTAGGATGAACAAACTTTGGTCACTGGGTCTGGCACTCTTATTGTATCTAATCATACCTTCTGCTCAAGGACAGAATACGACATTTGATACTTCTATAGATCGATATGCTGATATCCCTGTTATTCCATGTAAGTGGCTTGTCTTTACTTTATTAAATGCTCCTCATTAACTTTTTACTTTTATATATATATATATATAGCCGACGATAATAGCAAGTTTACAGTGACTTACAATAAATGGTACAAGGTTATCACCAACAAGATCCTCAATCAATCCTACATTGTTACTTTTGAAGGGCAGCAACCTTCGACCGATCTTGTCAGTGGCGCAATATATGTCAATAGCAACAATCCTCAATCCACCATTGGCGTTACTGGATCTCGCTCGGCTTATTCTTATCTGGAGGTAATAAAACAGGGGTAGTCAAACTTGTCGCCACAAAAAAAAAAAAAGACGATCCTCCTCTCACTTGACTTTTTTTTTTTTTTTTTTTTTTTTTCTGGTCCAATAGAACTTGGGCTTACAAGATAGGGTACGATACTCGGACAACCAACAACAAGTAACATCACCTTGTTATAACAACCTCTCCAACAATAATGCGACAACAGTGATATTTGATACTGTTATCAATGGAACAAGTGGGTCTTCTACTACCAAGATCGTTGGATTCTCACCTGACGAAACAATGACACCTTTGGAGGTAAGAACAGAGGAGGATTATAAAATGATTACTAACAGGGAAATCTGTTAATGTAGCAAGCATCATGGATTATGTATATCAGTTACTTTTTTGACTTGGAAAGCCAGGCATATCACATTTACACAAACAACATCCAAACACAATATAACTGTCGAAAATCAAATATGGCTAATGCTGGTGCCCAATCGATTGCCATCACCTCTTATGATCGAAATCAATGGTCATTACAACAACAATCAAGTCAATACTTTTCAACACTAATTCGTGATGCTGGTATGGTACCGTTTAATGGAACAATGGATAATTTGCATGAAGCCGACTTTGTTATTGATGTATCTCCGACGGACAGCCCTGCCAGTGATTATAGTCAATGGCTTCAATTAGTGGACTCTCATGATCACAATACTCAGGTGTTTACAAATAAGAAGAATGTATATAGGATCGATGGTCTGGTAAACCTTAATGGAGCTTTAGGTAAGTAGTGTATATATAAATAAAGAATTGGATCAAGGACTGAATGATTCTCTATATATGTAGATTGGACCGAACGATCTCCTTCTCGACCCGATTTGGCGATTCAAGGTATATTAGGTTAATAAGTGGCGACAAAACTGTTTATAATACTGACCTTTTATGTAATAGATATCATTAATGTGGTGTATTTTAGCTATGATAAGAGCTATCATTGGACTTGGCTTCGGAACTTTGCTAAAGGGGAGAATCCTCGATCAACTACAACCGCTTATCCTTCTTGTACTGATATGGCCAAGATCTTTGCCGGCGGTTGTAAATTCGGCTCCTATACACCTGGTGACTCGAACAATAATCAAGGCTCATCTGATAATACAACAGGTGGTGGTAATGGGTTATCGACTGGTGCAAAGATTGGAACTATTGTTGGTGTCATTGTAGTGGTGGTGGGCATCGGTTGTGGTATTGGTTTCTTCTTTTTGAAAAAGAAACGACAAGAAAACCCGGAACGTACCTTTTACAAAATGGATGATGTTTAATTCATACATAGCTACTATTTACTGCCATATCTTTGTATTATTGAACTTTGTTATCTATAACTAATAAACTATATGTATTTTATGATCAATAAATAGTAGTGGTTGATTGCTGACAAGTGGGGGGCAGGATTGGCGGGGCAGGATTGGCGGGATTTGAATCGAAAATTGTTAGTAACACAAGAAATTCAATGTTGGTGTCTTTTCTTTCTCCTTTTTACTTTTTTCCATGTTTTTGATCCCTTTCCATTCACTTTCCCTTTCCATTCTTTTTTTTTTTTTTTTTTTTTTCCTTCTCTTCTTCTTCTCTTTCCATTCTTTGAAACTTATATATTAACACCAGTACTACCCTTTGTTGTATAACCTACTTGAATATACCTTCATATGTGGATTGTCTCACGTATCGTAAGTAATCCCCCTCCACCTCCCTCTCCTCTTTTAAAGGACGAATGACTTTATCCATTAGTGCAGTTGATCTTCTTAATCTATTGGGAGTCATTCTCCTTTTTTCTTTTTCTCTTGTATGTGTTATTTGCACACACATATATCAAGATAAATACCTTTGGCTATCTATCATTTACAACCCTACACTTTATTTTAATTCCATATCATTACTGCCAATCAAACACTAACTACTCACTTCTTTTATATAGTTTGGTGAATCACGATGGACAAGA
Organism: Chlamydoabsidia padenii; assembly: GCA_025330725.1. Lineage (NCBI taxonomy): Eukaryota > Fungi > Mucoromycota > Mucoromycetes > Mucorales > Cunninghamellaceae > Chlamydoabsidia > Chlamydoabsidia padenii. The sequence continues at coordinate 967,069 of JAIWND010000005.1, read as the reverse complement.
GCAATATTTTGTCAAATCATAGTGCAGGCCATCTTGACGATCACCTTTGAAGCCGTCATCTTCTCCTATCATTCAACACAGATAAACATACTCAGCGAACAAAAACTCACAAACAACAGCGACGATATTGCCTCTGCTTTTGCTAATGCCCAATCTTTACTGGTTTATTTTGTTCTCTTTATCATTGCCCAACTCTTTACAGTGATTTTGGTGATTGATGCGGTAAGTAACACAGCAAAAAAGAAAGAAAAAAGACAAACCTACTATACTGACATGTTGTGGATATGTGTATATTTATAGATCTATCAAAAGAACACCATACAATTGATTGCATTGTTTGCTTTTGAATGGGGTATGGCGGCTTACTCGATTATTCAATATCATCAATCCGCCACTTTATTCAACACGAACGACGCAGTGATTCACCTTGCTACTGCTTATCTGGGTGATGCCTTGCATGCTTCCAAGTGGGCAGAAATTACACAAATATGTATCATGGTACTAAGTAGTGTGGTCTTTTGCTTTCTGGCTCATAAACTCTATTTGGACTTTGGGTGGTACATCTACAAGAAAATTGGTGCCGAACAAGCGATGCGTGGTAAGTGAAATCTGTCACTATCATCTTAATAATCAATGACTTACTTTTGTTTTCATATATTCTATATAGATCGTTACAAGATGTATCAAATATTTATGATGTTACTCAAGTTTGACTTTTTCTTCTTCTTGGGATTCTCCGTCCAATATTTGGCTCTCATGATCGTGGTTTGGTGGCCCGATGCTATCACTGATGATGGCAAAAACAGTCTAGTCCGTGAACTGATAGAACACATTATCCTCAGTTGTGCTGTTACTATCGTCATGCTAATTCTGGCTTATTGGGGTGTAAGTAATCTTGACTAGGAAAGAAATAAAAAAGGTGGTGGATCATGTACTAAAAATACTACCTTTTTTTGCTGTTGTTGTTGTTTATTTACAGTTGCGCCGGGAACGGAAAATACACATGTACCTGTTTATCCTTCTCTCCATGGCAAGTATGGCTTACTTTATCTATACACTGGTGCAAATCTCTTTAAATCCTACTAAATTCCTTGGCTCAAGAGCATTCTTGACCTTCTTTTGTAAGTAATAGGGGGGGGGGGAGGACTTGATCCTATTAACTAACTATTTATCTTTTGATTCATATAGTGTGTGTTGATATGGTGCTGATTCTGGTGTCTGTCCCAGTGTCCATTGTATGTTTACGGAACTTTAACCTTGGGCTTATGAATCATAGTAAGTAAAAAAAAGAAAAAAAAAAAAAAGAAAAAGAAAGGTGGGGAGGATTATGTATATGACTCGATATTAACTTGATTCATCACCAATTAGTATCTCATGCAACAGCATCTGCAGCATCCGCTCATTCCATGACACCCATAGGTCAAGAAAAACCCAGCTCACAACGTTGGTCTATTGAATGATGGTCTGATAACCCCTTTTTTAGCGTACTTCACTACATTATTTATACACATCATATTTTATCATGCCTTCCTCCTTTATTGACTCTACCCCTCTGACTCCCCCTTCCTCCCTCTTTTTTTTTATTTTTTATATTTGAACAACAATCCCTCTTCTATATATTGTATGCTAGTTATCATCTCTTTATCCATCGGTCATTTATTCCCTTATTCCCCTATAATAAAAAAAGGAACGTTTGTCTTCATATAGCGTGTTTACGTCCCTGGTGTACCCTGAAATAAAGTGTCTTAACAGGGGATTGTTTATGTATGATGCCATCAACAATTGGCTTGGTTAATAGGTTTAGGTGATGTCTTATACTTGTAAAGTATGGTTTGGATGATTTTTTTTGTTTTAATACAGCCGGACGGATGCTCTTTGACTGAATTCATGCAGATCGATATTTTAAAACCCGAAAGTCCAGGTGTAAAAGCAATCCTCCACCCTTGGCATCGTTTGACGATTGAGTCTTTTTGAATCTTACTACAAAATAAGGTTATGGCAGATATATGCGTGATACTAACAAACGCATATTCCCAATGTAATCATGTCGACGTTTAAAATAAAAACAGAATGTCCGCTACGCATGATGGTACACACCAGACAAAAAAAAAAAAAAGCTAACCCAAGTACAATCCAATACAAACAATAAAGGGCATCATTTTTATTACAGTATCAATGCATAGATGTTAAAAAAAAAAGTAATAGGCAGAGCCTCTAAAAGAAGAAGAGTAAAAGATATACACTGCAAAATACTATTGTATAACAAATGAAGAGAAGGAGAATGATGTAAACTATACTAAAAGAGAGACAGAGAAGAGGGGGAGGGGAGGGGAAATTGATATATAAAGAATAAAAAAAAAAAAAACTAGTTGGTCTTGATGATTTCCGAATTGTTTTCCACCAGAATAGCAGATCCACCTTGTGAAGCGATCAGTTTAGCATTTCCAATCACGGCCAAGATATCATTCAAACTATCCTTCCAAGTATTCAACCGTACGCTGAGTTGTTTCCATTGCTCCTTGCCAAACACACGGTAAATGCTTCGATGGACAATGACGGTCTTGTTGAGTTGATCCAATTTAGCTTCCACCAAACCAGCACGAATAACATCAATCACCCACATTTCTACTTGGTCTTCGTTGATAGCCAGCGCCTTGGAGATTTCACCATAAGTCAATTCACGAGCCAAGTTTTCCGAGCCAAGAGAAGCCAATGACAGTAATCGGATCTTGCGCATACCCGCTTGTTGATCAGCAATCAGCCCACTATGACTAGAGATGAAGGTTTGGTAAGATTCGAGGTTGCCGTTCAGATACACATCGAGTAGTTTGAATTCATCAGTATCCTTGATTTGCTGTATGGCTGGTAATTGGATCAAGTCTTCGAATGCAAAGTAGTTATCCAGGGCAACCGCGCGTGTGATCACTTGTTTAGCGCATACTGTCGATTCGTCGTCCTTGGTTTGATAAGTGGCGAGTTTCTTCAATAAAAATTCGAGTGATGATTTCCTATAATAGATGACTAATTAGTTTATCCTCTTTGGTTAGTGGGTTCACTTACTTTTCCCCAGCTTGATCCAATTTTTCTGACAAGTGTTGATACAATTGACGTTCGGTGGCAATGTCGATCCCCCATTGTTTAGCCCAGGCACCTACATTAGCCAGTTGACTTGTAAGAGATTCTAATTCATCGGCTTGTGCTGTCACGTTCACCAAAGCTAAGAATACATCATATCGCAAGGTAGACGTGGTGGGTAAAGCGTTGTACAAGTTGAGCAAGCTATATTAAAGAGAGAGAGAGAGAGAGAGAGAGTAGAGGTGAGTTAAGGTAATGAAGCAAAGATCAAGTAGAGAGCACTTACATTTTTTGTTTCAAGCTGGTCTTGGTGCTTTCAGTATTAGACAAGGAAGAGGCCAAAGTCTTGACAGCGCCGGGTATGACTTGTTCAGGTGCACCCAAAAGGATCACAATGGTAAGATTAAAAGCATGTTCCACCTCTACAATAAATAGAAAGGTGTTTGTTATCAGTATTTGTTTCTTCATCAAACCCATTCCTTATTACCTCTGTCGTTTTTCGTCAAAAGAATAGTAACATCTTTGGCAAGCTGAGTGTATACGCTGTCTTTATCTGTTTGCATAAGGGATTGAATTTCTTTAACGTAATGAGCATCGTCTTCGCTTTCGCCACGTAAACGAGAGATATAAAAGGCCAAATCGTCGATCTATGCATGCATAAATAAAGAAGAGTGAGTAAATATGATAGTCATTATCGATCTAGGGGTAAATATCATTAAGCTACCCAGTTCTAAAAAAGAGATCCATTCGCATAAACACACACCCATTCCACCAGTGAAATATTTACCTGTGCATCCAAAGTACTTTGGACAGAGATAGTTTGTGACATGATGTTTTTCAAAAGTAAAGGATACAGAAGGAAAAGAAAGAATTTTGCTTGCAGGCAAACAAGATTAAAGTACCCCAACAGTCACTGGCATTTTTTTTTTTTGGAGATTCAAATTCCGCGCGAGCGCTTGAGTGGGGGATGACAAGAATCTATTATTTCAGTTTGGTATATGTTGATACAAGTGAGATAAAAAGAAAACTATTTAACATAGACACCCCTGTCATTTGACAAGAAAGCATTCAGTAGAAATTGAGGTTTGAAATTGGAGATTTGCTCTGCTTTTTTGAAAGTGCAGTTAGAACTCATATATGGGAACTGGTGATACAGTAAAAGTCCGCTTCAACTTTTAATGTAGATATACACATTAGCAAAAAGCAACGGCATCCACCCATGTCTAATTTCAGGTAAACCATCCCAGCTATTCAGTTTTCTTCAAACTCCACTTTATAGAGGAGCTCAATTGTATATGTAGCTTACATATGCTAAAAAGGGAAGATCGACAGCACACCTTTTACTATTTGAACCCCGCTTCATGCGGAGGTGACTCTAATGAAATACATGCTCGAGAAAGTTATCAATGGGACTAAATCCCATATCTACATAGACTTTGTAAGGGACCACCACCTTCTGATTGGAAAAGAGGGAAGAAGTTTAGATCTATACCTAGAATGGACTCATACGATTTGTCCTCACCAGTATTCTCTACAGAGAATAAATCAAGATAATAGTTAAACTAGTGTAATATATAGACTTATAGCATAAACCATGTAGTCTGATGACTGATTCAGCCTCTTATCCATGTAAACTTTACAACGTAGATCAAATACACCCAATTCGGGGCAAGGAAGAGAAAAAAAAATGGGATTTTAAACCCCGTCAAATTGAGTGAGTCCTAAAAAAAGCCCTGTCTTTCGCGTCCTTCTTTCTCTTTCTTTTCCTTTGTTATCATGCTTTCACGCATCCACGCCAAGCCTTGGACGACCTTTCCTCTCTATGGTGGCACCAGAAATCATATTTTATCAAAAAGCACAGCCTCTTTACAGCTACGCACTTTCCGGTCATCTCGATGTATCAGGTCTGAAGTTGTTTCCCCAAGTGCTGGGTCTAACATGGTAAATATCACTTATATCTTGTCAACAATCCTTCTTGATACTGATACTCTTTATATCATATTATTTATTGGACTTTTTGTCAACTTAGCCTAAAACGATGGAAACTCTGACAACTGGGCAGACGGCATACTTGTACCTGGACAACATCTATCCCCTTCGGATGAGCTCCTTTGACATTCGCCAATTCGTTTTTCGACATACAGAACGCTCTTTGGAAACCGTTGCTCACAAATGTCTTCCGGTGGAATCCTTGCCATACAATTTTAAACTTTTGAATATCATTGGAAGGTAGGTAAAAGGACAGTCAATAACTCACTCACTAATCTTCCATCTTTTTTACTTTTCTTGTATAGAAACAAAGATGGTGGTGCAATTGTCCGGTTTGGGTACCAAAGTGGTGAAGAAGAAAAAGCACAAGCAGCCAAGGAGATTGTAAACAATGTTAATATGTATTTGGAAGGGAAACGAACGTTGGCTCCTTTTAACTTCCGTCCGGTGCGATCCTTCTTGGTTAAAGGTCATCCCTTCTTGGAAGATATGGTACGAAGATATCCAACAACACGTCTCCGCATCGAATTCCAAGGTGATGCTATTGGTGTGGAAAAACTGTATCAGCATCTTCGACAATATGGCAAAATCTACGACATTGCTCTCTATCCTAATCCAGCAAGCGGGAAAGATCCTGCCCGTTATGCTATTGTCCAATTCACCAGGGTTCGTGCCGCTACTAGTGCTCGGAATTGTTTACATGGACATATTATCAAAGACACTCGACTCAACATTTTATATGAACGACAAATGGTAATAAGAAAAAAGGAGGGAGGGGGATAGTGTGATTTTTGGACGTTATCATAATGTAGTATACTAACCATGTAGAACACTTTTTTATTACTATTTGATAGCATACGAATGCGGTCAAGGATTGGTTGATGAATCACCCTAGAATCACTATTCCTGCTGTTGCAGCTGTGGCTGCTGGTACTACTTATGCTATCTTTGATCCTTGTCGTGAATTTTTTGTTACCTCCAAGATTACCCAAAGATTCAACCTGGATGAATATACTCTCTACCGATGGCTACGAAGGGAAACTTGGGCTCGTCTTGTACCTGATAATGAAGTCGACCGAAGCATGTGGGCTGATGATCCCGTCCATTTACAAAAACTGAAGTCTTGGTTCCGGGAAAAACCAGGTAAGATAAACAAGATGTTGGGCTATGAAAATAAAAAAGATACAAAGGATACTAATCTTGAATATTGTTTATCATGATGATAGAAACATTTGTTATTGTGAACGGACCTAGTGGATCTGGGAAAAGCGAATTGGTAAGGACTGCCCTCATGGATCGAAAGTAAGTTGAAGAAAAAGAAGAAAACTCTTCTTGGGTACTAATATGATTGTACTACATATAGGAACAAGGTGATGATTGACTGTGAACAACTGGTAAACGCACGCAACAAATCCGAAACAACCAAATCACTTGCCAAACAAGTTGGATACTTCCCGGTGTTTACTTGGGTAGCATCTCTCAGTAACTTGATCGAAACAATGGTGACAGCAACAACCGGACAACAAACAGGCTTATCCACCACACCAGAGTCGTTGAATAAAGGAATCTTGGAAGTAGTTGGTATTTCTCTGGCTGACATTGCACCTTTAGAAAAGGCGGAACATGAACAAAGACGCCGGGCCAAGGACACCATTCGCAAACGAGCCAATCGATGGATACAACGCACGTTTGGAACTCTGGATGAACGTGAAAAGGCTGAACAAGATGAAAAAGATGATGACGATGGGTATGATAGCCGAGCCAGCATTCCTGTAGTGTTTATTGATAACTTTATGAAGGATGCCTCTAAAAACATGACTCTTTGGGAAGACTTGGCTGATTGGGCGGCTCTATTGGTGAAGAATGGACTGGCGCATGTGGTGTTTGTTAGCTCAAATGTAGCTACTGGCAAAGTCTTGGCTAAAGGTAACAAAAAGAAAATGGATGATACATAGATACTAATATTTTTTCTTTTTGTATGTTGTAGCATTACCTGGGAAAAGCTTCTCGACAGTGAATCTACTGGATGCACCTCCTGAAGTATCCATACAATTCTTGACTCGTCACTTGGGTAAGTTGTTCGATGAAAAAGACATAAAGATACACTGTCATCACTCACTAACATTAATGATACTTTATATATATATATATATATATATATATATATATATAGGTGAAGAAAAAATCACGGAAGAAATGTATGATATAGTGGAAGCACTCGGTGGTCGCTTGAATGAATTGGAAATGTTTGTACAAAAGCTTAAATTGGATATTCCTCCCAAAAGTAAGTATAAAAGACAAGGATTGTGGACTATGTCTTTACTAATTTCCCTATTATTTTGTTGAATAGCTGCATTTGAAGATATCGTCCAAAGAAATGTGATTGAAATTCGTAAATATGGCTTTGGTGAAATGGTAGACGATGAAGAATATGATTTGGATTGGTCTGTGATCCAATTCTGGGAAATTGTCAAAAAGCTGACCAGTGGTACCAAAAGTGTAAGTAGTGGTATAAAATAAAATAAAATAAAAAAACATTGTAACCCATTCCTTTTGATATATGATATTAGATCAACTATGATGAAATGAAATGGGGGGAATACTTTGATGGCAAAGATAAACCCATTCGTGCAATGGAACATGCCGAACTTATTACTATTCTTCATTATGATGGCAAGTCGAAGAGAAATCAAAAGCAACTCTTTTTTTTTTTTTTTTTTTCTTTTACTAACATAGACTTCTTGTTTATATAGGACGCCCCAACTCGATTCGACCTGGTAAACCTGTTTACTACTCTGTTTTCCAACGCCTGGTGGAAGATACAATATTCGCAGCATCAATGGAAATTGAAACAAACACCTACTTGAAAAAGGTGGCCGACGAAAAACTTGCAAAGTTACAAGACCAAATTATCGAACTCTCACAGGTGTATAATGGCCGACCTCCTCGCGAAATCGATCAACGTATTCGATATCTTTTGGCCAAGGTCAAATCACTCCAGCTCAATGTGGAAAACTATGAAAAGATCATCAAGGAAAACATGGAAATCATATCGACAACTTGGACTGAACAGCTATCAGAATAGATGACTCGTTATATTACTTTACATTTGTATTCTATCTCCTCTTTATAAATAAAAACCATTACTTTAAAACATTTATCTTGATGTATCCCTTTGTATTATTTGCTTAGGTCTTGACTAATACTCTGGTTCATGCAAATCAACCCAACCATCTTGGTCCATTAAATTTAAATACCGATAGACAATGATTGGTCATCATCGGAGGTGGGTGACGACTATAAATATAAAATTTTGGGACACTAAAATGAAAATAATTCCTTTCTCTTCTCCACTTTTATTAATCTCTTTACTTGGTCAAGGTAATATCAATAAAATACAACATGGATCGATACCACAGTGACTCATCATTGCTCAAGTCTCTTTATTTGGTATTAATCTATTAATGAATTCTTTTACTTTTTGATTTAGATTGTCCAGAATTGCCACGAACCAAGACCAACTATAACTACACTTTGACTCGTCCTTTTTTTTTTTTTTTTTTTTTTTTTTTTTTCTGCTTGGTACAAAGACACACTCCTGATTGCAATACCTGTACCCATCTCTACTATGTCCAACGCTATTGTCGTAAGTATAATCCATCTCCCTCTTAATTGATTACTAACTGACTTTATCTTTCTAGTCCAACGTTTATCGGTATGTTATTGATGATGTGATCAGTCAAGTCCGTGGTGAATTCGAAGACATGGGGATTGATGAAGCTGTCTTACAAGAACTCCAAAGAGTAAGTCAAGAAAAGAAAAGAAAAGAAAAGAAAAAAGGAGGGGGGGGATATGTGTCTTCTAATACTAACTATCCTTCGTGTTTAACTTAACAAAAAGTCTTGGGAAACAAAAGTAGCTCGATCTCGTGTGGCCAACTTTGGATTCAATAATGAAGGGTATTACGACGATGAAGGTGAACAGCAACAGCAACAGCAACAGCAACAGCAACAACAACAGCAGCAGCAAAGTAGAACAAATAACGATACTGATAAGCCTGTGGCGGTCGATAACAATGCATACTCTGAGGTGGGTATTGAAATTGATAGGTGAGATGATGGTTGCTGATTCTTCTATTCTATTAGGCATACTCACAATCTAGTATCCATGCAGCAGCAGCCAATCTTGCATCCATTGCCAATTCGGGTGTAAGAAATATAGTACGACCAGAAACAGCCATGCGACCCTCCCAACCGTTACCAAACACATTACCTCACCCACAGCAGCACCAACAACAATCATCATCAATACCATATTCTTTGCCACCTACTAACTTGCCACATTTGCCGCCTGTTAATGGGAATGGTCCTTATCCACCTATGAACCTTCAACGGCATCAACTAAATCAGCAACAACAACAACAACAACAACAACAGCAACAACCTTCTTTGCCTGATTTACACTTACCTGGCGGTGGTCGGCTTAATATCCCACAAAATGATGGTATCAGTGATGATATGACAAAGGATGTAAGTAGACACTATTGCTCTTTTGATTGAATCATCATGTTAATGTCTCTTTTTTGTCTTGACCATTCTAGGAAATCGATGCTCATCTTCACAAAAGAATAATGGATGTACACGAACAACAAACTAGTCAACAAGAAGGACCTGATCTGGCATTCTCGGCAACCACATTATCTGGTGATTCTTTAGCTTTGGACAATCTACCTGATCATATCAAACTATTGATGAAGGATGCTCGAAAAAGAGCCATTCAAGCTGGTGCTATTTCCTCCAAAACTCGTCTTGCCCAATTGGATGGTGAAGATGACAATGTAAGTCCCTTCCACATACACACAAAAGGCTTTTACTAACTTTCTCTCTCTTTAGGATGATATCAATTCTGATTTGGACGATTCCGACGATGATGATGACGACGCCGAAGGTGGTGAAGAAATCGAACACATCATCCTTTGTCTTTATGATAAAGTAACCCGAACGAAAAACAAGTGGAAGTGTGTCTTAAGGGATGGAATCATGCTGGTCAATGGTCGGGACTATCTCTTCCATCGTGCAAATGGTGATTTTGAATGGTAGATAGTTAAAGTAGTTTATAAATACACACAAATGATTATTTTAAGGCATATAAACGACATATACTTTTTACTATTACCCCCTTTTGTAGGACATTAATAAAACAATCATTAAAACCAATATAATTTAAACATGACTTTTTATTTAACAATAATGGATTGGGGTGGACGAGGGACGACTAGATTGTAAATGGGGGAATTAAAAGGATAGGCCGCGAAGAGCAGCAAATGGATCCAATGGCTGTGGTGTAGGAGACGTGGGACTTGTTGCATTCGAAGACATTGGTAGTGGCGGAACTAAGGGCTGGATACTGGTAGGTGATGCCATAGTCGGTTTTGCCATTGGAGATGTCAACTAGATTAAAAAAAGAAGAAGAATAATAGGATAGGATGGTCAGCCCAGAAGTAGACTATATTATATTACCCCTTCTTCCATTCTTTTTTTTTTTTTTTACTTTACCTTGTCGGAACCATTGTTAAGGGATCGTGGTGTATTTGTTGTGACATTTGTCGGTGTTAAAATGGTGGAGTTTGATGGTACCTATGCATAAAGAAATATTGCCTTGTGAGTAAAGTGTGATCATTCATCCCATTACTTTGTCTTACTGGATTCGTCCAAAGATCTATATCATCAAAGAGAGGTTGTTGGCTTTGTTGTACTTTAGGCAACGTAAGCGTATGTGCAGCTGAAGTTAGTCCTGTTGACAAGGGGGTTTTCAATGATGTACTGGGTGAAATAGGTGGTGGTGGTAAAGCAATCATTGATGATGATGATGATGATATTGATGTTTTGACAGACAACCGACGTACCGAATCTGTGCGTCGAGTACCATCCTGGATCATATAAGACGGTTTAGTAAGTATATATGAGGTAATATCAAGTTCACTGTATGCACTTACTTCAGTATAAAGTTCCATAATTGTTGCTCTTATCTTGTCATCATGTTCCTTCCACAGTGCCTTGTCAAGCCATCGTTGTTCATAATACTTTTGACGCATAAAGAGCCGCACGTCATTATCCGATTCGATAGGTTGCATTTCCCCATTAAAGCCCCGTAGCCATATCCGCCTTGCCATCCCATTACCGCCTAGTTCGAGACTTGTGGTTTCAGGTCCTGAGAATTTGCTAGTAGAGATTGATTTTACCCTATGGCCCACTTCACGTCTATCCAAGTAAAAAAAGAAAAAGAAAAAAGTGTCTTGTTAGTTGTATCGACAATCCCCTTTTTATTAATCTTACATCAATCCAGAGCATCTAGCACAGACAAAAGTTTGAATGGTCATATCCACAAAATAAGGACTCTAGTAGTATAATAAAAGTGAGTGTGAGTATATAATGGTTTATCATATGTTACTTACGTTGGCAAAACAATCGAAGCACCTTTTATTGTCAGGCAGTCGCAGTAATGCGCCAATCTTTCTAATGGAATTGTAAAAAGTAACCAAGTATGTTATTCAAAGTATTTTTTTGTTTATGTTTTTTTTAAAATACTTACTGCAAGTCCTGTTTTTCTTGTTTTTTGTTCAGATGAGATGTACCTATCATGATGAACGCCAAAAGAAATAAAAGAGGGAAAGAGGGAAAAAAAATCCGGGACCCAATAAAATAGTGATTTGATCAGAAACTCCGCTCATCAGGGGTAATGTCAAAATCTGTCAGCGAGAATGAAAGAAACTGTTAGTTCAGTGTACTTATATAGTCTAGCAATTAGTTCAAGTCGCATTATCCTGTTTTTGTTCAAGTTCGGTATTTATTAGAGTAGATAAGGTAGACACTCCTACGTCAGTATCTCTAAAAGTGTGTGTGTGTGTGTGTGTGTGTAGCCACTCTTGACCTCGGTTCCTTTGACATCCCCCCACAAATGGTCTCCACGGAAGAACATACTTACTTTGGCTCATTAAAGTAGTTACTTGGAAGAAAGGCAAAAGAGTAAGAAAAAAGAAGTATTTCCATTTCTGTACGCGGTATTTTAAAATTAAAACCCCGGATTATGCGGCGATGTTTAAAAGTCTATTTGCCCAAATGAATATTGTGAACAAGAAAGACAGGACCATTGTATTTGCTTATCGGCGTATGGGATGCCGTAAATTTGCTTCTCTTAATATAGATACTGCCAATCATTGAAAGATCTATAAATGGAAGCAATAGCTTTCATTATACAATCGACTAGGTTTGTTCTTGTGATGCATTGGTAAGAAACATAATTAATGAAATCTTAAAATTGGTGCCGGTTATTGTTTTTTTTTGGATGGATCTGTTACATGGAAGATGATGTTTCTGGTCATTCCATCGTTACCTCTTTTTTTTTTTTGGAAACCAAGATGTATTCTATTATCAAAGATACCAGAGTAGGACAAAGTATGTATGTAAAAAGGTTGTTTTATTTCAATCATAATCATTAAAAATAAAAAAATAGAAAAGTCTAGTTGTCTATACAAATAAAGGAGTGGCAAATATACAAATATAAAAAAACAGTAAAGTATGGTACAGGGTAAAAAGGAAGAGTAGGAAGAAGGGTGGCTTAATGTTTTTTATGATTGGGAGTACAATGGGTATGTCGCCAGCCATTGGGCAAAACACCCTGATCATCACAAACAACTGTCTGTTCCATCCATGAAGAGGCCAAGGCTTGATCAATAGTCCAGCGAGTAGATGGATCGGGATCGAGCATAGCAGCCAAACATTCCTTTTCTTCATCCGAGAATCCCATAAAACAATCAGATTGGTGAGCACCCACGGTTTGTCGTTGATTCAAGTATTTCCCATAATCCTTATCACCACCATCAACAGCTTGACAAGATACAGCAAAAGGAGATCCAGGCACCACTTGCTTTGTCGTCGACGAGTCCATCTTTTTACCACCACGGCAGCCATGATAAAAACTTGCACCAAAAGGAAGATGTTGTTGTCGAATACAAAAGTAGGTGACAGCTGCACTCCATACATCCAAAGCCCGACCATCATAAGAAGAATGTTCGCCCTTGAGTGACCACATTTCAGGTGACCAGAAAGGTTCACTGCCACACCATTTGTGACAGGGACGTGGTTTGGATTCAAAACAGGATTGCACCACATCAGCAACACCAAAATCAGTAATCTTCAAAGTACCATTGCGAGTCAGCACCAAGTTTTCCGGTTTGATATCTCGATGAGCGATGCCATGTTGGTGGAGTTGTTGAATACCAAGTAAAAGTTGTTTGAATAAGCAGGCACATTCATCCTTGGTCATGTTGGGTCGATTATGGATTAGATCGTATAAATCACCACCATCACACTATAAAAGTAAAAGAAAAAAGAGTGAGTATCAATCAGGTGGTCAAGAATAAAATCAAAAAAAAAAAAAGATAATCAACTTACATATTCCATAACAGTGCAGTAGCGATCCTTTTCATCAGTGACCAGATCAAAAGTAGTGACAATGTGACGATGAGGATGTTTCGAAACAGTTTTACTGATACAGAATTCATTTCCCATGCGTTTATGATAATCACGTTCCGATTCCTTCTTGTCACGTTTCTTGAATTCCTTGACAGCCAAGATAGTTCCCGTTCGTTTCTGTTTGACCAAGCGGATGACGGCTGTTGCACCAGTGCCGACGAATTGCTTCTTCAAAAGATTAGTAGGTTTGACATAATCACCATACTTGTCACGTAAGGTTGGAGGAGGAGGAGAGGTGGCATGACTGCTGGTTGTTTCATCCATGGAGAGATTCTTCTTAAAGAGGTTGGTAAAGGATCGACTGAGACTGGACCCCATGCTACTGGCGCTTCGACTCGGCCGAGGTGACGATGACGATAAACTGGCAGAGGAATGATTGTTGTTGGGGATCGTCATTTTCATACTGATACTAGGTCGAGATCGCTTGGTGGGAATATCAATGGCTGGTACAGATGTCGTAGTTGGTGAATAAGTACTGTATTGTGAGCCATCGGTCGATACGGACGAAGACAAGTCAGGACAATCAATATTGTCTAAACATTCGGGCGACGCCGATCGTGGTATTTCATCTTCAACCAATAACCAAGAAGACATGACTGGAAGTGGAATGATGTAGTAATGGGGGTTGAAGAATATAGTAGGTACACAAGAAAGTGTATGTTTAAAAGAAGAAGGAGAAAGAGAAGGGAGAATCTATAAGAAAGAAGAGAAAGGGAAAAAGGAAAAAGGCAATGGATGAGGGAAAATTTATAAGTCGGGATATCGGAATTTGAAAATGAGATAAAGCGAATGGTGGAAAAAAAAAGTTTTTTGCTAATCAAGAACGAATGGCAAGAGGGTTCACACAGAATGCGAATAGCCTCTGCCCTTTCTTAACTTTCGATGGCCTGACACTAAACTCACCAATCCCGCTGACCTTTTTTTTTTTCCTTTATTTACCCACCATTACCATGAACTAAATACAAAGAGGATCAACAAGAGGGAAACAAACAACAATGATGATGCTCAAGTTGCCACATGATAGTAAATGATACATGTTTACCCTGAAAAAAAAAAAAAGTCTATTTCATCCCTGCCAATCAGTCAAAATCACACAATCTTTTGAAACACACACCACACTTATCCCAGGGCACTCTTTTTTTTTCTTTTTTTTCGATCGGGGCCACGTGGGAATGTTTGGATCATCCCCGCCACAGACTCTTCCCCTCTTCCCCTGACCGCCCGTCTGGGTTTGGAATGATATCATTAGCGCACTGAACCAACAAAGCAATATAACACATTTCATCATCATGAGACTAAAAAGACATAAAAGTACAAGATTTATTAAAACAGATAAATAAAGATGGTAGTGATAACAATAATAATACTAGTAAGGATAAATAATACAGGTATTTAGTACATGGTGGGGTAAACAATAGGATACATCTATGCTAATTTCAATTTCCCTAAAACTTTGTTTCTAAACGAGCTCTTCTTGGTTTTGCTGATCAAAGATGGTGATGGTGACGGTAAAGGTGAAGGTGAAGGTGCCAGTCTATTAGAGTAAGCCAATGATGATACGTCCGAGTTTGCTGCTTCGATTTGTGGTTCCGTCAATGTCTTTTCGTCGTTTTGGACCAGAAGAGTTATTGCTTGAGCCTGTTGAGTCAAAGTTTTCTCGTCAAAAGTGCCACTGTTGAATGATGATGATGACGACGGTGGTAATGGTCGAGGTGGGCGGAGCAGTGGTGATGCATTTGATGATGATGATGATGATGATGATGATGATGATGATGATTGTGCTGCTGTTACTGCTGTTGATGGTGGTGGTGGTAAGGTCTTACTGAAAGATGAAGCTAGTACTGATTCAGGTCGCTGAGTGCTAGTGAGAATGAGTGGAGTACAAGTCATTTGGTGTCTTTCTGTCGTAGATTGTTGTTGTGCAAGTGTTAGAGTACTGGGCTCGGATTCATGGGGTTTGTTTAGAGTAGTACCAACCACAAGTGAAGAAGAGTCATCAGGTTTGATAGGCCCTACGATTTCATCAGGTTTGGTTCTATTGTTAATCATCGGTTGTACTGGTATGGATGGAGTTGACGAAGAGGGCCAAGAACCATGAGAGGAGGAGGATGACAATATTGGTGATGTATATGGTGGTGGTGGTGCTCCAGATTGCTGCGCTTGAATGGAATCTGCTGTAAGCAAGTCCAACCTAGAGGTAAATACACATCGTCGATCCAAAATGAGCACTTCTATCTTGATTTCCGTTTGCCCAAAAAACATGTTGACAGTCATGGTAAGTTGTTGACCCATTTGGACACCTTCAAATGTTGGCATTTTGACAGGGAATCTGGCCACTAGGTTCACTTGAGGATCGGATACTAGTCTTGGTGGAGTGCCATCATCGTCGTATGCATATAGATCTGATATATATATATAAAGAAAATACAAGTTAATCCCAATTTGGATTTTCTGCTTTATTTGTCGTATTTACCAGTTTCAGTGCCATAAGGATAGGTCACCAAGTAATTCTTTGTTACGCATTCATCCAGACCAACGGGTTGGCCTTTGTATACATAAACACTAAATCGTTCTCTACAGTATTGAGTAGATCCAACAACGACTCGATTTGCAACAGGGTCCAACCGATAATCAAATGGGATTTGAGTACTAAGGCCATAAGTTCGACCTAAGAAAAAAAAAATCAGTAAGTATACATATACATATACAGCTATAAATCACTACAGTTGTCACATGTTTAGTTTTCAGGTACTTACGAGATATCCGTTGAGCAACAAGACGAGGATTCAAGCCAAAATACACCGCACCACGGACAACAGCCATTTCAGCGCGAGGAGGAATACCCACAAATTGGACCCGAGGCACAAAAGTTTCATTGACCCGACGATAAAGATAATTTGATTTACCAAACCCACCCACCATAAAAATAGCATCCACAGGCTTGAGAGCTGATCCACTTAATTGGTTGTTAATCAGTTGTAGCACTCGATGTACCACAGGGTCAAACACCTTTTCCTTGAGTTCGCGTGCCGAGAATATGAGTGTTCCATCCATAATACCCGCTTCAGCATTGTCATTTTGAGGATAACCCATCACCAAAGGAATAGGTATAAAGTGATCTTCATCGTCATCGTCGAATTGAGGCTTGATTTTTTCCACAAACACTGCCATCATTTGATCCATCGCCCGAGGATTCACTTGACCAAAATGCTTAAATCGATCCCGTATCAATTGTTCCATGTTGCTGTCCAAGAAGGTTGATCCACAAGTATCGCCTGAGCCTTTAGTGACTTCTTTTAATGATCGTTCTTGTCCATTGTCGTTGATTTCGAATACAATAAGGTCCACCGTGCCACCACCAGCATCACAAATCATAAATCGCTGACCATGCACCAGTTTGAATTGATCACATGTCTTTTGACAATACAAGGCTGCCGCTTCAGGTTCGCTGATCAAAGACAGTCGTTCGGATGGGTCATTGCGATCGATCATACCCGCCATAATCGCAGCTTCACGCATCACCGCCTTGGCTTGGTCGCTCCATGTTGCAGGTACTGTTAGGCAATATCGAAATTGGTCAGGATTGTAGTTCTGGGCAAAACCACGCTTCATATGGTCGGTGATATATCCATACAGGGACCGAAGATAGTCAGCAATCACTTGAAGAGGCGTCAGTCCATTGGGCAATTGGTCAAGGGTGGTAGATACTGCTTCGTCCAGGTAGAGTTTGAATTTTTCCAATAGTTGGTCTTGAAAGTTGGGTCGTTCTGATTGTATGCGGGCTGCATCACCCCACGATGCGACTTGTTGAGAGTCCTTCTTGTACATTAAAACAGTAGGAGTTTTAGGATATGCCGCATTTCGTTGTTTAGGCCTATGACATGTAAACCATTAGTAAACAATAAACATGATATTTCTGTTCTTGTTACTTTTTTTTTTCTTTTCTTACCAGGCTGTAATATCTTGAAAGTCATCAAACGTGTCTTTTGTGAATGCATAACAGCAACCACTATAAGTTGTTCCAAAGTCGATCCCGACAACGTAGGCATAGTTATCGTGGTTGAATGATTGTGACATCAGGTTAGGATAATAGCATACAATAATATTGCTGTAAAAGAAAGTAAAAAGAAGGGGGAAAAGCTAAAATGTTCAGGGAAGAGAATTTAAAAAAATCGGGATTTAAAAATCCGAAAAACCAACTTCGCTGAGACAGGCTGAGCCAAAAAAAGAACACACCCAAAAAGTATATTGAGAACAGTGAGGATAACGACAATGGACTGAAAGGCGTGACAATGTTATATTACATGTATCACAGACTATTTTCGTTTACTGGCAAGTTCTCTTCATACATCGTGTAACTGGCACTGCCACAATTTGCGTTGAATATCATGCCGCTTATTTTATTGTGTCATTGTTCGTTCTACAAAAAGCCCCACATGAATCAAATCATTTTTCAACTGCATGTTGACACACACACCCATTTTTTTTTTATTAACTTGTTTAAATACTACAACATCTACTATAAGCTATTCTATATCAGTGAATACTACCAATTAGACTATATTCGACGTCGCTTTGTTGTATGTGTCGATGACGTTGACGCTGTATGGGAGATTCCTGCTTTTGAAGAGTCCATCCTATTGTCATTATAACATGCTATTCCATGAGTAGGTGTCATCGGATCAGTTGCTGTAGGTAAGGGATCCATGTTGGTGATCTGTAGAGTTGATCGATCGTTCGTCATTTGTTTCCTCTTCTTCTTCTTGTTGCCTTCAGTGGATAAGTAGTCTAGTTGCTTGTAAATCCTAGCCCGTCTATCCGCCAACTTGACACGCAAATCCATCAAGGTATCATATTCCGGGGCATAGTTCACTTGAAGCAGGTTGGCATAAAAGTTTTGATCATCCATTTTTCGTTTCACCCAGCGAGCTTCATCAATGGTAGAGAAGGTGATAACAAGTGGTTGAAGAGTAAACGGTTGTTGTGGCCAGCGTTTGATCCATGTGTCTTGGTGTTTTTCGACTAGATGCCACGTTTCCACATTCCCATAGAGCCCACACTTTGTCAGTAAATCTTGAAGGATGCTTTCTGTTCCACTGAGGGAGGGAATATTGGTGAAGACAAGATGCCGAGATTCTTGTGCAATCGTATAGACGGTGACCGCGCGTAAGGTTTTGGCATCACGATAATCCGGTCGGTTCAGGGCCATTCCATGGGTAAGCGATTGTTCTAAAAAAAAGTAAAGGAGAAAAGAGAAAGAAAAACTGTAAGAGTCCGAAAAAAATCACTTTTGATGTTTTTGACCACCGCCACTTTAAAACAATATTATTGGCTAAAAGTTACGTCATCAATCACGTGATTTTTTGAAAAACGTGATTTATTTAGAACCAAGCACTTTTTTCGTCAGTTGAAGCCTTGCTAGCTCAATCGGCAGAGCGTGAGACTCTTAATCTCAAGGTTGGGGGTTCGACCCCCCCGTAGGGCTTTATATTTTGATTTTTTGAGTCGGAGTGTAAAGCGGACTGATGCGACTAAACTTGGGTAGTAGAAGTAGGTTTTGTTTTATATAAGAGTAGTGAGCACCAAAATCTTTTTGGTTTAGATTCAGCCTTTTGAATGTACTTGAATGTCTTATTAGAAAAAAAGATAATCCCAATTTGGAAAGCGGGACTTGAAAGTAAATTAATAAAGACAATAGTTACGCTGTAAATAAGACAGATAGCAGTAGTAAAGCCAATAAAAGAGAATCTTATATCAACAGAAAATCACAAAAGACATTTGTTAAGTAACTTGGAAGAGAGGGGTATTTAGGATAAAAGATTGTTCATGAAGTTTAACCTTTTGGCAAAAGAGTAATCAGCCAGGCTAGGAAAGCGGGAGTTGAAAATATCTTTTATGCGTTCAAACTATAAATAGATGACAGGTAAAGTAAAAGAGAATTTAAAGAAGATATGGAATTAGATTACACAATTGAAACAGGTTATACACAACTGATTTGGGTAAAAGTGAAACAGAATAAGGTAAGTAAGAGCAAATCAAGATACAAAGAACAAGGTCAGCTACTCGAAAGAAAAGAATCCAATAACCAAAACATTTCAAAAACCGCCAGACCAGTTTTAGGCAGGTTTTGTAGATTCCACCATAGTTCATAAGTGATGGTCTTAATGATTGCTCATCCTAGCATCATAAAAAAACTGACAGACATGTTGATCAAGTTGACATTGTATCCAGAGGATCTACTCCTACTGCGTCCATGTATGTAATTGAAACGCCGCATTTTTACCCCGCCGTGGGAAAAAGAACGACACTTGAATCCCCACAATTCTCCTCCTTTTTTTTATACCGTTAGAATGCTCGTATCTCAGTTGATGGGTGGTGAACAAAGTGCGAATGTAGTGGCTCAAATCACTCGGGAAAGTATAACCAAAAAAGGGATTGACTTGGACCAAGGAAAAAGGAGAAACGTTTATGGCGTCTATCATCCGGGAAAAGTATGAAAAAAGAAGACCACCCTTACTTCTCTAGCGCTCATTTGTGGGACGATAGTGTGATTAACCTCAAGGATAATTTGGCGTTGAGCGCTAGATGATTAGTATAGTGTTTTAGGTATAGTACTTGATATATGACACTTTAAATTATATTACCAATAATAAAAATGTTACTGATACCCATCACTGCTTTATGCGATGGGATCTTGATCTATTACCCCTCCAACCCATTTGTATATATTCCCCATTCCATACAATTCCAAGCATACATTACATCTTGGTAAAATGAAGACCATATAAACAAATTATTTATTATATAAAGGCTAAAGTAATACTGATGTGATTATTTAAATAAATAAGAAGGGAATATGTATACTATTGCTAATATAAGTGTTGTTACTGTTATTGTCGTTTGGCCAATGGTGATATTAATGCTGGTGTAGTTGTTTGTGTTGATACAGTTGGTAAATTCATTGATCGTTCAGGGGAAGTAGATGGTGATGAAACCGCAGCATATGATTTGCTATAATTGTATCCTGACCGGTTGCGTGGATCCCGTTTGGCGTTGATAGAATGTATGGGCGATGTATTGGTTTTACCGAGTACTCGATCCTGGTCTTCTGCCACCTGAACTAGTGCATAGGTCGAGTGAAGAAGAAGTGAATTTCGTTGTCCTTGTTGTTTCAAACGTAATCGATTGACCGCAATATCTATTGTATCCTAAATAAATTGAAAAAAAAAAAAAAAAAAAATTGACCAAGTTGAAAGGTGCCTATTCTTAGTTGTTGGCGTATTATTTTACCTGACATTCGGTTTTATACATTAAAGCTTCATTATCCTTGACGACGTCCATATCATCAAACTTTGGTGTACCATCCTCCACCTTGTCTGAATTTGTCATTACATGAGCCATGGCCTTGCTGAATAATGCAGTGTTTTGACGTACATATTGTTGACCAGTGATGAATTGATGGTGACTTGATGGAGGTTGACGTTCAGGTAAAAGAGCAGTATCTACAGATCGAGCATACTTGGTCACAAGGCTAGCCATTTCTTTGCTTTGTTTAATGATTGCACGAGTTAATACCCGGTCATACTCTTCTTTACATATGCGTCGTCGATGTTTATAGGCATTGAGGCAGTTGGGTGGTGTATCCGCTGGCATAAACATGTTATCCGGGCTATGTTCATTGTTCATAAAGTTAACAAAACTTTCATTAGTTCCAGAGTTTTTCTTTTTCATAATAATTTTATAATTGTTATTTTTATTTTGTTTACCTATCCAAGTCTTCCTGTTCCAACCAAAAGAGTTCATTAATGGGTATTGCCATGATATTGGTTGTGTTAAAAAAGAGAAGAGAAGAGACAAGAAAAAAACGAAAAATTTTAACCACCGTTTTTCAAATCCCGAAAATACCCAATTACGATATCATTGGACGCTTCCCATTTATTTTCCCTACCTCTCTTTCTCCCCTTGAATCGATCCACCGTCATCACCACCATGTTTATGCGACACATTAACGAAGTCAAAATCGCCATGTCACCCTTTAATGCTTCTTCAAAATCAACAAGGTAAAAAAAAAAAAAAAAAAAAGGTCTCTCTTCTTTTACCCCCACCCACAATATTAAAGTACCCCTTCTTCCCCAAGCATAGATTGTTATTAAGCCGGATCAACACCAACGAAGCTCGTAAACTCAATCCTGCTATAAAGATTATCACCACTATTTTGAATGATACCAAGGCACCCTCTCAAGTGGATATCATGTATCGTAAGTCTTGACACCTTGCTTTATAATTATGGGTACTTATTGGTACAGGCGATGGTAATAAACTCTCTGTAAAGCCTAACCAAATGAACATTGACACTTTGATGCAAACCGTCAACAAGCATTCCAAAAGACTTGAAGAATTGGATCAAACCAATGCTTGGTAATTGTCTTTTTGCTCTTCTCTTCCCACTTCTTTTATATCCTTCCATTTAGGTAGATAATCCAATTAGACAACAATAGATAGCATTATAATAATAATAATATTAATAAAAACATGTATTTTATTCAACATTTGGTGTATAGTTGGAGACTAATTTGATTTGTTATAATGATGATTGGTGATGATTGACAAATGGGTGGTGAATGGATAGCAAGGGGTGATATATATATATATATATATATATATATATATATAAAGGATAAGACTATATCTGTGTATGATGGATGATAGGAGTATTGTGTGGTAATAACAGGGTCGTATGATATTGATGATTGTGCATGACCAAAGGTAATAATAGTGTGTATATAAAGTTGGGATCTAGAACACCTCCACCAGTAGTTTCTTTTCCAAAATAAATTTCCCTTCCTTGTACTTGTTTTCATCATCGTATGCCTTGATCTATTGTAATATATAAATATAAAAGTTAGTAAGTTATTCTTATCAAGTTCATATAATCCCCATACATAGTAAATGATCATGACTTACATAGGCCCAACCAAGTACAGTTTTACATTGACAGCAGGAGATGTTCTGTACCACATGGACCCCAGTAGTCATACTTCGTTCTTCGGCTTCACCTTTATTGATATTTACCCTACAAACATAATCATATTAGTTTATACCCATCTATCCTACTTTTTTTGGGGGGGAGGGAGGGCAGGAGACTTACACAAATTTGAATAAAAAGGCCTGACCATGTTGACCTTGAAATCGCTGAAACAACCAACAACCAAAAAAAAAAAAAAAAAAAAAGAGCGTTTCATTAGTGTGGTTGACTGCCCCTGTCCCATGTAACTTACTTTTGAGATAAGTGCATCACCAGTGGATAAGTGTGTGTTGCAGTGACTACAACCATAGACAGTAGTACCATCCAAATAAGTGCGATATTTGAGCCCCATAATACCTACTTTTCTTCTTCTTTTTTGTCTATTTTGTATAAGCAATCCTTTGTCAATTGTATGCTGTAAAAAGTGTTGGTGTTGAAGTTGCTAGTATAAGAGTTGTTGGAGGAATCGTCAAAGGTGCGCTGAGAAGATGGTGTATATCAAGGCCGTTATCAAACTAAAAGATAAAAGATACAAAAAAAAAAAAAAAAAAAAAAAAGTCGAATGATTCAAAAAGTTGAGAGATAGCAAACACTGGTAGATTTACCTAGATTGTACAAGATAGGAAGAAGTCGAGCTTGGATAGTAATTGTAATAAACAAAGGGTGAGTGAATTAGCAAAGTAAAAAAGAGAAAAAGGAGGGGAAGAATTGGGAATGTCAGGTGGTCATTTTATTCTTGTACAAATGCGGGATTCGAAATATCACCTCAAGCGCATTGCAGTAGATGGCCAATATTAAAACTCCGCTATGAATAGCTTGCCCACACTCCTGTTGACACTTTTGAATATAGACATTATCGTAATATAAAAAAAACGACAAAAAATAATGTATGCGATACTTGATTTGATGAGCGAAACAAGGATGAGATTAGAGTAAAGCCTCGACTTTTGGGCGAGTGAACAATCGATAGTCGAGAACATCTAAAAGGACTAGTCTGTGCCATTTATGGTAGTTTGTTACAGGCAGGTTCCTTGAAAGAAAAAATGGATAGCATTGCCAAAAGATTCACTCTTTCCCAACTCACTCGTTATCGTTTTCTTCTTGATATGTAAGTTATACGCGGGATGATAATGATCGGTGTTTGAATCAGTTCCCGACCCTTCCACCCTTCTTCTAGTTCGCTGGTGGATCCTATGAAATGATTCTTCTTCAATGAGTATATGTCATCGACCATCATTTTTGTACAAAGTCTTCTAAACAATGAAAGGAAGGAAAAAGGGGGGGGGGAATAGACGACAATCTTCAAATTCTGCTCTCAATGGGAAGATCCCTCCAACGAGGTCCCGGCGGGATTTGGAAATCTTGAAAAGTAAAGTGGAAATCTGTTTTTTTTTTTTTTTTGAACTTCTCTTTCTTCTCTGTATTTTTATTTAATCCACCTCCTTCAATCACATATTTTAGTGGTTTTATTTGTTACCCCTGACCCTTAAACTATTATAGAATGTCTGACGCCATTCCGTCTCCGCGACCTCAACATTCCAGGTCGTCTTCCATTTCCAAAACAGCCAGAACAAACTCACACCAACGGAAACCATCCAACTCTACATCCAACCATCTTTACGCCATACAAGAAACCCTAAAAGACAACACCATGGATAACTTTGCTCCTCCACTAAACCCAACACTGAAAAAACCACTGACTCGTAATAATTCGTCTTCTTGGCGATATTATCTCAACTTATTTCATCGTCAAGTAGATTCCTTATTTGACTCTTCATCATCATCATCATCATCATCATCGTCATCATTATCTTCTGGACCTCTTTTACCTCAAGATAAACATACAACTGCTTTTGGTGGACCAGCAAAATCACCTCTTACAGGCTGGCTTGGTGTACTAGCAAGATCAACCATTGTACGCTTCCTCATCTTCTTGTATGTTGTCTTCTCCATCTTTTTATCTCTTCATCATCTTTGGTCTTGGTTAACAATGGAAACAGTGGATGCTCGATTTGGTGATCAGTGGATAGCCCAAAGGACTTATGATCAAGATAAAACGTACTCTGTCCTGGACGATATGACTCATGGTTTAAAAATGTCAAAGATATTTGCCAAAGCCAACTATGAAACGACGGATGCTACTCAACCCTTTTGGCTCAAGGCTTCTGATATTCCTGCAACGGATGATATAAGTTTGATTACTGTGATTACTCCTGGTACTTGGTCTGAATTGGAACGATTGGTAGAATATTGGAAAGGTAAATATTAAATTCATTATTAATAGTATATTGATCTAATCTCCCGCTCCCCCCCCATCCTTTTTTATTTTTTATTTTTAAAAAAAACAACTACTACTACAACAACAATTTTACTTTACTATAGGTCCTATATCAGCAACTTTACATATGGATCATACCAAGGAATCAATGGACATGATCACTCAACAATACAAGAATAATATCGAACTATCAAAACGTGTGGACATTCATTTATCCGAATCAGCTCGCCCAAATCTCTCTGTTTTGCTACCTCGAAATGCAGAACGTAACTTGGCCCGATTATTTGCACAAACGGATTATGTCATGGAAATGCCTTCGAATATGGTACCTACAACAGATATTCGACGTACTTTGGAAACCAACAAGGAAATGTTTGATTCTCTTCTTCGTGCTGGTGATGTCTTGGTGGTACCTACCTTTGGATTCCCGGAACAAGAAAGCTCACTCTATAAACTTCCCTTTAGTAAGACTCGATTGTTGGAATTAGTGGGTGAAAATACCATGCACTTGTTGGATAAGCATTGGAAACCTAATACTGGACCTACTGATCTGGATGAATGGAAGACTGCTTCAACTTTGTATCCTGTGAAACGTTATGACTTTCATTATGAACCTGTCGTCATTGAAAGCAAAACTGTTCAACCTTGGTAAATCATCATCATTTTATTCAAAAGGGAAAACTAAAAATATACTCTTCTGTTTTATATTTTAGGTGTGCTGAACGGTTTTTGGATAGTAGATCAGCTTGTCTCTTCTCTTCTTATTTGGCTGGTGGGGAATTTTGGGTATTACCTGATGATTACATGGTGGAACTTCCTGAAACTGAGAAATCAACTCTCTCTGCCTTTGATGTAAGTATAAAAATGATATGTTAAACTAGATACTTGACTAATTCCTTGTTTTTAATAATAGCATGTCATTGAAAATCGATTATACGCCAAATTTTATTGGGAACAATGTGTCCATCATGCAAGACAACTAGACGCACTCGGACTTTGGAAAGGGAAACGATCTCAACATATACGTACACAATGCTCGCGTGTTATACAAAATTGGGGAAAGGGTTTAATTGGGAAACCTGAATAGATTAGACATTCCATTTTATCTTTTTTTTTTTTTTTTTTTCAAATAGTTATACACATACACATTTATTCATACATCCTTCATTTTACTCTCCCCCCTCCCTTTCTTACCAAAAATAAAGTTACAAAATCGGATCCCTTTGCCTCCGGAGCCGGTGACTCAAATTTGCTCCAAGTGGCTTGGATTGAAATTCAATAGGCACATACTCAAATGGACTTTTTTTTTTTTTTTTTTCTTTTAATCTCCACTCTTCTTTTTACTTTTATTACTACTTTACATCCATGTCTGCACCTGTGGAAGAAAAGATGGCCGCTCTTAACGTCAATGAAAAGAAACCTGCTGCTCCCAAGGCCGACAAGAAGGCTAAGAAGGCTAAAGCTACTGAAGGTGAATACCCTTTGGAAGTAAGTAATTAAAACTGTGAACCTTCACATATGTTACTAAACACCACATTTATCTTTATTTACTTCTAGTTCTCTCCTCCTCCTGAATATTTGCAACACCGAATTGATATGTTCGACCGCCTCAAGCTCGAATACGACGAACTCATTAAAAGTAAGTTGGCCACCATCCCCTTTCTTCTTATAATAGAAAGCTCATTCTTTTTTATATGACTCATTCTAATATAGATAAACCTCGTGTACCCATCACCATTACTTTGCCTGATGGAACTGTCAAGGAAGGTACTTCTTGGGAAACCTCTCCAATGACCATTGCTTTGGGTATTGCCAAGTCTCTTGCCGAACGTACTGTGATTGCCAAGGTGGATGGTGAAGTCTGGGATTTGGAACGTCCTTTTGAAGATTCCTGCAAACTCGAATTGTTGGACTTTGATCACCCTGAAGGAAAGCGTGTCTTTTGGCATTCTAGTGCACATATGCTCGGTGAAGCTTGCGAACGTCATTATGGCTGTCATCTTTGTATTGGTCCCCCTCTTGAAGAAGGTTTTTACTATGAAATGGGTCTCAAGGATCGGTAAGTCAATAAATTCAAAACATCATCCAACATCTCTCACACATCTTGTTATCATTTTGTAGTGTTGTCTCACAAAACGATTATGCCAGTCTTGAAAAATTGGTCGGCATGATCGGTAAAGAAAAACAACCCTTTGTACGACTTGAAATGTCCAAGGAAAATCTCTTGGAAATGTTCAAGCATAATCCTTACAAGGTCCATATTATCAAAGACAAGATCCCTGATAACACTTCCACTACTGTTTATCGCTGTGGTCCTTTGATCGATTTATGTAAGGGTCCTCATGTTCCCCACACTGGTCGTGTCAAGGCTATGTCTGTCACCAAGGTAAAAAGAAAAGAAAATGGAATGGAATAAAATGGATACTAACAGTGTTATGTTAATTATTTAGAACTCGGCTTCTTACTTTTTGGGTGATGCTAAGAATGATTCTCTTCAACGTCTCTATGGTATCTCTTTCCCCGACAAGAAGCAATTGACCGAATACAAGAAATTCATTGAAGAAGCTTCCAAACGTGATCATCGTAAAATTGGTCGTGTAAGTATTATATGAGAACATCAATATAATACGCTCTCTCTATCACTCACCGTTTTATTTATTTATTTTATGTATATAGGAACAAGAACTCTTCTTCTTCCACGATTTATCACCTGGCTCTGCCTTTATGCTTCCTCATGGTGCTCGTATTTACAATGCTCTTATGGATATGATCAAGGAACAATACCGTGTGCGTGGATTCACTGAAGTCATGACTCCCAACATGTTTAACCTCAAGCTGTGGAACCAATCTGGACATGCTGCCAAGTATCAAGAAAACATGTTTTGTTTGGATGTGGACAAGGAAAAGTTTGCGTTGAAGCCCATGAACTGTCCCAGTCATTGTTTGATCTTTGCTCACAAGGAACGCAGTTACCGTGATTTGCCTGTGCGCTTTGCTGATTTCGGTGTCCTTCATCGTAACGAATTCTCGGGTGCTCTCTCTGGTTTGACTCGTGTCCGTCGTTTCCAACAAGACGATGCTCATATCTTCTGTCGTCAAGATCAGGTAAATGATTAGGATTTGAAAAGAAATGGGTGGATTGGATACTGATTTCTTTTTTCTTTTTCTTTTGTAGATCGACGAAGAAATGACCAACTGCTTCGAATTCATGAGCCATGTTTACGGTATCTTTGGCTTTGACTTCCACTTGAAACTCTCTACTCGCCCTGAAAACTTCATTGGTGATATTGCTGTCTGGGATAATGCTGAAAAGGTAAGACTAATACAAAAGGAAAAAAAAAATAAGAGGTGTAAAAGGACGATGATTAACAAATAGTGATGATTGTTTAGAAATTGGAAGCTGCTCTCGTCAGATTTGCCGAAGAAAAGGGGTTCACTTGGGAATTGAATGCTGGTGATGGTGCTTTTTATGGTCCCAAGATCGATATTGTCATCTCCGATGCCTTGCGCCGTAAACATCAATGTGCCACCATCCAACTCGATTTCCAATTGCCCGAACGATTCGAACTGGAATACCGTACCGACAGTACCAATGCCTCTGATGTCTTTAGTCGCCCTGTGATCATCCATCGTGCCATTCTGGGATCAGTGGAAAGAGTGTTGGGTATCTTGATTGAACACTTTGCTGGTAAATTCCCCTTTTGGTTGTCTCCTCGTCAAGTCAGTGTGGTACCTGTGGCTGCTCCTTACTTTGGCTATGCTGAAGAAATTACCACTCGATTGAATGCTCTGGGTTTCTATGCCGACGCCGATCTCTCCGATAACACTCTCAACAAGAAGATCCGAAACAGCGAATTGGCTTACTACAACTTTGTCTTTGTCGTGGGCGATGAAGAACAATCTAGCCGATCTGTCAATGTGCGCAACCGTGATGATGTTGGATCCAAGGCCAAGGGTAAGACCATTCCTTTGGAAGATGTCATCTCTAGCTTGGTCACTTTGAAGAACAACAAGAGCCTGGAAAACAAGCTTTAAATTAGAATTATTACCTCTGGTTTTTAAAAAATAGGTCTACTTTATATATATATTTTTTTTTAAAAAAAATAAACAATTCTGTCTATATGGGATACATTAATAGTTTGTCGCTGTCCTTGTTGTATAAAAGGACTCTTTTACAATTTGTTGATCTGTACGGGCATGATTTCGTGTAACTTTTCATCAGCACAGATATCGGCGTTTAAATGTCATGGAAAAAAAAACAAAAAGCCAAGGCGGACTTTTCACTCTGTCTTTTCTTTTTTTCTCCAATTTTTGACAGAATGGATTCTACCCTGAAGGACACGCCTACAGACCAACAACAAGTACAAGATGCTGAAATCGATCACGATGCCAAATCATGGATCACCGAACAAGTCGAAAAAGAAGTGGTAAGTTCACAAACTTGATCGAATGTAGTATACTAATGTTGACAAACTAACCCTCCTTTTTTTTATTTTTTAAGAAACGCATTCAACAAGTTGGCTCGGATGTGACACCTATCAAGGTAAGTTGAAACAGACAGTCGACAATGGATTAACAAGCTGCTGGATAGATCTTGAATTGTGGTGTCCTCCCTAACTTTGACCAAAAAAAAGCCAAAGCGGTCAATCGTATCGAATTGGACACTGAATTCAACATATCAAAACTCGATCAAGTCATGGTCTCACCTGCCACACCTTATCCTCACAAAGAACACTTTTATTATGTCAATGTAAGTGATTAAAAATGAAACGAATGGATCTAACCTCTCTCTCTTTTTTTTTTTTTGCTTTAGTTGATTCTTGTCACCAGTAATCCAGTACCTTTCATCGTCCCCTATCTCTACCAACACAACCTTAAAGTCACTCAACCGGAAAAGGAAATGGATGGACGAAAAATCCCAAGCAAGCAAGTCATCTTGAAGAATGAATTGAAGGAATTCTTGTTTATCAACAAACTTGGTATTCGCGGACGATTCTCTATCCATGAATATCATGATGTATAGAATAGATTAGATCAACTTACCCTAATAGTATATTACCATTCCCCGCCACTTGCCACATTAACTATAGAATCACACACACCCTGCACTATATGTCACATTAATTAAAAACCTGCCTTTGTAATTAAACTCTTAAACTGTTGTCCTTATTTTTATTAACCGTGTTTCCAGGTACTACTGCTGATCATGCATGATTCACTTTGTGGGTAGGATATGTGCCAAAAAGAGAATAGGTAGTCTTTATTTCGATGATTATGATTTAAAACAATGATATTGAATGAATGGAAGAAGGTAGAGTAATGATAATGTATTCAATAAAGAATATATATATAGCTATGTATTTAAAAAGGGTAATGAATAAAGATGAGGTATGGGAATAACATATATATAAAAAAGTACAAATAAAAAAGTAATACTGGTAAAAGATATAAACCAAGAGGAAAGATCAAAATACTAGTCTAAAAATGGAAGGGGTCGGACGGATGCTTGTTATCCAACCCAGTTACTTTGGAATACATTTGTAGAGCACGGAGAATATGCATCGGATCCAATTCTGCCGCATCACCAAGTCTTTCTAGCACAGAAGCAAATCGCCCGACCTTTTGAAGATACAGCGACGAGACGGCATTTTCCACCCGAGAGACACTGTTTTCCATCAATATCACCAATTCTTCATCAGAGGCTTCTTGCATGATATGCTTGTCCAATAGTTTACCAAGCCCCCATGGTGCTGTGCTGACAATGTGTGAAGGGTTGCCATTATGTCCTGTCGAAGTATACTTGCTGCAAATAGAGCTTCCGGCTTTGTTGCTTGTCAATGTGTTTCCAGCTGTCAAGCGCTCCAACCTGATAGCCAAGTTGCTGAGCGAAGATACCAATGCCGGATCAATCGTTCGTGGTGTATGTTTGTGAGGCTGTTTGTTGTTGTAATGGTGATGGTGGTGATGGTGATGGTACGCATTAGAATCATCATCGCAACCACAAGGTGCAACCAGAGATACATCCAGATCACGCACGTCTTCAGGATCCAATCGGGGTGAGGTGGCCAGAGATGTCGGTTCAGCTGCCAAGTGAGTATTGATTACCGAAGGTGCTTCTTGTGTCATCATTTCACTCTTGTCCAATTCCATCCGAGCCGATAGTTGTTTAGGGTACACCAGACTGAGCATTTCCGGCGTTTCCAAACCTTTTAATCGTCGTTCACCCAGCTCCATTACATGGAAGCCAAGTCGCTTGAGTTGCTGCATATCACGTATCACCGAGAAGTTACCACCATTAGCTGCTGTTGAGTTTACTGTTTCATTTGTCTTTGTCGTATCGTCAAAGGTCACAATTCCATTGTTGGCGTCGAGAACACCGGGGAAATTTCGAAGAGCAGCCACCACATCAGAGGAGACACAGATTTGACCACCATCAGCGGCATTACATATTCTGCTTGCTTTGTTCACCACAGGCCCAAAATAGTCCATTCGATTGGTGATTGGGTTTCGTTCGAATACAGGCATGCCCCAGTGGATCCCCATACGCACAGATAGACCCTTGTAAATCACAACGTCGTCCTTTTCGATTTCCCGCCCTTCATCCGTATCCAAAATACCAGCAGGCCAGTCAGCTTCGAGAAGTTGTAGTTGCACAGTAAAACACCAAAGGAGAGCAGCAGTAATTGATTGGAAGCACACCATAAATGCATCACCTTCTGTTTTCACTTCATAGCCACCCACACTACGAAGGGTACGACGCATAATAGCATCATGGATTTTAATCGCCGATCGCATGTTTTCAGGTTGTGTTTCCCAGAATTGTGTCGAGCTTTTGATGTCAGTAAATACCAAGGCAACTTGATTGATAGGAGGTGGGATTTCTCGTTCCAATCGAGCCAAAGTCTATGTAACATAAAATCAACAGCGAGTTAATAATCCCCTCTTTTTTTTTTTTTGTCTATCTTACCGAGTCGCCAGGACCATCTTCTTTTCCACGCCGTTTGTTTTTGCCAACAACCAGACCCACTACATCATCCACCAAAAGACCATTATCAGGAATGCCACCACGTCCAGGCCCAATGTTTCCACCACGAAGATTTCGGAATCGTTTATCACGTTTGTTGAAGAGATTGTTCACTCCAATTACCATCACCATGATATTGTCATCGGCACCATACGTGATTGCAAAGTCTCGTAACTTTTGCGCCGCAGCCATCAAATCGTCTTTTTCCGTCCGAGCAATATCCACAGCCGTTTGATATGACATGCGATCCCAAAGACCACGAGACGCCATGATCACAAATTCGTCGGCCTCGGTCAAGTCGATTGTCGATATGTAAGGATTGGCATTGACAACAGGAATCAAGTGGAAATGACCAAAGCTCCGAGAGACATTGAGTTCGTCGTTCAAAAGACCAGTATTAGAGACATAGCCTCCAGCAGAGCGGATTCGAGAGATTTCACTTGGATTGAGAGGGATATGCTTCTGAGTGATTTCGAAGGCTTGACCATTATTGCGAGAGATCACGGCCAGAGCATCACCTACATTGGCCACATATAACTTAGTCCCCACAATGTAGCACATCACCGCCGAAGCACCCGAGTCCTTTTCATCCCCAATGTTTGAGCCAAGTTCCTTTTGCAATGTCAAAAACATCCGCCGGACAGCACACACAATAGTATCATCGCCCTTGTTCTTGCGAAGCTCGTTAAAGAAGTGATAGGTAAGGTTGTCGTTTAGGTATTTCGTCAACTTGCATCCGGATTTCGAGTTTTTGCGCCCATCAAATAGACCAAACACGCTTTCGTCGTCGTTGTTGCGGAAGCGCGGCATGACCAGATCCCACGTTGCCAGATGATCGCTCGGACCTAGCCAATCAGCAATGCCATAAGCCATAGAGTTTACTTCAGAGGGTGAGGTTCGCACACGCCGGTTATGGAATTCTTCAGGAGTAGAGACACCAAGAATCGTGATATCCATTAATCCCAGCATACGGAGTCTTGTCAAGGCACTAAAGTCGGATAAGTCCTTTTCATTTGGATTTGCTGGATCAGTAGGTGTCTTTTTGATTTCCAATCTTTTGTTCCCAGACAAATTCAAGTATTTGAGGCCCAAATTCCAATTCCTGTAAAATTCATGCAACAAAGTAAGTAAAAATAATTAAACTTTTTTTTTTTTTTCCACTTACCAATTCCAGTCGTACGGCCAATTTGCTATATTGTACTTTAGTAAATTGTTCCCAACGTCTAGTACCAGGAGTTTCCGAAGTTTGCCAATTTCAGCAGGAAGCGTTTGAAGCTTATTTCCATTGACAGCCAAGACCCGCAAATAAGATAGTTTTTCGATATCATCAGCAGGAAGAGATGTGAGTTGATTCCCCGAGAGATACAATTCGTACAAATGTTGGTGGCAGAGACCGTCCGGCGGGATTTCAAACAGGTCATTGAATGAGAGATTGAGCGTTCGCAATTCCAGAAACAAGGAGAGAGGAGACCAAATATCATCATCTGTCAACCGATTGTCACCCAGAAACAATTGTCGAAGAGAGAGTGAGAGTGGTGGTGGATGATTTCGAGGACTGGCAAAGAAGGATGGTGGATTAAAGTTTGGCGGTGCTTGAGGTGATAGTAAATGGCTGGATCCGTCCATGCTAGCTAACAAGCAAGGATTCGTCTTGGTGTTGATAGACATGGCCTCAGGAGGCAGTCGTAGATTGTTGCTAATATTTCTGGTATGATTTGAATTGTGTTTGCTGATGATATTCTTGTTGTTGTTGTTGTCACTGTTTCCATTGATGTTCTTGTTACTATAATCGATCGTGCTGGTGTCGTCGTCGTCTTCGTGAGATGCAGGATGATGCAAAGGTGGATTAAAAGTCGAGTCCCTATTGGCTATCGGTACTACACCTTGACCGGCATTGGTTCCCAATTGAGCTTGTAACACATTGTCATTTGCAATCACAGAGGAGACAATTGCTTCACCTTGAGGAGTCAACGGCAACTGCAAAGCAACACCAGGCACTGAGTATGGTTCAGGGAAGGATTCGAGAAGATTAGAAGAGCAATTGAGGATTTGTAGTGATGGGCATAGCCAGATTTCTTTAGGTAACGTTTTGAGATTGTTTTTCTGAGCATCCAAAATCTTGAGTTCATGCAACTTGGAGATTTCTGCAGGAAGGCTATCCAGATTGTTGTTTTGTACTGATAGTCGCACCAATCTACAAAGTGACCCAATGCTGCTCGGTATACGATTGATTGTATTACTATCCAGTACAAGATGTTCAATAAAGGTGGTGTAAACAAAGACGTCGTCGGGTAGTGAAGATAGTTTACAGTTGGAGAGGTTCAGTTCGGTCAGACGACTCGGTGCAAGAGCATTTGCGGAAAAGGTGTCGTCAAGTTTCCATGGCAGACTGAATTGGGTGAGATGGTTCTTGTACATTTTGAGGCGCCTAAGATGCGAAAAGTCGTAATTGGCGATGCTGATAGCATTGTAGTCCACTGACACCAGTTCCAGTTTGGGAAGATCACAAAGGACATCAAGATCGGTGATGAAGTTTTGACGAAGATCCAATTCTTTTAGCTTTTCGAGTTTGGTGAAGCATAGAGGAAGAGGACCACTGATACGGTTTGAGATGGCGTGAAGTGACTCCAAATTGATCAGTTGTGCCATTTCATCCGGAAATCCATTGATTTTGTTAAAGCTAATATTCAAACATTCAAGGCTAGTGATTTGACAGACGACACCAGGGAATGACGTGAATGAGTTGTTGGATATATACAGTGTGGTCAAATGTTTGAATGAGGCAAATGATATCGGTATATTGTCAAGCCGGTTGTTGTAAGCGCGAAGTGCACGCAATCCTTCAATTTCATGGAGCCGAGCATGCTGTAGATCCTGTAGTCGATTACCAGATATGTTGAGCTGTTTGAGTGATCGAATATAGCGTATAGATGTAGGTACCGAGGTGTATTCGTTGTTAGTGAGTCGTAGCTGTTCCAAGTTTTTACACGTCTGTGCAAAGTCGACCGGGATTTCGATCAAAAGGTTTCTTGACACATCCAGAGAAGCAATCCGAGTGGCATGTTTGTACAAAAAGATGGGAATCGCCGGTAGGTTTCTTGCTTGCAGATCAATATGAGCCCCAAAGTCAGTTTCGTCTTGAGAGATGGTTTGACTGATATTTGGACCAAACGTAAACCTAAATAGATAAGAATTGTCTTCACGGCCAACATCTTCAATCTTGTCATCATCAGTATAGCCCATTTGTTCCAATAGCATTTTTTGTATTTGAAGTGGTCGTTCATGAGGCCCAAGCACACGCTCTATAATTGTACACAAACAAGCAAAAAAAAAAAACCAAGAGTGAGTGTTATGGTCTATTGGTATGTTAAAAAGTATGTTTACCTAGTTTGTGACGCCTTAGCACGAGATTGTACTTGGTCATGTCAGGTAAGAAGAATTTGCCAGCCAGTTTTTGCATCAGTTCGGCAGTTGTTGTATGTAAAGGTAGTTGTAAGGTGCCAAAGGTTTCATCAGGACGAAAGATACGAATACAAAACTAATTGTAATAGAGTAAATAACAGGAATACCACATTTATGCATACTTGCTACTTACATTTTTCTTCTTGATATCGTACTTGTCTTGTTCCACCAGAGTATATTCATCCGAGTCGTGTACTTCATCGTCCATAGTTGCTTCCATTGTTGTGTCCATTGTTGTTACGATGTCAGGTGGTTGGACAGCCCAACTATCAGGAGGAGCCCAAGATTCAGTATGTGAAGGTGCTTCAGATGCCTAGGGATAAAAAAAAAAAAAAAAAGTCAAACTCCGATTGCACTCGTTTCCATATTTGTCATAGAGCGGTGAGTTTACCTGTTGATCGCATAAAGTAGAAGTGGTAATAGAAGAGGCCATTAACGTTTGTTGTTCCTGGTAATACTTGGGATTGACAATACCATCCATACTTGTAAAATTTTGGTCCACTAATACAACGAGGAATGGGATGAGATCAACTGATCAATATTCACATGATAAGTAATATATTTTCAATACTTACGTTCAATATCCTATGGTTTCGAATAAAGTAAAACAATAGAGTTAGTAAAGCCAAGTAATTACACAACCATCATCATCGCCAGTACGCAATCACTATGTTTGCTTTTACCTTTTTATCCCTTCTTGTTCGATCGCTTGAGTAGTATATGCTTCCATCTGACTTTTCACGTTCTTTTGATTGCTTCTTGCCAGATTGATACCCAGCAGACCGTTTTCGTTCGCCATTAGAAGCAGAAGACATGATGTTGTTAGCCGAAGAGTATAGGTTGGTGATTGGGCCTCGTTGCATAAACCGTAAAGGATCTTCTATGGGTACTTGTTCCAATGGATGTTGACCACGGTGAGTGTATAGTTCGTTGTCGTTTGATCGTTTAAGAGAGCTGTTGACAGATATAGAAGATGCTGTACTGCTTTGTGTTGAGGATGCTTGAGAAGATATACTTGATGAATGAGTTGATGCCGAGTAGTTAGAAGAGTTGTTTGAAGAATTGAGTTCGTTTCGACCTATAATAAAATCAATGACATTTTCGTCAGACAAAAGTAAAATGATGATGATGATGATGACTTACTTTTCTTTTTCGTAAAACGACCAAATAAATGATGTCTTCTTTTGTCTTTTGGCGCAGCAGGTAGATCTAAAATAACGATATGGCAAGAATGTTAGTACAATTTATCACAGTGATTATGATCAATATTTGGGTTACTATTACCTTGGTCTTGCTTATGCGGATCCCCCGAGTTGCTTCTACTGAGAGTTTTTGTTGGATTGGTATATTGCTGAGGTAAATACGTTTCGCCTATTTGCCGACCACCTCTTGGAAAGGGAACATGGTTGAGTTGTTTGCACCTGGA
Organism: Chlamydoabsidia padenii; assembly: GCA_025330725.1. Classification (NCBI taxonomy): domain Eukaryota; kingdom Fungi; phylum Mucoromycota; class Mucoromycetes; order Mucorales; family Cunninghamellaceae; genus Chlamydoabsidia; species Chlamydoabsidia padenii. The sequence continues at coordinate 930,256 of JAIWND010000005.1, read as the reverse complement.
TGAGTTGGACTTTGTCGAGGCTGTTCCATTTTTGAAGGACACGGACAAAGGATCCTTGTCGATAGCATTCATAGAAGAGTGAGTTGTGTTGTCAAAGGATCTCCGCCGCGGCAAAACATTCAATGTGTTGGTGGAAGGAATACTATTGGGTGAATGGTCAGGAGAAGGTAAGGTGCCAGTAGATGAGTTCCTGGTATGTCGTGAAGATATCCTTGTTCCTGTTGTAGAGGATAATGTCTGTGTTGGTTTTGGTGACGATAACATTGGTGTCCCAGCTAAAAAGTTAATAAAAGAAGAAGTAAGGGGGTGAGAAGATTGTTTTTAAAGTTTTATTGTTGTAATTGTTACCTCTTGAAGATTCCTGGGAATGATGACCAAACACACGCGTGAAGAAGGAATCGTTTTGGTATTGTCTTGTTCCAGGCCCAGAGGCATCAAGAGGAAGAGAAGGAGATTTGGGAACACTAGAGCCTATACATGGCTGTTCCATAGTTATTGATGAAGCACTATTCTTTTGAATAGTAAATGAATGAAGAAGAAGAAGAGGAAGAGAGAGCTTTTTTTTAGGTTAACAAAGAATTTTATTAACGGTGTTTAAACCAAGGTACAGTACTGTAGATTGCGGACTTTAGTCTGGTTTACACAAAAATGGTAGACCTTTAATTTTTTATTTCCCGCTTTTCTCTCCTTTCTCTTTCTCTTTCTCTTTACATTCCCTCACTCTCACTTTATACATTATTCCCTTTCCCCTTTTGTGGGGTTCTTTTTTACCATTTCAACCACTTCCATTAGCATCATGACCTTCCAGACACCTTCCAGTTCTGATGAACAGCAACAACAATCCTTATCAAGACGACCCTCTTCAGCACGCTCTATATTATTGTCTTCCAACAAGTCAAATGGTGTTAATGATCTTCTCCATGGTCTCAAAATTATGGCTTCAGGACAACCAGAACAATCAACTCCTTCATCACCTGTACCAACTCAACATCAAACTGACCTTCCTGCCTTTAACAATCTAGACGACTTTGATCTACAAAAACCTATTGGTAAGCATAAAATGTCAAGAGATATGTATATCTCATCTATTAACACATTCTTACTCTGTTAACTAAATAGGATATGGCTCATCTGCTATTGTCTATAGTGCTCTCTATAAACCTATGAACAAACGGGTGGCAGTAAAAATCATTGATTTGGATATGTTTGAAAGAAACCAAATTGATGAACTTCGGGTAAAACGATCATTATCTTTATCGTTAACCCAACTAACCTTTATATATGTATATTTTATTTATAGAGGGAAACTGCACTGATGGCATTATCCAAGCACCCCAATGTATTGCGCGTATATGGTTCGTTTGTCAATGAATCGAAACTTTATATTGCAACGCCCTATTCTGCTGGAGGTAAGGACGATCTGATACATGAACTTGATACTGACCTTCTTCTTCTTTTAGGATCATGTTTGGATATTATGAAGACTGGCTTTCCTAATGGATTTGATGAAGTATGTATTGCTACTATCTTGAAACAAGCTTTGGAAGGAATAGCTTATTTCCACAAGAATGGTCATATTCACCGGGATGTCAAGGCAGGAAATCTATTAATGGATGATGATGGTACGGTGCTACTAGCTGATTTTGGTGTCTCTAGCTCGCTAATGGAAACTGGGGAACGTGGAAAAAGAAAAACCTTTGTTGGAACAGTAAGTATAATAAATTAGAAATAACCTCATTTAACACATTGTTTTAAACTTAAATTAGCCTTGTTGGATGGCCCCTGAAGTGATGGAACAAGCAGGATATGATTACAAGGCCGATATATGGAGTTTTGGGATCACTGCTATTGAACTTGCCACTGGACATGCACCTTATGCAAAACTCGCTCCTCTTAAAGTACTCATGATGACTTTATCTAATGAACCACCTACCTTGGATCGTGAAACAACTGGCCAAAAGTACTCCAAAACGCTAAAGGATATGATTGATTCTTGTTTGGTAAAAGACCCAGAAAAAAGGTAAACAGGTTATAAAAAGAACAAGAACAACAATATTTTACTATATTGATCATACACTAAAGTTGATTTCTCTATAGACCAACAGCTGAAAAACTATTACAACACCCCTTCTTCAAACAAAGCAAAAGAAAGGATTATCTTGTGAAAACGATTCTTCAAGATTTGACACCTTTGGAACAACGACCTCGGAAAAAGATATCACAACGACAAATGACCATCACCAAAACTGATGAATGGGATTTCGATAACGATGATACCATTGATGCGCACTCTATAATACCTACATCTATCAACAACAGTGATACAACTCAATCTCATTACCAGCAGCAAAAACAACAACAACATCAACATCCAAAACGGCATATCTCTTTTGGCGACGTGGTAGTAAGGAATCCACCTCAACCATCCTCATTATCGTCTTCTTCTGCAGCAGCTATAGCAACAACCACAATGACAACAATAACGTCTGAACAAATGGCTTCATGCAAACAGCAACCCAGAAAATCGCGCTTTGTGATCGAAGAAACATCATACGGTGATCATCCAGGGTCCATGTTAACAAGCTCTTCCATGCGATCTCTCAGTCCATCTTCTCTTCCTGATGCCACTGACAATAAAGATGATCAAATGGTAAATAGAAATATAATGAACTGTTGTTGAGGCGAAGTTACTAACATTTATGATTTATTAACAATTTAGGATGGCGAAATTACTAAGGTCGGACGATTCCACATCAACCAATCTGCTTCGAGGCAACCTAGCTCTTCTGATACTTCCTACAACTTTTCTGATTCTCTTAACGAAGACAAATCCAATCAAGATACAACTGGTAAACAATCATCCTATTTTTAAAAAGAGAAAATAATATTAATCAACTACTTTTTATTTCAATCTATAGGGAGTGATCGGAAATCTCGGTTTGAAGTACTTAACCATTCACCTCAGGCAACAACAAGTATAATTCCTTATCAAGGCATCCCGCTCTCTCGTGAAAACTCGAACCATGGCTCTTTTGTACCATCACCATCGGTATTATCTAGGGAAGGATCTGCTCGGGCAAGATCGCCACTTGCTGAACGTGAATTGGATAATCAAGCAACAGGTGAATCAAGAAAAATCGGCCGGTTTGAACTGACAACAGGTGGAAACATTACCGATCCAAACCGATTCACATCACTGGACAAGAATGAAGGTAAAATAGATGTTGTTGCCTGAATGATAACTGATATTCTTCACTTTATACAGGATCTCATGCATACGAATCATCCATTTCGGCATCCTCATCGACGACCTCACCATCCTCATCACTCCTACGTGGTCAAACATTACGATCCAATACTACTCATGACACCTCTTCGACAACTTTATTATCTCAGTTTGAAGAACTGCTCCGATCGAATGAAAGCCAGCGACAAATGATTCAAGATATATACTTGGCCACTGGTTTATACAAATACAAATCAACAATCACTCAAACGAAATCAAATACATCTGCTGAAAGGCCTCCCAGTGATGATCTGCCTGCTACTGTGGTAACAAGAAAACATTCCATTCCATCTATCACAACTAATCTACTTGTTTGTATACTTTTTTTTTAGACTTACTTGGAACAGCTTTTACAATCATCAACAAAGGAAAACATCATGCTTCAAAAAGAAAACGAGGCTCTGCGTCGCGAAATCGAACAACTCCGGGGGCAATCCATACAATAGTTTATTTATCATTAGACAAATTTGATATATCATAATATGTACTTTTTTTTTTTTTTTTTACCTCTGTTAAACTTTTTACCCTGACCTTTTTGCTACCACTCTATTTAAACCCACTTTATTGACTGTAATAAAACTGTTATATCGCTAATGTCCTACTCATTTATTAATGCATCTAATGCAAAGACTCTAATTTATCTTTTTATTAGTAGGATGACAAGCGGAATCTCGCACCAATGTGGGTAAGTCTACCAACTCTATAATAATATGCTATTGATTGATTATACTGGTTTGTGTGCTTGTATTTTATAGAAGGCAGGTTTGATCTATGTAGTCGCTTTACATGCCGTCAAGATCTTCCTAGGTCGGGATTTAAACTCAGATTTGACAAAACCTGAAAAAAAAAAAGCAGTTGACATTCCTTTCTCCTCTCACGTTCGATTTTAAAAACCATGGATCGCCAAAAGCAAATCGTCAATACTTTGGAAACGTATTTCAGTGATGCTAATCTTCGGTGGGACAAAGTCATGCAGCAATACTTGCACGAACGAAACGATGGATGTAAAGTAAAAACAAATTCGTCTGTTTATAGATCATTGGCACTTACCCCTCTACCCTCTTTCATTCCATAGGCATCCCTTTTGAAAAACTAATTGGTCTGAAGAAAATGAAGTTGCTTCAAGTAACAGCGGAAGATCTCAAGGAGGCTGTTCATGGTCCTTCGAAAGCAAAACTCAAGGTAAGCCATGAAACAAGATACAAATAATCTGCTCACAAAATGTACCTTTATCGATAGGTCTCTGAAGATGGCACTTCTATTGGCCTGATCAATCCATTTACTCTCAATAAAATTGTAGACCGCAACCTTGTAAAACGACGAAGAACTGAAGAACGAGACGACTGGTCCATTTATGTAGTAAGTACCAAAAAATCCCATCATTACAACGTCTAACCTTCCTTTTTGTTTTTTGGTTTTATTTTATTACAACAAGGAAGGACTAGGGAAGAAGCACGGCACTGAACAGGTTATAGTCGATCTTTTCGAAAAACATGTTGGCCCTGTTGTTTTTGTACGTTTCCCCGCCGATCGTAATGGGAACACAGGATTCCATGGCTATTGTTTTGTGGAATTTGAAAATAAGGACGACGTGGATAAAGCAGTGGATATCATGAATGACAAGGAAATCGCCAAGCTCAGGGTGATGACAAAGTAAGTCTATAGGAAAAAAAAAAAAAAAAATTGATTACTGATTCTCTCTCTCTCTCTCTCTCTCTTTACACGTGGACAAGGCGCCAATGGATCCAATATAGGGACGAATATCTTCTTCATCAACAAAAATGCGCCGAACAGATCAAGCAGCTATGGACAAAGTACAATGAACAACCAGAACCACCAACCCAAGATGAAGATTACCCGAAAAATGTCATCGCCTTTGTCCAAAACACTCACATTAAAAGCGCAAAGACGACCATCAAGGTAAGCAATCATACAAAGAAGAAGAAGAAAAATGAAGTTGAAATACTAATATAATGCAATTGATAGACCTTGTTGGAACAATCCGGAGCCTCGATCACATTTATGAAGCATAAAAAGGGAATAGATTCGGTAAGTAGTTGCGTACTTTATGGATGTTTGTCTCACTTGCCTTTTTTTTTAAAAAAAAAAACAACAACAACAAATTAGTGTCATGTACGGCTATCATCCGCAGAGGATACTAATAAATTGGTGGATTATTTTGAAAAACATGCCCTGACTCAATCTTCTGGTACCGATACAACAGGTTCCATCACCAAGAATCCAAACGAAGCTATCAAGGTGCGAGCCCTATCAGGTAAGTGGTCTTGTGTGGGGGTACTACAATACAATGACTCACCAACTTGCTTTGTCTTTGTTAGGGTACGCTGAAGAAATGTACTGGATGACGGACAAAAACTTGATTTGATCATATATACCTACCATTTATCTAGTTAGAATACTTTTTTTTTTGATCAACTCACTAATAAACAATGCATTTGATTAATGAAAAATTAGACTTTTTATGTGTTTGGTTTAATGATGAATTGACTTAAAGTGATACTGGCGCATATCATATAATTGTGTTTACAAAAAAATGGTCTTTACCTTGGAGAATCCAGGGTAACTTGAATTTTTCGTCGAACAAGCGGCGAATGAAATATCAGTTAGTATTCTGTGGGAAGTATGTGGTTTCCTTTTCTTTTTCACTTACCGTTGACCGAAGCCCGGTACCCTTCCCTCTCAAAGGAGGGGTGCCAGCCATATTCTCATTCCAAGAATTGACCGACATGTGTTTGTTAAAGAGGTTGAAAAGTTAAAAAGAATTTACAATGCTCTTTTATGTGATGTGAAAAAGAAAAATTCAGATAATCAAAACCCATACATTGTCAAATTTTAACAATCTTATACAGGACATTGGCCATCACAGTTGCATTAATGAAATGAAGCCTATAGGAAGCCACTCGGGCTAAAATTTTCTCTAATCGACGAAAATACTATCTGGCGGGGATTCAATACAATTATCTTGTGAACAATATGATAAGTGCTACTGACTCTATTGTTCAATCGATACTAATGATTAAAGTGGTTATAGTTATTCCTAACCCACTTTAGTTAAGGTGCCAAACTCTCAGACGGTTGTATCAGTCAGGGTCGTGACAGTTTCAGGCTGGAACATAAATGTCGGGAATTGAAATTTTATGAAAATCATGCATAGGTACCACCTCTTCAGAATAGTACATTTTACTTTGTATTACCCACACCCATATACAACACCATATCAGCCTATAACAACCCTAGTTTAGTACTATAGATCCTTTATATAACTAGTTTAATGATAGCATCGAATAACCGTAAATATCTTTTGACCCCTGTCTTTTTTTTAAATCTTTATTTATCAACACATTCACATAAAAAGACTCAACATTAAAAAGACTCCAAGTTTTTTAAAGTATGATTTTTATTATAAAATATAATTATATATGTATGTAATTGCGTTAAAATTAATGGATATGTTAATAAAGATTATAGTGTTTAAAAAAAGAAGGATCGACGACCCTTCACCCGCTGCCTTGAATCGCCAGGTTCAGATTGCCGCCGCATTGGTTCGATGATGGTTGATTTTCTTCGCCAGGGGAAGGACGCACGATGACGATCGTTTGGAGGATCCACTATAGGGGAGTAATGTAGAGGCTTTGGAGGATAGCGACAAGGTAATGGAGATGCATTTGAGGCAGGAGGATTAGTGATGGTTGGTAATAATAAAGGGGAAGGTATATTTTCCTCGGTATGATTATCTATGATTGATCCACTATTACGATAAAAAGACTTTTCGTCGTGGTCATTGTTTGTATCTGCTTTTGACTTGTTTGGATGATGTGGACTTGACATGGCATCTGTTGATTGCTGATGTTGGTCGAGCGGAGTTGGAGTCGGCTCGACGGGCTTTGATTCAGTTGCATGATTTTGTTGTTCGACCAATGTTTGAATGGGTGGTATCACTTGAGGTATGTGGATCGAATCGTCGTCTGGTGAGTTGATATCGTTTGCCTTTAATGAATCACTAGAGTCTTCATCGGAAGCATGCTGTTTGGTTGTTGTCGGTAGATCATCGGGCGTATTTGTTGAGTATAACTGTTGGCGTTTCAAATCAAATTGTGAAAGTAGGTCGGCAGCAAAACTGGTGTTGAAATGATTATCAAAGGAGAATACCAGAGGTTCGCTTGTATTCATTTGATATGCCTAAACAAAGAGAAGAAGAAGATAAAAGGTGAGAAATAGGTAAGAATGAGAATAAAGGAGGAAAAGGGAGATAGAAATACAAACCCAGTCAGTGTTTCGGTATGATCAATCTACCCAAAACTGACCTATTTTTCATCCCCCCCCCTAAAAATGTTGTATAGTCCTTGTTCAAGGAGGATTATAAAAGAAGAAATACATAATTTATTTTCCAAATAACAGATAAACCCCAACCTACCTAAAGCACCCACTATATTACTACTGTATTTTAATTAGCATGCCTTAAGTTTTCTTTGTTGTCGAGTCCATTGAATCAACTTGTGATACCCATCCATTAGTAAGTACCGAGTCCAAAACATGTTGACTAAGGCTGCTGTATACATGATATATCGGTAACCCGGACCAGTTTCGATAAGGAATCCAACTAGATTAAAGAAGTCAAGTTTAGTGTACTCCATTCTTGTCCATATAGCCCACCCCTTTCTTTCATTTCCACTCCTAAACTGTTGTCGATTTTCTTTTCTTTTTTAGATTCACTTACGTGCAGGAGGGACCAGGGAATAATTGAGGTTGTATCCAGACCACAAGGAAAATACATGAAGTATAGGACTATGGTAAAAAGCATAAAGGAAGAAGGAGAAGAGAGCCATGTCCACAGATGGAGGGATCGTAACATATCGTGGGTGAGAAATGAGATACAGAGGCACAATCAATATCAATGAATGTTCTAACACAAGACAAAAAGTGAGTATTGTTTCTTTTCTTATATATCATTGAATTACCCAAAAAGAAGTTGAAGACTTCACCCAACATATCATGATCCCGTAGATCAGGGAAGATCAAGGCAAGAATGGCACCCCACAATGTATAATAGTACGTATTCAATAGTAATCTAGGAATCAAAGGATTTTGTTTAAAAGGCCAAAGCATCACTATAATCAATAACAAAGCACTTGCATGACAAGGCTAAAACAGTAAAAAAAAAAAAAAAAAAAAGTTTAGTTAACCTGATTCCCAATCAGGAAATGTGATATCACACCAAAATCAAAACACAGACAGCCATCCCCCTTCCCTCCCCAGAGTGTGTATTACCTGCATGAGAAATAGTAAGGTTTGGGTCACCGTCTTGTGAGCACAAGTAATGCCAAATGATCCGATCAATAGTGCAACAAAGATCCGTTCCATCACTGTAGCTTTGGGAACTTTGTGTGTTGACTTCATCAAGCGGTAAGCTTCCGTACTATAAAATCAATCAATCAATCAGTTAGTCAGTATCCTTTTTTTTTCCTTCCTTCCCCATCCCCCCCCCTTTATTTGTTCTTAATCCGGCCATGTAGATATCCCCCCTTCTTTCATGATGTGACTTACTGTTTCCCAAAAGCCCTGTTTCCAAAAAATAGAGTCAAACCAGTGAATATCGGTACCAACACCAATAGTTCCAGTGCATGTTGAGTGGGTGAGACAAACCTGTTGTAAATTAAAAAGATGAGTTCAAAGCGACAAGGTAACAAAAAAAAAGAGAGTCCGCTACTTACCAAGCACCGCCCAAGGAGTCGTCAAAGTCAGTAAGATGGTATGGAGGAAAGTCAAATGATATTGACTTTAAAGTGTCACCCAATATATCTAACATGGTGGCCGCAGCCATGCTGTGTATTGATAAATGTATGTAGAAGAGAAGAAAAAAAAAAAGAGAGAGAGAAAGAAAAGAAAGAATAGAAAAAAACTTGGAAGGGGTCAAAAATAAGCAAAAAAGAAAAGCGGACTTTCAATGAAACCCAACGATGACCCCAAACCCTGTGACTTTTCGCTATGCGATTAAACGAGGTTGGTTCCTGTATGTTTCGAATCATGTAAAAAAAGTGATTGGATATAATATAATATGTAATTCTTTATTAGAACATTTAAACAATAAAACAAACAAAAAAAGACTAAACCTATAACTATATGCTAGTACTAAAAGATGGCAAGAGAGGGTATCAGCATAGATAGATATACAGGAATTTCAAGTCGTCCATTATTGCCGTAATGCCTTTAATCGTTCAGTCAATAAAGCATCTTCGTTATTTTCCTTCTTCTTTGATTCACCAAGGACAGCACTTGGTTCGAGTCTACCCAATTCTTCCTTCATTTCCAATCCATGCTCGTCAGCTACTTGATGCATAAGAGTTTCGACTTCATTTTGTGGTGTAGTCATTGTCGTTGTTCCAGCCATTGCGCCTTCCATATATTCCGTTTGTACATCCAAGTCTTCAAATTGTGATTCGAATTTATCCATTACCATCGATATCTATACAGTAACATGACATACAAAGCTGTCAGTAAGAAAGAGAAAGAAAGAGACTATTGTTGATTACCTTTTCTAGATTCATTGATTCCATTGCTTTATCCATACCCTTGACAACACTAGCCATCGATCCTGTCACCTATTCATTATAATAGAGAATGTATATTAGTATAAATTCAAGATCCAGAAAGACAGAGAGAGAAGTCCCCATCCTTTTTTTTTTACCTTTCGCATGGTCACAGCAGTTTGTACCCGACTGGCAACGGCATCAATACGTGAAGACAATCGGAGTAGATTCAGAGCTTCGTTCTTCTTTCGAATGGCATTAGACGCATATATACGAGCCCCTTCCATATTACCATCTTGAATGGCCTACATGATACAAACAATCCATCAATATTCTCTCTTTGTTGATTATTCTATAGTGGTTTTGACTTACCTTTTTAAGTTTGGCTTTTTCTAGTCCTTCATCTTTTTGACACCGTTTGGATTGCTTGTTCAGTTGTTTGGCAGTAAACTGTATATCATAGAAGAAAGTTAAACAATAAAGTCAACTGGAGGGAGGAGAGAATTACCTTCAATTGAAATAGGTTTTCTATTAAAGGATAGGAGTCAAATTAGTACAAGTTGAGTATGAATGGTTATATGTTTATCTTTTACTTACTTTCGAGTCCACTCATCTCTAAAGAATGTTGAAGAAGGAAGAAGTATAAAAAAAAAAAAAAAAAAAAAAAAAAAAGAAAGAAAAAAGCCAAGACCAAGACAATTGAGTTTTCAAATGACGCACGTTAGAATCGGGGTTTAAAATGACAATTGACAGTGGTCGATCCATAAGATATATATATATATCACACCAGGGGGGATTCTTTTATTGTATATAACCAACAAACATAACAATACTAATAATAAACATATACATAATAATAAATTAGAGGGTAGGGGTGTAAGATCTATCCTTTCAGAGCCTACAAAAGAACAAGAAAAAGGTAAAATTAAACACAATGATCATCCTAAGCAAGTGATATTACCTGTAATCGCTTTTGCATTAATTCCAATTCAGGGCCTTCTTCTTCAGAGTCTTCTTCAGCTGGTTCTTCCTGTTTCTTTTCCAAAGCAGGTCCCACTGATCCGGCTTCACCAAGCATACCTACACATTAAGCAAAGCGATCAGTATTTCGTTGATGGGTTATATATAAATATATATTTATATATATGTTTTACCATCAGTGATTTGGAAGAGTACGGAATTGACTTCTTCATCAGCGGCTTCTTCAAGATCATCATCATCCATCATATCCATTGTATCTTCAATCATTTCATCCATGATACCCGCCTTCATCATTTCCACCGACATTTGTTGCATTGCCTGGGACACTTCAGGTAATCGGACCAAGTTATTCACCAGCTTCATGACTTCACCACTTTTTTGTAGAGCCCCTGCCACTTTGAGTGTTGCTTTAAAAAAAATGGGTTAGTTCCACTTTATATCAGCAAACACTTTTCTCTTTATCCTACCTAACTGATGTTCTAATTGCATAATAATAGAGTTCATTTGTGCTTTGCTTGTATACAGTCGGTTCTTGTGTTGTTGCGATCGTATCAATTCCTTCGCTAGCATCTTGCACGTTTTCGTATCCCCTTTCTTGGCCACCTGTTTGATCGATTTCTTCACTTTGGCTTCTTCAATATCAATAGCTTGAATTTGTCGTTGGATGGCTCTTTGTTGTTGTCGGATTTCCTGTCGCCACTTTTTAACCTACACAAGCCCATTACAAGATGAGTCCTCCTTCCCCCCTTTTTTTATTTTGTTTGCTTTAAACATGCTTACCAGTTCATCAGGTGTTTTCTTCCCAAAGAAGCGTTGGATGTTTGTCGTCAGATTGCTTGCCATGATATTATATACAGGTAAACAAAGTTATGGTTAGATGAGAGGGTGGATTTTTTTTTTTTAAAAAAAAAGATGGAGAATGAAAGAAAGAAAGAAAAAAAAGAAGGCGGAAAAATACCATCAAGAGCGCCTTTTCAAATTAAAATACCGCCATCCTCCACTTTTTTTCTTTCATGTTCTTGGCAACTTGGGAGAAGAGGAGATGAATCGACAGTGGTAAGGATGATGGGTACTCAATCATTCTTCCCTCGCTTTATTTAGATCTGGGCTATTTACAAATGTTGTCCTTCATCAAGATAACATCAATCTTTTCAAAACGGCATAGGCGGGTTTTCAAAGTGGGTGTAAGCCTCGAGGACACCTTTATGCATAAATGACCAAAACAAAAAATACAAAAAGATGGTTAAAAAAGGTTTCATTTATTAAAATGCATTTTTTAATTAAAAGAATATCAAAGGTGGAGTGAGGATACATAATGTTTGTTTATTATTATTATTATCATCATCATCATCGATCCTAGTAAGCTACTTGTAAGCATGTGGATTTAAGGGTTATTGATTGTGCCAGAGTATTTCATGGTCGACTTGTTAATGGGACTTGTATCATTGTTGCAAGATTCTTGTAGGCAAAATCAGGAAGGCATGTGTATACACTATAGGATTGGCAATAAAGACAATAAAATCAGTCAAAGTTGAAGCATTACTTGTAAAGCCAATGAGTGCCAAATTGCCCAGCATGTCGTCAGCTTGTAGAATCTAAAAAAAAAAAGTGAGATAAAACATATGTTTCTGTTTTCTTTGTTTTGATGATGATACAACCCGGCAATTGGAATGGATCAATGGACAAAATGAACCCTGGAACTACAGGCAAACAGTTAGTATTCTTAAGAAAACAATGAGAGCGTGATTTGGTCGACGCTTTGGGAGAGCGCGCAAGTCCCGAGGACCCTTTTAACGGGTGGCAAATACCACAACAACAAGTCCCAAAGGAAGATGCAAACTAGTGGTTGAGCCGTCTTCATACCCAGCTGCAAGTCAGTTCAAGATGAATGTGGTAAGCAAAGTAAAGCCATAAAGAGGAGAGCAAGTAATGTAAGATGATGAAAGAAGAAGGCCAATCTCAAGGGGCTTTTAGTTCAAAAAAATACATCCAATCGCCGAATCATATCAAACCCAAGCAAAACTAACCTTTCCCTTCCCCCGACAGGCTTTGAATTACGGGTTTACTTTGGAATTGTTAGCAGAACTCTACTGCCTTAGTGGACAAGTGATGCTAATGACAAAAGTGGCCATGAGCATTCTTTAGCCCATTTCCAACAAACTTTACATAATGGTCAATATACCAAGTCCACTGTATGGAGTATTATAGCCTCAAGATCGTTTTGATCTGACTTTTTTAAAAAAAAGTTGCAGAATGAAAATTGACACACAAGATATAACTTAGTTCAAAACCCGCTTACTCTCGCCTGGAATCTTAAGAGAGCTCTACTGCCTTAATGAACAAGTGATGCTAATGACAAAAGTGACCATGAGCATTCTTTAGCCCATTTCCAACAAACTTTACATAATGGTCAATATACCAAGTCCACTGTATGGAGCAATATAGCCTCAAGATCGTTTTAACCTGGCTTTTGTAATTAAATAAAAAATGGACAGACGAGACCAAACTTGAATTCATTTTCTGATCCCGCCTGCCTCTACTAAGATTTGGAAAAGCTCTAATCGCTCCAATTGTCAACGGATACTAATGAGTAAAGTGGCGATGTAGACACTATAGCATATTTCCAACATAAATCACTGCAAAAGCCAAGCTCCGAGACCCTTATGTTGGTGAGTCGAGACTTTCGATGACTTTCACCTGTACTTTGTAAGGAAAAAAAAAAAGGACCAAGTAACAAAAACAATTAGCTGCCCAGGTAATTTTGGTTGCCCGGGCCAAAAAAAAATAAAGCATGAATTTTACACGATTCATTATGTATATATGTGTTACCCATCGTAATACATAAATCATTTATGATAGAAACACCTTCATTGATAAACGTATTCAAATTGACTAGCAAACATATGATAAAACAAGACTTTATTGACATTAAGATTGAACATAACACTATATCTACAATAAAACCAATCTAAAACTGATCTACCACATTGTTATCCACAAGGCATCATCTTTTGATCTTCCTGAACCAATGAATGATTTGACATTCATATATATCCCCAGTTGCAATCAAGAGGTGTACCATCGTCGCACTTGACCACCCAATCCATCCTCGATGTCTACCGAGTTTGCGATAGCATCATTCTTCTTTTCAACCAAAGCTTATTGCATTCCATTCAGAGAACGTCATCCTTTTTCCCGGTTTGTTGTATAAGGTAAAAAAGAGATTCGTCCAAGGTCAACTGGTAGGTATCGATTCTACATCAACATGAATTGAAAAGCATTAGTATTAGAGCCTCGGATAAGGTGGTTGTCCAAGAAGAAAGAGATAGTATACATTACTACCACTTTCTCTTTATGCCTTTCTTTTACCTTTGCCGTGTTGATCCTGTTTGGATAATTTCCAAGAGAGCCCATTACTACCACAGTCAGTTGCTTCGTCACCTCTTTTTGTTTATCTTCATCATTCAATCGTTACAACAAATGGAAGTTCCCTGTTGAAGAGCACCAAGTTGATTGTCTTTGGAATGGGAAGGCAAAGAAGAAGGAAATGCTTTTTCGCCATATTATTATAATCCCGCCACATTGCCAACTATAAAAACGCGATTTCTAAAATTCCTTTTCTTTCCTTCTCTTTCCTCTTCTTTTTTTGTTCAAACTCCCCTATACAAAAACCTCCCCTTTAAACAAGCCCCCCTCCAAGAACCTGTGCTTGACGGACAAGTTGTCCCCCCGCACTCATTCCTATTGTTGGCTATGATTACAAGATGGATTAATTCACACACAAAAGTAATCAATGAATCACCTAATGGCTGTCTATATGAAAAATCTGTTTTCTGGTGGATGCAATCTCAAGGCTTCCTCCCTCTTATTGTGATTCTGGTCATAAAGGTAAGTTAATGCATCTTGAATGATACTCTGCCAAAGTTGTTACTGTTTTATACTCTAACTGAATTGTCAATTATTTACACTAGGTTTATGCTCCCTCTTTGCCTCTGATATGTGAAGTCTCCTGTTAGTAATCAAATGGATAAGTTGGCAGATTTTGCGAGGCGGCTACCTTTGTGTAGAATAGCGATTAGGCCTAGCCTTTTTGCCGTGGCAGGACGTAGGCGACATCGTGTCCTGTTCCAAACCTGGATCTGCTAGCGAATGGGTTGTGCTGGTAAAGCGGGATGTCTGGTATGCTGAAGCATTATTGTGGATCTACCTATTCTCGGGCATGTTGCACTAGCCACCAGTTACGGCGCTCCATTTGATTCTTGGAGATGGATCATGATGTGTAATGTTTATGGGTACTTTATGGTAAGCAAAGAAGAAAAAAAAACAAGAAATGACAATGTTACTAATCATACTTCTTGCCCTTATTGTAGGTTTGTCTTCTTGTATTGTTACCTGCCTTCCGTGTTTGTTGTCTCTTGTGGTGTATGACCTCTCTTTGTCCCTGATGTGTGACGTCTCCTGTTAGTAATCAAATGGATAAGTTGGCAGATTTTGCGAGGCGGCTACCTTTGTGTAGAATAGCGATTAGGCCTAGCCTTTTTGCCGTGGCAGGACGTAGGCGACATCGTGTCTTGTTCCACACCTGGATCTGCTGGCGAATGGGTTGTGCTGGTAAAGCGGGATGTCTGGTATGCTGAAGCATTAATGTGGATCTACCTATTCTCGGGCATGTTGCACTAGCCACCAGTTACGGCGCTCCATTTGGTTCATGGGGATGGATCATGATGAACAATGTTTACGGGTACTTTATTGTAAGCAAAGAAAAAAAAAAACATGAAAAGACAATGTTACTCATCATCTTTTTTGCTCTTATTGCAGGCTTGTCTTCATGCGTTATGATTGGGCTCTCTTCCTTGATTGTTGTCTCTGGTGTTTCATGATCTCTCTTTGTTTCTGATACAAAGTAAGTAACGAAGAAGAAAAACCATCAAAAGACAATGTTACTAATCACTCTTCTTGCTCTTATTGTAGGCTTGTCTTCCTGTATTGTTATTTGCCTTCCATGTTTGTTGTCACTTGTGGTGTATGATCTCTCTCTCTGTCCCTAATATGTGATATCTCCTGTTAGTAATCAAATGGATAAGTTGGCAGATTTTGCGAGGCGGCTACCTTTGTGTAGAATAGCGATTAGGCCTAGCCTTTTTGCCGTGGCAGGACGTAGGCGACATCGTGTCTTGTTCCACACCTGGATCTGCTGGCGAATGGGTTGTGCTGGTAAAGCGGGATGTCTGGTATGTTGAAGCATTTATGTGGATCTACTTAGTCTCGGGCTTGTTGCATTCGCCACCAGTTACGGCGCTCCATTTGATTCATGGGGATGGATCATGATGTGTAATGTTTACGGGTACTTTATTGTAAGTAAAGAAAAAAAAAACATAAAAAGACAAGCTTACTAATAACCCTTCTTGCTCTTATTGTAGGTTTGTCTCCATGTATTGTTACTTGCCTTCCATATTTGTTGTCACTTGTGGTGTATGATCTCTCTTTGTCCCTGATATGTGAAGTCTCCTGTTAGTAATCAAATGGATAAGTTGGCAGATTTTGCGAGGCGGCTACCTTTGTGTAGAATAGCGATTAGGCCTAGCCTTTTTGCCGTGGCAGGACGTAGGCGACATCGTGTCTTGTTCCAAACCTGGATCTGCTAGCGAATGGGTTGTGCTGGTAAAGCGGGATGTCTGGTATGCTGAAGCATTATTGTGGATCTACCTATTCTCGGGCATGTTGCACTAGCCACCAGTTACGGCGCTCCATTTGGTTCATGGGGATGGATCATGATGAACAATGTTTACGGGTACTTTATGGTAAGTAAAGAAAAAAAAAAAAAACATGAAAAGACAATGTTACTAATCACTCTTCTTGCTCTTATTGCAGGCTTGTCTTTATGTATTATGGCTGGGCTTTCTTCCTTGATTGTTGTCTCTGATGTTTCGTGATTTCTCTTTGTTTCTGGTACAAAGTAAGTAAAGAAAAAAAAAAACATGAAAAGACAAGGTTATTAATCACATTTCATCTGGTTGTAGGCTTTGTGTTCTTGTTGGTTTTTGCATACTGGTTTTATGGAATGCGGCAAGGAACGACGTGAATGACAAGATTATGTCCAACGCCTACTTGGAACGACGACGACGTACTAGATTTCCAACTTTTGCAACGGAAGCGCAACAATGGATGGCAAGGTACGATTCTCTGGCGGAATTCTTTGGCTACACTCCTGTGGAAATGGTGGAAGAACTACAAGGTGAGTTGGAAGGGTAAGCTTTTAATGGGTATACTCGGCTACAACGTACTATCAAGAAGGACTGGGGGCACTGAAAAGCAAACCCTTACATTAATATAATGAAGACTCAAATCCTGTTATGGCGGCTGTTGACGAACTCAAGTTAATTAAGCAAGGAAAAATGGCAATTGATGAACTGGCTTCTTTTATATTATTACAGTAGCGTTTATTATATTGTCATATTATGTTGGTTATTATCCCTTATTCCCCCGTAGACCATATATTATAAATGTTTATATAATCTTATTAAATAAAACCACTTATCTTATTCACTACCCTTTACTGTCTTATAACTTGACAGGAATAATGAACTTCTGGCGTACAACTAATTACCCAATTACATTATACGGTTTTTTGCTGGACTTCTCATTTCCAAATATGAATTTGATTTTTTTAATAAATATGTGCAATAACTTTGATGCATCTACATGTCTTCGCTCTACCTGCATGTCTTGATTTTATCTAAATGTCTTCTATTCATCTATATGTATTGTTTTATATATAAATGCCTTTATGTTATCTGGCTGTCTTTTATTAATTGATATGTGTGCTATATGTGTTTCTACTTTCTATATGTATTGCTACTATCTTTACCGCCTGCATTTACCTGTATTGCAATGTATCGATCGGTGTCACCATTGTTTATGTGTACGCCTTTGTGGCACCAGTATCGGATCTGTATAAATTTCAACATTGCGGTATTGATCTGTAGCCACTCATACTTACTTTATCCATCTATATAGACAAAAGTCGATTTGGGATGATAAAAAGGTATCGAGGTCGTTTGCATGAATTTCGGGATATGGAACAGTATTGTTGATACTATTTATTTCGAATCCCGCCCAACCTTATTGAAAATCGCATGACATAAAAGAAGACAAAGCATTAGACTAAAGAACAGACTGAAGAATAAAAAAGCAGCAGTGCTCCAGCTACTACTATTACTACTACAAAAAAAAAAAAATGCCGTACGGTATGTACGACAAAAAAGCTCTCTCCACTTACACCATCATACTTCATGCATCAATGGGTCTTTTTGTTCGGTCTTTTTTGTATTGGATAGCTGAGAATCTTGTCTATTGTAAAAGATAAAAACAAACACAACTTATCATATACAAAGTGGTCCGATTATTAACTAATTTCATGTCCAAAATTCATGCAAACGACCTCTGTACCTTTTTACTTCAAAAGTGATGCTGAATGTTTTTCTTTGTTCCTTCCTTCTATTGTTGCCATTCAAACAATAGACAAAACTCTCAGCTATCCAATACAAAAGCCCCCCCCCATTGATGCATGAGAGCTTTTTTGTCGTACATACTGTACTACATTTTTTTCCCAGGGTCCACCTTACATGTTTTACCCCGCGGAATGAAGATTTTCCTCGTCCGCCTCTATATGGTAAGATCCCATCCAATGTGCAATCCCCAATACCATCCTCTTTTTCATGGAGTCTGCGGTGAATAAATCAACCTATATTGCTTTGCCGTTATGACTCTGCATAAAGACGATTTAGAGTTTGCATTCATAAGATGTAAAGTCATGTAAGACAGATGTTTATTTATTTTGAGTATATAAAGATAATGATAAAGACATGCAATAAAATGAAATAGATAGTTAGATAGTTAGATAAAAAGAGGGGGATACTACACTAAATGTATACTAGAATGATGAAGGGGAGGAAGAGGAAGATCTAAAATTGAGGATCGAATAAAAAGGGACGAGAGGCCGAGCGTTGTTGATCCTTGTTAGGTTTGATAAACAAAGGATTCTTGCTGAAGGATAACCGAATACCGCCTTTAACCGAGTTGGACAATGATTGGCCTTGCAAATCAGTCATTGTCTGAGTAGCATACATCACATCGTCGAATTCCACAAAACACATAGGACCTTGAGGTTTAGTGCGAAAGTACATACGTTTATAGCCAGTACATTTCGAGAAAAGTTGGCGTAATTCATCTTCGATGGTGTTTGAGGGTAAATTGCCAACATAAAGTGTATTGCATGGTGGATTTTGATCAGCCAAATTGGTATCAGTGGGTCGCACCATCAAACTATTAGATCGTTGTTGTTGTTGTGGATAGCCTGAAGTATATTCCGTACGCAATTGACCTCCATTGTTTATCCCAAAGTTCCCACCATTATTCATCATCAAAGAAGAGCCAAATGAGTTGCCGGAAAAGTAGGAATCAAGACGATCGACTGGTGCAGGAGATGATTTCGATAGATAGTAGAATGGATCCACCGATGAGGTTTCTTCAGGTACCGATATGTTTTGTGGTTTGATAGACATTCGTTTGGTGAATGAGGTGGTGGAAGAAATGCTTGATCTTGGTGCGATACCTAAAGGGTTGATATCAGGTCCATCTCCACCAAAAGCATGACTGGGGTTACGACCATCAATAGAGTATGATCTAAATCCAAACAGATTGTCGTTGAATACAGGAGTGGTAGGTGTGCCAGTACGTGGATGACGATCAATAGTCGAGTCAAATGGGTCCGATTTGTAATCCACCATAGGAGATAACAGATCACTGGGAAGAGGTGAAAATGTGAATGAATCATGATATCCAAACATCAGATTCTTGTTCTTGTTCTTGTTGTTGGTGCTGGTGCTAGTACTGTTGTTACTGGTGCTTGGAATGTTGATATCACCCGTTTTAGTGCTGCTTCGACCGTTCCCATCATTGTCATTATTGGTGGTGGTTAAAGAAGAGGACGACGAGGATGAGGAGGATGAGGTCGAGGATGCTGAAGTAGTTGTATCCATAGGTGTACCAGTAGTGCTGTTCGGTGCAATAGATCCACGCTTGATGTGCAAGTTTTTCTTGGCCATTTCCGCTTTAAGAGTGATATCTTTGTCTTGATCGATTTTCTTGCCACTGATCACATCCACCGCCTCCAAAGCTTCCAAACGAGAGCGGAATTTTGCAAATCCAATCTATAAAAAGCAAGTGATATATGGTCAGAAGTGTGTGTGTGTGTGTGTGTGTGTGTGTGTGTGTGTGTGTGTGTGTGTGTGTGTGTGTGATATCTCATTACTTACCATTTGTTTCTTGCCATTAGTAGAAGGAGTTGTTGTCAGAAGGGCTCCTTCAGGTATTGTTGTAGTACTTGTACCAGCCGTAGCTGAGTCATCATCTTGATCCTTGTAGTTCCATTTAAGAGAGGCACCAATAAATCCAGGAGAAAACATAAACATGTTTTGGAATTCCCGTTCTTGCATATCTTCAGGGAAGCCAACGACAAAGATAGTTGTGACTTCTTCAAAGAATAAACCAACGCCATTATTAGTAGGAGGTGAGTTTAAGTATGAGACTGGGTTGAATAAGGAAGTAGTTGCAGGCGAAGAAGATAATGGGTGCACACCACGTAATTCGGGCAAGTAGGAAGAATAAGGAAGATGGGTAGGTTCATTCATCATCTTGTATGAACACAAATGTATTTACTAGATAGAATAATAAAACAGGTGAAGAAGGAAGAGTGAGAGAAGAAAGGAAGGAAGGGATTAAAGAAGAAAAAGAAGAAGAAGGCAGGGTAAAAGTAAAAAAGAGAGGGAAGAGAGAAGAAAAAAATTGTGTGGAGAATGTATGTGTAACATTTTTCAAACCCAGAAGCCAGGTCGGAAATCAAAACATAAACCGTACCTTTTTTTTATTATTATCATAACCAATTATTAAAAAAAGGGGGGCGGAGAGGAGGAGCTATTAAACTAGGCTATAATTAATCATCATGGTGTTGTTGTCGTTGTTGATCCTTTTCACGTTTCTGTTTCGCCGCCAAGCCAACCCTTTCTTGTTTCTTGCTTCCAGTCTTGCTAGCGCCCTTGTGTTTATGACTATCGTTCCGATTCATTAACGTGCGATTTCGTACACCCTGACCGCCTTCCCAGAAAGCGCCTTTGCCCGTCGCCTTTTCGAATTCGTGCCCACATGCCATACAAGGTTTGTTGCCCACCGCGCTTTGTTCCTTGGAGCACAGACCACATACATGCCGATTCGCCATTTCATAGGGATGATCTTCCTCCTTGTCGTGACAGATATCACAAGGGTAGAGTTTGCCACAGCACGCGAATCGGAACCAACGTTTGGATTTCGAATAATGGGAGCACGTGCCTTCGTTGGGTAAAGGTTGACCACCGTTTAATGCTGCTTCCTTTTTGGATTTACGCTTGGTCTTGAGCTTCATCACCTGAGCTTGGTCCGCCACCAATCGTTCCGTTCCCCCGATCTGGACAAACCGATAATCAAGCAAGGCCAATGTGAGTTTGGTATGACAATGGAAACAGGTATGAGTAATCGGTCGTTCATTGGGTGCCAGTCGAATACTAGTAGTCATATCTTCCATACAGTTGCTGCAGGTACCCATAAATGAAGAGCCCAGTAGATCAAAGGCAGTACACCCAGCCAATTGGAGGAGACCCAGTGAGGAGGCATTGTCGTGGATCAGTTCAGACAGGAATTTAACACCAATAACCGAGTGACATGTTGGGCAGGATGTCCATCGCTCCCTCTTGTTGTTCTTGTTGTTCGTATCCTTCTTGGTAGGATCGCCAGGAGTTTCCAAAGAGCTTTCAGGCAAGATGTTTTCCAAATCCACCGTATTCTTGCACCGACTACATTTGACAAGCACATGGAGAGACACACACCGAAACAAGGATACATTGTCTAGTTGAGGCTGGAGCAGTCGGATTTCGGTACCTCGACGTAACGGTTGGGTGGTTGATACGTCTAGGGTTGATGAAGAGGAAGGTTCTGCTGATGCATGATTGTCTTGTTCCAATAACGAGTCTTCGTCCTCTTCGTCGCTGCTGGTAGTGAAAGGGCGCTTTTCTTCTTGTGCTGTTGTTGCTCCAGGAGGCCTGACAATGCTAGGATCATTCACCACTACCACTTTGCTTTTTACTTGATCATCTACAAAGATCGACTTTTTAGGAAGATTGGCTTTTAATGAAGATTCTGTATCTTCTGTTGGTGTTGGTGTAGGTCGAGGTGCTTGGGATCGGATAGGACGTAGAAGAGGTGTGACATTATCGATGCTTGTAGGTGCAGCTGGACTGTTCAAGATGCTTTCCATATGTCGGTTGAGCCAATTGAGATGTTCAAAGAGGGTATAATCAGAGTTTATCTTGACATGGTAATCGAATTGCTGTACGATCATGCTACAATATATATAAACAGAGTGGATTAGTTTCATATAAAAATTAAAAAAAAAAAAAGGTCATTGTTGCCTCTTTTTTTTTTTTTCTTTTTTTTTTTTTACCTTGAGGATTGTTTTCCCACACCTTTATTTTCAATATCAATACGACATGGAAGTAGAGGATATTGTAGGGGAACATGATAACGGAGTCGTGCCACACCATTATCAAACAAAGAGCCACGAGTAAAATCAGGATCCGTCAATTCAATGGATATATAAAGTACAGTACGATCCGATCTATGTAAAATATGATAAAGAGAGTTTTTAAAAAAACAGAGCTTCTATTATATTTCAGTCAATTCCCAGCTTACTTTGATGCCTTGAAGGAGTTTCCTAGTCTTGTTTTGAGTTGATCCATTTCCTTTGAGCGTCGTCCAAATGCAGCAGCAAGTTCAGCATCACTATATTTGATGGCAGGTGTGGATGTGTTCTTGATGACAGGTGTCGTATCAGTCGTTGCTGGTTCAGAGAATGACAAACCCTTTGACGAAAATGATGATGATGATGATGATATTGTTGGTGCTGATGCCGACGTAGTGGAGGTTGGATCGGAGACCGTAGTAGATGTCAAAGTTGAAGCTGCCGCAGTTGATTTGATAATATGATCCGGTAATGCCGGTGCAACCATATCTTTATTACGCCTTGGATGAGATACAAACCGCACTGTCGCCGATGGTTGTTGCTGTAAAAGTTGTTCCATGTTGCGATCCAGCCACGTTAATTGTCGCACCAGAGTGGTTTTTGTTGTAGTTGTGTATGCATCATATCCCCTTTCCAAGTTTCTATCAAGACGGTGAATCAAATATATGGGTTAGTAATCCTGTTCTGTACTAAATCCGCCCCCCCCTTTTTTTTTTTACCTACATGGCGAATCCTTTTGGAATATCAGAGTTCATTACAGTGATGGTAGCAGGTTGATTGGGATAGTCTAGAGGCACTACCATTTGTAGTTGAAGGGTGTCAAGGTCAAAAGGAAAGTCAGGATCGGTAGGCTTCATGGCCAGTCTTAAGGTAGTTCCAAAGTCATCTTCACTATATTAGTAAGAATACAAGGTTAGAGGGCTATCATGTTAAAGCATTTTAAGTGATGCACTTGCCTGACTTTTTTATATGTTGCTGAATACCGTTTTTGTAATTGGGTGAGTTGAGTTTGTCTAGAGCCAAGCTCCCCGGGCTATATTACAAAATATAATGAAAACAATAATAACAAAAGATTAGAGCCTGGTTACAAAATATATCAGGATGTTCATATTTACCTTTTGTTGTACTGGTCTTTCTGACATTAGTGAAGAATAGTTAAAAGAGAAAAAAAAAAATGGTCCAAACTGCGGTTTTTTTTTTCCTCTCTTTTGACCCTGTAATTTTTAAATCCCACTGATTTTCAAACGCCGTTTCTGATTCTTTTGGGCGTCTTCTCTTTCTTCTTCCTCTTTCTTTTTTTTTTTATTATATCCTTACCCACCCTCATGAACTCTATCAAAACAGAACAAGTAATTGAACTCGAACAACCGTTTATCAAGGTAATTAAAGAGTCTTTTTTGATGTTTTGATGCATTGGAAACAAGCAGGAATAATATATTGGGAATCATGTTGCCTGTCTTATTTTATCTTCACACGTTATTTTTAGGTTCCTTACGAACAACTAAAGAAATCCTTCCGACACTCCACCAAGTACCTCGACAAAGAACTAGCTGACTTGAATGACAAGATTGAAAAATGCGTTAATGCCTCGGAACGAAACGAACTCTCTTTGGATAAAGCAAATACTTTGATTGATGAACTGTTGAAAAAAGTGGACAAGTTGAATCGCCGGGTAAGAATCCCTCTATCTCTTGACCAACTACTTGCTAACTAACTAACTAACTAACATCTCTATTACTAGATACAACATAGCCAACAGGAGGAAGCCCAACATATAAAACGGATACGGGCTCGCCTGGATAACCTTGGTACAATCGCAGATATTACTTCACCAAAGTCACCAGAATTCCAACGTTGGACCCAATTGCGCTTGAATAGGGTGATCGTGGATTATTTACTCCGCGAAGGATTGACTGAAACAGCTAAAAAAATGGCCGAAGAAAATGGGATCGAGGTAAAAACTACTACTGTTAAAAGATCTTGTATCATATCATATATATATAACTTACTTTATGCATCTTACTGACTTTTTTTTTTTTTTTTTTTTTTTTTTTTTTTAAAAAAAAATAGGACATGGTGGATATTCAATTGTTTGCTCAATCGGAAAAGGTGGAAGAAGCTCTCCAAAGGCATAGCTGTAAAGAATGCTTACAATGGTGTACAGAAAACAAGTCCAGTCTGAAGAAATTGAAGGTAAGATAGATTGATCTTCTATACCAACTAATATGATCCATCTTCCTTTAATAGAGTACCTTGGAATTCAATCTGCGACTTCAAGAGCATATTGAACTGGTGCGATCTGGGTGTAATCTAGA
Organism: Chlamydoabsidia padenii; assembly: GCA_025330725.1. Classification (NCBI taxonomy): domain Eukaryota; kingdom Fungi; phylum Mucoromycota; class Mucoromycetes; order Mucorales; family Cunninghamellaceae; genus Chlamydoabsidia; species Chlamydoabsidia padenii. Next base: position 905,515 of record JAIWND010000005.1, on the reverse strand, counting down.
AGCGGCGGCTTATGCAAAAAAGTACCTGGTACCATGGCAAGAAACTGAATCAAGCCGTATAATGAATGCGATGGGACTCCTTGCTTATAAAAAAGATACCAAATGTGAACCCTACAAAAGCTTATATGATCCTCGCAGGTGGCAAGAACTGGTGACTCAATTCCGGGCCGACAACTATGCACTCAGCTCACTCACTTCACATCCTTTACTGTCCATCACTCTACAGGCTGGTCTATCTGCTTTGAAAACCACTCAATGCTATCAACATGAAAATCGGAACATGAATTGCCCTGTATGCGATGGAAATACCTTTGGTCAACTGGCGGAGAAACTACCACTCAGTCATCATGTGAACTCTACAGTAGTTTGTCGGATTAGTGGCAGGATCATGAATGAAGATAACCCACCCATGTTATTACCTAATGGGAAAGTATACAGTTTCGAGGTAAGAACTACAAAGAAGAAGGGGAAAAGGACGATATTAATGAACTTTTATATATGTATAGGCGCTTAATGAAATGGCTCGTCAATCAAATGGGGTGATCGTTTGTCCAAGAACTGGTGATGTCTTCTCTTTGAATGATCTCAAAAAGGTGTTTGTATCTTGATTCCTGACTCTTAGCCATAGTATTAATGTAGATAATATTGCATATATGGAAAAAACGGGGTTATTTGTTTAATTGGTCATGTTGTCTTCTTTTTTAAATAAATGGATTTAACCAAATGGTATGCAAATGCAAAAATATGTTTATGATAGTGCCCTGTCTCCAACATGGAAAACCTTTAACCAAAAATATAAGCATGTGTTACATTAATTTGAAGTTCCGCTGCCTGCTGTTAAAAATACTCATTTCTAACTTTTTCCCTTTCCCTTTCTTCTTTTTTTTTTTTTTTTTTTTTTTTTTTTCAACTGGATTATAGGTACAATTTTATAGTCCTTCAATCTGGCATCTATACTTTTTATCTCAACACAATTATAACACCATAAAAGAAAAGGTAAAGGAACTAGAAGAAGAAGAAAAAAAGAAACAACTAGACAATCAAAGGATTTATCCTTTTCGGCAAAATAAAAGGATTGCAGAAAGTGAAAAAATAAACTCAGGGGGGACATACTAACCATTATACATCCTACATAGAACTTACGGCGAAATGGCTCCTATTATTTTGAAAATAAAGGGCAACAAGTCTTTCTCTCCATTCTCTCACATGGCGACTGAAGACGAACTCTCCAAGACCTGGCGTGTTTGTACGAAAGTGAAAGACTCTCTTGAAAATGGCTCTCGTTTGGAAAACTTATCATGGCGCTTATGGTTCTTGCACAATGTACTCAACGACAATACTAAAGCAGCTGCATTCCGAAGACTACCTTCTTCAACCTCTGTACAACTAGATAAAGAAAAGGGGCCTTTATCTGCTATGAAACGAACGGCGCGGAAAAAAGATCAGGTCCAACCTACAACGACCATGGATGGAAAATTACCCTATTCTGAACAACAAAGCACTAAACCTTATAACAACAAGACCAGCACCAGTAATAATCGATGGACAGCAACCCGTGATTCAGAACTTGAATACAGGAGGACACTTCGCCAGCAACAGTTGATGCAAGCACGCCAATGTCAACCCTCACGAACACAGCAACAACAACAACCAATATATTCATCACAGGGAAAGAAAAAGGAAAAGATGCAGCCACAGCAACGACAGGATCAGCATATACATCAACAGGACAATCAGAAATCACGACAGTCCCAACAAACTCAGTATCCACAACAAAATGATCTTCAAGTACAGCAGCAGTATTCAAATCTACTTACACAGCAGCAGCAGCAGCAGCAGCAGCAGCAGAATCAGTATTTAAATCAACCTCAGCAACACCAAAATCAGCATCAACAACATCAACAGCATCAACAGCATCAACAGCATCATCAACAGCACTTACAACAGCATCAGTATTCAAATCAACCTCAGGCTCAACAAAATAGCATAACCAACACATCTTACCCTTCCGCCTATAACCACCAAATGATAGAGGAATACGTTCTTCACCAATATACCTCTGATCAAGCAGGTGACCAAGTTGTACAACTAGCAAACACATTCAACGACAAGCCTATCGGCAACAGCACCAACAATAATAATACCACCACCAATGGTATTAATACATACGACAATGGTTACTTGAATTCTAATACCTCAAATTTGGTTGGATCAGCGACTACCACAGACACTAATATGGAAATGGTACCGCCTCTGAATCACAGCAATCAGTTATATATTGACACCAACCCCGATAATAATGCTCCTCAACAATCAACAGCCAACACAGACTTCTTCAACATGGCTAATCCTTTACTAGACACCAACAGGGAGGTCTACTCTTATGGCTATACTGCTGCTGCTGCTGCTGCTGCTGCTGCTGCTGCTGCATCTATTCCTAGCACACCCAACTTGACTTCACCCTTCGAAATTCAACCCACCTTTTACGAAGCCAATGTGACACAAAGGCAGGAAACAACCTTACCTTTACAATCAACTCATGTACAACAACAGCAACAACCTTGTCATCCTATCTATGAAGAAATGGATAACTTGCAAGACCTTTTGGTGTCATCGATACCGGTCAACTATTTAGCTCACAACAAACTATTATCTACTTTGCCTGCGGAAACACTAGCGTCTGCTGAACGGCTTTTACTACCAGCCAATCAACCTCTCGTCGAACATCATCATCAAAACCACCATTCAAGCGAACAATCAAGTCGGCAACAACCACTACAGCAGTATCAGCCACAGAATACATCACCATACCAGCATCAGCAACTACAGCAACAGCAACAACAGCAGCAAATAACACCCACCTCGTCCTCATCAACACCGAATTATCAAGTAACACCCACTAATTTCCAACAAGTGAACTTATCAGCACCAACCACGCCATTTCCTCAACCATCATCAGCACACGATACTCGTCCATCTCAGCCAACAAAATCACTACCACCTTCTCGAGCAACATCACCTTCTGCTGAAAAAAGACATCGAACAGCACTCATTGTAAACAGTACCCCATCCGAAGGCAAGGCACCTATCTGTAGTAACTGCGAATCCACTTCAACTCCTCTTTGGCGACGGTCTGCAAACGATGATTTACTTTGTAACGCATGTGGACTATAGTAAGTTGGCATCGAAAGAGAATAACATCACGTTTACTCACTTTTAACTTTATACCTAGTTTGAAATTGCACAAGACGGCACGACCAAAATATTTAAAGCCTCATTCTCTAAAGGGGAAAGACATGGGTGCGGATCAAGAACTCATACAAACTGTTTGCTCCAACTGCTCGACAACAACTACCCCGCTTTGGCGCCGGGATTTGGAAGGCAATCCACTTTGCAATGCATGTGGATTATAGTAAGTTTGACATATATGGAGGGGGTATTATTATAAAGTGGGGGAAATAACTTGACTTTTTTTTTTTTTTGTATGTTTACAATTAGCCTCAAGCTACACCATGAAAAAAGACCATTGTCGATGAAAACGGATGTGATCAAGAAACGTCAACGGTGCGATAATGCTTCTACAGCAATGCCTCAACCAAACATCCAACCTTTTGCGAAAACACAGCCTATCCAGCATCCCAAGATTGACACTGATATTGTAATGGGGGACTATAATTCGACATCGTCATCATCAGCAACTGCATCATCACCATCATCTTACTCACTGGTCTCCAAATCAAAATCATCCGTATCCTCTTCACCCTCTTCATCACCATCATCATCACCGACAAAACCAACAACGTCCTTTTGATTAACATAGGTATAGATTAGCATTGTTATAGATTAGCATTATTTAATTAAACATTTCATTTGTGCTTTGGTTTTTTAAACGCCGATATTTTTATGACAAATGGGCAAAAATGCGGGGAAATTTTTAATCTATCTCCTTTTTACAGGTTTAATAATGTCATCAACCATCTCGAAACAACCAGTATTTGCATTCGATAAAGCAACGCATACAGTATGTTTGGGCAACACTAGTAAGGGATTCACCTGTTATACTGGACAAGCTAGCAAGGTAAAAACGGAAAAAATGGAAAAAAGTAGTCCTCCATTAGTTTTTAACTAATGAATCTTTCTTTCTTTCTTTCTTTTTTTTTTTTTTTTTTTTTTTTTTTTTTTTTTTTGCTGTTGTAGGATTGGGCTATTGGGAACGTGCCAAACGTAAGTAGACCATCGAAGTAAAAGACTAGAGAACCTTCTCTCATTAATTCTTGCTGATGGAATCCTTCAACTTGTTATAGGGAGGTAGGACTGTTTGGTGGGGGAGAATGCTCGCGCTTATGACACTCATTCTTTATATATATATATATATATAATCTTTTATGTCTAGGCTATGTGGTAAGTTTGATATTGGATGCAGTGTTAAAACATTATGAAACTCGATACCAAAAACATCCTGTGGCTTTAAACTGTTACTTCTTTGGCAAAACTTTACCTGGTTCCTTTATTGTGGAAATTGAAGAATTGAAATCCAGTGGTAAAGGGTACTGTATCTGTCGGGCTGTCTTGAAACAATACAAGGTAAAAGAAACAATCATCCATATCACTTGTCTTTATTCAACTCGAATCGTCTCGTATAGAACATCGATCAACCTTTACCAATCACCATTGACGACTACAAATCAGACGACTTTATCAACAAAGTCCACGGAATCTTCACACTAGGCAACATGATAGCGGAAACCGGACGTATACATTATCACAAAAACCCACAGGCACCATCACGCGATGATATGATCGACACCCGATATGTATTCATGGGCGATTTTGTCCATGCCAAAGTAGATCCCTCCACCTTTCCTCGATCCACCAAGACAGGCAAACGACTCTTGCAACGACCCTTTTATGGCGTGGACGATACTGATAAAGTGATTCCTGGTCAGCCTGAACTATCTCAGTCCATGTCTTTTGCCGATGGTCGGCCTATCGATCTCAAATCCTTGGCGTACTGGTCGGATATGTTTATCACTCCACCACTTTTACTTGGTCCTACTTACTGGAAGGGGCCTATCTGGTGTCCTACGATGCAACTCGAAGTCCAATTCAAGCGGATTCCCGACACTCGAAATATCTTGGCTCATTTTTCAGTACCTCATATAATCAACAACCGTTTTGATCTGGATGGCGAAATCTTTGATTTGGAGGGAAATATATTGGCTGTGACAAAGTAAGTAAAAAAAAAAAAAAAAAAAAAAAAAAAAAAAAAAAAAAAAAAACAAGCACTGGGGAATACTTTAGAATACTCACTTTCTTTTTGTGCGGGGTATGTAGGCATCAATGTTTGGTGGTGGATTGGAGCAGAAATGTGTCTACTAAAGGCTCATCTGTATCGGCAAAAATGTAAAATAGCTTATTTTTGTAGTTTTAGAATACTTGTCTTCTTTGTAACATTAATAAATATAATATTTGCTGTATACATATCTTTTGTGCAATCAAATTGTCCCTATGACTACGCATGTGTTGGATTGATAGTTTGTTTTAACAAGTTGCTTCCAGATATGAGAGTTGTCCAAGCGACAGTGATGATTGGCTGTAATTGAAGCTCCTATTTTGAGGTCCATAAGCCCTGCAAAAATAAAATTTTTGTCAGAATCGACACATCTGAAGACATACGATTCGACGATCGCGGAGTTCCAATGGTCAGAAGAGCTGGATTAAAGCGGCGAAAGAAACGGAGATCCTCTTTCACATTTAAAGCCCGCTTCTCTGGATAGTTCTACAGCATTCTATTATACTTTCACTTCCCCAAATCATAGACTAGTTAGTAATGAAGCCCTGGAGACAGGTAGAAGTATCCAGAAGACATATAATAGTATAAATACATGTTTACTTTTATTCAAATAAATATTATCGATCATTTTTAATTAACAATCGCTATTTTAAATTTATAAACCCCGACCAATCTGCTATATATACTACATAGAGATTGACAACTGGTAGCTTGTGAAGAATACAACTATGGACTCCCAAACCCAAGCCCAATTAGCCCAACTGACAGCCGCCCTATCGTTCCTGATGGAAAAGGAACAAAGAAGATCCCATGCTGGTAGTGATTTCAAAGCACCCATGCCAAGCAAGTTTACTGGAAGCCGAGACCCGGTGGTGGTCGAGAATTGGATTGGTGATGTGGAACAATACTTCACGTTTACAGGCATGCCGGAAGATAGACAATTCAATTTCGCCATTCTGTTGTTGGAAGATAAAGCTAAGGTGTGGTGGAGACGGTATGCAGCAAGTAAAAAGGACGACGCACCTTCATCCTGGGAAGACCTTCAAGATGCCATTCGTGATTACTTCATTCCAGCTGGTTCGTATGTTCAAGCAAGAGGACGCCTGGCCAACATTCGTCAAAATGGTTCTGTGCAAGCGTATATCGAAGAATTTCAAGAAGTGCGAATGATCGTAGGTGATGTGTCTGATGCTGAAGCCCTAGATCGTTTCGTCCGTGGTCTGCGTTGGCCGATTCAAGAGCATGTTCGTATCCAAGGTCCCGAATTTGTTGATCGTGCAATGGAAATAGCGTTGAATTATGAAGATGCCAGAAGTGGTATGCGTACGTCAAGACAAGCCTATGAGAATACAAACTACCGTGGTCCCCAACCTATGGAATTGGATTTCGCCGATACACAACGCCGAGCAAATCGTCAAGACGGTCGTTTCAAGAAGAATTGGAAGTCGAAGTCCAAAGCCTGTTTTGTATGTCAAGAAACCGGTCATTTCGCCAGAGACTGCCCCATGAATGCCAAGCGATGTGATGTGTGTGAAGAAACCGGCCATGTAGTCAAGAATTGTCCCCTAGTCAAGCAAGCCAAGTCTTTAAAAGGCAAAGCGCGATCGGCATAGAGGGAACCGATTCGCGCAATGAAGATCCCATCCCTCGTGTAAAGAAGACAGGTGAGCGGAAGAAGCAGGGTGGACAACAAGATCAAGATAGCAAGAAGCCTTCTTCCCCCTCCTTGTGTGGAATAACAGTGGATAGCGACCGTTGGCAACAAGAGAAGCAACACCTGGAGGACCTACACCTAGCCGACGGAACAACAAGTGGACTACCGATATACAGAGGTTATGTTGGTGATGATACAATGCAAGTGATTATTGATAGTGGCGCCTCAGCAAATTATGTGTCGAAGAGGTTGGCCAAAGGACTGCCGAAATACAAGTTGAAGAATCCCTTGCCGGTGAATACTGCTGCCAAGAAGACGATAATGGTGGATTCAATGGTGCGATTGCCGATATCGTTTGACAAGGATCCGAATACTGCGACGGTGATTGAAGCATTGGTGTTTCCAAGCCGATTCGATTTGATTCTTGGTATGGAATGGTTGGAACAGACGAATCCAAAAGTGGACTGGCAGACGAAACAATGGACTATTGAGACCAAGAAGGGTACATTGGTGATAACCCCCGAAGATAGAGAAGAAGCCGACGAATTGAATTTCGTATGTGGTCCAAAACAAGTAGTGAAGTCATTGAAGAAGAAGGAACAAGTAGCCTGGTTGTTGGTCAAGGAGAATGGTGTCGCCCAGATGGTGAACCAAGATTGGACAATAGGATATGAAGACTTGTTTGCTGAAGATCTGCCGGGAATGCCGCCTGAGCGAGAGGTGGTACATGTAATCGATACTGGTGAAGCCAAGCCTGTAAGCCGCAACCCATTCAAGATGAGTCCTAAAGAATTGGAACTGTACGACCCCGATATTCAATATAAGCCTGGCAAAGAGCAAGTCGTTCCCGATGCATTATCAAGAATTATCCATCCTACTACTGACAAAGACAGTAACCCTGGTGATGACAAGATAAAATCAGTCCCTGAATATTTGTATGCCCTGGATTTGGTACCCCCGGTGATTCACACAACTGATTGGCCCCTCTATTACCTTTACGACCGACAAGTGGTGCCTCCTGTGACATTAGCCAAGTTGGATGAAGACCGTGATTCGTTTGTGGTGGAAGCCAAGGATGTGTTCAAGAAGTCTGGTGATGGAAAGCTGCGTTTTGTTCCATATGTGCGTCGAGCGGACCTCATATCAAGATATCACCATATGGTTGGCCATGCAAGTATCAAGTCTATGTTACACCTGTTGGAATCAAGATTCTGGTGGCCCGATCTACGCAAAGAAGTGGCTGAATGGTTAGATCAATGTCAAGAGTGTCAACTAGCTGGACGACCTGAACGTGGTGTACACAAGGCCCCTATGCATCCCTTACCTATACCAGAACCATTTGGAAGATGGCACTTGGATTTCATTGGACAATTACCAACGACCAGACAAGGAAATCAATGGATTTTGATGGCTGTCGACTACACAACAAACTGGCCGATCGCAAGAGCTATTCCCCGTACCACCGCTGGAGCCATTGCCGATTTTTTATATGAGGAGATTGTGCTTCGTTTTGGGTGCCCGAGGGAGATCGTGACCGATCGTGGTGCTGCCTTTATGTCACAAGTTCTAGCAAGTTACACCAAGAGAGTCAAGACCGCGCATCGATTTACTTCAGCATATCATCCAAGGACCAATGGCAAGGTGGAGCGACTCAATGGTACAATCAAGGCTATTTTAATCAAGTTCGTTCGAGGTCGGATTCATGACTGGGATCAATATGTGGATGCTGCTTTGTGGGCATTGAGAATTCGAAAACACGCTACTACTGGTTATAGCCCATTTTACTTGGTGTATGGCCGAGATCCTGTGTTGCCTGGAGATGCCCTTAGACCCTATATTGTTGGTGATCAAGATGAAGACATGGTCGCAAGACGTACCGCCGAAGAATTAGAAGCACTTGGACAAGCCCGTGGAGCCGCCATATTCCGGATGAAGTCGCAAGCTGACAAAGACAAGGAGCGTTGGGATGCCGTGGCCAAAACTGTATCGTTTAACGTTGGAGATCTGGTGCTGGTGCGAATGGAGCAAAAAGTTGGACTCGAATATAATTGGGAAGGACCATACCGTGTATTGAAGAAGAATGCCGACACCGACGTCTATTGGTTGGAATCGCTTGGAGGAATCGTACGTAATGACTGGATACATGTGGATCGACTAAAGAAGGCCAAGACTGTCGAAGAGTTACTGGAATCAAGACCGTGGTTTGAAGTGTCGACGTCCCGTGCCCAATGGCCAGCTAATGCTTTACGTGATGCAAGTATTATGGAAGATCCCAAATCTATGTATATGGATTCAGAGAAAGCAATCGTTAGTAATGATAACGAAGTCCTGTCACAACGACCGCAAAATCAAGAAACAGTCTTACCTGGTGAGCAAACAATACCATATGATTATCAAGAGGCCAACGTATTCAGCGACCAAGTCAGAGAAGTATTCGACAACGAGCCTATGCAACAAGTTAATTATGAAGAGTCCATTGACGAAGACCCAAGTCCCATGGTTATGCAAGATAATAAAGAAGAAGAAGAATCAAGACCCATGGATGTTCAAGAAGAAGAAAGACAAGATCAACAACAAAATTTGGTGACTGACCCTATCCAAGATTTTCACACCCCGCCAAATTTACAAGATGAAGAAAACGTTGCCCTGGACTTAGAGATGGAAACCTTTAGCCCGGATCAAGACCCATCACTGGAAGAATGCCGCCCATTGCCCATTGAATCGGATACATCATGTGATGAAGAAGCCCGTGGACGTGCTTCAGGCAGGAAGGGGGGTATTGTCAGAATCGACACATCTGAAGACATACGATTCGACGATCGCGGAGTTCCAATGGTCAGAAGAGCTGGATTAAAGCGGCGAAAGAAACGGAGATCCTCTTTCACATTTAAAGCCCGCTTCTCTGGATAGTTCTACAGCATTCTATTATACTTTCACTTCCCCAAATCATAGACTAGTTAGTAATGAAGCCCTGGAGACAGGTAGAAGTATCCAGAAGACATATAATAGTATAAATACATGTTTACTTTTATTCAAATAAATATTATCGATCATTTTTAATTAACAATCGCTATTTTAAATTTATAAACCCCGACCAATCTGCTATATATACTACATAGAGATTGACATTTTTTTGTGTTGATTGTGTCACACACGATTTCTGACAGCAAACCTTCACCAGGTTTGTCGTGAGTTCGAAACATTTGAGAGGGGTTGATATATAGGATTTGCAATTGATGAGAACAAAGAAACACTCATATTCATACATGATGCCTAAAGATGTTGTGGTTAATGTCTTGTTTCTACGACGGTATCTGATGCTTATTCTTTTTTTTTTTTTTTTCTTTTTCTCATGCTCAGAATGTTTCAATCCATAATGTTACGGATACTCTTGGTCAATTAAACGCACCTTGTATAAGCATAAACGAATGTGTGTTGTGCTTTAGAGTGAGAAAAAAAAAAGGTCAGATCCAACTTAGGTATCGGTATTTGAAAATATATTTTAAGCTTGTGAGCTATAAAAAGATTTGAAACGTGACAAGAAAAAATCCACAAATGATATGTATATAAAGTGTATGTTAGTATAACACAAAATGTAACCGAGTAATTGTCCAATCCATGATCTGTTCCATTTCAAACAAGTCGACGCGATCCAAATATTCGGCGTTTAAATGTTTTTTCGTACCTAATTACTAGCCTTCGACCTCCGCTTCGCTATGGTAAGTGGTCTAATGTTTTATGTGGTTTATTAGGCTCTAGGTTTTATCCCCTGCTCGCCTTGGCCTTTGGCCAAATGGTCGGCACCCTACGGGTGCGGTCAACATCGACGTTTCAAAAAAAAAAAAAAAAAAAAAAAAAAAAAAAAGTTCAAAAGACTGGGATTAAAACGAGGTTTAAAAGACGTTGAGTTTGAGAGATTAAAAGAGATATCATAATGTAATGCAAGGATTGCTGTTTATTTTTATTCCAATGACAAATCAATAGCAATAACACGTTCTACATGAGATGGTAAAACATGGTCTTTTATTATCAAGTTTATTAATTAATGGGTACAAAGATAGATAGATAATAATAACAAAATAAATAAATATAGTAGGAGGGGTAGGGGATGTATTCTAGTACTAAAAAGCGATACTCCTACATACAGAAGCATTTACTGGGTGTCTTTTCCTTCTTGTCCTTCTTGTTTGCCTTGGTTGATTCAGGGGAAGCAGCAGGTTGGGATGATGGTTGTTGTTCCTTGGCGACGGGAGCTTCAGTCTTTTGTTCTTCTTTAGCAGGAGCGTCTGTCGTTTGTTCTTCTTGCACCACAGGAGATTCTTCGCTAGATTGTTGTAAGGCGAGTTTTCCCTTTTGCATAGCGATCACCACATTACCAAAGTTTTTGGCCTGAGTAAGCGCAATTTCCTTTTCCTTGTCGCTGACCTGTCGAGATCCATCACTACCACTAACGGTTCCACTACCCCAAGGACTAGATCCAACAACTTCTGAGTTATCAAACATATTGGCGTTGGCGAATCCAAGAGGGACATAAAGCATACCATGATGAGCAAAGTAGGGAACGAGATTGGTGGCGGTAGTCTATACAAAAAAAAGAAGGTGTTCAGTTAGTAATCAGACCAGACAAAGAAATGTATTCCTATACTGACCTCTTGACCACCATGTTGACTGCCAGTTGAGAAGAAGGTGGCGGTAGGTTTGCCACTGAGAGCCCCACTTGACCAAAGACTACCAGTGCTGTCGAGGAATGCTTTGATTTGAGCAGGCATTATTCCAAATCTAACAAACAGACAGAAAAAAAAAAAGTAAGCTTTTTTTGTCCACCCCCCCTTCTCCTTTTTAGTATCCTTTATCATACCTGGTAGGAATACCCCATACGATACCATCAGCTTCCGTCAATTCTGCAGCAGTAATGACAGGCAAATCAAGTTTAGGAGGAGCATGCATTTTTTCACGGATTTCGTCAGAGAGAGTTTCAGGGACCTACATTAATAAAAAACATGGATGAGTATAAAGTGCAACGCGTCAAAAGTCCTTCATATTACTTACCTGGTACAACTTGACGTTGATGCCTTGTTCTTCCAAACCATATTGAATTTGCTTGGTAAGAGTGTGGATATGACCATACATGGAGTATATGATGACGAAAACAGTAGGAGCAGTAGACATGATGGTTATGGTTGATAATATGAATTAGCAGTTAAAAAAAAAAAGATCTAGAAGAAGGAAAGAAAAAAGAAAAAGATCGAACCTTTTTTCAAGAGAAAAATAATTACATGCGGGATTTGAATCCACTTTGTAAGCAAAAAATTGATTGATAACCCAACTTACAAAAAAATGACTAATTGAAATCCCGCCAGCTGACGGATCCTTGCTAATCAGAGACTCGGAATTACACCTACAGCGGGGGTAAGACAAAAAAAAAAAAAAGTATAAATACCCTCGGCAGTCTCTTTCCTTCTTTCTTTTTATCTTATACTTAAAACTTAAATACACAAATATACTCAACATGTCTTCTGCTCCCAAAGTAAACATTATCATCTACACCTTGTACCATCACATCTACACTTTGGCCGTCAGTGTCCAAGAAGGTCTCAAGGAAGCTGGTATTGACGCCAAGATTCTCCAAGGTAAGATGATACTTAAGCACAACATAAACGTGCTTCTTTGCAAATGTAACTAATACACGTTTTCTTCTTTTCTTTTTTATATACACATAGTCCCTGAAACTCTTTCCGAAGAAATCCTTGCCAAGATGCACGCTCCTCCCAAGCCTGATGTCCCCATTGCTACTCTTGACGATCTTACTGAAGCTGACGGTCTTATCTTTGGTTTTGGTACTCGTTTCGGTACTATGCCTGCTCAATTCAAGGCCTTCTTGGACTCCACTGGTGGTGTAAGTAGTGTGTTATATTTTTGGGCTCTTTTTTTTTCCGTGTTTGTGAACTAATCTTCTTCACCTTTCCTCTTATAGCTTTGGGCTGGTGGTAAGCTCGCTGGTAAATTCGGTGGTCTCTTCTTCTCTACTGCTTCTCAACATGGTGGTCAAGAAACTACCGGTAAGTAAATGGGATGCAATTGGCTTGCCAGACTCACTCATGATCTCATGATCTCTCTCTCCCCGTTTATTTTTTTTTAATTCTATAGCTATGACAACCGTTACCTATTTGGCCCATCACGGTATCATCTATGTCCCTCTCGGTTTTGCTAACCCCCACTTGTTTGACAACTCTGAAGTCGTTGGTGGTAAGTTTAAACTCTTAATTGTATGTGTTGTAATATATCTTGTTAACCCTCGTATCCTTTTTTTTTTTTTTTTCCAACACAATTAGGTAGTGCTTGGGGATCTGGAACTGTCGCTAACGGAGACGGCTCTCGACAAGTTACTGTCAAGGAAAAGGAAATCGCGGTTACTCAAGGCAAGAACTTTGGTAATGTGGTCAAGACCTTCGTCGCTGGCAAGTCTGCTTAGTGTAGTATATTAGTATCTATTTAATACGAATAAAATAATTTGTTTTTTAACAACTGTTTTATGTGTATGTGGTTGAATGGTTTTTATTGAAAAGTGGCCAAAATAAAAGTAATGGTGATGATAACAACAAAATGGCACGCCATTGTTTTAATGTGCTGTACATATCCGGTAACTGTTGGTGCTGTTAAAGCTCATCACGAAAACAGCCTCAACTTTTTTTTCCCCTTTAATCGTATCACATATTGAAGTGTGCCCATCGCGTCATAATATAGCAATATAGAGTCGTGTAAAGTATACTTTTTTGAAACCCATACCCCATTGGCTGGATGTTTTGAAACCAGTGTTCTGTGCTTATCCCAATCAACCGAGAAGCCTCTTTCTTTGTTTATGATCTTGAAGCATAACATGGACAAGTCCCAAGGTCGGCTCACATGAACAGACTACTTTAATGTTCAATGATGAGTCTTCATAAATTGTGTTTTTCTTTTCTTTGTTTTCTGCTATGAAAGTGATCTTCGTCGGTATTTTTTTGAAATCCCGCCTGTTCATGCAAAATTTCAAATTCAAACCCCGGGATCTTTTCATGCTAATATATAATTTGTTGTAAAATACAACTCTATCTGTATATCGTCAGGATACTCCATCATGACGATTTGTTTACGTTGCTTTTTTTAAGGATCCGTGAAGTGGAACACATAGAAAGATTTGTCGGTAATCATAATCCTTGGTCGTACTTGGTGACTCACAGTTTTCATACACATAGCTTAATCTGTCCTTCCCTCTTGGTAAGGTAGCAGATTTTTTGTGTAATGTTACTGTATCTTGATAAAACAATCAAATGAATGCTTCTTCTTCTTTCAAGATGATTGAAAGCGCTTTGGTGTACTTGATCCAGTTAGTGCGTATCTTTTTCATTTGAAACAATAATTTAAATTCCGACGCCCATTGGAAAAATAAAAAGCAAGAGTTTCATTCCCCCTCTTTTTTTTCCCATTCTCATTGACACAATCACGCCACACTCTCTATCAACACAGCTGTCCTCTTGTTGAGACTAGCGCCCCTAACGCTCTTACAAAGAAATGACACAACAACTTGAAGATGACTCTCTAAAAGATGATTAGGACATAACGGCGATTATTCGACTCTTGCCATCAAGATAAGAGGTAACTATTTGACAAGTGTTCCATAAACTTGAACATTATACACTCACAACGTCTTCTCTTTGTTTGGATATAGGTACTTGTTGGTGAATCTTACAGGGGAATCATTTCCGTCGACATGAAGCAAACCAGCAAACCTCGCTGCATCATGTAAATATCTTGAAATAAGAGTAATGATTTTATAAAATCGTAATTTTTGAACTAACCTTACCAATCTTTCCTTTTTGTTTTGTTTTAGTATCCGGGCGCGTCTCTCCAACCTCTTTGAAACGTCAACTATGGATTGAATCAAGTAATGACCACTGCCTGCTCAGATCTCATTTCTCTTCGAAGGTAAGTCTCTACACCCTTATATAAACATTTATTTACCAACCTTTTCTCTCATAGGGTAGCTTTTATTGGAATGCGCAATTGACTAGTTTATCAATGTTATTATCAGGAATCGGACGAATAACGGGTGGAAATGGCTATTACTGGATCAATACACCTAAATAACAACACCGACACTACTGTCAATATAATACCATCATCAACAATGAAGAGTATACCAATTAATATTCACGATACAGTAGGAACAACATAACATAAATCAGCAAATGAAGGGGGGAGGGGAACAATCTGACAGTATCGATACAAGAACACAACACTCACACATAGGTTGGAACACATGAAATCATCACTTTTATACACCAACTTGGTGCATCTTTGTCCACAATTGTTGTTATACAGGATACAAGGACATACATAATTAGATCGATTTACACTTATTACTGCCATCCACTGATCTCCTCCCTATATATTACACATAGTATTATAGACCCTATTAGTTTAGCTTATCTTTTTAAATATGATCAACAAATAAAACTGATGCGGATTATCAATATGTAACTAATTATTCGGTGATTTCAAATCCCTCCTACCACACAATGCTTGACCTTTATCGTACACTGGCGCAAACATGCTACATCACTTTATTCAATCAATACACATATGTTTATTTTATTTAGTACTGTAAAAGTTTTACAACATAAAAGATTAAGAGAAGTAAAGGGTTTATTGTGATGTTGGTATAAAAAAAGAATATAAACAGTAACTGTCAAGAGAGTTGAAAAAAAAAAACTAGAATGAATATATCTACAGCAAGTAAGAGCATAAAAAAAGTGACAAGAGAAGATAAGGAATGGGTACACTATAGCTATAATATGTATATGTAAAGATTGATCAAAGTTAGGGGATAGGGGAGACTAGACTAGGAGGAGGGTAAAGATTGTTGTGAGCTTTTCCAATTGTCGATTCGTTCCCGTAATCGTCGCTTGAGGTTAAGTTGTCGGTGTAACAGGATTCGCATGTCGTTTTTTCGATCTGTCAGACGCACAAGGTTTGATTCCAAGAATCTTTGTAACTCCTTCAGTTTAGTGTCGGAGTCTCCACCTAGATATGCTTCAATTGGTATCAAATTGCTAAGGTTAAGAGTTGCAGCTGGAATCAAAAAAAAAAAAATGAAGTTGGTCCATTATTCAGTTCTATGCATATTCCCCTTACCATGTGGTGTATTGTCGACCAAGAAGGTTCGTCCCAGATCACGACCAAGAGCACAAAGATCCTTCACATACATTATATCCCCCGTAGCAGCAGATCGCATGCGAATACATGTTCGTCGGCTAAGCATATGACTAATATTAATAATAGTAATAATAATAAAAAGGGGCTAGTTAGTATACAAGGGATATTGATTGTTCCATCAGCCATCAACTTACGTTATAAGTTTTCCTTCAGGGTCCAGTAGCTTGCATACCATTTGCGCATAATCATCGTGACCAGCAGTCCATACCACTACTTCGAATATTCCCGAAGCCCAAACAAGGAATTCTGTTACACCTGGTCGCAGGATTCCAGCCAAACAGCTCCGTCTGTCCTTTGCATAAACCACATAATCGGCGTCCCAATAGTCATTCACATTACTGGTAGGTTCACGATAAGTGTGAAGTAAAGTTTCATCCAAATCAAGTACTGAGCATGATAAATTAATGATGGAGTGAGTGATCCTTTGACAACATTCCTTACCAATATTATTCATTTATATTACTTACCCAAAGTGGGTCGTCCATCGTCCTTTTTGGGTGGCAAGTGAGGTTTCATGCCTTTCAAACGAGCATGCATTGAGGGCCATTTTGCCATAAGTGCGTCCAAGCTAGAACATTCGAAACTAGATTAATAAAAAATAAAAAATAAAAAGAGAGAGAGAGAGAGAGGGAGATGAGTCAGTCTGTCTAGTATCAGTTAAAATAAAGCAATAAAGTCATCTTACTCGTTTAATTGTTCCAACAGGTTACCAACTTGTATGGTGCGATCTTTTTCATTATCAATGCTGCTATCGTCGTTATTATTGTCGTGGTCAAAATCCTGCCGGGATCTTGAAATAGTGAGAAGTGGAGGATCGTTCATGACCATCAATGCCGCAGTGTTTTGTTCATTGTTGTTTTCGATATTTTGTTTTGCTTGAAAACGAGTGAGCACCATTTCCAAAAACCTAAAAGATAAAAAGAAGAAGAATGAGTAACCAAAGAAGACCTTTGTTATATCTTTTTTTTTATTTTGTATTACCGCCAAAGTGTCAAAAGGAGTGAAGTAAAGAGCCTTTTCTAAACAAAGACAATGTGAATGAGAGTTACAATAAATAAAAAGTCGTCAGACAAAGAAGGTGAGTATTATTATTTATTATTATTATTATTTTGTGAGGAGGGTTACCTTACTGGGTTTATTTGAGTATCAACTTTTGGGCTGCTTATCGTCTGTGCGTCGGCTTTATAAGTTGCCTACTATGGTTTATATATGGTGTAATAAAAGTTGGTATTCAAAGAACGATAGGTGGTAAAAAAAGGACAAGGAGAGGAGAAAGAAGAAAAAGGAAAAATGAATAACAGGGGCGGGGCTTTCTTTTCTTTTTCTTTTCTTTCTTTTCTCTTCTATCTCTCCTAACAAGTCTTGACCAATCAAAATCAAGTATGACGTGTATTTGAAACGGGGATTAAAAAGTGGCATTTATTCATTCATGATTCTTTTCTTCTCTTCTTTACTCGAAAAAAGATGGGGTGCTGTTGCAGTAAACAAACTCATGAAGAGGTAAGTGTTATTTTTATATGTGTTTAAAGACACACGACTGACTGACAGTTATCTTTTTATTACATTTGTAGGATGATGTAAATGCTCCTCTACTTGGCAATGAAGTCCCCACTGACAGGTAATTGATCAACACTATACTTTGCATATCATTCTAACCTTTTTTTTTTCTCCCGTATTCTTTGCTTGCGATTGAAAAAAAAAAAAGCCGGATGAATTACCAAGCAATGGAAACCATAGATGTTAAACAAGAACAAGAATTCTGGAACGAGGTGATCGACCGAACCACTCAGTAAGTAATTAGAAGGAGAGGGGGGACGGTTGCGACCTGTCCACTAATCATTTATATATCTTCAGAAATCTTATTGACATATCAAGTTCTCAAACTGATCCCTTACAAGACCAAGATATTCAAGAACGAATGGAAAAGTATCACGATCTATTACAACAAATTCCCTACAACACCCTCATGAAAAAGAAACGGTCAACTTGTTATTACGGCAAAACGAATGGTATGACGACTAACGATGGACAGTTAAACAATGGATCAGCATATAACGGATCCTTGGACGGAACCACCAACTCGCTTACTGGGGCAACCATCCCTACTACCACTCCAGCAACTTTAATCACTACCACAGGAACCTCATCACCACCTCATCACCTGGAACTGGACCCATCGACTATTGATTCTTTACTATTGACCGCCAACACATCTCAAGGTGCATTACAAGAACACACACCATGGCTCGACCAGGCTGTCCTTGATATTGAAAAAGCTATCCAAAAAATTGATATACAACCAGTGGGTGATATTGTCATACATCTTACCATGCCGGACTCCAACTCTTACCAATCCTACTAGTTAGCTTCTTTCCCCTCCCCCACTTACACACATGTATTATCAATCCCTTCCCTCATATCATCGTGTCTTTCACACTCACACCTCTTTTTACCATTTATATGTATCTCTATTCCAATAAAAAAAGTTAATCCTTTATTTTATACTAATACTAATAAGTACAGGTGCTGTTATATCGCTTCTCTTTATGCGATGATTCATTTGTGTATACAGGATCATTACAGTGTGTATGTTTTGGCTGGACGGGTTCATCTAGGGAAATCAAATACATTTTACCCTCCTCATATTCGTTTTGAATCCTTTCAAGCGTATTATCCTTCCTTATGAGCCAGAAAAGGCGGTGTTTGAAAATATCAGAAGGACAAAGTTGAACTATGCAAAAAAACAAAACAAAAAAAACTCCAACCCCATTGGCTATGCAAGATAGAGTTTACCCAACCCTGTCAGTAGTTAATCACAAAAGTACCTTTTTCTTTATTACAAAGTCAGAGTAGTAAAAATGCAACCATTGTTTATTTATAAAGTATGTATTAAATCTTGATTAAATCTATTCTAGTTCTAGTATGTGTGGGTGAGGGGTTTGTTGATGAGTTGGGATGGATCGCCAGTCGGGCGAAAGTACCACCAGATCGACCTTTACAAAGGTGACCAGGATTGATACACAACACATCGTCTACCAACTATAAGATAACCAAATAGTGTGTTAGTATTTATTTCATTGTTCTATCAATTTCATTCTCACCTTGGCAAAATGCTTTAGTTGTGAGGGCAAGACAAGAAGATCAGGTTTTACTGCAAGCTGTAAATACGCCATTTGATCAGCATCGATAGAGTCAGTCATTGAAGTCGGGAATAAGGGATAGAAGCTACAAAGAATCAAGTTAGCAACACTTTATCCATGATCAATCAGCCAATATATATATATATATATATATATATATATATTCACTTACTTTTGTTGTTGTAATATGTGCCGAGATAGATTGGCCATTCGATCCACATGAGCATTCTTGTTAATTTCTTGATTACCGAGACTAAGCAAGATATCCACATTAGCAAATGCAAAAGCAGATCCATTGATGTCGAGGATAGAAGGATTTGAGATGGATCGAATATTGGGAGCCATCACATTCAGAGAGTCAAGTTGCATACTAGGTTGAGGGAATAGGGGCCATTCTTGAATGATATCGTCAGCATGTGGCATCATTAGTATTTGCATATTGGGTGATGATTGAGCAAACTGGTTTAATCTGACACTGATTTGAGATCGGAAAATGTTTTCTGGTAGTTGATCGATTCGACCATTGGTGATGAATGGATGTCCAACCGAAAGGAAAGGTCCCATCTATAATAATAAAATAGTTTGATCAGTTGTAATACATCCTTTTTTTCATTAAAAACAAAAAAGTCTTACCAATATTAATACATGAGGCTGTTCATTATGGCATGTGACAAGGAGTTCTTGTAAAGGATCAAATGAGAGATCACTGTCGAGAGTATAAGGACCAGTTGCGATGATAACTTCTGTAACTTGAGTGTTAGGTGATTGATTGTTGTCCAAGATTGAATTGTTGATGGTATCAGGGAATGGAGGCTAATAAAAAGATTCCATCGATTAGTTTGATCCTTCTTTTTTTTGAATGAAGTGGGGAGGGGGTAAATGGACTTACCAATAAGATCTTTTCCACTGAGAATGATTTACCAGTTTTGTTTGTACCTTCAACAGCAACAATCTATTACAAGTAAATAAATATCATTGTCAATATGCGTGTAAAGATCACTTGTAGTCATTATAGTCATGTTTTACCTGTCCGGGGAATAGTGAGTACCCAATAGTATTACTCATATCCAATTTCACGCGTTTACCCATTCCCAATGTTCTTGAAGTTTCCAGTAAGATTGACTTGTCATTGAGTTTCCCTTCAGAAGAATCAGAGCAGATTCGACCCACCGCGGTAATAGTATCCTGTGTTGCTCGAGTAGGATTTCCATAGTCATTTTCCAAACCATAAGCCTGACTGATGACTTGTGCCATATAATCGATCCGATCATCCAAAACTATGCAACAGCAACAAAATCATATTAGTTAGTCATCAGCTTCACACATATACGTCATCCCCATCATTTATTTACCTTCTGCCTTGTTCCTGATTTTTTCAAACATGTACCGGTACTTTTCAATGGGAGGTTGCATGAATTGAATTACCGCCTTTTGTCGTTGTTGGTCATCTTTACTGGGAAAGGATAATTGAGGGTTGTATTGTGTATCAACAACATTTGTTTGAGCTCGTTCACGATAGGGTGTACTTGTTTGTGATCTAACAGCATAAAAGAATGAGTAAGATCAAGGTCATCTTTTTTTTTTTTTCTCTTGTTAGCGAGATTTAGGTTGTGATTTTACTTACTGTTCCAAGTTCAAAGTAGGAGGTACAGGTGCTAGATTTTTTGGTGCATCACGACTTGTTGTTCCAGTGGCGGTGTATCCAAAGTTGCTACCACCACCAGTCAGTTTCGATAAACTTAATAATAATAATTAAAGCATGAGTGTTAAGCAACCATTCCCTTGTTCCAGCCAATAATACTGATACTTACAAGTCATCAACCGGGTCTTGAGCTCCATCAATGTCCATAAAGTCATTCAAGCCCAAACCTTGATTTTGTTGTTGTTGTTGTTTCATTGGTAGCCGGTTTCGTTGGACCTGAGATGTATTAGGTTGCAGGGTTTGTTCGAATTTGTGTTGAATCGTTGTTTTAAGTTGTCGGACAAGTTCTACAGTAGGTATTTTAGCATTCTTCTTGTTGAATGAGAAGGCTTCCCATTTGAATTTGAGATCTTCTGCAGAAAGAGAATACAATCTACAGAGTGACTCTACTATAATATATACATAAAAGTCAGTTTTCAGTAAGTTGCAGTTATTGGATGCTATATCAACATGTATATAGCTGTTACTTACATTCAAGGAGAACATCAGAATGTTCTTTTTGATCAAGGTTGAATATGGTGGATATGGTTGCAATTGTTGGGACAGACTTGTTCATTTTTGGTGGTGAAGGAAAGAAAAGAAAAGAGTGGAAATGAGACGCGGTAATAGGAGAGCGTGTTGAATATCCGCCCGCGGGATTTGAAAAGAATTTTCTGTGGGCGGTGAAGTTGGAGGCTTTTCCCTTTTCCTGCATTTTTTTTTTTTTTTTTTTTTTTTTTTTTCTATTTCCCCCCTTTCTATCTCTTCCACTATTCTCACCATGGAACGTAAAATCACTCCGTCCCTCGTTGGAACAAGACCAGGCTTGTCTTCCGGGTCTGTATACTCTACCTCCGAATATGCTCCTTCAGAGTTTGATCCTCAAGGTAACCAAATACCTGAAAAAGAATCTTCACAATGACTGACCTGTTACTACCTTTTTTTATATATTATATTAACCTGCTATATAGATGAATCTTGGGAAGACTGGGAAAACGAAGACATGGAGTCACAATGCTTATTCTGTCCTTCCACTTTTGCTCTACCTGAAGAAGCATTTGGTCACATTAAAACCTCTCATGGGTTTGACTTTTTACAAGTAAAACGAACTCTTGGTAAGTAAACGACAATATTGGAAAAGTGACAAGTAACTAACACTGTACTCTTTTGTTGTTTTTGACTAGGTCTCGACTTCTACAAGTGTATTCGTATGATAAATCATATTCGTCGACAAGCACAACAACAACCCGAACTCGCTGAAATCAAGAATTACAGTCTTACTGGTCAAGAAGCCTTCTGGGACGATGATTCATTACTGCAGCCTGTTTTGGAAGATGATGCCCTTTTACATGGTAAAGTACTCTCACATGTAATCATCGATCCTCCACATTTTATTAACATGATTATTGATACTGTCCTTTAGCCTTTGAAGAACTTGATCTATTGGATGATGACAAGCAAAATGATCAACCTGCCCCTACTACTGTCGCCAAACCTCAAGGTAAAACAGATGAAATAATGCTTTATTGGTGTAGATTAAATGAAACTAACTTTTATATTGACAATGAATAGTGGATTTGACCAAGGTCCAACCTTCAACAGAACTGGAAAATCAACTTTTACGTTTGTTGCAAGATACTCTGGAAAGATCCAAGAACCTCGAAGGCCAATTTGAAGAATACAAATCAATGGTGAAAACCACCTTCTTTGACAATTTGGTAGATCTTAATGGGTAAGAAAAAGAATGACATTGAATGAATCAAGGCTGGAAACTTACTCATTTATTGATACATAGGAACGAAGTCAAATCTGAAAACAAGGGGTTAAACGATGAAGCCAACTATTACTTTAATGGCTATGCTCACAATGGTATAGATAACATTATATAACAAATGGATGATGTATTAACCTTACGACCTTAATTATCAACCAGATATCCACGAACAAATGCTAAAGGACCGGGCTCGAACTGAAGCTTATCGTGATTTTGTTTATGAAAACAAGGACATATTTAAAGACAAGGTAGGCTATTGATAAAATAAGGCAAGGTTACTGGTATTTTGTTGACTTGATTTGGTATTGGTATTTTAGATTGTTTTAGATGTCGGATGTGGTACGGGTATTCTGTCCATGTTTGCCGCCAAGGCTGGTGCCAAACAAGGTAATGGAGCAGTGATTTTCTTCATATTCCTTACTAACTTCCTTTAATAGTCATCTCTGTGGACAACTCTGCTATCATCGAAAAAGCCAAGCTCAACGTCAAAGAAAACGGTTTGGATCATATTATCACGTAAGTATAAACCCGGAATAATATTTGTAGTCAATGTACACTCATCCTGTTTTTTAATAGGCTTGTGCGCGGGAAGGTAGAAGAAATCGAAATCCCTGTCAAACAAGTTGATATCATCATTTCCGAATGGATGGGTTACTTTTTATTGTTTGAAGCCATGTTGGACTCTGTACTAGTGGCTCGTGATCGCTGGCTCGCACCTGGTGGCATCAGTAAGTCGACATTTTAAAATAGAAAAGATTGACACGGTACCAAATGGATTAACCATTTACACTTTTTATTCATTCTAGTGGCACCAAGTCAAACACGAATCCTGATGGCAGCTTTGGACGATGAAGATTTGAAGGACGACCGGGTCAATTTTTGGAACGACGTTTATGGTTTCAAAATGTCTGCTATGAAGGAGCCCGTGATCAATGAAGCAGTTGTGGACTTTATCAAACCCAACACTGTCATGTCTAATGTGGTCACGCTCAAGGATCTCTATTTGCAAACAATCACAACACAGAAACTGGACTTTATCACCAAATTCGAACTGGACATTAAACGTGATGGTACGGTGTATGCTTTTGGCGGCTGGTTTGACACTTGGTTTACTCGCGAAGGACATCCCATTCCGTTGGATCAAGCAGAACAGCGTCTTGAAGGTGAAATCTTTTTAACGACTGGACCTTTTGGAGAAGATACCCATTGGAAACAAACTAGCTTTATCTTGGAAAACCCACTACATGTCAAACGTAACAGCAAGATCACGGGTACCTTTGTGTGTCATAAAGGATTGGACAACCCTCGTGAACTGGAATGCGAAATCGAATACTCTTTGGATGGTGGTGATAATCATGTACAACATTATATGGTCCGTTGTTAGAATAACCAAATTATCCCCTTTCCCCCCCCCCCACACACACACATATCTTCATCTCATTATAATATCATCCAATCAACCAATCATTCATATTAGACATGTGCACTCTATTTTGTTTTTTATCATTTAGTATTGTAATAAATAAAGAATACATATAATAAATATATCATGGAATTCATCTTTTTTACATGCCTTTTACCTGACTTTGCTAAAGGTTATAACATTACATTTGACAGTTACATACAGGCACTTGTTTCAATTGATGATGTATTATGCAAATCCATGAAAGAATATTCGGACCCCGATTATCTGAAAAACGCGGATCGGGATTTAAAAGGTTTTAAATTTTTACGTGCAAAGCTCTGTCCTCCATTTTCCCCTTCCTCTTTCTCCCAATGAAAAAGAATCTCAAGGTCAAAAAATCTCCTTCTGAAAAGGAAGGTACTAACATTCAAGTTGTTTTACGTTGTCGGTAAGTAAAACAAGATAGAAAAAGAAGAACTTTATAAATATCACCAAGGAATGTTGATAAATTGAGTTTATTTTTAATTCTTCTTCTAGTGGACGAAACAATCAAGAAATCGAAGCAAACTCACCTGTGATCGTTGAATCCGTACCTAATAGTCGACATCGCGATGTGATGATCAAGGCAACGAACAATATCTATTCTTTTGATCGGGTATTTGGTCCTGAAGCTAAACAGGAGGAACTGTATCAAGAAGTTGCTCAACCTATTTTGGAACAAGTCTTACTGGGGTAAAAAGTACTATAATTGTTATGATAGAACTATATTCTAATTGACAACTTTTTTTGACTTGTTTTTAGGTACAATTGTACAATCTTTGCTTACGGTCAAACTGGTTCGGGAAAAACGTAAGTATCATTAACCACATATCCCTTCTTACCAATTAACTGACTCCTTCTCCAACTCTTTCTTTGGCACTTGTAGGTACACAATGGAAGGTGATCTGTCGCAAAGCTCTATTGGTCCTCATTCTAAAGCAGGTATCATTCCACGGGCAATACACAAACTATTCGAAGCACTGGACAATCAAGGTTTGGAATACTCAGTCAAGGTGTCTTTGATCGAACTCTATAATGAAGAACTACGTGATCTACTCAACGTCAACAGTGGTGCGAATAACAACAATAACAGCAGCAGCAGTGGTGGTGGTGGCACCAACAGCAATCCCAATCCTTTACGTATATATGAAGACCACCAAGGCTCAGGGGTGATTGTCCAAAATATTGAAGAAACCCTGATAACTAATGCTGAAGATGGGATCAGAGTGCTACAGGAAGGAACTCGGAATAGGAGCAGCGCGGCGACGAAATGTAATGAAAAATCAAGGCAAGTATTGAATACTGATATGTGCGAACAATTCCATGTAAACTAACTCTTCTCTCTCTCTTTTTTACTAGTCGATCCCATTGTATCTTCACACTAACTGTACATATCAAGGAAGAAGTCACTGGCGGTGAACAAGTATTGAAGGTTGGCAAGCTAAATCTGGTGGATCTGGCCGGTTCTGAAAACATCAATCGATCTGGTGCAGAAAATGTTCGTGCGCGGGAAGCTGGTATGATTAATCAAAGTCTACTCACTCTGGGAAGGGTTATCAATCAACTTGTGGATCACTCACCTCATGTCCCTTATCGGTAAAGTACACATTTATAAAAAAGAAAACAATCGAAAAAATTATGTAGATACTAATACTGTTATTTTGATGTCTCAACTCTAGGGAAAGTAAACTAACTCGATTACTAAAGGATTCTTTGGGTGGACGAACCAAGACATGTATTGTGGCAACGGTCTCTGTAGCAAAACTCAGTCAAGAAGAAATCATTAGCACCCTTGACTATGCTAGCCGTGCCAAGAACATTCGAAATCGACCCGAAGCCAACCAGCGTCTGAACCCCAAGATCTTACTTCGTGAATACGAATCAACCATTGAACGACTCAAGGCGGATTTGAATGTAAGTACAACTTGTCATTCCACTAGTTTTTTTTTTTTTTTTTTTTTTTTTTTTTTTTTTTTTTTGGATACTAACTCTTTTTTTAACCCCCCCCCCTTAATAGGCTACACGGGCACAAAAAGGCATTTATCTATCACAAGAAACTTACAATATGTTGGTGGACGAAAAGCAAAGCAAATCCGATCGAGTGGAAGAATTATGCCGTGATGTTGATACTCTTAGGTCGACTTTGGAAGAACGCACAGCTGAATTGGACGATATGAAGAAATTACTACAATCAAAAGATTCTCAACTCACTTTGACCAAGGTAAAGTATCTCAAAAAAAGAAAAAGGCTAGAAAAGAAACTTGACAATACACTTAACTAACTACTCCTTCTACAACATTTTAGCGCAAACTACAAGATCTGGACTTGAAATTGAAGCAGCAACTCCAGGACTTTCAAAAACAAATGACAACAGTAAGGCAAACATAAACGAAAACAAAGGTATTGAGTTTTGGTGCTAACAACTCTTTATCTTTTTAGTATACGGCCGAAGTAGAAGACACCATTGAACAAAATATCGACTCATTAAATCATTGCACTGATACTATGAATTCGTTGGCGACTGGCGGCATTAACAATCAACGTGATCTGACAGCAAAGATTGATACTATTCGCCAATCACTACAAAACAGCATAATGGAACACAACACTAAAGCAAAGGACCAAGTACATGGCTGCTTCAAATCATTAGAGAATGGTATTCATGAATTTGAGACCCAGGTATGTTTTTACATGAAACAAATAACAACAATGTTATACTCATCATTCTATTTGCATAGATCGAACAAATGGGTCAGTTTTACGAACAAGAAATACATCAACATGTCTCTGGTGAAGAAGAATATCTCGCATCTCAGCAAAAATTGGCGGAGAATCTTCGTGACAATGCTCTATCAACTGTAACCAAAGAACTAGCAGCATTAAAACAACACTACGAAATGCTTCAAACTTATATAGAAAGGGAACACAGCAAATACCAACAAGAAGATCAAAATATCGTGGGCATGGTGTCGGATTATATGGTGGAGATTATGGGTAAACTGGCACAAGAACGATCTGGTAGACTGAATACTATTACTGGTGATATTCGTGGACAACTTAACCAAAGTGGCAATCATATCCTTTTTCTATCTCTAGACCTATCATCATTATACTGCTAATTATCCCTAACCCCTACTTTTTTTGTCTTTTACAGCTCCAATTGTTTGAACATCAATTCAAAATGGCTCTATCCTCTAGTCTAAACAGCAACAACCAACGAATGCAACAGGTCAATGAATTTGTAGAACATACACAACAGCAATCAAGCAAAATAAAAAAGGTAATGCGGTGGGGAACATGAAAGTAGCAAATGTCATATATATGTCACTTACCATTCGTTAATTTAGATTCAAGAAAGTGTAGCCAGCCTTCAAGATTTATCAACCAAAGAACAACGACACATTCAGGAATCAGTAGAACAAAACCAATCGATTGTAGATGACTCTTGTTTGGCCTTGGAAACGCAACTCGCCAACAGTACACACGGATTAGAAAATGTGATATCGTCAGCACTGGCAGCAACAACGCCAACAATAACATCAAATTCACAATCAGCAACAATGGACGAACAACATGCGGCTACCCAGGACTCTCCTATACTTGACATCAAAATTGAATCAAATAACACACCATCTCTGCTCCAATCCTCATCAATGTCTTCACCAGTGGCCCCAACAACATTGGAAAACCCAAAGTCGGTCAAGCAAGCCCTAGAAATTCGAAAGCCAGCTTTAAATGACATTAGTAATCGACAAGGTAAGCAAAAACATATTTGATCTCATGTTATATAGACTAATACCATTCTCATATGCCTTTCTTTTATAGTCAAACGGAAACTGACCCTCGACAAGAACAGCCAAGAAAAGAAGACACTCCTACCTCAACCTCCAAACAAGAAACGCAATACTTTACAATCTCGATTACTTTAATTATCATAATCAATAAATAAAATTTACCCTTTTTTACTTTAATCTCTCTTGTCTTGTTTCTTCTTCTTTAGTAAACAAACAAATAATGAATGTGTGATGATTAGTGCCAAGGTTATATAGATTAATACATCCTCATTATCAATGCAAAAAAGATCTCCGATAGGTGATTCGCATGATTAACACACTTAGAAGCGTTGATCATCATCATCAATGCAAAATGTGTTCAATATCATTTCTCTTAAACTATTAAACGAAGTATACTAAATGAAATACTACTATGATCAGTGTATTCTCCTCAATTCATCCATTCTGTTTTTTGCAAGTGCTCATCATCAAAAGTCTGGCCAACAAAAGGGAAACGCGGGGTTTAAAAACTTGCTTCATGATCTACATCAGGTACACTGAGTCAAGGAAAATACTTCAAGTAATAGAGACGGGCACTATCGTCTTTCAGTCTTTGCTTTTGCTCTTTACTGACTGTTGGAACTATTCAGGTCTTTATGATAAGCTGTAGTATAACATACATCATTACTAATTTGTACTAATCACATTTTTTTTTTCTCTTCCTTCCTCCCTCTATCTCGTCGCAATGGTAAGTCAAATGAAAAAGATACTATATCTAGTTGTTCAATATGTGGTAACTTTACTTCATTCGACCGCATACTGTTATAAGATTCATATCCCGACACTTTATTTTTGAACAAATTGTACCACCTACAGGTTTTTGATTAATTTGCTTCTCTTTCGCTCTTTTATTTTTTAAAACTACATTTGTCCCCTGCCCTCCCCATTCCTTTTTACTTCAACTTTTTATCCTTTCCTTTATAAACATACAAAACATAGACTTAGATAACAGTGGCTATCATAGATTGTGATGGATATGTTTGTACGTGGAAAATCGAAACCCAAGCGGCGTCTTGAACCTTCGGCACCAATCATCTCTACTCCTATACCTCAACGATCGTCCAATCATGGTCCTCATTCTCCTACCAATCAAGCCCCCAGTAGTCCTCCTTATACAAACACACACAGTGGATACAACTCTATCGCTTCTTCAAGTACCGACGATTACTTCTCAGGTATGCAACCAATGAAATCTAATATCTCTTTGTCTTTTAACCCTATCCCTTCTTCTTCTTAGGTCGTGGTGAAAACTCTTCTATACGAAGCTCTCAATCCTCAGCGACATATTCTTTACCAAGTAACGACTCTGACATTGTGGCCACTCATCCGGAAAAACTAAGTGACGCCGAAATTGAAGAACTCTTTGAAAAAATGTTGGTAAGTCGGACTGAAAAATAAAAATAAAAAGGAGAAACAGAGGATGATGTTTCCAGGGGTAGGGGCAAAAAAAAAGTGACAAAGTAATTACTCATATTGTTTGTATTCTAATTATAGACACGAAGAGGCATTCATGATCCTGCTGCAAGAAACGTCATGATTGGCTTCACTATGGACAAGAAACGGTTAATGGTTAGTCAAGATATACAGGCGGAAGTAGGTAATGCATCCAACGTTCCCTCTGCATCGACTTCTTCAAGACGAACTACTGACAAGAACAAGGAGGTGGAAAACAGTCCGGAATACTTTGTGAAGAAGATGTCGGAAAAGGTGATCAGTGGGAAAATGATCGCTCACTTGGCTGTTGGACTGCGTACTATGCCTCTCAGGTAAAGGATAATAGAATGATATGGATTGGAATACATGGAATATTGACTTTATGCTTTGCTTTAACTTTATGTATAGTTGGGTCCGACAGTTTATTGAAATGCGGGGTTTACAGCTTGTCACTGAATCACTTACTAATCTAAACAGCATCAAACAAAAGTAAGTTGTTGCTGGCAAATGAAACAAAATGGGAAGGGTATCCAATACTAAAACTACTTGTATTGTTAATAGACGCGATCTTGAAATCCAAATTGAAGGAGATCTACTCAAATGTTTCAAGGCATTGCTGAACAATAGGGTAAGCGAACAAAAAAAAAAAAAAAAAAAAAAAAAAAGGAGATACTCTGTGTGGAAACCTTGGGAACTTTTGATCTAACCATATTGTATTATGAATACAGGTCGGTGCAAAAGAAGCCCTCAGACATCCTCCTTGTGTTCAACAAATCGTCAACTGTATTGTATCACCATCTATAGCTACTCGACGACTGGTATGTGAAGTGTTGGTCTTCCTTTGTTACTTCCAAGTCCCGACTGGTCAAGAAATGGTACTCAAGGCTTTGGATCATATGCGGGATACAACCAGGGGACTGGGGCGATTTGACTTGTGGTTAAGGGAACTGGATATTTCCTTGGGTGGACGTGGGCGCATGGGAAGTATGGTTGGAGCAAGCGAAGACTTTAAACGATTGGGATCCCATGGAAATACGGCGGACAGTCAACTGGCTGAATATGCGGTAAGTTTATATTAAAAGAAAAAAAAATAACCAAAGATGATTGGATGAAAGATGTTAAACATTTAATATTTTTCTTCTAGTTATATAACATGATCCTTGTCAATGCCATTATCAACGTGGTAGATGACACCGAGGTTCGTATTCATTTGCGAAATCAATTACATGCCTCTGGATTGGAACGGGTGATGGAAAGAATGGCGGAACTCGACAGCGACCATGTGGATCGACAAATTCAAGAATACAAGTCATGGTCCGAAAACGATCACGATGAAATGATGGAAATCTACCATGAAAAGGTCCTTCGAAACATGAATGATCCCCGCGATGTCTTTGAATGTGTCCTATCAAGCGTAGAAGGCTCTCGTGGTTACGACTTCTTTCTCAGCTGCCTCCAACATATGCTACTAATACAAGAAGAACATGGTCTCAAATCTCGGTACTTTCAAATCATCGACAATTTGATCACTCAGGTGGTGTTGGATCACAAAGGTTTGGTGGAGGACTTCTCAGACTCTTATGGCACATCAGTACGACATTTGGTGGACAAGTTTGCAGATCAAGACCAGCTACAAGCAACCCTGGAGGAAATCAAGTCTTTAAAAGATATGTATGATGATGTCGTACGAGAACGGGATGACTTGAAAGCGCAACTCTCCGAAAATGGTGGCAGTGGTAAGAGTTTAGCAAAGAAAAGAAAAAAAGGATAACCAAATGCTAATACATACTTCTTTTTCTTTCAACTGAATAGATGCTATTCAAGTGAATCAACTCAAGGAAAAAACTGCTTCTTTGGAGGATCTACTTCGAATGTCAAGGCATACCATCTCAACACTACAAGGGAAACTTCGGGACCTACAAGAAAACTATGAAAAGAACTTGGAAAAGGCACAATCACAATTGGATATCTTCTACAAGGCGGTTGATGACTTGGACAAAAACGATGGCAAGGATGAAATTATACTCCACCGCAAGGATTTGGCGAAGGCTGTGGGTCGAATACGGGCCCAAGAAAGTTTGGAAGGACGTCAAAAACGTGGTAGTATGGACAGCAACAAAAATAACGAACCCGATACCAACAGTCATAAATCGATGGCAATTGGACTATCCGAAGAATTCAAGAGTCAGCTGGCTATGCAATTTGGGTCAAGTAGTAGTTTGAATGGCTTTGTATTTCCTGGTACTCTTCCTTTGATGGGATCTGCTCAACGTCGTCCAAAACCTTTACGCCGTCAAGTCCACATTGAAGGTCTTGACAGATCCGACTCACTGAAATCAATCGACTCGATGTCCTCATCATCACTCAACTTGTCCAATTTGTCTTCAGAGGATGGACTAGATTCTAATGGTGCACCATTCTCTCCAGTCCAAACAACATCAACTTCAACACCATTTGGGAACGGCAGTTCGGGTATCAATACGACAAGATCACCAACATCACCTTTGACAGAAAGTACAAATACTCAAGATGAATCAAACAAATCAACATCAGAAACATTGAATGTATTATTGGATCATGAAAACGTGCCTTCATCTACATCAACTAAAGCTATATCATCGACTCAACCAACAACTGGAGCTTCATCAACGGGTATTCCACCACCGCCACCTCCACCTCCACCTCCACCTCCACCAATGCCGGGAATGTCATCAACTGGTGCTCCTCCGCTGCCACCACCACCTCCTCCACCACCACCACCACCTCCATTACCATCAATGTCGGGATCTTTGAATGGAGCATCATCATTTACTGCTGCCATCAAACAACAAGCCAAGAACAACGAAGTACGGAAATCATATAAACCGGCACCTGGAAGGGTATCTTCTTCAACCACTGATATCAACAACGATAATGCGGCTCTTTCAGCTCCTCCTCCTCCTCCTCCTCCTCCTCCTCCAGGGGGACCAGCAATACCAGCTCCGCCACTCAACATGGTCACCAGGAAAACTGTAAAACACCTTCCTAATGTCAAAACCCGGGCTCTCCAATGGCAAAAAATCAACATACAGCAAATCAAATCTACTATATGGGAATCAAGTGATGATATTGAATCTGGATGGGAATCAAGGTTGGATGCTGAAGGTCTCTTTGATATGATGGAAGAACTCTTTGCGCAAAAGGTGATAGCAACTCCCAAGAAGCTGATCCAGGAAAAGAAACAAGAAATCAACATCATCGACTCTCGAAAAGCTTACAACATAAGTAAGTATTTAAAAAAGTAGATGTTATGGAATGGAATGACTAACTAATCTTACTTGTTATGTATCATAGACATTGCAATCTTGGCCAAATGCAAGCATATACCATTCAATGAAATCAAGCAAAAAATTCTGGCTGTGGATGAAAAGTTTTGTACCGAAATTCTACTTCGCAACCTCCAGTTCAATGCGCCGACTCCTGAAGAAATGGGTAAACTATCTGTCTTCCTCAAAACTGCTTCTGAAGAGGATCTCCAAAATCTTTCAAAGCCTGACGCTTTTTGTGCCGAAGTAAGTATAAATACACTTGATTGTAAATCAGGGGACTCATACTAACTCTCTTTTATACTTCTTTTTAGATCATGTCTATTGATCGATTTAAAGAACGCATTGACTGTATCTTATTCAAGGTGACTTTTACTGAAAAGATCACTCAACTTGGGCGCGTAAGTAACAATACGGTAAATAAGATTAACATCATAAACTAACCATCATTGTCTTTTACAATAACTAGAATATGTCTAATGTAATGGAAGCATCCACATCGTTGAAGGAATCTCAAGCATTTAGAGACTTCTTGAACGTAAGTAAAGAAAAAAAAAAGCAGGGGGAATATACTTGTGTGTCTAATATCATATGTGTATATTAGATCATTTTGTTGGTTGGTAACTTTTTGAACGGGACCAATTTCCAAGGTGGCGCCTTTGGTATACGAATTGCCAGTATCAACAAACTAGTGGACACCAAAGCCTCGAACAATGAATCAACCCTACTCCACTTTTTGATCAGCACGATGGAAAGCAAGTTTGACAACACAAGTAGCCAACTCCTGGAGGATTTGAAACTTTGTGGTGAAGCTTGTCGTGGTAAGTAGAAAAAAAAAGGGGGGGTGGGGGGAGGATGATGGCAGACTTATTAATCACTTTTGTATCATTATAGTCACCATACAAGACTTGATAAAGGATTATAACGAACTGCGGGTGGGACTTCAACAGATCATATACGAATTGGATCGACATTATGGTGCTGATTATGTGGCTCCTGAAGGTGATAACTTTGAACGTGTCATGTCCAGCTTCCGGGATACTTCTGTTGAAAAATTCGATCAGCTGGAAGTCCGATATACCTCAATGGATGTGGCCTACAAGGATGTGGTCAGCTACTTTGGCGAAAACCCTGGCGATATGAAACCTGATGAATTCTTCAGTATCTTCAAGACATTTACATCAAGCTGGGAAGTAAGTGACCAATAGCCCCATCAACTGTAATGGCTGTATTAACTCTTCTTTATTACTAACCTATAGAGAGCCAAGAGCGATCTCGATACTATCCGGAAGAAACAGGAACAAGTGGAAAAGGCAAGACGGTACGAAGAACAACGCAAAGAACGACTCAAACAGACTAGATCGGGCGCACAGAGCATTGAAGCAATAACTGAAGGTCAAGACGACAAACACATTATGGACAATTTACTGGAGCGACTACGATCTGGTGAAATGGCGACAGCTACAAAACAACGCAGCAGGCGCAATACTCTTCGCGAACGACGAAAAACCAAAAGCGAATCTGTTATGATCCTGGCCGAAGACTTGTTGAAACACATGCAGAATGAAATCGACACACAACCCACGGTCCCTCAACAAAGACCTCGAAGTGGATCGAAACGTCTAGCAAGCTCTCAAAGGATGGAACGACTGGCAAGCTTGAAAGAAGAAATGGTACCAGCACTGGATTAGTATAGAAATCTACACATACCCCCCCCCTTTTTTTTTATCCCTTTCTATTATCACACACACACTCTATATCATCATCATCATTTACATTAACATTAACATTATCATCATTACCATTTATCCTTCATCATACTCCTATATGTATTATCTTCATGTACTTTTAGCCCCTTCCATTACCCTTCCATGTAAAAAGAATCTGACCAATAGTATTCGCCAATAAAACTTTTAAATCCCGTCCATTTTTTGGTCATCAACCTACTTTTTTCGTCTTTGTCTCTCTCTCTTTTTTATTTATTTATGTAGTTGAACTGACTAAAGCAGAAGGATTAAAAGGACAACAACAAGGTAATGACAGCAATATTCTAACTTGTACCATGTTTATAAATGTTTACGAACCAAACTTATTTTGTACATTATAGATCCTTCATTTTGACAAGTGATAACAATGGATATGTGTATACAACGGTCATTAGCGACAACGCTCTTCTTTCCGACAACACGATTCGGGTATACAACAGCGAAGACAGTATATGAAATCGTATCACACTACTCAACATTTAACAATTAGTGCAACTTGGCACTTCTTTGTATGGATCCATCAATATCCGAATCGGAAATAGACGCCTTTTGGATCTGTATGTCAGCAAATAATTGACCTGTAACTATTTATCACCTTTTTTGGGCTACTGGCGATCGACAACTTACTGTGTATACAACCAAATCAACCAGTACAGCAAATTGGTACATCCATATTCTGACATCGACCAAAGGCTTCCTGTACTGTTTTAACTATGAAGTTGAAACCTCTATTCAAGACCAAGATGTTGAAGGCGATACCGAAACAGGGTAAAATATAGTGGGGATACAATAACATAGAATTACTCATCGCGTCTTTCTCTCTCTCTCTCTCTCTCTTTTTTTTTTTTTCATGATTGTATTGCTTTTCTTCCTTCTGGCGATGCCATATCTATTTGGATTTGCAAACAGGGTTTAACGAAGACAATCCAAAAAGATTGTATTCAATTGGTGCTGGTGATAAAAGCCTAGTCCATATTAGATTCAAGGTTTATAGAAAATGGACAAACCCTACCGTTTTTCTTCCGAAGTCTCATTTGGGTAAAATTAAAAATTAAAAAAAAAAAAAAAAAAAAAGGATAGAAAAAGAAGAATCGATCATGAAACTCATACATTTTATTATCTTAAACAACGATCTAGATTCGACATTGCAACATTTGAATATCATGCACAATGAAGTTACCATAAAAGCGATATATCAACACCTCTTCACATCAACACAGCACATGACAATAGATTGGGAATAACAACAACATCTGATCACAAGAACCAAACAAAGATCACATACAGTATAGCTTTGGTGGTGGGTTATGAAACAAACGGACTTTTAATAGACTATACGATTCGGCGCATAATGCAAAAGTCGACATTAATCGGTGTAGACTCGATCAATTAACCATGAATGTGGATTACAATGAAATAGAAAACACCGGAAACTACATTACACGATATTGGTACAATGAAATCAGAATTACATCTCCACCTGGCTCTATATAATGTAACAGAAGAACTATTCGGATGTTATCATATGACATTCATCTTGGCTAGGAATACTCATCGATTGTTAATGGTGTGATCAAGGCAACACTCAAGATGATGGTATCACTTTTATATTCCTATGGAACACTCGACATGGTTCAAGGCACACTCTGTTCAGGATTACACAAACTCTGATGAAGCTCAGTACTCTACTGGATATACTCTTAATGTTGTTACTCAAGAAACTGCTCACGATCACGATGCTACAATATCCTCATGGCCTGGTCTGGTCCTCCAACCTTTATCTTTTGCACCAATACACACTAACTATCCCAACATCTTGACGGTATTCATCAGGGCCGGTTCTCCATCATATGATATGGATGCTATCAAAGTAATCACCATAGATTTATTATCAACACCTTCACCTGATCAGGAACTTCCGGAAGCCTATAACCAACAATCACCAAGGGTACCCGGCACATCTTTCACACCAGCCCCCCCCCCACCAATCCGACGCCACATATGAATTAATCCACTTTACAAAGATCAACCATGTTTAACATTAGTATAGTTAACTAGCTTTATTAGTATATGATTAATAGTAGTTTATTTGATGAATAAAATGAATGATGGTTGTTTATTTGATTACAATGGCGAACATATAAATCATATAGGTGGGAATACAAAGCATAATGGAATATAATAGAATGATATAAATATGATAGGAATGAATAAAGAGGGTGATGGAGGGTATAAATTAATTAGAATGAAGTATTAGGATCATCATTTCACTACAGCATTTGGAGCTGAGAGTCATCATCTTGTGATTCTATGGGTTCAAGACTGGGAAAGGAAACATAATCCTGTTCAAAAGACCATGTCTGTTTCCTATTATGCCAATCAATATTATCACAATGTTGAAAGGATTCAATTGAAGTCATAGAGGATGATCGTCGTGTACTTGGCTGACAAGGTCGTCGTTTGTTGTTAGGTTGTCGATCAATTTTCCAGTCTGATAAAAATTGAAGAAGCATGTTGAATAAAGTAAAGTAAAGTAAAGAAAGAAAGAAAGAAAGGGAAAAAAAAAAGAGGAACCTTATATAATGCTTCGGCCCCTCTCCCCCAAAAAAGAAGAGGGAACCGATCTTCATTTTTTTTTTTTTTTTTTTTTTTTTGAAGCACCATGTCGACGGAGATGAGAAAACTCGTGGCAAGTCATTCGAGAATGAATGTTCGAGGCCACCTATTGCTGTTTATGGCATTTTGCTTGATATATGGGTTAGAATCCATTCATCTAAAAATAAGTATTCGAGGTTGACAAATGAAGCATAATTTCAAATCCCGATCATGTCCGCTCAGGGAGGCAGGCACCGAAAACTTACTTTTTCTCTCTCTC
This sequence comes from Chlamydoabsidia padenii, assembly GCA_025330725.1. Classification (NCBI taxonomy): domain Eukaryota; kingdom Fungi; phylum Mucoromycota; class Mucoromycetes; order Mucorales; family Cunninghamellaceae; genus Chlamydoabsidia; species Chlamydoabsidia padenii. The sequence goes on along the minus strand of JAIWND010000005.1, from coordinate 868,061 downwards.
TCTCTTTTCCCACTCCATCAATGAACCCACGATATAAACGTTTGAAGGTGGATTAAACAAGTAAAGTACGGCTTTTGCAACTAATGATTTGTCTTGATCTAAACAAGATTCACTAATCTATAAACACTTTTCTCGACTTTGTATACAGCACTTTATTCCAACAATTACAAAGAACACAATATGATAAACTTGGCTCAAGGTAAGGTGGGAGAAGGGCAGAATAGTTGAAGCTCTTACTCACAATGACTTTTTATTCGTTTGTTAGATTCCACACAATACACCACGTAACGACTAGTTCAAGTAAAGAAGAACGTCAATAACAATCAGGCACAACTCCAACCATGACCCCAGAAGATCAAATGAACTTTGGTGAGTGATTGCATTCAGGTAAGAATCAATAAAAAAAAAATACTCCATTATGTAGGAGAAGTAATGCACAGCAAACATTACTGGTCAGATACTAATCAAGCTTTTTACACTTTTTGTTTACAGGAACGGGGATGAATCTTCTACAACATCGGCTGGGCTTCAAACAAATCGTTTACATACACAGTAGTATATAATAATAGTACATACTCCCTCATTATTAATAAAATATCCCACCAACAATTACATTTGTTTTTATTACGTTGTTTGCTTCTTTTAATAATAAAAAACTTGCGCTGTGATATAAAACGAGTGTAGTGTCCAGATTGGGAATATGTTGAAATCCCGCCGTGTCACCTCACGTATTATCGCAATGACTCTCATTCTAATGTAATAAAAACATATATACTACATCGTCAGTGGTATTCAGTTGGTTATGCGCATATTATGATTTCCATTTGACCCGTAAGAAGCTGATACCTCCATCAAACCAAACCAATTTACATATATACTATATGGCTGTGTGAATATCATAGCGTCTAAATGAATGAACCACTCTGCAATTGTTTCGTGATTTGTTGGTGGAGCAATCCCTATATTCATTGGTTTGAATTCAATGTGATCAGATTATGATAAACAATTTAAAGGGGGCTATAAAATGTTTTGCACCAATAAGCTAGGTCCCATTAATGCAGATCGGTTATTTTCGAATCCCGATATTATTATTTTTTACTTTTGCACCCTCAATCTTTTCCATATGTATCCCTTTCTAATTGGTCACTATTGTAGTTATCTAGAGAAGAAGGAAGAAAACACCCCCCCCCACGCACACACACTTCTAATAACAGGAAAATGAACACATTTTGATTTCACAAAGGAGGCGTTATGGACGGAGAAATTTGTGGCCAAGATGCATAATTGGATTTCTGTCAGTTTCAAATCCCGACATCCCTAGAGATGAGCTTCTGGTTCATCTGCTGAGCCCTCCTTTGTGAATACTGTACTTTTTATTGCCTTTCGTACTGCTAGCGACCCCCTTTCGAAAAAAAAAAAAAAGGTTTTCCCGCCAAGCAATTGTCGGGATCTACTCTTTTTTGGGGGGGCGTAGCTGCCGTCAGCTGGTTTCGAAACATCTGCACAAACTGTAATGGATTTAGAGTACACAGGGCGAAAAATGAGAGGACATTTTATAGTGTGTTTCATTTTGTCCTTTTGTCCTTTCGGCTTTACTATATTCGTATCACTATGCTCATTGTACTTCTTCAAACGCTTTGACAAATGGTTACCGGGAAAACCATTTTGGTAAACCACTAGAAGAAATTAGAAGACTTGTATATATGCGGCGATTGAAAATTCATGCGCGTCGGCATTTTAATTATGAGTACACAGTGCCACATGTTGACCTGTCATGTAACAAAAACAAAACCGATGGGATGGTAACAACATTCTCTTTTTAAATAGAAGTCATCCAGATATTTGAATGGTATCTTCAAACACCACAACATACAATAATTTTGTTCTATTCATTGATTTAGACACACACACACACACATGACAGATACATATTTTATAGAGACAACACTAGCCCCCAGTTTATTAAGATTGATATAAATGTCTATACTAAAAATAATGCTAAATGCTAATAGTTAAACCTTCTAATATACCTTGTATCTTCAGGAAAAAGTCGATAGTTATCGCTTAGTCCACCTACCTTGTTAGTTTAGTACCAACCATTGACATATTACCCGTGAAGAAGAGCCAAACGGTCCATTATTGAGAATAAACACCGTGCTATTAACCTATTAACAAGACGATTAGTGTTATACAAACAATGCTTACATCAGTAGTCGTAGTATACCTTTTATTGGTCCACAGTATGCATGTCTTTAGTAGCCAAACCACAAGATAAACAATATCTTTGAATAAAGCTTCAAAAAGGAATGTTGCAACATTGAATTACACAAAGGGCGATGACGGTTAACCATATTGAAATCATATTATGTTGTGTGAGCGGGGGTGGTAGGTGATTCTGAAAGTTAAAAAAGAAGATTTCGTTAGCATAAAATATAAAACCTGATAAGCTTCTTTTTTTCTTTTTTTTCTTCTTTCCACTTACCAACTATAGCCGCTCCTTTTCAACAAGTGTATCACTGTGATTTGACAGGACAAATACCCACAAGCAAGCCAAGAAGATAACAAGTAAATACAAACCATGGCAGGATCCTTGAGATCATTATGCATCGAATTTTCAACCAGGAAGAAGGTGTTTGAATGTCCGTCTTGTCCAAAGAAGTTTTCCAAACCAAGTGCTTTAAAAGTCCATACCTACAGTCATACAGGTGAAAAACCGCACAAATGGTAAGATGGTCCATTTCCACACTGTTCTTGTTTTTTTTTTGACTTTCTTACCTTCAAATAGTCAAGGATGTGATAAGCAATTTTCGGTCTTGAGTAATCTTCGCCGCCATATCAAAACGCATGTCAAAACACCACATCATCACAAGTCATATGTTGTCAGTCGTTGTTCGCCCAGTTTACAATCCGATCCAACAACAAGGCTGATGGTTACAAGACAATATCCCATACTAACTGAGAATAGCGAATCCATTTCATCGTTACCATCCTTGTCCTCGCCATATTCGTCCACGTACTCGTCGAATTCGTCGTCGTCGTCGTCGTCGTCTTTATCGCTGGGCCTATTAACAGAAAAACCATTGGTATCATCAGTAAATACATCTGCGAGTTCAATCCCCGGACTATTTTATCCAACTGCCATACTTACGGAGTCAGTCGTTGATCCTGTTGATTTAGTCGGGCATCTATTTCAGGAAAATACCATGCAAACATCGGAGTCTATCCCTACCAATGATGGTTTCAATGTTTACAGTGATGCCTTTTTTCCTGATTCCAAGTCCCATTTTATGAATTCGTATCGGCCTACACAACAAGATATATGGGTTAATACAACACTTCAGCAGTTGGGTATCTTACCCTTTATTTAAGCACACAATCATATGCATATCCATCCATCCAAGTATCGAAGCGTAACTTTGTGTAATTAAAGTTATTAGTTATTACCTGCACCAATACAACATTCGTACAAACACAAACACAAGCCCCTAGCACCCCCAACCATAACACACACACAAGTACTACTACCCCCTAAGACCATAATACACACACAAGTACTACCCCCGACCATAACACACAAACACGTATGCCCATTTATGTCTATGTTTCAATTCTATATCATACCTTATGTCCAATAATAATAAATAAATAAGCAAACGTTAGTATTCGTTATCAAGAATTACAAAAGATATACCTGTTGCCAAAGTGAGAGAAGTAAAGGCGTACTTGATGAGTAGAGGGAGTGACCAAGAAGAGCAGTTATTCAGCCCAAAGGAGAGCAAAAACACCTTTTAATTATCAAGATGCAGAAACCCATCTTTCACGATTGATCACCAGTGAGTTCTTCTTGGACAAGATAGAGAAGCCTAAAAAGAATCAAAAGGATGGAATTAGTTTATGTTGTTGCATCGTTAGTTGGATTTAGGCAACTTACATTACGGGTGATAAAAAGTAAATGGAAAAGCGATCTCCTACCATAAAAAGAAGGCAAACGTTCTTTGGAAACAAGAAAGGAAGAGAGAAAGATAAAAAGAAAAAAGAAAAAAGAAGAAAGAAAAAAAAAAAAGATTGATAAACTCGTGGCGGGATTTAAAAACGATGGGAAATGCTCGTTCCTGTGGATAATCTACCATACACGTTCAAAACAAACACACAATGATGATTAAACTTTTAATATATTTGACCTCATATTTGTTAACTACTTGTTCTTCCAAAATCTGATGGTATTTTAAATGGGGGGTGAAATCCATAAAGCGCCTTTTCATTGTCAAACAGTTAAAACCCCGCCTGCATTGTACAAAAAAAAAGTAATATGTGATCCAAATAAAATATGAATGTTTATTAAATTGAAGGTGTTAAAGTACCCGGTTCAGCCCGAATACAGTAAGAGAAGAGAATGAGGGCAAAAAGAAGGAAGGTTAAAGTATAAACAACTAGAATTACAAAGTATGGTGATGGTAAAAATAATAAATGATCAATAGCTAGTAATATGTAATATGATGGGGGGGATGTAAAAACTAGAAGAGGTATATAGATTGAGTCATAGGCAAAGTATCCACTGGGTCACAAATACAAGGATTTCCATCAGCAGAGACCGAGTAAGTTTCAGGGTCCACACGTATAACAGGCATAGCATCATTCAGCTTCATATCCTTCTTGCTGATCTTTCGACAGTTTTTAACCGCCGCCACCTTTTTCCGCAGACCATACTTTTCCACAGTACCAGTATCCACTGATAGTTGAGACACAAAGACAAAGCAGCTGGAGGACAGACTGGAAGGTTGGGCGCCATACATTGGTTTGAATACAATAGGTTGAGTTGTCGATATAGAACCATTTGCGTCGCCCATCATGCTCCATGCAATTATGCCGCTTTTCATCACCATTTCAGGTTTCGATCCAAAAAAGCCAGGATCATAGCATACCAGATCTGCCACTTTACCAACCTCGATAGATCCCACTAAATGGCCAATACCATGAGCTATTGCACTATATACGTAATAAGATCATTTAGTTACTGATTATTATTATTATTATTATTATTATTTGCATTTTAACTTACACATTTATAGAATACTTTGCAATATATCGACGTATCCTGTAGTTATCATCTTCATGTCCTTCATCTTCCGGTAGTTTTCCACGTTGTAGTTTCATCTTGTGTGCCGTTTTCCAGGTACGCAATACCACTTCACCTACACGACCCATAGCTTGACAATCTGAGCTGATCATACTGATAGCACCAATATCATGCAAGACATCTTCAGCAGCAATGGTTTCCGCCCGAATTCGACTTTCAGCAAAAGCAACATCTTCAGGGATTGTCTTGGATAAATGATGGCACACCATAAGCATATCTACATGTTCATCGAGGGTGTTTGAGGTAAAAGGTCGAGTTGGGTTGGTTGATGATGGTAGCACGTTGCTTTCACCACAAACACTGATAACTATTATCATTAAAAAAAGGAATAATTAGATCAAGACATTGCTTTTTCGTTTTCTTTTTCGTTGATTGACTTACTATCAGGGGCATGACCTCCACCAGCACCTTCGCTATGATAAGTGTGGATAGTCCTTCCTTTAAATGCTGCAATTGTCGATTCAACAAACCCGGCTTCATTAAGTGTGTCAGTGTGGATCGTGGTCTAAAAAACAAATCAAAACATGAGATTCATGCAGACTCCTTGTCGGGGTTTGAATTTACCTGTACGTCCAATTCATCACAGACTTGTAAGCAGTTGTCAATGGCGGCAGGAGTAGCCCCCCAATCTTCATGCACCTTTAATCCCAAGCAGCCAGATTTAATTTGTTCGACAAGTTCTTCTTTTCCTGAGCTACAACCTTTACCCGTAAATCCAAAGTTCAAGGGGAAATCATCCGTTGCTTTCATCATGTATTCCACGTGATGCCTGCCAGGGGTACACGTTGTTGCATTTGTTCCTGTGTTTGGTCCAGTTCCACCGCCGATTAATGTTGTGATACCTCCTGCCAAAGCCTGTTAGAGAGAGAGAGAGAGAGAGAGAGTATTACAAAAAGTCATCTTCCTTTTTCTTTTTTCTTTTTTGGAACTTACTTCGTAACAGATCTGAGGACAGATGTAGTGGACATGAGAATCAATAGCACCTGCAGTGAATATCTTGCCTTCGCCAGCAAAAGCTTCTGTACTTGCACCAACCACCATACCAGGAGTGACATCGTCCATCACATCAGGGTTACCAGCCTTCCCGATCCCGACAATGATTCCACGTTTGACACCAATATCGGCCTTGTAGATTCCAGTATAATCAAAGATGACAGCATTTGTAATGACCAGATCCAAGACATCATCATCACAAGCATGAGTCGCTTGACCCATTCCTTCCCGTAGCACTTTTCCACCACCAAATTTGCATTCATCGCCATAAACTGTGTAATCCTTTTCGATTCGTGCCCAAAGATCAGTGTCACCCAAACGTATCATGTCACCTGTTGTTGGTCCAAAATGATCGACATAGTATTCCCGGTCCAAAGTATAAGGAGGCGCGTTGGGTAAAAGAGGCGTGTTGGCGTCATGCATGAATCCCTTTAGGACGAGGTTTTCTATGATCCCAGGCAAGTTGATTAGATCCAGAGGACCCGACGCAAGGTTGTTTCCACCCGTGATCACCTTGTTTCCACCGATTTCCACCAGAGTTACCGTTTTGAAATCGCCCGGCTCAAAACGGACAGCGGAGCCAGCAGGAATGTCCAATCGCATACCATAAGCCAAAGCACGGTTGAAGTGTAATGAGGCGTTTGCTTCAATAAAGTGATAATGTGAGCCAACCTGTTAAAATACGACGAAAAAGGAAATGGTATAGGTTAGCTTCTTTTAGCCGATCCGTTTTGTTTTTTCTATCAATCACCTCCTCTTCTCCATCTTTTTTCCTTTTTGTCTCTTCTCGGATCTGTATCTACCAAACTCTATAGTTTCACCTCTTTTGGTATTCGGATCCCACCCACTAATTCAATCCCCGCTGGTCTTCTTTTTTTTTTTTTTTTTTTTTTTTTTGGTCGTTCTTACCTGAACTGCTCGGTCAGCATGATTCGTCACAGTCAATGAGATTCGTTTTCGTCCAGGATTCAATTCAATAGTACCAGGCAATGCAATAATAGCACCAGGCGCATCACGTTTTGTTCGATTGGCAGGAGGTAAAGCAAAAGAGTCTTGAGAAGGGAGTGGCAGGAAGGAGCCATAGAGAGCCAATTCCAAGTTACCATTATCAGTACAAATAGGATCATGGACCGTCACCAAGTATGTGCCATCAGGAAAAGTACCTTCCACCTGTACTTCATCCAATATATCCAAAACTTCATTCATGACATGTCGTCGCCCAAGCATTTGTTTCCCCATATCCATTAATTGTGCCACAGTGTAGACTCCATCCCGCATTAATTCCAATAGTTGTGAAGCAATAAGAGCAGTAGCTTCCGTATGGTTTAGTTTGACACCTCTTGCTAATCGTTTTTGAGCAAGTACGCCCACTATATATAATAAAATGGAGGTGAGTAGAACAATACAGAAAAAGCCAAAATGGTTTCTTTTTTTTTTTTTTTGTGTGTGTGTACAAGATCATTGTTTTTTGTTTTATTTACCTTGGTGGAGTAGTAACTTGTCAAGCTCACGTGGGACAAGACGCATGATTCTTGTCAATAGAGATGTATGCTGAGGGGATAAAAATTAAAAAAAAAAAAAAAAAAAAAAAAAAAAAAAAAAAAAAGAGCGAAAAGAAAGAGAAGGAAATACAATCGAAGGTAAATCTATGTGTGATATAGAATATTTTGAAAGTCAGTTCTTATCAGCGGGATTTAAATATCTAGGCGTCAAATCATTTACTACACTAGAGCCCTTCCGAGGTCGTCTGTCATATGTACTACTTGCATCGTCTGTGCTGAATGTATTATACCCTCTCTTTTACTTCTTTTATTGGAAAATGATATATTAAAATAAATTCTGTTCGCGGCAAAAGACATTAGCTTCAACTGGCTGGGAAAAAAAAAAGTCTTTCAACCAAAAAAGCAAGTCTTCATATTGTGTTGGAAACATCTTTACGCTAATGAACCAATGAAATCCTATTGTTCGGAATGTATTCCCTTTCATTTTCTTGCGGGGTTATCCTTTTTTCCCTAAAGTGTCATAAAGATAAGGGAAAATTATACCGCGGCATCAAACGGTTCCTCGTTATTTTTTTCAAATCCCGATTTGGAGGGAGTCGCTTATCATCCGCCCCTCCGACTTTTTCTTTCCCTTGCTTCTTTTCCTTTTATTCCATTCACCCAATCATGTCTGACTGCTCCTGTTGCCGGTTCGAAAATAAAATCATCAGTCAGCCGTCTGCTGCTCCTCCTACTCATGACCACCACAGTCATAGCCATTCTCACGACCATACCCACGGACATGGCCATACCCACGAAGACCTCGATCATCCTGGCCACTATGAAGAACGTCCTAAAGCAGAATACTTGAACCGCGATTGGTCCGAACGTGCTTTTACTGTGGGAATCGGTGGGTAAGTTGAAGAAGACAAGAAGAAGAAAAAAGCCGGATGACACTGCTAACTTTTTTTTTTTTTTTTCAATAGACCTGTAGGTTCTGGTAAAACAGCACTCATGTTGGCGTTGTGTCAACGACTCCGGGACAAGTACTCTATTGCGGCTGTGACCAACGATATCTTTACCAAAGAAGATACTGAATTCTTGGTGCGAAACAAGGCTTTACCTGAAGACCGAATTGCTGCCATTGAAACTGGTGGTTGTCCCCATGCTGTAAGTGACACGCGATTTCATCCCCCCCCCCTATTCCCAACACTGTACTAATTGTTTTCTTCTTTTATTACTTTTTATAGGCCATTCGGTAAGGCTCACAAGAACTATGATATAAAATATTGTTGTTGTCACTGACTAGGGGGCTCTCTCTTTATTTGGGGGATGTATACCAATAGGGAAGATGTGTCTGCCAATATGAATGCTCTCGAAATCCTACACGCCAAGTTTGATACCCAGCTTCTTTTGATTGAATCGGGTGGTGATAATCTTGCTGCTAATTATAGGTAAAAGTGATATTAAAGTTGAAGTTTTAGTACTAACGTTAATCTTTTAATTTTACTTACTACTAGCCGGGAACTGGGTAAGATACCATTAAACATGCTTACTACTTATGATCTAACCCTTTTTATTTTTATGTAGCTGATTATATCATCTATGTGATTGATGTTGCTGGTGGAGACAAAGTACCTCGTAAAGGAGGTAAGTATCCAACAAAAAAAAGGGGGGAGGCGATTGTATCTGTTATTCATCAATGCATCTTCTGTATAGGACCTGGTATTACTCAAAGTGACTTGCTGGTGATCAACAAAACTGACTTGGCCGAAATCGTGGGTGCTGATCTGGATGTCATGGCTCGGGACGCCAAAAAGATGCGGTAAGAGAACTAGAGGAAAAAAGAAGAAGAAGAAGAAAAGAATAAGCAATTAATCAGTTTTTTTTAAATCTTCATGATCAAACAGGGGAAATGGACCTACAGTATTTGGTCAAGTCAAAAACGGTGTCGGTATGGATGAAATTATTGGACTCATCTTGGGTGAATGGAGGGCTAGTGGTGCTGCAAACGAATGATGGCTCCCATAGTATAACATTAGTAGTATATATATATATATATATATATATATATTGTTTGATACGATAATAAAGATCGTCTATTTGTATCTACTATAATTGTATTGCCGGTAAATAGTTGTGGTTTTACGTCTTTGTAAAGTGGATTGCTGCTAAATTAGGATTTATTACAATCCCTGATCAATTCAGGTACGTATATTAACTAATAGGAGCAGGGTATCTCTATGAAAAGGTTTTCAATGGAAGACAGGAAAGAATCTATCCCATCAAAAAATCTTCTCATATCTTTTGAAAACAAGCAGGAGCTTCATCAAGATGAGCATGTCAAAATGCTGAAAATGATAGTAAAGCATCATCTACTCAACAATTGGGTTATCGGTGTGTGCACTTGGTATTACATTCAGGGCATGAAATGGGCAGGGTCTGTCGGAATTTGAATATCGGATCTTAAGTATCGGGCGTTGTTTTGTTTTTTCCTCACCCTTCTTTCTCTTCCTTTGCTATCACAAATGGACATCATCGCTAAGGACTCTAAACTTCTCGCTGCCACTTCAGCCTTTGCTTTGGTTGGTCTCTTTTATGGTACTTATAAAATTGCGTCTTTTGTCAAAATGTTACTCGATGTGTACGTTTTGAAAGGAATCTCTGTATGGAAGAAAAGAATAGCCGTGGGTGAAACTTATCTTAAACTGACTAACGGTCTTTACTTTTTTATTAATAGCTTAAACAGTTTGGTACTGATCAGGGTGCTTGGGCTGGTATGTTTTATAAAGAAAAGAAATATGATAAAGGGGTATCTTTTACTAATGTTGTCAACTTTTTACACCTGTACTCAATACATAGTTGTTACTGGTGCTACTGATGGTATTGGAAAGGAATTCGCCAAGCAACTCGCCAAAAACAAGTTCAACATCCTTCTCGTATCTCGTACTGCTTCTAAACTCGAAGCTGCCGCCAGTGAAATTGGTAAGTACTTTTACTATAATAATAAAATAAAAAAAAGGAGAAGGAAGGTAGGATTGGACACTTACTTTACTCTCCTTACAGTAAATGAATACAATGTAAAAACCAAGATCTTTGCCATGGACTTTACTAAAGGTGATGCTCAGGACTTTGCTCAACTTGGTCAAATATTATCAAGTTTGGATGTGGGTGTACTTGTCAACAACGTGGGTACCAATCACGATATCCCCACACCTTTTGCTGAAGAAGACGATAAAGTGATCAACGACATTATCGAAGTAAACGTGAAAGGTGCCATGAAGATGACCAAGCTTGTATTACCTCAAATGCGCGAAAAGCGTCGTGGATTGATCTTGAACTTGGGCTCCTTTGCTGGTTTGGTGGCTACTCCTTACTTGTCTGTATACTCTGCTGGTAAGGCATTTTTGTCCACATGGTCTCAAGCCCTCGGTACTGAACTCAAGTCAGATGGAATCGTGGTGGAACATGTAAACACTTACTTTGTGGTCTCTGCCATGAGTAAGATCCGCAAGCCTAATCTTTTGATCCCTCTGGCGAAACCTTACGTTGCCTCTGTCTTGTCCAAGATCGGCTTGTCTTGTGGTGCCAATGTGCCTTTTACCTCTACTCCTTATCACACTCATGGTCTCGTCAACTGGATTATCAACAATGTCTTTAGTAACACTTTCTGGGTCAATTATAATGATAGTAAGTAACGATAATATTCACCTGGATTGTTGATCATGTTAATCTCACTCACTCTTCCTTTTTTTTGTATAGGTATCCAAAAGGACATCCGCAAGAGGGCTTTACGTAAACGTGAACGTGAAGCTGCTGCTGCTCACAAGAACAACTAATCCCCTTCATTTTATTATAATCATCACTGTTAACTTTTAGTGTTAGCCATAATTCACTCACTCTTGTTATATCATCCCATCCAATAAACTACCAACAGGTCTTATGTCGGCCTTTAAATATATGAACTTGTCTCGTTTTTTTTTTTCTTTCTTTCTTCTTCTTCTTCTACTTTTTACACTCGACAACATTATTACCTTACATTAATACATTTATACACTTTGGATACTCATGCCAAGGGATACTAGACCAATTGCTTTACAAAGACTCATGCCTTTTACCAATAGGTCCGGTAGTAGAAAAATACGAACGTCTGATTCTATACACAGCGATGAAGATCCGCTCATAGATGAAGAACTAGGTGTAAGTTGATTACCATTGATGCTAATAACCCCAACTGCTTGAACTCATTTGCTTCCTTGTATATTCATAGGATTCCTCTCTCCGACAACGACAACAAACTAGAGGGGGCGGAAAAACACAAAGACAACCATTCTCTTGGCTATCCTTAAGGCCGAAACGAACCTACAAGCCAAGAACACTCCCCCTACATGCTGATGGTAAAAAAGCAAACGATGCACAGTACCCTACATTACAAAAAGTATTTAACTAATCTATCTCTTCTTCTTCACCATAGATAAATTCAAAAAGAAGTTTGCACCCAATACTGCCGTCAACCAAAAATACAACATTATAACGTTTATTCCAATTGTCCTCTTTGAACAGGTAATAAGCATAAAAAGTAATATAATAAACATAACAAAGTCCCTAATCCTCTAATTTATGTTTAATAGTTTGTTGTCTTCTTTAACCTTTACTTCCTGCTGGTGGCTCTATCTCAATTTGTTCCGGCACTGAAAATTGGTAAGTCTCATCAAACTCAAATAACACTCGGGGGAGATGGGGGGTACTTATTAATTTGACAATCATTATGATTTATAGGCTATATATTCACCTATTTTGGACCCTTGTGCTTTGTGCTATTGGTGACGATCAGCAAAGAAGCCTTAGACGACTATCAGCGATACAAACGGGACAAGGAAGCCAACTCTCAACTATATCAATGCATGACATCGACAGGATTACAAAGCATACCAAGCTCAAAAATTCGTGTTGGGGATCTGGTTTCACTTGAAAAGGATCAACGGGTAATATATATAAACAAGTGGTTATCATGTATTGTCAACAAATGAATCTAACATTCCTTTTTTTTTTTTTTTTTTTTTAGATACCGGCTGACATGATTCTTCTTCGAACAACAGAAGAAAGTGGTTCTTGCTTTATTCGCACGGATCAATTGGATGGTGAAACAGACTGGAAACTAAGACTGGCGGTACCGTCCTTACAACGACTAGCAACAAACGATGAACTACACACTGTACGTGGTTCTATATATGGTAAGAATCATGCAAAAGAAGACGGATAGGGGTGACATCTAACTCAATATCTTTTGTATTATATAGCGGATAAACCAGACAAGGACATTCACAACTTTGTAGGCACGTATACACATATCAAGGAAGACAATGGCATGGAACAGGTGGAATCTTTGGGTGTAGAGAATACAATGTGGATGAACACGGTGCTGGCTTCAGGAGCGGCGGTCGGATTTGTCATTTACACTGGGAAGGATACTCGTGCGGTGATGAACACAAATCATCCAGAAACCAAAATTGGCTTGCTAGATATCGAAATCAATCGGTTGGCAAAGGTAAGCCTCTCTCTCTCTCTCTCTCAAGATAAAAATAATATTCTCTTAATCTAATCAACTTTTTTTTTTTTTTCAATAGATTCTCTTTTTGGTCACACTCGGTATATCAATTATAATGGTCGGGCTCAATGGATTTCAAGGTCTGTGGTATATATATGTATTCCGATTCTTGATCCTCTTCTCTTCGATCATTCCTATCAGCTTACGGGTCAACTTGGATATGGGTAAAACGGTGTATGGACGACAAATTGAAAAAGATGATGAAATTCAAGGTACCATTGTACGGACAAGCACATTACCAGAAGAACTCGGACGTATTGAATACTTGTTATCAGACAAAACTGGCACTTTGACTCAAAATGGTAATATTGAAATGATCATGCATAAATTGATAAATAGAATGACTAACTTGATCTTTTACTGGTTAATCGATCTACCTAGACATGGAATTAAAGAAATTACATATGGGTACTATGTCTTATAGCTCGGATACAATGGATGAAATTCAAACTCATTTGGCTAGCTCGTTCGAGCAAGAATCAGGTAAATTACTACAACAAGTAGCTATATTGTTGACTAACACGAAATTATTTGTGTAGGGATGGTGGGTATATCTGGAAAAGGTCGCCGAAACATTGCCTCCCGCGTCCGCGACATTGTCCAGGCCTTGGCATTGTGTCACAATGTAAGTAAAAATGAAAAAGAAAAGAAAAGAAAACGATAAAATAACTTGATATTTGTCTGTCTGTTTGACTATTCAATACTAGGTAACTCCTGTAGTCAATCTGGACAATTACATAACATATCAAGCTTCAAGTCCTGATGAAGTGGCTATTGTGAAATGGACCGAACACATGGGGCTGGCACTCGTGGCACGGGATGTCAACAAAATAGAACTTCGCGTGGCGGCTACTGGGGAAACAATCATCTTTGATATTCTCAACATCTTCCCATTCACTAGTGAAACCAAACGGATGGGGATCATCATTCGGGATCGACAAACTCGGGAAATCATATTTTACGAAAAGGGTGCTGATGCGGTAATGGCTCAAATTGTCCAATACAATGACTGGCTGGATGAAGAATGTGGCAATATGGCAAGAGATGGTCTACGAACTCTGGTGGTGGCTAAAAAGAAGTTATCCGAAGAAGCTTACGAAGAATTCAAGTCAAGATACCATGAAGCTGAAGTGTCTTTGCACGACCGTAATGCCCTGAAACAAGCTGTGATGGAAGGAACCTTGGAAACGGATTTGGAACTCTTGGGTCTGACTGGTGTGGAAGACAAGCTACAAGATGGTGTCAAGAATACTCTGGAACAAATGCGAAATGCGGGGTTGAAGATTTGGATGCTTACGGGAGACAAGATTGAAACGGCGACTTGCATTGCTGTCTCTTCTAAATTGGTAGCCAGGAATCAGAATATTCATCAAGTATCAAAATGTAAGTGGCTGAAGAATGGGAAACTAGTTGGTTTTTAACTCATAATCCTTTCTTTGCGCTTTATAGTAAAATCTTATATGGAAGCCATGGATGAAATCGATGCTTTACAATCCAAGACTGATAGCTGCCTTGTGATTGATGGGGAATCGTTGCAGGTAAAACAAGAAATCCAATTGAAAAGAAAAACTAATCATTCAACATTATACTTTTTGCTTAGCTTTGCCTTGAAAGTTGTCAAGAGGAATTCATAGAATTGGCTACCCGGCTGCCTGTTGTCGTATGTTGTCGATGTTCACCAACACAAAAGGTATGTGTATAAACACTCTCTGGTCCTACAGTTGTACCCGACTAACAAACTTTTTTTTTTTTTTTTCATCTTCTCCTATAGGCCGATATAACCAAGTTGATCAAATCTTACACTGGAAAACGAGTCTTATGCATTGGTGACGGTGGTAATGATGTTAGTATGATTCAAGCAGCACACGTTGGTAAGCTACAATCACATGTAACATGTATGGATCGACTACTCACCAACTCTTTCAACTCTTATAGGTGTTGGTATTGTGGGAAAAGAAGGAAAACAAGCTTCGTTGGCGGCTGACTTCTCGATCACTCAATTCAGTCATTTGACGAAGCTACTCTGTAAATGAAAAGAGAAGAAAAAATGATAGAGTAGATGGACTAATATACAATGTGATTATACTATGCTTACCTTTATAGTGTGGCATGGCCGAAATAGCTACAAGCGCTCTGCAAAGTTGTCCCAATTTGTCATCCACCGGGGTCTTATTATCTCTGTCATGCAAGCTGTCTTTTCAGCAATGTTTTATTTTGCACCTATTGCGTTGTATCAAGGCATGCTTATTGTAGGGTAAGTTGGATGCATGAAAAACAATGATATGTTGTTGACTAAACATCTTTTTTTTATTTTTTTTTTATTTTGATTTTGTATTGTCCTAGGTATGCTACGCTCTACACGATGGCTCCTGTATTCTCTCTTGTTTTGGATCAAGATGTTAATGAAGACATTGCGCTTTTGTACCCTGAACTTTACAAGGATCTTACAAAAGGGCGGTCACTCTCTTACAGAACCTTCTTTACATGGCTACTGATCAGCGTTTACCAAGGTAAGAAACACATACGAAAAAAAAAAGGCAGAATACAATGTCTAAAATACTTGTATCTGGTTTTTTCTTAGGTGGTGCAATCATGGTACTATCTATCCTACTATTCGAAGATGAATTTATTCATATAGTGTCCATCTCATTTACGGCACTTATCTTGAACGAACTTTTGATGGTAGCTTTGGAAATCAACACCTGGTAAGTATTGAAGATGACAATGGAAGGGATACTGACTATGACACTTTTTTTTTCTCCCAATCAGGCACCGGATCATGATCATTGCAGAAATACTCACCATGCTTATATATATTGCATCAATGTGGCTACTCCCAACCTATTTTGGTAAGTAGACAAAGGGTAATCATGAATGAAACTTGAACTAACCTGAATTTCTTTATTATAGACATGACCTTCATTTTGACAAGTCGGTTTGTGTGGAAAGTGGCTGTCATCACAGGTGTCAGTAGCTTGCCATTATACATTGTCAAGTTTATCCGACGACGATATGCTCCTCCTAGTTATACCAAATTAATATAGTTTAGTTTATTACTCTAGATGACTAGTTTATGTATGATTTCAAATATTCAAATAAAAACCTTTTGTTTATTCGACTATCCTTGTAGTTAACACCTTGTCCCCATTGCCCCGTATGTAATGATTATCCCACATATAATAAAAGAAGACAAAGTGGATACAAATTCATACAATTTTATTTAAAATGTAACAACAATACATTCTATCCTATATATATATATATACTACCAAATACCCCAATTCATGTAAATCAGTATCACATGGACAATTTACTTGATTTTGAAGAGATCCTATCGTTTTCGGGTGAAGCGATGATGACATCTGCTATTCGTTCCAAATCAGTGTCCTCTTGTTGAGCCGCATCCCTAAGTTTACTTGATGTGATTTCCGTCGTTAAAGCATCATCCATTTCGCGTGATGTCGGTGGTAGTCGTTCATTTTCAATATCGCTACGCCGGGCTTCTTCAAAGGTGGTAATGGCTTAAATAGTTTCATTATTAAAAAGAAGATGAGTATCAGTATTCCCCACCCGCCTTCGTTATGTTTATATATATATTATTTACCTCTTCGAATACCTTCAGCCCCCAATTCCAAAGTGCCTGCTGGTAATTTACCCGTATCACTCTTACTTTT
This sequence comes from Chlamydoabsidia padenii, assembly GCA_025330725.1. Lineage (NCBI taxonomy): Eukaryota > Fungi > Mucoromycota > Mucoromycetes > Mucorales > Cunninghamellaceae > Chlamydoabsidia > Chlamydoabsidia padenii. The sequence continues at coordinate 851,168 of JAIWND010000005.1, read as the reverse complement.
CAATTCCATCACCAGTTCCGAGTTTTCTCTTAATACCGAGAAGGCCCTTGACATTTTACCAATTGCCAATATTTTATTCTTAATGATCTGTCGTCGTTGATCCCTATCAGAGATGGGTGAGACCGGTCGTTGGTAAGGTGTTGTTGCTGTTGCTGTTGTTGTTGTTCCTCGAAGTTCTTCTTGAGAGCAAATGTTGAGAATGGCCAACAGCATGGATGTGATCTTTTCGCCGACAAAAGGAAGACTCCAATTAAAGACATTCATAAAATTGGGCAACCAGTAAGGATGAGGACTGGCATTGAATTGTCTGACGTTGAGGACGCTCTTGTCGTATCGCAATACTGCTGCTTTGTTGCCGTAGACATCGATATAGTTGGGTGCTGAGAAGATGGTCATGAGAGCAGGGAAGCCGGTGTCTTTGCTTTTTCGGTACATTCGGTATCCATTGGCTTGGGCTTCGTGTGCACGAATAACAGAGAGGAGATGATTCTTTTCTAAAAAGTTACATGCCGCCTGGTAACTTTTTGTTTCCAAAAAGAAGATTGTTGTTGGAGGGAGGGAAAAAAAAAAAGTCAATTTTATGAAGCGGGATATGAAATATTTGTTTGCCAGTACCTGAAAAAGTAAGAACAACCACGAACATGATTATGTTCAAACTTTGGATTGTTATCACTATCAAAGTCTTCATAAGGGTCTGCCCACATCAAATCACACATCAAACCACTGGTTGGAATTTCCCTGAAACGATTTATCTAAAAAAAGCAAACCCTTGTCAGTTCAAAAAAAAAAAAAAATCATGCATGTCGGGATTTGAATAATTTACCTTTTCGATATCATGTAAGGTTTTCAGTTCGGGGGATAAACCACCATGCACACAAAGAAACTGATTGTTCACAACGGCAGCCAAAGGCAATGCATCAAAGCATTCCATCACAGCATCATACACCCTTTCCGAATACTTTTTAGTACATTCCAATTTAAAAGTAAAATAATCAGTCAGATGGCGACATTCATGATTACCACGCATCAGGTAAAACGACCTCGGGTACCAAAGTTTGTAAGACCACAAGAGTAGAACGCACTCGATGGAAAAGTATCCCCGGTCAACATAATCACCCAAGAAGAGATAATTGGTATTGGCAGGATCACCACCTACTTCTAATAGTTTCAGCAAGTCGTAGTACTGTCCATGGACATCACCACAGATCGTCAATGGGGCAGGCATGCGTAGTAGATTAGGTTCGGTGGTTAAAATTCGATGGACAGATTTTAGTATCGTCATGGTTTGTTTTTCGGTCAGTCTGCCTTCTTGTGCGAAATGATCTTTGAGGAATGATATGTTGGGTAATCCTGGCTTGTCTTGAGACCATACTTGGTCATCCGTTGCTAATTGGAAAGCAGGTGGATCGATGTCTAGTGCAAAGAAGAAAAAAAAAAAAAAAAAAGAACCAGAGAGGGTTGGTTGTTTGTTGCTCTTTTTTTGACAGATCTATTTATAGATTTTACCTGTGCATACACGGTCTGTCGTTTTGACTATTTCACCATCATCCATTGTGTATTTTGTTAGGTCCATTTGCTTGTCCTTATCAATCATTATGCTATCTGTTATTCAATGTTGGTTTTTGTTGGGAATCAAGAGTATTAAAAAAAAAAAAAAGAAGAAGGAAAGAAAGAAATCAAGGGTTTATAATCTCCACACGGTTTGAAAACTCCGCCACGTATGTTTCATTAATATCATGTTTCATCAGGTATACTACATACCCATCACCTATTTCACCATGCAACTCAACACGGTGGAAAGAAATGTAAAGTAGTGATCACATGCATATGAACTTGCTTGGTTGTTAATTGATTTCAAGCTTTCACATGAAGCGGGTCTTGAATTTTAAATTCAAACATTCTTCCGTGCCTTTTTTTCAGCTTTCCCCCTTTCTCTTTCTTTTTTTTTTTTTTTTTTTGTTTTTGTTTTTGTTTTTAATCACCAACATTACCTTTTTATCTTTGATATCTTCTTTTACTACTATAACTACTACTACTACTACTACTACTACTACTAATATTACAACAACTATTACCACCACTTTTACGAACGACAGCGACAATGACGATGAATGAATTCTCTCCGGCTGCTATCACCTATGGTTTGGTGAGTGGCACTTTCCGAATTGTCTCTCACATCTTCTTTAGAGAAATCAAAACCAGTGGATCTCATCACGTACCCAAGAACAGTCCAGTTATATTCTTGGTTGGTCCCCATCATAGCCAATTTGTCGATGGTGTTGTCTTTTTTGGTGTTAATCCTCGGCCTTCCTATGCACTCATGGCCGCTGTATCCTATAATCGTCCGTTGATCGGTCACTTTGGCAAAATCCTGAATGCAAGCAAGTCTCATATTATATAATTAACTGGACCCATATGAAACCAAACTCACTCACTTTTTTTTTTTTTTATTCCTTAACAATAGTCCCGGTGATGCGACCTCAAGACTCGGTCAGTAAAGGCACTGGAAAGATTATCTATGATCCTGATACACAACCACTCATTATATATGGACAAGACACTCGGTTTACACAAGAATTACATACAAGGGACTTTATACTGTTTGGTCGTAATTACAAGGTGCATGTGGCAAAGGTGATCTCTGATACTGAATGTGAAATCACGCATATGGTCAAAGTGGCGGCGGATGATATCAATACTCATACTTATTCCTTCAAGATTGCTCCTCATGTGGATCAAACACCTGTTTATACCGAAGTCAATCACTATTTGAACAACAATGAATGCATCACTATATTCCCTGAAGGTGGCAGTCATGATAGATCGGAAATGTTGCCTTTAAAAGGTAATCAGAAAAAAAAGGGGGGGTTGGGGTAAGGCTTTTTGTTGTATTAACATGTCACTTTACTTTTCTTTTACCAATAGCTGGATTTGCTGTAATGGCTTTGGGCGCACTTGCCGAATATCCCGATATGGACCTCAAGATTGTACCTGTTGGTAAGAGCTTTATTAAAAATGAATGGGGCAAAAAACGATCAGCTGAATTTGATACTTTTATTTTCTTCCCTAACAACAGGATTGAATTACTTCCACCCTGATAGGTTTAGGTCTCGTGTTGTTATCTCTTTTGGTCAACCATTATCCATCGATCCAAATGATGTCGAACTCTTTAAACAAGGTGGAAAGGGGAAACGTGAAGCGGTGAATAAATTGATGGACCAAAGTGACGAAGCTTTCAAAGCAGTGACTACAAGTGCACCGGATTATGATGCATTGATGGTATGTATACAATTAAAAAAGAGCAACTCTGATTACTAACATACATTTCCTTGTTTGATTAGGTGATTCAAGCAGCCAGAAGATTATATGCACCCGCCAAGCAGGTTAAACCGACCATTCAACAAGTAGTCAAGATGAATCAACACTTTGGAGTAGGATGGGTCAAACTAAGCGACGATCCAAAACAACAAGAACTCTCTCGTAAAGTCAAAATGTATAATGACACTCTCAAACTATTTGGTATTCGGGATCATCAAGTGGAAAAACTGGACATCACACCTTTACGCGCTGCTAGCTTACTACTCCGACGATTGATCAAATTGGCTGTCCTTGCTGGTTTTGGTGCTCCTGCGTAAGTATATCAGGTAGATCATAAAAGGTATATAACTTTAATGCAAACCATCTGTTTTATAACAGATACATCTCAAATCTTCCTCTCACCATACTTATCCATTACATTAGCAAGAAAAAACAAAGTGGTAAAGGGAAAGAAAAAAAAAACTATCACATGATATATATATTCTAATCATTTTATTTGGGGTATATAGAAGCATTGGCGGGATCAATGGTAAAGATAAAAGCCAAGGACGTCTTGGCAACATGGAAAATCATTGTGGCTGCGTTTGCGGCACCAGCCTTGTATGGATTTTATAGTTTGATCTACTTGCTGTATTTGGTAAAGCGTCGTCCCCTCATGTCTCTTCGCTTGAAAATGATCAGGGCGGGTTGTCTTTGGGCCATTCAACCTATTCTACACTACTTTATGATGCGCCTTGGTGATACTGGATTGGATATTTACAAGTAAGTAAGCCCAAAAGAAGAAGAAAAAAAAACAATCAATCGGTTTAATTACTTACCTTTGCATGAATTAGATCCATTACCCCATTGTTTTTGGCAATTCGAAACCCTGCAGTAGGAAAACTTTTAAGGGAAATGCGCAAGAATCTCTCCCGCGATATTACCGACTTTGTGAACCAACATGCTGACATCATCTTACCAAACGAGGAACGGCAGACTCGAGGCACCATGGACGCTATCAACGCTAACATTCCGGAAACTTTGGAAATCGAACTGGATGATGTTGATGATGATGAAGAAAATGATGATGATCAGCAGGAACTGGAATCGATTGTGCTTTTGGAGGATGGTGACGAACAAGTGATATCCGATCAACAATCAATGACATCAAGTAATCAATCCGTGGAAGTCTATTAGATTAGTTTTACTGATACCCTTATTATATTGACATTACCATTCCCTTTTTCATACACCCACACATTTGTATAATATAGTTATTATTAATTCTACCTACCCATGTATTTTATTATATACTATATCATCAATAAACAAATCAATTAACAAATGTAATACAATCAAAACGGTCTTTTATTTTAATCAACCAAATCAATACAACACAATAAAATACTAAACTGTACTATTCTATATTCCTAAATCTACTTTTTTTCCATTAGACGTCTGATCTTCCCACCATAAGATCGCGCTCATCAATTGCATTTTCCAGGCAAATCCACCCATGACAAGATCATTCTGGCCACCACCACGATAACACGCCTGAATGACATCCACGGCATTTTCCCGACCATAAGCCATATCCTGTTGACACGTTTCGACCAATTTGACCTTGACCCCCTCCATCACCTTGTGTTGTTTTGCCTTTGATTGTTGTATCATATCCATCAGAATCCATACTTTACCTTTTAAAAGTAATTCCGGATGCATCACATAACGATAAGTACGACATACATAATCTAATCGTTTTTCCACTGTTGGAGTGCGGTTTTTCAAGCCCAAGCCAATCCGGTACGATGCCAATGGTTCTTCTTCACTTGATGACTCTTTTTTCGGGGCAAAGCAGAGGGCACCATCCCAGCATGGTTGAGTATCACCTAATCCCATTTCCTTGAGACTTGAATAACCCAGCGTTTTCAAAATCAGATCGACCACCAGACTGGGTCCTTCAATCACCTTGTTTGTCGTTGTACATTGTATCGCCCGGATCAGAATCCCGCCACCACCACCATCCGATCGGTCGCCCACCAGTGTCACGTCCATACCTTTACGACTGCCTCCCCGGTAACCTTTGCTGTGTCCCACATGGTGGAAATACCATACCCCGTTTTGATACTGTAAAGGATGAGCATGAGTATAAGGATCGTCATGATGGTATTCCGGTGAGGTCTTAAAGTATACTTCGACTTCAAGGAGAGTATAGCGATGTTGAATGTTGCTGCGGCTGTCAGTCATCACCATGTCATAGTCCACCATTAGTTCACGGCAGACCGACCCAAGCACCTTTTGATAGTATTCTTTAGATCCCACCAATTGTGTAGTTAGCGGGACTTGGAATAGAGTTTTGAGTCGTTCTACAGAGCCACCTTCGCGAGGACGTTTTGTCATTAGGAGTGAGTGAGAGAGTGAGAGTGAGAGAGAGTAAAGGTGAGAGTCCCGACTTTTTTTTAAAAAAAAAAAAAAAAAATCGGGCAAACCGTTTTTCAAATCCCGTCCATATTTCATTGGTCACCAGAATTATGCGTTCCTGGAAGTCGAGGTTTTTTATTAGTTGATTAAATAAATTGGAAGAACAAGTTTTTAACTACTAATGACAAAGAATCGACATGTTTCTTGATCCAAGACCAGGCAGTTTTGAGTACAGAAGGAGGACGATGAGAGAGAGGCAAGGAGGAGGAAGGTGGAGTGACATTGACAATACGCAAAGGATGAGCTTCGGTGTTAAAGACCCATTTATCCAAAGGGAATCGAGGCGGTTTCAATGGATCATCCCACATCAAATACAGATACTTGAAGGTTTCAGCAAACAGGAAGCTTTCTTGTCGATCGTCCCATTTCGGAAAGAAGGTATCCACATTGTCGACCCCCGAGAATCCAGACTTGGCCCGACAATAAGTATGCAACGAGTTGAAGATTTCCCAAGCCATTTCTTGATACTTGCGATTATGTGTGAATTGGTAAAAGTAGAATAGAGATTCCAATGTTTCTATACATAAAAAAAAAAAAAAAAAAAAAAAAAAAAAAAAAAAAAAGAAGAAGAAAGAATTAAGGATCATCATCAAAGGGATAGTCTACTTTTCTTTTTCTTTTTCCTTACCTGGACGAAGAATATAGCTGGAGTAAAAAGGGAAGACGCCAAATTGTTGTGCCAAACGCTCTTGATGCTGTGTCAAGTTTCCAACTGTACTACCTTCCTTGGTAATCCAGCCAAAAACTTCCGGAGCAAGACCTGTTCGAGTGGATGCCCATGCATTGTAACAGCCTTGAAGTAATTTTGTTGCGTCTTTTTCGATATCAGCTAGTTCGTCGATCCAATGAGCACTGAGAAGTAATGCAGAAGGAGCAAAGCAGGCCTATAAAGAGAAGAAGTGAGTCCAAATCATTAGTGAGTGGTGGGGGGGGGAGTGACATTTCACTTACCAATTCATCCATCACCGGCATATCAACACCATTTTGAATGTTAGAGAGAAACATTACATTATCGTGGTCTTTTGGTGATCGCAATAGGTGTTTCTTGACTCCCTTGACAGCGGCGATCACCATTTCCTTTTTCATAGTGTCTTGTGATTTGGAGAAGATGTATTGCTTGATAAGGTATTCATAAAAGCTGTCCGCCATGCCACCCCATGTAATGTAATCACCCACGGGCACACCAGTGTCAGGATTGATCAGATGAGGGAAGAGTCCTTTATGTGATGTCTTCATGTTTTTAAATGAGTTATACACGCGTTGACCCTATTATGATAAATTGGTATAATTAGTATCTAGCCCCCTCTCCCCCCCGCAAAGTATTATTTGACTTACAATATCATGATACTTCCAATTCCCTGTTATTTGTGATAGCCTAGTAAATTCCAGCTGCACAGTACCAAGTTCAGCTAAACATGAAGCACCTTCTGGCCAATTCGATTTAACTGCCTTTCCACTATATATATATATACATACATATATAAAGAAAGAGTTAGATGAGTTCAAAATACATATCCCACATATCATTCCCCAACCCCCTTTTTTTTTTGCCTTGGTTACTTACGTTTTAAAGTCTACGTATTGATAAGGGATACCTGTGGGAGATTCAGTAAATGCTGGCAATAGACGATCCACCAGCTCGACAGTTTTGGTGATAAATATGGTGTCGTGTGATAAATCATAAGCAGATAAAAGAGCACCTACATAGCGAATGCAGGTTTCAAAGACTTGGACGTGGTCTTGCGTGTTACTCCAATCGATAGCAGCAACGTAATCCCGCGCTTCCTTGAATTCGTCTTTAAGGCCCATAATATACAAAGTATCCAATGAATCCACAATAGTAGCACCCCATCCATTTCTATAAAAAAGAAAATACTCTTGTTAGTTTCAAGTTTTCTCTTTTATATATATATATATATAACACCCATTGTTTACCTAGTATTCACGGGAGAATTGGTGACAGGCCGGTTTTCATCAAACCCCCAACTATAGTTTCGATAACCTTGCCAAGCAAACACGAAAGCATTCTTGACGGCCTGTTGTTTTTCTTCGTCTGTGATTTCGTTAGCGGATGGAAGAGGATCTTGAAAGGTGGCATTGTATAGGCGCGGTGGGTTGGCAAAGGAGTGTTGTAATTGCATTGAAGCCATCCCTGCATCGACATGTGTTGTAAGGTATATAGCAATAAATAGATAATATATTATCATTATGGTATAATTGGTGTAAAGAAAGGAAAAGAGAGAGTGAGAAATAAAAAATTAGTTCCCACATACAATATGATCATGCGCGAGCCGATCGGGATTTGAATATCGGCGATTTTTGAATGCTACATCATGATGGCAATCATGGTCGGAGTGGAATTGTTGACGATCAAACAGCATGAACTTGATTTGAGACACTGTGATTCTTCTTGTAAAGAAAGGATAGAGCTTTATTGATTATGAATATGATAAATAACTTAAACTATGCTATGCTAAAACTAAACTAGATGATAAAAAATGGGATTTCGGTTTGCATTTTTTGATATTCAAAGATGCCACTAAATAAAATGTTGTTAGTTAATCAATCACTCTTTTTTTTTTCCTGGTTTACCCCATACTTACCCTACTTTATCGTCATTGTTCGCAATAAATAGTCCATAATCATCAGGGGTAAATGCTACAGTTATGATAAAAAGTATGTTAGTACACATATTCTTCTCCTATCCACCTTTTCTTTTTTACATGGATTCACATTACCTACGCCAGCAATATCACCAAAAAAGTCAATGATTTGGCTTGATTCATAGTTGGAAGTGTCAAATATATGTACAAAGTCAATTGGCTCTATAAGGAATGTGATAATTAGTATGGTATATCGTATATTATTCCTATTTGTTGGTTTCTTTACCTGCCATTGCCAGCCGCCTACCGTCGTTGGAAAAGTGAAGAGATCGTACAGCACCAACTTTTGTACCAAGAACATGTAGAGGAGTTGACAAGTTTCGCACATCATATATCCTTGTTGTTTTATCTTGATTTCCAGTTGCTAAAGTCATACCATCAGGGCTAAAACAGCATGCAAAAGAGAAGTCATGATGATCATCCAGTATCTTGACCACTATCAAACATCAGTTTTTGCTTTTACTCTTCGTCCTTTTTTTTTTATTGTCATATCTACTTACATTTCCCTGATGAAGTATCCATTAGATGTGTTTCAGTAGAATCACCAACAGCGCATAACATATGTTTGTCAGGTGACCTTGTCGAGCACTACAATAAATATCTAGATTAGTATACATTTCCCGCCGCCGCCAACATAAAAAAAAAAAAAAAAAAAAAAAACTTACATTGATTGAGAAGGAGAAGGTAAAAGTATGTTCTACCACCAAAGACTCTATATCCAATAATCTTGTTTTTCTATCATTGCCCGATACCAGGACCATCCGACGACCGTTCCTGCTCGTGACGATATCTGCATGATTGACAATTCCCGTTGTGGTCTGATCAGAGATCCGGCCTCCATAGGTAATCCCATTGGTCTGTAACACATAATCACCCAAAAAGCTACCTACAAATACAATATCATCCCGAGAAGCCATGCTGCTGACCTTTATTGTACGACCATACTCCGTTGTGATAGTGTCGAGGTTGAGTATTTCTTTGCTGCATCCTCTTTGTGGTGACCATTGACGAATCGTGTTGCCGCCTAGAAAAATTGTTAGTACACATACATACATACATAAATACACACAAAAACATCTTCTTTATAGTGTAGGATGGGAAAGTTCACTTACAAAGATAGCGCACGGCATTTTTGGATGTAGCCCATAAAAGATTTCGGAGTTGGAAGTGACCCACGCTGCAGGATTCCTTGATTTTGGCAAACTTGAAGTCGTAAAAGTGCTGATCCTGTTGTACCTTCTTCACCACCTGATTCTATTAGAACAAATGTTAGATATGGTTTGTTTATGACAAATGTTATTTTTATTGTTGTTGTTTTTTAAGTCACCTTGATTAAATTTTCAACCCGGAGATCATCTTTATCCTTTTTCAGACTGATGTAAGAATCGTATTCGTTCATTCTTACACCACATACAAAGAGAATAAAAATTAGTACAATTTCCATCAATATATGTCTATGTTACCTTTTTTCTCGATAAGTCTGCCTGTCCATAGGCTGTTCTGACCAAATGACGCCTTGCTATCAGAAATGTAATATTCAAATTCCGGTCAGTCATCGTTGGTCAGTTGATCCTTCAATGTTTCTAGTCTGCTTACCATGTCGGTGCCCTTCTGATGCATGTTATCCGTTACTGCCTATATATAGATAGATATAAATAAAAAGAGATTTGGTAAAGGTTAGGTTGTTTTTCAAGGGAAGAGGGACTTTACGTACCTCGTAGTTGCTTTGTGGGAATATAGACGACATATGGCCTTGGTCGTCAGAAGTACTAGATATGCCTACATGAAGTAGTATAAAAAGTTGGTCATTCAATTCATATAGTTGCTTTTTGCTTTTTAATTGTTACCATGAAGTGGGAAGTGGGTCAAGGATGCTGCTGTTGCACCCGAATGAATGCTGGTATCCTGAGTGTCAGAGTTATTAACTATCATTTGTCAAAAGTTCTTTTGCAATGACTTATTTGTAATGAGAAGAGTAAGTATTCATTAAAATAAATGTCGCCAATCTATAGGATGAGTAAAGTAAAGAAGATGGCGCAAAAATAAAAAAAGAATGCATTATTTATCTGGCGGTAAATGTCGGGATTTTAATTTTATTGGATAAAGAAGAAAGGGAGGTAGTATTATAGATAAGGGGGGGGGAAAGTCATGCATAACATATGCCAAAATGACCAAGTATAATGTAATATATAAAGGAAGAAGCACTAATTTGACCAAAGCAAGTCCAGGATCATCAAACTATACAAAGCAAAAAAAGAAAAAAAAAAGTTAGTATTTCATCCCCTCCATTCTTGATTCATGCTTACCTGCTAGTAAAGCTTTTTCGGCAAACCACCTTACATCCATATCCGTATCATTATGAAGCTTTTCTAAAGCAGATTTCACTTGTGATTGTTCCAGAGATGCAGTATCAGGGCTGTTTTTCAGGAAGGGTGTCAGTACCTCTAGTGATTTTGCCACATTAAATCGGACGTTGGGGATAGGATCTTCAACCATTTCGAGTACAGTGGGTAAAATGTTGTTTTTGATGATTTCAGGATTCAAGGATACGGCCATGGTCTAAAAGGATCAGCAAAATAAGATTAGTCAACCTGTTTTCTTCACATAATACTATGTCATTCTTTACCGATAATGCAAATAAGGTAGTCATTCGATACAGATAGTTTTCATTTTGCGCCATAACCATTACTTGAGGAAGGACAGTTTCCTTGGCCCAGTCGCATCCAAAGACTTGTACTAATTGTTTGAGGTTCGTTGTTGCCGCATCCCGGATTGAGAACACAGTGTCACCCAACCAAGAGATGCATAGATGGAGTAGCTTTTCGTCAAAGAATGTCATGCCAAGCTGAGAAGCCAAAAAGGGAATGTATTCGATGATCGCCAGTCTGACACGCCATTGTTTGTCCTGGGCTAACTCGACGATGGCAGGAAGTAGAGATAGAGACAGGCGCTCCACACCAATAACTAGCAATCAGATTTAAAAAAAAAAAAAAAAAAAAAAAAAAAAAAAAAGTCAGTATTCCATATGACCCCTTTTAATTTTTTTTTACTTTCTACCTTACCTTGATTTACATTTTCCAGTTTTGATATAATGTTAAGCCTGACTTCTGGGAAATCGTCCTTCAGTAGTTGTAAGAATAAGGGTAAAAGATATTCAATGGTACTAATAAACAAGAAGAGATAAGATTAGATATGAGAGCCTTTTTTCCATCCATTATATAACTGCATGATACTTACATATCTTTCCCGATGATTGGGGCTAATCCGCTGATGTTGGCCGCCATCGCAGCGCGTACATGTTGGTTAGTGTCGACAACGAGATCCTTGATGCACGGAATAATTTTATCAACCACCACCACTTCATCGATCATCTTGGTAAAGGCTATTCCGTCAAAGGTAAATACAAAACAAGTTGGTTATCTGTTACGACTAATGGCATTTGATCCCTTTTCCCTTTGCTTACCTGATGCCTGACCTATAGTTGTAATCTTGACTTCACCTTCACTATCCTTGATGAGAGCCACAAATAGATCCACAAGTTCGTCCCTGGTCACAGATACACCAAAAGCTTCGCATAACTACATACAAAAAAAAAAAAAAAAAAAGAGGGAGGAATGAGTTTGCCAGTCTGTTCATTTTTCCAACCCCATCATCATTACGTACCTCGGCAAAATGGGTTGATACCATGGATCGCACACGCCAGGATTTATCTTGGCCCAAGGACTTGAGGGTTGGTAGTAGATGTTGCTTGTTTTCTTCAATAGTCAGTATGCTGGTGGTTTGCAACACATCTTCCACTGTCAGGAGTCGTACTGAATCTTGATCGTCTTTGGTTAGCTTCAAGAAGAAGGGTAAGATATTGGTGAGAAAGTCCTTCTTGTCGATCTTTTCGGCAAAATTCTAATAATAAAAATATAAAAAAAAAGGAGGTAGGGGATCAGTTTATGAATAGTTAGTTTTTGGTGTTTGATTTTTTACCCCCAATGTCTTTGCTGCAGCACGTCTAACCATTGGAGTATCATCTTGAATCAGTTGAGTAAATAACCTAAAAGATGGGATAAAGGTTGGTCCAGTTGGCCAATAAACAAACCTGCCCCTTCCTTTATACTTACTTTTGTAATTCGGCTTTTTGTCCAACAGTGCATTGTCCATAAGCGGTAGCGAATAATCCTGTAGCAGAAGCTCGGCTTGTAAACCATTCACCATTGGTCAGTCGGTTCAACAGAGGTAAGAGGTAGTGTTCGGTTTGGTGTTCGTTGAATACAGTTACAACTTTACATATCGATTCTACTGCCTAGCCCAATTCATTGGTTTTGTCAGTTACTCTTTTTTTTTTTTTTTTTTTTTTGGCCCCTAATAAAAGTCCTTTTTTTAAGATAGAATTCTTACCTTTTCGCGTACAAGGATTTCTTCAGTAGCAGCCAAGTTTTCGAGAGGTCCCAGTAGAGTGTGAGCAAATTCGGCCCCACCAACATATTCAGTAAAGTTGCCCAATTCTTCAGCTACAGCCAACAGTATTTCATCTTCGTCATCAATCGAGTCTAGATTATAGTAGGGATAAGTACATTAGTCAGTAAATCAAAGCGTTTCTTTTTACCACCTACTTACCATTAAGAAAGGGTATGAGTTCATCCCTTGTTTTTTGTGGTCCCAGCGCCATAGCAATCGTTCCAAGATTTCGAATAGCGTTTAGTCGTAGTTGGACATCGTCGTTTTTTAATTCTTCCACTAGAATGGTGATGGGATTTATCTCTTGGTCGTCTGCTACGTTGTCCCCATCAATGTTGTTGTTCATTTGGTTGGTGTTATGGCTATTAGAAGATTGGTAGTGTTGCTGTGTGTAATTCGCATCACCAACTGTCGGTGGAGTGTGGTGATCAATGGTGTTATCGGATGATGTTGTGCTGAACTCAAGGTGACCGGCGTCTGAGTCAACAAAAGTATTATTCGTATCCATTTTGTATAATAGTATTAATAATGTCGATAGAAGAATAAAACGAGGAAGAAGAAAAAAAGGAAGAAAAGCGAAAAAGGAAAAGCAAACGGAAACTATATCATCAGGAAACCCCGCGATTTCGAATTTATATTCAAACTCCGACTTTGTGATTTATATAACACCAAGCATTTTTTTTGTCAGTTGAAGCCTTGCTAGCTCAATCGGCAGAGCGTGAGACTCTTAATCTCAAGGTTGGGGGTTCGACCCCCCCGTAGGGCTTTACCTTTTGCTTTTTTGAGTCGGAGATCAAAAATCAGAAGCGAAGTTGTGTCTGGAGGGAGGAGGAGAGAGACAAAGGAAAGTTCTGGAGTTTTATCATCAAGATCCAATCCCGACATTTGTGATATGATACACATCTGGTAGATATTAGTGTATCTTGAAATCTTTTAGATACGATTCAAACTTTTGAGAAGAAAAGAAAAGTCGGTGTTTGAAAAGGGTTGGGCTTGAACCAAAGTAAGATCAAGAAGACAGAAATTACACTTATAAAATAACTGTAGATATTATTGATGGTTATAGAAACCCTTTTTTGTTGAAGTTTTTTATTGATGAGAAACTTGAGAAACTCAAAAAAAAAGGACATTTGTAAAGAGATCGAGTACCTACACTTATTGAAATTAGGATAAAACATGAGAATCAAACCCTTAAGGGTAATCACTTACAATGTACATTTTATTACACCGTCTAGCAGATAATTCATTATGCATCACATGGAAGAGGGGAGAGAAGACTTCAATTGTTCCACCTTCGACAAAAAAGGCAACTAGGACATACCGGAGTCTGAAATGTCATGATTGCATGATAGCTGGAAATCTTTCCCCCTCAATATTATATGTCTTACATAGTCAGAGTGGTTTAATTTGCTAAAAAGGAAAAAGAAACTGGCGAATCGGTTCAAGCAGCAATCCTTAATTTACTCTTATAATTAGGTGTTCTATATCATCACTTTTCTCTAGTTTATATGTATATCAAAGCAACAGTAAAAAAATAAAGCAGATCATTTCATTGTTGATCACAATTGGAAACCACTATAGTAAGGCAGCAAAAAGGATCGGGGGTTAAATTTTAAAAAAGAGGAAGTACGCAGGACACAGTGCATTAGGAAAAAGATCCTCCCCCATGTAATCACTTCACCTCATGGATTGGTCCCAATTATAATATCAATACGTAAATCAAGTATCATGTAGATTTTTACATTAAATAAATTATCATCCATGCAGGTAGTGGCTTGAAAATGGAAATGGTATATAAAAAAAAAATCAACTGTTAAAATTTTCTTTTTTTCCACTTTTTCCATTTCTTTCTTTCTTTCTTTCTTTCTTCTACTTTTGGTCTTTATTTATACACAAATATATCTTCGCTTACTTTATAATTTTTACTCACTACACTAAACTTTATACCTTTACGTTTTTAACTATTTGAAACCTCATCCATCTCGTTATCATTTATCATTATTACGTACTCCTATAATGACGAGTTCCATCCCCTGCAAAAAAGCTAGATCGAACTGGGCTGGACCTTCATCACTCATGGACATTTGTGGACCTGATGAAATATCCTCACCACCTGCAACACCACCTAGCTTTAACTTTACTGATCCTTCTTCAACCTCTTCTATTAATCGAACACCAACACCTCAACGACAAAGGCTTCATGACAATCGGTCTATTGCTTCTCCTTTCTCCTCCTCCCACTCCTCGTCATTGACCAACTCCTTTGCATCTGACCATCCTTCTCATGCCGCCAATATCACTAATAACGCCCAAGTCGAACATATACACCAATTAAAGACCTCCTTCCAACAACTGGATCATCAACAGAAACAAGCCTTTTTAGACGAACTTATCAACTGTTGCAACACTTCACAGCTATCTTATCTCAACAGCCTTATTACACCAAGGCTTAAAATAGACTTCCTTAAAGAACTACCAATTGAAATATCACTACATGTCTTGTCCTTCATTGACGATCCCAAGACCTTGGCAAGGGCAGCATGTGTATCGACTTTTTGGAACTCTCTACTCCGTGATGAAGCAACCTGGAAGTCACTCTGCACGACCCATCGATATCAACGGCGCAACTCTAGTATTTGTGGTGGCGAATTACTGGCTCCTCCTACTCATCGACTCAACTTCTCTTATCGACAATACTTTAAACGGAAATACAGGATTGCAGCCACTTGGGAACATGGTGGTCGAGTCAAGGTGGTGGATGATGTTTTTACAGGTGATGCTCTGGTAACATCCCTTCAATTTGATGACAAGTATATTGTGGTGGGGTGCGATAATCATAGAATCGAAGTCTTTGATACACAAACAGCAATGAAGATACGAACTTTGGAAGGTCATGAAGGGGGTGTCTGGGCTTTACAATTCAAGGGTGGTGACAAGTATGATTCTGAACGCATATTGGTCTCTGGGGGTTGTGATAGGTAAGCAAAAAAAAAAAAAAAAAAAAAAAAAAAAAAAAAAAGACAGCATCTCTTCCTATTACATATGTTAACTTTATGATTCTCCTTATCTTACAACTAACTCCCTCACTTTTCTTGTTTTACTCTAGAGACGTACGTGTATGGGATCTGGATACTGGACGGCGACGACATGTCTTGCGGGGGCACACATCTACAGTACGATGTCTCAAGATGAAAGACAAGCGGACGGTGGTGACTGGCAGCAGAGACATGACACTCCGAATATGGGATATCCAAAGGGGTATACTTTTACATGTCTTGCTTGGTCATCAACATAGTGTCAGGTGCCTGGAAATACATGATAATACTGTAGTATCTGGTAAGGTGAAATGAAAAAAAAAGACAACATATTGACAATTACTTTCTTATTCATTATAAACACTGCTTTATTTATAGGATCCTATGATAATACCGCACGAGTTTGGGATATGGAAACTGGTTATTGTCTTCATACTCTTACTGGTCACGACTCTCAAATCTATGCAATTGCGTTCGATGGAAGAAACGTTGTCACCGGATCTCTGGATCATTCAATCAAGGTATGGTCACCCGAAACTGGACAGTGTCTAGCGACATTGCGAGGTCATACTTCATTGGTAGGGCAACTGCAGCTGACTGGATCCATCGTGGTGTCTGGTTCCTCGGATGGATGCTTACGAGTCTGGTCAATGACAACCTATGAATGCCTTCAACAAATATCGGCTCACGACAACTCGGTGACATGTATTCAATTCGACGATCGACGAATGCTCAGTTGTGGCAATGATGGAAAAGTACGACTGTGGGATCTTAAGGGACGACTGATTCGCAACTTTAGTACACCTGGAAAAACAGTATGGAAATTGCAATTCAACGATACAAAGGCGGTGGTGCTGAAACAAGTGGAACAACCGGAACGACATACGATTATGGAGGTGCATGATTTTGATGTGGATGTGGATGATGACAATGATAATATGACAATTCCACGATCTTTGACCAACTTGCCTGTCTCCTCATCGGATACCATGCTCATGGATATGGATTAACCTTAACTTCATCACTTTATTGTTATTATAACATCTTTATATCCCATCCATCCTTCCATTATTGTACATTACATTACAATGCTCCCTCCCCTTAGGATAATAGACCCCCTTTTTATATTAAACTATTTACATACACATATGATTCATTGTTTTATTTAATAAAAATGGATGATTGTTTATTTATTATTATTACAAAAAAATGACCATAAAATGATAATGACTACAAATTAACTAAATATGTTGGGAATAAGGGTAAGGGTATCAAATTGTTTGCCCAGAGAGATGGGAGCAGTAATGCCCAGTTCAGCCACTTGACCATCCATAACCGGCAGTTTTACAGCACTTGTCGAATGTATATTAGTCATCCTCCGTCGTATTGGTTTACCATGTAATTTATCGAGCCATTTACCAAGTCCTGATTTGGTCTGACACAACCAGCCAAGGTCACATTCGAATCGACAGGGTAGGATCCATCGTTCACCCGGTCGAGATTTTATCACCTGAGTAGAATTTGTTGTGACACAATAACCCAGAAGAGAGTCCTGTTGTTGTGAACAAGATGATCCTTGTTGTTTGATATCCAAGGTATGTGATGTAACGAGGAGATTGTCAGGAAGACACGAGAGGTCTTCGTTGGTGGCGATCAGACTGACTTTATAAAGAGTAGGTCGGCGAATCAATTTTGATGTGTAGAATAGATAACTTGGTGGGTTCTTTGTTGTTGTCATTGGTATAAAACAAAGTCGTCCTTTATTGTTTTGGATGGATGATGGCGAGAGTTTCATGTCGAGTGTGTATCTCCACCTGGTTTCTTGATCAAAGTAAAGTCGAATACCCAGTTGATGTTGGTCCAGTCTTGTCACTATTTCATTGCTTGCAATGGAGTTTATGATGACCGAAGGAATGGTGTACAAGGGTAAGAGATCAGGCGTGGGTAAAAAAGCAAAGATTCTGGATATTATTTCATTTGGTAAAGAAGTAAAAGAGGAAGAAGGGGCGGAGTGTGTGTTGCATGAATTTTTACTTTGACGCTTTTTCTTTGTATGTAGAAGAGGGAAAGGCATTTGGTTGGAGATAGATAGGGAAAATGAGGAGTGGGGGAAGAGATAAGAATCCAAAAAAGAGAGAGAGAGAAAAGAAAGAGTGATCCCACTTTTTTTTTTTGTGGAATCAGGGGCCTTGATCTTGATTGGTCAATGAGATCTTCCTTGATTTTCCCGATTTTTTCAAATTCCGCATCATAATCGGGAGTAGTTTCTCCCTTTTTTTTTTTTTTTTTCCCCTCTCTTCTTTATAACCAAACAATTCATTATGAATGATCCGCTCGTGGGTAGACGTAAATCTTGTCAAAAAGGTTTAGTGTCTCTGGCTGCCTCTGCCTTACCACCACCCGTTAACTTTAACTCTTTGCGTATACAAGATGATCAACTCGACAAGATCACCAACACATCAGTCAAGCAATTTTATAAAGTACGACAACTAGGTAATAAAACTACTACACTGGTTATTAAATTAACACTTTTCCCTTTAGGATCAAAACGATATGATTGATCGGTTTCTGGAAGTCGACCAAGTCATTGAAGCACTGAAACATGGCGTAACACCTTTGGAATATAACTCGTTGTATGATCAAGATCGACACGACGAAGAAAACCCCAAACAAGTCAGCAACGGAAAAGGACAAGAAGAAACCTCGGCCTTATTAACGAAATCCACCATACAACAAGAAATGACCAGCGACAAACGAACAGCACTATGGATCATTCATTTGGCTATCAATCTCTCGTTTATTGCCAACCTTGCCTTATTTGCTACCAAAGTTTTCTTGGCCTTGTTTTCTGGATCCATGGCGATTCTTGCGTCGGCGTTCGAAAGTTTCTTGGACCTGGTCAGTAACGGGATCATCTTTCTCACTATACGAGTTATTCGACAAAAGGACTATTATACTTATCCTGTGGGCAAGGTAAAGTAAAGAAGAAGAAAAAAAAAAAAGAGTATATGATGTGATGATATACTGATCATATTTTATTATTATCATAGTCACGAATGGAACCCTTAGGTATCATTGTATTTGCTGTCATCATCACCACCTCCTTCTCTCAAGTCTTGATGAGTTCAATCCAACGACTCACTGATCCTACAAAAGCTGGTGAAGAATTGGATCTTAGTATGGGTGCAATCATCATCTTGGGAATCAACATTGTGGTTAAGGCTATTCTATGGTTTTGGTGCTCCAAGATAAAGGGAAGCTCAAGTGTAGATGCTTTGGCTCATGATCATGAAAATGATGTGGTATTTAGTATCGCAAGTACTATCTTCCCTGTTGTTGGTAAGCATATAAAGAAAAGGGAAGAATAGTAGGATTGGGCAGACTGACTGACTTTTTTTTATTTTTTTTATTAGGTATTTGGGCCAAGATGCCATGGTTGGATCCTTTGGGTGCCATCATTCTCTCCATTTATATCATTTATGAATGGATGCAAATACTTTTAGGTAAAACATTAATATCACCAATCACTTAAAGGCATATAGATACTAACCACGGTATTTGTGATGATTTAGAAAATATTCGACGATTGAGTGGACAAGCCGCTAGTCCCGAGGATTTACAACAGTTGACTTATATGGCCTATCGATTCTCCACTAAGATCACCGCTGTGGATACTGTACGCGCTTACTATAATGGTGATCGTCTTTTGGTTGAAATCGATATCATTTTACCCCCTGAATGTCCTCTACACGAAGCTCATGATGTGGGTGAAGCTCTACAAGATGCCCTGGAAATGATGGAAAATGTTGAACGGGCCTTTGTACACCTAGATTATAATGCGCATCATGAAGTAGAACATCGTCGTGTGGTAGATGGTGTTGGATTTGGTGGCTGATCCTCCTCCCTCCTCTCTCTCTTTTATAACATACATCTCATTGTAGCATTAGATATCATATTCATTCATCTCATTCCCCTCACACACATAAAAATAAAGCATATTTACTTTTTAAACCCCGGCTTTTTTTTTTTTTTTTTTTTGAATCTCTTTCTTCCCTTCTTATTCACTCCACTCCTTTGGTCAACAAACTTTTGAAGATTATCACAACATAACCCTACAATATTTGCTTTAATTATGCAAACCATTGTCCGCCATGTCTTTGCGCATCATTCATAAAGGTAAGATCTAAAAAGAAAAAGAAAAAGTGGGAATGGTAAAAGTCATTATACTAACCTGGTCCGTTTGTCATGGGTAATTCACACCGTCTTTTTACCAGAAGGTAGTCCTCTCCATTGGCAACAGTAATAATCAAAACAGTTTTTTGGATTAAGTACCAAGTAGCTGGCTCATAACTATTCAAACTCCCTTAGTCTGCCTTTGGATAGATAACCATATAATCAAGGTAATGAATGTATTCAATTATGTAATATCCCCTCAAATGACAATTTATCTTTTTTAGATTTTTTCTGTCAAGCGTCAATAGTTGGACAAATGGCATCATTATGGCTTTAATGACTTTATTGCTTCTAGTTAGAACCCAGTCTTGGTGGTGGAATTGGTAACACAAAGCAAAAAGCAGGGTGAGAACTTCAAGGATTGCGCGATTCTAGGATGAACAGACATAATGATGAACAATATGAAATTACCTTATGCCCGTAATTTTTAATTTGATCTAAAGGTATAAATTGGAATAGAATTTGTTACTCTTCTTCATTTTTATCACTAGTAAAACAACCATGGCTCCCAACGTAACTGTCGACGAACTCTCTGACTCTTTGCATCAAACTCTTGACCTCCAAAGTCTGGCCAAAGAAAAAGGAAGGTATCTTGTTTACCCGGAAAAGAAGGTAAGTACCATTTCGGTGGAACAATCTACCAACAAGAATCATGGTCACGCATTAAACATTTTCTTTTATACAAAATAGTACCCTGAATTGGAGCCTTTTGAACACAAGGATCGTGGTCTTCGTGGTGATCCCAAGAAAGCCTCTCTTTATGACAATGCAACAAAGGCATTTGACGTGACTCCTCATATTGGTACAGAAATCCATGGTATCCAATTATCCCAACTTAGCGAAACTCAAAAGGATGACTTGGCCTTGCTGGTTGCTGAACGAGGTGTCGTCTTCTTTAGAGATCAAGATATCAATGTCGACCAAGGTATTGAATTCGGAAAATCATTTGGTCCTCTGTAAGTTATATGCGTAGTAAGAGGATATATTATATACTTACTCTTACTTATATATCTTTTACTAGCCATGTCCATGCTACCTTTGGTCATCCTCCTGGTTACCCTGAAATCCATGTTGTCTACTTTGATGAAAAGTAAGGAAAAAAACGATCTTGACGTGTAAACTCTTTCCCCGATATCTTTATTAACAGCCATCTTTTCTATTTTACCTTGTAGGTCCCCCAGGGAAAATACTGAAAACTTACGTTCTGCTGACGGATGGCATACTGATGTAAGTAAAAAGAAAAAAGAAAAAGAAAAAGAAAATCAAGGTATCATTCTCATCATTTGTGTATTGTAGGTATCCTATGAAGAACAACCTGCTTCAACCACTCTCCTAAAGATGGTATGTATAAAGAGTCAAAACATTCCATTTGCTTATAACCTTTTCTGGTTTTTTTTTAATTACCATAGGACATTGTCCCCCGCACTGGAGGCGATACTCTCTGGGCATCTGGCTATGCTGCGTACGACCGTTTATCTCCTGCATGGCAAAAGTTCTTGGAAGGTTTACAAGCTGTACACTCAGGCCAACAACAATTCGATTACGCCAATGCCAATAATCACGTTGTCAGACGCAATCACGTCGAAAGCATCCATCCTATCGTCAGGTAAAACGAACCACTTGCTCATCTTGCTCATCACTCACCCTTGTCTTTTTTTAAAGAACTCATCCAGTGACTGGTTGGAAATCTTTATACGTACAACCTGTATTTACAAAAAGCATTGTGGGGCTGTCAAAACATGAATCAGACGCCGTCTTGAAATTCCTGTATGATCATATCACTGGTGGTTATGATTTCCAAGTCCGTCTAAAGTGGGAAGGTAAAAAAAAAAAAAGAGGGGATCATCAGGAAAAGAAGACTCAAACATTCTCTCTCTCTCATGCAAATAGAAAACACGGTTGCTGGTAAGTCTGGAATTGGAAAAAAAAAATAGAGGGTGATTTACTAACTTGACCTCTTTAATCTAGTATGGGATAACCGAACCACCTTCCACAACGCTATCTTTGACTACCTTGACGTAGGCCGTCGTCATGGATGGAGAGTGACTCCTCAAGTAAGTAACGCTTTTGGGTTGCATGATTGGCGAAACATACTCACTCTTTTGTTTGTTTATTTAATTGTACTAGGGTGAAAAGCCTTACCTTGATCCAAACTCCAGATCCAAGAAACAAGCAGAACAAGAAGCTCGGGCGACCAAATAGTTTAATGGCATTCCATAGTTTAGAACATTCTTTGATTATCTAATGCCAATAAATAAATAATCTTTTATCTCTTCCATTATGTGAATTTTTGTATTAATGCCGCTGTTTGTGTCGATCTCTTTTTGCTAATTTAGTACAGCATATTCAAATCCCGCCTAGCCGATCTTAGGATCATAAGTCATACACATATACAACTAAAAAAAAAAAAACCAGCATAGGTTTATTATTATTGATAATGATAAAAATACGTACCTTCATCCTTTAATCATAACAATTCTATTTAATCATATCTAATCTAATGTCATACTATATCTACAATAATTGGGGAGTGGCACACTATTCTACATGGAGAGGTGAATTGACATAATGTCAAAATGCCAAGTGAATAACTATTTACAAAGGTGGAGGGAGTTGGTGCCGGTTAAGAAGTAACACCTTCTTGATTAGCCTTGATTAGCCTTTCAATGGCGTCTTTTGTTCCGAAGATCTATGTTTATAAAAAAGTAAGTAAGTAATCCATGTCACATTTTAACGCCATTCTTTAATTCACTTACCAAACCAACAATTCCCAAGAGAATAGTCAAGAAGTACCAGGCAAGTTCATATATAGGCTTGTTCCTGAATCCAGTCAGCTAAAAGTAATATAATACAGGGAATACAAAGATGAGGACACAATTGGAGAAGGACCCGATCAGACCCCTCAGCAAAGAGAAGTAAGGCACAAAGCAAGCAATGATAGCAATAACAAACATGATGGCAATGCGAAGACAAGCGCGGATGATAAATTCCTTAACTTTACCATACCGATCCACCGTGATGTTCAATATATCTTCCAAATCCAATGAGAGTTGCAATTGTGAGCAGAGGAGCCGCCTTCAATATATGAAGTGTAATCAAAGCTTGACCCACGCCTTCCGGGATGTTGTTGCAAATAGGACTGAGAGTACTTCGTCCATAAATGTAATAATCAGAGGGATGGCACACAAGAGGTAGAGGAAGGCGCAAGTGGAGAGACCGGCCGTGATGACCCCAGGCTACTGTTTAGGCTTGGCCATGGTTGCTTCGATATGAGGGTAAAAGAGGTTGTGACAAGAGCCGCCGGGAATTGCTTCAACACCACCGAGTCGTGCACCACACCTTTGGCCATCTGTGTCGCTTCGTCCATATATGCCATGACAAGGACAATGAGGATCACCACCACAGTCGCAAACAAACCAAAGGCGCTCATCCATGCCATTTCTTTCATTGATTTGACCAATACAAAAGGAATGGCCACTACCACACACATGATGATCGTCCAGTACTTGAGATTGAGTTCTGCCACCTTACCGTGACATGGTTGTGATAAGTTTTGTCCTGCCAGTACCATATATAGTGTCGGGGCACCAAGAAAGATCCAGTACCAGCCTATTAAAGTAAAGCAAAGCAAAAAAGGGGGGGAGGGGGGTAAGAGAGGACCTGAGACTTTTTTTTCTTGACACTTACCACTACACAAACGACATTCCAGTATGCCATGAATAAGGAGCATTCACCATGTCCATTGTTGGTGACAACTGAAGGTTCATAATCGTCTATAATAAAACAATGTAGGTGTGAGTCAGTTTGTTTCTAAGATAGGGTTTCGTTGCAAAAGTTTACCGCTTCCCACGTCAAAAGTCTTTCTTGATATTCTTTAGAAGATCGTGCTGTTGTTGATTCCATTTGTGAATGTATGTTGATGTTATTGCGTAACTAGGTTGTTGGAGTAGTGAAATATTGGTGTCGAGTAGCGATAGAATAAAAGAAAAAGGGAAAAGGGAATTATTTGACAGTAAAGAAGAAAAAAAGTGGAAGAGAGTGAAGAAAAAAAAAAAAGTGAGAACCAGGTTTTATAAATAGAAAATTAACCAATAAGAATTTTGCATTCGACGGAGAATCTCCATTTGGTAATGAGATAAACCCTCATCAGGGTCAAATGAAAGTAGCCACAATCCTTACGTACAAACTGTGCATTCATGAACCCCCCTTCCCTTTTCCTTTTTTTTTTTTTTTTTTTTTTTTTTTAGCAAAAAACAAAAGATAGTCAATGACTAACAGTATCCAAATAACGACGGTTAAGAAAGCACCGATGAAATGATTCAGTGTTTTTTTTTTTTTCAAACAGAGCCTTGGGTCTCCCCCACAGTTATAGTGCTTACCCAAGAAAAAACAAAAATCCTTTTTTCAATCGCCGCCACTGAGTTTTCCCACAAGACCAAAGTTTTTTGCTCTGAATCCGTGCGCATCATATTCGACCCTATTTTCCCATTCTTTTTAACCAGATTTGGAAAACTTGAGATCACCATGATGCAAAAGTCATCTGAACTACCAATGGAAAATGCCCGCCCGATCTCATTAATGCATCTTTTTCTTTTTCCTCCATTTGGCAACCTCATTACAATGAACTGGAGTTTTATAGCGACTCCAAATAGGATCACTTTACTTTTGTATCTCTCACACAAGTTGTATTTTCTTTCTATTCGACAGCAAGTCAGAATGGCGGGGACTGAAAATGCATGATTTATCGAGGTTTCAACTTGGGAACCTTAAGTGCTCCTCAAAAGGTGCTTATAGTGACAACAATGCGGATCAGTCAAATCAAAACAAAGTTTATTGTATTAGTAATTCAGGTACACCTATCGACTTTACAACAGGACATACCGGGAGCATGCTTGATTTCATTGCTGGAAGAGGATCTACCAACCACAGGATACCTTGATGGACATCAGATGAAAAACTGAAACCCAAAGCCTAATTTTCGATGAAGTCGGGATTTTAAAATTGTACTTTTCATGCATGACGTTATCCGCCCAATTGTTCTAGTCGCATGTTCTTTGATCTTCACCCAAAAATGATATTCGTATAACCAATACCTACTAAAACATATGCGGATAACTCAATACATCATACGATTAATCAGCTCATGGGAGTAATATCTTATCTAATCGGAACATACTACATTATCAAAAGTGCTGATTTCGTATTGATATCATGCATGAATGGAAGGACGCTTCCGAAGTCCCGCTAAAAAACGGAATTACGTTATCCCGCTGTTATTTTCTCCAAAAAGCTCAAAACAAAAAAGGGATAGTGCGAATAAAAAAGTTTATTTAATTATATGGAGTGGGAGAGATAAGTAAAAGAGAGTTGATATATTAGCATGACACAATTCATGCTGACGGAGTTTCAAAACATGATAATTCTAATTATCTTCCTGTCGAGGTCGATTGGTAAGAGTGGCATGCCGAGGCTGTTCTGTTTCATGAGTCAAAATAAACGGAGCATTGGAACTGACTCTGGTCGTATGATATGTTTGAGGGTTATCGACAAAGGGTGAGCGCCAAAAAAAAGGAGTGAGCGTGCCTTGAGGATAAAGAGAGACTGGGCCATGTTGACTACCAGGAAGAGGAGGCAAAGTACGAGTAGGTTGCTGCTGTTGCTGCTGATTTGAGCGATGTACAAAAAGAGTGGGTGAATAGTGCTGCTGAGCAGAATCGAGTTCGGTGAAGATATTGTCAAACGAATACGTAGGTCGATAAAAGAAAGCAGTAGGACGACTGGGTTGTCTGATATGTGGCACAGCAGTTGTCGGATTCATGATCGAGAAAGAATCAGCATCAGGGTGTGAGAAGAGACACTGGGGAGTAACAAATGATTGTGCTGTATTATCCATAAAGGAAGATGCATGATCACTGGTGCTTGTAGAGGGACGACCTTGACGCTTTGACTTGGAACGACGATTCTGGAACCATACTTGTATACGACGTTTTGGTGTATTGAAATCCTTTGCCATTTTTTCTTTTTCTCCACTAGACGGCCGGGGGGTTCGTTCAAAGACTTGTTCCATTTGTTGGACTTGTTCAACAGAGAAACGTTCACGTTCCCGTTTTGCTTGAACCAGGATAGCTGGACTAATAGTCATATTATTAGCGTCTGACATTAATAAAACTAAATGTACGATTAATACTTTATAGAAGCGAAAGAGAGAAAATGCCAAGCTGTCAAGTATTATGCGCTTTATGAAGAAAAGAAGTTGAAACATTGTCTTTTTAAATCCCGCGTTCCGATTCAAATCCCGCCAGCATCCCCCCTTTTTCTAGCGTCCTCAACAAAATTTATTCTTCTCTCTTTCTTCCTCTTCTTCTCATTGTATGGTCATTGATTTTTACTATCTTTTTGCTTCCAGTGTAGCAGCTGTTACTGCAAGATTGGTAACATACCCAAGTAAGGTCAAACTAATGTATAATACTCTCGTTTATAGATAACGTCATTCTTCTTTAATACTTTATTACACCTAGTCGATACCATCAAGATCAGAATACAAGCGTCAACACAAAAAATTACAATTAAAGAAGCCCTGATGGATCATTCTTTCTTCTCACTCTTTGATGGACTCTGGGTAACTCTTGTAATGTGTGTCCCTGCACTCTCAGTCTACCTTGCCACCTACGATTCGACAAAACTCATATTATCAACACAACTGGGCTGGTCAATGCTCAGTATCTGGACTCACCTTGTCTCTGGCTGTATGGCTGAAGTACTATCTGGTCTCTTTTTTACACCCATGGAGGTGATCAAAGGTAGAATGCAGAATCGACAGAACAGCGACTCCGGCTTGCTACTCTCACATGACACGGCAAAAGACAACCACACGACGGCATCCTGTATCAAATCGACCTACTCCAATGAAGGCTTGAAGGGGTTTTACAAGGGATACTGGATTACTTTGTTTGTGTTTGTGCCGCAGACCGTCATTTACTTTGTGGTGTATGAACAACTCAAGCTCACGATGGAACCTGGATTACCAACGTATTTAATATGCTCGATTGTGGCAAGTACTATTAGTGTTGCGGTGTGTAACCCATTGGATGTGATCAAGACTCGGCAACAAGTGGGGCAACACGATCAGCAGCACTCGGTGATTCTCCTTGGTGGAGGTGGTGTATGGGCTATTGCAGGTTATATGTATCGGACCGAAGGATGGTCTGCTTTTATCAAGGGTACTTTGACTAGAATTATTTGGGGTGTGCCGATGATAACGATTAGTATGTGTGTATTTGAAGTACTCAAGGACTGGCATGCTCATTAATGAATTAGCCTCTTGGTAGATGATTCCCCTCCCCCCTTTAATTTTATTTATTATCCCCCCCTTTTATATTGACACTTTTAGATTAGACTGTTACTTTACTTTATTTATACTTTTTGCATTGAATAAAAGCTAATATAGATAGATCTAACAATGAACGATCGGCTAATTCTGATGTGGGAACAATGGTACCATGCAGGGGTACTTTTTTAAATCCCGCTTATTGTCAGAATTTGATGTCTCCGAAATCTTTTCTCTTTTTTTTATAATCCCTCTTCTTCTTCATCCTTCCCATTACTTTATCCCACCTTCTCCACCAATTAAACAATGATATCTGCCTTTTTGGATTCCATTACAAGGCCTTCAGAAATCAAGGCTCTGTTGGACTACAAGTTTTCTCCCAAGTCTAAAAACAAGCAATCCCATCAACAAGCTTTGGAAAAAGATCCATCAAAAAAGAAGTGCTACTACTACTTGAACATGGTAAGAACTCCCTCATGACATTTTATTCTTTTATGTTTACTAACTGACTTTATCGTTTTGTAGACTTCACGAAGTTTTGCTGCTGTCATTCAAGAACTTGATGATGATCTTAGAGATGCTGTAAGTTTGATAAATTACCTTTTTTTACTAGTAATTGATACTAAACCATACTCTCTCATGTTGTTTACAGATTTGTTTATTCTATCTTGTTTTACGGGGTTTGGATACTATTGAAGACGATATGACTTTGAATTTGGATCGAAAGGTGGAATTACTACGATCCTTTGATACTATCATTTATCAAAAAGGTTGGACATTTAACGAAAGTAAGTAAAAAAAAAAAAAGGTATATAGGATTTATGATTAACAAAACAACTTTCTTTCACTCTCACTCTCACTCATAGATGGACCTGATGAAAAAGACCGTGAACTCTTGGTACATTTTGATGTGGTGATCGACGAATTCCTTGGCCTGAAACCTGGCTTCCAAAAGGTCATTAGTGAAATCACAAGATTGATGGGGAACGGTATGGCGGATTATGCGACAGGTGAACATCGGGAAAACACATCAATCGCCACCATCAAGGACTTTGATCTGTATTGTCACTATGTGGCTGGTCTGGTGGGTTATGGCTTATCTGATCTGTTTGCTGCCTCTGGTCTTGAAGATCCCTCGATTGCTAATGACAAGACTCTCTCTGATTCAATGGGTCTCTTTTTACAAAAGACAAACATCATTCGCGATTATCGTGAAGACTTGGATGATGGTCGACAATTTTGGCCAAAGGAAATCTGGGGTAATTATGCCGATCATTTTGGCGATTTTATCAAACCAAGTCATCGGGAAAAGGTAAAAAAAAAAAAAAAAAAGCGGGTAACCAATATACATGTATATACTAATTGGTGTGTGTGTGTGTGTGTGTGTTTTTCTTTTCTTTCAATATAGTCTCGTGCCTGTCTCAGTGCTATGGTTTTGAATGTATTGGAACTGGTGCCTGATGTACTGACTTATCTGTCCAAATTACAAAACCAATCAGTCTTCAACTTTTGTGCTATTCCTCAGGTTATGGCGATCTCTACTCTGGCTCTTGTCTTTAACAATCTGGATGTGTATCAACGTAATATCAAGATTCGGAAGGGTGAAGCTGTAAAGTTGATTCTTGCCAGCACGGACATGGACAATGTGGTGGCTATCTTCCGAGAATACATTCAAGTGATCTCTCAGAAGAATGAGACAACTGATCCCAACTTTTTAAAGATCTCTATGACTATTGGAAAGGTAAAGAATCATATAAAAATAAATCTCTTGAATATAAATCAACATTTTTTTTTTATTGGTTGTAGATTGAACAATGGATTACTGCTAATGTCAAGCCTAGCAAGAAGACTCTTATCAAGACCAACCAATCACATTCCATCATTCTACCTATCCTTGTTGGTTTAATTGGTATGATGTTCGTCCATTACTTCAAGTCTCTATAATCAAGATTGGAAGGATATATCTACACCCCCCTTCCTAGTTTACCAACGTCCCCACCTTTATCTTATTTATACTACTTTTTATTCTTTTACACATTAATAGTTTATACAGATACAGGTTAGGTAATACCTTTTTATTTGCATTACTTTACTACCTAATAAAGAGATATACTTTACTTATTTGATGATGATCCCAAATAAAAAGACAATGATGATTCTTGTCCCCATAGTATATAATCCAATCCGCCCAAAAGACGATAAAACTGTTTAAATACATTTATTTTTATTTTATTAAGATAATAAATGATCCAACTTCATATGACTATTCTGTTCTAGTGATTGTGTAGGGGAATCGGGCCGACAGGGTGGAGCAGAGTGATGGAAGGAGGATGCATTGTTGTTTTTCATGATATCTATAGGTTTCAAAGGTTCCATAACAACCGGTGGATCATCTTGATCAGTCGTGGTTTCTGTTACTGTTGATGATACGGTTGTAGTTGTCGATGTTGTTGTCGTGTCTTCTTCCACCTGTTTTTTGAGGTAAATGATATAATCAATGGCGCTTTGGAGGATGGACATTTTGTGCAAGTTTTCTTGATCGGCACAATTAGGTATGATCTGTTTCAGTTGCATGATTTTATCGTTGATCCGTTCCCGTCGTCTTCGTTCAATGGCACTATGTGATACCTTTCGAGCTTGTTCACGTTGATCAGCCGTGGTAGGTTGTTGGCCAAACGCTGAAGGAGGTAATGGAAAGAGTGCTGGAACGGTTGATGCTGAATGATGGTGTTGAGGTAATGATAACGGTGAAGGTTGCATGGTGTAAGCATAAGGTCCAGAGGGTGAAGAGGAAGGTGATGCGTCTGAAGGTCTTTTTGGGAGGATCCGTTCATATCGTGGTGACGTTGTTGTGGTGGATGTCAGTGGTGTGGTTGTCGGCACATTCATGACTTGTGGTGTAACGCCAAGGGCATTAGGTGGTGAGGCAACAGAGATATAGTAATGTGGGTGAGCATGAGGATGACAGACTGGAAAAGGTACCACGGGTACCATATGAGGATGACCTGCTAAAGGAGAGTGTGGGTGATAAGGCATTAACGGCGGCGTGAGTGCAACCAAAGGATGTTGTGATTGTGATTGTTGCTGCTGTTGCTGTTGTTCCATTGGTTGCTGTGAAGGAGTCGATATAGAAACCCTTTTTCTTTTTTCAGGTGGAGTCATTAAAACAATGGTGAATTTAAAAGAGAGAGAGAGAGAGAGAAAGAGAGAGAGAAAGGCAACGAAAAAGGAAAATTGGGTTTGAAAATATAAATACGAGGAAAAAATAGAGACAAAGGAAGGTAAGGAAAACTATTGATGAGTGGATGATATCTTGTTGCTTTGATGAAGCGTATCATATTCCTTTTTCGTTTCTCCCTCAGTCTCTTATTTCCTGGCGCCAATGGTTGATGCCAATGAAGAGCACGTGTAATTCTTATTGGGTGAATCTCATCGGCATTACATTTGCCTGTCTCTGGTCGTGTGACCTCAGGAGACGACCCAGATCAACACGAGTGGTCGACATTTCTTCGGTTTCTTGGTTCCCATTTCCTAATACAGAATTACCCTTCAAACACTGTTTCCACCCCCCTCCAAAAAAAAAAAGAGTTACATAATGGTCTAATCAGGTTTTTATTAAAATAGTATAAGTATCAAGTCTATAACTAATCACTATCATCATCAGATTGGTCACCTAAAAATGACAGATCCAAAGGCCTAGGAGCATCATCAGAGTCACCGTCTTCCTCTTCTTCTTCCACAATGCGACGTTTCTTCTTGTTGCTTGAGAGGGTTCGAGAGCGCAGGCTAGGTCCACGGCTTGATGATTCCAAAATGTTATCAGTATCCAGACTATCGATTTCTTTCTTGAGTTCGCGTTCCACCTTGACCTTTTCACACTTTTCAATCGTTGGTCGGCCTACAATTAAGTTCGTTAGTATAACCTACTTTTTTTTTTTTCTTTTTTAGCTTACCTTCTACACCAAGATCCTCCAGCATTGACTTGAGTTTTTGTATTTGAGATTTCTTGGTAGGACAATCTGCCAATTCCGATTGTCTGATGATAGGCACACCACATTTCCGGATGTATCCTTTGAGTCGCTTGATAGTTTCATCGTCCGCTGAAGGTTTCTATAGATTAAAAAAAAAAAGACACATATAGAATCACTGCCATATATATATATATATATATATATTTTGGACTTACCTTGATTTTTGATGCATGCTCCTTTTCAGGCGATTTGTCCTTGGGTTGTTGTTGCTGTTGTTTCGTTTTCCTTTTCCTTGGTGGTGAGACATCGTCTTCGTCGTTGTCGGAGGAGTTGATTGTCCGTTTTTTTGTTGGGCTGTTGCGTGCTTTTTTACCTTGTTTCAAAACCACTTTGGCTTTTTCGTTCGTGTCGTCCGTATCAAAGACTTCCTCGTGTTTGTCTTGATGGTCGTCCTGCTGCTTGTTGTCCTCTTGATCTTCTTCTTTTTTTTCCTTTTCCTCCTTTATATCAATGTTGTTCTTTGTATCGGAAGAGGTCTTTTCGTTTTCGCTGTCAGCAGTTTCCTCTTCCTCGTCAAGGGTAGCCTATATATGCAAATACAAGAGCCTATGAGTATCAAGTATAAATGGTTTCATTCGTTTTAAGGTAATATGTTTACCGTATATTCGTCGATCATTGCGTTTATTTCAGATTTCCATGGTTGTGCCTTCAAAGCATTGCGTTCCAGATCCTGTTCCCTCAAAAAAAGGTATGTGAGTAATATTTTTAACTGACTTGCTCCACCCCACTAATTCCTTACAAAGAAGTCTTCCAACTCTCTACGAATAGAAGAAGCAGTAAGAGTCCTATTAAGTAAAAAGAAGAAGAAGAAGAGTTAGCTTTGGATTGAATTAAGGGTAATGATATAAAAACTTACGCTGGATCACCTTCCTTTAGGATTCTGTCATGGTGATGGATCACACCAAAACAAGTAGGTATGAGCGATTAGTAAAATAACTTTGTAGCTTGATGTCTTTCTTTATACTTACTGATTAAACTTTGTAATAAACTTTTTTGATTTGAGAAGTTCATTATCCAACTCGACCATCGTAGAATTATAAAGAGAAAAGAAAGGAAAGAGTCGAGAAGAGGATTTTAAACGCGCAGAGTTTCAAATTCCGCTTTTTTTTTTTGAAAGTTAAACCTCAGAGTTTTTACCTCTCCTACCTTCCTCTTCCTTCACCCATGGCCAATCTACGATTCAACATTGACAATATCTTGTAAGTATCTATTATAATAGTAAAAACGATCTAACTTTACTCGCCTTGAATATAGTGGAGTTCCTTCTCTCTCCAATGACGAACAGGATCAAGACAGTCAAACCCAACTCGACAAACTAAAAACACAACGTAAGGGCAACAAGAGCAAAACGACAACTAGTCATAACCTCTCTCTCTCTCCTTTTTTTTTTCTTCTTTACTATTGAATTGATCTAGTGTCTGAACTTGAAACACAAAAGCACGAATTGAAAAACCTAATCGTTGAAGAAAAACTTACATTCCTCATGACAACCTCCTTTGTTACAGCCATTCCAGGTAAAATAAAATAAAAAAACTTGAAGAATAACAAACAATTCGATAACTAACTTGCTTATTTGATAGATCCACGAAGACAGAAGGCGGTTGATATGGAAGAAGTACAAAAGCAGGTAAAAACAGGGAAACCATTATAGTAAGAATGTATTACTGACAGTTATAGGTATAGATCATCGACCATATAACGACAGCCTCTGAATCAAGATATATCCAATCAGTCATATCAAATTACAGACTATCAGGCTGCTCCACTTTTATCTTCCAAAACACCTACTTTGGCATTCGACTGGAAACTTATTACAATCGACGTTATTACGAACCTTATTATATCTTCCTTCCCAAGAGCAACATGACAACTATTGCACAACATACCATTCCCAACTTTATCCCAACAACAAAACTGGAAAAGACATTTTTACCTGACGCCCTAGATGTAAGTAGTATTAAAGAGGTGGGACACTAACTGACTGATCCATCTTTGGGTTATATATAGAAAATGATTCAAGTCTTATCGGATATGTTGGGGGCCTTTGTATCAAGACGGGAACAAGTCACCGCATTGAAAAACTATGTGGATAAAGAAAAGGTCAAGATAGACGTCTTTGATACTGCAAATTTATCTGTGGGGATCATACACCGTCAAAACAGTGAACAATGGTAAGTGAATGGTTTGATTACTATAGTCTCATTAATTCTATCTTTTTTTTTTTTTAATTGATCTACTAGTTATTGTATCAGTATCAGATATAGCAATTTAGCTACCATGTATCCCAGTCAAGTCACCGTCAAGATAATGAACAATGGCAAACATACTCAAGATCTCCCTGATGGTGAGGATAAACCGATTATGGACGCATTCGAAACCCAATCCTTACTAGAAGCATATAAAATGATATTTGTATAGCTATAGTATCTTTATACCTTTTTTTTTAAAATAATAATAATAAATTATTGTCTTGATCTAATAAAACTGCTTGAATCAATTTACAAATTGCATGTTTGACTCCAACAATAGTCATTCCTACAATGACATTGGCCCCATAGACACAATGTGAATTGGCAGGATGCGGGATTTGAATCTATAAATAAAAAAATCAGGGTCCAAATCACCTGTCAGATACCCCTCACATTTTTACTATTAAACAAAGAGATCCTAACATATTTATTGTCATTATAAAATTGATAAAAAGGAATACTAATAAAAACTATACATATATATATATATAAGCTAATCTATATACTAAAGGTATTATAAAAAGGGGAAGGTTAACAAACTATTTGGCTTTCGAACGTGGTTTGGCTTTCGAACGTGGTTTGGATTTCGAACGTGATTTGTATACAAGAGCCTATGGAGGTACCCCCCAAAAAATAGAGTTTTATATGAGTGAGTGATCTTTATCCCATCCTCTTTACCTACATATTCATCCAAGTAATCATAAAAGGCAGGTTTATCCTTCCTGGGCAGATCTTCTGAGTAAATCTTCACATCGACATTTTCATACCGTAAAATCCGTTCCCAAAGTGGTATGTCGTTTTTAACCCTGGTGGCGAATTCCTGTTTCTTGGTATCCATATTGCTATCAGTTGATTTTAAAGTTGTTGGTGCTGTGTTGTTGTTGTTGATTTTCTTTTTTGATGCCCATAACTCTTGTAAAAGAATAATCATCGCTTGTCTGTCTTTTTTTGCTCTAAAACCATACTTCTTGACAGCGTTCTATATATATATATATATATAAGGGTAAGTAAGGTCCCCCTTTTATTAAACGTTTACTTTTTTTTTTTTTACCATTAATTCCGCTAAAGTCAATGATTCATAGTTTGGTGGATGAGTTTGGTGTATTTCGTTGATAGGCGTTGAGTAATTCTGGTAATCAAAGGGCGGGGACTTATCCGCCTGCTTGGTTTTCCTCCGCCTTTTCTGCTGCGGCCGTGATATGGAAGGCGGCTGATTTGGTGAATGGACAGAGTCGGTCAAATCGATGCAATTATTGTCCTATAAAGCATTCAGTTAGTAAAAACCATTCCAGCGTAATGAAAATGTTTTAAATCACCTTTTTGGCCAAAGATTCAAGATCAGCATTACCAGTCATGTCAATAAAATCTACTTGTTCATCAATGTCTTGAATGGTTTGGATCAGTTGATGTCGAGTCGTGTCATTGGAGGAAGGAGATGAATTGGCTTTGTTTAGCTCTTGAGAATGAGGACAGGTTGTACTAGTCGTGATGATTGATGCTGTAGATTGGTTTACCCCCCGACTTTTCCTTTTCCTCTGAGGCAATATTAAAGACGACGATGGTTTGGAAGGTTGATGTTGATTGCTGAGAGCAGGGTCCATTGTCTTACAATGTTTTTTAAAATGGGAAGAAAAAGGAGGGGAACAAGCAAACCTGCACGATCGCCTATTTAATTTTGCTTTTTCAAATTCCGCTCAAGGCGATCCCCATTTTACCTCATCCCATGCCTGTTTTTGATATCATTCACTTATTATCATGCCCTATTCAAGGAGTCCCTTTTATCTATTTCAAACGCCTTGATCCATGCAAACATTATCGGGGGGGGGAGAACAGCGTGATATAATTAAGGTCTAATTGGATGTCAAACAAATCTTGCATGACCTGTTAGTTTTCTCTCTCTGCGAGTTTATCTATTCACCTACAGGATAAAGAAAGTGTTGTTATATATAGGAAACATTTTTCAAAACCTGAGATAGTAGTAATATCACATTGATTTTGACCAAGCTTCGAAGAATGCGGAATTTAAATATATCAATTTTCAATCCCGGTCCAGGTGGCATATAAATCGTCCTTCTTCATTTTTTCACCCTTTTCCCTTCTCTTCCATTCAACGATCATGGCACCAAAGTAAATTAAACGATTAGCTAAAAAGTTAATCTTTCTCCTCATTCTTCTTCTACCTTTTCTCTAGTATCTATTGATTCTGATAGATACGAAATCATAAGTATTCAAACTTGTCAACTAATCTTATGCGACATGGAATTGGGTTTGGGGGTAAAGATGATCCTTAACTCCTACTATTCTGTACGATGCTAGTATGGTCAAAAACAACATGATCCATAGGGGTATAAGAAACAAAGGTAAAGAAAAAGAAGAGGAAAAAGAAAAAGAAAAAAATGGGCAAGGGCAAGACGATTAAACCATGCTCCTTCTGATAAACCCAAATAGGTAGGACTCCTTCACGATGTGGATGATGACGATCACATTGGAATACTTATCACCATCCATAGTTTATATAGAATATACATTAGATTGACTCCTATTAGTATAATATAGTATATTTTAATCTGAAATAAAGATACTTTATAAACGATCATCACTATATGATACTCCCCCCCTTTTTTTTTGTTTTATATTGAAATGACCATGCTGGTAGGATGTTCATACTATGTGTCTAGATAGAACATGTCGATTCTTCTTTTAGTTTATGTAATAGGACAGGGGACAAATGACACTTATTAGGCCAAATTTGAAATTGTGTTGTGGAATCATGGCTTGGTGATTCATTAACCTGACGTTTTGTTGTTTTGTTGTTTTCATGTTTTACTAACTTGTATACAAAATAGGTAATGCAAGCAACTTTTTTTGTTATATACATGTAGCACGGCATACTTGTCTTTGCCACATAAAAACTGGGATCTCCTTCCTCCCATTGTTCCTTTCTTTTTCTTCTTCTTCTTTCTTTTTTTTTTTTTTTTTTTTTTTCTTATCCCTTTTTATACCATCATGTCATTCTCATTAAATACATTATTACTAGCTACATCTATTCTCTTTCTTCAATTGAAATCTATTCATGCCCTATCATCAGATTCCCTATTACGGGCTCCCCTATTAC
Organism: Chlamydoabsidia padenii; assembly: GCA_025330725.1. Lineage (NCBI taxonomy): Eukaryota > Fungi > Mucoromycota > Mucoromycetes > Mucorales > Cunninghamellaceae > Chlamydoabsidia > Chlamydoabsidia padenii. The sequence goes on along the minus strand of JAIWND010000005.1, from coordinate 814,288 downwards.
GAAGGTCACCTAATAGGGCCGCCTACTTGACGTCTCTCATTGCTAAACGATCCCTTTCTAAACGAGACCCTTTCCAAACAACTATTTATAATGATCAAGGAAATCAATACCTAATATCAATTGGTATCGGTACTCCTCCTCAGACTTTCACTGTTACATTGGACACTGGAAGGTAAGTGAAAAACCATGCATGCATGTCGGGATTTAAAGTTTTTTCGAGATGGGTGATAAGAATCATCTCAACCCCCTAATTCAATTTTTCTCCTTCTCTTTCTCCTCTTTATTTCTCACAGCGCTGATTTATGGATCCCTTCAACGTCATGTCCTACCGATGCTTGTCCTAATACACGCTTTGATCCAGCTCAGTCATCCACCTTTAACAATACAAATACTCCTTTTACAATCCAATATGGTAAACTAATCTATAAAAAAAGAAAAAAAAAAAAAGTCCATCTAACTTTTTCTTTTTTTTTTTTCAAGGTATCGGAAAAGCCAGTGGTACTTATGCAACTGACATTGTAACGATTGCTGGTGCTCAAGTAACTAGACAACAATTGGGACTTGCCTCATCTACGTCAGGCATACTCACAACTAATAAAGGGGAACACACAGTACCCAACTCCTCACCTGATGTCAACACTCGACCCAAAAGTAATGGTATTCTTGGTCTTGGTTATCCCTCATTAACTGTAGCAGCCAACAACAATAATAATCAGTCATTCTATAACCCAGTGGTATTCAACATGATGCAACAAAAAGTAATCAACAGCCCAACCTTCTCCATGTATATGAACCAAGGCTCTGGTTGGACAGGCGAAATCATCTTTGGTGGTGTGGATTCTACAAAGTATATAGGCGATCTTGTGTATTTACCAGTAGCAGCACCCGATCATCAACAGTATACCTATTGGCGGGTATATGGACAAGGCATTACCGTTAAAGGGGCAGAAGGATACACCGGTGATCAAACCTTCTCATTTGCCAACAACAACAAGACTCTTGGCATGCTTATTCTCGATACTGGCACGACATTAACCTATTTACCTCAACCTCTTGCTCAAGCTCTTGTCAGTGCGGTGGCGGGTGGGATCGGTGGATACCAATTCGACGATCAATCTCAAACTTATTATATCGATTGCGCTCAGGCGACAACAGCCGCTACCGTCGAATTGCAAATGTCACCAACGAATCAGCCGAGTCATCATCCCGTCACGTTATCTGTCCCTGTGTCCAATTTGGTGATTCCTCTTGATGCCCCGACCGCTCGTACCGCCCGACTTTGCTTGTTTGGTGTCGCTCCTTCTGGATCTCGTATGTCTCTGATTGGCGATTCCTTCTTGCGGTCCGCTTACTTGGTGTTTGATATGGCTCAGAATCGGATTGGGTTGGCGGCAGCAAAAGGTTTGGGTGGGGCTGTCAATGGTGTTCCTAGTCATCCTAATAATCATGGACGGCATATGTTTAGTATAGATCCCCTTTTATCTCTAGTCCTAGTCATTGTTATTAGTAGTATCTTGTTTGTATAGTAATAATAAAAATCAAAAATCCTCCAATGTTTATGACTTTTATGGTAGGATCAGGGTCCGTGCGCCTTTTAGTATTATACTTTGACATGGCATTATGTAGTTTTTCTCTGATCTGTTTTGAACATTAATGGTATCATACTTTTTTGTACTGGGTGAAAAAGGTTGTGTGATCTCATTGGTGTTTGGGGGGACAAGCGGGTATTGAAATGTCTCGTGACACCTAAAATAAAGCAAATTGATTGGTTGAGTTCTATTTTTAAGGTGGTTTTTTTTCTGATTCAGTCGAATCTCCTTTTTTCTCTCTTTCTTCCTCCTTTTTTTTTTTTTCTTCTTTTATTCTTTTTCCGTTTCCCTTGTTGTTTTGTTATTGTGTATACGGGAAAATGGAAAATCAATCATCAGAACTTTTTTTTATGCAGCACCTCGCGTCTATCAGCCACCAGAAAATCTATCCCAGCATTCAAACCAAGATTGAAATGCCCTTGTGGAAAACTTTACACATTACAAGGTAAAGTTATACTATGTTTTTACTTCTTCACCAAGACATATATAGTAATAATGGATTCTGTATTCGCTTCTTTTTATACAAATATATATATATATATAGATTATGGAATCGTGCCCGTGAAAAAGAAATATACTTGACACAACAACAACAAAAGAATGATTGGTGGTTCCATCAAATGATTACTTCCACTCCAGTTACAACAACAAGTCCATACCATCGACTTTTGGATACTAATGATGATGATGATAATTTGACTCAAAACTGGTTTGGAAATGATGATACAATTACTAAAGCAAACAACAATGATCATATTAATGAACAAGATAATGATAACGACGATAATCCTATTGAAACGAATACCAACAATACAACACATCCTACTGAAGAACAACAACAAGATCCCGATACAACAACTTTAACAAAAGATCACTCTTCTTTGTTATCCCATACACCAATTGAAGCACTTTGGACAGAAGATGAATTGGTCTCACTCTTGGCTGTAACTCAAGATAGGAAAAGGAAATATGAAGAAGATCCAGATATCTGTCAAAAGGGTGGTCCTACTTCACCTCCTGCCAATCGTCCTACTACTTCTCCACCCATGGTCAAGGTTTAACTACTATTATCATTACAACTACTACTACAACTACAACTACAACTACTACAACTACTATTACCTTTACTACTCTTATCATCCCCCTTCATATCTATACTTGCTATACCCTTTTCTGTTTGATCATCAACATCATCATCCCCTTCTTCCTTTTTACCACACTTGCTTATCATATCTTCTCATTACCATTACCATTTTACCATTTTGAAACCAGTACATAGTTATATATTCCTTCCACTTTTTTTTTTTTTTTTTTTTTTTTTTTGATAAATATCCAACCGTGTACAATACATTAACTTTTAAAACAATAAAAAAAATAAAAATCTTCTCCATGTTAGCTTTTTTTATATGTCAAATTTAGATTTTGTGTTATTGTTTCTTCAACGGAAGAAGAGTGTATACGGGAAGATCGTGTCGGAACAAACGCTGGCACATTATGTGTCACCTAAATAAAAAAAGTCTACCAATCATTTTATACATAGCAGCAAATGTGTTAGTGCAACATCATTGACATAAAAGGGGTAACACCTTTTGCCGAGGATCGAATATTCAAATCCCATGATACTTTATTTCTATATAAAAATACATTAAACAACAAGGGGTGGAGGTAATAAAACTATAGTCTACTAGCCACCAACGAGCCACCATCCACTTGAATCACAGCACCAGTGGTATATTGACCCGCACGAGATGCCAAGTAAATGCAGGTACCAGCAATATCTTCAGGTGAGCCAACCCGATGTAAAGGAATACCAGCAATAATCTTGTCCCCATTCTTCTTCATTGTCGCCGCCATCATCTTGGTTACAAAGGCACCAGGAGCGATAGCATTGACGAGAATACCGTCAGGTCCCAGTCTATACATCAAATCATGTTAGTTCATCCTTCCTTTTCCACTTTTCCTTTTTCAATTACCGAGAAGCCATGTGTTTGGTGAGATGATGTACGGCAGCTTTAGAACTGGTGTAAGCATAAGTTTCCATGCTGGGAGGTTGAAGACCATTGATACTACCAATGTTGATCACACGCGAAGGGTTTGCAGTAGATGCCTTGGCACGCAATAAAGGAAGACAGGCTTGAGTTAGGCTGAAGAGGCGGTTGACATTCAGATTCATGACCTTGTCAAAGGCATTGGCAGGGTAAGTGTCGATGGATTCGCCCCAGTTAGCCCCACTGTTATTAATTAAACAATCAATATCTATACAAAAAAAAAAATACATGTTGCTTATTTTGGCTTATCATACATACTTTTTTTTTTTTTTTTTTTTTTGTACTTACGGTCTTCACGCTTGGTCAATTCTTCAACAATCTTTTTAATATCGTCCAGTTTTTGTAAATCGCCAGGGATGGAGAAACATTGGCCTGGTCCTTTCGCAGAGAGTTCTTCAGCCACCTAGTATTTAGACAAGTGTACATGTTAGTATAACTGTAAACTGAAGATCTATTGCCCATTAGTCTTTTTCTTTTTATGACTTACCTTGTCACAGACTTGGGCACTTCGAGAGGAGATGTATACCTTGGCACCAGCAGCAACAAAACCCTATTGAAACATATATACATAAATGGACAAAATAAGTAAGTCTGGTTTTATAGTGGTTTGTCTTTTTGTCCTTCTTTACCGTTGCGATCATTTCACCTACAAATGTCAGATTTAAAAAGAAAGAAAAAAGTTAAGAGATTGTGTTCTCGGTACATCTTTTGAATAGCCCTTTACTTACCAATACCTCGTCCACCACCAGTAATCACCACTACTTTGTTCTTGACGTCAAAAAGAGAAGGGATATCCATTGTTATGTAATTATATGGAAAAGAAAAGAAAGAATAAAAAGGGAACCCTTTTATAAATTGACCCCGTCTTTTGGTCCATGTGAATTAAAACCCCGAATTACGCTGACTCATAAGTTATTTTGCAGCATGAACCAAACCTGTCTTTTATTTTTATTTTTATGCACGTTAAAACCAACTTGCACAAGATGTCCTATTCCTTTTCTTTGACAAGTAGGTTCTTCCAGATGTCTACTGACAAACATCAAATATATCACTCCACGTTCATTCCAAGTTGGTGGGCTAGACAAAGGGAAAAAAAAAAAGTTGATTAGAAATCATTCATCAACATCGTGGGAAAAACATTTATTAAGCCAAACTTGATAAGAGACATTATGCCATTGTTGAAAACATGCATGATAATGTCTTTCTGAGGACCTTGGTGAACTGGAGATGACCAAGAGTTAGAGCGGGAATCAAAACCAATCCTGTCTTCTTGTCCATACAAATAATTTATCCAACTTTGGAGCTACAACTGGTTGATCATATTGCTTTCATGGCAAGTGATATATGGTTAAAAGGAAACTTTTGACTGATCATCCGCATGAATGATTTTCGAATCCCGACCCTTCAAAAGTTTGCACAAAACCATCCAGTTTCATACTCTGTCGAAAAACGAGGGAAGGAATTACTTGATTAATGTAAAATTTATAGGGTTATATACCCTTAAAATGGAGATCATGCGGTTTAAATTTGGGAAACATCATCCGGCTATAAAAATCTTCATACCATTTTTTTGTATCAAGTGGCCCTAGGCATGCGAAATTTGACAGTATGGGTCAGATATATTAACTGCTAACAAAAGCTGCAACCGTAAAAAAAAAAAAAAAACAAAGCAACAAACATACCAAAAAATAGCATTGTTGGTTGTCCAGTGATGTAGATGTTAGTGGATACTAACAAAGAGGGCCAAGTTTTAAGGAAGTCGGGCACATATTTCAAACGCCGCTAGTTTGGTCTTTTGCTTTATATCCTTGACAGAGCTCCACTGCCGCAATGGAGAAGTGATATTAACGAAAAACAAAATGGCCATGAGTATTTCTCAGCCCATTTCCAATAAACTTTACATAATGGCCATTGTACCAAGTCCTCTGTATGGAGCAGTATAGCCTCAAGATCCTTTTACCCTGACTTTTGTAAAAAAAAAATTGCAGTACGAAAAGTGACACACAAGACAAAACTTATTTCAAAACCCGCTTACCCTCATCTTGAATCTTGAGAGGACTCTACTGGCTTTATGAACAAGCGATGCTAATGATTAAAGTGACCATGTACATTCCTTAGCTTATTACCAACAAACTTTACATAATGGCCATTGTACCAAGTTCACTGTATGGAGCAATATAGCCTCAAGATCGTTTTAACCTGACTTTTGTAAAAAAAAAAAAAAAAAAAAAAGTTGCAGAATGAAAAATTGACACACAAGACAAAACTTAATTCAAAACCCGCTTACCCTCACCGTGAATCTTAAGAGAGTACTACTGCCTTAATGGACAAGTGATGCTAATGACAAAAATGACCATGAGCATTCCTTAGCCCACTTCCAACAAAGTTTACATAATGGCCATTGTACCCAGTGCACTGTATGGAGCAGTATAGCCTCAAGATCGTTTTACCCTGACTTTTGTAAAAAAAAAAAAGTTGCCGAATGAAAATTGACACACAAGACCAAATTTAATTCAAAACCCGCTTACTCTCGCCTTGAATCTCAAGAGAGCCCTACTGCCTTAATGAACAAGTGATGCTAATGACAAAAGTGACCATGTGCATTCCTTAGCCTAATTCCAACAAAGTTTACATAATGGCCATTGTACCAAGTCCACTGTATAGAGCAGTATAGCCTCAAAATCGTTTTAATCTTTTGTGAAAAAAAAAGTTGCAGAATGAAAATTGACACACAAGACAAACCTTACTTCAAAACCCGCTTACTCTCACCTTGATTCTTAAGAGAGCTCTACTGCCTTAATGGACAAGTGATATTCATCATATAGTCAGTTAGTACATGTGATCAGCCCCTTTTGTCTATGGAAATGCTAAAAATTACCACTGAGGTGCAGTGTGTGTGGGTTACGATAGCTTTCCGGAAAATTGAGCATGGCACCGAGTGGAGACAAACGAATGGAGAGAGCGATAGCGCGGATTCATACCGAGTGGCCAGCATTACTACATGAATTGTTTGATTGTATAACCGTTGCAGCCTGGTTGACCACATTGGCAGTGGCGGAAGGAGAGCGGATAGAAGACAACGGATTCATCCAACCATGTTGAAAGTGGAGGAAGGAGGGCGGAAAAAAAGACATAAAGGATGAAGGGAAAAAAAGTTGGCGATCAGTGTTGGGAAAATGATAGCGTGTAAAAATTGATAGTGACCCAATTATTCAAACAATGAATAAGAATGTTTCACCGATAGGAGGTGGTCAGTGCTGGGAAAATCGTTCGATTTTTAGAATTATGTCTAGGTGTAGTCCATCAAATCAATAAAAAATAAGTGATACAAAAAGATGGGGTCTTTATTATCCGTCAAATGGTTATGGTGTATATGTTTTGTCCGAACTTACCCTGACTTTTATCTCTCTGTCATGAAACCCACTTCGCGTTCACACCCCGCTTTACCTCGATTTCTTACTTACAAAAGTCAGGTTAAAACGATCTTGAGGCTATACTGCCCCATAAAAGGGACTTGGTACAATGGCCATTATGTCAAGTTTGTAGGAAATTTGCTAAGGAATGTACATGGTCACTTTTGTCATTAGCATCACTTGTTCATTAAGGCAGTAGTACTCTCTTAAGGTTCAAGGCGAGTGTAAGCGGGTTTTGAAATAAGTTTTGTCTTGTGTGTCAATTTTCATTCTGCAACTTTTTTTTTTTTTTTTTTTTTCACAAAAGTAAGATTAAAACGATTTTGAGGCTATACTGCTCTATACAGTGGACTTGGTACAGTGGCCATTATGTAAACTTTGTTGGAAATAAGCTAAGGAATGCACATGGTCACTTTAGTCATTAGCATCACTTGTTCATTAAGGCAGTAGAGCACTCCCAAGATTCACGGTGAGGGTAAGCGGATTTTGAAATAAGTTTTCATTCTGCAACTTTTTTTTTTTACAAAGTCAGGGTAAAACGATATTGAGGCTATACTGCTCCATACAGTGGACTTGGTGCATTGGTCATTATGTAAACTTTGTTGGAAATAGGCCAAGGAATGCACATGGTCACTTTAGTCATGAGCATCACTTGTTTATTAAGGTAGTAGAGCTCTATCAAGCTGGCAAGGGTATTTCTCTTTTAAATCCCGCTCAAACCCACTGAAATAACATATGCCCTGGGAACCAGTTGAATAAAAAGAAAGTAGATGTGTAAATACAATAGATAATATTTCAATATACATAATTCATATAATTTGCATAAGGGTTTTGTTTCATAAGGTATATATTAATGGGACCATAAATCATGCTGTGAAAGTGAAAAAGGGATTTCCAATTAGTTCCCGACCTTGCATGAATGATTAAACTCTGACACTTGACAGCTTACCTCTTTTAGATTGTTTGTTGGATTCAATGCCTAGTTTTCTTGGATAGTTTTCGTATTTTCCTTTCCAAAGACTCTACCTTCTTTTCCAGGTTGCGTACTTGTACTTTAATTTCATCGATTCCCGTTTGCATTTCTTTTTCCCTGTCATCCTTCGTTTGAGGCTGTTGTTGTAAAGAAGATGATGCTCGTGATGGCGATGATGATAAGGTTTGAGGTGTTGATATTATTGCTGATGGTGATGATGACGGTGCCATGGATGATAAAGAAAAGGAGGAAAAGGAAGAAAGGGAGGAAACGCCTGAGGGGGCGGTTGGCTGGAACGTATTCAAGGTGTGAAATGCATCTGTACTGTCCCTTAAAAAAGCGGTCCTTGAAGTTGACAAGTGTACGCTGATCGAAGAGCATTCATCCTTCAAAAAGTCGAGTTCCATTTCCAACCTTTTAATAAGATCATCACACTTAATTGGGAGAGATCGTTGCTTGGAGACCATTGTGCCTGAATTACGCTCATGCCAGATCTGAGGAGAATAAATTTGCTCGGCCGAAAAGTACCGTGCCCCCTTCTTTTTTTTCCCACTAGGGCCATGTGGGATAACCCGACCCGGTTGGTGTGACATTGTTGGATAGGAGTCGATTGGGTGGTAAAGCATGGTCGGTATTGGTGGTGATGTCTGTGGTGATGTAGAAGATGATGATGTTTGTTGTAGTAATGCCTGTGGATATGATGGTGGTGATGATGATGATGACGATCCTGTAGAAGAAGTGGTAGTTGAAAGTGTGGACATGTGAACAGGCAAACGCGTTTCTTTTTTATTCCATCTATTGGTCATCTACAATGATTGCAGTCATAAAGTTGTGTAGGATAAATCAAATAAAGATATTAGTGCTATAGCAAAAGAAAAAGAAAAAAGAAAAGGGAAAGAAAAAAAAAGCAAAGAATTTTCAATGTATAAATAGGTTAAAGTCTGCCGTTCTGACATCCCCCCTACTCTCTCCGCTCAAGTTCAGATTCAATAATGGGAATAATTGGATACGCCACAAATCAATGAATCACATTATCATTTATTTGGAACCATACAGTGGCGAATCCATTCTTCCACCCCTTGGCACTACTAATTTTAAGCTTTTCTGCATTACCGTCGGAATTTGTGAGTATGAAAAAATTACCTGATTCGGTCGTCTTCCCGTAATGTTCGATCCTTTCTTCTTTACATCATGCAGGATAATAATCAAAAGCATAAACAACTCGTTAATCAATAAAGTAAACACGATTTAAAACAGTTACTCATTTGCTTCTTTGTATAATATGATATTTGATTGCTTTTCAACTTGGTGATTTTCAAATCCCGATTGTCACCATCTTTACTTTTCAAGCGGACGTTACTCTAACCATTATTCAGCAAGGTAGTCCCAAAATGCCAAGAAACAAAACCTTTATCTTCATAATCAGTATTGTTATACTATTCTTTTACTAAATGGGTCTTGATTAACGGCTACCAAGGGTTTGGGTTAAAAAGAACCATGATCGGCGGTATGTAGAATTAAAAGCCCGGTATTTCCTTTTTGGATTATCATGCCTTTTGGTTCACGGAGCAGAACCATCTTGTGACAAACATGATACAATCCTTAACTGTTCAATTTGAGTTCTTATGAGATCACGTAAGCTAGGTTATGTTCTGGTTAAAGTTTTGGTAAAAGGGGGAAAGCAAAATCAAGTTTTGGCAACGTCGTTTATCATCATACGCCAACGCTCCTAAATTTCCCTGTCCAACATTGCATTGAACCCTGTTAGGAAGGGTACTCCTTTTAGCCCGACAACTGTGGCTCATTCTTTGCACGTTTAAAAGGGGAAAGATCATCATCCTTTTAGAATACCAACTAATCTAGCGCATCTTTTTTTCTCCGCAATGATTCCCAATCAGTCTAAAAGCTTGAGCCCTTCACAACAAACCATAATCGACTTGCATGTGCAATGACACAACCAATTTGAATAAATCACCTGATGTTATTATATGCCAGTGATTTATACCAATTAGTCAACATGTATAATACTGTAAACATTATAAGGACCCCGCATTCATGCATTGATGTTATTAATAACATTCTCGGTGCGAATCCTTTGTTATAAAACAATCACTTTATTTCCATTTTTATTGATTAATCAATAAACAAAGATCTACATCATGTTATAAAGTATACACTGTTTCTATATATATACTATACTTATTGTCCAAAGCCCCAGGGTGTCGCCATCTGTGCCTGCATGATGCCCTTCTTAATGAGATTTGCTGCCAAACTTGCTATTAACCATATTGACTTTACTACAATCATGCCATATGTCGTTTCGAGTCCTGGTGTGCTAAAACCCTTTGTAGATCGTTTTCGAGTGTCCGCATGATGATGATTGTAAGGTCCAAAAGAGTTGTATCAGATAATTGGTCCTTTTCCCCTTGTTCATGCAGAGCAATTCAAAAAAGGGAATGTCAGCCAGCCCATATATATATTCCTTACCTCTTGTTCGTGGAGAAGATCGCCAAGCCACCTTGTATCATTGTTGTTCATTTCGTCATTATTAATGCAAACAGGCCTAAGAAAAAAAAATTAGAGTCGTGTTCCTAAAAAGGGACTATATAAAAGATTTTGATATTAGTCGGCGTTTTAAATTTTCCAAGCACTTACCATCTATTCATACAAGATGCTACAAGATACTTTAGTCCAGGTCACCCCAGAGACATAAAATTCAAAAAAAAAAAAAAAAAACAAGGGGGCAACATAAGTGCATAAAGTGACGTGATGGCAGCAAGAGTTGCCAAATCCATGTTGCTATAAAGAGAGATAAGGTGTTGCATAATAATGCGATTTCCTAAATGGTAAGCACAATAAACAAGATGAGAAGTAGTGGCTTTTCATAAAAACTAGTATGTTAATGTTTACCTTTACAAATATTACTGATGTCTTAAGTGAGACCTAAAAAAAGTGAATCAAAATGAAAAATGACCAAATGGGATAAAAAAATATACATTTATTGCGATATAAAAGAGTACAAATATTAATAGGATACTATTGACTTACTAATAGTAATCTCTTGACCAGAGACTTTTGACAGACGAGGATCGTTCAGGATAGTACATTCGTTTCGAGTAGGAGTCATAAGGAGAGTAGCCCATACCAAAGCCTGACCGACCACCACCATAGGCATATGAATAAGGATCGACTCCACGATAATAAGAAGAAGGGTAGGATCCATTCATACCAAGACCACCACCAGCACCGCCCATACCATCCATATAGTCATACGGGGTCGTCATTCCATTCCCATACATCGAGTTACCATACATTGAATTCCCATACATCGAGTTGCCATACATCGAATTGCCATACATCGAGTTACCATATAGACCAGGTGTACTTTGTCCATACATCGAATTGCCGTACGCTCCACCGCCATACATCATGTTGCCATACATAGAATTACCATACATCCCTGGGCCCGCTTGACCATACATCTGTTGCTGTTGAGCATAAGGGTTCATATAATTTGCTGCACCATTCATCATTCCAGGAAGTTGTTGATAACCACCAGCACCGTTCATCATGTACGGATTCATGCCACCACCAGGCATCATACCTTGTATTTGTTGCTGTTGTAACATAGCGGCTTGTGCAGCGGCTGGTCCACCACCTCCACCACCGGCTGCCATCATCATCATCAATTGCTGCTGTTGTTGTTGTTGTTGTTGCTGTTGTTGTTGCATCATCATTTCTTCTGCCTGATTGCCATTACCACCCATAACATTGCCCATCATTGGTCCACCATAACCTGCTGCCGCCATACCTGCATTTGTAATACCAGCTGCATCTCTCATACGTCGTAAGAGATTGTCTATCATTCCTCCACCTGATTGTTGTTGTTGCTGTTCCATTGGGTTCATATTACTTGGATGTGGTGTTTGAGGCTGAGAAGCTGATTCACGCGGTGAAGACGGTGCTGTTGCTGCTCCCTGTTGCTGTTGCTGCTGTTGCTGTTGTTGCTGTTGTTGTTGTTGCTGATGTTGTTGCGCCATAACAGCATTCTGTGCTTGCATGTTTGAATAATCTTGGGGAAAGTGGGAGAATGACCTTGAGCGTTGATGTTGACCGTACATAAGAATTCAAACTGGGTAGTGAGGAGAAGGGAGAGGGGGGGAATCAAGTCAAATAAAAGAGAGGTATCAAAGTAGATATATTTTGAAGATGAATGAAGATATATATATGGGCACAAAAAAGTAGACCAACTTTAAAAAGGATTGATGAGGGAAAAGAAAGGGGAAAAAAGAAAAAATCTAACATCATAGTCTTTTTTATCGGGGTTTGACCTTCTTGGAGTTTTGATTGGTTCAATTGCCCAAGCACCAAAACTGCCCCTTCCCCTCTAAAAATGGATGTGGTAACAACAACTTGAAAAACCAGATGAAGTCAAATTTCAAAGATAAGCTTACTGATCATCATCTTTCAAAAAAGCCATCTTGTCCTTCACCTTTTTCTTTTCTTTACTTCATGCTGCAGTTTGGTCGGGAGTTTAATTTATTTCAATTAAGCCAATCAGATTGAATCATTATTGTCTGGACACAATGCATTGTAAAAGATTAGTCTTACGAATGATATGAGTTTCCTCACTTTTTAAACAACACTGATGTATCTTCAGGAATATCAAGCAAGATATTAATAAGCATATATATATATATATATATATTTCCCATTGGTACTGTCTCAAGGATATCAAAAGGATAATTTTTGGTGCAGGAATCAAAAAGCTGATCCGTGCGTTATTTGAAAACACCGCTATGCAAATCGAAAGATATGATAAAGCCCATTAAAGCAATCCATAACCCCAAACCACCTACCTTCGGGGTTTGAAAAACTGACCGGAATGTCACGATTCTTCCAGTATTCAGCCTTATTGAGAGGAAAAGAAGCTCGGTGTTTTGAGTTATTGATGCTCATCCTTATAAAAATAACTGATGATATATAATCATATATTATAATCCCAGTTCCATGGATGGTTATTTTAACTTTGAAGTAAATCATTAACTATTAGATTTATCAAAAATGGTAGACTCCCCCTGTTTGTCACTGACACTCGAGTCTTCAACAAGCATCCGTCTTTGTCTAAACCTTGGTATTTACTTACACTACCACTTTTTAGTGTGGTTATGTATTAATAATGCATCATTAGATTCAATATACCTTAATCGCAGGCGATTCTTTCACTTTTATTTTTAAATCCCGCCCGTCCCAGACTCGCCCGTCTAGTAAAATTTCTATTCGCCACATTTCTTTTCCAGCTCTCTCTTTCACTTTTATTTTGTATCATGAATCAAGATGCCAGTCAAAAGATTCTCAAGCGATCTAGTTTATCTCTGAAAAAGAAATCAAGCCAATCATCACCATCTTCAAAAACTTTCAGCAATGCATCCTCTTCCAGCAAACAACACCAAACCACGCAATCAACCAACAACAGTGATAACAGCAATCTGGTCCCTGTCAAGTCAGTGATTCAACCAGCAGCGGGTCAAAGTGATATGGCAGTCGACAGTGAAGATCGACAAGATGATACCCCTTTGTTTGACGAATCTCTTGACGATCTTTCTGTTGGCAATACTACTTTGACTGAAGAAGAAACAGTATATCAAGTAAAGGCGGAACGATCACAAACCGATGACATGGATGAAGATTTTGCTGAAGAAACCACCTCCTTAAACAAGACATTTACTAGTGGTGCCTCCTCGTCCAACTCTACTACTGTGGCTCTGACAACTGAACCCAGTCCAAGAATCAAAATGGCTGGTGAAGACGTTTTCACTGAAGCATGTGTCAAAACATGGCAAAGCTCTCGCATCAAAGCTTGGGAAAGTCGCTATTTGGTAAATAAAAAATTAAAAAGACAGTATAGAAAAGAACTAATTGACTCTTAACAACATGTTTTATTATAGAGTCCAGAAACCTACTATTATCGATTTGTTACCCCTGGTGAAGGTCAACAAATGGGTGCTTGGTCACCGAAGGAACACAAACTGTTTATGGATCGCTATGAAGAATGGATTTCTAATGGGTGGAAAATAGGTGCCTCTTGGGGTTTATTCAGTACAAGCATTCCTCACCGGGTAAATCATCACTATGACATGGTATACTACTATCTAAATGTTTACTAACCAAAAACTATGTACTTTTACTTTAGGTTGGCTATCAATGTATGAATTATTATCGAAAACTGGTTGAAAAGAAGAAACTTGAAGACCCCTCCTATGAACTCGTGGATGGCAAACTCAAGCAAACGAAAAGACAAGATGCTCCTGGCAATGATTCAAATATACCTACTTCTGAACTGGGACCAGACTGGGAACGTGAAGATGTCAAACAGTTGGAAAAGAATGTGGATTCCTGGCTAAAACAGTATCATAAACGAAGTGGATGGTAATAAGAAATAGAAACAAAATAATCAATAGAATGTACTGACTTTTTATTTTATTTTATTTTTGACACGTAGTGCATCAACAGCTCCTGTACGAAAGCCAAAGTCGATACTCAAGCCAAAAGCACCAAAAAGTACAACATCAAGTCGAAGCAATAAAATATCTAGCCTGATTGAAAAGCAACGCTCACGTAAACGACCTCTTGTTTTGGATGATGAAGTGGACTTTATAATGGAAACAGCAGAACCGGAAACTGTCCACATGAAAGCGGTCGATGATTATCACTGGAAACTTTGCTTGGAGGAATACAAGGCGTTTGTCAGGTAATAAAACAAATATACTATCGATATAGTTTTACTGTTTTGCGTCATAATGTCGTTACCCTAACTATTATAATATTGTATATAGGGATCACTCTAGCAAGGATGCACGACACCAAGCTTGGATCGAAAGACAAGAATGGCATCTAGGATTAACAACCACAGAAATGTAAGTTGAAAGAATAAAAGACAAAATGGCTAGTTTCTTTACTCATCTCTTTTGATATTCCAATCGTGATGATAGGCAACTAAACAAGATAACTCCAGCAATGGAACAGTTGGCTAAATCACTAGCTACAACAAAGTCAATCCACCAACAAGCATCACTATCTCGATTCTTTACAGGTGTCAAGAAGGCCAAAGTGGAAATACCTGACGAACTGATCCTCTACACACGCTTACCGCCCGAATTATACAGTGGTGTCAAACATATCACACCCTTATCAGACAACGATAACAACAATAACAATAACGACGTTGACCGAAGGATATACTACCGTGAAATCGATGACATGATGGACTGTGTGGAATTACTCAACAATGAACTCGAGGGTGAAGACATGGATGTAGAAAAGCACTCGCAAATCGAAGGACTGTTGGTGGATCCTCCATGGGAATATATTATTGAAGATGGTCGAAACGATGGATTATGCAAATGGAATCTGAATCAAGTGGTAAGTGTATGGAAAACAACACGAGGAGGCAACTAACCAAGTTTTGTTTGTTATAGAGTGATCTACTGGAGAAAGTACTAGAACGCATGTCGGCCGGGCTTATTTTTATGTGGACTCATAAATTGATTCAGGGGGATGTTATCCGAATGATGTCCGATTTGGGTAAGTATATACACATCTTGATCTCTAAACATTGTTGACCCCTCTTTCTTCTTTTTTATATTCACATTAGGTTGTAAATACGTGGAAAACCTGGTGTGGTTTAAAAAGTCTATCAACAATCTACCTATGAATGAACCCTACCCATACTTCAGCTCCACCAAAGAAATCTTGCTCATGTTTAAAAAAGGCGATGGAATTGATTTACGACATCAACGGTCACCTGATGTGATCATCGACTTTGAACAACCACCATCGCAATGGATTCATGAAGGTAATGACATGAAAGTAGGTGGAATAAAAAACAATGGTCATGACCACTATAACATACTTATCATCAATCAATAGAATACACGGAGCCCAAACCATCTGCTGTCTTTACTATGATTGAAACATTATTACCACAAGGTGCCTACAACGATAAAATCAAGCGTGGCCGATTTGTGGAATTGTAAGTATTGAACATGGCAGATTTTTTAAAAAGTCTAACCTCTTTTTTATTCGTTTGTAGATGGGCAAAGCGGTCGGATACACGTCGCCAAGGATGGTTTGCCTTCCACCAGCGGAAGGATGTTAATGCCAACTTACTCGAAGAAATGTCATTGGATGACACCTTAACACAACCTTGTCAAAACACCACCAGTTAGATATTACCCTCCCCCTCTTCCCCATCTCTACATAGTTTAGCATAGATTACTGTATACACGTTTTATCCCCTCTTTTATCATACATATGCATTCAAATAAACATACTCAACAAAACACTTGTTTTTTGCACGATGAACTGCAATGCGGGAACGGGCGGGACACAGGGCCACACAATTTTAACACCCGCCGGGAATATTACCTGCTGACCTGAATTACAAAAACTGAGCAGGAACATGAAACTTTTTTTTTTTTCCTTCTTCTTTCATCTATCTTCTTCTTTCCAACTCCAATGCTCATAAAAGAATATCGTATAGTTAATCCGTATAGCCAAAGCGAATACCAAGTAGGTAAGTAAAAGCCAATAATACGATTATACTTTATTTGATTGATTGTCTGCCCTTTTGTGAATCCCTAACCTTTTACTCTCTATCTCTCTCTCTCTCTCTTTTTTTTTTTTTAAAGGTCAATTGTATGCAACGGCGATGGCTTCAAAAGAACAAACTGGTGGTGGTGAAGGTGTAGAAATCTTGAAGAATGAACCCTACGAAAAGGAAAATGGTGAAAAAGGACAATATACCCACAAAGTATTCCACTTGGCATCCAAAGTACCTTCCTACGTCCGCGCTGTCATTCCTGCAAGTGCTCTTGAAATATATGAAGAGGTATGTATTGGAAACAATAAAACTGGATATAAATTCATCTTTTTGCTCTATTTGGTCTTGTAGGCTTGGAATGCGTATCCTTATTGTAAAACTGGTAAGTCAAACAACAAAAAAAAAAAAAAAATGCTCTTCTTTTAAAAAAGGGGTCTACTCTCGTTTTGAACTAATGATATCTCTTTATGTAGTATTGACGGTACATACATAATCCTTGATACTATCCATCTACGTCATTTTGCATACTCATGTTTTTATCCTTCTTCTCTTTATTGTAGAATGGCTATATGAAGGAAAGCTTCTCCATTACCTATGAAACACTCCATGTGGATGGCTCTCATGGTGAACTGGAAAATGTCCATAATATATCAAGTCAAGGTAATTACATTATATACAAACAGAAAGCAGTGACTCATCCATACTACTACTTTCCTTTTATATATAGACTTGGCAAAACGAGAAGTGATCCATATCGATATTGCAAATGATCCTATCGATGCTTCTGCTTACAAACCTGAAGAAGATCCCAAATACGTCCATTCATTCAAGGCTAATATTGGTCCTTTAACGAAAGACTGGAAACAAAACTGCGAACCGGTGATGACTTGCTACAAATTGGTTTATATCGAATTCAAATGGTTTGGCCTTCAAACTCGGGTGGAATCTTATCTTGCTGGTGCCATTCGAGGGATGCTTTTAAAGTTCCATAGGTAAATAAGGATCATAAAGGTGGATGATGTTAAATGATCAAGTTGTAACCTTCTTTTTCTTTTTGGTCATTTAGGCAAATGTTTGGTTGGATGGACAAGTGGTATGGCTTGACAATGGCTGATATCCGTGAACTTGAAAAGGAAATCAAGGCCGAATTAGATATCAAAAGGTATGAAGGCATCGATGAATCATCAGCAAACTCTTCCAACAACAAGGCATAAAAAAAGAGACTTGATAAACAGCAAATAGTCATCCTCTACCTCTCGGAAATAGGCGGTCAATAGATATACTGTAGTTTTAGTTGTAGTTATATTAATCGGATGAGGTTTTATTTTACTCATTATATATATATATACTAAATATAACATTCTGGCAAATCTAATAAACCATGTAACTTTTACTAGTTTTATCATTGCCCTTTCTGGACATTTGTGAAATGGAATCGGCGTTTAAATAATCTCCATTCGATAACTTTTGGCGCCTCTCCCCTTTTTCCTTTCCTTTTTTTTTTTTTTTTTTTTTTTTTTTTTCTTCTTCCTTCTTTCCCACTTTTTTTCTGTAAATACCATTAAATACATTTTATTCTACTCTACAATAAAACAATTATCAACACTTAAAGATACCTTTGATTTGCTACTACTGGGAATAAAACACTATTCATGTCTAATGATTCCAACGAATTACACAACAATGATCAATCTCTTGATGACCACCAAATTGAAGTCAATACTACTGCCAATTTGAACGCTGCTTGTTTTCGCTGTCGTGGGTTTAGGTAAGTTGATACTTTTATAAAAATAAAAATAAAAAGAATACACTGGTCTTTAAAACTCATTTCTCCTTTGTTTTTGTGAATCTTGTAGACATGCTTGTGATCGTAAACGTCCTGGGTGTACTCGGTGCTCTCGTCGTGGTCTAACTTGCACTTATCCCGAAGCAGCACCTACTCTCAAGAAACTCCAAAAAGCAACAGAAACACTAGGCGAACGTATCAAGAAATTCAGTGATCGACTCAAAACCGGTGAAGGAATGCCTACGATTTCTTTACAACGACTGGCACGGGGAAACAACGACGAAGGATCTACTACTACTACTACCAACAATGAGAGCAACATGATATCAGCCCACTCTCCCGATAACAAGTCAATACACTCTGCACACTCTGACTCGACATACGAAAATACCTACAATACAGATCACTCTGACGATGCCTACATGGATGTCTATGACCGACCTCTACAAAAGAAGAAACGGGTGGCGTCGACAACTCACTTCTCGGTGTACCCGTGCAGTAAATGTTTTAAAGATCTACAACAATGTGACCTGACTCTACCTCAATGTACCCGGTGTGAAGCCAATCAATTTGCCTGCGAATACTCTAAAACTGAACCTAAGGCAAACCATGTATCTCAAGTACTCAACACTATGAACAAAGTGATGGACCAGTGGCAAGAATCCATTGACAAGATGGCCAAAGACTTTGCACAAAAAACCCGCGACTTATCAGCTAAAGCCAACAACTCACTCAAGATCAAACCTATACAACCTTTTGCCTGGAAAATCACATCAACTAACAAGGGATTATCAGTGGAAAGCAGTGTCAGCTCGTTTAATGACCTCTCAACTCTGGTGGAACAATTCAAGCGGTCTATGAATATCTCGTCCAAGACTGTCCCAGAGATGATGATGACTCGACAAGACTCTTCGGCACACTCGGAAACATCAGAACCACCAATGGAATTGGGCGACACATCAAGTATCACCAGCTCCTCCTTCTCATTTGCAATCTGGAATTCTTGGGCACATCCAACTCACGCCATACCTCAAGATTATCCTATTGACATCTCACAAGACTTGACCGATAATTTGGTGGAATTATTCTGTCGTACGCCATGCTGCTCCGCCATCAGGATACCAACCATTGATACCGCTGAATTCTTATCAAGGTACAAGAGTCCCGATCCATCTCAACATCCAGCAACAGTATTGGTTTATGCGGTATGTGCAATGTCAGCTCGAAATGCATTCCAATTACACGTGTGGAGTAAACGACCGGCATTTGAAGCACCACAATATAATATGGGCAAGGCACTCTCTATGGCATATACTCTTCGGGGGCGGGAACTTTTAGCCGACTGTTTTGATGAACCGTCATTGGATCATTGTCAAGCAGCATGTATCTTGTCCTACAGTAACCACCAGAATGGCTTTCCTGGGGTGATTTATATATACGAATGGATTGCTCACACCATGGCTCAAGATTTGGGACTCTACTCTTCTAATCGGGAATTGACACAACGTGAGCGACTGTTGGTATGGCATCTTTACTATTATAACACGTGGCATCGTGTACTTCAAGGTGGCTCAAGTCTATCTGGGGAAGATTCTCCTTTTTATCCTCGGTGTCCTTTACCTGACCTTCCTGTGCGACCGTCGGCGGATCAACTTTTGGCCTCGACTCCTTGTGCTAAAGTCATCAATTACTATGTCCTTTCTCTTTGGGTTTATCTTATGCAACTACAATTACTTCGGGAACAGGCCATGGCACGATTGGTGGCTGCTCAAGAATCGGGCAAGGCGGATACGACTTTACCACAGGATCTCTTGGTGATGCAAGATGATTTGCGGCAATTCTTTCAACAGTTGCCTCCTGATTGGCGAAACATTGATCTGGAATTTGTATTACAACAGCAACCACAACAACACCAGCGAAACGGTAAGGATTCACACAACAACATGACATCATTGAATGAATCCTCATCCTCGGCCACCAAATCACCACCAGCAGCCATTGATGAACATTGTCATTATACTGTGAATGGGCCTGAATTTGCTCACTATTGTATCTTGTATGTCCATGTCCATTACTATATCAACCAAATCTTATTGTATCAATCCTTCTTCTCCTCGGAACGTATACCCAACTCTGAATTCGCCATGCAGTCACTCCGTATCTGTATGCATGCATCTGCCTCGATAACACAGATCTTGGAAATAATGACAAAACATTGTGGTGAATGCAATGTGCCTCTGATCGCCTTTGTCTTTGCTAATGTCATCCACATCAAGTTACTGAGTTACGACAATGACAAGTCATATCAAGAATTCGCCTTATTCCATTTACAGAAATCGATCGATATATCCAAGATGTCAATCAACTACACTTATGACTTTGAACTGGCTCGAACTTTTGTGGGATTGATGGAGCAAGATGTGCAGCAACGATTGGCGAACTTTTATAACACTAATCTTAATGATATTGATTTGAACAACATCGATATGCACAACTTTAATCCAGCTACACTAAAAAACACAACAACAACTTTACCACCACTTTTTACATCACCAACACCTTGAAGCTAATAGCCTAGGACTTTTTTATATATTTGTATCATGTACTTTGTCATCCATCCCTTCATGTCATTCACCAATCAATGGTTATTCCTCTTTATTACATTCATAAATACTCTTATCATATTATAACATTTATCATTAATACACATCCTTACTTTACCAGTTACCCTTGTATGCAATCTTAATTAATAAAAACATTATTGAAACAGCATGATTTTGTTGACTGGTTTAATCTACGACGAAAATCGGTCTTTTAAAAAATGCATGTCTCACTTTTTTTTATTTTTTAACTTCTCTTTCACTCATAAACTAAAAAACCAACTATATTCTCTAACATGTGTCGCCGAATCACTTGCAACGACTGTGGAAAGGAAACCTGGACCGGTAAGTAACAAATAAAGAAAGAAAAAAAAAAGACTTGCTATTACTAAACTTTAAGGATGGATCTTTAGGTTGTGGTCAACATATCGAAGAAGCTCTCCGTGGACTCAAGGAAGAAGAAATCTGCCATTGCAAAGAAGACAAACAAAAGAAGGACTGAAGCCCATGGTGACATTTAACTAGTATAATTTATAAAGTATCTTTATCTATGTTTAATAGTTAATAAAAACGATGAATTTGTGCATATGATTGCACAACAAGTGATGTTTTATTCATGTGTATAACGTTTATTCTATTGTATTCATCAAGACTAAAGTAAATTATAACTGTATCAATATATATAAAAAGATGTGTGTGTGGAGGGGGGTAGAAGAGGGTGTTATACACAAAAGTCAAGAATAGAATGGGGATGTGTGATCAAAAGGTGGAGGAGCGGGGTGGATTTATAAAAATAAAATAAAAAAAGCTAGCTAAACTATTGGGTGTTGAGGTTGTAAAGCATGTTGCTGCCACCTTCTCGACCACTAGGTAAGTAAGTGACGTTACGAGATTGAGACAGGGTTTGGGCGATATCCTTGGAGGCTTCAATACGACGGAAAGCAATGATACTATGGAGAAGTAAAAAGGTGAGTCAAACGGTCTTTTCCCCATGTTGTCTCACCACTTACCCTTCACCAGCCTTTTCGAGAGATGCGGAAATCAATTCAGCAGCTTGAGAATCACCTTCAGCACGGATAATAGAGGCCAATTTTTCTTGTTCAGCACGTTCGACAATAAACTTGGCACGTTCGGCTTCTTGTTGAGCGATTTGCTTTTGTTCGACAGCGTTTGTGAATTCCTTACCAAAGGTCATGTGGGTCTTTTAACCAAAGAAAAAGGATCAGTTATAATCATCCATTAGCCCTATCATGCCCCACCTCTATTTGATACTTACAATAGAAACATCTTCCAAAGCAATGTTGAATTCCCGAGCACGTTTGTATAATTCTTCACGAATCTTGGCAGATACCACTTCACGTTGAGTAATAAGTTCGGAAGCATCGAATTGAGCGACAATGGACTTGAGTACTTCGTTACCAATGGAAGGCAACACACGTTCATCATAGTCGAGACCCAAGTTTTGATAAATGGCGGGAAGTTGCTTGATTTCGGGACGATGCAAGACACGCAGAGTCAAAGAGACCATTTGCATATCCTTGGATCCAGTGGTGGTCGAGATGTTGCGAGGTTTGGTGCGAACGTCGAATTGGACAGCACGTTGGAGCCAAGGTACCAAAAAGTGAGTACCTTCACCAATAGACGCAGTTTTCACACCTTGAATACGATCGAAGATGACAGCACGGTAACCACCTTGGACTATAGTTTATTATAAGAAGAAAAACTTGGTCAGTAGCCCACTTTTATTGTTTTTTTTTTTTTTCATTGATGGAGGAAGGTTTTCTATTGATAGTATCTTACCATCATACATGGCGGATTGAACACCACCAACAGCAAGACCAACTGGAATGGCCCATTTGGCAATAACTTGGAGAGCAGCAGCCATAATGTGTAGAAGAGTAAAGAATTAAGGTGAAAGAAGTGGAAAATGGATTTTTGTCCCCCGTCTGGTCAAATAATAACAACAAGCCCCAGCCACCCTGACACTTTAACTTTTTCCTTTTTCTGGATGGGCGGAATCTGAAATTTGTTTTTTTTTTATATTCACCAACCCTCAAATCACATATTCAACATAAACCCAGGTGGAAACACCCTATAGTATGGTACAAATGATCAACTATCATAAGAAGGAGGGTAAATATATGACACTATGTTTACTTATCACTGATATGTATTAGAAGAAAGAACCTGTCTCTGGATGAAGACTCTCACAGATTCATATTCCGACATTCATGCAAAACTCAGTTGCCGACTTTTACCTTTCTCCACCATCACACGAGAAACAAGGTATCCCTTTTATGCATAAAAGCACATACAAATGATTTAGTTAAAATATACCCATCGACGGTCAATTGATAGCTTGAATATCTGTGAAATCAGGTTTTCTTGAGTGTTCCCTTTCTGGCCAAAAAACTAAGAACAACAACAACTGTATAGATATGTTTTGGGACAAGATGTCGCATGATGATTCAACCGAATCGAGCACAGGGCTACAAATAGAAGATAGTATGTACAAAATGACATGATATGATAAGCTTTATTGATGATTTATAAAATAAATAAATAAAAGAGAAGGGGGGGGGAAAGGGGAATCATTAAAAAGGGTGTATATAAATGAATACCATTGTAAACAAAAAAAAAGACTATACTAATAATAAAAAGACTAATTACGAAAGTTAGGCCATTCGACCCATACCACCGCGTAGAGTTACATCGGTAAACTTGGCAACACTGACCACAGTTTCATCACAGCTTGACACAAAAAGCCCCATATAGATTTCTTGAGCCAGTGATAATTTAGGGATCACCGCAATAGTTTCCCAATCGGTAGATGCATTCCCACCCACCTTTTTCGCACGAGCAATAAAATCATGATCCGAAGTACGTTCGAGCTGAATCCGATAAGGAGGAGTGGCCAGTAGTTTCTTGATCAGTCGTGTGTTGTTAAAGTTGTAATCCCTCGTCCGTACAAACAGTCCATCCTCTGGTGATATTCCAGTAGCCACATACGCTGATCCCAGCGCCAGGTGTTCACGCATAATGATCCCGGCCGTGGCACATTTAGCAAACGCCGCATGAGATTCGACAGTAGCTTCAATGACACCTTTACCAGATAATGTTTGATAGACAAAACGAAATGCGTCGGTCCGGCCATTCATGTTGGTTCCTGATCCCCAGAGTGTAAAAGATGATCCAGCATCAAAAGAGACAGAGCCATGTAATCCTCGATTTCCAACATCCATTGTTTCCCAATTATCAGGCAAGGCAGGGTTTGGTGGTGAGTCTGGTAAAGGTAATGGTGGGGTCGCCAACTTGACTTGAATCATTGGTGCCAGTTTATGAGCCAGAGTCATTTGATTTCCATTTTCGATCTATGCCAAATAGAGTCATATATTAGTTATATAAATCAAGACATCAATCCCACTTACACTATCATCATAATGGAGCCAACTAGTTGTGTCAATATAAAAGATTTGTTGATCCCCTTGGTCGTTGCATTGATATACAGCAGCTTGAGTAGATCGTACCATTTCACCTAATGGTTCAGACATTACCAGTATAGGAGTGATTTGATGTCGTTGTCGAATCTTTTGTAAAAACTGTACCAAGGCGATTCTATATTGAGGAATATCGTCATCATAATGACCCAATAATAGAACAATCACAGTTGGTGTATATGATGTAAAGTCGTAAGAGTTATTGTTATTGGATAATGATGATGGTGATTGTCCTGATGATTGTCCTGGTGATGCTGATGCTGATGTAAAAATAGACCAGTCAAAGTATCGAGTTTGCATACCTAATCTTCTGTGTTGATCATCATCAAGGAGTTTGGCGCCTGGATATGCAATATGAGCATGATCAACCCCCAATATGTCAGAGACCAGCCAAGGAAAACTTTGGGTGATGAGTGGTGGTGTGTCATTGGTTGTCCCAGTAGTATCAAGCATAAGATCATGGCCAATAAATTCCACAACATGAGGTGCTGAGCCAGAAGGAAGGTTTACTGATCCATCGTCCGATATACAAAGTCCTAACAGGTGGAGTGGAGCAGCTTCGGTTGAGACAATGGTAACTGCATGAGGACCCAAAGACCAATCGATCTGATTATTGACGAGATCAAGTTCGATAACTGCGCTATCAAAGTAGTGTTGCTGATATCCAAAGTGTTGTTGTTGTTGTTGATGCTGTTGCTGATAAGACACCTCATGTTGTACCCAGGTCGTATTGTCGATTTGAACGAGAAGTGTGGTTGGTTGAGCTATTAACAGGCGTAGTTGAGTGCTGTGTACATTGGTTTGGAGATAAGCACCTGGCCAGCCAGTCTGTATTCCTTGAGTAGTATATTGCCATCGACCCGTGTATTTCAAATCTGTACTATTCATTGGAATAATACGAGTAGCCAAAACATAACTACAAGTAAGTTGAATCAAAATAAGTATATACAATAACATGATTGGTAAACCATGGACAAAAAAAAAAAAAAAAAAAAAAGAAAGAAAAGGAGGCCACAAAAACAGAAACCACAGAAATCGCTACAATATTTAAATCCCGCCGAGACATCTTCATCTGATTTGACATCCATCTATGACAACATCATTTTTATTTCCATCACAAAAGTAATATATCAAATGGGTTTAATATAACTGTTTAGAAGTATACTAGATAAATACATATGACTTGTCCCTTTGGTCAAAATCCAAAGCCATAAAGCCAAGATGATCATGTCAGTTTCCTTAAAACAAGCGGAAAGTGAAAATAGTAGTTAATATCAGGTGAGTAAAAAGTTATAAGGAATCCTTACCTATCCATACCATAAGCAGAGCCACCTTTGAACCATTCAGATTATGTTTCGATCAAATGGCATTGTCTATATACAAACAAAAGATCATCATCAAAAAGAATTGGGGGGGGGTGAGTATTCGATCTCTTTTGAGAGTAGGAGAAGAGTATATTATTTACCTTGCGTTAGGGATCGCCATTTCCAAAAACGATGATAGCCTAAATGTTCCTCACATCAAATTAAAATGGATCACCCATCACATGTTATTGTTTTAGCCTCTATTTGAATAGACGTGTTTGTATGGTTACCAGGGATTTCACACCGATCTTGTCATCGTCTTGATCAACGCATCCGCCATTCAACTTGCTGTGTCATGGTTTGAAGTATCTTGATAATAGGTTCCATTGGCCTCAGAAAAGTTTGATACCGTTGGTTCCTATAGTTATATTGCTGGTAGTGGAAGATAAAAGATGATATAATTAGATTGTATTTATACTAAGGGGTTTCATTACCTACCAGGTTTGTTCAGGAGGTGGTCTTGGTATGTTTATCACATTGGAATCATTTTGCTGAGAGCTTGGGTGGTGTCAGTAACTATGGGAGACTATAGAGAAGAGGATTATTTATTACATTCATCGGTAAGTGTACATTGCGCTTCAGATTGTTAACCTCGAGCAATTCGACCACAGTTCCGCTTGGTAAAATACTCGCAAGTCCTTCAAATGAAGTTGGACCCTATCAAACACAAAGAAAGGTCATTAGCATTTAGGTAAATAAGGGGAATCCCCCTAATCAGTCTTTTATATTTACTTACCGTTTCATTTGATCAAACCAAGCTGTCAGACTTGAATCAAAAAAGTAAAGAAGAAAGAAAAAAGAAAAGAAGAAAAAAAAGAGGATAGAGGCGGGTGTTCAAAACCTAAAATTCAAAACCCGCAAAGTACCAAGCATTACGCGACAAAATCAAAAATGATTACCATCATCATTTGATTCTTATGTTTGTGCATGGGACTTTATATTCAAAAGGAAAAAAAAAGGCGGTTTATCTGCATCATGTATATGCTTGTTGTCTTTAAACAAACAACCTACATACAAACATACATACAGATGTAGAAAGAAAAAGCGAGGGAAAAAGTCATCATGACACATGATAAGAACTGGCTGTCTACTTGCTTTTTTTTTCATCGGGAATACACAAATCGAGCCAATTCATGTTACAAAAGAATATATAAAGTATGTCTGTAACAGTCAAAAAGAAACGTTTCATTCTATCAAGTGATTT
Source organism: Chlamydoabsidia padenii (assembly GCA_025330725.1). Lineage (NCBI taxonomy): Eukaryota > Fungi > Mucoromycota > Mucoromycetes > Mucorales > Cunninghamellaceae > Chlamydoabsidia > Chlamydoabsidia padenii. The sequence continues at coordinate 787,212 of JAIWND010000005.1, read as the reverse complement.
TCAGGTACAAGTTCATCATGATCATTTGAGAGTGAAAGTCGGGATTTCAAAAATGTGCTCTTTATGGTTGGAAATAAGACACTTTTTGATCATTCAATGATACTTTTTAAACATACCCATACAAAGTGTTAGAAGCGTTTCAACTGGCTTTTGGTATATGCAACAAAAGAATGAAAACCCGACAATGACACAATGACGTTGATTTATCTTTGATTGTTTGTATATTGATTGGTGCTGGTACTTCTGAATGTTAATGCTAGAGTGCCGGGGATTGTTACATATTCAAGATAATGACAATGTTGGTTTATTTGCAAGACAAGAGCTTATCTCTAGAAGGCGATGGTACCAATAAGAAAAAAGTTCCCCACGTTTTTTTTTATTTACTGTGGCCCAACTTTAAAATCCAGCGGTCAATGATGTAGTACACTTCATTAAAAAGGAAATCCATTCCTACCACCTACTTATAAAGTTCATCTTCATAAATGAAGCAATCAATCAATCATTGTTATCATTTCAGTACCAGATAACTGTTGAATGATAATGAATGTCTTTCATACTTTCCTTCCATCACATACCATCATTACAATACTGATTGATAGGATGGTGTCGAGATGGCCGGAGTATGAAATTAGCATTATCCTTTGTAATGTGTGGAGATCTTTTTTTCAAAACACAGAATCAAGAACAAAAATTAGTGGGTACATTAACAAACAAATATGTTCACATGATCATTAGGAAATCAAAACAAGACCTATGTTTTTCCCTTGTGTTTTTGTTTTCCTCTGTGATGAACCATCGTACATGTTACATATGAAATTGTAATCGATCCGAAATGACAGAAAACGAATTATCACCACAAAGTCCTTCTGCAGAAAAGGTCAGACAGTTCGTTAAACCTTCGTTAATCGGCATTTGAAATGTGTATATCGGGATTTCAAAATGGGGTTCCCACTTATCCCCCCCTGCCAATCAAAGGTTAAATTTATGCGAAATGTAGGGTGGTACACTAAAACCAACTTTGCCCACTCATCTGTTTATCAAATGAACGCATATCATACCCAACATACTCATAAACTTCATACAAGCTCATACACTTCTTCAATGTTACACTGTGTATTACTTTAGAACAACTATCAAAATAGTCAAAAGAAATGGTGTCACTTTTATGAGACTTCACAAAAGGGAAGGAGAGAGAGAAGAAGGGGATAGAAGATGATGACTCAATTCCTCCTATTTCAAAATAAACGAGTGATGTGAATTTTTTGCTTTCCTCCTCATTTTCTTTATTCATAACCCACTCTACCATTTTGATCCAATAAGAATCATGACTCATTTCGTATTCGTATCACCTGACATCCTTTGGTCAAAAAGGAAGAAAAAATGAGGGTCCCCCAAATCCCCGCCTCAATTTTTGACAACCAGGCAGAAAAAAAAGGTATAAAAGTCCCCTCCTCTTCCCGCCCAAATATTCTTTTCTTTCTTTCTTTCTTCTTCCCTATTCAACAAAAGCCAAACAGCAACAAACAACAACAACAACAACAACAACAACAACTCTATATCAACAACAAAAACACCACTACCACTTTTTATCAACAACAACAACAACAACAACAACAACAAGATTATCATGTTCCCTCCTTGTCGAATTGCACCTGCTACATGCGAACTTTGTGGAAACTGGTTGCCAGATCATCAAGTAATGCGAACAAAGAAAAAAAAAGAAAACAAGAGTGGCATGGGAAAAGAGTCATTACTAACTCTTTCTTCTTCTTCTTCTTATATAGGCTTCCTGTCCTCGAAATGGTGTACACCCATCACAATGGTCTTTTGACATTACCAACGATAATGACCATAAAGTGGATCTCACACTCGATCAAGAAGAAGAAGAAGAAGAAGAAGAAGACAATAATCTTGGTATCAAGCTTGACATCATTGACACTATTATTTGCCTGAAGGAATGGAATTGAACCCTTATCAATCGTAGGTGGACCTTCTCCCTCTTGTATCATACCCTATTAGTATAGTTTACCCCTCTCTCTCTCTCTCTCTCTCTCTCTCTAAACCCCGAATGATTCAGCCAATATCCTTTCTCTTTTATGCATGCATTTGTTATACATAGTGTCTATACCCATCCAAATCCTCCAACCTCCTTTTATTTTACATTGCTTCTTTTCCCCTCTCTCTCCCCCAATCCCTTTTTACATATAGTTTTAGTCAATTATAGTATGTAGTCTTCTTTATTATCATTGTTTTTTATTGTTTTTAAAAGGGAATATATATATATATATATATATAACTAATAAAATAAAGAGCAAAACAGTGTTGATCACTTTATGCTGATTTGACAAACCTATTATCTATACAATTTTAAATGGGTTTTGGGAAAAAGGTGTAACCGTGGATGTATCCTAAATTAGTAGCATGTCATTCCTATCACCCCCCCCTTTGCCTGTGAGTCAAAATCCATAAAAGGGGTTTGCCTTCACACAGTATCAACCAATCCCTATTAACATACCTGATGCAAACGTCATATGCCTTGTTACCGTTTTACTACTACTGCTCAAAAGTTAGTTCATGCCTATTTCATCATTATCTACTCTACTCCCCACCCATTTACCTATTACAATCGGACAAGGACTACCTGATTACATGATTTGATAGTATATCAGTTTGATCGTCATTCCGGTGTAGACTTTGTTGTTGGAAAAAGTTCCTTGTGCTGAGATCCATCCAAGTTTAGTATTGCTGTTATCAACCTGTCTTGTTCCCCTGATGATGCCATCCATAGATTCCTTCCTTTTGTCGTGGTTCATATATAATTATCTATCTTTCCAAAAAGCAGAAGAAGACTACGTGAATTGTTCGCCAATCCCCCTCTCCTGCAGGATATACTTTATCACCCTAAAACTTACTTTATCAGTGATCGCCACACTCCTTGTAGGGTCCGACTTGGTTATTTTTGTTAAGTATCGTAGTTCAAGTTAAGATCCTTCATCTAACATTTAAAAATAGATTAGATACATGTGTTAGCGAAAGTTTACATATTCTTTAGACTTAATTTACCTTTGTATTCACTTGTTGGGATGGTGTTTTAGAGAGAAGACAACCTATTCAAAAAGTACGATAAAAGAGAGATACAGTTCCTAGTACCTCAATTAAAAGGCGTGTATTAGGTTAGTGTTTGTTGATGAGTTTGCTGTAGAATCTAGTTTAATGTTATTTATAACCAACTTACCCTCTTTGTTTGGTTTTATTTAAACAGATGCTGGTGCAAAAGTCATGAATCAAATAGGTGAAGAAAGGAAAAAAAAAAAAAAAAAAAAAATAGGAGCGGGGAAAAAGTGATATAGCGGGATTTGAAGTTTTACATTTTTGCTTGGATGGATTGACTACATTTGGACGGGTCATGCGAACTAGAACATCATGATTTGAAACTTTCCAACAATGAAGACTGTTGTCAATGAAAGAACCATCGTAGATGTATGTCCAGCCATTTATTCTACTTCTTCTTTTCTTCATTCCTTCTTTCTTTCTTTGTTTTTCTATTCCATCTTGTTATCATAATCATAATCCATTTCAGTCATGTATACTTCTCCATCGTTCAGGATGGAGATGGCCAAGCAGCTCAACTGGTATTTAGCTAGTGATGTTCTCAAATATGTCTATCAACTCAGAAACTATGTCCTGCAAACCCCCGGAAAACTCTCTCAAGTCTATTTACCCACACTAAAACCTTACGATAAGACCAAACTGTTTCTTGACCGGTTTCCCAGTGATCAGCATTTCATATGCGAAGGTATAGGAGATTGGAATGATATGATTCAACGTATTCAGCTCCTGACTTCAATTATTACCAATACTAATCGAGCTTTACGAGGATACCAAGGAATCAATACACGAGGAGAGGCTGAAACTGCTTTACTAGGTGGTATTGATGATATTATTCAAGCTTATGAAAGTGCCCAGTCCTTTATTGACCAGGAGACGTTCGAAGAAAGGTACGAGCTTACTTGGGAGATCCCATCACCGAGGCCCAATAATAGTAGCCATTAGAGTTATTAAAGCCAAGGACAGGTTTCATTATTATCTACTTTGTACATTTAGTTATTTGGTTTAATAGTATTAATAATAAAGGCATTAAACTTTACAAAAAAAGACCCACGAACATTTCCCTTCCCCCAAAAACCACGTAAACTGAACTCCCGAAGGCTTTGAATTATAGGTTTACTTTGAAATTGTTAGCAGAGCTCTACTGCCTCAATAGACAAGTAATGCTAATGACTAAAGTGACCATGAGCATTCCTTAGCCTATTTCCAACAAACTTTACATAATGACCAATATACCAAGTCCACTGTATGGAGCAGTATAGCCTCAAGATCGTTTTACCCTGACTTTTGTAAAAAAAAGTTGCAGAATGAAAACTTATTTCAAAACCCGCTTACTCTCGCCTGGAATCTTAAGAGAGCTCTGCTGCCCTAATGGACAAGTGATGCTAATGACTAAAGTGACCATGAGCATTCCTTAGCCTATTTCCAACAAATTTTACATAATGGTCAATATACCAAGTTCACTGTATGGAGCAGTATAGCCTCAATATCGTTTTACCTTGACTTTTGTAAAAAAAAAAGTTGCAATGAAAAATTGACACACAAGATAAAACTTATTTCAAAACCCGCTTACTCTCGCCTTGAATCTTAAAAGAGCTCTACTGCCTTAATGAACAAGTGATGCTAATGACTAAAGTGACCATGAGTATTCCTTAGCCTATTTCCAACAAAATTTACATAATGATCACTGTACCAAGCCCTTTATATGGAGCTATTCAGCCTTATGACCGTTTTAACCTGACTTTTGATTTGAGAGAGGGTGGGGGAGCATGTTGGGAGTGCATTTTTTTTTTTTCAGGCGATTTGACGGTAATCATTTCCAAGCCTGGCTGGTTTTCAAATTACGTGATTTCTAGGGGGGAGGGAAAGGCTCGTAAAAGACCCCTATTATGTAAACCCCGATCAATGCAAAGGTGTATGTACATACAGTACATACAGTACATACAGCAGATTTGAAATACCAAGCATCTGTACTCTTCAATCTTTAAATTTCGACATCGACAAAATCAAAGTCTGAAGAAACACCGAGTGCAGACCAGTTTAAAACCGAATACATCCAAAAACAGACAAGTTGTCGTGCACTGTAGTAATGATCATAAGAATGTTCCGAAACAGTAAACATAAGTACCCGGGAAATAAATAAAAAAGATCTAATGCATTATATTGACGGCCGATTCATCCGGGTAATGTGAATCGTATCATTTGTCAGACAAACAAATAATGATGACAAGTAATGTAAATCATGTGATATGTAATTTTTATTGTTTGAAGAATGAAAATATATATACAAAGTGGTAAGAGAAGTCAAGATGATGACTATACTATAAACTACAAAGAAGGGGTAGGGGTGTACCTAAAAGTAAAAACAAAACAAAAACAAAAAAAAAGTAAAGTCTATAGTACAAGTGAGAGGGAAGAGATACCAAGATGCAGGAATGACATTTGTTGTCTAAGCGGTGGATCGGTGGTTTTCAAAGTCATGGACCAGATTCTTGATACTATCGATCGAGCCAAATATAACACCAACAATACCAAGGAAGAGGGTAAAAGCACAAAAAGCCAATTCATACCAAGGCTTGTTACGGACACCAGTCAAACGCAAGTAGCATAAAATAGGTAGCAAGAATACCAATCCACAGTTCGCCAGAGCGCCGATCAAACCCATAAAGTCGTCAAAATAAGGTACAAAGACAGCGAGGATGACGAGAATAACCATGGTACAAGTTCGAATCACCGCCCGCGCCAACCATGCACCCATTCTACCCAATCGTTCTTCATTAGCCCGAGAGAATTTTTCGAATTCCAGAGAGAAGGAGGTCGTATAGATAGGAATAGCAAAGATGACGTGAATCTTTAGGGAAGAAGAAGATAAAAAAGACAGTAAGAAAAAGAAGTTTCTGTCATTAAAACATGAGCGAGTTTTCAAATCAAACTTACGGTCATGACAATAATAGCGATTGTCTTACCCGCGCCGTTAGGTAATGAGTTGTAGATAGGTGATTGGGCGTATTTACCAAAGCTCCAATAAGCAGGTACAGCTGTCATAAAGTAGAGACAAGTACAAGTGGACAAACCAGCAATCAAAGCCCATTTCCATTGATGAGGTTTTTTCAAAGCATGCTCGACATCTACAAGCAAAAAAAGAGGAGGGGGGATATTGAGTTAGTATCTGGAGCTAACATAAGCTGAGAAGGATACTTACGAGGATAAGTATTGTTGCCACCAAAGGAGAATGCAATAGTTGCCAAAGAAGAAGGAAAGCCGGTCCAAATCACACCAGAGTTGTCTGGGTCTTCCATACGATGCATTGGTGATTCAATCATGATAATAAAGACAGCAATCATGGTACAGAGAGCACCAATGGCAGCAATAGCTGTGACTTCACGAAGCGTCTTCATGATCAAAGACGGAATCAACAAAAAGACACCCCAGATAATAACCCAATAAGCATGTGTTAATTCACCAACCTAAAATAAGAGTGAAAGAGAAGAAGAGGAAGGAAAAGGAAAACCGTGAGAATTCAGTAAATGATCGACCTGGCGGGATTTGAAAAGCGGGATTTCAATGTGTTTTTTTTTTGACAGGTTTGACTTACAGTGCCTTTTAGCAGGATCACCATGTTCCCACCAGCCAATACAAGATACAGAGCAGGGCATCCAAACAAATTTAATAGATGAAGGCAAGAGGAAACCAAGTACCCAGGCCAGCTGAAGGCAGCAACACCGATTTCCTTGAAATCATGGATACGATGGCCGGGTTTATAATACAAACAGCGAATCAGCACAATGCCAGAGTAGACAGACATTGCATAAGCAAGCATAAGAATAAGAATACCAAGCCAACCACCTTGTGCAAATGCGTGCGGAAGACCTAATGTGCCAGTCCCAGCCTATTAAAAACAAAAACATGTATTTGTATCTCTATTGGGGCTTCGAAACAAAGCTTTCCCTACTTACCACCACGCAAACAATGTTAAAGTAGGCTGTCATAAAAGATCCCTCACCATGGCCAAACTCGTTCCCAATACTAGAATCACGATCTTCTTCGACATAACTGTCAACAGAGGCATGCTCCACTTTATATTTATCACCGAGATCCGTGCTAAAATCTTCTTGTATAGACATTGATGCAACAACAACAACAAAAAAAAAAGAGTGAGGGGTGGGCAAATGAAAAAAGTCAAAAAGAAAAAAGAGCGGAACAAGATGTAAATGTCCCTCTTGATTTATACTGAACCCACCCAAGGAATAACCCAAATGGATCTTATTGGTTATTTTGGTTTCAGGATAAATATTTTTTTTTTTCACCGCGAATTCATGCAGATAGGATATTTCAAATCCCGCCTCGTATGCCCGGGAGGATGGTTGTTTTTGTTGCTGTAGCCTTGGTGGGCACGGAGTTTTTATGCTCCATAGCCCGCACTTTTTCTTTCGGTGCATTTCCAGTGAAACGATACGATAGATAGATAGGGGTTAATCCAAAAAGAAAGGATCAGGATTCTCAACGAACGATAACTTTTTTTTTTTTTTTTTTTTCACCGATGTAGAAAGATTGACTTTCACCAGCTACGATTCATATTTCTTCCACTATAATCATCTTATAACATGGGGTGGACAAAAGTCATTCCCAATAGCCATTTCCCTGTGAAGGATTCCGATCAAATAAGGGATGAATAGACAAGTTTTTGATATCCTCCCGATAATTCAAGTCCCGGTTCAAAATTGTTATTGTGGAGCTCCCCACACCTTATTCCTTGGGAATCCGGTTAATAAAATAAGCTTCCTTATCATATAAATATGGAAATGATAATGTTTGCATAGATAAAGTCTAACAAAATTGTGATGGTTGATGTAAAGTGATTTGGGTAGATTGTGTATACAGGGCCACAGCTTTTGAAATCATCATTTTATCATCATCCATCTTTTTATCCACATTGGCTTCGGTTTAGATAACGAGGAATATATGATACAGATGCTTTCCACTTTATTCATCCATGGTACAGGAACAAAAAAAAAAAGAGACAGAAAGAGAGATAGCGGGGTTTGAAATGTACTTTTTGCATGATTGCCAGTAATCTGTCATGATCATGCCAAAGTGTCCTTCCTATTATTATGAGTAAGTTGCATTGTATTAAAAAGGCATATTAATTTATTGATTGAGTTGAATTGAATGATCTATAAAGAATAATGCTTGTCACTACCGAGACCCTTGTCTTTGCAAGTCTCACCGATGGGGTGTTCTCTCCTACATATGGAAAAAGTACTTTGTTTCAATCGGTCAAGTTTCCGAACAATGTTCACACAGGAAGATTCATTTGATTTCAAAGATGGCGGAATCAAAGGAAACGAGTTCAGGGGTCACTACCGGGGTTTGAATTCCAGGCAATATGGCCGATCCTTCTCTAAACAAGAGCATGAATACCACTATCGATTCCATTATTATCACCCGTGAGCCCATCCACAGAAGTATCACTTTTTATCTATAGCCATCATCATTTCCATCAATCACCAACATAAATCCATATCATAATGTAGAATAATAACATCAAAGATTATTTTATTGAAGGTTTTCTTTTATTGCTATAAGTTTGTGTAAGAGGAGGGTGTATAAGGATAAGGATGTATATGTATAAGGAAAGGGAAGGGGGGGGAGAAGTATACAAGTCTACTTTAATTGGGGTACAAACACAGGGTTGGTCTTTTCAAATACTTGTTCACCTTCAGGGGCACCAGGAATAGTCTTTTTCAAGCCCTAAATGAGCATTAAACAATAAAGTCAAAAAAGATTAGTTTACATCCAGTAAATCCACCAAGTAATTCAAATCATCCTTACCAGTTTTTCAAACACACAAGAGTTGAGGGCCTTTTCGGGTTTGCGACAGTTATACAATTCTTGATTGTTCTTTTCCAGACATTGCCAGTGAGCATCGAATTCCTTTCCACAGTTTTCTCGAAGTTTGGTGATCCTATATACAGAGAGTTAGATTCATATATGTTACCCCTATTACCTAACTTACAAATCAATAGCACAACGTGTGACCTTGCGTCCTTCCTTGAGACAGTGTTTGGGGTCGTTGTTTTCGTTTTTGCAGAGCATAAAGTCTTCATTGTATTCCTTGCAATAAGCACCAATAAAATAAGCAGCACTTTTCAAAGGAGCAGAAGTCGCACCTACTTCTTCCACCTTGGGTATATCTTCAGGAAGAGGTGTAGGATCAACAAATTTATGAGATGTCAAAGGTGTGGGTTGTTGAGTGGACATGATCGTGGTGTTGTATAGTTTATGTTGACTGTAGTGGTGGTGGTGGTTTTAAATCGAAGAGTAGGGAGATTGAATCTAATGCTATACAGATCAATAATATAGTGATAAAAAAAAAGTGTTTGTTAGTATATCATATACTGATAGAGAGAAATGGTCTTTGTAAGGTTGGTGTAGGAAGAATCGCTGTTACATAGATTGGTGCATATAAAGGCAACGTATCGTATGCTGGGCATTATGTTAAAGTTATGGATGTTGTAGTGTTGGGCTAATTCCTTCTTTTTTTTTTTTTTGACCTACCTTGAATTGAATAAAGAAACAAGAGAGGTTTTTTTTTGACCGCCGCTTTTTAACACAGGACGGGTGGAGCGGGATGTGAATATTTGCTGACGCCATCGAGGATTTCCAAATGAATGCCTCCTACTACAAACTGTTCGCCGATCTGCCTCGATCATATCAGCATATCTGCATAACTTTTGTATATACTTGTGTATAAATGATGTGTGTATCATTACTGTCTAGAACTATAGTAAATGAACATGAGGTTAGACTCGAAAAGCAAGCCACCAATAACTAGGCTGCCCATCCCATTCTTAGAATGATCCCGACAACACACCGACAAGTAATGAAGTAAAACTTATACATTAAAGTCAGTACATTATTTATCCATTGAAATAATAGCATGTCATCATCCCTTCTTATCCTCAATTGTAAAAAAAAAAAAAAGACAATGCAACTGAAGCTGATTTTCAAAGTGGCGGGTTTTGAAAATAAAATTGAGATGGACCCAAAAAAAGATTCCTATTCTTTTTTTCCCTCTTCTTCCCCTTAAAACCTATTTACATTCATACATGCTATAAGTCTACTTGATTGACTGTTGCCTCTTCTTTTACTTTATTTCTTATTAATCTCTTTATATATTTTACTTACTTACATTAACTCACTCAATACATATATATATATATATATATATATATATATATATCTCCACACATACCATGAAACCAACTCGCGAATCTTACTTCTCCCATCAAAGACGGCAAAGCAGCAATTATAACAATGGACTTTACCCTTCCTCACCGTCTACACCTTCCTTCTCCTCCTCGTCACCTTCAACTCCTTCGTCGTCGTCATCCTCCCGCAACCATAAATTACGAGGCATACATATCAACATTAGCTCTGATCCCTTCCAACATCGTATTCCACCCTATTTACAGCGACTTTGGCAAGAAAGTCGATGGAAACAGTATGCATTCAAGATCTGCCGACTAGGACGACGCTACTATATAGGTGCTCGACTCTGGCAAGTGGTGGGGTTTGTGGTGGTAATCATATCTTGTGTCTGTGTGGTCTTGCTCTTCCATGTTGGATTCTTTAGTGGTAAAAAGTATCAAGATTGGGAACGACATGGGCATCGGCATCTTGGTGACGGCAACGAAAAAGGGGATTTGGATGATTTGGATCTTTTGGATAATGTGTACCCTGATGCTGGTAAAGGCTTGACGGCATTGATTATTGTCCTACCACCACCACCACCACCATCTTTTGATTCGACGTATGATCCTCTCAACACTTTTTTACCAACCTTGGCAACTCTATGTGAATATGATATCTTTGGTCAAGTAATGATATGGAACAATCACTATCCTCAAGTAAACCTGTCTTTGGATGAATTACAACACCCTGACATTCAAGCACAACATCAATGTCCTTCCAACAAACTTACCATTCACAACTCACCGACCGATTTGAAATCGACTAGTCGGTATATGGCTTGCACAATGGCCAAAACACCTTACTGCTATTTTTATGATCCACCACTACCGCCGTCCTCGACATCTGATGATGGCGGTGACACTATGGGCACAGCAACTACATTTAAATCAAAACCAGGAAAGCAACAAATCAATGGACATCACCAATGGCCTTTACATATTCGATCTGTCTATGCCAACTTTTTACGATCACCTACACTCATACATGGCGAAACATCAAGTCGATCTCACTATACAGCAACTCAATGGACCTGGTGTTTTTGGTATGATAGCGATCACAGCAATAACAACAAGCTTCAACAACAACAACAACAACAACAACAACAACAACAACAACAAACCAATATTCACTTACACACTTGCTATACACCACCAGGAACTGGGATCTTTGTGACAAGGGATATGGCAGCAACGTTTTTGAACCAGTTAGAATTGGATCCCGTCGACCCAGCATTTGCCGATATATACTTTACACTTTGGATGAATCAAGGCGCGGCATATTTAATACAAGGATCAACATCAGTAACCACAACAACGGCAAGTCTGACCACTAAAGAAATGTACCATTTACAACGTGGATTACGGACGCTATACAACAGTCTGAAGAATGGGAATGGACTATTCACTGATCAACAACGGCAACAGCAACAATCACATCAACATGGAGGAATACAAGATGATTTGGAAGAAGAAGAAAAGGGCAAGAGGCATGCAAGAGCTGCTTGTCATGATGATCGATGTCTGTTTTTGACTAATGTGGCATCTCTTCCTAATATCAACTTGATATCATATCAACCTGGTGATCCAATCAACGCCATCTCAACTGTACAAGACTCTATTCGACTCCATGATGACTACTATTCTGATAATATCTCTCAAGGCGGTGGTGCACTTTTGGCAAGACATACGTATGACAAGGCTGTAGATGGTTATGATGATTCTGCTTGGATATCTCCAGATTGTAATTACTAGCGATAAATCAATCTTCTCGTATTATTAATTAACAATACCATTTTATTTATATACATAGACATACGAAAAGGGGATTACATTGGTTTGGATTTATTGATGCCTGTCCGTATTCCATTGCGCTATCGAATTCTCGTGGATCATCCTTACCTTTATCGTCGAGCGATTCAATATCAAATGTCTTATGATGGTGCCTTTTGGATCGATTTGGAATCACCGAAAATCAAGTGTATATCTGTAGATCAACGGGTACAAAGCAACAACTTGAAGGGTGATGGTAGCAGCAAGGAAATCTCGCTATTGGAATGTCGATTTACGGTGCCGGAAACAGGTTATCGATTCCTCCGGTTGATCGCTTTGCATGATTTGGATTACCGATTTATGGTCTACGACTTGTCTTTTAGTGCCAAAATGAAAAGCGACAATCATGGTCAACTGGTTGATATGGGTCGCGATGATGGTTTGGTTTTTATTGAAGATTGAATAGTTTTTTAGTTTTTTAGTTTTAGTTTTACCATTCTCATTATTGTATTTGTTGATCTTTACTGTTTATTCCTCTTCCTTTTAGTACAAACATTCATCTTGATTGATTTTTTTTTTAATACTCCTATATATTTACAGTACTGCTCTATTTTTTTTTTTTTTTTTTAATTATCATGCATTTAATTTGGTATACAAGCACCCAAACCACCTCAATAAAACATACATATCATTTACCACTGAACTTTGATTATCATCCCATAATTATACAAATGTCCCCCTACCAATATTATTCTATCCATCAATAAAAGTTAATGACATACGCATCATGCCGGTTTTTATTATCATAAAATCAATAAGACTAATAACTATTCTATAATATGTTACATCATTTTTCCTTCTTGAATTGAATTTCAATGTTGCTGATGCCCACAGGTTCACCGGCCTTTTCATCATAGTCTGCCCATTCACCTTCAAACAAATCAATGTCATCAAAAGAGGTTTCTGTTTCGGATCCCTTGGCCGTCCATACATCCTATTGAGAGAGAGAGAGAGAGAGAGTTTAAAAAAGGCAAGTTAGCAATCGGTGATGAGAGGGAGGGGGAGGTGATGCCACTTACTCTGGGTGAGAAATCAACCAGTTCCAATCCACGGACGTCAAAGGAAGCGATCTTTTGGAATTTGCCAGATGTGTTGTAACTAGTCACCTTGCTGCCTGGTTCAAATTCTAAAAAAAGGGGAGGGGGTCAATGGTTATATTCAGTGTCTTTTTTTTTTTTTTCTTCTGGTCCTTACGTGCTGAGGATTCTCGCTTGCAAAACTTGCAACGCATGACAAGATTGGCTTCACCACGAGAATGGGTTATGTCATATACATCCTAGTTAGCATATAGAATTAAAACTTGGGTTGATACCGTGGGAAGAGAGATAAAGCCAGGCATGTTTACTTACTTGACGGTTGAATGTGATCCAGTTTTCATCTACTTCATGGCAACCTCCACACTCGACCTATATTACAAGATAACAAAACATACAATACGGTTACCACACTAGCTCTACTTTACGTGAGGGATAGAGAATAACGTACCTTAAAGTGCCATTCGTAGTCTTCGGCGGGGGTAAGATCTGTAACGTTTTCCAGATCGGCCTTGAGGTAAAGTCCCAATTTCTACAATCATATATTAAAGCAAGAAGAGAGTCGTTAATACGAGTGTTTAATAGTGCATCTTGATAAAAGTTGATGTTTTAAATTACCATTGTTGTCTAGATTAGAGAGGTGAAGAGAATTAAAAGTGAAAGAGAGGTGGACCCAACTTTTTTTTTTATAAAAAAAAAAAAGCAGGGAGCGGGATTTGAATCATTACTGTGCCGTTCAAGCTGTGCCGTCCAAGCTGTGCCGTTCATCCACAGATCACATAGAGTCAAATAAAAAGTAGTAGTACAAAGATGTTTTATTACAAGAGTTTAATGTGTATATCTATTCTATCTATTCTATAACAAGTAATCTAATCCTAGTATGTATACAGTCTATACAGCCCGCAGTTTCCTTAATGATGATGCCGTTCCATTGTTTTGTGAGAGTTTATCCTTTTGTATGGTGTCCAATGTATCCACAAACCCCACCAGAATGATCCGTTGTCCCCAAGAGATATCCAATCCTTGATGCTTGATACAGGCATCATGATGCACAACGTCACCTTGATGAGTAGGTCGCATAATCACTTCATTGTCGTTCCTAGTGTAAAACAGAGTACCACCTCCTTGGAATTCATCAGGTGAATTGATGAGAATGTTGAATGACATGAGACATCCGTCAGTGTGAGCTGCTAATCCTTGTTGAGCTTGACTGTCGTAACGTACCAGGAAGAGATCACGGAAACCAAGCTGATCACGGCCAAAACCATAGATCGGGGCCAATACCGAGGATACCAGTCGTTGTTGAAGTAGGGGAATCAAGTAGCGTAGACCTGGAGTAGTAGCAATGGGTATATCAGTGGTGGGAAACGCAGAGTGTCGTCCCGTCGTCCATTCTGTAGAGGTGGCGCTCGGTACCTGAGCAAGGATCGTTTGACATTCGTCTTGGGTGAGTAGGCGTGGGATCAGACTAGGTAACGTTATAGAAAGTTTGCTGTTATTACGACGAGTGTGCATGTAGATCCAGCGATTAGTGGTTATACTTTGATCATTGGGTGAGGTGTGGCTGTTTAGTAATTGATCGAGTCGTGCATCGTTGTTCTTGTTCATGGTGGTTTGTCGTGCCAGAGTTTGTTCTTGTTCTTCTGGGCTGAGATCGCTAAAGAGATCAAAGTCATCGTCGTTATCACTTGTCACTTGATCCATCAAAGGAATAATTCAATTGAAAGAAAGACAGAAAAAAAAAAAAGTTTATAAAAGACAAGTCGGGCGGGATATAAAAATAGTGGGAGGGTTTCTTTTATCGCTGTAAACGGGGTTTGAAATTAACCCTCGATCAAGTTTTTCATTTTCATGCAAGAATGGCACTTTATGGTCTTCTTCTTTCTTTCATATAACCAACCATGAGTATCGCCTTTACACTTTTACAAATCATTACTGTCTTCATGTCTTCATTATGCTATGGCATGCAACTAAGGAAACATGACCAGCAAATACTGGAGCCATCTGAAGGAGAGACTGTTTTGACTGCTGCCCAATTTGATACAGATGCTACTACCAAACATCATACCAATACAACTAAAGGATGTGGTGAAGGCACAATGACATGCTTAACTTTTGCCTCAGATAACACAAATCTACCAGTCAAGTGTGGCACCTTGACGAACGTACCATTATGTTTAACGACTGATCAACAGGGTGAAGAGGAATGCACGGTGTTTTGTGATTCTGATGGGTATGTTAAAAAGGTGATGATGCATAATCTATCTAATCGACACATTTTAATCACAATTCTTTACTATTTTCACAGAGGGGCACGATTATGTAGTATTGCATTTAACACATGTTGTAGCCATAGCACAAATGGATGTGTTTCTTCGCAACCCATTAATGTTCGCCTTCATCAAAAGGAATAGGTTTATGATATTCAAGGGCTTACTATTTAAACCCCGCTTTTTTTTTTTTTTTTTCACCAATATATACTTATGAAACATGGTCGAAGAGTGTGCGATGATTGTCTTCATTGCAGTTATCTATTATGGAACTTCTCCGCCTGTTTCTGTATCAACACTCTCTTTCCATTCTATCTTGTCTTAATAAAACCATTACCCTATTTCAACACCAGATCCCGATTTGGTTGTTCAAAAAAGCTTAAAAAAAAATTGACCGCCCCGGTTTTTCAATTTTCCCTTTTTCCTTCTTTTCTTTTATTAGTCCTCGTCTTTTATTTTACTCTACCACCCCATCCAATCGTTTGATACACACAAGCCTACCATGTTACATAGTCTCAAGGTGACTAAAGGCATTCACCCTATACAATTAAGTTACGATGGTGAAGGACTTCGTATTGAAGGCGACTTGAATGCTCATAGGAAAAGTAAGACAGTTGAAACAAGAAAAAAAAAAAAAAAAAAACCACTCTGTATACTTAACCATTCTCTCTCTTTATAGGTAAACCTAGAACTACTCTTGGCTGTATTCCTCTCCCACCTGTCAAATCCTCAGACCCTACATTACTGCCATTTAAAAACACTTTTATCCTTCAGATGTTTTATAATGACAAGACACACATGATACATATCCATACTCTTGTGCCTACTCAACCTGATCTTCCAAACCAAAGCTCGGTGGATCTTTACAAGTTTATGTACACGGTGGAAAAGGATCAAGAACAAGAATGTATTGATTTTTGCAAGATAGTTATGGCAGGTGCTTATAAAGGTAAGTCAGATCAAAGACACTGGAAAGGCGGGTGGCAACTTGTATAATAACCCACTTTTTGGTTATATCATATAGGTCTTTTGATGAAGAAACGACTCAAAGTACTGATCAATCCTTTCGGTGGGCAAGGGAAAGCCAAATGGATCTTTGACTCAAAGGTGCGACCTATTTTCGAAGCAGCTCAATGCTCGGTGGATGTACAATGTAAGTAGTAATTATACATGGCAACCCAATCTAAATCCAACTAATGATTGCATTTTACCAAAGACACGGAATATCAGGGCCAAGCTGTTGACATTGCTAAAGAACTTGATATTGAATCCTTTGACGCCATTGTTACAGTCAGTGGAGACGGGGTGATTCACGAAGTCATTAATGGATTTTTACAACGACCCCTGGATGCTCGGAAGGCCATTCGTAAACTTCCTCTGGGTGTCATTCCGGGTGGCACGGGGAATGCACTCAGTATCTGCTTGTTGGGTGAAAAACCAGGCTTTGATCCGATGATGGCAGCTCTTCAAATCATCAAGGGTCGACCTTTGGCACTGGATCTTTGCTCGGTAACATATGATGATCATCGGTACTTCTCCTTTCTTTCGCAAAATTATGGAATCACATCTTATGCTGATTTGGGAACTGAACATATGCGGTAAATAGTCAAGGAAGAAAAGAGAAAAATGGGGGGATGGATCTGACCAACTTTTTTTTTTTTTCTTTCTTTTGACTAGATGGATGGGTGATGGGCGAACTGTGCTTGGCGTATTAAAGGAAATCATATCAGGAAATAGTTATGGTATGGAAGCTGCGATACAGATAGTGGAAGACAACAAGGAAATCATTTTAAAGCAATACGACACGGCACATGCTTCGGCAACATGGATTGATCTGGCCGATAATGATGATAATCAAGAACAACAAGTGGTGGACACTATCCCTGCGTTGGATCAACCTGTACCTGAAGAATGGATCAAGATAGATACCAAAGTTTCCATGTTTTTGGCAAGTAAAACTCCTCTTTTGGCTCGTGGCATGCTCAGTCATCCTTTCGCTTTACCTAACGATGGTCTCTTGGATTTGCTTTTGATCCGGGGTAATCATGGTGTTGTCAAACAACTCGGTGTTTTCGAAAAGGTAGAAAAAGGTGATCACTTGGATTCAAGTATTGTAAGTCCATTCATATTAGAAATATTATGATTAGACAAGTGATACTTAACCTTTTCTCTTTCTCTCTCTTTAATGTTAGGTCGAATATTACAAAATCAAGGCCTTCCGATTGACACCCAAACCAGCTCCAGGTCAAAAAGCATATGTGGCTATCGATGGGGAACATGCTCCACTAAAACCCTTCCAGGTCCAAGTCCATCCCAGGTTGGCTACGGTGCTTAGTCTACAACCTACTTTTGTCAATGCCCGTCTTTAACCCCCCATCCCCCCTATTATATTTATATTTATAGTCATAGTCATTAATAATAGTTGTGATAATGTTATAGATTGTTTTATTGATATGGATACCAAAGATCATGTTGTATATTATAATACTAAAGGTGATTGATATAATAAAAAGGAATGCGAATAGTGCATTGTAATAATAAAAAAGGCAACAACAAGGGAACTAATGATAGATAGTAAGAGTGGAGGGGTAAAGTGCAAGTGATAAAAAAAAAAAAAAAAGATGGGGACGTGTTAAATTGTATACTATAAACTAAATCAATGGATCGATGTAGATAGCCATGATTACTTCTTGTCCTTTTTGCTTTTCTTGGCCTTTTTGGTTTTCTTTTCAGACTTCTTTTCCTTGGACTTGTCATCATCAGAGTCATCGGTTTCGGGGGTAGAATCAGCGGCGGCAGGTTTGGGAGAGGCAGGTTTAGGAGCAGCAGGAGTGCGAGCCCTCTTCTTCGCAGGTGAGGCAGCAGCTTCAGATTCTTCTTCAGTCGCAGGCTTATATTCGGCCATCTCCTTTTCGTATCGTTCCTTGTCAGCATCGGCAGATTTTCGGAAGGGCTATAAAGATAACCAGGTTAGTATTGTGTTATTACAAAAAAAAAGGAGGGGGGGGGAGACATGGGATATTTTTATTTTATTTTATATGTATTTCGATTGACAACACTTACCTCCTTTTGTGCGTCAGTGAGGTTTCTCCATTCTTCACCTAGTAGTTTCGCCACGTCAGGTTGGCCTAAAGCTGGATGCGCCTTCATCAAACGTTCACGATTGGCCATACAGTAGTGGAGATAAGAGGAGTAGTTCTTCTTGGGGGCGTTGACATCCTTCTTGACACGCTTCTTTGTGGTGGGACCGGCGGAAGTTGCAGCGGCGGAACCGTTCGTTTCTTTTTCAGCCAGGAGTTTTCCCAGCTTGACCATACTTTCCCCCACAGTTTTGAAGGCATCTGCTAGCTAAAAAATTACAAAGACAAACCAGTGTTAGTAAGATTAATAAAGATGATGAAGATGATGATGACAAGGTTAATATATAGTTTTAAACTTACTTGAGCGTTGGTGGGCATGGTTATAAGTATTAGGTAGGATTGAAGTTAAAAAAAAAAAAAAAAAAAAAAAAAAAAGATGAGAAAGGAAGGGAGAAAGAGAGGGAGAAAAAAAGAAAATCTGGCAAGAAATATTTATTATTTGGCCAGTTGACCCAGAAAATTTTTTTATCCCTTGGGAGGAGTTTGGCCTAATCGGGCAAACATGGGTGACCGCGCGGCACATGCATGCCCTATCGCCTGGAGCGGGACTTTTTCTTTTTTTCTCACAAGAGTGTCTGCCGGTACCCCTTACCCATCATCCTCTCTCTCTTTTTCTTTTTTTTTTTTTTTTTTTTTTTTTTTTTTTTTTTTTGATCGAGTCAGACACATAAGGACTAGTCACCTTTCCTTCCCTTTCTCCTTACAAAGGAAAGAAAAGAAAAAGGGAATGATCTGGTAAACCTATTTTTTCTTTGTTTCTTGCAAAAGACCTATCATGTGGGAGGGTGGGTGCCAAGGTAGGTTAGGGAAGCTGGGGGAAGGGTCCTGGGCACATTTTTATATCCCCCCCCCATGTACCACTAAGAAATCCATTGGTTGATACCGCTGGCGGGTTTTGAAAAAAAGTCGGCGGACATGCAGATAAATCGAATGAGTATTTTCAATTCCCCCTTCTTTTCTCTTTGAAACCTTCTCTCTACCGGCCTATATCCAGTTACTGTCAATCTATCACACCAGACTTACATTCTAATTGGCAGTATGACACACGCAAAGAAACATCACTTTATTGGTCAACTTATTCCACGACCCATGGACAGGTAATCATGATACTTTTATGAGCAAATTCTCTTTTATGTGAGAAAGGGAATACACTTTCCCATTATCACTCTTTGTACCAACATTATTCTCATTTTGTTTCTTTTTATTCGATATAGGCATTGATTGTAGGACCTTGACTCTTATCACACCAAATAACGACGAAGGACACAAGGTACGAATAGTGACACGTCAACCATGCGTATGGCTATTGGTGTCTACATGATCAACAAAGTGCTCTTGTCTACTCTATATCTCCCAGCAGAAACAATAGTTGGATGTGGTGGGGTAATTGCAACAGTCATTTGTAATACAACAACAACAACAATGACACATTAGTATCGTTATCACCCTTAAGCATTGATATCAAGGTGGGAACAAAGGGTAATTGACTGGTTAGACCTGGTGGTCTGTGGTATGCATTGGTAAGGATAAAAAAAAAAGAAAATATGATACAGTACAGTCTAACGATATATCTCACTTCTTTATACTTATTTAGGACGTGTCTTGTCTAACTGTCTTGTGATCAACCGTTAAGAAAAAAGAATCTGATCCTGGAAATTGGTAAGAAGACAAAAAGAAGAATACACACTCAATGTTCTACATCTATCTGTTTATGTCATACGGTTTTACTAACTCGTTATAATAATTTGATGATGCATCAGCATATTTGTGGAATCCTAAAGTATGCATTTTAATGTATCTTGTCAAGACATCTTGGAACAAGTGGTTTATAAATGCAGGTAGGTGTCAAAAACGATTGATCCGAAATGCTAACATGCTTATATTGATTCGCCCTTCATAATTAAATTTTTCTCATTTTTATGATTACATATGCTTCTTTTGCCCAATCTTATTATTAATGCTGCATTTGTTGTCAGTTGGTTGAATAATTACTCTTAGGTGGATTGGTCAACACAATGATGAAACAGGAAAATACCAACGTGCTCTACAGGTAAATACATAAATCTATATTTAAGAGGGGGGCTGTCGGTGAAAAAAAAAAAGAAAGGAGACAGTAGGAAGGGGGGGGTGATGGTTTTTACGAGATAAAATAAAGGGGGAGAGGAAAGAGGGGATGGTCTCTTTATGTGCTTAGGGGGGGGAGGAACATGAAGGAGGTTCATGTTTATTACACTGCATTCAACTAATTCTAACTCATTTATTTCATCTTCTTTTTAGATTTATCTCTCTTGGTAGAATACACAACAACAACAGTCATTATATTGGAATAGTTTGCTTTGTAGTTATTCGCCAACCACTACAACACTACTAACAGTTAATGCCGCCACAACAACCACAACAACTGCCGATATCTACTCCGACGACAATACCAGATGATTTGGTCGACCTCCAAGATGGTATCAATGAAGACTCTATCACATCCACCATACGATCTCGATTCTTACAAGACAAAATCTTCACTCGAATTGCTCATCCAATTCTTATAACTGTCAACCCATATAAAGATGTTCGACATTTCATTGAAGATACAAGCAATCTTTACTTTACCGAATACAAAGGTAATGGGAATGGTAATACACCTACTTCACCACATCATCATCACCAACATCACCAACATCATCACTACCAACATCAAAATTACTCTCTGCCGCCACATATATTCCAACATATCAATCAAGCTTACTTTTATATGCGTCGTACAGGTCAAGATCAATCTATCATTCTCAGGTAAATCTAAAAGAAGAAGGTCAAAAAGAACAATAATATTTTATATTAAACATTTGCATTTTTTTTTTTTACTAGTGGAACGAGTGGTAGCGGCAAATCAGAAATGCACCATTGGATCTTGCATCATCTATTCACACTTTGTACTCACAGCAACCCAAACGCCAATAAAAAAAAGGTACACTACTTGATCGACAACGCACATCATCTGATTGATTCCTTTGGTCATACTCAAACTCTCTTGGGCAGCAATATATCGAAAATGGCCAAGGTGACCAGCTATCAATTCAATGATCGGGGACGAATGATTGGCGCAAAATGGACCAGTTGTGTTCTAGACACCTCGACCACACTGACAACTACGACTCCTCCCTCAAATCAAGCATACTCCTCTAATTCTATGAACGGTGGATCAACAAGCGATGACAAAATCTTCCATATCTTTTACTATTTAATGTATGGTGCCAGTGATCAAGAAAAGGCGGATTTGCACCTCGACTATATTCATCAACATCTCCACCAGCAACATGGCGGCAGTAATCAATACATTGGGAATGGCTTTTTGTCCAAGAATCAACACAAGGAACCTCGACCGACTCAATCGATGATCGATCTCTACACCGATAGGTATCGACAAACACGACGCTGTGCTACATCGATTGGTATCACAAAGCAGACCTGGCGACAACTCATGCGTATACTGGCGGCGATCTTACATTTGGGTCATATTCAATTTACTCAAGACCCTGAAGGCGTCAATGTCACTAATGCTACGAGTAATATATCGAACAATAACAGTGGGAATTACGACTCTGATTCTGGAAAGGTGGCAGCACAGGTGAAATCCCTTGGACTTTTGGATACTGCAGCTGACCTTTTAGGTGTGGACCCGAGTGCCCTCGAAAACGTCTTGATCTACAAGACCCGTTTGGTGCACCATGATCTGACCACACATGTACTCAGTCCTCAACAAGCGTATCATCAACGTGATGCTTTATGTCAAACTCTTTACAATCAAATCGTTGCATGGATCATTTACAGAGTGAATGGGCGTCTCTGCAGCAAGGATCAGGTCTTTAATACAATGAATGTGGTTGATTTCCCGGGTGCGTCTGGCTCTTCTTCCTCTTCTTCTTCTTCTTCTAATGATAGCGTCTCAAACAACAACACAGCAGCGTCTTTGTCATCGGGATCGACTTACTCTGGTGCGGTAGACACCTTTGACGAATTCTGTATGACATTTGCTAACGAACACCTCCACGACATGCTGCTACGACAATTCTTCGACGATGATCCCAACGTATTGGGAGATACCGATAACGATAGAAACGTCTTGCCAGCTTTAAAACAACAGCCATCTTCTTCACCATGTATGTCTCTCTTCAATGATCCTGGATTTATCAAAGCATGGCAAGGTATTACACCATCAACCGAGCACCCTCACCAACAATTGGGAAAAGCATTCAGTACCATCGCTACTTCTTCATCACCGAAATCAACAATAGCAAAAGCGGCAGGAAAACTAGCATCTACAATAACAGCCAAAAAGCAAGCAACTTGGTACCACTCAAGCGATACTGTCCTCGGGATTCAAAAGTACACTGGTGCATACAGCTACTATTCAACCTACTCTTTTGGCGATCGACTAACAACACAGTCCTATGCTGATGCTGCTTCTTTGTTTAGTCCAACACAATGCATCCTCGAACTTGGCCAGGAACTCTTCTCTCTTGAATCTGGTGATAACAATAAAAGCAAAAAGAGGAACAACAAAGGCGATGCGACATCAACTGCTCCAACAATAGTAACTGAACAACCACATCATTTACGAGATCCATGCTCTGCGATTTTAGATATGATCCAATCGATTATCCAGCCCTCCAACACATGGTGGGTTCTTTGTCTACGACCCAATAGCCTGTCTCTACCTCAATCTTGTGATTCGAAAACTGTGGCAAGTCAAGTCCGATACCTACATTTGGCCGATCTCGCAAATAAACTCAAACGACCATCTTACACCTCAATGTCTTTTGACGAATGTGCCTTACGGTATGCTGCTGTCCTGGAGGAAGAAGGGGATGACCATAGCAATGATGATCCTCTTTATCTTTGTTACACTATCAAGGATGCTTTTGCTTGGGATCAGCATGATTTTATAATTATGGACGATCAGACCACGGTAAGTTCAAGGACATACATTCATGAACCTTTACTTACTTTTTTTTTCTTCTTCCTCTCTTTTTCTCTCCCTCTCCTTACTCTTCTATGTTTATAGGTATATTTGTCTCATCCTACTTGGTATACTTTGGAATCCATGTTACGAAATATCGAAAAGCGGGAACAGAAACGATTGAAATGCATCACCAAGGGAATCCCATTCGGTAAGAAAAGAAAAAAAAATCTTATGTTACCAACTCTTACCTTTGTATGATTAGACGATGACATGACACCTTCCTGTTCTCGAAACCCATCATGCTATGATATGTCAATGGATAATGGCTCTGTAGTATCTGGAAGCTGCTATGGTCATGGCCCTGGAAATCATATGGAAACTGATTCGATGTGCCCCTCTTCTTATTTATGCGGTGATGGTAATTATTTAAACGGCGACATGGACACGGATTCAACCTATACCTCCACACCAAGACAGGGTGATAATAATGCACATAATGATAATACTACGGTGACAGCAAACTCCCACGACGGTGATGATAATGATGCTGATAACGACAATAATGGTGGTGAAAAGAAGTCATCTCCGCAACGAAATCAACAACAATCACAAAAGCGGAAGAAACAACAACGTCAATGCATCAAAACACCAAGTTTGGGCGTCAGTCGATCTCGAGGAATTTGGGTGTGCATGACTTGGCTGACAACCTGGTGGCTTCCAAGCTTTGTCCTTCACTATGTTGGTGGTATGCGCCGATCTGATATTCGAATGGCTTGGCGGGAAAAGGTCACCTTGTGCTTTTTTATCCTTCTCCTTTGTGCGGCGATGGTTTGGTTTATTGCCTTCTTTGGACAGCTGGTATGCCCTCATCAAGACCTGTTTACTCAATCTGAACTCCAATCAAAAAGTGACAAGGACAATGCGTATATCTCGATCCGTGGTGAAGTGTTTGATCTAACTTCTTTTGCTCCTCGGCACTGGGCATCCGAAGTCATTCCGGCGTCTTCTCTCTACCAATATGCAGGTCAAGATGCAAGCGATCTGTTTCCTGTCCAGGTCTCTGCGCTTTGCGAAGGCATCCACCATAATCAACCCATTCCCAAGGAGGTGACACTGGCGGCTCATGTAAACATAACCGACACTACTGCTAGCTATCACGACTTTCGGTATTTCAAGGCGGACTATCGACCCGATTGGTATTTTGAACAAATGGTATATATGCGCAAGAACTATCGATTAGGATTTATGGGCTACGATCCTGTGGATATACAAAACCAAGCATCGATGCCTGTGCAAATCGGGGGAATTAACACACAGCGACAATGGGCGATCCTGCATGATCATGTGTATGATCTGACATCGTACATGAAAGGTGGACGTGCACTTCAATATCCTCCTGGCATGACACCTTCCTCTTCCTCTTTTGCTTCTACATCAGGTGATGGTTCGACCAATATGACATTGGACGGGCAACAACGCAATGGCACTCTTTTTAATAACAACAGCACAACATCGAATGGAAACAGTACTAGCAGCTTAAATCAACACCGGTCAACATCATCATCATCCTCAGGCGGCGTAAATATGGATTTCATCGACAATAGTATCACCGAACTGTTTCGTCAATTGGCTGGGACGGATATCTCGGCACATTTTGACGCTTTGCCTATGGATGCTGGTTTACGTGCTCGACAATTGACCTGTATGCGGAATCTCTTCTTTGTGGGAAAGGTGGACACCAGGAATGCTCTACAATGCCAACTATCGGAGTACCTACTACTTTTAATCACCGCCTTTTTATGCAGCGTAATCCTCTTCAAGTTTTTGGCGGCATTTCGATTGGGCCAACATTCTTATGTCTCACTTCCACCTAATCAAGCCATCGATTCTTCTGCCGCAGGTGCTGCTTGCTCTGGTGGCGACAATGGGGCAACTGCGACATCAGCAGCAATTGGTGATGATCAATTCTACAATGACAAATTCATTATCTGCCAAGTACCTTGTTATACTGAAGGTGAAGACTCTCTACGCAAGACGATCGACTCCTTGGCAGTGATGAAGTACGACGACCAACGCAAACTCCTCTTCCTGATTGCAGATGGTATGATTGTGGGAAGTGGCAATGACAGATCAACTCCTCGGATTGTCTTGGATATTTTAGGTGTGGAGCCTGATGATCAAATGGATGAAGAACCTCTGCCGATGGATTTTATCTCTCTTGGTGAAGGACAACGCCAGCACAATCGAGCCAAGGTTTACTCGGGACTCTATCACTGTCATGGTCATGTGGTACCTTTCTTGGTGGTGGTAAAGGTGGGCACGGCTGATGAACGACAAAAATCGGGAAATCGGGGCAAACGGGATTCGCAAATGATCCTGATGCGGTTTTTGAACAAGATCCACTATGATTTACCAATGACACCTCTTGAGCTGGAAATGCATCATCAACTCAAGAATGTGATTGGGGTACTGCCATCGTTTTATGAACTGGTGCTTATGGTGGATGCTGATACAGAAGTAGCGGCGGATGCATTAAACCATATGGTGTCTTCTTTTGTGCGGGATCCGAAATTGGTGGGACTTTGTGGGGAAACCGTGCTGTCTAACGAAAAAGAATCTTGGGTGACGATGATTCAAGTATACGAATATTATATCTCACATCACTTGGCCAAGGCTTTCGAATCTCTCTTTGGCTCAGTGACCTGCTTGCCTGGTTGTTTTTGTATGTATCGGGTGCGTGCGGCGACTAAAAACCAACCTCTTTTGGCATCTCACCAAGTTATTGCGGATTATGCGGAAAACAACGTCAATACTCTCCACAAGAAAAACTTGCTCCACCTGGGCGAAGATCGTTACTTGACCACACTCATTCTCAAGCACTTCCCTACTTACAAAACCAAGTTTAACCCTGATGCTAGTTGTAGAACCAATGCGGTATGTATAATCCATAAAAGAAAAGAAAAAAGGTACAACTCAATTGATGAACTCATTCCTTTCTTTTTTTTTTTCTTCTTCTTCTTCTTCTCCTTCTCTCTCTTTAGCCGGATCAATGGCAGGTGTTATTATCCCAACGTCGGCGCTGGATTAACTCGACAATCCATAATCTCGGTGAACTTATGTTTTTACCCCAGTTATGCGGTTTCTGTTGCTTCTCTATGCGGTTTGTGGTCATGTTGGATCTTCTCAGCACTTTGGTGATGCCAGCTGTGGTATGTTATCTTGGCTATCTGATCTACCAATTATGTACCAGTACTAGTCAAGTCCCCCTCATGTCGATCATTACTTTGGCTGGTGTATATGGTCTTCAGGCGATTATTTTTATTACCCGACGCAAATGGGAACATGTTGGGTGGATGATTGTTTATATCTTGGCTATTCCGGTCTTCTCCTTCTTTATTCCCCTCTATGCATTCTGGCACTTTGACGATTTCTCTTGGGGTAACACACGTATCGTGGTGGGTGAAACTCCTTCGGGCAATAACAACAAGAAAGCCAAGAAACTCAAGGATAAGCAACAGGCCAATGTATTTGATCCTTCCAGTATCCCTGTACAACGGTGGGCGGATCATGAACATCAATTGATGCACCAACAATGGCAGAATGAATTGGATGATGTACGAAATGAAAAACAATCGATTACTACTCGATCTCATCGCTCTTACAACAATGGTGGTGATTCCAAACCGACATTATCAACTGATCAAGACAAATTGATGATGATGCTGATGATGAATTCTTCTTCTAATGGCGGTGGAAACGGTGTCGATGGCGGGCCTAGCGAAGCGGCTATTGTACAAGAAATTGAACGATTATTACAAGAACACGATCTGATGACTCTGACAAAGAAACAAGTCCGGGATTCTCTCTCCAAAACCTTTGGTGTGGATATGACTAGTCAAAGGGACTTTATCAACAACATGATTGAAGATATTCTGGCTGAACGGGAATCTACACTATAGTTTGTTTGTTTAAATTAGATCTGATATGCTACCCTTTATATATATTGAAATAAAATGTGTCCCCAATTGATAATTTACTGTATCATTGATTGATTGATTAGATCAAAAAAAGTGGTGATAGATTCCTTCGGTGTAACCAATAGGGCGGGGCATGCGGGATTGTAATTTTATAATACTACGTATACAATCATGATCAAAAAATCTTTTTTTTTTTTTTTTTTTTTTTTTTTTTTTTTTTTTTTTTTTTTTTTTTTTTTTTTTTTTTTTTTTTTTTGTCTTTCTTTCTTCTTTCTCTTATTTTTATGATATTCAGTGGAGGGAATATTTATAAACAATAATGAATGCATCATCTTTAATAGCCGTATCCGATCATTCAAATACGATATCATCTTCTCACCCTATTCCCTCTTCCTCTTTATCAACAATAAACAACAACTCATCGATTCCACCAGTACAACGACAACAAGTTTCAACATCCAATACGGAGGATGTTATAGAACAGCAGATACCACACAAGACAACAGCAACTTCATCATCAACACAAGCAACGTCATACACCTCAACTGCGGACAACGATTCAACGAATTCAAACACTTCCTTGGTAATGGTCAAGATGAACAATCAAGTCTCAGCAACACAGTGCTCTAATTGTGGGACAACTACTACTCCACTCTGGCGGCGAGCACCTAATGGCGATACCATATGTAATGCCTGTGGTCTCTATCTCAAAGCAAGACATACTTATCGACCAACAACTATGAAACGCAACACACAGCCAAAAAAATCACAACCACAAAGCTGCAGCAGCACCAATGATTCTGAAGGTTTGGTCTCGGGCACATGTCCTGGTGGGGGTAAATGTAATGGAACAGGTGGATCATCTTCTTGTGCAGGTTGCCCAGCATTCAATCAACACCAAGTCCATCGACATACCAGCTTGATGTGTGCGAACTGTCGAACAACTACAACACCTCTATGGCGCCGTGATGGTGATGGCAACACGATTTGTAATGCATGCGGTCTTTATTACAAACTACATCATGTCCATCGACCTGTGAGCATGAAGCGTAGTGTCATCAAAAGGAGGAAACGATTAATGGTGGTGGCGGCGGACGGTGGTGGTGGTAGTATTGATGCAAGCGACGGGGATGAATACGATCAACTGGACGATGATGAAGAACACCACCAGCAACAGCAACAACAGGAACAGGAACGGCAAATAAGAAATCATGGTGACAATCAACTCGATGAAACAGTAAAGAAACCCCGAAAACCATATCGAAAAAGGGTTAAACCTCAAGAAATAGATGGGTTAGGAAAAGGGAAACGAAGTCGGACAACAGCATCAACCACGGCTAATCAACACTCACCTGTATCAGCATCTATATCATCTGTACCTGCTATTGAAGATTACATTGTACCCAAACGAACCATCCTCCCACCTGGATCAGTAACAGGCACATTCTCAGCACCAGTGTCACCATCTTCACTGATATCATCTTCTGTTGCATCCACTTCTTCTTCCTCTTCACCATCACCATCATCAGCATCTAGGTCTCCATCTTTATCAGCATTGGTACAAACGGATCATCGACAACAACAGCAACATACATCCACCACGACGAGATTAACATCATCTATGAGAACTGATGACAGCTCGTCTTCCTCACTCTCACTTCCACCCATCTCATCAGAACGACGATCAGCACAGTTAAATCCATTTTATCATGATAATCGACCTCCTATCACCACAACCACCAAGTCATCAACACATTCTTCTTCTTCTACTTCTTCTACCTCTTTACCACTTTTCTCACTACCACCATTACGACCAACAACATCACCAGCACTTAATACAGGATCATCACCACCATCCATCCATCATCCCTCACCTCTTCACCCAACAACAGCCAATCGGAATACTGTATCACAACCAAACTCATCGTCTTCTGCTTTTACTTCAACCACATCATCAACAACAGCACCTACCACGATGAATAATACTGATTACCATGCTGACTTTTATCGACAACGACAACAACAACCTGGTCCTGAATTTGTGGAATTGGAAGATTGGGATGAAGCTTTACGAAGTTTGACATCATTACGAAGGAAGGTGCAACCGGAACATGTGCGTGCCTTGGCTCAATTATCGAAACCTTTATGGGATATGGTGTCTAAAGCTCAATCGATTGTCCATGGTACAGGTGCTCTCTCTCAACAATGAAGGCTCTCTTTTATATATTTATATATACATACACACAACTACATACATTATATGCTTCTCCCCGTTCACTTTAGTTTATGTCTCCCCTCCTCTCTCTCTTTTTGATAATATTTATTTATTCATTCCTATGTCAATAAAGTTATCATTGTATTATTATGTATCACATGTTGTCTTTGCCTTTGTCTTTTTTTAATAGTAGGAACTACCCACTACAACCTTCCCGTGGATGGATTCTATATTCATACGTGGAAAAACCACTGCTTCTCACTCAATTACCAACCGGTACTAATGATTAAAGTGGTTATATTTTTTTCTCCATTGTATTACCAACAAATATTACTTAGTAAGCAACGTGCTCAGACCCTTGTGCCAGTATGTTTAAGATTACCATGACTTTTTCCTGTCATTTGCAAAAAAAAAAAAGATGAAGATGAAGATGAAATGGATGAGGATGAAGTCAGATATCTTTCTACACCATCTACACCATAAGATACACCATTTGAATAATAACTCTTATTAGTCATACGTCAGAAATAATACCTCCTATTAGATAGAATTCAGAAATAATAACACTGAATAAACATATTGTCAAAAATAACATTTACTATGTAGTTGTCATTTCCTCGTTTTTGTTTGATATTTCGGAATTTAAATGGTTTTTGACCCCGGTAATAAGCATATCATGATGAAAAGTCTCTGGTTTTTTTTTTTTAAACGTGAATTGATCCTCTCCTCGGTTACCCCTGGCAACGACACTTGGTTAGCTGGATTGGGAAATTCATGCAGAATCGGGATCTGAATTAAATACCGCCTTCAATTGCATGAATCAAATCTCATTGTTGTGAAGAAGAAATGCAAAATTATGATGCAAAGCAAGTACACAAGTTGATGAAGGCCCACTCCAATGATATACGAGCTCAAAAAATAAATAGCCATTCAAGAACCGACTATTGCCGCCCTGTCATGAAGCAAAAAAGGAAGGATATCTGTCAGAGATTGAACAAGCGCATAAAATCCAAGACGATCAGAGAGTCGGCCATATCGACATCTTCTACACACATTCTACCACCAATCTCCATGGATCAAGAGGCAAAACTATGGCATGGAATGATTTAACAGCAGGGCCTATGCATCTGCGGCAAAAGCATTAATACGAAACCCAGAGGATCTCAAGTTGAAACCTCGCCAAGTCAAACCAGTTGTGTTTTATGGGGATGCTGGCCAAGGTCATGACTCAAGAATAAAAGGATACCAGCGCCAAAGCACAGCCAAGTCACAACACTCTCTCAAAAAAAAGGTAACAGTTCATGAAACTAATGAATACCTTATTTCGAAACTGTTGTCTCTGTGACTCTCGGGTTGCTCACCCACGGCGGCGGGATAGCACCAAACTGAATTCAGAAATCGTGGGCTGTATCTACTCTGGTTGCATTGGAAGAAAAAATGGATTTGCTTCGCGGGGGTGGGATCAAAACGCAGCAATAAACATTTTGAAGAAAGGAGTATATCTGCCTTTCTCACCTAGTCCCACGATGCCGAAGAAAAAGCCGGGCCATGCAAAAACATAGTGAGACACCTACGGTCAGGTTCTCGTTGAATGCAAACACAATACAAAAAAAAAGTGTGTGTACGTGATATAATGCTTGTTCTTTATTACGCTTTAATTATCTTAATATATCTATTTTAAAATACCTATGCTAAAGTTAAAAACATTCTATACGATCTATTTGGAAAGACGAGCGGTGCGTCTGGCTTGGACACCATTGCGTAAGACATCCAGAGTCTTCACCGTATCGTTCCAATTAATGCAAGCGTCAGTGATGGATTTGCCATACACCAAGCAATGTGGACCTTCACTTGGAATATCCTGTCGACCTTCCACCAAATGAGATTCAATCATTACACCTATAATATTGTCGCCTGTTACCTTGGGTTCCGCTAGTTGATCAACCTATAATTCCATGAAGAGAAGAGGATTCATTAAAGGAGATTATATATATGAGTACAAGTCACTTACGATAGATTGTGCCACAATAGGTTGGCGGTTATGATCTTTACTGCTATTTCCATGACTGCAATCAACCATGATATGACTTGACAGTTTGTTCTTTATTAGAGCATCAGCGGTTTTCTTGACATTTTCAGCATCATAATTAGGTCCATTCTTGCCACCCCGTAATATTACATGACAAGCATCATTGCCATCAGTTTGTACAATAGCTGAGAGTCCTTGTTTGGTGACAGATAAAAAGTGATGACCGTTACTGGCAGTTTTGATTGCATCCATAGCCACAGTGATGCCCCCATCGGTGCCTAGTAAAGAAGAAGATATAAAAATTGATACAATGAGTTTACATGAGACTTTTTTGATTTCGTTGCCATTTTACTTACCATTTTTGAAACCAACAGGACAAGACAACCCAGATGCCAGTTCACGATGTACTTGAGATTCCGTGGTTCTCGCGCCGATGGCACCCCAAGATACAAGATCACCAGTGTACTGAGGAGAGATCTACATGACACACGAAAAAAAAAAAAAAAAAAAAAAAAAAAAAAAAAAGTTCATTTTCCCTATTACCCTGTTTTATATTGTTTTCAACTTACAGTATCCAAGAATTCACAACCAGTAGGAATACCCATTTCATTCTACGTGTTATATACGTTAGCTTTTTTTAAATGGTACTTGTCTTAATTCCTCTTACCAGATCCAATAGTAGTTGGCGAGCAGTGCGAAGACCTTTGTTGATTTCATAACTATAAGTATACACAAAAACAAAAAAAGATGTCATTTTTCAATCCCTATTGTTATTTCCCTACATCTTTATTGTTTATTACCTGTTATTTAAGTAAGGATCATTGATCAGACCTTTCCATCCTACAACAGTTCTTGGTTTTTCAAAGTAGACACGCATAATAATCACCAAGTCATCCTTGGCAGTTTCGGCATAGTCGATCAAACGAGAAGCTATCAAATGTATAAGTGAGATGGTAAATAATGATACACCTGTTTTTTATTCCTTTTTCTATGGCTTACCATATTCCTTTGCTGCTTTAACATCATGAATAGAGCAGGGACCAATGACCACCAGTAAACGATCGTCAGTGCCCTTGATTACACTTTCTGCAGCTTTTCTACCAGAGACAATTGTTTGAGCCGCCTTTAATGTTAAAGGAATGTCTTCCATGAGAATATAAGGTGGGATTAAAGGTTTGATGCATTTTATACGGTTGTCGTCGAGTTCATTAAGAGCTGTTACATGTTTGGCCATTGTTAATGGTTAGTGAGAAAAGTAATAGGTAATAAGAGTAAGGACTTACAAAACAGAAAGAGAAAGAAAGAAGAAGAAAAGAAAAAATGCGGGTGTTAAATACCACGATCAAAGTTTCTGCAACAGAAAAAAAAAACTGGCTGGCGGCGTTTGAAATCATAATGACTCACTCCATCATGCAAGCACTTTATCACCCCTTTGATATCCATGAACATTGGAAATGAATGGCAATTCAAAAATTGAATTGAGTGAACACTAATAAACTTTTTTAAAAACTGGCGAGCCGCTGTAGCATGACGGGATCCTAGTCGGCTCGTTCTTGTAAGATGTTATCCTCTCTAATCCGTTCAAAGTGAATAAAATTAAAAAAGTACTCTTAAAACAATCCATTCCCTTAGTTTAACCTTTTGGTCCGAACAACATGATAACGATACAACTTGATCTATAGACACGATGATAGCAAGTTTGAAGTGTCTTTTTTGAAATTCAAACCCCACATTCATGCCGATACCTCAATTTCCTTTTTTAGAGTCACCCTTTAATGCTCATGTCAATATAGATTTGTTTATACTTCACACTATCTCCATACTCATTTGAATTGACATCATTTGCCGTTTCTATTCTTGTTGAAATTCCTTCATATCGGGACCTCATTTTACTAACGAACCAGAGCTTAAAAAGTATCAATCTCATGTACATACCTTTAATTATGTTTTCCCCATTGAGCAACTCTCATTATCAAGCGTACAATATAATCATACCAATTTATTCACCCCCCTCGACTTTTCACTGTACATAAAGGAGTTGACTTGCATTGGGCATGACATGATGTGATGGATTGTATAGGCTACAGCGATCCTTTCCTTTCATATCGAGATATTTAAAATCCCGACTTTTTTTAAAAAATGGGGAAGGAGTTTTTTTCTTCTTCACTTCTTTCTCTTCCCAACAATTAATGGGTAAAGAATCATACAACTCTGTTGTCGCGTCTTGCCCTCACTCACTTTTCCCTTCTTCTATTTATAGGATTGCAGCTTGGACTTGTGGAATGATATTCTTTTATTGTGCCAATCAGGCAACGTGGATTCTCGCCATTCAAGCATTTGGCAACTCTGCTACTGATTACTTGACTCAGGTAAGACTTCAAGTTGATGTTGCATCTATATGACTTAACCTCCACTTTAATATATGTATATAGATTCTCATTCTCTGATTGGTGATGGTTGTGGCTTTATGTCAGGCATATGCTCGAAAACGGTAATTAGTAGTGAATTCACTCTCTCTCTCTCTCTCTTTAACAGAACATTCTTTTGTTGCACTTGTTATAGGAATGTAATCACTGGAAATGGCAACGGACAACAGGACGGGGGGGGGAGGAGGGGGCAATTGAAGGTGACTAATACAAGGTACGTACTAGGAGGCTGATTTTTGAAAATGCATAAACGATACAAAACTAACCCTTTTATTACATTTGGTAGGTGGATCAACATAAAAATCAAAATGGGCATGCGGTGTTGACTTGGTTTGGTCCATCTCCATGACATACATACTGTATCATATAACTGTAGTTACAATTTTAATATAATAAACTATTTGGGTGTGTTGTTGCATTCTAATGTCCATATGTCTTTTGTATTTTTGGGGTGTGTGTGTTAAACGATATAATCTTTATTGATAAACATAACTATCCTATTGACATAAAAGTAAAGATAAAAAAAAGTGGGGGGGATGGGGTGAAGAAGATACTATGACTAGATTATGTAAAGACAAGTGATAATAAATGAAGGAAGACAGGCGTTGTGGTTGTAGATAGTTTACTTGTTTAACTATATTATTAAAACAAAGAATACGTTAGATGATCCGTCCTGTATCATTCAAAAGTGCTTTATATTTACCTTGGCCTTTTCATCTTCATAGCGCTTTTTGTCTTCATCAGCTTTGTCTTGATAAGGCTATAGAAGAGGAAAGGGTTAGAGGAAGAATTAATGCATGAATGAGCTCTTACCTTCTTTTCCGCATCACTTAACGCCTTCCATTTGGCACCAAGAAGTTTACCGATTTGACCTATTAAATAGAGGAGAATGAGTGGATGGATATGTAATTACGGTATAATATCATTCTTACCAAAACTGGCTTCAGGGTTATCAGTCTTCACCTTTTCGCGTTGTTCTTGAGAGAAGAACATATAGGCAGACAAACCGCGCTTGGGGGCATCAGGGTTCTTGACACCAGTTCTGGATCTTCCAGAAGAGGTTTTGCTGGCACGAGTTTCCTTGGGCATACTATAACAAAAAAAAAAAAAAAAAAAAAAAAGTCAGCCAAGACGACCCGTTTATGCGCCCAGGTATCAAAAGGTTTTTTGTAAATAAAAAGTAAAAGTGTGTATGGTTTTGTGTTAAAAGAAAAAGACCATCCATTTTTTTAAAAAAGAAAAAAGGATGAGATAGAAGGAAAAAGGACAAAAGTAGAGAGAGTGGTGTAGGAATTGGGTATAGTGTTTTGGGGTGACAAAGACAAAAAAGCTTACCTTTTAACTGTGTGTGGTTTATAGGCAGTGTAAGTTGTGAGTGAGTATATAGAGTGCGAAGTGGAGTATAAGCTGTGTGTGTGTGTGTGTGTGTGTGGGATAAGAGACAAAAAGCAGATAAATGGGGAGCCGACTTTTTGCCTTGTCTAGCGTTTTTTTCATATCCCGATGCAGTCAATAGACTATTAACCAATGATTTCAATTCCCCCTCCTTATTTCTACACCTAGAGTGTTACGTACACGCGGCCCATTTCCATTATTTGTTTTACAATACTTCTCCCTTTTTTTATTATTATAAAAATAGTCCCTATATACTTGATACAGATAAAATAATAAACTAAACAAGCTATACTAAGAATGATACAATGTGATCAAGTTAAAGGTCTTGATGATTTTCAATTGCTTCGGTATAAGTTGAGGGATTCCCTTGTTGTTCAATAGATTGATACCCCGATCTTCGGCGGCGTTGCCATATATAGTAGATGGCCCAGGCAAGGAGTGATATACCAATCAAAACCAAGATCGACACCACCAAGGTAGACCAAATCCAAGGCAATCCAAACACACCCCTTGATACAGGTAGAAGCACCGTATCCAGCTGAATCACTTGAGCAAAAGGTCGCAATTTCCCCTTGTCCAACACATGAGCATACGCACCTTTTCCAGTTTGTCCTATCACCTGCACGAATTGTTCATCAAAGTATTCCCCATCCTGAATCACCACTCGATCATGGTCAGACAAGAGTGTGCCATATTCCTGAGTATTCCCGCCCAATGAAGTGTGTTGCTGCATCCGTTTGGGTATCACATGGAGCCTTACCAGTCGTTCATATGCTTCAGGATCCTTTTGTTCCCATCCATTTCCAAGGAGTTCGTCCAGTTGTGCAAAGGCTCGATCAGTAGGGGCCAATAAAATGTAATCACCATCATCTTCATCGTCGCCATCCACCATTGGTATCGTCTTCTTGTCGATATTCAGCCATGGGAAATCGTTGAGCCAATCCAATACACGATGAGCATCCATGGCAACAAGAATTTTGCGATGAGTTAAATATACAGATGGAGGAATCATCACCGTGTTGATCTTGTGCACTACCCCATTTTCCATCAGGACATTAGTCTGTTCGATCGCGCCATTGTTGCCGACATTAATTTTCCCTTGATTGTTCACACCACCCATTTGTAGCATATCTTGTCCCGTCAAAGTTATCACGTTGAAAGTTGATGATCGCAAATCATAATCATAAAGTAAAGCCTGAGCTGCGTGATACTTTAATGTCGTTTGCAAGTCGTGTCGCCCAGTCGGATGCACCAGGTATGTCGCCACTAGACCTAATGTCTTGTATGCTTGATTCGTTGGCGCAAATAAGGTGATTCCTGTGGCCGCCTTGATATTGTCAAATACCCCCGAAACATACAAAGTAGCAATAAAGGAGGATAGTTCTAGATCCACCACGATACTTGAGAAGACATCATAAGGTAGATTCATTGGATTGGACAGCCTATAAATAACATTGCCGTTAATGGTAGCTTTTTTTAAACAAGAGAATTAGTTCAGTTTTGTTTTGATGATCACATTATACTTCTTACTTGGTTCACCATAGGACCGCGCATTATCAAAAGAAAGAGACACTCTATTTGTTTCAGGAAGGTAAACAGTGATTTGTTGTGGTTTATGATTTAATTGCGCCGTCTTGAGTTCGGATGCCAGCAATTGTCGGTCTAAGAGTTCATCCCGATTCCACTGACCGTGTACAAGGTGATAACTGAGCCAAGCCTTCTTGATATTGTCGGGTAGAGATCCTTCATCAATGGATGCATCGTCAGGTGCCAGAAAGGTAAAGTCGGTGACAGTAGGGTCAAGATAATGATTGAGTCCATATTCGTCCAAAAGAGATACAAAGGCAGTTGCTTTTAGTCCATAGAGATATTTTCGTGCATCAAAAGTGAGTTTATCGGTGACAGGCATAGTTTCCACTTGATGTAACACACCTAAATCCAAGGAAAAAAAAAAAAAAAAAAAAAGAGAGAGAGAGAGAGGTAAGTAACGAGTAATTTACTACATGATTACATGACTATACACCTACCATTGGCAGCAAGTACATTTTTTTGTAATATAGGTTGTCCGTTAACTGTGATCACATCAAGCTCCTTGTCCACGCTGACTGTGAGTATTTCCCCACCAATGGTTTCATCTAGTAAAGAAGAAGAAGAAGGATAGTTAATATTTGAGCCTTTTTTTTTTTTTCCTTTTCATAATGATGATCCACTTACATTCTTTTTCCCCTGTGAATTCGTCAGTATAAATATCACCACGAATAATCAGATAGTTCAATATATGAAGCAGGTCATCATCACCATATTTTGACAACAGATAAGATCGTTCCACACTATTGAAGAATTGGAGCACGGATTGATCAGAGTAAAACACCGTAAACGGATGAGGCTGCTTCAATAGGTCGATGAGTCCCACTTTATCCATGACTTGATATAATTCGGCATTGCTGGATCCAATAGAAGAAGCTAGAGTAGCAGAGTAAACATAAGTATTAGACCCTTTGTTTCGCTTTCCCATTGTATCATATTACCTATCATTGGTGGAGGAGTCAACACCTTGTTTACCACATGAATAAGCGTTTGCGTATTGACAAGTATATCAGTGTCGATAAGTAAAGCGTCGTTGACAAAGAAGGATGCCAAAGACTTTACACCAAGCGAAGAGTCAGTACGGTGAATCAAAAGTCGCTGTCCCATATTGTTTTGTAAATAGTGATCCAAACATAACGAGGACTCCAGTACCTGTTGATGATGAAACTCGTTACCCGGGATGTCTATCTTGAGAAGGTGGTAGAGTAGAATGTCGCGAGTAATTTCAGGTCCATCGTACTTGGTAAACGCATCATTATCAGGAGCAAAGAGTGTACCAGTTTCTAAATTATTAAGGAATGAATCTAGTTGGGCTTGTCGAATATGACCAAGAAGTGATTCAAACCGGTTATCCTTTTCCAGGACGTCGATAATGGTTTTGTGAGCATAGAGTGGTGATTCCAGAAGGATTATAGACAAAGTTGCTATAAATAACAAAAGCATCAAAAGGTACATTTCCCTTTTTATGATGGTTTATAAAGAGTATAAATTTTTTTATTGATAATGGCAACAAGTAAAAAATATAAAGGAGAAAGAGGGACGAATAAATAAAATAAAATAAAAAAAGAAAGAAAGAAAAAGAGCGACGCAGGATCGCGAGCCAAAGTATTTAAAAGACCGCCATGCATAGTCGTGCCTTCATGAAGGGATGAATAACCAGATGAGTTCCATTGTGACAATCATGACCAAAGCTACAATAGGCAAACAAAGCATGCCAAAATGACCAGTAATTTGTCCAGTGAGGAATGGTAAAAAGGCAGCACCGGAAGCACCAACACCAGCAATGAGTCCTATGGCCGATGCATGACTTTCTTTCGGGAGGGTCTTGGAGGCCAAAGCGATCGCATTAGGAAACATGGGACCAAGTAAGGCACCAATAAAGATATAGACTACCAAAATACAAGACAATTAGTTTAACATTTCCTTTCCTTTCATGATATATATATATATATATATATATACTATTTACCTATAGAATCCACAAGGATATCATCCACCTGCCATATACAAATGACACCCACCAATACCAAGAAGGTATAAACATTAACAGATGCCTTTTCCCCATATTTACCAGACAAGTAGCCCAGAACAATTCTGCCGAAAGCCAAAGACGCCCAGTACATGGACAATACCCTTCCCATGGATATCACATCACCATGTTTTCCTTCCACCAGATATGTATAGCCCCAACCACCGAGAGTGACCTCCAAACCAACCTAAAAGAATTCAAACATTAGTCAAGTGAATCGTCGAAATCGAGGGAAACCAAAAGATACTTACATAAACAAGGACATAACCAGCGCAAAGTAAAGTGGTGCGGTTTAGAATAGCTTGTAGTATATCTTCTTTAGCAGATGCTTCCATTTCTGCAGTGATCGTTTCCCTTTCATTAACAGAGGAGCCAACAATAATCTCTGCATCCGACCCCGGCAAATCCAAATCAAGATTACGAAGCCCTACACTGATCACCACTAAATTGATTAAAGAGGCAAGAGATAGGAATCCATACAGCCATTTCCATGATAGATTATGCTCGAGTAGACTTGTACCAACAATAGGGCTGATCATGCCACCCACGCCATAAAGAGCTATTCATAGAACAAGTTGTAATGAGTATGGGTTTGTAATACAATCATTTTATTACCATGAACAACATTTAACATCATTGTCGCAAATGGCAAATCAACAGTGAGCACGTTCATTCCTATCATTCAACAAAAAAAAAAAACAAGGTTAATCAATCAGTTTTCAACAACCCTATTATCTTCATAGATCTTACCCGCGTCCAAAAGAGCCACCCCAGAGCCTTGAAAAACCATCAAAAGACATGTGAGTCTAAAATCAAATCCATTCATGATCAACAAGTAGGCCAATAGAGTACAAGTGCCAGCCAGGTAGAGAGTCGCTTTTTGCCCCAGGCGACGCACAACAAGACCATTCAGAGGTGCGCATATGATATAGCCTGCCGCATTCGATAAGAATAAGAAGGATAAAATTCGATTATCCACACCATAGTATTTCTTGAATTGAGGTATCATAAAACCAATAGCACCGTCATTCAAACCAACAATAATGCTCATGAAGCAGGATGCTAACAGAGAAGGAAGGTGGGGAATAAGGTCAGCCCATTGTTCTTGTTGTGTTGACGTAGAGTCGGATCCTTCATTAACATAGGTCGTCGATGATTTGGTGGTGTGTGTAGCCGGATCCAAAAGACGACGACGTTCATCGGACATGTTGGTAATAATAAAATGAAGAAAAGAGGAAAGAAATGAGGGAAAGGGGGCCTTTTTTTTTTTTAAAGCCAGCGGGGATTGAAATTCCATTTACCGAACTACGGAGCATAGTTTAACCCGCATAGTGGGATCCAGAGTAAGGGACCCTACTGATCTTACCAGTATGATGTATTTGGAAAAGACAGACAGTAAAAGACATATGGACAAAGTGTGCATGCACTCAGTATATTACAACACAAACAATCATCACTAATGATACATACCCAAACAAACCAGCATGAATCATTTCATTCAGGGACAATAATGGATAAATATGTTTTTATTTTAGTTAAATAACATGATGATGAGGAGTGATGGATTAATAAAGATGTGTAAGTGATGTCTAAAACATTCCAGAGAATCCCGAGGAAGAAGTTGCTTTGCTGGTAGAGGACATAATACCTAAAGGAAGGAAGCAAAATTGTGAGTAAGCTTGTGTGACACCATATCCGGAACTTACCCATCGCTCTAGCTCTTTTGACAGCCTTGGCCAGTTTACGTTGATTCTTCGCAGTGAGACCTACATTAAAGACAAAGTGAGATCCTCTTCCTATTATATCCCATCCCTTACCTGTCCTTTCCCTTGGTAAGATCTTGCCCATGTCCGAGACAAAGTGTGATAACAAACGATAGTTCTTGTATTCATGAAGAGGATCCAAGCCAAGCACGTCAAAAGGATCTGCAGAAGGTGGAGTGGGTCGTCCACGACGTTGACGTAACTGTTCTTGATATCGAGCATCGTTCAAATCTTGGGGGTGGTAAATATCGCCAGCACGGTGAATCTTTTGGTAACGTTGTCCTACATCAATTGGTTTGGGCTTTTTCTCTATTATCAAGTAATAAAAAGAAGAATTAGTTATCGGGAGGTGATGATACACCTATACTATGGTATCCTCCATTCCCAAATAAATAAATAAACTTACTAGTGATGGAATCGTGAAGTATTTGCAGTGTTTCCTTTTGGACATCTAAAAATATCAAGACAGTCGTTAGTTCAGTTTCATATCATTCGATCCTTACTTTTTGGTTCCGCCGAATTAGATTGATCTTGTTCATTAGAATTGACAAAAGTAGTCGAGATACGGCATTTGGTTATTGTATTAAAGGCAAATCGGTTGTTGATGACACCTCGATAAACAGCTGCTTTAAAAGTGGGTAGCATAGTGGTCTGATATGAATGGAAAAGAGAGACGTTGGAATAAAAGAGTCAGAAAAAACAATCAAATCCTACCGACTTTTTCTATTTCCAATCCCGACAATGGCACACACGGGGTTTGAAATTAACGGATCATTAGCATTGTGTATCGTAAGGATACGATACAAAGATAAATGTTTTATTTACAAGTTATAATGATGACTATACTATTCAAACTACAGGGGTTCTTTTTTTGCGAATAAAGAATTTGGAAGACTTTCCCATAGCCTTTCCAAAGTTATCACAGTGTTCTATACTAGTTCCAATCCATCCAGGTAGCTTCTTCATTATGCGCGGAGATCTATATCGTTTATCCAACAAGACAATCGTGGCATAATCATTCTTATGACGAATAGCTCGACCTATTGTAAAAGTAAAGAGAAATGTCATTAGTAAAAATAAGAACCAGATAGATCTTGTTTTTTCCTTACCTATGGATTGATTCACACCTCGCATACAGAGGTTTTCATAGTATTCTTGTCCCCTCTTGTTCGATTTGTCGCCTCTTGTCAGCTACATCAATAATCAAATGATATGGTATATAATCTATTAGTACCGTGTTTTACATGTAGTACCCTATTCATACTTACCGCTTGACTATCAGCGTACTTGATCTTTTCATTCAGTTCCACAGAGAACCTGTTGGGAAAAGGGAGTCCAATCATCACTACACATCTAAAAGTAAAAGTTTGTTTTCGATGAGCCTACTTTTATATATATATGTATATGTTTTGCATTTTACCTTCCTAATCTGTCAGAGAAGTTGATTCCTTCTGACATTTTCCCATTGACAACAGATAGTAGCATAGCACCTTTTTGATTTTCAGCCTATTGTATAAACATTTCATTATGTCAGTATATCGACAAGATTCAAGAGCCATCATATAAAAAAGTGCAACACATGGCTTACCGTTTGTGATTCGATGTGTAGCGAGTAGTCCCGTAAGGTGGAGTCCACCATGTTACTTTCCCGAGGTTCCTTGAATATCTACAAAATTAAATACAGAAATCAAGTTAGTAGTGCACCGGTTGATCAGTCGTTGCTTACCTTTTTCATTTTTCCTAGTTTGTCAAGTATATTCCCACTAGCGATTGAACCCCATCGTTTATATACAGTTTCCAAGTAAGTAAAACTAGCAAAG
Source organism: Chlamydoabsidia padenii (assembly GCA_025330725.1). NCBI lineage: Eukaryota > Fungi > Mucoromycota > Mucoromycetes > Mucorales > Cunninghamellaceae > Chlamydoabsidia > Chlamydoabsidia padenii. The sequence continues at coordinate 744,379 of JAIWND010000005.1, read as the reverse complement.
AAGCAGACCATACCATCAGGGACCACATTGCAAAGATTGATCAGGCACCTTCCAATTTCATCTATCTAGAGTAAGAGTTAGTTGAGTTAGTTAGTAGATAATGGTAATGATGGTTTTCTTCTTCTTCTTATATATACTTACCAGTTGGACGTCTTCACGATTTTCATAGTTAAACAAAAGTTGTCGGCCGCTTGGTCCTTGATCCACAGTGATTGTCAGAAGGTTTTCAGATGGAATGATATGTCCACAGGAGAAGTGGTCGATCTGATCAGAAGGAGTATTGGGGAAGAGACCATTTAAAAAGTCAGAGACCTAATACATAAAACAAAATGATGGTTAGAGAATACAATTCTTTTTTTTTTTTTTTTTTTTCGTATTCTGTCTTTTATGTTGTATTACCGGTTCCATTGTTCCACCTGCCAATATAATACTCCTTGCATCATCCACAACAGGTTTAAAAGCATCGGCCGGGTTCAGGAGCATGTACTTGATTTGAGGTTCAGAATAAGGGTCATCTGTGTTTCCAGTAAAGTTGATTACAATGCGACCATCGGTGTCAGGGTGAGTAAGGCACATCATTAGAGATTCGAATTGATGTAGTGTCGGCATAGAGGAGGAGGAGTCGTACTTTTGAGATGTCAAGATTGGTGGTGCAACTGCATTGGGATCCTTAAGTCGTTCTTTTTGGTAGATATCTTGTTGTTGTTCCCGCACCTTTTCGTAAAACCCATTCAGTTTCCGCGCAAGTTGACTTGCTTCCAAATAGCCTTGAATCTTGAAGAGGTTAAAATGATCAATGCCGACTTGATGGATGAATTCATTCACAGGGATGACAATATTCTTTTTATCTTTTGATTCAAGAAGTCGCACAAATGATTTGAGGATGGTGATTATTTGTTTGATGTAGATAGTGTTCTTCCCGAGTAGTCTTGATAGGTATTTTTCCAAATACATGCGGATTTGTGATAGTGTCAAGTTAAGCTGCCCAAGACCAATGGTGACAGTGTGTATTGCTGAGATTGTTTCCATCAAATTGTGAGCTTCATCAATAATAACAATGTTGTCTTTTAATGAGATGCCCAAAGATTGTCGTGTATTTGCATGAAGTAGATGTTGATAAGGTAACACAACCAGCTAGAGCATTAAAAGTAAGTAAAGTTATTTATACGCAAAATCTTATGCATTGATGTATTACCACTGTACCTGTGCAGGTTTTGTTGTTTGTCGGGATCCATAGTAGGGACAGATATTGAGATGTTTACCAGTCTTGTACAAGTCTTCAATGTCTTGAGTTTGAGCCTACAGAGATAATATATATATGTATATATGATTAGCCTTCATATGTAAATTTAATAAAACTGCCGATTCTTCAACTCACCAGAGCATGTTCTTCGAATTTATGCCATAGCCCCTTTTCCGTTTGTCCAGGTAGATAAGGACATCTTTCTTTATCTGTAAATGAAGAAGACCATTATAAAAGTGAGTTAATTTATTGTTTATATACTATGGGAGTCATGTTTACCTTTTTTCTGTAGATCCAAACAGGCTTCATTAATTCGGTGAATGCTGCCGAGAGAGTTGACCTTTTTGTTGATACATAGATTTTTACGAGACCCCAGAGAGACAGACCATATATCTTTGGCGAACTTGGTTTTTTGGACTTCGTTTATGAATTGAGATAGTTGTGAATGGGTTCTAGAAGCATAAAATATCTATAAAACAAAAAAGTTGAGTGGAAAAGTATCAAGTTGAATTTCATGTTTTTGGCTTACCTTGATTTGACCAAAATCATCATCCTCTTCATCAGAGAGTTCGTGGCCACCATTCCCTTTTGCGGTTTCATCCCCTTCGTTCAAACTATCAAGCCAAATTGTGAGAGAGTTAGCTGTCAAACTAAAAGCAGTAGGTTTCATGCATATCACTCATTACCTTGCCAGTAGTTCGCGTACTTCTTTTGATAAGTTTGAGTCTGAAGTTCCTAATCCATCTACTTTTCCATGTGCACCTTTATTGCTGCTGTTTCCTTTGTCTTCATCGTCACTGTTGTACTCCACTAAAAGGAAGTCGTCACTTTCGCTTGTGTTGCTCGACTGGTAAACAAACAAAAAATAAAAAATAAAAAAAAGAGTTAGATGTGGTGCTTTGAGCACCCAGTTTCCTCATACACCCACTATTGATTACCTTTTTGGTTTTTTTCCGGTTTGTTGCATTTTTGTTGGTAGTGTCGTGTATAGATGAGTTGACTGACTTTTTGTGGATTCGAACATGATCGATTCGTCGCTGTAGATCCTGCTTTTTCTCCAATAGTCGTGTCTGTCGTTCCTGTTGCTTGTTGTCCACATAGAATGCCTTTACCCAATCAGGTTCATCGTCTACCATCAAGCAAAAGAGTGAGTAATTTAGTCGATGGTATACATGCCTAAAAGGAATCTGCACTTTATCTTTACCTTGAGTCGTATCTGTTGAAGTTGCTGCTGTGGGTTCCGATCGCTCGTCACCATGATCCGTAAGCCATTGTAGAGAGCCACAAATTATGCTAAGAGACTTGCCCTATAATTATAACAGTGAAAGTATCAAAATTAGTCCATGTAGGAGCAAAGATTGTTGATCAGTTATTTTGGTGTTACCGTTCCTGTTGGACTTTCAAAGATCCCGATTTTGCCATTAGAGAGCACCTTATATAAAGCATTCATAAAGTCTTTTTGGATAGGATAAGGTTCATAAGGGAATCCAAAGTTATCATGGTTTGACATTATAAAGAAGTGAAATTGTAAAATTAAAGTAGACAGAGAGAGAGGGCAAGTTCAAGATTAAATAATTCAAATCCCGCTGTCTTCTTTTGGGAGCGATGAAGTGGGTGGAGTGAATAAAGTTTTATTTATCTATATCATACATTAAAATCATAAAGAGAGAGCCATCTGTCATGATGGACCTTCCGTGATAGATCCCATGTCGCTTGAAGACTATGCCAAATATCGTCCCTGTCAGCTTCTTTTCCTTGATGATGCCGTTGGTAATGCTTCTCCAAAGAGTCCAGTTGTCCTTCCAATTGCTGATAAGTCTTGTAAAATGTAGTAGAATCTAAGAGTACATAAAAAAACAGTGTTTAGAATACATTCATCGATTATCATCAAAATCTTACCAATGTTATTCGAAGACCTATTATGTTCATCAGCGTTGATACCACCGTCATCATCATCGCTTTTAGTGTATGGCTGTATCCTGGATAGTAGAGCTTCTTCTATCTTGATCAAGACCAAAGTATTAAGACACCGCAATTGTATGTTCACGTATAGGTCAATGCCAGGAGGTCCTATGCCATCAACTGACCAAAAAATTAAAGTAAAGATGATTAAACCACAAAGCTCGATTAGAATGTATTCTTGTTACCTTTTGACATAGCTATAGCAACAGGATCCATAGGGTGAGTTGCTAATATTAAATACGCATGTTCTGCATCGTCAATCAAGTTCCTAACTTCGTCACTAAAAAAAAAAAAAAAGTTTGTCGACAGATTTAAGCAATAAGATAAAGGAGAAGATGATGATGTTGATGATTTACCTTGTTTTGCCTTCTGATAACAATGTAGGCATAATGGATCGATATGATGTGTCAATGTTAGTTGGTGCCACAAATCGTAATCGTATATTGGAGGTTTCATACCTGGGAAGATTGTACAAAGTCTATCAAAAACAAGCCCCGTTAATGTAAGATATTTTCCCGACATTTGGTACCTTTCTTTTTCTTTTTCTTTTTTCTTTTACCTTGTTATCCATTTTTAGAAGCTTGTTGGTCGATGAGTATTCCCAGCTCTGGTGCATTATCTTTGTCAAATCCCGGATACCATTTTTCTTTAGCTGTTGCTTCTGGTAAGTCGTCAGAGGTGTTGCAAAGTGTAAAGAGTCCACCACCAACGATGTCACAGGAAAGTGTATACGACTATCTAAATCATGTCGCCAAACAAAACAATTAGTTATATTGAGTCCATCTTTTTTTTTTTTTTTCATATACTTACTTGAGGCATTGTTGCTGATGGGTAGGTGTTCGAGTATTGGCGTGTCCTTGTCGATTGCTCTGCTTGTGTCCATATTCATGCAGATCGAAACATTTATATTCAAAGGCAAAGGGTGTTGTTGCGGGTCCAATTCCAGATCGCGTTCCCTACAAAATAAGAGTAATTCAATGTCAGTAATTGAGCCTTTATATATATATATATATATATATATATATATATTTGACCCTTTATTACACACCATTGACATCTTACCAAGTTTGTATAGCTCCAGTAGCGTCTTCGTCATGTTCGAACCCATTTAAAGGCAATAATATTGATTTCCCGACCATATACTCAGGGCGATCCAATGCATAAGAGTCAGATTCCTGCTTGGTTGTACGTTGGTGTTCCATGTCGATGTTCACTAGTAGTATCAAACAAATATGTCATTAACGTCACATCAAACATTTGTTCAGATAAATATGCCTTACTTACAATACCAGTCAGTCCAATCTAGGAGTAGTTTCGTCTGGATCGTAAGTCGAAGACAAGGTTGTGGTTGGCCGGTGATAGGTGCTCGTTTTACGACCGGGACGATTTTAAAATCGAATTCACCAGAATTGCTTTTCTTCTTTTTGAGTGATGCATTTTGGAGAGTATGGAGAATTCTGTTAAGAGATATTAGCTGGTGATTAATGTCCTAGTAGAGATGCCGAGTGAGTACTTGTATTGATTTTATGACCTTTTTTTGATTTACGCATATCCTCATTACCTCGTGATACACATCCATGTTGATTTGACTTGATTCCAGTTCATTTAGTTCGGCTAAAGTGTTGTTAATTGATTTTTTGAGACTGTGTGGCGTTCGAGTGACCAAGACAGGAGAAGATCTATTAAAAAAAAAAAAAAAAAAAAAAAAAAAAAAAAAAAAAAAAAAAGGATAGATTAGCAACACCTTACTAGACTCTATTAGTATGATTCCCAGCTTACCCAAGATCCACTTTACAAGTAGTAAACTGTCCAGTACTTGATATGACCTGATAAGTAATGACTTGTTGATGTTTCTTGATATACTGTATGGAGTAGATGTCTTCAGATGACTGTAGCTGAGTGAGTGTCAAGACAATATCTAAAGAGGCAGTAGTTAGTACTCTTACTTTTCCCCCAATAATATTTAGAGCTGACCTTACCTGCCTTTTTCTGATGCACTTGAGTTGTTGATTGGCGGAATTCGATTAAATATAACATGCTGTTTTTACAAAATACAAGTGCTGATGGAGAATCCTAACAAGAATCAAAAAGTTAGTAGTTATAGTGCTGAAGAAAAGTAATCATTTACCTTGGCGAATGATATAGACACTACAAAAGATGGCAAGGAGAATTCTTTATAATGGATCACTTGACGAGAATCATCCAGTATAGTTTTAAAGTATATATGTATGGTGCCCTTTGATCTATTAAGATATAAGCACAATTGTTGGTTAGTAACATTCTACAACAGAGATAATATTCCAGTGTGATTAGTCTTTACCCTACAAAGATCAGCAAGTCTTTCCCCGTCACCACATTGTCACTGTCTCCTGCTGCACTATGACAGTCATGGATTCCAACAATTGCTTCAAACTACAAATGTATAAATAATCATCAATTAGAAAGGAGAGGAGTTTTGTCATGTTCAATTTACCTGAATCTGAGTAAGCATCACAGTATCTTCAGACATGTTATACCGAGGTGCATAAAAGATGTAACCATTTTCAAATCCCATAAAGACACCATCAGAGCTAAGTAAAAGACAGAAAGAAAGTTAGTTAGTTTGTATGCACTTGATCAATCATTTTGAGGAATACCTGTTGATACCAAAGTGATCGGCAAAGATGGGATCCATACACGTCATTTTCTCGGATCCGAATTCGATATTGCTGAAACAAGAAGGTCGAGAGGTTGATAAAGAATGAGCGAGTTGTTGTGATAGTGGAATCGTTTCATATTGTGCTGAGTTAAAGTCGTAAATATATATGCAATTTGATGCCACAGAAAACGCATAAAGTGTTGTAGAGTCCACATGTTGCACCCAGTCCAGAGCACCTTTTGCCTGGAATAGTTTTATATAGGTCGAGTTGTTGTCAAGCCTTGGTTTCTTCGTAGCAGGACCTTGACTATTTTATAGTCATAAAAAGAAGACACTGATTAATACCCCGTAAGTCTCTAGTCATTGTTTCCTCTTTGGATACTTACTCGTCGTCCGTCCGTGTGTCATTTACCAAGATTTTGTAAGCAATAATGTCCTGGTCAACAGTAACAATTAACAAACCGCAATTCAACATGGGGAAAACCGAAAAAAAATCAACATCGATACTATTTTCCTAATACAAAAAGGTTTGTTAGTAAATCTTATGGAAACATTCGATCAGAATTAGTTTTACCTCCATTAACGTGGCATCGTGACGGAGAAGGTGGTACTGTTTCGAGTCTTGACAAAACACCAACGTCAGATCTTGTTCGTTATAGTAATACAGCTGAGAATTAGAGGAATGAGTATGGTATGATCCAACAGTTGTAACAGGTGCCAAGTGCATGTCGTGTGTTGGAATAAAGAAGAGGGAAGAAGAAAAAAAAAAAGGGGGGGGGGGAGAAGGAAACAAATAATTTTGAAAGGCCGCTTTTTTTTTTTTTTTTTTTTTTTTTTTTTGGTGCAATGCATGTCGCCAAAAAAAGATCAAAGTCATCTTTTTACCCCTCTTTCTTTTTCTTTCCTTTCTTTCTGTCGTTTCTTCCATTCTTTTTACTTTTTGCACCATTGCTCACTATCCCCTTAGTTTACTCCTTTATTAACAAACTTCCTACTGCTGTGCCAAATATCTAAACGATCTTCTCTTTAATGGTCTTCGTCGCACCTTTTTGTGGTAGCTCCATGCGGCAGGTAAACAATCCATATCGTCTCTTTAACTTTACTAATGATATTTTATCCTGTTTATAGAACAATCAACCTATCCTGGAACCTGATGCCTGTATCCGGGAAACGTAAAACCAATTCCATCTCACTACTACTACTACTACTACTACATCTTGATACTCATCGACGGTTTTACTTTGTTTGTTGTTGTTATTTAGGGTGATGGACGCTATCTTACCAATGGCGTTTCTCTTCTTATCATTGATTTGGAACATTAGACGCCATTATCGTACCACAAGATCACATAATGAAGCAGACTACTTGCGTTTACCAACTACTCAATCATCCTTTATACTGCGCCGAATCCTCTTCATGTTGGTGTTTGTCTTGTTTGAAATATGCTCCTGGGCTTTTTTGTTTGCTTGGCGATTGGAAAGCGTTATTTTGGATCACGACTCCGATGAACATAGTACTGCTCTTTATCAAATTGTGGCTCCAAGTTTGGCTATCTTACCTAGGGTAAGTCATTAATAGATGATGATGATGGTGATATTAAAGCTAACATTATTACTCAACAGGTATATATTCTTGTACTGGTGATCAGATCATTCACAACTCCCTCAGATTCCCTCTCTCCTTCGAAATTCACACTTTACAACTATCACTTTTTGTTGTTTTATTCCTTGGCCATTACCTCTTCCTTCTTACGGTGCTTCTCTTACTTTGTTATCTCTCATGATGACCATTGGCTGACCTCGTGGACTATTGAAATATCCTTTGCTGTGACCAATTTGGCGATTAACCTCATTTTATGGACTGCAAGTGCTACGGCGCCCTCTGAATTGGATCAAGGTGAACTCTTGGACTTTGATGATACAGATGATGGTGTCATGGTACTTCATGATGGCCGGGTGGTACGAAATGTAAGTGATGCAAAGACGTATCATGTGTCCTAATGTCCATAAATGATCGATCTTCACTTACTGACATATTGATTGTTTTTTATTATTACTCTTTTTGGACATGTTTATTTTAGGGCCGCATACTTAGTCTCGAAGCAAATGCATCACCACTCTCCCGCATCACCTTCCGTTGGATGAATCCTCTCCTTTTGCATGCCAACTCTAGCAAACAACATCTAGGCTCAGATCAACTATGGGCTTTACCACTTCGTTTGCGATCACAGGAAAACGATAGACATTTCCAGTCTGTCTGCAATTCGGCATCATCAGCATTCAGATCACCTATCAATATATCGACGACATCAACAACAACAGCAGCAGCATCAACATCTTTACCAACAAACATCAACACTACAAGAACACAGAATTCAACACAACCATCTTCCTGGTCACTTGCTCGTCAAATCTACCGAGCAAATCGTCAATCTGTGGTGCTACAATTTATCACCGCTATCTCCGCCGTCCTATTCCATTACGCCAATCCTTTCTTCCTTCAACATTTGCTAAAGTATATCCAGGATCCTCAAGACAAACCCTATTACACAGGTTACCTCTATTGTTTTGCTATATTTGGGTGTGGCATCCTTAGTACATTGGTGGCTTCACAAACATTGCTATGGGGGCGACGTTGGCATGTATCTATCACTAATATGCTGGACACTGCAATTTACTCGCACACATTGAAGATGCCTTATTATGGAAAAACTGGAGGTGGATGGATGTTGGATGGAAAACTTCTCAACTCTGACCCGACATCTACTGCGGATCACATGATAACATCTGCAGCAACTACAACAGCAACTTTGAACAGCAATGGAGAAGCGCGTCCTCATTATGGTGCAAAATTACTAAGCCATGATGTTGAACGACTAGCTGAACTGGCTTCCCATTTACATGTAAGTTGACCATAATAAAGTTGATGATGGTAAAAGGGATTCAAACTAACATGATTCTCATCTCTAGATCTTTTACACCTGTCCTCTCGAAATCACTGCCGGCATCCTCTTCCTTTATCATATTCTCGGCTATTCCTTCTTTGTGGGATTGGTGGTAATGACAGTGACCTTACCTATGACTCATCTTATCAGCAGGAAGCTGACAATGGTGCAAAAACGACTTGGTGAAGCAAAATCATGGCGCATACAACTATTGTGGGGCTTTTGTAAGGGCATCAAGTCTACAAAATTCTTGGCTTGGGAACGTAAATGGGAAGAAATGATTATGGTAAGAAGAAAAAATGTGATGGTTTTATCTCACTATAACGCTTTTACTGATTCGTTATGATAATATTTTAGACTGCTCGTGGGGAAGAACTTGTACAGCTGATTAAATTCTATAGCCAAAATACTCTTCTCGGTTTGATCTGGTTTGCTACTCCCATCTTTGTCACCACCGTCTCTTTTGCTTGGTACACCTTGGTCCAAGGCAACAAACTCGATGCTAGGTAAGTAATCATTTTGAACAAATCTTCACTTTAATTCTAACATCGTCTTGTTTTTTTAGCACTGCATTTGTTAGCGTGGTTCTTTTTGGAATGCTTCGAGATCCTTTGAACATCATGCCCCAAGCATTTATGGCCTATCATGAATCGAGGGTCAGTCTCGATCGGATCTACACCTTTTTGCACGCATCAGAACATATGGACACTAATGGAATCAACAATTATGCAAACGTCGACACCGACGGACTATCATCATCATCATCATTGTTCTACAACAGCCAAAATCGATCTTACGAAGAACAAGTTAGGGTTGGATTTGTAGGCGGTATATTTAAAATGAGCTCGGATCAACAAAAGTATCAAGACCATCATCCTCATTCTCATCATCGAACCAACATTCTATCACCAAGTGGATCAACATTTATCAACACCCCTCTCGCTCCTGGCCACATGACAATGATGGTACCGACATTCGATTTTCCACCTGGTGAACTCTCCATCATCACCGGTCCTTCCGCCACTGGTAAAACTCGGTTACTTCATGCATTACTCGGTGAAGAAGGTGCGGCATTCCAGGGTCAGGCTATCCTACCGTCTCGATTCTTAACACCTGGTCACGGAACCATAACACGCGATCAACATCACCCTTCACTCTCCTTACTCAAGGTGGCGTACGTATCACAAACACCTTGGTTTGAAACAGGTACGATCAGGGCCAACATTTTGTTTTGGGAACAATGGGACGACATTCGGTATCGATCTGTACTTCTTCAATGCAACCTGATCAAGGATTTATCATTGCTGGAAAACGGTGATTTGACTCAGGTGGGGGAAAATGGAACAACATTGTCAGGTAATGGAAAAAAAAAGTGAAACGATACAAGTACATCAGAAATGAAATACTAATCTCTTCTTTGTTATGCTGGTGTACTAGATACGTTAAAGGCCAAGATATCACTCGCTCGGGCCATGTTTTCAAAAGCAAAGACACTTCTCATCGACGATATCTTTACAAACATGGACGCTGAATTGGCCAACTTGTTATTGGAACGGTGCACTTTGGATGATGGCTCTTTTGGATTAATGAAAGGTCGAACACTCATTATCGCCACACGTTACAAACTCGGTTTGTGGGCACAGCGGACGAAACTCATTGTATCAATGTCGACACCTGCCAAGATCCGACTTGTTGATCAAGACGAATACATTGCGGACTATTTGCAACATCACAACTCTACGTACTCCAATAGCATTAATAAAAATGATGGGGGTGATGATTCTAATGCTGCGCTGAAAACGGACGATCATCAATCGGTTGACGATGGAAGCGGTGGTATAGATGCATTAGTCGGAAGTGCAGGTAATCGATTGGTGGAAGAAGACTACTTTGATGCTGGATCAATAATGCGTGATTCAATCTTGGAAACGGACGACGGATCTCATCGAACCACAACGGTGTCACGGGATCTAGCTTATGCGACTTACTTTACGGCATGTGGTGGTTGGCTCTTCTGGTTATCTGCGGTATTGTTGACTGTCCTGACGAGAGTATCTGCTCTAGGTGAATGCTATTGGCTAAAGGAAGGTAACACGTGCCAAATACAACAAATTTGGATAACAATACACTGATACTAACCTTCCCTTTCACAACTACTTCTAATAGGTATGGTCGACCTCGTCGTCTCGTTCATCCTTCATCCTCGGATGGGATACTATGTCGGTGCAGCACTACATTCTCATCTACCTTGGCCTTAGCTTTGTAACTGTCGGCTTCAACTTTATACGAACGATTATTCAATATAGAGGATCTCTCCGTGCCTCACATCGTCTCTTCCTTGGTCTACTGCAATCTGTAAGCCGGGCACCACTACAGTTTTTCGAAACAACATCAACAAAAGACATCATGCTTCGATTTGGGAAGGATGTGGAAACAATCGACACAAACTTAGGGCTCCATATCAACTTTCTGATTCAAACGGTAATCGGCATTGTGGGGATTGTGGTAACCATTGGGATTATTCTACCCCACTTTTTTATTGCGATGGCTATTGCTGTCTTCTTCTATTGTTTTTATGGCTCTACTTATATTGGTGCATCCCATCGACTTAAGAAACTTGAAACAGACACTCGACCTCTGGTTTACAGCGTGTATACCGACTCTTTGGCTGGGTTGGTCACCATTCGGGCATATGGAAAACAACAACAAATGATGAAGAAAATGTATCAACTACTGGATGATACCATGCGACCGTTTTATCTGTTGTGGACAACGAATAGGTAAGTGTTGGTCATATTCTATTCTGTTGACAACTCACCTCATACTTTTACTTGTTATAGATGGTTGTTTATCCGTGTAGAATTCATTGGTGCTTCTTTGTCTCTCTTTCTTGGTGTCCTGCTGGTATACAAGATGGATCAACTGGATGCAGGATTGGCAGGCATAGTTTTGACCTTGGCATCAAGTCTTTTGGAATATGTTTATTGGATAATGCGACAATCATCAGTAGCTGGGATGCATTTTGATGCGGTGCAACATATCAATGAATATATGGAAATGCCACAAGAACCTCCTGGTGTATTAGATGGATCACGACCTCCAGCAGCGGTAAGACAGAAAAAAAAAAAAGGAGGGATTGGGGTTAGTGTAAAAGCACGTAACTCATAGAGTGGTTGCTCTCAATCTCTATAGTGGCCAACATCTGCAGCAATTCAAGTACGTGATTTGATGATTGGTACATCAGATGAATGCATTCTTAAACACGTGTCCTTTACGGTACTTCCTGGTGAAAAAATGGCTCTGGTGGGTGGCGGAGAACGAAATGGCTTGGTGCTTTGTCTGTTTAGGTTCCTCGACCCGTTACGTGGCTCTATCAAGATCGACGGAGTAAACATCGCATGGGTAATCAAATATTAAGTAACAACATGGCAAATTAAACATAATGTACTGAAACTATATTTATATATGCACATTTAGATTGGAATTGAAGATCTGCGATCAAGGATCACTTTTATCGCTAAAGATTGTGATTTTATTGGTGACACCGTAAGTATGAAAGTCAACTTTTTGTACAATTGAACAAACTAATTTATTGGTTTTATTTTAATTATGCTATGAATAGGTACGGAGCAACTTGGATCCATTTGGAGAATATGATGACTACGAACTTTGGCAGGCGCTCTACCGGGTCCATTTGGCCAGGCCCGAAGACGACCCGCATGAAGGAATAATTTACGATCTGGACATGACCATCACACAAGACAATCAATCGGTGCTTTCGACCAGTGACAAACAACTCTTGGCCATGGCGCGCGCCTTCCTTCTGGATGCTGTCAAACTGGTCGTGATTGAAGAAGCAGTAAATGAAGATCATCCGAAAATGACACGAATTATCGAAGAGGAGCTGGTTGACTCGGTAAGTAGGTTGATATCATCATCGTCATCATCATACCACTTTTTTTTTTTTTTTTTTTTTTTTTTTTTTTTTTTTTTGCAATGTACTAACTTACATGGATGTTAGACTGTCCTTTTGATTGTCAACAATCCCAATCATGCATTGAGCTATAATCGGGTAAGCCAAATCAACAATATGAAAAGGGAACTTGAATTGACCCACCTCTTATATACTAGGTTGCTGTCTTTGAAGAAGGCGAATTAGTTGAAATCGGACGGCCAATGGAACTCTTAAAGGATACCACTAGTCATCTATATGGATTAACACAGCATAGTAGTAGTTCAATTAGCTAGTAGTTTATATATTACCATTACTTATCATCATCATCATCTATCACTCTTTATATATAATTCCCACCCTCTTTATTTAATATAATACAACTTTATAAATCCAGTCTCCTGAAGCGTGGGTGTTTTGTATGGATGTGCGGGGGATGTATAAATCTCCGCCAGTCCTCTCTGTGTGTCTTTAGATTGAATGCCCGGTTGACTTTGGGGGGTTGGTTACATGGGAAAAAAAAAGAGGGGACGATCAATCTGCATTATTTTAGACCAATCAAAATGGCGGATGGGCATAAAACAGGTCATTTTTCAGGCAACTTCTTTTTTTGTGTACTGAGCAGGTGGGGGAAGCGGTGAGGGCTGAGAGGTGCGGCATTTAAAAATCAGTCTGGAACTTTTTTTACCTGACACTATAAAATCTCACAGAACTTTTTTCTTTTTTCGCTTCTTTCTTCTTTTTCTTTGTCATATAATATATACATCTTTATATAAACGTCATTCTCTACCTTCACGGTGTAACTTTGGTACCTAATCAACAACTCCAATCTATAAACACAACTACGATGAGCGACTTACAATGGTGCACCACTTGCGATAAGGCTATTCAAGCTTACTCCGTAAGTTCGCATAAAAAAGAAGTATCCTGTCAAATAGTTTACTAACTTTTTACTTTACTGTTTTTGTAATAGAATTCACTTTATTGCTCAGAGGAATGCCTTCGTCAAGATGCCATCAGTCATCATCCTATGCTGGGTTATGACTTTGCAGATTTAAAAGACTTCCCTCGTCGTCGATCCAGTCTGTCTCCTTCCATGATCTCACTATCACCTGCATTATCATCGACCTCGACCATGTCGTCGGTATCACCAACTCTATCACCTTTACCAAGCACCTATTCAACTAATGGGCCTACCACCACCTTGTTATACTCGTCCTCTTTATCGGATGATGTGCTTCATCTGGACTCTACAATCAAATCAACTGGTCAACAACCCAAACGGCTTCCTTTTGCTTGATCAACTCTTATGCTTCCTCTCTTTAGCTTAGTTTGCACTTTTTACCTTTGTTTGTTTTACACATTGTATATTCATTTACTCTATATCCCTCACTCTCTCACGAAAAAAAAAAACACCTCAACCCCATGCCCTATGTAAATAGACAATCAAAATCTACATTCCCTCTTCTGATCATATTCCCATTGTATGTCCCCTTCTTCTTTTTTATATATAATGCAATAAATAAAACATCATATCTTTTTACACCATGTCTTCATTGTGTCAAATGTGGGACCCCGTCTTCTCGTTCTAAATGCATATAGACAGCTCTTCATCATCAAGGAGCATCATCATAATCGATCCCCTGGTCTATGATGTAACGTTAGAGCGTTTGCTATATTGAGTTTAAACCATCTTCTTTACAATCCACTTTTTTTTTTTTCTTCTGCAGTTTCCCCTCAAATAACTTTTAAAGCGCCGTTTTAAATATCTGGAAGGTGTCAGATACAAGCATAAAAAAGAGATTGATCAAAGTCATTGTTTATTTTAAGGTCTCATTACTATTTAAAAGCAAGTTTATACGTATGTTTTCTAGAATGTTGAAGATGAATGGGGTTAAAAAGAGATGAAGGTGCACCAAAACATGGAACTCTATAAACAAATTATCAGCGAATAGACACATTCGCAAAAACAAAAGCCTGGGGGGGGAAAGTGGATTGCGAGACATTACCCGGGGCCCAAAGGGAATATCATGAGACAGTTGCTCTAAAATCTAAAAAAGGAAAACGCCGAAAATACACACCTCCGCACAGGCATTTCCATCATTACTAAAACATAAACATTAGAGCACACTTCCATTCTTATTGATTCCCTTTTTGAAAGAGATAGAATATATGTTTTGTGTGACCTTATGCAGAGAAGAGTAAAAATGAGGGGGGGGGAAGGAAAAAAAAATATGCAGTTAGTGTCGATTTTCAAATCCCGGCTCTGCCGAGGTTTGTGTGGGGCACCACTAAAAGGGTCATCCTATCGATTAGTGGCACGCATCGTTTGAATCGAAGACTTGGCAATCCTGGCTTACTAAAAAGAATATAATATCCGTCACACTTGAACGGATTACATTTTTTTTTTTCAAGATCTATTTAGAGTAGTAGTTAAGAGAAGACAAGAATGGACCACATTTCTTTAAACTATTTCAAACACCGCATATTTTTATTGTAAACCAGTACAAGACAATGCTACATTATTTATTTATGGAGTTTTTTGTCTAGTCTATCAATCAATTTGTAGGGGAGAGAGGGTATTCTAATCTGGGATCCTTTTTTTTCATGCTGGGCTCTTTGCTTGATCGCTTGATACATCGATTCGGAAGAGTGAGGTTGGTCGTCATTGGTTGAGGGAGGCACCGAGACATGTTGTTGTTGTTGTTGGTCGAAAGGTAAAATCCATCGACTGTCCACCAATAACAATCCAACGTCAGTCATATATTGTTGATTCCCAAGCGTTTCCGGTTGTTTATCATATAGGCGATCTTTAAGTTGTTGTATGTTGTGGTGCAAAGTCTGTGTTGTATCCTGTTGTTGTTGTTGTTGTTGTTGTTGTTGCTCTTGAGCCCATTGTGTCACCCAATCCACAACATGTTTTGGCAAATGGGGTTCTTGTGTTTCGTAACGGTAATTAATCACGCATCGTTTGATCTGTGCAGCATTCAATAGTCCGTGGCAAGTAGATTTCAAAGCATCAACATTCGTTAATTCAGAGAGACGCTGTAATAGTTGAAGTAGCTCAGTCAGTCGATCCAATCCATGAGCAAGATTCACATGGCCAAGCTGTTGACGAGCCCATTCCTCCAGAACCGACACATTCAAACGGGTATGTTGTGCCTTTGATCGACAGAGGTACTTTTTGTTAGACAGTATCTGATTGAATCCTTCGCACAAGACATAATAAAGACATTGCATAATCGTGTGTTTCGCTAGATAGTCAGGAAGTTCATATACTGTTGTCATCGTGTCGTATATCCCATCGAGTATTGTCGTTATCGTCTGTGGCCCATCACTGTTTCCATCTGTCGACGCTTGCCCATCCAAAGAAGCTCGAGTAGATCCACGCCGCTGGAAGAAGTTTGACCAATCATTCGAGTCCACAAAGTCCACAGGAGTCATATCTTGAATAGGTTCATAGTCCAAGAGTGCACAGTCAACTAACTTTTCCAATCGTCGTTCACAATTCTTGATAAACAATGTGTATAGATCCACCATCAAGTCCGCCAGTTGTTGCTGTTGTCGTTCTGTGCTTCGTTTTAGTCCAATATCACGTTTGAGATAAATCAATAGTTGATGTATATTTGTCATCCAATAGTTTAAGAGAAGAGTATCTTTGGCGCTTTGCTAAATAATAACAAATAACAGTTAGTTGGTTGATATTCATAAATACGTCTTTTTTTCTTTCTTTTACCTTTATTACTTTTGTCAGTCTAGCAATCACAGTATCGAAGAATTGGCCCAGCACACCACGACAAGCATAATAGTAAGCAAACCTTGCGCATAAAAACAGTAGATTGGCAGGAATCCATAGAGTTTCATCCTTGTTGGTTGTTGCCGCCGTCATTTTAGAGATCGACTTCGTGTCCAATGCCACATCCAATATAGAAGCCAGATCATCCATTGAGAAGACAAACATTTGATCTACAATACAACTATCCCAAACAAAAGTATGCGATGACCTAATACTTGATTCGTACTTTGCCAAATTTTGCTGATCGTCATTATCGTCATCATCTCCACTGATTTCAGCGTCATCCAGTTGATTCGTGGTGCCATTGCTGAGGTTGAGAAGCGCGTCATAAAAGAGTTCGTGGCGTTGTGTCAAAAGTCGATGTCGGTCGGATTCAGTTGTCATAAAGTGAGTATAAGTATCCATACCAGATTGCTGAAAGCTTGGTTTTTTGTTGTTACTGTTGTTACTGTTGTTGTTGATACCTGTTACTGCTGTTATTGGATTGGTTGTTGTAAAAACTGGAGTCGATTGTCGCCGGGCCGATTTTTTTAGTAGTTGCATGCTTTTCTTTTTCTTCACCATTCGATCCATAGTCAAGTTGTGCCGACGAGAGAAGTTGGATGAGGGTTGTAATAAGGATGCTACCACCGTATCAGCACCAAGGACAAAGTCGAATGCAGTACTCCCTTTGACGGAAGGTATTTCAGGTATGGCGTTATTACGAAGAAGTAAATCCACTATGGTGTCGTGTTGATTCACTGTTGCCCACATTAATGCTGTCCATCCAACTAGTTAAAATAAAGTCAGCAACCAATACAGTTATAGAGAGAGTTTGTGTTTTTTTATTACTTACGATTGTCAGGTTCATTGATAGGTGTACCTGCTTCCAAAAGAGCTTGTACAGTATCAAGGTGTCCAAAGCAAGTAGCATATATTAAACCAGTCGTTCCTTCATCATCATCAGTAACATACACCAAGTCCCTACATTTGCGTACCAAGTCTTGCACCAATTCTGTGTCACCATTGGAAGCGGCTCTTAGAAACCTGTTCACCAATTGCTTATCGTCCACCTTCTTTGTCCATTTCTTCGTGTTACTACTGACGGGTTGAAGTTTACATGGTTGGGGTTGGCTTGAATTATCCAGAGGTGAGATACATACTTCTTGTTGCGGCCCATTAATTTGTTTTGTTGTGTTCCCACTGATAGAGGAAGGACTGACAAGTGAGATGGGTGAGAGAATCATATTCCTATTGTTGTGATCCTCTTTAAGTGAGTGCCGATGGTTGACGGTGCCACTATTCCGTTTGTTAAGGTTACCATTGAGCTTGTTAGTTAAAGGCGTGGTTGGTCTTGACGAAATAGGTGAGTGTAGTTGCTGTTGCTGTTGCTGCTGTTGTTGTTCCTTTTTTGGTGTGGTTTTTTGCATTTGGTTCAACATGGAAGAGAATTGTTGGAAGCTGTCAGCAATCTTGGCGGTAAGTTCATCAGGGGACATGACTGGTTCCGAGGAGTAGACTGATCTTGGTCGAGGTTGAGCAACACTGTTATTTCTTCGTAGTTGAGGGGTATAGGCATTTTGAGCAATAGCAGTATCAATGGTCATCACCGACATGGATCGTTGAGTGGATACAGGTCTTTGCTTCTGTGAAGGGTTTTCCATTCAGTGTATAGTTATATAGAGAATTAAAAAGATAGTAATAAGAGGGGATGGATGGGATGGTATGAAGAGAGAAATAGAGAGGAAAGAAGTAAAAAAAAAAAAAAAAAAAAAAAAAAAAAAAAAAAAAAAAAAAAAAAAAAAAAAAAAAAAAAAAAAAAAAAAAAAAAGAATTTGTGGAGAAAGGCCTACAATAAATTGGTCGTGCTACTTTTTTGAAAAATTAATTCACAGTTCAAATCCCGCCACTATAGAGCTAAAGTAATTTAATTTTTCGTCGATTAAGGTAAACTTTAGCCCGAGTGGCTGCCTATAGACTTCATCTCATTAATGCGAACTATGATGGCCTGTATAAGATTGTTATAATTTGACAATGCATTGGTTTTGATTATCTGATTTTTTCTTTTTTACATCATATAAAAGAGCTTTTTAAATTCTTTTCAGCTTTCCTTGGGGATGCCCACCCCTTTAACAACTTGTCAGTCAATTCTTGGATGAGATTATGGCTGGCACCCCTCCTTTGAGAGGGATGGGCACGGGGCTTCGGCCAATGGTAAGTGAAAAATAAAAGGAAACCCACATACTTCCCACATAATATTAACTGATATTTCATTCGCCGCTTATTTGACGAAAAATTCAAGTTACCCATAGAGCGAAATACATGCCATTTGAAGTCAAGTGATATACTGTACTGTACACCCCATGTACTTATTCATTGCGCATAAATTGAAAGAGGGTTTGCTGTTGACTTTTCAATCCGATGGGTGCCTAAATACAATGCTTTATAGTAGCAGTTACCATCTTCTATCCTGTCCGAGGGGCCTATTCTTAATAGAAACGCAAACCATAGCTGCTCTTATCACATAGTATCAAGGGCTAACTGAAAATTTATGATTCACTTTCTTTATCAATTAAATAAACTCGTGGACATGCAAGTTGCTGTTTGTACATTGAAGGCAGGGCCGTAATCCTTCTCTTTCTTTCTATTTTTAAATCCCGATGCCTTTCGCATAAAATAAGCATTGAAGCAACAATGAATATCCATTATCGTCATTATGTTACTTCAAGACAATGATTTCCTTTTCCCACTATATGATGTACTGTTATATGCTCTTGGTTCAGTCTACTATCATAATCAAGTTACCCAACATCGAACCCAGTCAAAGTTCCACCCACAGTAAGACATACAATGTTAGAGGTAATATATACTTTATTGATTTAAAAAGAGACGTATTCCTATTATATTATGCTATGCTATGTTATGTTATGTTACTATCTTACAAACATCAAACCAAGCGCAATCGCGGTCATTCGAGTCCGTTGCTGTTTGCAAGCAACCATATCCTAGGGACAGATTCAATCCCTGCAACAATGTACTCGCATAAAAGTCACCCATATAAGTATAACTAGAAGAAGAGATAATCATAGTTAGTTTTGATAACTATATTAGTATCAATACCAGGTGTGTAGGAGATGTAGTAAAGTAACATACCCTGCAAGTTGCATTGTTTCCAAAGTTTGTGATAATTATCGGAATGAGTGTTATACCGCGGTTGATGCAATATCGATTTGTCGTCGTGCTTTTCATAATCCAAAGCTTGAATCAAGTCGTCCGTTGTTCCATTATACCACCATCGATATGATCCTTAAAAGTTACAAGGTTTAAAAAGAAGAGAAAGAAACGAGAAGAGAAAAATGGCAAGGGGATATAAAGCGGAATTTGAAATAAAAAATCAGGCTACACATAACAAAAAAAATTTGAATAAGGAACTTTCTTTTCTCTCTCTCTCTCTTTTTCTCTCTCCTCACAATAATCATGTCCTTGCCTAGATTCTTCAAGGTGGGAGCTAATGGTGCTCGTTTACTATCAAGTAGAATACATACCCCTTCAAGGTCTTTGATGCAACAAACCTTGGGACGATGGACACGACCTTCTTCAAGCTGTGGTACCTTATCTTGTGCCCAAAAGTTATCATGGACACCCAGCTCTTCACTTCAATGGTCTATCAAACGTGCCATATCTACAGCCACAACAACGACAACCTCTGGAAATGCAACATTGGTCAAGACAACTAAACCTATAGTTGGCTATTGGCTCTACTTTAATGCCGGTCTGGTGTTTACAATTGTGGTGGTTGGTGGACTGACTCGCTTGACTGAAAGTGGATTGTCTATTACTGAATGGAATGTGATCTCTGGAATGAAACCTCCTCGCTCTCAACAAGAATGGATTGAAGAATTCGAGAAATACAAGCAATTCCCAGAATATAAAATGTAAGTACCCTTGTGTGTGTAGGACCAAAGTGACAGGATCTTTGGGTGCGGAACTTCGGATATGACTGACTGACGGACGGACGGACTGATTTCGTAGATTGAATCGACATATGACTTTGGAGGAATTCAAAAACATCTTTTACTGGGAATGGTCTCATCGTATGATTGGTCGATTCATTGGTGCCACCTTCATTATCCCTGGTCTTTACTTTGCCTCCCGTGGTTATATGACTCGTCGTGTATCAAAACAAGTATTTGGTATCACTTGTCTTCTCGGATTCCAGGTAATTCATGCACATATCAATCACCACTTGATCACTGTACTCGAGCTAACTTTAATTGGCATTCATCTATTACATTAGGGATTCATGGGTTGGTATATGGTTAAATCAGGGTTATCCGAAGCATTGATGAAAGAACCTGGAGCGGTTCCTCGTGTCAGCCAATACCGATTGACTGCTCATTTTGCAACGGCGGTGGCGATCTACGGTGCAACCATCTTTGTGGCAGCAGACATTATCCGACAAAACAAGATCATGAACGGCACTTACCCCAAGGAAATCGCGACAATGATTAACAACCCTGCACTGAAACGCTTCCGTATCTTGACACATTCTTTGGGTGCCTTGCTTATTATTACCGCTCTCTCAGGTGGTTTGGTGGCTGGATTGGACGCGGGTTTGATTTATAATGAATGGCCACTGATGGGTGAAGGTTTGGTGCCCCCTAAAGAAGAACTATGGTCTGACCACTATGTGAAACCTCAAGACAAGGGCAAATGGCGAAACTTTTTGGAAAACCCTACTACTGTACAATTCGATCATCGTACTTTAGCGGAAACCTCTGCGGTGGCGGCTACGGCTTTATGGGCTTACGCTCGACGACTCCCTTTGCCTAAAAATGTACGCTTGGCCGTCAACACTATGATGGGCGTGGTGGTGGTGCAAGTAAGTTTGGGTATCTCGACTTTGATCTACATGGTGCCTATTCAGCTGGCTGCTGCTCATCAAGCGGGCGCGTTGACCTTACTGACAAGCAACTTTTGGTTAATTCATGCTCTTCGAAAAGTACCCTTATAGTTATAGATTATCTCTAGTCATATAGAATTTATCATCCTACATTAGTTTATGCTGGTTTTGTTATCATTTATAAACCAAATAAACAAAAATATGTTATCATCATTTAACCACATTGTCTTGACCCCGTTTTTTTTTAAAAAAACGACTCTTACATAGAAACACCCATCCTTTAATTGCTGTAGCTGATTCTATAATAATAGGTATATATTGTGTTCTATGGTTACTGAAGACTGTATAGATGATTTGTTCATGCACCCCTCAGTCTTGGACAGATGTTTATGCATTTCATTTCACCCAGACGGCGGAGATAATTCAAAATCCGAAACAGAATCCGAACAAAAAGGAGAGGTTCTCTTTCTCCATCTCATGTCGACAAAAGCATTCAAATTGTAACAAAAAAAAAGCAAGGAGGCTATGTTTACTCTATCTTCTATGATACAAATTACCTCCTAAAGTCTGTATGTTATGATTCAAAGTTCTTCTTCACCCTTAGAAAACAAAGTTCACTCTATCACCTCACAGTTTATGCAGATATATTTGCATATACTGATGACCCAAAAGAGCACTTTTTTCTTCTTCTCTTGTTGATCATTATATGTTAGGCACAGACAAGGATTCTATAGATAATGATTGCCATTTTGAAAATATATGCATCGGGATCCGAATGTAAACCCCGCTTCCAGTATTATGAGGAGGGGCAAAGGGCAAGGAAAAAGTGGGCTATTAGATCGAGATCAGATTTGGAACAAAACAAGATATGTAATTTGTATTTAATACTTTTGTTATATAATTGACAATAGATATTAATTGCTCGCGCCAAAACACGGATCACTTCTTATTAGACAACAATCAAACATTCTTCGCCCGTGATAGCTTACAGGGAAAGGTAATATGTGCTGTTAATTTTTCAAATATTCTGCAAACAAGGAATAGAATGAACGTTATACTATTAATACATTACTGTGTACTCTAATGTACTGTACTCTGCCATACTCTACTGCACAATACATAATATTCTGGTAGGAGTAACAAATAAAACGATGATAGTTGTGCAGCCACAGTTTTTCTTTCTTGATTTGAAATAAGAATAGATCACTTTTCGTGATTCTAAAAACAAATATTGATAGGTTACCATTATTCAAGGTGGTACAAAAAGACAATGGACCACATGCTGGTATGCTTGATATGTGACCCCACAGCTTGCCACTTTTTTCAAAAGCCGGCTTTTTTTTTTTTTTTTTTTTTTTTTTTTTTTCTGAAAGAGCCTTTTTTTTCTTCTTTTCCTTTTTCTTCTTTTCCTTCATTCTTTTTTTATCCCCTCATTCTTCTTCTCACTCTTTTATCTATTTGGTGGAGTCATTAATTTGTACTATTACACTCTATCACAATATAGATACACGGCATGCGTCATAAACAAAGTTTGCTCGTCAACGATGTAGATTGGGATAATCATTTGGCTTCATATAATACACCCAGTAGTCTGACAAGCTCAACAGCAATACTGCCAGCACTAATGCCAACACGTAAACAGTACTACCCGAAACCACAATACAATACTATCTTTAGTGACGATGAAGACGACCCAACACCTCAGGCACCACCGCCTCAACGATGGACCACGCACCTGACACCTTCTGTCGCTTCCTTGACGCCCTCAACAACTGCCACCTATGTCGATCCATTGCTCAGCTCAGGAACCTATCATATCCATCAAGCAGAAAACGCCTTATCTACTCTCAAACATATTGTCTTTGAAGACGGGTGGAAGAAGGCTCTGAAACATAAAAGTGGTGTGGTGGTACATATGATGAACGGTCTTCACAAGGCGGACAAAACTCCCATTTTTAAAGGAGAAGCGATCATACATGGATTTTCCCCTCAATCTATCTTTTATGTTATTGGTATGCGGAAACTCTGGGATGAACAGTAAGTTGGGTGGAATAGGGAAACAAGGGATGGGTGGGAAAAAAAAAAGGGGGGGGATGGACACTAACATTGTTATCGTATATTAGATATGAAGACGGTAATTTGGTGGAGAATCTAAATGATACGACCTCTTTGACTTATGAAGTGACTAAACCTACTGCAACATCAAAGTAAGTTGATCTTGTATATAAGATATTGTACTATTTGCTTACTAACTAAATGCTGTTTCTTTCATAGACCTCGGGACTTTGCATTAGTTGAACGTATAGAATGTACTCAAAATGGATCCATTATTTTTGCCGCCACCAGTGTTGAAACTCCAAGGTTACCTCGAATTCAAGGTAGAACAAGGGCTCAAATAAAAGTAGGTAGTTGAAAAAAGGAGGATACAAGTTACACATATACCGCACATATGTCAAAAACTCACTTTTTTTTTTTTTTTCTTTAACTTGCTTGACTAGTTACAAGGTTGGATTCTGGAACCTGTACGAGGTGGTCCTACTCCGTCCACCAAAGTGACGTTTGTGATTCAAGAAAACATGAAAGGCTGGGTCCCTGGATTCGCAAAGAAGTCTCTTGCTCGAAGACCGCTGGTGATTGCTTTGATTAACGACTATCTCCAAAAGAAATCTGGCCGACCAAGAACACAATGCAAGTCAGCACTGGCTCCTTTAACTTCTGGATACAGTCGTCGACCTTCTTTACTTGGACAACAATTTGATCAATCTAAAATGACGCCACATAGAACCAGGTAGCTTTTGATATTCGCATATTTATACATGCACTCACTCAAACCTTTTATTTGTTTCTAGTCCTTCACCTGCAACATCACAACATTCCATCTTACTAGGATCAAATGCCTCTAGTTTCAATGGAAGGAAAAGAATCACTTTTGCCGAACAAGATGTAACATACCCGGTGGACGACGGAGACAATCAATCTGAAGCAGCAAGCGATACAAACAACTTCCCTACCTCTCCACCACAACATCTTTATCAATACCATCATGGTAATCCTACGTCAAGTCTTCGATTAAATCACCACCATCATCCCCCTTCAGTGCTCCCAATGTCAATGTCACTACCTACTCCTTTATCATTATCTACACCTGGTATGCTCCACCCACCTACACCAGCACCATTGTCGACCTCAACATCATCCACTTCATCAGCATCACCCTCACCACAACAACAGCAACAGCGATTATACCCAGCTCATCGACATCCCAATAAAAAGGCCGAAACATTGGCGATGATCAAACGACTCTCCATGTCCCCTGAAGGCTGGGTCTTCGACAAGGAAAAGGATGGTATTCGCTATTATTCAAACGCGGAATACCTTCGCGCAGATGGAATGATATATGGTGGTTGGACTCCTGAGCAGCTTTGCTCGGTAACTCATTGCATTGGCGCAAGAAAGATATGTAAGTACCTATTGAAAAAAAAAGGGGGGGATGATGATGATGATGGTAATCTCATTTGTTTGCATTTACATAGGGGATAGTCAATTCGAACATGGTGATATCCTGGAACGATTCAGTCAAAAGGATTACTTGGTCAGGTGGATAATGAAAAATGGCGGCAACTATACGGTGACAAGTACGATTGAAACAGATACAACTCTTGGTACGATCTATACAGCAAGCGCCAGTGTGGATGATGTATTTGTTACTTCGGGCACCTTAAAGATGCGACTCTATGGATGGATCTTTGTACCAATAAAAGACGATCAAGGAAGGCGGTGTGTCAAAACAAGTATCATCTGGGATTCAACAGGATGTTTTAGCTCAAGCTCATTATCACGTCTTGGTCGGTTTTTATCCAGCAATGGTTGTCCTCCTTACATTCGACGGGTGGCTGGTAAAGTGCTTCATGAAGAACTTTTAATGGTGAATGATGATGCTCTTGGTAGTGGTGATGACAATGATGAAAATGATGGTGACGACGAAATCGACGGAAATGAAGACGATGATGATAGCGACAATGAATTGGCTTGTGGAAAAAAGAAAACCCCCATTTATTCTATGAAATACGTGGTCAAGCATGAACCTTCTCATACCTATCGAGCAAGAAAATCTAATCTGGAACGAAACTGGTGTACTGATATTCGGATTCATTCTCCTACGATGTACCCTCTTGGCTTTGATGTATCGGTTTCTCCTCCCTCTGGTACTCGGGTGGATGTAACTGAACAGCATATCAAGATCTTCACAACAACACCGGAAATGGAGGGCAAACAAGTATCTGTGAATGTGGTCACCTCTCATAATGGAAGAGTCACTTGCAACGGTGCTTTGATGTTTACCCTTAAGGGTAAGGCCATTAGAAGAAGAAGAAGAAGAAGAAGAAGAAGAAGAAAGCAACTAATACTAATATGAATGATCTCTTTATGACAGATATACCCACTCAGCATCACATCTTATCAACATCACAGCCAGAAACGGAATCATCACAACCACCAATAAACGAAACTCCAATGGTCCCTGAAAACGATATCGATCAATCCTCCACCGTCCCTAGGTTGTCTATTGGTGACATACAAGTTCCTAAAGGATATATTCTAGTGGCACAACATCAGGTAGGCAAATGACTAAAAAGAAATTGATGATCACTAACCATTCTCTTATTGTATCATTTTTAGACCAACAACAACAACAACAACAACAACATTGTGATTATATCGGAAGACTTGACATTCAATGGACAACAACTGGCTGTGATGTTTATCGCCATGCTGCTATGCTATTACATGGGCAAGTTTGCTTGCGTTTGCCAATAATCACATTGCAATCCCCCTCTTTGTTTTTTTTTTTACCTCCTGCATCTCTATCTCTCATTTTTATTTTTGTTTTATACTCTTTACAATTCTTTAATATATATTCTTCTTCTTTATTCATAATAATAATAAAACTATAACTTTTTTTTTCTGGTAATTTACTCTTGTTTGTTGCGACTCATCCAGTTTGGTATATGTCATGTAGGGGTTTGATTAAAGAAGGGGTAATCTGGCTTCCAGATATCATTTAATATGCTGCCATGTTGGTTGCTTTGCAGGTCACTATCGAGATAGAAAAAGAATCAACAGCATGTATTCTAGTGGTAGGGATTAAAGTGGGCATGACAAGTCGCGGGGAAACTCGTTTAAGAGGTATAATGGTGTATGATAAAGGATAGGATATAATGGGAGTAATACTTGGAAGGGGGTCGGGCATGAACACATGTTTTATTCGGAGTGCGCGGCCAACCTTTTCATTGGTCCCACAAAAGGTGAGGATTCAAAGTGCATGAAAGTAATTGAAGTGGCGCTTAAATTGGTCATTCGACTCTTTTCTTTTTTTTCGACTAATCTAAAAGGGGAAAATGATCTTCACTTTGACTATCATGTTGTATTATGCTTTTTAAAGGTGTGTATAGCAAACTTTATTAAGCAAAAAGGGTGGAATCAATACGATACATATTTTGCGAACTACAGGCTACCCAAGTACTTTAAGAGCATGAAGATTGGTTGCACTTGAGACAAGATTCACGCGGGTTGCCATTGCCATATACACAGGTTACTAAGCTGCCGCACTATGTGGAATATATGTGAAAAGTGTCAATCAAGATGATCATTGATCTATACATGTACAATACTTCCTACCTGGTACAAAACACCTTTAAGACATCCGTTGTTACCTATTTAAAGAAAAAAAAGCAGTGAGTGAAAGTATCGGGATTTCAAATCTTCACTATTGGATTATTACCATCACCACACCACAATCCCCAATTGTCTTCGTGAGTACATTTGCAGGCGGTTTGCGTGCAACGGCCTAATTGAGCTTGAGCTTGAGAAACAAACATCATAATAGTAGCAAAAAGCAAAGTAAGATACAAGAACTTCATGTTTAGATGGGAAGATAGAAAGTTTTGATTTGTTGATTGAGAAGAAAAAGAAAATCAATCTACTTTTATGTCTTATTCGACGCTGTTAGTACCCCTGAATCGGTAAATCATAATATTTAGTCCCCTCCTTGCATGATCTCGATATTTTTATTTCATTGCAAAGACAAAAAAGTATATAAACCACATCATATATGTTATGATCTACGCAGGGGTTGCTGCACCGCTTTATTATGTGCGCCAAATAGCCGTACTGTTTTGAATGATTAATTACAGTTGGTGTATTAAATGTTGGGTCACAGTTTGTTTTGGGATGTGTTGGCTCTGAACGGGAAAATCTGCTGGGCGGAGATAGACGGGATGTGAAATTAGCATGATACACTCCTTTGAGTTACCAATTGTGCATAGGATTACTGTTAATATAAAAATGTTTCAAGGAAAAATTGTGTGTAAAGTGTTGAATGGTGTATTGTGTTAAATGGCGGGAGATGCATTGTGTAAAGGGCCAGATGGTGGTGATTGGGGTTTGAATGAAGAAAGGGCTGAAAATGCATGAAAATACCTGAAGCGGCGATTCAAATGTCCAGTCGACTTTTTTTTTAAAAAGGGAAAAATGATATATATCGCGTGGATGATATATTTCAAATCAACACTCTGACTTTACGATGTATTACGCTTTGTAAAAGCATGTACTGTATTACAAACTTTATTGAGCAAAAAGGGTAGAATGAATACTATACTTACTTGCATACGAGTTTGCCGCACTTGACACAGGAATCACGTACGCCAAAATCACAGGTCCTGCCACCACTGGCGCACTATGTATGTTCAATATAGTAGAATAGTTTCAATCAAAATAAACATTGACCTAGACACGTACTATATTCCTTACCTGGTAAACGTGACCTCTGCGACAATTATATACACCTTTATGAAAAAAAAAAAGTTGGTGGCAATGTCGGGTTTTCAAAAATTACCATAATAGATCATTACCATCACCACAGAACAATCCAGGAGAAATACCGTAGCATTTGCATTTGGAGGGTACGCAAACGGCTTGAACTTGAGAAGCAAATACCATAAGAGCGGCAAGGATCAAAGTAAGACACAAGAACTTCATGTTTCAACAGAAAGGAGAAGGATTTGATTTGTTGATTGAGAAGAGGAAGAAAATATATCTGCTTTTATAAAGTCTTTGTCTATCTCTTGATAAATTATGATAGATTACATATACTTCCATCAACTTGTAGCATTATATCACTAGAGTCGCAACCTGAAAGGGCAAGAAAAAACTAAAGCGGAAGACGTTTTTTTTTTAGAGCGCATGAATCTTCTGTTGATGTTCCAAATTAGGCAAACCGATTTTTCTCCGCCCCTTTTTTTTGCATTTCTTTAATATGAGAATGTGTTGGATAACATGTTATGTAATTTCAACAATGTAAACATCTTGGTTTCAGTAGGTACATTGACAAGATCGATTCAACCATTCCTCTATACCCTAACCTGTGCGATGAAAAAGAAAGTTAGCTTCCCAAAGTCCTGCTACTCCTGTTTCGCTGAAAAACAACTCACTTGTATTATTAATATATCAGTTTATATATCATAGGCTTCAAAGGATTGTCAAAAGTGGCTATGACAATGTAGCATTACGATATCATAACTGACACTCTCCATAGTGCGATTATTGAACTCCGCTCACCTTCAGTTTTTAGTCCAAAAAAAAAAAAAGTCGACCCCGCTCTTTTACTTCTTCACTTGATAATTAAACTTGATCACCATGACTCACTGTCAAATATTGATGGTAAGGTTAAACTCACTCTTTTATAAGCATGCTTATATATCAAACTAATGCTTCAATAATTGTATTTCATCAATTCTTCTAGGTAGCAGAAAAGCCATCACTGAGCGAAGCTCTCAGTAAACTCCTCGCACCTGGTGGTCACGTAAGGAAAAAAAAAAAAGAGAGATCACTATCAAACCAATTATTAACATTATAGTTTTGTTTTTATTAACCCTAGTATAATACTCGAAGAGGTGCTACACCTGTCCATGAATGGGAAGGTGTCTATGGATCACAACCGGCGAAATTCAAATTCACCTCTGTCACTGGCCATGTCTTTAACACCGACTTTACACAAGAATACAACTCATGGGAAGTGGATCCTCAGAAACTGTTTACAGCTCAAATCAAAAAGGTGGAAGCCAATCCCAAGATGCGTCTTACTCAACACTTGCGACAAGAAGCCAAGAACGTCGATTATCTGGTCTTGTGGCTAGACTGTGATTCTGAAGGTGAAAATATCTGCTTTGAAGTCATTGGGTGTTGTTTGTCTTCTTTAAAAGTACCAAAGATGTCTCACGTCTTTCGTGCCAAATTCTCAGGTAAGGAAAAACAATAGGGGAAAGGATAGGTTATGTTACGAGAACACAGATCTTTGTACTAACTCTTTGTTTTTGTTTTTCTCAATAGCCATTACTCAACAAGATGTCCGCCGGGCTATGAACAATCTTGTCAAACCTAATGAAAATGAAGCAAAAGGTATTTGTATGAATGTATGCATAATGTTACATGTCATTAAACCCATCATATTCTTTAGCTGTGGACGCCCGACAAGAATTTGATTTAAAGGTTGGTGTCGCCTTTACTCGGTTTCAAACACGATTCTTCCAAGGCAAATATGGTGATCTAGATTCAACGGTGATCTCCTATGGGCCATGCCAAAGTCCGACTCTTGCCTTTTGCGTCGAACGGCATGACCGAATCCAAAGCTTCCAGCCTGAACCCTTTTGGACAATCACACCAACTATCATCCAATCACAATTACCCATCAAGTTGACCTGGATGCGCGAACGACTCTTTGACAAGCAGGTGACAAGTGTGTTTATGACAAACGTAGAGAAAGCTCAAAAACAGGGTGCAAAAGTGTTGGATGTCTCGGTCACAAAGAAATCTAAACCAAGACCACATGCATTAAACACGGTAAGTCAACAATTGATGAAAAGATGAGATCCTATCTGAACTAAATATACTTTTTATCTTCTTTTTAATAGGTTGAAATGTTAAAACATGGATCATCTGTCCTGGGTATTGGTCCTAGTGAATGCGTAAGTCACTGTTATTAGGGAAAACAACAATACTAACTATCTGGTGCTGAATTTTTTTTTCTTTTTTTTTTTTTTAGATGAGCATTGCCGAGAAACTCTATATGCAAGGTTATATCTCATATCCTCGAACTGAAACAAGCCAGTATCCTCCGAACTTTGATCTACATGAAGTACTACATGAACAAATCAAACATCCACTTTGGTAGGGAACAATCAAAGAAAAGGATTATCAACTGACTGATTATTCTGTTTAGGGGTAACCATTGCCAGGAATTACTTCAGAATGGCTTCGATAGACCTAGTGGTGGTACAGATGTAGGCGATCATCCTCCAATGTAAGTCCAGGAAAACGAAAACGGGTATGAATCATTTGAATAACATAACATTTTATCTTTCATAGTACACCAATGCGACTTGCGGATGAAAACGATCTTTTTGGCGATTCATGGCGGGTATATGACTTTATCGCACGTAACTTTATTGGCTCACTTAGTCAAAACCTAAAGTATTTGTCAACACATGTCACCTTTCAAATCGGTGCAGAGAAGTTTGAATGCAAAGGTAAATTGATATAGCCAAAGAAAAAGTAAACCTTACTAACTACTCTTTCTACTTTTCCTTTTTTGTCTTTATGTTTGATAGGCTCGCAAGTCATCTCTCCAGGGTTTACATCTGTGATGCATTGGTAAGTTGACTGGGATAGGACTTGACCGACGACTGGGTTTCTAATCACACAGACTTTTGAATGATATAGGGTTAACAAGGCGGATGAATACATACCTGATTTTAAGCAAGGTGAAACTGTGCCTGTCAAATCTGTCCAAATGAACGAAGGCAAAACTAGTCCACCTGACTACTTGACTGAATCAGAATTGATTGGCTTGATGGTAAGAAGAAAAAGAAAAAGAAGAAGAAGAAAAGAAATGTATTTTGCTTTGACTCTTTATCATGCTGGTGCTTACTCTACTTTCTTTTCTATAACATATATAGGAACACAACGGAATCGGAACAGGTAAATTGCCTTTGCAATAATAATTGATCTTACTAAATGCTTGACTCTCTTTTTATTACTTCTAGATGCTTCTATATCAACACATATCAATAATGTTTGCCAAAGAAACTATGTACAAGTCAGCGGATCTGGTCGAAAAATGATTCCTACCAACCTTGGTATTGTCTTAATCCATGGGTAAGAAAAAAAAAAAAAAAAGAAAAAAAGAAAAGAGCCAGTAGGGAATGTGAAGAAACGCATTACTAATAGTCTATCCTTTGTTTACTTAGTTATCGTAAGTTAATAACAAAGTCTTTGTAACTTTTTGGCTCCATACACCGTTAACCTCTTTGTTTTATATTGATCTATAGAAAAAATCGATACGGATTTGTCACTGCCAAGGATGCGATCGGATATGGAACAGCAACTCAGTTTGATTGCTTCTGGGAAGGCAGGACACAAGGAAGTCTTAGAATACTTTTTACGACTGTTTGAACAAAAGTTTGCCTATTTTGTTAATCATGTAAGTATGACATGAATGGGTAAAGTGCAAAATCATATTAACATGTACTAAAACTATTCTTATTCTTTAGATTGCGGCTATGGATGAACTATTCGAAGCGACCTTCTCACCATTAGCAGCGACTGGACGACCTCTCTCTAAATGCGGGAAATGCAAGCGGTATATGAAATATATTGCCCTGAAGCCTAATCGATTACATTGCTCAACATGTGATGAAACCTACTCTTTACCTCTTAATGGCTCGATCAAGCTTTACAGGGAACTAACTTGTGTAAGTTTTACTAAATTAAGAACAATAGTTTGTAATGATACTAACCCATCTTTGCTCAAGCCACTAGATGATTTCGAATTGGTGTTATACTCGACCGGATCTAAAGGTATAGGTTACCCAATTTGCCCCTATTGCTTCAACTTTCCACCCTTTGAAAATGTCAAGAAACATATGGCCTGTAATCATTGTCCTCACCCTACTTGTGGTCACTCGATGGTCAAGAATGCGGTATGTCCTTGTCCCGAATCAGAACGCCCCGAAGATCCTTGCCCTGGTAGTTTGATCTTGGACGCTACATCAGCACCTAGGTGGAAACTGAGTTGCAACGAATGCAACGTGGTGTCTTCCTTTGTAGATATCATCAAAAGTATGTAAGAAAAGAAAAAAGATGGTATACGATGGGAAAGGGGAAAATATGTCGACTAACCAGTATTATATTAACTCTAGATGTTGTCTTGACTGATGAAATGTGTGATTGCGGGGCAGTGATACTGAAAGGTGAATTCCGGGAAAATCAAAACCGGGAACCTCAAACAGGCTGTATTCTATGCGACGATGATATGGATGCTTTGTTATCAACTAGGTAAGTGCTCTCACTACAATATCCCCACCCCTATCAATGGAGTAATGTTTCTTTTACTTTATGATCTAGATTCGCAAGAAAGTCTATCCGACGTGGCAAAGGCAAAAAAGGTGGTCGTAAAAAAAGAAAATGGGTGGACCCAAAGATTAGGAAACTGTATGCCGATATGCGTTAGGATCAACATAGATTTATTTAAACCCCAACAATGTATTTAATTCTCTCCCTTTATAATAAAACAGTATCTCTTCTTCACATTAGATAGAAGTTGAAATCAAGGCCCAAAAAGAAAAAACGGAGACTTGTTCATGACGAATGATGGACAACAGCATCCGGTGCACGCAGTAAATGATCAACCATCAGCAATTTGGGAAGACGACGACAACGACGACAACATTCTGCCTGACAAACATAAGGATTATAAGAATAATCCATAATTGATTCTTCCTGCTCCTATATGCATGTCATCTTTTTTTATAGTTATAGTAATACCCTCCTCCAACACATTGTATATTAGCATAGGTTATGTATATTAGATAAATTAGGTTTATTAGATAGATTATGTTTCAAATAAAGATCAATATATTCTCTAGGTTTATAATGTATGGATGTAAAAAAAAAAAAAAACAGGAGGGGATACACAGGTATAATCAAGGGGATGTGGGTATAATTCCATAAAACTACAGTAATCAACAAGTAAGATTAACAGTATGAGTCCAGATATAGCATCCCACCATAACAAACATAAGGCATTGTCCGAGCACGATCGATAGCAGGCCATAAAGATAAGATTCGTTTAATGGTAGATTCGAGAGTTCGACCTTGAAGATAAACAAGAAGGGTGAGTATAAAAATTGACTTGCTATAGATGTGTATAAAGTAGAATCGACTTACCACAAATGTCGAGATTGTTGTCAAACAGCCTAGTCCAGCAATCATAAAAAAAAAAAAAAGTAAGTATCCCCCCCCCCTCTGTGACCTGATGACACCAGTCGTACTTACCACAAAAACCATCCGCCAAAGCACTGAGTACAATACAAGAGATGAGGGATAAGTGGCCATGAAACCGTAGCAAGTAAATGACCCCCAGAACCAAAGTTCCAAAGAGATTTGCACTCAAAGTTCCGACAAAGATATCCCTTCGCAATTTCCCATTAAAGAAGGAGAGATACCATCGCAACAAGGCACCTACTGGGGCAAACACACAAGTCAGAGCCAATTCACGTTGTTGATCGTCTATTGTAAATACAGCAGCTAGAATCACACCTATCCAAGACAAGAGACCAAAAGCAATGATCAAGCGGTCCACCACATTAAAGTCGGTACCCGGGATAACATGAGGGACGAGGGCATATGTAGTATCATCTCCAGTCTTTTCCTTGTAAAGTTGATTCCTAGTGTGTTGATCCATCATCAGACGCCGTTGTAAGAGAGGAGTAAATAGGTCAAGATGATCCAACAGACGACCGATATGCTGCCCGCCATGATAACCAGAGAAGGACATGGCAAGAGTGACAAGACATTGAGATATACCCGCCAATACATTCTTCCCCCGAGTATGATCAGCACCATCCACATTTGCAAAAGCCCCAAACATGCCATATTGCCAAGACGAGAAACTGGTGATGGAGCCGCATAGTCCACTGGCGAGACCCACTTGAAGAGGATGATAGAGTAAGAAGAGATTGTTCTTGTGTAATGTCACCATACCCATAATAAAGCATCCTATCCATTGGGCATATACAAGTCCAAACACTGGTGCACCATTATAAGTTTCTAGACGTTGAAGACCCACTCGAACCAGAGCACCCGCCATGGCAAACGGGATAATGATAAACCCTACCACCACCTTTTTTTCGTAGACTGTAATTGTAGGTGATTCATGAGACATACCTTTAGTTCCTCCAAGTGTATTTGTATCCTGTTGGCTATTTTGTCGGCATGCAGTGTCCATGAATCGAGATAGAAATAATGGTAATGATAAAATGAGACGGAAGGAGGAAGGAAGAGCTGAAAAAAAGAAAGGGAACTTTTTGATCGTCCTTCCAATTTCAAATCCCGCTCACCGGCTATAAATTTCCAATTTTCCATGGTCCTATCTTGTCTTTCTACCTTTTTTTTAAAAAAAATTCCATTGACCAGACGACACTTGCCACATGTCCACCAAAGTAGATCCTTTACAACTATACAACATTCGTGAAGCTACCGAAGAGGATCTACCTCAAATTCTCGACATTTACAACGAACGTGTACGAAACTCAACATCCTTATTTGTCTACGACCCTATTCCACTTGAAAACCGTCAAACCTGGTTGAAGGATTGTCAAATTAAAGGCTACCCTGTGATTGTGGCAGCTGAAAAGGAAACCGATCTTGCTATTGCTTATTCTTCTTTAGCTCAATATCGACCTCATCCTGCCTATGTTTTGTAAGTGTATCTAAGAAAGAGAAAAAAAAAGGGGGAAGGCTGGGATATCAGTAATTCTAACACTTTTATTATATAGAACAGCTGAAATCTCTATTTACATTCATGTCGATCATCATCGCCGTGGTCTCGGTCGACTGTTGTTGGAAGAAATGATTGTCATCGCCGATAAAATGAAGCTACGAAGTTTGATTGGTAAAGAGAAAAAAAAAAAACAAGTATTGATCTAATCTGATTTAATCTCCCTTTTTATTGACATTATATAGCCAGTATCACTTCTGAAAATATGCCTTCGCTCCAGCTTTTTGGTCACTACCAGTTTACTCATGCAGGTGTATTCCACAAGGTCGGGTATAAACAAGGTCGGTACTTGGATGTCACCTTCCTTGAACGGATCTCAACTGCTCCACTCATTGACTTTGACGGCGCGGCCTCCTTCACTCCCTTCCCTTGGGGACAATATAGATATAGCTTAGAATAGATTCCTTCCTTCTCTCTCTCTTATATAATGTACCTTTTTTTTTTTTTTTTAAATTCTTTATTCACATCAATAAACATTTTTTATGCTGAATGTGAAAAGTGTTAGCACTGCACGAAGGTTGCCCTGGGATTTTTTGTCATCAGGTCTCTCTTTCTCCTCCAACTTCAGCATCAACATCAACTTTAACTTTCCATTAGGGCAAAACCTATCGCACACTACTGGTAAGTTAATCAAAAGGAATAACCAGGTTAATGCATTGACTAATCTTCTTCTGTCCATTTTAATCGCCGATTCCATGAAATTGGTGACGAGGTAGTACTGTACGGCCAGGATGAAAAACAATTTTGATCTCCGTTTTTTTTTTTTTTTTTCTTCTTTCTTCCACATTCTCCCCACTCTCACTAAAATTACTACAATCATGGCTCAACGTGGTACTCAAGATCTTCCTCCTAGTGGGGGTTATGCTCAAGTCAAATACCGCCGTTATTTACCCAAACGTGGTCCTTCTGGTGCCGTCATTTTTGCTGGCATCACTGCTATTTGTACATATGGCTTTTATCAAGTCGCTCGCGGCAATTTGGAAAAGAAGTAAGTAACAACAACCCAACCTTCCTTCTATCAACTATACCATTCGCCACACTTATAATAACGGTATATTATTATCAAATGGATAGGGAACTTGCTCGTGAAAACCTTTGGTCTCGCATCCATCTTGTGCCATTGTTGACAGCCGAAGCTGATCGTGATCTTTACCGCCGGACGGAAGCTGCCAAAGCTCGGGAAGCTGATATAATGAAAAACGTGGAAGGCTGGAAGGTGGGCGAATCTGTATACAACAATACAAAGTACTTCAACCCTCCCTCCTATGTCATTGTCCCTGAACAACAATAAATAGAATAGACTTTTTATTTCACCATAGTTTTAATCCCCTCCTCCCCCTCCATCTTGTTACCATCACACAATTCATTAGTTACCTTTTTATTTTTTACTTCCTCAATACACAAATAAACTACTAAAAACTTTGTATAGGCCCAATAGACTAATAATAATGACGATGACCCAACTTTTGTATTATGCATAATTGTAAAACTGCCTCAGTAGTGTTTTTTTTTTATCTTCGTTTAATTTCCAATTGTCAACCGATGCTAATGATTAAAGTGGCTATGGTTTTCTGAACTGCATCCACTACCTACGTTATTAATGATGTCAAGTGCTCTGACCCTTGTGTCAGTTTGGGATGGATATGTCGGGTTTTGAATGTGGATTAGTTATGGAGTGGATGGAAGAAACATAATTGCCACAATAGCTGGTAAAAAGAATAATCCAATGTAGTATCCAACCTACATAAAAAAAAAAACAAAAATATAAAACAAGGAGGAGGCGTATGTAGCATAGCGGCAGAATCACCTAGGTTTTTATTGATTAAAAGTAAAATACAATCTATTCTATATACTACTAACAATATAAATAACACTAAATGGAATACACGATGTAGTAAACAAGGAGGAAGGAAGCCCAAGACCACCAGGAAGACCTGAAGGAGGGCATTGCACCGCTGTTACTAAGTTCGACTTGGTTTCCGACGCTGAATTGTATGTTTTTGTAATAGGTATAGGTGTCAACATTAGTAGCATAAGTAGGATCACCACCACCAAAGAAGGTACTAAAAAAGAGTGAAGAGGCTGCCACAGCATTGGTGGTACGATATTGGAGCTGGCTCTGATCGATCACCACATTACCATCCTGCCACACCCTGAGAATCCCATTAGAACTAGACGCATTATTTATCTTGACATAGATTTCCATAGTAGTCCATTTGTTTTGTTGAAAGTTGATGACAC
Source organism: Chlamydoabsidia padenii (assembly GCA_025330725.1). NCBI lineage: Eukaryota > Fungi > Mucoromycota > Mucoromycetes > Mucorales > Cunninghamellaceae > Chlamydoabsidia > Chlamydoabsidia padenii. Next base: position 706,830 of record JAIWND010000005.1, on the reverse strand, counting down.
CACGCGAGAAAGAGGTACCGTATTGATCATTACACATCACCGTCGACTGTTTACAGAGATCATCAGACCGAGGAAGATACGCATAAGCTTCCCCTGCACCTACAGATATCATAGAAAGAAAGAAAAAGGTTTAGTATTTTGTATCATCATAAACCACCGGATGTCCTCCTTCATCTTACCGTTTTGTCGCCACATTAATCTGACTGAGAAGCAATTAGATCCATTTGCGGCATTACCACCACTACAATCACCATAAGTGCCACCAAAGATACCCGGTAATTTACCACCTTGGACCCATTGGAAGGAGCTGTCAAATGCCAAATCATAACGCAGCAAGACACTGTCAAACGATCGATTTCCAAATGGGGCCGAAAAGAATTCCGTACCACCGACGCTGCCCAGATTGCTTTTTGTCCCTGTGGGTGCATAGGACCCCATACCATAAAGGACCCGTAATGCTAGAGTTGACGATGAGGTGATGGGATCACTAACAAAGGAGACATCTTCTTGAGCGTAGAATTCACTGGACGCCCTTTGCCATTGGTTGGTGATATACGATGAAGCGTCCGTGTTGTTGTTGGTGGGAAACGAGTAGGACCAGGTTTGTGTCAAGCCTAGTTGTTGAGCCCGAGTGGATAAAGAGGTTGTTTGAGCACAAACAAAAGGAATGATGATGTTAAAGGTTAAACTAACAAGTGCATATAGCCAGGTCACTTGTTTGATGAAGGTGATGCGCATAGGCAATATAAAGTAATGGTGATGGATTAAAAAGAGGAAGAAGAAGGGAAAGAAAAGAGAGAAAGAAAAAAAAAGATACGAAAAATTTACAAAAGACCGCCCCCTTTTATCCATTGGTGTAACCCTAATCAGTTTTTATCACCAAGACAAAGTGCCAAGCGAGAGATGCCTACATCCCTTGCTATCTGATCTGGTCAAGTAAAAGTTTCCCCATTGCCAGTCTAGATGACGCTTAGAGTGATCCTTTTTTTTTTTTTTTTTTTTTTTTTTTTTTTTCCTCCCCAAATCAATCGCAAATCCAAGAGCACGTGTGATACAGTGAGTATCATGGAACAAGTAGATTTGTTCTAAATCTATTTATAACAAGTAGTAGACAAGATGAGAAGATAAAAAGACAGTTTATTAATTGATTGACATAATATACTATCTACTACTGGAAGGACTATTATATAAGCTATGACTATCCAATTGACTTATCGAGGGAGAAGGTGGGTCCTCTTTGTCGTCGATCCGTTCCGTATGAGTTGACCCCGATTGATGATGTGTTGTTTCCATAGGTAACGATCAAATTCCTAGATCCCAAAGTAAAAGTATCTTGTTACTTCCTAGTAAAGCCCGTCTATAATGAACTGATCATTATCTAAAAGTTAGCTATATCATCATGCAATCCCTCCCCTTCTTACCTATACGATTACTGGCATCTACCTTTTCCCGCCGAGTCATTTTCCCTATTTCAAGTTAGTATGCTAAACATCATTTGTCGTATTTACTTACACCCAATACCATATATTATTCCAAAACAAACATGACTCGTTTACCTTGACCCATGATGGTTTCACTTGGCAGTTACTGTATAGTTGGGGCAAACAACGGTTTATCAAAAAAAAAAAAAAAAAAAAAAAAAAAAAAAAAAAAGTCAAGACATGTCAAAAAACAAACAGAGTACAAGTTTTGTCAAGTTCGTGGTTTTACCTTACCAATGGCGCCATCTACTTTTGTAAACTTGTATAGCAGCTTAGGTGTATCAAGTAAAAGTTGATTTTTGTTCGAATGGAATAAAGAAGAAAGAAGAAAGGGGAAAAAGGAAACATTGTCTGATTCATATAACTCCCCCCCCCAAAAAAAAAAAGATATTCACATCGCGCTCATGGCGCCCATAAAGAGAAAAAATAAAAATCATGCTTGCGGGGGTTTAAACGAAAAAACGCGGTTATTTTATTCCCACTGAAAATTTCCTTCTTTCTCTTTTCTTTCTATCCATTCATCCATCAATCCATATTGTCACTACACCTTGTTTTTCCATCACCAAAAATAACAACCACTTGTCATTCATTACTCACCTCATTCATCCACTTACATTTATCTTTTTTATTATCACTGTATATATCAACTTGTTTAACTTGAAACCAATACCATGAACCGAAACGATGATAATATTGCCGATCGTATTGCAGCCGCCCGACAGGAAGCTGAATCACTCAAAGAACGGATCAAACAAAAGAAGGAAGCTCTAGCAGACACAACATGTAAACAAGAAGAAGAAGAAGAAGAAGAAGAAGAAGAAAGAACAACCAAGAAAATGTATCCACTCACTCTTTTTTTATATATATATCATGTATACATAGTGACTCAAGCGGCACAACAGGTGGAGGCAATTCCAAAGCTAACGATCAAGGTGCGGCGTACACTAAAAGGGCATCTGGCAAAGATTTATGCGATGAGCTGGGCGAATGACCGACGCCACTTGGTTTCTGCTTCACAAGATGGGAAACTATTGGTGTGGGATGCTTATACAACCAACAAGATATTTGCCATCTCACTACGATCCTCTTGGGTAATGACGTGTGCCTACTCTCCTTCTGGGAACTTTGTTGCCTCGGGTGGTTTGGACAACATGTGCTCGATCTTCCGTCTCAACAGTACCAGTAACTATCAATATCAAACCAACAACAATGTTGACGGCTCTAAACCAGCTCGGGAATTGATTGCTCATGCGGGTTATCTTAGTTGTTGTCGATTCCTCAGTGACAGTCAGATCTTGACTTCAAGTGGTGATACTACTTGTATTCTATGGGATATCGATGCTAATGCCAAAATCAAGGAATTCGCTGATCATACAGGTGATGTGATGAGGTAAAACAGGAAAAAAAAAAAAAAAAAAAAAGATCAACTCACTTTATAATATACACCTTTTTTAAAAAAATTATATAACCAATAGTTTATCAATATCATCTAATGCTAATGTCTTTGTATCTGGCGCTTGTGATGCAACAGCCAAGATTTGGGATATCCGTGAAGGTAAATGTGTGCAAACCTTTAGCGGGCATGAATCCGATGTGAACGCGGTCCAATTCTTTCCTAATGGTAATGCGGTGGGTACAGGCTCGGATGATGCTAGTTGTCGGTTATTCGATTTACGGGCGGATCGTGAACTCAATCTCTTTGCCAGTGAACAAATCTTTTGTGGTATCACCTCGGTAGCCTTTTCGATCTCGGGTCGTTTGTTGTTTGGTGGATATGATGATTATCAGTGTCATGTCTGGGATACTCTGCGGGCTGAACGGGTTGGTGTGCTTCGGGCTCATGAAAATCGCGTGTCTTGTCTCGGTGTATCAAGTGATGGAAAAGGATTATGCACTGGAAGCTGGGATAGTCTACTAAAGGTAAGTAACAATAATAATAGGATGGTGATGTTAATGCATTTGTGTTTATGTAGATTTGGTCTTGACATCATCCGTTATATAGCGTCGTATTACCCCCCTCACCTCTCTTTATACTAATTAATAGATAATTCCATATTTTTTTTTATAATATATTTAATATATAAATATCGCACCATCCCCTTCCTTGATTATGATACCGTTAATAAAATAAACCATCGTATAGTGCATGCAGTTGTAGGACATTGCATGTGTATATGATATAATTAATGTTAAATGCCTTTATTGTTTGTTTGTTTATATATTGTAATAATGATGATTTGACTATGTAGTATCTATTTAATAACCTAACTATGACTATATACATCGACCAGCGAGAATTGTATTGTTGTTAAATAAGGTAGATGGGTTATTTCGTTGGTGTTTCCAGTACATGATTAGGATTGGCATACTTGATTTCATTATTGTCGTCTTCGAATTGCACCTTGTAGGTTCCAATAGCATTCATATCCTTGTTCTATAAAGATAACATGTTAAAGGATTACTACGATTTACCCGCTGTCTCTCTATTCATACATTACCTTGCTAGGGGGTACCATGACAGTAGCTTTGTAAAAACAAGTAGTACCAGGATATAATGCCAAGACGTGGTGCCCAGAGGGATATTCAAGTCGATTATCGGTGATATCAGGAATCGGGATCACTTGCCTTGGTGAGACCATATACCTTCTAATAAAAATAATAAACATAAACATGACTGGTAAATCATTGTCATTGACTTACTGAGTGTTCCCATATTCGTCACGATCTACATCTTCAATATGATACCTGTCATACAGAGAAAAGGGAGAGTTTATGTAAGTAACAAGGAATGATAGTAGGACTAAAAAAAAAAAAAAAAAAAAAAAAAAAAAAGGAGTGTCTTGTTAGTTTGTATTTTACCTGTTTTTATCGGTGTGGAATTGAAGTACTCGAGCCAAAATCCATTCATCGTTCCTTGTATCCTTTTGAGTGAGTGGACTTGCAGCAACCTATGTAAAGAAAGAAAGATTAAATGTAGATTACTAACCAATGTCGAGTCGATGAGATACATTAATGGTTTATGTAGGATATCAGTTTATACATTACCAGAGTATTAACAGGTAAGATTTGACTAAGGGAGGTTAAGCATAAATCAAGTTTTTGGAGCGATCAGTTTTTCATTCATGCAGATATACACCTACATGACATGAGCATCCTTTTTTTTTTTTTTTTTATTTGACTTACGTTTTTCCTTTTTTATTACTTGGTGCTATTGAGAATGTTGTTGTTGTTGCTGTGGAGGTAGTGGATCTGTCGTCTATAGAATCATGTTTCCTTTTCTTCCGTTTCCCATCAATCCCTAGTAATAAAAGCATATTAGAACATCATCCTGCGTTGTTTAATCATTATTTTTTATTATTATTTACCATTGTATTCCGATGCATCCCTAAGCGCAATCAGAACAGATACCTTTTCGATGATATCATTGATGGTCCTAAAGACAACAATATGAAACACAAATTATCAGTTGCATAGTTGACTAGTTTACTATTCAAGTTTAGACTTACTTGATTTCACTAGAGGATAAAGTGATTCCATCCCGGTAACAATCCTTCAGTCGTTGGTATAAACTAGAAGGGATACCTACACACAAAAAAAAAAAAAAAAAAAGGAGAGGAGGAGGGGTTAATTATCAGTTGTAAAAGGAGAAAAGTATTTACCTGTCAGTCAAACATGAATGTTTCAGTTAATACTTACCGTTATCAATTAAACGAGAAGTTTGTGCCGTTTTGTTGATATTTGCAATGACGTTTCCTGCTTCACGTTGAATGCTTTCGAGTTTCACCAAAGAGGTACATATTTCCTTCCAAAGACTTGCTTCTTCGTTTGATTCTTCTAAAGATGCCGAGCGTGAAGTACGAGATTTACGATCCATGTTTTTAAAAAGGGAGAATAGAATTAAGGAGCAAGAGGAGAAAGGGGTGAAGGGGGAGGAATTGACAGTTGAAGAATGAAGAAGGAGAGAGAAAGAGAGAAGGAACATCAGGCGGGAAAGCAAAAAGAAAGAAAAAAGAATAACCCCATTAAACACCCGCTCTAGTGTCGGAATGTTAAATACCTGCAACAATGATAAAAGGAGGGGTGATGGTCTTGTCAAGCGGAGAAGGAGGCGAAAACCTTTTTTAGAACTATCGTGTGGACTGTATCACCATCATTTACTTTATATTTGATTACTTTTTGAATGGGCAATGCTAAAATGGAATGAGAAGAAGAAGAGGAATGACCGACTTGCAAAAAGATTGGATGATTTCTACATGAACTAGGCAAAAACGTCTCTTTTCAATCATACAAATAGAGAATTGAAAAGGAGTTATAACCCACTAATGAAACTCCTGCATGCGGATGAGAAAACTATATTCGCACGCACAGAAAATGAGGGGATAAGGCACTTTGTCGTTGTTTGTTTTTTTTCTTTCCAAAAACAATGGTGCCTCTTTTGACTCTATGCTGCACGTGATGGCAACTGGTGTCGCTTGGTTGTGTAGCCAAATCTTTTTTTTTTTCCTGGTTGGTTACATGGTCAATCTTCTCCTCCATCCATAATTCGTTTTTGAAATAGTGTATCTAAAAATATCATTCACCTCTCATTATCGTTGATCCTCGTTCCATTTTCGGCAGGTTTTACTCTCCAGCAATCCCTGGGTTCCTATCCAATCAAGATTGGGATTTTATTTTTCACATCCCGACAATCAGTGAATATAAACTCTCCTTTTTCACCTTTTTCACACACTCTCTCTCTCTTTCTTTCTTTTTTTCTTCTTCGTCTTGATATCCTTCCTACTATTTTTTATACTTTTACCCTCACTGTCATTTTAATTCTATCATAATATACAACATGAAGCATTCACTTACTTATATAGCGTTTGCTTGCATGGTAGTAATGTCAAATGCTGCCACCGTCACCTTCAACGTGATTGCTCCTGGAGCCACTGATGTACAAGTATCAGTTAATGGCCAACAAACGAAGCTCAATCCTAAAGACGCAGACATTCCTTATTTCTCTGGTCAATTGGATGCACCTGATAATGCTAAATACAAGGTAAGCCTTGAACATGGCCTGTTGAATGAACTAACTTTTTTTTTTTTTTTTTTACACTGTATTTATATATATTTGGTATAGTATGTGGTCGGTGGTCAAGCAGAAGCCTTTGATCGCTCTTTGGAGCAAGGTCGTACAGCTACTCGAAACGACTTTTACAACCGTCCTGTTACTTATGCTAATATTCCCCAACTTCCATGGCCTATTAAAACAAACGTAAGGAATATGAAACAAGAAATTGATGAATCAAATCTCCTTTTTTTACTTAATATCATCATCATCGTTATTATTATATTTAGCCTCAATGGACTCGAGGTGGTGATGCTACTCCTCTTTTTGACTCTAACTACATCTCTAGTGTCTTTATCAATGGTGATCCTGCACAAATTGATAACCTTGTAAAGAATGTCCCTGCCGATCTCACATCTGTAAAGTTTACATTGATTGACGCTGAAAGTGTCCACACATTCAACGTAAGTGCCTGGGATACAAAAAAAAAAAAAAAACAAGATCTCCGCGATGCGGTCGGGTCGATTTGAATAACAGCACTAACTCTATTTTTATATTTACACTTATTGCCTTTTATTGATTCTGATCATCATTCATATATCATTGTCTGCACACATGCATATATTTGTAACCTGATACATCATATAGAATGTCTCTTTTGGTGTTCATGGGGCTGGAAAGAAACATAACAATGCTAAGCAAAGTTGGAAATGGCAACTATCTGGAACCGACACTTTATATAACCGCAACTACTTTAAACTACGACACATGGAAGAAGATCCTACTCAAATTCGGGAAAAGCTCTACTCCGATGTGTTGAAAGCCATGGGATCCTATGTCAACGAAGCCAACATGGTGCGTCTCTTTATCAACGGTGAAGGTTTCGGTACTTTTAACCTTTTGGATGATATCACTCAATACTCTTATGTGAATGCTCGATTCCATGCTGGCAAACCACCTGCGGAAAAGGGTCCCCTTTACGATGGTGCATCTGGTGCTAGCTTTGCCTACTCTCCTGCCGGTGACTACTACTCCTTCATCCCTAACCCTGCTGGACCTACTGGATACGAAGGTTTGGATGCCTTGTGCAAAGCCTTTAGTGAACTCAACCTCCAAGATGACAATGCCGTGGCTCAATTCAGCAAACAATTCGATGTGGACAACTACCTTCGCTTTATGGTTGTCGAATACCTTGCCGGGCACTGGGATGGTTACTGGATGGAACAAACTAACGATGGTGCATATCAAGACCCTACTGACAAGAGATGGTACTTTTTGGATCAAGACTTTGATGCTACCTTTGGTGTCAATTTGGATGTACCCGAAGGAAAGGAATTCGCCAAGCTCTCTTATACCACTTTCCCCGACCGATATGGCAATGCTACTCTTATCAACAACTTGCTCAAGAACCCTGCCACCAAGACTACCTTTGAAACCTACCTCAAGGATACCGTACAAGTCCTCTTCAACAATGTCACTCTTACCAACCGCGTCTTGGCTTATCATGACTTTATCTATCCTGATTTACAATGGGATCGCAGCATCGTACAACGATCACCTGGCATTAACTTTGACTGGAAGATCGAACAAGTAACTCAAAATCTTTATGAAGGTGTAACGGCAGGCACGCCTGGTACTGGTGGTGCTACTTGGGGTTTGATTGAATGGATCGTCGCTAAATCTCAAGCTGTGGCCACGGAATTCAAGATCACGATTACTGACAAACCTTTGGGTCCTCCTGTGAATGGCACCACTACTAACACTCCTACTACATCTTCTAAACCTTCGTCTGGATCAAATGGTGTACAAGCTGCTGGATCGCCTAGCTCGTCAAAGGATACCACTTCAGGTACTGCTACAATCATGGTACCTTCTGCTTTGCTTTTAGCCTCGGTTGCCTCTCTTTTGTCTTATTTGATGTAAAAAAAACAAAAATGTATGCTTTGTATACATGATGTAGTAGTATTATCTCCTCCTCTCTTTATTTTTTATTTTTATCTTTAGTAGTAGTTGTAGTACTTATCTAATACTCCCTTCTATCTTCTCTCCTATTCTTTTATTTACTCTCCTATCGATTGACCCCTCTTTATCTCTCCTTTTATTGTAATGTTTCTCTTTATTCATAATTTCTTTAGCCCAAACCAATAAATAAATAAATAAAAAATGAACCTATCATCATGACCTTATTTGTCTCGTATCACCTTGATACCAAAGACTATTCTATTTCGCTAATGTGGAATAGACATGCTGATGCCTTTCATTTCCAATGCTTCCATACATTTGATTGACTTTATGTGTATGAAGAATTTCTAGACTTCCAATCCCACCATCCTGCATTTGTGATACATACAAGACGACACACAACCCCACGTTGATCCTTTTTATGTAAATGGTCTTGCAGGACAATCGACATTTAGTGGGTTTGGCCCGATAAGGAAAAACAACACGTGTGCTTTTCCCAAGTCCACCCATAGATCAAAGTAAAAAAAAAAAAAAAAAAAAAGATGGTTTTATTTATTAAGAAGATTCAAAACACAACGCATAAATTCTATTCTACACACACCAAGAGTGGTCCAGATCGATTTGGTCAATGTTTCTAGAATATATAAGGATATCTTTTTACGTTAAAACAACATACTATTTACGTCTTTTTCTCTTACCTTGTTAAGTGCCAATAATAGCATGATTGTTAACTAAAGTCACCAATGAGCTTCAACTGATTCTGTCTATTTATATCCCAAAGGTGTAGTCCCAAACCCATGTTATAGATCCATTCCATTCTATTTACCCTCGAGTGAGATATTAAGAAAGTTTGTTGTAGTAATATCGTCTAAGAGAGAGAGAGAGAGATTGATCCGCCCGCTTGGTTCGCTTGCCAGAGTCGTTATAGATGTTTCGCTTTGCCGAGATGGGCACAATCCTATTCAGCCATGTTTAGGTAGATCGGGGAGTTGGTAATATAATCGAGCCGCCCAATCATCCTATATCCGGTTCCTGTCAAATGTCGTTCCTGGCTATTGGTTCGCTGTTTATGATTTCGTTTCTTACCCATTGAGAGGGTGGCAAGAGAGTGATGTTGTATAGATGGCCTTCTATTGGTCAACGATCGTCATGGTGTTAAAAAGTAGGTCTGTCCAAGGAGTTCAACCAAGTATCAAATGGTGGTCAGTTTCGTAGGTGTGTCCTGATTATTGGTTGACTTGTTGTTTTTGTTCTTTTAGTAGCCACCATCAGTTTAAAGCAAGTCCATACTTCGACACAGATGTCTCCATTCTTTTGCTAATCTTTGAAGTAAAAACAATAGATTAATGCTGTACACTCTAATGTTATACTTTTTTAATCCTCTTACTTTGAAGGAAGACGAGAGAGCACAAAAAGTCAATTGGTATCCTGACCTATTCCAACAGTGTTGTTGTTGTTGTTGTTGTTGACAATCGTAAACGGTATTGAATACACCTTTGAAGTTTGTTGATTCAATTACTGGAGAAGATTAGTTTGCGGAAGAAAGAAGTGAAAATAAAAATGGGGCGTGGGATGGTTTTTGTCCAAAAAAAAAAAAAAAAAAAAGTATTTTCAAATCCCGCTTTCAAATTTGGAAACATAGCGACCAAAGTGATCATAATGATAATACTGTAATGCAATTATACAACTTGCTCCAAACTAGCATAATTCAATCAGAAATGAAAAAAAAAAATGATAACAACTATACCCTTCGCCTCCATTACCCCAACACTTCAATAAAGCCAACAGCATCGGTACCTTCCCCCCCCGTTGGATTTCAACAGGAGAGTTGACGAAAACAAGATACATAACCGACAACGCCACTCTTTCTAGATTCAAATTAAGTTTTTGATTAGGGGTAAAACAGAAAACCATACATAGTTTATCTCTCTCAGCCTATCTAAACGTATAGTTTGAAAAATGTCGGGGTTTGGAAAATCGTGTCCATTATGCAATTAAAAAATAGTCTCAGGACGAAAAGTGATGAAACTTTATTATGCTTCAAAGATAAGTTTATCAACCCAACATAATTGCCACTCGAGCTTGATGAAATAGCGCTACCTATCGTGTTCAATCTACCAAAAAGCAGATCACTCTAAATCTGGACATCGTGACAGTATGATTAAGTACTGTATGTTATGAGAATCAGCAGGCTATACTGCATTTCTTTACTAGAACAATACTGGCACGCACTGAGAGGGAAAGATGAGAGAATGAGCTATATTCTGCTTCACACCCCGAAACAAGAACATGCATAAATATGTTTTCAAACACCGCCAACAGGACGAATCACATTGATTCCCGCGGATTGGAGTATCCCACGTTGCCCCGTACTTTCAAAAAAGGGGATCTAGATACCTGACCACTATTATCACTATACAGTGAAAAGTGTATCGAGCAAGTATCTCCTCCTGTCGTACGTATATAATATGCTATGGTGAGAAAGTTCATAGAAACAGGTGTGTAGGGACAATACCAACTCCTTCCACCCTCCTCAGCGTCATAGGGGGGGGTTTCCTTTCCTCCAAGGCAGGCGCATTAGAGGTGGTACTCTACTCTCCTAAATGTGTTGGTATATGTGAGAGGCACTTGATATTATCGTTGGATTGAGAAATAATATCAAGTATCTTTCAAAGACAAATAATAGAGGGCATAATAGCATTTACTATATGTAACAGATTGACTTTTCATCATGGGATCCAACTTATCGATTGACATGGTGAGGGGTTTTCAGTGATGCAAATTTCGAATCCCGCTTTTGAGGTTGGTCCAATTCAATCCGTCTGATCTGTGCGTTTCTTTTTTTTTTTTTTTTCCTCCTTTCTCTTCTTTTCTATTTGAATCCCCCTTTTTTTTATTTATGACTTTTTACTTCTGCATTCTTAAAAACTTGTAATGTCTTTACTAACATCAACGCAACCAAAACCAAATCGTAAGTAAGAATGAAGACAAAAGAAAAAGATGAATGTTGACTAATGGTTATTGAAACTATAGATATATCTCAAGGTGGTGTCCAGGTGATTCGAGCTTCTGTGAAGGATGTCCGAACAGGTGAAGCTGTAGAACTTGATTATGTGAAACAAGAAAAGGTGGGCTCTGGTACGTTTGGTACAGTTTATCAAGCTAAACTTGTCCAGCGCAATGAAGTGGTGGCCATCAAGGAAGTACTACAGGACAATCGTTACAAGGTAAACTAAACATGTAATCACGCCGAACTAGTAAAATGAAAACTTGACTTTAACTAATGTACCATCCTTCTTTTTCTCTTTTTAATACTTTGTTACTTTAAAGAATCGTGAACTTGCCATCCTATTGACCCTCGACCATCCTAACGTTTGCGTTTTACGGTATTACTTTTATCGACATCAGTCTGAAGAAAAGGTAAATTATCTTACATACAAACCATTATTAGAATACAGACTACTCACGTGGGACCCATTTTATTATTATTACACACATATACTTGCCTCCTCTTCACCAACCACACTGGAATAAACACACACACACAAAAAAAAAAAACGTATGATCCAAAAAGGTCACCAAAGGACCCAAGAAGATTGGTGACAAGACTAGCAAGATGTACCTCAATCTGGTGATGGATTATATGCCCGAAACTTTGTATTCCGTATGCCGAAAGCATGTTAAATCGAAACAACGACAACCCATGTCTTCTTTGATCATCAAATTATACATGTATCAACTCTTCCGTGCCTTGGCATACACTCATACTCTTGGAATATGTCATCGGGATATCAAGCCTCAGAACTTACTTTTGGATCCTCGGACTGGTATACTGAAACTATGTGACTTTGGAAGGTAAGAAGTAAAGGAAAGGAATAGGATGGATGGATAGGTGGATTTTTTTTTTTTTTTTTTTTACTCACGCACCCACATTATTGTTGTAGCGCAAAACCACTTGACCCAAGGGAATCCAATGTGGCCTATATATGCTCAAGGTACTATCGAGCACCCGAACTCATCTTTGGTGCCACCACGTATACAACTGCAGTGGATATCTGGTCGGCTGGTTGTGTCATGGGTGAATTGGTGTCAAGTCGTCCCCTCTTTCCTGGTACCTCTTCGATTGATCAGTTGGTGGAAATCATCAAAGTCCTGGGAACCCCGACAAAGCAACAAATTGCAAAGATGAATCCCAACTATGCCACTCAAAGGTTGCCTCAGATTGAAGCAAAACCACTCTCGAAGGTAATACACATAAAAGAAAAAGTAAAAGTCAACCAAACTAACTAACTCGTTGGTTTCCTCGCCCTATAGGTCTTCCCACCATCGACATCACATGAAGCACTGGATCTGATGGCCCGATTACTTGAATATGACCCCAGTAAACGTATCACTGCTATTGAAGCCATGGTACATCCTTTCTTTGACGAACTGCGATCATCATCCACTCTGACCTCGACTGCTACGTCTCTAGCCTCATCACCAACGTCCTCCTCTGTCGATCCATTGTCTTCTATTGCATCGACACCGAAAACACCCATCCCTAATCAAGACACCTATGTCGCGGCACATGACTCACCATACCCTTGGCCAGCCTTGTTTGACTTTACAGAAGAAGAATTGATGATCCGACCTGACTTGAAATCGAAACTATTACCATCACATCTCGATCAGCATTGTTAAATTGTCCTGTACATCATCTCTCTTTTTTTATGTCACTAATCTTATCCTTTATATACTCTATGGGTAAACGGTGGATCGTGATATAAATACAAGCAACTATACCAACAAGCATATGATACCAACATGACTCAACAACGACAAGTACATTGGTGGTGGATAGAATGGATCTATTCTGTAGTACATTATCATTGTTGTCACCTAGCTATTATTACACTTATACTTACCATCTATTAACATTATTCTTATCAATGTCTATTATATATCAATAAAAACTATGTCTATCTTTATCAGTTCCTTTGGTATGTGGTCCCTCGGTTATGCTGGGCTTTAATGTTTGATGTGGGTGTAGTTTATACCGACTTTTTTTTTTTTTTTTGTCTTTTTCATTTGCTTGCAGCTTTAGAACAGTTGGAAGAAGGAAAGAAGAGGTCATTTTACATTTCTCTTTAAAAAGGATCACCGAACGGGTCGGAGTCGGAATGCCAATTCCGAGGTTGGTACCTGAATCCTTTTCTATAAATTACTTTTCTTTGATCCATCGACCAAACCACCTCTCAAAACATACGATTGTGTCATGTACAAAAAGTAAGAAATAAAGTGGGCTGAGAAGGGCTGTGATAAAATAACCCGCCACAGGTGTCAATGACGGGGTTTAAAATGTTGCATGGCACAAGACGCACTAGTACATACACATACACTAAAAGAATCATAAACAAAACATGATGAACGATGGATTTGCTAACATTAAAATTAGTTTGCAGGTGTATGGCTCTACTAGATTGAGATGACTGGGAGTTCCCCTGATTTTCTCTAAATCACAAACTATGCCAGCACCTTTTTTTCTTATCAAAAGATGACGTTGTTCAACAAGGATTGCTCAGAAAAAAGAGCTCATTGGATACACATCATAACCTCTCCCGTCTTGGCAGTGGTAAAGATTTTATTTACTGTGTAACACATTTTTCCATAAAAAATTCAAATTGCGGTCGGCTTCATTTTTCTTGGAGGCTGACGATTTTTCCTTTTCTTCTTTTTTGTTATTGTCTTTTTTTTTTTCTTCTCTTTTACTTTTTTATATATACTTTATCTTTATAACTTCTCCCTCTCTTATATATACTGCAATGGGAAAAGGATTCACACTTGAAGTACCTGTCAATGTCCCCGCTAATATGCCTTGGCTCTCTCGGGTGAAGATGGGTTTCCACTTTGCACAATTCTTCATGACCTTCTTGACACTCTGTGTGGTTGGACCTCTTATCTCTACAGAAAGCAAATACTATGTAAGTACAAACAAAAGGAACAAAAGAAAGAAAAAAAAAGGGGAAAATAGTTATAGTCATACTCATGAACCACTCATTCTCTTGCATGTATTTAGGGCGGCAGTCAACCAGGACCTAATTATACACTGGCCATGGGTATTCTATCGATTGGTATTCCCGTGATACTCATTTACTTCCCTTGGGCTTATGAACATCAAAACAAGTTTAAAAAGATTGGTAAATTTGCTCTGAAACCACGCACCAATATGATCTTTACTAGCTTCTACTCAGTGATCTGGGCGACGTGCGGTATTGCTATGAGTGTCCACTCTAACAATCCTTCCAATTGTGCTCTGGATGGTAATCTTCAAAAATCCTATGGTGATGATTATGTCAATGCTTGGGCTACTCAGGTAAGAAAGAAGGGGAGTGATGGGAAATGATAAAAGTACAATGATTAACTTGGTTTTTATTACTTTGTAGTGTAACTTGGGTAAAGCTGGGGCTGCGTTTGCTTGGATTACCTGTATTATGTGGATTGGAGCATGGATTTGTACTATGATCATCTTTTGGAACGAGAAACAACTGATTCAACAAAACATCAAAGAGACCAAACAAAACCGACTCTCTGTACTTGAAGAACAACAACACCACCAACAAGAAAGTCCATTTAAAAACCCCAGTTACTATGGTGATGAAGAAGATGATATTGGTGGAATGCGACCTCAATCATTTGAACAAGCCAGACCTTTACATACTGTCACTCCTCCTCCTCATAACATTCCTCAACAACATTATGAATCTTCGCCATTTGAAGATCCATCTTATTATCAACCTCCTCCACATTCGGGTACATTCGATCACCAACAGCCTTACGATCCTCCCATGTCCGGCGGCTTCGCTATGCCTCAGCCCAGTCATTATGGCTCACCTGCTCCTCCTGAACACCGGTTTTAGATTTAGTCCCACCTTATTTTTAGTTACCAGTATCATTTATCCTTTTCCTTCCTTTCCCCTTTACACTTTATTTTATATAGTTATACATACCAAAACTTTTTTTTTTTTTATTATCTTTTACCTAGTCTGTTGTCTTTTTTTATATATCACATATGTATATAAACCCCTTCCCCTTTCAATAAAATGACTTTATTGATCTTACCATCTACAAAAGTGTGTGTGGTACTTTAAACTCCGGTTTGCTTTATCAATTTTTTGGATTTCCATCACTGCTCTTTTACTTTTTACATCTTGTCTATACCAACTTGATCTGCATCAATAACATAAGGTCCTTTGCTATATGCACCATGAAACTGACATTATGGCCTCTTTACTTGTGTACCCTTCATGCTCTTCTTGTCTTTGCACGGCCGCCCCTAGAACTCACTAATGACGAACGAAAACTTGTCGAAGTCGCTGATTTCGGCTTCCTGGAGAACGGACAACTGACCCTGACATTGGAAAACTATAAAGTAAGCATACCACCGAAAAAAAAAAAAAAGAGTATTGTATCATTAACTCATTCCCTTTTATTTAATATAGCTATCAAACAACACTTCGCCTGGGACAGTTGCCTTTTATATTCGGAAAGGCCACGCCATCGGTACTCTCCTCCAAGATCAAGATCAATCCTCACCAAATACCAACAGTGGCATATCATGTTTATTGGACAACAGATTTGTAAAGGACGAACTGGATGACAAAGTGGCTGAAGTACACAACATACCAACTCCCATTACCGAATCGTATGTATGGAAAAAAAAGAAAAAGAAAAGGTTGTGGAGATGGCATTCATCATTAACTTGCTTTACTTTATATATATACATATAGGTGGACGACTCATTTTGATGTTGGAACTCAAGAAGCTGGGGTTTGGCAAGTTCTCTTTGTGAACTGTAAAGATACCGCGGTGTCATTTAAAGTAAGTAGTGATGCCAGATAAACTTATCATGACACTCATCTTTTTTTTTTTTTTTTTTTTTTTGTATTGAATAGTTAACTGTTGATGAAGTAAATCCAGGAAACAATCATCTCTCTGCAGGTGACTCCCCGTTACCTTTGGTCTATGGACTCTCATCCTTCGCCTATCTCTCGGCCGCCGCCTACTGGATCCATTTGTTATTGGTACGAAAAGATACAAAAGTCTTTCGTGCTCATTGGCTAATGTAAATAATAAAGGATCAAGTCTAGTTAAACAACTAATTTCTTTCTTTTTGAAACCTAGGTTAATCTTGATGGTAATCATTGTTGTCAACAAGGCATTACAGTCGGTATGTATGATATAGTTTGTCGGTTGATGTAGAGAAATAGGGGTTTAATGACAAACTATTTGATTATTTTTATCTTTTATATAGGCAAAGTATCATTATATGAAGATTGGTGTGCTATCGGGTGGATGGAGTATTGGATTTTATGTCTTTGCATCGTAAGTAATCAAAACATGGAATGGGGAATCATCTACTAGTACTCACATGTCTGTTTGGGTAGAATCAAGGGCTTACTCAGTATACTGATTATAGGTAGGTAAATGATTACAAAAGGGTAGTATAGGGTTAGAGCATTAGAACTAACATCAAACTTTTCACTCTTCATAGTACTATTGGCTTCTGGGTGGATGTTTATCAAACCATTCTTATCCTCAAGAGATAAAAGTGTGATCTCCATAGTGGTACCTCTACAAATTTTGGCTAATGTGGCATCGGCTATCGGGGGAGAGGCTGCACTTGGATCTGCTGAATGGCCATTTTGGGTAAGATTATACAACATTAATAAGCACCATTTTAATTTCTCTTTTATAGAATATGCTATTTCCAATCATCGACTTGGTTGCCTGTGGTATCATTCTTTGGACCATCTTACAAACACGCAAAAACCTAGGGACAGGAACTACGGCTGATGGGAAAGGTAAACTCGGTAAAGGGAGAATCAAAAGCTGTCAGACTAATCGTGTCTTTATTTATTTATTTAGAAACGGATGTAATGGGAAAATACAAGTTATGGTCCTCTTTTTATGTCGTTACATTGATATACATCTATGTCACTCGAATCATCGTACAACTTTTACAAGCAATCCTTCCATTCCAGTATGTCAGTTGGTTTGGTGAAGCTGTCAGCGAAATTGCCACGCTTTCCTTCTACATCTTTATTGGGTAAAAAAAAAAAAAAAAAGAAAAAGGAAAAAAAGATATGAATCATCTCCCTCTAACCCTTCTTTCTTAATACACAATAGACTGAAGTTTAGACCTTATGCTGACAATCCTTATATGCAAGTGGCGAATGATCCCGATGAAGAAGATTCCCTCGAACACGACTCTCCCTCTCACCAACAGACTTCTATTAGATTACAGGCGGTCAATCGACGGGATTGATTCATCGTCGATCAAACTATATACTACATTATACATCATACCTGTTATTATAATCTCCACTTTGTTTTACACTATTTAACACATAATATCAATAAAAACCTCATTGTCTATCTTCTCTAAAGTAAATGGTCTATAGGACCCTTGATGTCTCGGTATTTGTTGACTTAATCTTTTAAAAACCACAACAGTAACATTTTGCATGAAATTCATGCCTCTACGATGATACTGATCATTAGCCACTCCCAAAGGGGCTGAATAATGCCCAGCCCTAATGCATCCTCTATCAGAGTGTGTGCAAATATTTTGGAGGGGAAAAGGGCGAAAAACGGAATTTGAATTTCCAGTGTGCGCTGGGCGACCGTGGGAAAAATTCAGAGTAGTATGTATGCGACGTGTGAAAGATACATTCTCCTTTTACTTTGTGAGGCATCCATATCTTTTTTGTATATTGGATGTCAGTGGGTTGAATGAACACTGTCAAAGTTTTCACTCGGGTTGGACATACTCATGTGAAAGTGAGTGACTCTGATACGGATCCCCCACTGTATATAAAAACGTAGACTATAAAATAGTTCCATCTCCGACAGACGACCGAGAAAAAAAGAGAGGGGGGACGCTCTTTTTTTCTTTTCTCTCTCTTTTTCTTTTTACATTCTTCTTAAAAACAACAATTACACTTGATTATGCTTCGAACTTTCTTCAGCTCTGCTATCACCAAGCCCCTTACTGCTCAAAAGGCTGCCCATACTGGTGCGCGTGCCTTCAGCACTGGTTTTGTTTTAAGACGTAAGTTAGTGGAGGAAAGTGTCGAACGCGTTCAAGTTGTATCTAACTTTTGTTTTTGTTTTACTGTTTATAGAAGCTCAAACTGTTGACAAGTCTTATAACCATATTCTTACTGAAACTCGTGGTAAGGTGGGTTTGATTACTTTGAACCGCCCCAAGGCTCTTAATGCTTTGTGTGGTGAACTCTTTGTGGAAGTAAACGAAGCTCTCCGCAACTACGATGCTAACGACAACATTGGTGCTGTTGTTATCACTGGCTCCGAAAAGGCTTTTGCTGGTAAGTTTAAAAAAACAAAAAAAGATATTCATGGTGTACTCATCTTTTACTTGACATACCTTTTTTTTTATATATCTCTAGCTGGTGCCGATATCAAGGAAATGAAGGACAAAGTATTCATTGAAACTTACAAAAACAACTTTTTGGGTCACTGGGCTGAAATGACTGAAATCAAGAAGCCTATCCTTGCGGCTGTGAATGGTTATGCTGTAAGTCAATTGGAAATGGAATGAAAGAACACGGTCTTACTAATACTTGTTTATTGCGAATATAGCTTGGTGGTGGTTGTGAATTGGCCATGATGTGCGATGTAAGTAATGCAATAAAATATACCATCCAAGGAAAGGGTATTTCTATATATTTAGCCGGTATTGATTCTTAAACTTTAATTAGATCATCTATGCCGGTGAAAACGCCGTCTTTGGACAACCTGAAATCAAGCTTGGTGTTATCCCTGGTGCTGGTGGCTCTCAACGTCTTGTTAAAGCTGTTGGTAAATCAAAGGCAATGGAAATGATTCTCACAGGCTCCATCAATTTGAACGCTACCGAAGCTCTCTCTTTGGGTAAGTTTTAAAAAACAATCGACATGAAAAGGTGATACTTAATGATGCTTTATTTCGTTTTGGTTATCAATCTATAGGTCTTGTCAGTAAAGTGGTCCCTCCTGCCGAACTTGTCGATGAAACTTTGAAGACTGCTGAAAAGATCGCCAGCATGGGTCAAGCCTCTGTCCAAATGGCCAAGGAAGCTGTCAACAAATGTAAGTCAACGCATGAATAATGGTAAAGATCAAATACTCATCTTCTAAACTTTTTTTTTTTGTTGGTGGGGGGAATGGCAAATAGCCTTTGAAGTTCCTCTTTCTGCTGGTTTGCGATGGGAACGTATTCTTTTCCAATCTCTCTTTGGCACTGTAAGTTATTGACTACCTCCCTGATATAGATTATTTGACATGACATACTAACGGAACTTTAATTTTATCTACAGGCCGATCAAAAGGAAGGCATGGCTGCTTTTGTTGAAAAGCGAAAGGCCAACTTCACCAACCAATAATTCGACAATGATTATCAATCCAATAAGTGCTAGGTGTAATTTTAGTATAGTGTAAACTTTTATATATACTTTTTACCACTGTTGACAATAAAAAAAAAAAAAAAGTACTTGGTTTACCATAGCATGTAACCAAAAAAAAACACGGCGGGGTTTAAAAAATGGTCCTCAAACTTCGTGCCTGTATTTAATGCTGCCACCAATTCTCCAATTGTCTTTCTCTCTTCCCTCTTCTCCATTTAGTCATTATGCTTTAGACATTACCCTACTCACTTGAAAACTCCCCTTTACACAAACATACCCTTTAATCAAACACCCCCTCAAGAACCTGTGCTTGACAGACAAGTTGTCCCCCCGCACTCATTCCTATTGCTGGTCATGATTACAAGATAGATTCATTCACACACAAAAGTAATCAATGAATCACCTAACGGCTGTCTATATGAAAAACTTGTTTTCTGGTGGATGTAATCTCATGGCTTCCTCCCTCTTATTGTGATTCTGGTCATAAAGGTAAGTCAATGCATCTCGAATGATTCTCAGCCAAAGTTGTTACTAGTTTATACTCTAACTGAATTGTTAATTATTTACATAGGTTTATACTCCCTCTTTGCCTCTGATATGTGAAGTCTCCTGTTGGTAATCAAATGGATAAGTTGGCAGATTTTGCGAGGCGGCTACCTTGTGTAGAATAGTGATTAGGCCTAGCCTTTTTGCCGTGGCAGGACGTAGGCGACATCGTGTCCTGTTCCACACCTGGATCTGCTCGCGAATGGGTTGTGCTGGTAAAGCGGGATATCTGGTATGTTGAAGCATTAATGGGGATCTACCTAGTTTCGGGCTTGTTGCATTCGCCACCAGTTACCGCGCTCCATTTGATTCATGGGGATGGATCATGATGTGTAATGTTTATGGGAACTTTATGGTAAGTAAAGAAAAAAAAATGAAAAGACATTGTTACTAATGACACTTCTTGCTCTTATTGTAGGTTTGTCTTCATTCGTTATGGTTGGGCTTTCTTCCTTGATTGTTTTCTCTGGTGTTTCGTGGTCTCTCTTTGTTTCTGGTACGTAAAGTAAAGAAGAAAAAAAAGACTGGGTGGCTCTGTGAGGCAAATCTTTACATCAATATAATGAAGACTCAAATTCTGTTATGGAGACTGTTGACGATCTCAAGTTGACCAATCAAGAAGCAATGGCAATTGGTGAACTGGCTTCTTTTATATTATTACAGTAGTGTTTATTATATTGTCATACTGTGTTGTTTATTATCCCTTATCCCCCCATAGAACATCTATTATTAATATCTATATAATCTTATTAAATAAAACAACTTATCTTATTCACTACCCTTTACTGTCTTATAACTGGACAGCTAATGAATTTTTGACATACAGCTAATTACTCAATTACATTATACGGTTTTTTGCTGGACTTCTCATTCGTATATGGATTTGAAAGGGGGTAGTGTTTTGATAAATATGTCTTCATTCCACCTGCATGTCTTGATTTTATCTATCACGGTAAAAAAAAAAAAAAAAAAAAAAAAAAAAAAAAAAAAAAAAAAAAAAAAAAAAAAAAAAAAATCCACGATTTATCTTGTAAATTGCGCGATCGATCAGGTATAATCATGTACAATACATAATTGCAGTGAAATCCACATTTATGCAAAACTTCGAATCCGGACAGAAAGAATAATATATAAGTATGGAAAGAGAGAAGGGTGGCTTTCCTATAGGTAGGTCTTAGAATTGGAATTCTGTAGGCCGCTATCTTCCATTCATGCATGTCACCCATTTGATGGATGGAGGGAATTGCTAGGCGCACGGAATTTTGACTCGGCGTTTGAAAATGAAGTTTCTTTTCGTCTAGGAAAAAAAAAATCTTCGTCGCAAAGAAAAGGTAAAAGTCATCGCAAGCCTGAACATACTGACACAAGAATCTTGGAACTTGGCTTTGGCGGTGACTTTTGTTGGAAATATGCTATGGTGTTCACATCGCCATCTTAATCATTAGCATCCGTTGACAATTGGAGCGAGTAGAGCTCTTTCAAAATTTTAGTAGAGGCAGGCGGGATCTGAAAATGAAAATCTGGTTCCTCTTCGTACTTTTTTTTTTCTTTCTTGCAAATGAGATGTAAAAGTCATCACAAGTCTGGAATTACCGACACAAGGGTCTTGGAGCTTGGCTTTTGCGGTAAGGTATGTTGGAAATATGCTATAATATCCACATCGCCATCTTAATCATTAGCATCCGTTGACAACGGAGCGAGTAGTGCTCTTCCAAAATTCCCTACGCCTAGCATTTTCCAGGATGAATGGGAATCCTGCGAGCGGCGGTTGAATTTTTTTTTTTCTTTGATAGAGTGAGTGCCCCTACAAAGAATCTCTTCCTGACCTTTTATATATATGAAATTTGGCTGCTTATAGACTACTCTATAGAACAATCTACTAAAAGCGTTTCCTCTATGACATACATCACCTGCTTCTTGGTGGATAAGTTGTTACCAATACTACCATCACTCCAAACATGGCTTGCGAAATGAATGAACCTTTTGTTCGGCTACAAGAAATACTTGAAAATGAAGACAAATGAGCATTTGACATTGCTTATGGATACACCTTATCGTCGTCCAGGTCGTTTTAGAGCTAATGTTTTTACACGTAACATCACTATGGTAATGGAGGCATACGCTGCAAAGTTAATCAATCGTATCACGGAGGATGTCAAATATTGGATGGCAAGTCTGTTTACAATGCGCCTACGTGAACATGTCGCTACAATAGCACAAGATAATCGTTCGGTAAGCTAAGTGCATAAATACGACCGGCAGATTCGACACCCCATCCGCATCATAGAAAGGCGTGAGGAATAAGAAGTACTCACTTTTTTTTTTTTTTTATTGGCCGACATAATCTTACCATAATCATATCTTGATTTGGATTGGCCAACAGGGAATATATATTTAAATGCCGACTTTGGATTTTTTAAAAATAATTGACGTGGCCCCAATTGTTTATCCTTCATTCTCTTCCCTTTTATCCAATCAATTCATGTCCTTTTACACTCCATTCTCTTTTTTTATTATCTACACAAGCTAACTATTAATCTACTTTAATCTACTCTGTCACAATGCTGGTATTCTCCTCTCCGTCAACTCAAGATTACGAACTCCATTAAGGCGGCGAAATTTTACAAAGCGGAACACAAACTCTACAAAATGAAATTTTTTTGGTTTTGTTATTCGCTATGGTTTAGAAGTCAACCTCTTTGGGAATACAAGGCAGGTGGTTCGAAAACAGGCGTGTAACAATGGGGGACGTGGATTGACGGGGATGGTAAGTCCAAAAAAGCGGATTGGATGGGTTTGGGAAAGACAGGGCTTTATTATGATGATATTATATTATAAGTTATCCCTGACTGAATGATGTGGCCTCTACGGACGCTATCTCGTTGTTGATAAGTCATGGTTTGAAATATCTGAAGGCCCTGTTTCTTTGTTTTACTTTTTGGGGGTTTGGATTATGCTAACTGTCTTATTTTTTTTTTTTTATATATTATCAATGCAGGGATGCTTGCCTATTCCAAGGCTATGATGGTCATTATAACAAGCTATGTTTCAGTCTGATTGAACAAAAACCGATGGCATAATGGTAAATATCATTTACTTATTACCCTATTTTTTTTTTTTTTATTGTCTTCTAACTCCTTCCTTTTTTTTTTTCTTTCTTAAACATTATTGGATTATGTTGGTGAAAACTCTTTTACTGGCTGCTCTAGGTGTAGTCGGTACAACTGCCCAACTGACAAACAGTACGCTCTTGGCCATCTTGAATACGACTCAACTCAGTCCATCACCAAAGTTTATTCAACTATTGCAAAGCTCACCTGATTACAAGCCTGTACTGGATCTATTATCTCAACCTGGCAATATCACTCTCTTTGTACCATCTGATGCTGTATTTGACCGTTTGATCCAAGAGTTCCAAGAAACTCAGCAATCTCAAGGCGGCGGCGGCGGTGGCTCCGGTGATCAATCAAACAATACTACTGGCTCTAGTGGAACTTCTGGTGGAACTGATGGAACCAATGTGACAATGCCCGCTATGGCTGCTGCTGGAGGTGGTGGTAATGACACAATTCCCGGTAGCGGTGGTGCTTCCAACAGTACAGAAAATGGTGGTGGATCATCCAACAGCACAGAAAATGGTGGTGGATCATCCAATAGCACGACTGGTGGCGGATCGTCCAATAGCACGACTGGTGGTGGTTCCGGCAATGATACTCAACAATCATCTGGTCAAAGTGTGTTCCCTCAAGGCTTCACGATTTTCAGCAACTTCTCGGTGGTGGATATTTTGAATTATCATATCTTGCAAGAAAAGGTGCTACTCCATAATCAAGCAAATCAAACAGTGCTTTTAAACTCCATGTTGACGAATCAAACCGCAGACAAATTTGGTTATGGTATGCCTTTTATCCTGAACAGCAACACAACTCTGCAAAACTCTTCTAGTATCGATAGCGGCAACGGTACTTCTTCTGGTGGTAATAACACTTCTCCCGATGGTGGATCATCTGGTAATAATAGTACCACTCCTACATCTGGTGGAACAGGGAATAGTACGGGTGGTGATGCTGGACTAGCTCCTCAAGCGGCTTCTTGGATCTCTAGAATCAAACAATTGATGGATGCTCAATCTTCTTCTTCTGGGGGTGGTGGCTCGGCTCAATCTGGAGGAAATTCATCTAATACTACTGTTTACTGGATCGGAAATGGAATCTCCAATGCAAATGTTACAATTTATGACATCGAAGCTTCCAATGGCGTGCTTCATGTGATTGACAATGGTAAGTGAATAGACGGAAATAACCAAAAGGCTGATACTAATCCTTCCTTTTTATTTATACTCTAGTGTTGATTCCTCCTGGCAATGTTACTAATGTATTCTCCAATATTAGTGATGCTTCAACCTTGTCGGAAATGATCGAAGGAAATCCTGAAGTCGGACAAGCCCTCGACAGCGTTTCGAATGTAAGTAAGCGATGAATTCTATGAACTTGTAATAATACTTTTTTTTTTTTTTTTTTTTTTTTTTTAATTAGGTGACCATCTTTGCTCCAAATGACAAGGGTCTTTGTATGGTATGTATCGATCAATTGGGACAAGACAAATGGAAAGGTTTGATCATGAATCATGTCGTTCAAGGAATCTACTACACCTCTAATCTAACAAGCACTGGCGGCGGAAGCTCGCCCTTGAACCTTACAACACAAGCGGGCGAAACTATTCCTATCACTTCCAATAGCTCTGGCATTACACGTAAGTCTAACTCTGGATCTTTTGATACAAAAGTAACATCATACTCACCCCCACCCTTCTCTTTTATATATATATATATATATATATATATATATATATATATATACAGTGAACGATACAATCCAGATTGTCAGACCCAATATACTATTCAACGGAGGCGTCATTCATCTGATTGATAAAAGTAAGTAAAAAGGAAAAGGATTATAGGTACATCTGACTAAAACCATCTTGTCCTCCCTCTTTTTTTTTTTTTTTTTTTTTTTTCTATTCTTCTAGTCATTGAACCACCACAAAATAGTACTGTAACCAACAATGGTACTGCAGCTGGTCCATCTCAAACATCCTCTGCTCCTGTTGCTGCTTCTTCAACCGTTCAAGTCGAACCTTCTCCTAGTACCACTGAAACTACCGGGGCTCAAGAAACCACACAATCGAACCCTCCTCAAACCCCTCCTACCGAAAACCCTGTTGGTGTAGAACAGCCAAGTACACCTGAAGATCCTCCTCCTCGACCTGCCTTTGACAATCCCTTCCCTCCTACCTATCTTTAGAATAGAAATCATTCAACTTATATATAGCTCTATATTAGTACTCTTCGACTCTTAATAATATTATTACTCAAATAAAGTATCTTGTCTTTTTTTATCGTCCTCTCTTTGTTGACACTCTGAAAGCCATAATACCGGGCTTTTAAATGTTGCATGAATTTACTTTTTTAGTGCCCGACCTATTTCATATTGACACTCTTGAGGGAGATAAAAATTGGTTTGGTATAAACATACTCTGTATATTCATTTCGTGTATTGGCTGGGACAAGTCATCACGTTTAATATACATGTTACATTATAATTTCAGGGTCCTAGACATCGGTTTCACAATCATGTTTTACATCTCGCACACACACACACACACAAGACATGGCTAAGAATAACAGTTTTATTTTATTGATGGATCATATATTATGGTATAAACTACAAGCTAACTAGGGATCTTTATAAAAAGTATTATAGTCCAATCGTGCCACCAAACATAAGAATTGGACAGTTTCTGTTGCCGAGTAAAAGTTGAGAGCGTCGATCAATAGTTTCATATGATATCGAATGGTTTCCTCCATTTTTGTCAATAATCGCTGAGCCGATTCGAATTGTGTGTTTGTGTTTGTTTCAGGGTCCAATCCTGGTTTTGATATGCCAGCTTCTTGTTTAGCTTCTAGCAGTTGAGTATATCGTTCTGCTTGGTGAGAGAATTTGACGCAGTAGGCCATTAGCTTGTTGTAGATCTAAAAGAGAGGAAGTCATAATGGGTTTGCAAATGACTTTTTTTTTTTTTTTTTTTTTTTTTTTTTTTTTTTTTTTTTTCTAGAGGTTGCATAGATCACTTACCCTCAATAGTTTTGAGTTTGTCAGCATACACTGTTTTAAACAGTTATCTAAAAAGTCGGAATGGTATTGTAGCACTTCATCAACAGTCGACACCTATTCAGAAATAATAGTCAGTATCTATTAATGAATTCAGTCATGCCCCCTCTCCCCCCCCTTTTTTTTTTCTCTGTGCATTACCTTTGTAAGATTAGATTCCAATTGTTGCCAGTTAGGTTCAAGTACTTCATTTGTCACATAATAAGTAAACTGCTGGACAAATGACAACATTCGATTCCGTAAAGAGTGGACCCTTGATTTCCAATGTTCAGTTTGAGGACATGAGGATTTGCGTCGCCAAACAGACCCTTTTTGATCGATCCAAGTTTTGCATAATAGATCCTCCACGTGTTTCAGATACAAAAGATGTCGGAATAGTAATTGATATTTCGTCAAAGCCTTTCTTGATATAACCAGCGAGAGTGGGAAGGTCACTGTGTAGTCTAGAGTCAATGCATCATAACCTATAATAAGAGAATTCATTAGTGGATAAACAAGTCATTCTCCAACCCCCTTTAATTACCATTTAACGCATCTTTAGCCGGAGCATTCGAGTTGCCGGAAAGTACCATGCTACTAGATAAGCTTTGGGACCGATCCAAAAGGTAGGCAGAGCTAGATAGACCGGATATACCGTCTTGGCCAAATATACCGCTTGAGTCTAGAGGAGTTTTCATACCATCCACGCTGATAATCCGTAACAATTCATCAATCATCTTTAATGGACTGAGTGCCACCACCACGTCTTCTTTAAAGGGATCATAAGCCGCCACCGAAGAGGAGTTTCGTAATACAATATCCATCAATGATTGTAGTCGTGCCAACGGGATATCTTGTGCTGATTTTTTCAATTCATCTTTAGCCAGATCTAAGAATGATGTAAGGAAGTCTGATTGGTCAAGGAAGAAGTAGTGTTTGATGGATCTACATTAACAATTTGATAATAGTAATAATAATAATAATAATAATAATAATAGTAAAAAGATGCCATGATCAGTATTCCCCCATATGTTCTCTACATTTGCACTTGTTCTTTTGATTACCTTAACCTCGCAGTTAACTGCTGTTCCTTTAATAACAAATTGAGTAAGGTACGATTGGCATACCGATAAGCAATTTCCAAGTTCTTGATGAATCTATACAACAAAATAAAAGATATGGGATGAGTAAGAGTCAATTGGCCTAGTGATTATCTTAATACCAAGTACTTACTTTCCACCATCTACAGCCAGCCAGACATCATTTCGGGTAGCCACATGTGATAGATCTACATTTTTGCTTCCATGCAACCCATTACCATGGAATATAAAAGGTTGTTGACCGTTGGTTGATGCTGTTGTTTTGGAGCCATCTTGCATAATGTCCGCCATTTCTTCAGGCTTGGCGATATTTACCCCGCATTCCCGTACAACGTTCAAGTACTTGCCAGCCAATAAGATTTGTTGTTTCATTGGTTCCAAAAAGCCAGGCACCAAACCATTATCACGGACAGTATAGCGCATTTCCCAATAAGCATCGTTAAAGTCTTCCTTGAGATTTTCCTTCTTCACATTCCGTTTTTCCAATACCATGAATTCATTATATGGATCCATTATTTCCCCACGATAGATCCATGCATGTAAGATGTCAAAGTAAGGTATAGATGCCCGAGATAATAAGAAGGAATAGATCTGCTTGCATTTGGGATCCCTAATGCATAAAACCAAACGACAGTTAGTTTACCCCACCTTGTACTTTTTTTTTTTTTTTTTTTTTTTTTTCCCACTGGTTTTAACTTACCCACTGAGTCCAACCAGCCTTTCGGATAATACATTCAGTATAGCCGCGCCCTTTTGTCGATCAGGAATAATGACTTCATTCGATTCATCGGTTGTTGATTTCAGTCCTTCTAATACAGCGTCGATATTATCTTCATCATCGTCCATCAATGGTGATCGTTTACCCAGTCCACGTATCGATAAAGCCAGTTGGTGAAGAATCTTCATCTGTTGTAAAGTATCTTGAGCATAAAACCAAAGTCGATGAAGGGTGAATTGGCTGGATGTTTGGAATTGATGTTCGAGTTGAGCAATAAAGTTAATATATTCCTTTAAAAAGACCCGAATGGCGGAGCAGAGGGCGTGGTTGACTGTACCATAAGGGAAACGACCAAATTCTTCGACAAATGCATCTACTGACATATAATAAGTTGCCAAAGGTAAAAGCTTTTCCACCATATGTCGAAGGCTGGGATCTATAATTGAAAAAAAGAAAGAATAAAGATTTTAGTGTTTATTTTTGTGATATCAAGTTATCTTACCAAGGGTTGGATCCACATCATATCGCACTGAATCCCATGTATTGGTGCTCGTTACAGAATCAATATCTTGCATAGGATCATCGTCTTCATCGTCTAGGTCACCCGTCATTGATGGATACTCGAATTTGATATATGTCCCATTAATCCCCTACAAAATAGAATGTTAGTTTACTCATTCGTTCCAACCCTATTATTTCCGCATTACCATGAGTATATATAAAAGATCTTCAATAACGGCATATTCTTGAATATGTCCAGGGAAGACACCAATCGTCGGTTCTTTCTTAGGAGGCTAATAGTAGATTTAGTAAAAAAAACAATACTCCATTTTCCTTTTGTTGTTGATCTGTCAAACTTACCAAAGTCCCTATTGATGTCTGTACCGGTAAAGTAGATGGTGATGTGTTCGTGTTTGGAGAAGTCCATAGTTCGCCAGAGGAAATGCCTTTATAAAGTAAGGAGTTGTCAGTTATTACCTTTATTAATCAAGATTGGAATCACTTACTTCGAGGCATGCCACCGGTTCTAGTTAAAAGAGGAGTTTGTAAGTTGGGAGAGGAATGCACCATAGGATCAGTTGCCACAGCCATATCGCTCATAAATGAGGGGTGTTGTTTAAAAGAAGGGCTTAAAGGTTCGATACCACCGGGTAAGCTGTTGTGTCGGATATTAGCCAAGTTTTGATTGATCTAATATCACAAAAAAACAAAACAACACTAGTGGGTGAGTAATCCTTGATCTCGTCTTGTTGACGAGTCGTTTATTTTTACCTTGTTGAGTTGTCTTTCCGACAAAAGCACGCTCGTTCGGTTACTAGATGCTGTCGTTGATCGTCTTTGTTCACGTCGTTCAATATTGGCTGATCTATAAACAGGTGAGGATGGTGGCGAGGAAGCATTATGCGATGAGTTGTGTAGGTGGGACATTATTGGAGAGACAAATAATGAAGAAGGAAACATCGCGCTTTAGAAAAAAAAAAAAAAAAATCGCAATGATAACGGGATTTGAAAAATGGAATAAAAGGGGGGACCAGCCAAATTAGTTTAAAATGGAAAAGTCTGGCAGATGGCCCACCTAAAATAAATCAAGTCGGCACTTTTGAATCAAACCAATACTTTCTCTTTTACTTTTTCTTTCTTCTCTTCTCCCTTTATTTAAAACACTTTTATCTAAATATAACAATGGCAAAACGATGTTGCTGCATTATCCCTTTACGAGGTGGGTCTGCCTTGATTGGTCTAGTCGTTGCAGTAAGTCATCCTCCCTCACCCTTCCTCCCTTTTTATTTCCCCTTCCCCTTCTTTGATTCTAGGAACTTTTCGTCCTTGGTATGATACTAACCTACTACTTGATTCCTGTCATGATTATATAGCTGGTATCTGTATTGCTCCTTGGACTTACATTTGCTAAAAAGAATCGTAAGTATTCTATGGTTTATTATGATCGGTACTAACTTGTTTCACTTTTGTATCGTTAGCCATGATCATGCACTTGGCTATTATCAATCCTGTCCTTCCTTGGGTTTATATTGTCGTAGCAGGTAAAGAACAAAGGAAACAAACCAGGATACAATCTCCTATTGTATGACTAACATTATTTACTATTTTTGATAGGTATTTCTGGTGTAGTGGGATTATATGGTGTCTTGGCTGGATCAGTGGTAATGTCAAATCATTTCGTATTTGAAGAAGAAGAATCCACTGACATTTCTCTCTCTCTCTCTCTCTTTCTTTCTTTCTTTTAACAACTAGGGCAAACTGGCTTTGATGCGGTTATACAAGATCTTATTTTGGTTACTCTTCTTCATTGTCTGTGTATGGCAAGCCGTCGACTTTATCCTCGCTTTGGTTTATAGAAGTCAAACCCTCGACAACTGTCAAAAATCATCTGGAACTACTACAGCCAGTGGCAACAGCACCCAAGTCTCTTTTGGAGGATACACCACTACTTTTCTGGGAATGGAAATGGGAGATACTTATGGATTGGCGGATTGTGGTCAGGCAGTCCAAGCGGGTGTCATTGGATTGGCGATCATGTTATTCCTCGGTGGTCTATTTTTGGTAAGTCGGGGCTTGGTATGTGGGTAAAATCAGACTAACTGTTTTTTTTTTTTTTTGTACTTTTAGTTTTACTTTGGAACTGTGATCACATCCTATACACGTCGACTTCGTGAACGTAACTTGGGCCACAGACTTCGTGATGATGAATGGGATAGCAATCTTGATGATTTGACTGCTGCCTATCGCGCCGACGCAAAAAATGCACCCAAGTATCCTCTCAAGCCTTTAAACAAGAAAAAATCGGGCCTCCTTGGTAAATTGAAGTTTAGCAAAAAGTAGTATGCTATCCCCTTATACATATACACACATCATCCAACAACGTAGTTTTATCATCATCCCCTTTCCCCCTTCTTCTCTTTTATAGATACATATTTAACCATCCTCCTCCGCCAAACTTTGAAAATAAATCCTGTATATTGAAGCCAAATAAAAGACCACATTTTTTATTATAAAAACTATGTTAAATGTTTAAATAAAACTAATGATTTATTATCCTACTACAAAATGATTTACTATTCTAATCAATAGCTAATCATCATCTTCCATCAATTCCATCAATTCCCGTTCTTCTTCTTCTGTAAGACCAGTGTTGTTGGCAGCCAGTTCCTTTTCCATCTTTTGTCTTCTTTTGATAGCTTCTTCTTCGTATTCCTTAAATGCGGAGGCTAACATCAAAAGGAGATACGTTAGTCACATTATGCATCAATCAGTTTCATTACCATTACCTGTCATGGACCATTTTCGAAGGGAGTTATCCAATGAGGCACTATATACAGTAGATCCAAATGCATCCAAACATCCTACTTCATCAAAGTGACCTTCAATCGTACTTTTAAGTTTTCCTGTCTACAAATGGAAAGGAGAAGGGTTACATTTCGTTTGAGTGTCGCGTTTTTATGCATTACTTACAGCAACATCCCACACATAGATGTTATCATCACTGCTTCCGGTGATCACATAGGGACCTAACAATACCAACGACTTGACCCTATCGGTATGAGTCAAAGTAGTATCAACAAGACCAGTCTAATCAACATCATTAGTATACACAGTTTCCCTTTTTCTATGCTAATTTACCTCGACATTCCATCGTTTCGCAGTTTTATCAGCTGAGCCTATTACATACAAAAAAAAAAAAAAAAAAAAAAAAAAAAAAAAAAAGTTGAGTAAGAGTAAGAATCCATGTTGTTTTCTTATAGTAATGATTACCTGACCATAATTCATCATCTTCACTGATAAATATACAAGTAACATTGGTATCATGCCCAAGATAAGTCTTTTCAACATTATAAGATTCCAGATTCCAACGTAAAATGTTTCGATCCGAAGAGCCCGAGTATAAAAATAGCCCATCGTTAGACATCGCCAGAGCTTCTACCGCTCGAGAGTGTTGTTTTAAAGTCTTTAGACATTCATGCGACTCCAGATCCCATACTCTGATATGCGCATCAGATGATCCTGAGTATAATGATTTCCCAGCCACCAAAAGACATTTGACAAAGTCAGAGTGGCCTTGTAACGTAGCCAAACATTCACCTGTCTAAAATAGTCGTAAAGAATGTTAATGGATTCCATCTGGTGAAAAGTTTGATTTTATAACTTTATTACCTTTGCATCCCATTTCTTGATTGTCTTATCCCATGATCCAGTCCATAAGTATTCGCCTTGATGAGATAATGCCAAAGAAGTAACAGGTCCCGTGTGTCCTTTGAAGACTTTGGTTGTTTTGCCAGTCTTTTGATTAGTAAAAAGAAAAAAAAAAAAGTCATTAGTAAAGTAAAGACTAGCCTTTGTTTCTTTTTTATCAATTACTTTACCTCCAAGTTAATACGTTTAGCCACAGATCCTGATTCAGCGACAAAAGCATACTTGCCATCTTGCACCACCTTTAAGGCCAGGGCCTTTGTTGAGAGTTGAATAGCATCCCCCAGGGTATAATTATATTTGGCTTGCTTTAATTTTTCTTTTTCCAATTCCGCATCCGTTTGGAAGAAGCTGCCAGCTTGACTTGACACGTTGACCATCGTTTAAGGGGAGAGAGAGAGAGAGAGAGAAAGAAAGTAGGAGAATCAAAAAAAAAAAATACCCTATTTCATATCCCGCCACCGACATGCCTTTTGCAGTAATCACCACTTGGCTGGCATCCTACAAAGCTGAATCTACATATAAGACACCAAATGAGCTTGTCCTATATCTACAGTAGCTCTATGGATTTTATACATTATAATTGTGTCAAATAATACTGCCCGTACGACATACATTTCCCCCAATACTAGAAGCGAGACTAGTGGTATTACATACATGGTTAATAAAATAAAGTTATATGTTTATTTAGATTAATGTGGGGGGGGGGTTAACACAATTAACTATACTAAAAAAAGATTGATATCATACATGCTACATATTGTGGGGAGAAGGGGACTATATACTACTTGTGTGGGAATGAGGTAGTGGACCGATGTCTAAATAATCGAGTGGTATCATCCAATGGCGTCACAGTCGAAGAAGAAGGGAATTGTACAGAAGAGGCAGCGGAGGATGTTGCCAATAAAAAAGCGCCTTGAGACATAAAAGGTCGACTGTGTTGACTTTGGCTTCGTTTGAGTGGTTGATTCCGTACATACCGAGGATAAGCTGGCTTGGTGGATTGAGGTGGGACTGGCGGTGGTGGAATGTTTGATTTGTTGGTTCGTAGGTTGATCTTTTCTGCACGTGTCGGAAATGCAAATACCTCTGGTGTCACCCTCGGGGTTGTTGCTGCTGCTGCGGGGGCCATTGTTGTTCCTGAGAATCTATTACTGTCGTCTTCTGTTTGAATGTTATCATCGAATGGGCTTTTGACATGCTGTTGTTGATCTATCATATGTTCAGATTCGTTTTTGTTGCTATCGCCATCATCATCATCATCATCCTTGTCATCATCTTCAAATGGATTGGTGGACTTTGTTGTACTGCTTGGCGGTACAAATTTTTGAGTGAGTAGTAGAGATTGACCGTGATCGATATATTGTTGTTCTAGTTGTGTAAGTCGTTGGAAAGCAGTGGCATCCATTGATGATCTACTTGTTACTAACGTTGGCCGAGGTTGATCCTGTTTACTTTGTGTTGCTGCTATTGTGTCGAATATAAAATCATTGGCCGAGGGCATATCTTGAGATGCATAAGGAACTGACCTCGATCTAGAGTGTGTATGAAGACTTTTATTGCTTGTTGATGGTACTGCTGCTGTAGTGGTAAGTGGATTTGTTGTTGTTGCTGCTACTGGTGTGGATGAAGCAAGTGCTTGTTCGGCCCAGGCGAATGCATTGATTTGGTTATGCTTTGAATATGATTGTTGTTCGGAGGCTGACATCATTGGTGTACTAGAATGTGCGAGTGTACTGTTCTGAGGTATTGCTGCCCAAGACGGTTGACATTGAGTTTCAACGGCATTGACAGTAGGCATCGGTGGCGGTGGTTGAGTTGGTGATAGAAAGGCTGATGTTGATAATGTTGATCCTGCATAAGAATGTCGATGATTATTGGATGGTGTCAAGGCAAACGATTGTGATTGTGATGGTTGTTGGTGTGGTAGATGATCTTCTTGTTGTCCTGTAGTACCAAATAAGCTTGCACCCGGAGAAACTTTTTGTGAAGAGAGAGTTTGTCCCCACCAGGTGTTTCGAGCATTGTTTCGGTTATCGTTCGAATGGTCGGTGGTTTTGATACTGTTATCTTGGTTGAAGAGGCACTTGAGAGTGTCTGGATTAAAAATGGCGAGAGGAGCTATCAAAAAAAAAAAAAAAAAAAGAAAAAAGGTATTAAGATTAATTAATACTATGATTACAAATTAAAGATCATTTATACTTACCACCTAAAACCACAAGATCGCGATTTATCTTTCGACCACTTTGGCCATGAGCAACCAGACGGAGTATTGCGTAAAACTGGTCTTCCAAGTAATG
Source organism: Chlamydoabsidia padenii (assembly GCA_025330725.1). Taxonomy (NCBI): domain Eukaryota; kingdom Fungi; phylum Mucoromycota; class Mucoromycetes; order Mucorales; family Cunninghamellaceae; genus Chlamydoabsidia; species Chlamydoabsidia padenii. Next base: position 671,875 of record JAIWND010000005.1, on the reverse strand, counting down.
AGCTTCACCAGCATAAAAGTCGATAATCTATACAAAAGATGATGAGGAAGAAGAAAAAGAAAAAGATGTTTACATTAGTAAAGCTTGATAGTTACTGCTTCTTTCAGCATTTTACCTGTTGAAGTATGTCTTGGTCCAAATTACTTGCCAGCAAAAAAGGATGTAAAGCTTCGTCCACAACAACACCAAGACCAAAAGGATCAAGTTGATCCCACCAAGCAGCATAGACTTTGTTTTCCATGGGTGATAATTCTGATGATGGTAAGATGGGACCTGGTATAATTTCAGAGAGGAAGGGTATAGAAGTGGAGGTGGCCAGTCGCTTGGCAAATTGATGACTTCGTCCTTCATCGTCTTTTTTATGTGGTGTTCGACTAAAGGCGTTGATGAATTTGTCCATACTGTAAATGATAGGTTATAGTATTTAAGATATATTAAAGAATTCCACTGGGTAAAAAAAAAAAAAGAGAGTAAAAGAAGAGCTGAAATAAAAAGAGCTCACTATTCACCTAGTCTATTTTAATAAGCGGGATTTTAATTTTTGTCCATGCGTTCTTTTACGTTTGCGGTGACAAACGTGGCGTGAGTTCACTTGTCACGTCAAACTCAATTCTGACAGTATATTTGTATCTACTCAAATCGAAAACTATAATTACTATTATCTCAAAAGAGTATGTATGTTATAGAGAGTGCTCGGTTTGATGTTAGTTTATTGTAGGATATGTATGATTATCACCAGCTCTGCCAACTTTTCTATACATAGAATGTATCCCTATGCTGAAGAAGAATCACTTTTGGGGGAATTTCGTGGGGAACACATCCTCCCTTTCCCTCCCCCTTCTCCCTCCCCCTCGTTACTCAAAAACTTGGCCAAGTGAAATATGACCATATGAGGGCCAATTACCTGGGCGTATTCATTTATTTCGATTGTCATCTCACTTAAAGTTTGCTTCGATATAATATGGTATCTGTTAAAGTGATGTGAATTATGCATATATGAATACCGAAAAGACGGGCCCATGTTCCTGGATCAAAAAAAAAGACAAATGTGTGCGATGGGCGGGTTTTGAAAATCTTGTCAAAATCTGGGGAAAACTTTTTTTTTCTTCTTCCTCCTCTTTTTGCTTTCTTGATTTTTTAGACATGCTCAAATCCATTCACCACTTCTCGACCTCCACTCGTCAACGGATGCCATTCACCTACTCAGTAAATAAATATAAAAGGAATAAAGCAAGGCATAACCATAAAACTGATTAACGTAACGCCGAAAAGTCGTTAGTAAACACAACTTTTACTTTATATTCCATTTATTTTTGATGTAGGAAGCTGTCCAAAAACTAAACTCCTTACAAAGCAATGCAGCACTTTTGGAACAACTACGAAAATCTGGACCACAAATGAATCAATACAGTTTGCCGGAAATGCGACAATATTTCAAGCGGATCGGATACGAGGTAAGATAAAGACAACCATAGACACAAGCTAGTCCACTGGGAAACTAACGACCACCCTCTCTTTCCCTCTCTCTCTCTCTCTCTCTTTTTTAATAGCCTCGTGACTTTGATCACCTTCAAGTTATACATGTTGCTGGGACTAAAGGGAAAGGGAGTACTTCAGCACTGACACAATCGATCCTGCGTCACTATCCACTTGATCGCCCCCTGCGTACCGGTCTTTTTACCTCTCCTCACCTCGTGGCTGTGCGTGAACGTATTCGAATCAATGGTGATCCTATTAGTGAAGACCTGTTTGCAAAATACTTTCAAGATGTCTGGACCCGATTGGAAAACACCAAAGATCAACCTATACCTTTGGATAATCAAGAACCATTACCTTCGGATCACTCTAAAGGAACATTACAACGGATACATCCTGACAAGCCGGTTTTCTTCAGGTTTTTAACATTGTTGGCGTTACATGCTTTTGTACAAGAAAAGGTAACATTTAAGAAAAAAAGAAAGAAAATTAGGATGAGCATGATTTTACTAACTAGAACAAAACTTGTGTGTGTATAGGTTGATGTGGCTATTCTAGAAGTAGGTGTTGGCGGCGAATATGATTCTACCAATATAATTGAAAATCCTGTTGTATGTGGCATTACGGCTTTGGGTATGGATCATGTAAATGTGCTTGGGGATACAATCGATCAAATAGCATGGCATAAATCTGGTATCATCAAGGTAAATCGGGGGTTAAAATCGAAAAAAGATCGTTTCACTAATCTTATCTTTCTTTTAGCAAAATAGACCTGTAATTTGTTTCGATCAACCTCCAGAAGCTATAAAAGTGATCAAACAACGTGCCAGTGATAAAAACGCAAGTACCATGCATCACTATTATATGAACTTTTTGCATAATCTTTTTAATCGTGTTTACTTGATATGTAATAGGCTCCATTGGAAATCATCTATCCTTCTCAAGTCGATAAATTAAAAGACATACATCTTGGTAAGTGCAGTATAATTGACAAATGCATGATTGGCTAATAACTATAGGGTGTATTTGTGTATGTTAATAGGTCTTGCTGGTATTCATCAATGCTACAATGCTCTCACTGCCGTCGAACTCTCGAAGAAATGGTTGAAAGAATGTCGAGAGCTGGACTTGAATCAAGATCAGACGATTCCCAAAGGGTTCCACGAAGGATTGAAAAAAGTGGTTTGGCCTGGGCGTGGACAACAATTGGCAATCGGAAACACGAAGTATGCTTCAAAGGTGTCGGACAACAACAAGGACATCACGTGGTATTTGGATGGTGCCCATACAATGGAAAGTCTGAATGTATGTACCGAATGGTTCAAGGGTGTGGCAAAACAAGACAATGACAGCACTAATGGCGTATCACGGATTCTAATCTTCAACTGCACCAATGGTCGGGATGGTCCTCTTTTACTCAGCACCCTATCTCAATTACAGAACTCGGCAACATCCTTTGATCACGTTATATTTACCACCAATGTTACTTATCGTAAAGGCTACGCTACAGGTAAGAAGAACAGATGTGTGTATGTAAATGATGAACAATGTTAATATGCTCTTGTTTAACATTTGATCTTTTTAAAACAGACAATACAAACAACACTGTATCCATTCCAGATGCCTTGTCAATGCTAAAGATATTAGCTGGCAGCTGGACTGAACATGTACCTGAATTTGACAAGGACAACATTCATGTAGTTGGATCTATTGAAGAAGCTGTGGATTGGACCCTGGATTATTCATCACAAACACCAAATAGAACAATACAAGTCCTTACAACTGGTAGCTTGATTCTTGTAGGGAATACTTTGACTGTACTTGGGATGACGCCTCAATAAATATGTAGAATTAGAATTAGACTGTAATTATATAGTGACGTTTGAAATAAAATAAAAACCTGTTGATAACCAAGCAAAGCTTATAATGATGGTGGTGATAGGGGGGGGGAAATCTGTCAAACAGGAAATGATGAAATGGATGGGGAGGAGGAGGAGGAGGAGGAGGAGGGGGATGATGATAATTATAATAGGAATCGATGAACTTTGCCTTAATTGACAGGGAACAGGGGGGAGTATAATAATAATAAAAAAAGTGCCACTCCTTTATCAGCTGCCATAAGGAGCAGCATAACTTCTCGGTCCTTTGTGTCTAATCGCAACCCCGACACCCAAAATGACCAATCTCTTTTTTTTTTTTCTTCGTTCTTTTTCTTCTCTCTTTTCTTCTCTCTCTCTCTCTCTCCATACTTTTTTTATTTTACATCCATCTATACCATCTTTTTATAATCTACTATTGTTTAAATATATATATATATATATATATTAAACCTCTACACTTTTGTATAGCAGTTATTCTTCTAGTACATAAAACGTGGGTGGTTACTCGTCCCTTTTAAACATAACACTTGTTTGAATCGTCTTTACGCTAACATTGATACCCCATAATAATGTCATATAATGTTTTATCGACACTACATTCTCCTACTGGCACTCCTCCAACACCAACACCTCGATCATATACACCTTCTCAACGTATATCCCAAACCATTCTGAAAACTGCTCTTCAAAAAGCAAATGCTGCTGTGATATTGGATAAGGCAAACGATTTGGTGGGTGCTATCGATGCTTACTCTGATGCTGTGAACTTGTTGGATCGTGTACTGTCTTCGGAAACAAGGGAATCAGATAGACAAAGACTACAAGAAACAGTAAGTAGTGTATACTCTTCCATCCCCATAATATTAAATGCTTTACTAACTTGCTTTCTACATAGTATGCTAAATATCTAAAAAGAATTCATTATCTTATCACTCTGAAATCTGATACCGACCATCTCTGCGACTCCTTCCATAACGGTGCAAAGACGGGCAACAACGAATCAAGGACAGCAATCTCACTCGGCGTATCTTCACCACAACAAGGGGAAACACAAGTACACGATACATGGGTACGGGAACTGGGACCAGCTTCTGGCTCGAACAGTAGATCAAATAGGATGGACTTTGACGATATGACAGACAACACGTTTACTAATACAGCACGATTATCAACGGGGTCAACAATCAGTCAACATCGACTGACTGCTGATAAGGGCGCATCTTCAGCAGTATCTCCGGCTTTAATAACACCTACTTCACCATCTTCTTCAATATCCATACCAGTGGATGCACCGCCATCACCAGTATCATCCAAAAGCACACCTTCTCGATCTACTTCTAACAGGAGAAGCAACGATACTCTCAACATGTCTTCTGCCATAGATTCCTCTTCCTCTTCCTCGACCCCTCCTTTGGAACCACGATCTTCCCATCATCCTAGTCCTCGTAAAAGCTCAAAAATGGGTAGTGCGGCTGCTTTACAACTTGGATCTTCTACCTTTGGTTATCAAGAACACCAATATTATGCTGCTCAACGCCGACGATCATCTATCACCAGTTTATCATCATCATCATCTGGTGACTCTTCCGATAGCCTCTGTGCCATCACCGGTCCTTATCAACCCACCATGGCTCTTCCATCTCTTTTACTCACCAAAATTGAAGCAGCACCGACTACAACCGACTCTGAAATCAATGTCAACAGGCATAGCAACAATAGCACGGACAGCAACAAAAGCAACCAAAATCAACATGATTCACTTAACGACTTATCAACAACATCATCTGTTCATGGTGAAACATTACAGCAAGCCGGGGAAGGACGATTTCGCACCAGCAGCTTACCTCGGAAACTACAATTCACTCGATCTGTGTTTGGCTCAATGGATACCACCGATCACACTATGGCAGCGGTGGAACCTGACACTTCATTGGGTCGTGTGGTGCAACGGCAACCAAGTGGACTCAGTCTGCGAAAGAAATACAATCGATTATCGAGATCTAGTATGGATGGTACTTCTTCGAATGTCAGTAATAGTGGTGGACGAAAAGACAAATCTGGTCCTACACTTAGTGTCCTTTTTGGTGGTGATAATGCACCGTCTTCAAATGAAGGTCAAGGAATCGAACATGTCGATTTACAACACCACTCTTATTATGGCTCAGCAACAACCTTGGAATCAAAAGATGTGGGATCTTCATCACGATATTCATACCAACAACAACCAGAAACATCATCTAATTCCAGGTATTTGGACACCTATCTCAAATTGATCATTAATCTGGAACATAGCATGAATTGTGGTGGTTTTGTCACTCCGAAACTATATATACCAAGGAACCTCTGGTAAGAAAAAAAGGTATACAATAAACTTGCTTTTTGACTAAATCTTGAAACTCTTTCCTAAATTACACATAGGTACCAAAACAACATCAGACTGTCATCAATGGATGTGAAGGTAGCGGCCTGCGAAAGTCTAATCTCGGATCTCAACCGAATCGAAAAATGGAGGAACCTGGACGATATCTTGGGCAGTTTACGACTCATTGAATCTCTGGAGGAGGTAGTAGATGGATTACAAGTAACTCTTTCAAAGAAACTGAAACGGGATAGTCTGGTGGACACAAACGATGACAACAATAATGGGTCCCTCGACAATGGTACAGGTCACCAGTACTCTTCACATGGGAACAATGATCATAACAGCGGTAACAACAACTTGAACAATAACGGTGGATCTATCAACAAACGCGCTCAACTCTTATCATGGGGGTCCAAATTAACCAAATCCGTCGAACGTATGAACAATTTTAGTCTCACCAAGGTGGAAGATCAATACCGCCATTATATTGAAGTTTTGCAAAAACTCTTTATCAAACTCCATTTACTCGAAATGTGGTTTCAACATTACCTCAAAAAGGACCGACTGATGAATCCGCACTATGATACTTTACTGGCCAAGCTCGGGAAAGTGTGCGATGGGATCAATCGTGTGGTGGGTGGATTTGTCTTGCGTGATTTGGCGATTCTACTTGGAAAATGGTTGAAACGAGGTGGTATCTGTGTAAACGAATGATTATGTTCCCCCCCCACCCCACCATTATCTGTGTATATTTATTTTATCCTTTGTTATTTACTATTACTGTGTTTATCTGTCTTCTTTTTACCCCTTGACCATCTGATCATCACCAGCCTAGCTTTATCACCTCCCCTTTATATATTCATTAACTTCTCCCTTATAATAGCATATTCATTTTTTACCTGACTTTATTCGTATACCATATATTTTAATAAAAATCATATTAATGTGCTTGAATCTACTTTTGATTCGTTCTAAAAAGACTTTATCGTGTCGGGAATTGCTAGGCGCACGTAATTTTGGTATTCGGCGTTTGAAAATGAAGTTTCCTATCGTCTAGTTCTTCGTCGCAAAGAAAAGGTAAAAGTCATCGCAAGCCTGAACATACTGACACAAGGGTCTTAAAACTTGGCTTTTGCAGTGACTTATGTTGGAAATATGCTATAGTACCCACATCGCTACTTTAATCATTAGCATCCGTTGACAAATGGAGCGAGTAGAGCCTTTCCAATTCTTAGTAGAGGCAGGCGGGATCCGAAAACGAAGTTTGATTCTCTCCTCGTACTTTCTTCTTCTTCTTACAAATGACAGATAAAGTCATATCAAGCCTAGACTGATCGACACAAGGGTCTTAATGCTTGTATTTTGCGGTAAAATATGTTGGAAATATGCTATAGTATCCACTTCACCACTTTAATTATTAGCATCCGTTAACAATTGAGCGAGTAGTGCTCCTCCAAAATTCTGTCCGCCTAGCATTTCCCATCATGTCACACAACTTGCTGAATCCATTGGGAATTTTATTTTGGGAACATCATGCAAAAAGTTAACACCTTTTAAGAGAAGTACCTTTTCAAATTAACCCCCCCCCCCCTCTTGCGGTAGATAAAGTTCCTATGTCTGTATTAAGCAACACCCGATCCCATAAAAACTAGAAACAGGTTGATCTTTTAGATCAGATGTATGTATATCAGGGGTAAATATTATGTTTTTTATTATATGTGTTGAAAAAAAAAAGAGTATCATACAATGTAATCGAGGAAGGGGAAGTAGGAGAATATACAAATGTAACATAATGGTAAAAACTATACTAGTTGTTTTACGCCAAGTAACTACCACCAGATCAAGCCTATTCTTCCATGAGATCATCTTGTTCAATCATCGATTCGTCATCCTTGTTGTTGTCCTCGTCTTCGTATTGCATAAGTTGGTCTTCTTCATCATGTTGGTCAAGCATATCGTAATCATTTGTTACTGGTTGTTGTTGTACAGGTGTTATTGGCAAATGGTCGATAGTTGTATTTCCATCGTCGTCGTCCGGGGTTTCTTCCATGTCGTATCCATCCATCACCAGAGCTTCATCATCCTCCACTTGAATTTGCCCTTCATCCTCGTTGTTTGATTCCACTTGTTGGTGCAGTATTGTCGTATTTGCTGATGCTTCTAGAGATTCTGTCAATGGAGGCGAGGTGGGAGTGGTATCTTCGGTGTTGTTTTGAGTTATGTTTTCTTGTTCATTAGGCACTTGCGACGTCAAATCGATTGCGGTTGTATTTTCTTTTGTTGTTTCCGATGTTGCCGTTGTGTCGTCTACTAAATGACTATCTGGTTGTTCCACAGCTCTATCGTTTCTTCGCGTATCATTATAAATATCATCATCATCGGCTACAGGTGCAATAGATATTTCATGATCCAAATCATCAGGACCTTCTTGTTGAGCTGATAGAGTTGGTGATAATGGTAATTCAGTCACCGGTGTTGTTAATGCTGGATTTTCAGTCGCTGCTGTTTCCGATCCCACAGAAAAAGTATGTTCAGTTGTAAGTTGACCGGCATTATTAAGTTTGTGAGTATCCAGGTCGTCAGAGTTTCCCTCAATCAAATCGTTACCAGCTGTCAAAGTGTCGTTCGCTGATTCTGTCACCTGCTGATCCAAAGAATCATCACCATCCCCATTTTCACCAGTAGTATCATTCAGATCGGGGGCACCGTGTTCTTCATGTTCCTCCATTCCATCATCATGATTCAATACAGTAGAATCGTCAAGGTCTTTCTGTTCCAAGGAGCCATCGTTACCGTCATCATCATTTTCATCATCAACCCCATCACCGTCGTTGTTGCTATTGTCATTGTGTTCAAGTTGGTCACCAATGTCTTTATCATCACCATCTATTTCAGTGGTGTATTCTAAATAAAAGTTTAATCATTAGTCCTTCCTTCCCAGTATCTTGTTAAGTTGAAAATGACCTACCTTGTAAGATATTGGTATCATCTTCAGCAGTCATCGGTGCCGCTGGTTCTTGAGCCAGTACTTCCTGGGACTTATCAGTGTCAATACCCTTTTGCAATTGTTCATCTATATACATACCAATAAAAACGTTAATAATGTTTAATTTTTCCACCGCGATCTATTTACGTACCAATAGCCATGTCGTTTTCATAAGTATTCTCGGGATCCACACATGATGGTTTTGAATCCAAGTCTTTTTTGTCATCTAAGAAAAAAGAAGGTGAGTTTCAGTTTGATATTGAAGGTCAATTTCATTTTACCACTGAATTGTAAATCATCACGATTTTCCCCAGTCGCCTGATGTTCATCCAATTCTTCTACTTGACCTTCTTCAACGCCGGTATGTTCTTGTTCCAGGATAATCGGAGTGGATACTAAACCAGTAGATGCATCAGTCGAGTTGTCGTTCAAATCAGAGGGTTCCGGCATTCCAATTCTACCATCCTGTGGTGGTGGTGATGTGATGTTGTCATTCGTTATATTGTTATTGTTAATAATATCAAGATCCATTTGTAATTTGTTTTCTTCGCCATTATCACCCTCCACGTTCGATTGCAATTGGCCAGAGAGATCCGCAGAATTGGCACCAATATCATCATCCGTTTGTCGAAGAGGAATGGAGCTGGAGCTGTCCTCCATATCTTGTGTAATAAGAGCGTCTTCATCAACTTCATCATGATATAAACCTTGAGCAATGGGAAAGTGACCAGGTGGGTGATCTGTTTTGTCAGTGATATCTTGAGAAGCGGTGCCACCATTGTTGGTATTGTAAGATGCATTATCGTCAATCATATCTAAAGGAGTCGCAACATGTTCAGAGTCAAGGTCCACGGGAGTCATAATATGGTCATTATCCAATTCTTGAGGAGTCGCTGGGTTGTTCTCCTTGGTGTCCAGAGGTGTAGAGGTCTATTTTTTGTTTGTATTAAAAAAGTTATTTGCTAGTTGTTTCTCTTTTTAGTTCATTCTTTAAACTTACATTGTTTGATTGGATATCAGTTTCAGGACCATTTTCAAGTTCTGATGTTTGGTTTTCATCCATTGTTACAGTTGTTGTTTCTTCGTTATCAAGTGGAGCCATGTGATCGAATTCATCCAAGTCTGCGTCAGATACATCACCTTCTTCTGCTTTGTTACGTTCATATTCATTTTGATGTATTTCCATAGAATCCAGAGTTTCGATCGCAGTATCATCAGGATGGGACGTGGGAGTTTCAGTTGAGTGTTGAAGTTCCTGTTCATGATCGAGTTCGTCGTGTGCTGCTGTATCATCGGGCAGGTGTTGATGTACCGTATCTGTCGTGTCCATTTCTGTGAGCTCCGTTTCTTCATGTTGATCATACAGCAAGTCGGCATCATTGGTTGGCACATCCACGTTTCCTTCGTTTCCATCGCTTGTCACCATATCCAAGTCCCCTGTTTGATCCTGTCGTATATCATCCAAGTTTTGAGATTGTTGTTGATGCATTGTTGTTGTGGTTGATTCTTCCTGCGAATTTTGTTGTTCTTGTTCTTCAAACTGGTTTTGTTGGATGTCCCTAGATTCCCTATAAGCAAATAACAGTCATGAGTGACCTTTATGACCATGACATTTACAATGATTTCCCACTTACCCTTCTACTGTTTCTGCTGATGCCAGTATTTCATCATCGGTCTTTGTGTCATCCTCCAAGGAAGTCGCCGCATTGTCTGTATCCACTAAACTCCAGTTTCCATTAGTTGATACGCCATCACCGTTAGGAGTGAGTCCAAAGTCTTCCTGTTGTAGACTTTCTTCGTTTTCGGTTTGATTGAGTTCGTCATCCAAGTTGGTCGTAGATTCGTTCAAATCAGTAATCACATATTTGTCGTGGTCGTCAAAGTTGGTGTTAGTAGCCACAACGTTATCGGAGTTGGGGATTACAGTCAGATCATCCGCAATGGTGACAGTCTTGGATGAATCATCGATGCCAAGGGTGCTGGATACTGCAGGTACCAAGTTATCAATCTTGATTTCATATGCTTCAGTTGTTGCTGTTACTGTTTTGTCAAGTTGTACTACCAGATCCACCTGTTCGTCAACGTCATTATCCTGTATATGTTGTACGGCTTCTTTTTCAGATTCTAGTACTTGGTTGCTGGCAGCAGGAGTAGAAGGAGAAATTGCCAAATCATCTTCCTTGTCGTCCAATTGGTTGGATGTTACTTGATCAGTGATAGTATCTTCAACGATTTCCATGTCGGTTTCCTCCGTTGTAGTTCCAAGGCTGCGATCAATGGATGTTTCTGCTGAAGTTGTTTCCGGGTCCAAAGCGATATGTTGAGGTACTTGTGATGTTGATTCAGAGATAGGCAATGCCGATTGGTTTTGTTGTGGCTGAGAGGATTTTTCACTGCTGATTTTGTCGTTATTTTCAATATCTTCTGGATGAGCAAGTTCTGATTTGGTTGGCTGTGGTGCAGGTTCCTCCTCCACAGATACTTCATGTTGTAACTTTTCCTTCTTGTTGACTGATCCTTCTTGAGCATATAATCTGTCGTCAGTTTCCAATAGGCCACGCTTCAATCTTGACTTGGACAAGGCATATTTTGTGAGATCCTCCGTCATCCAGTGATTTTGAGCAATAGAGGTCGTCAAATGTCGTTCAGCGGCCCGCCTAAATTCATCATGACGAGGGTGTTTTTCGTCTTCGGTGGTGAGTCGAAACCATTCCTTGCATATGATTTCTAGTATCCATTCGCATCCATTCAAAGGTTGTTTAGGCGGCACAAAGAATGAGTCCTTGATGTTTATGCGTGCAGTATCCCGATTACGCCATGGACAGTAGGGTCGATGTTCGTTGACTGGATCAAAGGCGCCTTTAATACATTCTTGTCGAGAGCTTTGTATGTGAGAGAGAGAGAATGATTTGTTGTCAAAGTTGGTAACGTATGATGGTGGTAAGTCGTTGATTTGAAGATAATTGGGTATCAAGACATGTCGGAAGCAACAAGCGCATTTCAACAATCGAGAGTTTTGTTCATTCATAAAGTGCCAGCCAAACATTGGTAAAAGATAAGCAGTTTGCTGCATGAGAGTGACCTGGTGTTGAGGAAAGGCAAAGACATCTATTTCTTCAATAGACTTGATGATACGCTGAAGCATTCGCATTTTTGATTGATCCTACAAATCAAAGTGAGTTTGGGTTAGTAAATAAAAAAGAAGGGTGGAATGATGTATGTACTTACATAATCGGTTTTAACCAGTGGAAGTTCCATGTCCCACTGTTTAAGAAGGGTGCCTTGCTTTTCTAATAGATCAAAAGCATCAGAAGTAGTCACCAAAGGAAAGGCACAAACAGACACTATAAAGAGGTATAAAAGGGGATTATTAGTTTACAAGTGACCAAAGTTATAGTTATTAGCAATCGACCTTACCATGACAGGATGCCGTACGCCAGAAACAGACTTCAGAGTGACTATTGTTCAACAATTTTGGATAGCTGGAATAGATTCGTTTGACAGACGCAAAGTCAGGATTGATACCAGTAAGATCAGGTACATCCAGGACAGTTGAGCATTGTTGACAAGATAATTGGAATACTTTGGTACCAGAAATAGTATGACATTCTTTTGTATCGATCCAACCATGCATGGCACATTGATCAGGGCTGACAGGTGTTGTACTGGCAATAAAGGGTGCAGAGTAAGTTGATAATCGTTCAAGGTATCGTTCCCGTCCAATATGGGTTCGTTCAAGATTGAGGTATTTATCACGTAATACTTTTTGTTCTCTATGTAAATAAAAAAAAAAAAGGAAGATATTAGTAGTGATGCTTTATGACAATTATCAAACTTACGAAGTGTTGTTCACCTTTTCTTGCTTCCAAACTTCGTATTCATCAGGATTTACGTAAGGAGGCAAGTCAAATTTTTTTCTTGATGATTCTATTAGTTGTTGGAGTTCACTAGCAGCAGTAGCAGCAGTTTGGACCAAAGATACAAGATCGTCAGCCATTGGTTGTAAGTGAGAATGAAAAATAGGGAAGAAGGTTTGAGGACGCCCCCCCAAAAAAAAGGAAGCAAGTCGTTTTTAAAACACCGACGTGATTTCCAAGTTATAAAAAAAAAATGGGATCTTCGAATATGGTCTTCTTCCCATTCTTAAATATTTTACTTGAAGCTGTGTACATTCATTTTACAGAACAAACAAGGCATGCCATGATACTCAATACTCACTCATTCTGTTGCTGTTTTATCGAATCCTCTCAAACATGAACAACACCTTGGTAAGTATAGACGTGCTAAACTTGTTTCTATGGAATGGTCCTAACTTCTTCATCTCTTTTATTAACAACCATCTTTTTATAATAGCTCGCAGGCGTCTTTTCGTGAATTCAGCGTTTGGTTTTGTGGGAATTGGACTTGTAACCTAGGCAAAGCCTTACTATAATGTAACGTAAGTACTTGGAAAGACATTCTGGATGCGTTTTGCATAAACGATAACTAAAGTCCTTTTTACCTGTATCGACGCTATTACGACTGTCTCTAGTGCTGGTTTACATAACAGATATATGTTAAGTATATATATTAACCGAAATTTTCGATTCTTCATGTAGTGACTTTGGAACTCTATATGAAGGTATGTATAAAAACAAACACTCTGTCCTCTTGTAAACCATGATCCTTAGTAACAATCTAACACTTAATATATCAACTCACCAATAGGTGTATATGCTATTGATTGGTACCGCGCGTTATTATTCTAGGTATCAGGACGAAGAAGAATACACTGGAACTACAGTGATTGGTGGTATCATTCCCAAAAGGTGATAATGGCAAGATACAGGTAGAGATAAATAAGGTGATTATGCAATAGCTTACTAATTAGGTAGACCATATTTTGATCAATAAACAAAACGTGTGAACTAAACCAACTGATTCTCTCTTATTTCTCCTCTCTATCTCTAAATTATCTTGGCGGTAATCCATCAAGGTAATAAAAGAAAACAAAAACATCCTTTTATTATAGATATCACTAACTTGGGGCAGTCATTTACTATATTTCACCCCCATTGATTATTACAGCGCTCATCAGCTGAATCAATAGCACTGGACAAAATTACCGTACTTATTCTTTACTCTTCCAGCACTATCCTATCCAAAACGGCGAAGAAAAAGAAACTCAACCTATCCTCTTGTAGTCTGTTATCTCCTCGGAATACCATTGATGCTCTCAACGAAAAACAAAAATCAGCCATCCATATCTCTACAATAAATACACACAACAACCTTGGTAGATAGAACACCAAACAGCCCTAACATTAACACTGACATCGCCAAAGAGGATTACTCTGTTGACACTCCTGATGTCACTTGGTCTTGCTTCAATAGATACTCGGGTAGTGATGTTCTCATTATAGAAAAACGGACTCAAAGTAAGTTACTAATGTTTTGAATATATGATTTGTAACCAACTCTTTTGTTATCACAGACGATGCCTGTCATTGTTTGTTTGGTGATTATAGATAATGCGGTGGATCACATTCTACAATTTTCAACAAAATCAACAGCAAAATCCCTCTAAATATACTAGCCTTTGGCCACAATGATACCATCTTTATAGTGCTTCCTGGTCCCGGTCAGCCCAATGCAAACAATAGTATTCTTACCTGGTCTTCAAAAGAATTTCAGTCATGGTATGTAGGGATGTAAATCTTAATTCACTCTCTCACATTCAACCTCCCTCTTAATAGTTTTACTAGGTTAATGGACATACTGGAAATGAGAACGGGGTGCCATTACCTTGTGGTGGCTCTCAATCGATTACAGGACCACAATGCAGGTAACGTAAAGGCGCAAACACCGACAATCCATACCAGAGCTAACTTTTTTTTTTCTTTATCTAGTCGAAACTTTACCTCGCGCCTTCTGTTATATTGGCTTCCAATTGTCAACTCTTCTGTTTACAAGCACTCGCCGGATTATTTTTTTGTAGGCTATAAATTATAATAGTAGCTATTATTAGATTTAGCTCTGCTTTACTCTCCCCCTTCACTTTATCATCCTTAGCGCTTGTGATCACTTTATTTTGTATCTTCTCCTTCCTCTTAATTAATAAAACAACTTGAAACAATATTGCCTACAATGCATACAAGACAATCTTGATTTTTAGTTTGCTTTTTGAACACAACGGTCTATCGTGGTTGAAGTCTATGCAGATATTGAAAATGGAAATGTGGAAAAGGGGTGATGGTGATAATAAACTGGATTGCAGAGATACAAATGCATACTGGTTTAAATTTTTGGAAAGATACACCAATTCATGCAAATATAAGATTGTCAAAGCATCACTGGTCGACGTTTCTTCTTCTTACCCTACTGTAGCTTGAATTACAACTGCTTGAAGATAGTCCGAGACAAGAGTATTTAGCCTACTTGAATAAGCAAAAATTATTGTTCAGTGGTGAGTTATTGTCTTCTTACTAGGCTTAATTGCATAAATGAGGAAGACACAATCGAGTTGACCTGACATCCACGCCCAACATATTCCCCCAAGCAAAACCGGGGATTCACTTTTAAAAGTCAGATGCTGCATGAAAATCCCCATTTGGCAAATTTCTTTCGTGGTCAGAGCTAGTCTAAATGCCGCGCAATTTACCTTTGAAAAAAAAAAATCCAAAGTCTTTTCATTTAAAGTTGGCCTAAATCTTCGCCCAACACTTTTTCATATCCCGCTTCCACTTGATTCCTTTGCCAAAGTTGGTAAGGTACTGTAGAGTGAATAGAAAATAGGTAACAATAAAAAAATACAATATATGTTAGGCTCTCTTTTTATCATCCCCACCATGCTTGTCACTATAGTATCGACATAGCTGTAGATATAGTATAGAAATGACTCTGGATGTAATAAAAAAAATTATATCAAGCACATTGTGTACATAGGCCTTTGTAATAAGCGAACAGGTATTAGGTAGTTGATTGTCTGATAACTTGATACATATGATAGGAATAAATGGTACTAAACGACATGACATTGTGATCACATATATGATTATCATGAAGCGGGTTTGACAAATACAGCCTCTGATCGAGAAACTAGTCTTTTACAACAATACTTCCCCCACTGCTTTTCTTCTCTTATCACCCTTTTAGCATGATAAGCAACAAAAAAGACAGAGCTAGACTTTCGCTAAGCTTTTTTGACATCGTTAGTGCAAAAGGAATGAGAGGTACATATGACCTTAAACTTGGTTCGATTGAAATGAGTGCCTGAAAGCTTGACTTTTTACTGAAAATA
Source organism: Chlamydoabsidia padenii (assembly GCA_025330725.1). Classification (NCBI taxonomy): domain Eukaryota; kingdom Fungi; phylum Mucoromycota; class Mucoromycetes; order Mucorales; family Cunninghamellaceae; genus Chlamydoabsidia; species Chlamydoabsidia padenii. Next base: position 655,892 of record JAIWND010000005.1, on the reverse strand, counting down.
AATCATAAAAGTACATACTCGGTTTATTGGCGTCGGTTTGATAACGAGGTGAGACCTGACACCCTTCTTTTTTAGACACGGGAGGTAAAAAAAAAAAAAAAAAAAAAAAAAAAAAAAAAAAAAAAAAAAAAAGACTGCAAGCCTGTACAGCTCTATACAAGGGACTTGGTGTTCTATGTAAAGTTTGTTGTAAATAGGCTAAACAATGGTTATAGCCCATTTATTGATGAGCATCCATTGTCCATTGAGACGGTAGAGCTCTTACAAGGAACCATAGGGTTAGTGGGGTTTGAAACCTGTTCTTTGCGGAAACGGTCCACAAGGAATAACATGAAAAAAGTGAGACCGTCCCCTTTCAGGGATATCTCCAAATGGTATTGGAAGGATCCACATCAAATCCACTCTAATAGTTCTTTACTTTTGGCCCGGAATATGATTTGATATCTACTGGGGAGTTGCCAGGCGCACGGGCTTTTCGTAAGAGCTCTACTCGCTCCAATTGTCCACGGTTGCTAATGATTAAAGTGGCGATGTGGACATTATAGCCTATTTCCAACCAACTTTACATAATGGGCAATATACCAAGTACACTGTATGGAGCAGCGTAGCCTCAAGATTGTTTTAATCTGACTTTTGTAATAAAAAGTTGCAGAATAAAAATTTGGTACAAAAGATAAAACTTATTTCAAAACCCGCTTACCCTCACCCTGAATCTTAAGAGAGCTCTACTGCCTTAATGAACAAGTGATGCTAATGACAAAAGTGACCATGTGCATTTCTTAGCCTATTTCCAACAAACTTTACATAATGGCCATTGTATCAAGTACCTTTTATGGAGCAGTATAGCCTCAAGATCGGTTTAACCTGACTTTTGTGAAAAAAAAGTTGCAGAATGGAAATTGACACACAAGATAAAACTTATTTCAAAACCCGCTTACCCTCACCTTGAATCTCAAGACATTTGATGAACGAAAAATAAAGTAACTTTATGTCCCTAAGACGGAGATTCGCAAAACTCAGATGAACGCTGAAGAACAACGAACTAAAACCATTATGAAAAGAAAAGAAAGGCAAAAAAAAAGTTGACCATTTACATAACATTGCCTGCTTCTGCTCATTGAACCACAAACATTAACATTCGGGAGTCATTGAATGAACCCGATCGTTGATTCCCTCTCCATCGTCTTTTTAGCTGTATAATCACTGCTCACAGTGAAAGCAATCTCATCGGCATTGTCTTTCGACAAGACGTGACAGGCTTTGCATGAACTGGGACATTACCTCAAGTACTGTCCGAGCATATTAGAAGGAGCGCTAAACATGAAATTAAGATTGAAGCCAAAAAAAACCCCATATCGCTTACTTTTCGCAAAATTCAAGTTTAACAAAGACAGTGAGTTGAACATACTGAGGAATGTTTTCCGAATCTGCCCTGATTTCATCCTTTTACTTTGAATTTGCATTTCAAAGGCCGCACGAGTGACTCGCTGGAATATCTATCTGCCTGGCATATTTCTTATCACAGCTCTTTTACTTTTTGATAATCCTTCTTGCTCTTTTTTTATGCCTCCTGATACACCGACAAAAATCCCCATCAAAAGGATAAAACCTTGTGTGCGTAAGTTGACATGGCTTTTGAAAGTTATAGCCTGTTTGATTTTCTAATTCTCTTATCATTTGTTAGACTGCAAAGCGCAAAGGAGGAAATGCGAACGTCCCTCTGAAACTGATGATTGCTCACGATGTGTTAAAAATAACCGACGATGTATCAAGAAAGAAGATTTGGTGAACTTGGAAGACGATTCTGTAGATGGAAATATCGACTTGCAACAACTGATTACTCAAGTGGCGTATCTTCATGAAAACCTCCAACTAATGGAAAGTCATCTAAAACAAGGACGAACAAGGACTGACCCTATACTCCACAATACAACAACAACAACAACAACAACAACAAAGCAACATTTGGACGATACTGCAATGATACCTTACTCACAACTCGATTACAACTCTTTTCTTCAAACCGCAACACAATCCTTTTATATCAACAACAACTCGTTAGAGCTCTCACCTTTTACTTCTGCTTCTTCAACCTTCTCAACAAGTTCAAGGGCTGGCAGCACACAATCGACGATAGTGGATGACGACAAGGAATATCAATGGGATCTGACAATCGTGGATGGGAAACTGCGACTGGAGTCAAAGATTCGATCTTTCGATGAACTAATGGCATATGGGCACGCATTACAACAATACCTCTCCCCATTTGCGGGTGTTTTCGACAACACATTCTTCTTATTTGAAACGATCCAACCCCGAAGTCTGTTACCGATGGCTATCCAAGTGGCCTCACGATCTCGTAGCTGGCAGTTGAGCAACAAAATCCAAACTAACAACACCAGCATGATTAACAAGTATCGCTTTTTGTTAAAGCGACTTCATCCTGCGGTGCTCTTGGCGGCGGCGGGGAATCAACCTCCATTATCTTGTATTGAAGAATTACTTCACCACTATTTTACCTGTCTTAATCCAGCCTGGCCTCTGATTCATGCGCCTTCCTATTTTGCTGACTACGATACTGTGGTGCGCCCAAATCCTTATCAAAATCCCCTCACTCTCGGTATTTGCAACATGGTATGCGCGTCAACCTGTCAACATACTTCATACGACAACTATGAAAAACGGATTCTTGCCGATTACTTTTATGAAAAGACGATCGACTTACTTGGTGACTTTTTTGACGATCCCGATAGACGAATGGAAACCTTGACTGTCATCAACCTTTTATCTCAGTACCATCAAATGACACTTCGAGCAACAGAAGCAAGGAAATGGGGTGCAGTTGCTTCTATGATTGCACAAGATCTTCAACAAGAATACAAGCTACGCCAGCGTGCATCATCAACAGTAACAGGAACATCGACCACACATCCTTCGCATGATATGACCTTCACCACCACGGACAGAAATCTCGCTCTTTTAAGCCGCCACTATGTAGTCGCTTTAATCAACAAGAAACACATATCATTGATCCAGGACCAGAATCCCGACATCTGGGAATTCTTCGATTCTCAGCCTCTCTTGTATTTAGAAGACGAATGCGAACAGTCTTACATGTTTATTGCTGTCTACAACATGGCCCTTCAATTGGTATGCCACCCTGTCACATTGGATTTCAAGGTAATCTAGATAGGGAAAAAAAAAAAGAGGGTGATCAATGACTAAATTAACCTCCTTCACTTTTAATACACATTTATGCATCTTTTTTTTTTTTTTTTTTTTTTTTTTTTTTTTTTTTTTTTTTTTTTTTTTTTTTTTTTTTCTCATTATGATAGGAACAAATCCACAGAATGCAACTAGGTCAAACAGCAAAACTTACATTAGAACTAATCCTACGGGTGGATCAAGTATATCAAGAATGGTGGAGCTCGCTTCCCCCTCAATTCAAACTTTGTGACCAAGACCCTTCCAACATAACAAGCCGACCTGCGATTGAACAATGCACCAATCAGATCCAATTGCTCATAGTGTTTATTGCTTTAACTTATAGGGCCGAATCAAAAATTGCCTTGACGAAACCTTCCAATCAACCTGCAATCTCTCAAGGAGGAGATTATGAACTGGTGCGGGCGATTCAAGAGCGGGCTCTCAACGAAGCTTACGAATGTACGGAATCCTTGATCTTGGTCGTGCGGAATATGGAATCCAGAAAAGATTATTGTATTTGTAAGTAATGAAGAATTGAAAAGAACAGGGAATGGTTGTAGCAGATAACTGATTTTTAATTTGTATTTGTAATAGTTTCTTCTGAAGTTATGATCAATTTATCTGATATACTCTGTACTTTGGCAGGATCGTCAAACATACAGGTGAAAGAGCGTGCCAAACAAAAACTGTCCGAGTCCCTATGTCTGCTTCGCCAGGCAAAGTTTATGGTTGGCAATCTGGTACCACCTTCACTATCACCTTTGTCATACTTCGATACAACACAACCATCATCAGTTTCCTCTGAAAATATTCCAGCAAATATCACCGAAATGTACGACGAATACACACTCCCTTGCCTGGCACTTGGTTACGACATCTTACGGAGGGTCTCACTGGATATTTAGGTGGTGTTATATTATAATAGAATAGTGTAGATAGCTGTATTTAATGTTTTAGGTAACTTTTTTTTTTTTAAAATAAAAATGAATGTCATTTCTCTTCCTACTCCACATGTCCCTCACTCTCCAATCATGCAGGCCCTTATGTCAATCAAACCAGGCTTAATATGGGTTGAACACTCACCTTCAAAACATACACTGAAGCAAAAAAAAGTCCGCCATTAAAATCCCGCCACTTCACACTGGCCACAAGCGTATTGCCTAATTAAATGGTCACTATCCCCTAAATTGTTAATCCATCCCAATAATAGAAGAGATATGGTTTCCCAACCAACTTTTTTTTTTGCGTCAGTCAAGTCAATTCGGGATGGGTGTAGATTGATAATGGATCTATTATGCAAAAAACAACATTAAGGAAAGGGTATATTTGAGCCCCACCGGCCTCGGTTCCGCATTGTCAACAATCAAATTCATGCATTTGGACCACGTACAATTTTTATTATATAGTTTTTATTATTATTATTATATCATATTCTACATACTAAATATACTATACTACGTACACGATTAAAAATCAATATATATTTTATTCCATCCCCCTACCAAATCCATGTGTGCAAGCCCATTGTATCCAGTTTACATCTATAAAGAGATAAACATCAAGCATTAGTATAGCATAAAAAATGAATCAATAGGGTATTTCATTTCAATTAATGACTGTAATTACCTTGGTTTATTATATCAAACACCACAGAGATCCAGGTAAAGCAACTGACCAGCAAAGTCAGGATTTCCAAAATATATAGTGATAATGTCCCAGGAGTAAAACAACAACAAGTTAGATCCTACCTACATCATCATTGTTCTTATCCATCTTTTTTTTATTACCATATATACAGCCCTATCTGCTTCCATTAACAGTCAAGAGGCGAGGGAAGTTTACCAGTCAATGACAGGCGTGGTGTTACGGATTCCTTCAGTCCCTCTGCCAGTTGATTAAGCTATTGTTCGGAATGATGTCGTGTGTAGATTGGTATTCATCGAACTAGGTTGTTATCGTGGTCGGCGTCACAGATGTTTAGGAAGCAAGGAATTGAGGTGTTCTGGTTGACAGCTGACGAGGGACTGGACGGTTGAAGATGGTGACAGATACTTCGACTTGAGCATGGTATTGAGGTTGGTGTATTGTTTTTGTTAATCCTAGAGTGCACAGTTTCTGACACATCGTTGGTGAAGATGTTGGAATGATCAAAGTTTGTTGCCTGGACTAAAAAAAAAAAAAAAAAGAAAGACCAACGAATTTAATTTTTGCTCTTTGAAGTAGCTGGCTTTGGCGGCGTTTAAAAAGTGTGGGATAAAAAAAATACGACTGGATCAATAAGTAAAAACAAGTAGAGTATGCATAAGTTTTCAATTTTATTACAAGAGTCAAGTAACAAGTATAATCCATCATAAATAATCTACTATTCAAACCAAACTAATATATATCGCCTAGGTTTTAAATATCTACTTGTGCTTGGAGATAGTGGAAGCAGCCTTGCCATCAGGGATTTGGATGAATTGAGCAGGAGCAGATTCAGTGGCAGGAGCATCCAAGATATAGTAACCCTTGCGTTCGAATTGGATAATATCGCCCTTCTTGAGTTGTTTGATATTGGCATCGGCAATAGCATCCACCTTGAATTCAGTAACGGGAGTAACCAAATCCTTGACTTCGTCGCCTTCTTCGACCTTCTTCTTGGTGATCAAGTAATCATAGTCCAAAAGAGTAACAGGGACGACATCATCATCGTAAGACAACCAGGTCAATTTCTTCTTGGTCTTCTTAAAGTCACCTTCCAAATGTAATTCCAAATCGACACCAGTTACCACTTCACCGTCCTTTTGGATGTTGCGTACAAAGGCATTTCCCCAATCCATCAAAGTAATCTACAATGAATCAAATATAGAATGTTAGTAATATAATCATTTTTGACTTCCCACATTTTACTTACTTCTTCACCAGATTCCAAAGACTGAGCATCTTCTTGATCAAGGGCAATCTTAGTAGAGTAGTTGGTCTTTTTGGTACCAATAGCAGGGTTCTTCTTATGTAAAGGTACTTCCTTGACTTCCTTTGAGGAGATACCTTGTACATTACAGACAGCAATTTGGTTCTTCAACACAGCAGTATGACGAGGAGCCACAGGATCAATTACCTTCTTGTTCAAAGCCCACAATTTATCCCATTCCAACAAAAGAGTGTTTTGAGAGGCACCTTGCATGAGGATGTATTGCTTGAGAGCTTCAATAGTCAAACCACGACGACGGATACCACGGACAGTAGGGAAACGAGGATCATCCCAACCAGAGACAAAACCTTGATCCACAAACCATTGAAGCTTGCGCTTGGACAATAAAGTATACACAAAGTTCATACGACTAAAGTCCCAAATGGTCACCTTGCGAAGACCGAGAGCTTCGATCATCCAGTTGTATTGGGCATTACGGTCGCGATATTCGTTGGTACGGAGAGCATGTGTGACACCTTCCAAAGAATCGACAATAGGACAAGTAAAGTCATAGGTGGGGTACATCTTCCATTTGTTGCCAGTGTAATGATGAGGAGTCAAGTTGCAACGATAGATGACAGGATCACGGAGAGTACCATTAGGATCGTCCACACTAATCTTGGCACGTAAACAACAAGAGAGACCCTAGAAGAAGAAGAAGAAGAAGATTAGTTGATTGATGTTATTGTTTAATAGATATTAGTATTACTTACAAATTCAGTACCATTCTTCATTTCTTCAAAGCGACGTAAGTTTTCTTCGACAGAAAGATCACGACATTTGGAAGCCACACAGTTCATACGTTGGTCGCGCATAGTGAGTTGATCAGTGTCGTCCACGTAAGCCTTGCCATCCTTGATCAACTTGAGAGCGAGGTCATACATTTGGTCAAAGTAATCCGAGGAGTGAGTGACCACAGACGAGTCCACACCGATAAGAGCCAAATCTTCCTTGATAGAGTCTTCAAATTCGGTTTTTTCCTTGCTAGGGTTGGTGTCATCAAATCGAATAATCAATTTGCCCTTGTAAGTTTCAGCAAAGTATTGATTCATCAAAGCAGCCTTGGCGTGTCCAATATGAAGGTATCCACTAGGTTCAGGAGGGAAGCGGGTGACGACCTTGCCCATTTCAGCTTCAGTGAGACCAATTTCGAATTTACCTTGATCGGATGATTTGCCCTGCATCAAAATGTCATTAGTGTTTGTCTTTTTAATATTACTGTTCCCTCCCTCCATTTTACTTACCTTGGAAGCAGATTTAGAGGCCTTTTCTTGTTTCTTTTGAGAAGATTGCACACTGTCCACGGCGACCTTGGAAGCATCCAAAGATTGGACATATTCGAACCAACGGACGAGGTAGATACCGAGAGATTCCTTCTTGGTCTTGAAGACACGACCAAAAGCCAAAGATCCTATTAGATTGTATTTCGTTAGTTAATAACACCCACATCAGCCAATCACCTACTTACCCTTCAAAGCACTGAAGATAACGAAATCAGCAATGGAGACAGAGTAGCCAACAATAAAGGATCGGAGGGTCAAATGCTTGTTCAATTCCTTGAAAGCTTCATTTTGGGCCTTAAAGTCAGCAGTAGTGAGCTTGAGTTGAGCAAAGTCGAGCCATTGGTCCACCTGTTGTTGTTTTTAAAAAGAGAGATTGTTAGAAACCGAAGCACCTACAAATTTCATTGTGTTCATACTTACCAAAGTAGAGCTGATAGGATCATTAGGATTGTACAAGCCAGCTTCAGGGAATACGCGACCAAAGAGACGGGCAATGGCGTTGGTAGTGTCATATTTGATACTTTGTTGTAAAGTCAAAAGCAAAAAGAGCACGCCAATATGTCAGTAATCAGGGTCAGTTCATATTTGTTCACTCTTCTTACCCTTCGTGAGTCACAAGAGCAGCAATGTTGTCACCTTCAACAGATTTGGCATCGACCAAGTCAACTTTAATAGATCCAGGCTTGGTGGCATTGATTTGAGCAGCAATAGCAAGCGACCCTGTCATACAAAGTAAAAAACAGTCTAGTTAGTAAACGCATCCTTCCATACAATGTATTACCATAGCTAATAGGAGAAGCTTTAGTAGCAACACTGAGAGTGATAGCCATATTGTATATAAAAGTAATAAAAAAAAAAAAACTAAAGAAAAAAGAAAAAGAAAAAGAGAGGCCTCTTAAAAAAGTGTTTTTCTTTTTACCTCTCTGCAGGTAGTCAGTCACCCCATAAAATTGAAATCCCGCCGCCGACTTGCCTGACTCACTATTCATCAACTCAAAACGTTTTCAAGAGAATGTTTCAAGGTACCATCATTCTTTCATTACTCTAGTCACCTAATCGGACCATGCTCATGATTCTCAATGCGTAGCAATTGATTATTTACCCTAGAGTGGAAAAAGTCGGAACCGAAACGGGAATGTCCCGCTCTATATACGGTATGCCTTTAAAGCACAAGGATCAAAAGGTGATATATATGTATACCACAGATATCAATGCCTGATATATCTCTGATATATCGTGTACGAAATACATGCTGTTGTCACCTCTTATCTGATAATGATCATCGTACTACCCGTATTCTCGGTAGGGGTTCGTGATGGTGGATAATAGTTTAAACCCCGCACATGTAGTAAGTTCTTTAGTTGCGCGCCGTTGGGTACTCTGGATCGATTCAAAGCATGAAATAAAACCCAATGATGAGTGACATATTCTTTTTTTTTTTTTTTTTTTTTTTTTTTTTTTTTTTTTTTTTTTTGCATTTTATGATGTGTGGCTTTACTAGTGCAGATTAAATTGATGTTTGCTGGTTGAATTCATGCATTTTTATCATAGACAATAGAGTCAGGCAAAGCGGCGGCCCTTCAATTTTCCGAAAAAAAAAAAAAAATGCGCCTATAAAACATCTTGATAAAATACCCTTTTTCCTTTCTTTCATTCATTTATCCTACTATCACCCATTTTATATCAAACTCAATTAACAACATACCATGAGTGTTACTCCTATCCCTTTGGAAGGTAAGTACCAATTTTCTTTCGATACTGTTGATTATGCTCACCTGTTTTTATGTTTTTGGGTGTACTGGTGACGAATATAGAAGCACCCATTTTGGAAAAACTAATCTGTATTCGACATAAACTCTCAGCATTGAAAAAGGACAGGGACACTTACCCTAGGGCGGACACGATCATCTCTCTTTATCAGCAAGTTGAACAACAAGTTGAAGTCTTGACGAATGTTCGGTGTGGTGATGTTTGGAGCTCAAAGAATCGCAATCGTGTTAACGATGTACTGGATGATGTCATGTCTCTTTTATCCTTATTCTTTATGAGCATAGGCAGGAATCGTGAATGTAAGTAAAAAAGTATAAAAGTATAAAAATAAAAGAATATAGGACAGAGGTGGGGGGCGACCACATTGGTTTCAGGGCTTTGTGGATTAATCTTTAGCCTCAACGCTTGACTAACTACTTTGCATAACTCTTTATATAGATCCCGCAGTTTATGCTCAATTGGTTACAGTTGAAGTAAGTAGGGAAAAAACTAGTTGAAATTGGAAGACGAGTGTTTACACATGGTCATACATAATATACTAACAACATGGGTGATTAGCGTTATTTAGATCAACTCAGCCAAATGGGAATCTATACTGACCGTATCTTGGTGGAAATCGAAGAGCGACTGACAGATATTGGAACTATCATCAACGAAGACCGCGACCCATCTGATGATCATCCAACTTACTTTCTTGATCTACTGAAGAAGAAATATACAAAAAGCAGTAAGCTGAACAAGAAAACAGTAATATGTATTGATTAGATATTAACCTTGTCTTTATATATAGAGGATGCATTGAATTCACTATTGTCGACCATTCGCGAAGTATCCCCAGAATTGTAAGTTCCTTTTTGTTTTTAATTTGTGTGCTTCCCAAATCAATTTGACCTTATTTTATATGTAGGAAACCCCTTCAAGAGGATTTGGTGGAATTGCGCCGACAATTGGCAGTGGTGGCCCAAAGACCTTGTGGATTCAAAGCAAGTGATATTTATCCATTCCAGGAAAAGGTAAAGTATATTGTAATGAAAATAACATGTCGGATGGTTCTAATCTTATCCTCTAAAGTTGCGACAAATCGATAGCTTGAAATCAGATCTATTCCTAAAAGCAAACCCGTCTTCCAAAGGTCAAGAACTCATTGTTGGTCTCTTGGAACAATTATATGAAGAAACCCATGATCTGATTGCCTCTACTGATAATATATCCGACAGCCTGAAACCAATAGCAGATCGACTAAAAGAAATCAAGGGACAATTGGAACGTTTGGCATTGACACACCGATGGACTCTACGGGAAACAGATTTGTATACATTCCAGGTAAGATTATAAATTAAAACAAGGGGAACAACAGCAATATATGATTGATTAATTAACTTAATAACTGACCAACTTTTTGAACCATAGCTTCAACTTCAAGAAATCGAAAAACTACGACATAATGGTAAATTCCGTGATCCCAATGCAAATCAAGAACAAGTACCAGATGGACAAGCTCTGATCAACTTTTTACTACGTGGCTGTTACCGACTTATCACGAAAATGCTTAGTGAAAATGTGCCTGTCAGCGAAGCCATTATGCCCATCCATAATCAACTCAGTACTGTACGCAGGTGTTTACTGGAAGTAATAAAATGGGGGAAACCAGATTCAGGTATAGTATACATACACACATTTATAAAATCCACTAACATCAACCTTCCCTTGTAGCCCGCGAACTATACCCCTATCAACTGAAACTGGCCAGTATTGATAACATGCGGAAGAATGGGATCTTTTATGATGAAGAAGGGAACATTCCCGAAGGTAAAATCCAAAAGCGGTATTTGAAATGTCGATCGCTAATCCTTTCTTTTTAACAGGACAAGCGATATGCATTGCATTATTAAACGAATGCTATGATATGTTACATGATCTAATGGCTGCCGTTGATGAAGGTGATAAAAATGGTCCATCAACATAAATACATTACCCCCATCCATACTCCTTAGTTATTATACGCCTAGTCTTTTTTTTTTTTTTTTTTTTTTTTTTTTTTTTTTTTTATAAAAAAATTAACTTGAATATCATTTACTACCCATTACCTCTCACCTTTCTATATTGTATTTTGATCCTATCATATAAATAAAATGCAGATGCTTTATTGTTTAAACTATAAAATACTATCTACATATGATTCAATCTTTAATCAAAAAGACCGAAGCCCATATCCTATTAAAAACAAAGAGAGATGTTAGCAGGTTTGACGCATGACAATGGTGTGATTCAAACTTACATCATCAGATTCTTCCTTTTCTTCTTCCTTGGCTTCTTCGGCAGGAGCATCAGCAGCACCACCAGCAGCAGCACCACCAGCAGCGACAGCGGGACCAGCACCAGGGGCACCAACGTTCAAAAGGAGTTCACCCAAGTTTTGACCTTGAAGAGCCTTGGCATACAAGGAAAACCAGATGGGTTCAACATCGATACCAGCAGCCTTGACAAGGGTTTGGAGCTTGTCGGCCTAAAAAAAGAAAATAATACAAGGATAATTAGTACCATGTCTGAGATTGACCCATTTCATCAATCTTGTACATTATTCAACTTACAGTGATTTCAACATTGTCATCTTGGAGGATGAGAGCAGCGTAAACAACAGCAAGTTCAGCAGACATGATAGATGGATGGGTTTTGTAGATGGATGATAAAAGATATGTGTTTGATTTGTCGCAAGTAACGATTTAACCCTATGGATGGGATACAAGACGCTCTGAATAAACACTTGGTGTGGAAGAAGAAGGGGGAATTCCGAAATGGGGGTTTTTTAATTATTGGGGGTCCCGGAGCTTTCCCCGGGATCGGCGGGGTTTGCAAAAATAAAAAATGGCACACCTATTTAAAAAAGTCTTTCTTTTTTTCTTTTTTGTATTCTCAATTCATTCGTCATGTTTCGCTCCTTACTAGTGCATTAATCAACGCTCTTCTTTGAAACAAGCTCTTCCTGTCGCTTGTCGTCATTATACCAGTGACAAGCCGTCTTCTGGTTCAGCTAACATTCCTGCTATGCTTGCTGTCGTTTCCATGGGATTTGCTGCCTACTATACAATGGTGAAATCAAGAGAAGGACAAGGTAAAACACGTCATACGAAACCATATATATATATATATATATATAACTGTACTTATCGTTCTTTTATTTGAACAATAGCTTTACCTAGAAGACAGCAACAAAAGACCGAACAAAATCAACAACCTACTCAAGAATCTCAAACTGCTGGTACCGATGAACCTTCTATACCTGCCTTCTCCACTGACAAAGCAACAGTCGTATTCGTTCTCGGTGAGAAAAGGGAAACAAAAGTGGGATGATCATGCAAAGTTTATCTGAACTGACTCTTTTTTTTTTTTTTTATTTTTTTTTACAAGCAGGTGGGCCTAGTGCCGGTACCTTCAAGGGGAAAGGAATCTGGTAATTAGTAGCAATCTAACCTCTCTTTATCTTGTAGTATATCAACGAAGCGATATAAAGTATATCAACGAAGCGATATAAAATGGACGATATATTACCACTGGCAACAATCGAAAATAGACCATTCTCAATATCCTGCCATCAAGAAGGATGCCATATTATGGAGAAGGACGTTTTGATTAATACATTAAATGGCATCTCGGTCTAGTTTAGGATTTTATAGGTATAAAATCTCTCTCCCCTTCCCCTTCCCCTTCCACACTTGTTATTTGCCATCTCCCCTTTCCCCCCTCTCTCCCTTCCCTTAATAGTAAAAGTAATGTAGATAAATGCTGCACTGAATAAAAATGTTGTTGTTATAATAAGACTGTCCCGAATCTTTGTTTAATATTGGAATGCTGGATGTATGTGTCTTTGCCTGCGGAGATATTTAAATCCCGAACCCTCGCTTTTGGATCAGCATCCTTATTATGCGTACCAATGATGTTGCCTCTGTCTCCTGACCATCATACCATTGCGAAGCGACTATGCAAATTATATGTAAAAACTCCCAAGTTTGCTTGTTGCATCGTTTTTTTATTTCCATCTCGACCAATCATCTACTTTATCATTTTGTATAAAAGCACCCAGATCCCTGGCTATTATTAACAAAATAACATTTATTCCGTTTAAATAGTTTGATGATTCAGTCTACTTTCTTCCTATGGATTGCTTTATCAAGTTCACTCTTGGCTGTGGTAGGTGCAACTGTACCTCTTGCTCAAAAGTACCCCAACGATACATTTTATATTCCCGACGCGGGATTTGAAAATAAAAAACCGGGAGCTATTTTAAAGACAAGGATCTTGTCTCCCGCTTCTCTTTTCTCTCTTCATCACTTTGTTGACAGCGCTCACCAAATCCTCTACCGGTCGACCGATGCTCTTAACAATCCTATTGCAGCAGTGACAACATTATTGGTACCAAAGAATGGAGACCCTACCAAACTATGTAAGTTGGGAATTATAAACTTAAAGGAACGTTTTTTTTTTAATACTGACGTTTGAATTATTGCTTGATAGTATCCTACCAAATACCAGAAGATAGTGCCAGAAGTGACTGTGCGCCATCTTACAAGATTCACAACGCTGGTCCACCCTCATTCTTTTTTAAAAAAGAAAAAGTGGTTATAGCTTCTCTTCTGGCAAGGGGCTGGTATGTAAATGTACCTGATCACGAAGGACCATACGCTTACTTTTTGGTTGGCCCTAATGCTGGACATTGTGTATTGGATTCTATTCGGGCGGTCTTGAACTCTGGTAAAAACAACCTCACCAAACTACATTTGGATGCGAAAATTCAACTCTGGGGATACTCTGGTGGCGCTCATGCAACAGGATGGGCTGCTCAACTACAGGCATCGTATGCTCCCGACTTGCATATTACTGGCGCGGCATTTGGTGGTGCTCCGGTCGACATTGATTATGGCATTCGATTCATCAATGGCAAGTCGAACAGTGGATTCAACTTTGTAGGGTTAAACTCACTCGGCAGACAGTAAGTATCAAAGAGAATGGATAATCTATGTATGATTTGATGTACTAACACTTTTATTGTAAATGCCAGGTATCCTCTATTTGGGAAATATCTCGACCAAGCCATCTTGCCGGAAAAGAAACAGATTTTCAAGGATGCTGCCAATTATTGTGTCGACATTCTGCTCTTGCTCTCCAAATATTCTTACCAAGATATCCAAAGTTACTCTAACCGGGACGATTTTTTGAACAATCCTGTCTTTAATCGTGTGATGAATGAAAGTAGGATGGGTAGGACAGGACCACCGAATTTCCCTGTGTTTATGTATCATGCCGAACAGGATGAAACGGTAAGATCATTTATAATCAAATAGGGTGGGGTGGGGGAGGGGGGCATTGCCAACTAACCATCTACTTTTCTGTGCCATTTATGAATAGGTACCTTACAAACCAGCTTTGAAATTGTATGTAGACTGGTGCTCTACTGTTGCGGACATTGAGTTCGTATCACATAAACTTCTCAATCATGGTAAGAAAAAAAAAATACAAATCATCCTCGATATACTAACATTAAATACTCTCTCTCTACTAGGTACTCTTGCTCTAGTTGGTATCAAGGATGTTATGAAGTTTTTACAAGATGGATTTCAAGGTGTGCCCCGACGACGAGGATGCCATTTACGAAGGACTTAATAATGAAGATTGCAACGCACTGCAAGATGATCGACTACTATACTCGGGCAATCACTCTTCGGTTTGATCATGGCGATCATGGCGGATGTTTATCATCAATTTTACTATAGTATTAGCTTATAGAGTAGTCTATAGTAATAAAATGTTATGAATAAATATGCTATTGTTTGCTGTTATATATGGCCTTATTGGGTGATGCAGAAGGAGAAATGGTATTGGTGCCTGATTTTACTGGTAAAGAAACTCAATGCGATCAATTGAAGAAAGATTACGACTTTGTCCATTTATCAAGAGTACAAGCTTCCCTGTTATTGAAGCCTAGGAAAAAGAAAACACGGTCAAAACTGTAAGTGTATGTTTGAAAAATGGTCTATTAGGTTGTTATCTAACTTGTCTTTTTTTCATTAATTATATCTTTGTCTTTGTCTTTAGGTATCCTGTGTCAAGCCTGTCGACGAAGCTTATAAAGAAATACAGGTCATCTTCAACAAGTTGTTCAATGAATAGCACAGACATAGTTTATAGCTTTTGTTTTACCGTTATATGACACCAATAAAAATAATTTGTTATACCATGCTTCAATATGGTCATACTTGCCTTTTGCATCATTTATTCCCTTGATTTGAAATCGGTTTGCATTCATATAATTTTGGACCCTGATTTATATTTATAGATTCAAAACCCGATGATCTGCCACAACCTGAAAGTACAAGACGGCAGTTACCCTTACGATGGGACACTTGGGACACAAGAATAGTAGTTAACAAGAATGATCTTGTTTAATTCTTTATTGGGGAAGACAAAAGTGAATATACAACATATACAAATACGAGGAGAGAGGGGTGTAAACATAAAATGTCAAATAATAATAATAAAAATAATAAAATTGGTAATAATTACATGGAAAACTAAACTATGTGTTGTCTACTTTCTACTTTTTAGAGGGAAGGGGTGATGATATAATCCATTCTATTCTACATTGATCGATTTCCGTTGGCCTTTGCTTGATGGGAAGACGATTTATTTTTGTTCTTGGCTGTTGTTGGAGGAGTTATCAGAAGCACCACCGTCGTTTTGGCTGGCACGCTATTAAAAACATAGACATCCATTAGTCAGTAAGCATCACTAAACAATCCATTTTCCTCCTGCCCCCCCCCTTACTTTTTTTTTTTGTATCAACTTACGTTCTTGTATACCATTTCAAAGAGCTTCAAGCTAGATTGTTGCAATTCATCAATCTTGGCTTTGAGTTCTTCGGGCTTGACATCAGCATCACCAGATTGAGCCTTCAAAGCTTCACCACGGAGGTTGGTGATTTGTTCACGGAGCTTGTGAGCTTCAGCCTTGTCCAATTGGTCCTTGAAGTCGTCCATAGCCTTTTCAGTTTCGCTCATGACAGAGTCAGCACGGTTGGCCATTTCGATGGTATCACGACGAGCACGATCAGCTTCGGCGTTGGCTTCGGCTTGTTGAATCATGTTTTCGATTTCGTCGCTGGAGAGACCGGAAGAGGCAGCAATGGTCATGGATTGATCGCGGTTGGTGGCCTTGTCCTTGGCACTGACGTTGACAATACCATCAGCATCAATATCGAATTCGACTTGGATTTGAGGGACACCCTTGGGAGCAGGAGGAATACCAGTCTACATATACATATTAAAAAAAAATTAGATCGCATTCACTGATATTTAATATTATACATAATCATTAATGTCCCACTTACCAAGTTAAAGTCACCCAACAACTTGTTATCACGGCAGAGTTCACGTTCACCTTGGAAGACACGGACTTGGACTTGGGTTTGACCATCAGCAGCAGTGGAGAATGTTTGGGCCTTCTTTGTAGGGATGGTTGTGTTACGGTTGATCAAACGAGTGAAGACACCACCAAGGGTTTCGATACCGAGAGAAAGAGGAGTGACATCGAGCAACAAGATATCAGTGACATTACCTTGAAGGACACCAGCCTATTGTTATTCAAGTAAAATAAAAAAAAACAGTGATGAGTAAATAGGATAAGGGCGCATTAAAAAGTTTCCTATAAATGTTGTTCCACTTACTTGGATAGCAGCACCCATAGAGACAGCTTCATCGGGGTTGACAGACTTGCTAGGTTCCTTACCAAAGACAGACTTGACAGTATCAATAACCTTTGGCATACGAGACATACCACCGACCAAGATGACATCGTTGACATCCTTAGTAGTGACACCAGCATCCTTCATGGCACGTTCACAAGGAGCGACAGTACGTTGGACGAGATCACCCACCAAAGTTTCAAACTTGGCACGAGTGAGCTTTAGGTTGATGTGCTTGGGACCACTGGCATCAGCGGTGATGTAAGGCAAGTTGATATCGGTTTGGACAGTAGAAGACAATTCGATCTTGGCCTTTTCACACGCTTCACGAATACGTTGGATAGCCATGTTGTCACCTTCCAAGTTCACACCAGATTCCTTCTTAAAGTCATCCACCACCCAGCGGACCATGTGGGAATCGAAATCTTCACCACCAAGAGCAGTATCACCATTAGTAGACTTGACTTCAAACACACCAGATTGGATTTCGAGGATAGACACATCAAAGGTGCCACCACCCAAATCGTAGACAGCAATGGTAGAGTCGTTGGACTTGTCGAGACCATAAGCAAGAGCAGCAGCAGTAGGTTCGTTGATCACACGCAAGACTTCCATACCAGCAATTTTACCAGCATCCTTGGTAGCTTGACGTTGAGCATCGTTAAAGTAAGCAGGCACAGTGATGACGGCATGCTTGACCTTTTTACCCAAGTAACCTTCAGCGGTTTCCTTCATCTTGCCAAGGACGATAGCACCCATTTGAGAAGGAGAGTATTTCTTGCCTTGAGCTTCCACCCAAGCATCACCATTGTTGTGAGCGACAATCTTGTATGAGACAGAGGGAATATCAGCTTGGACAGCAGGATCCTTGAAGGTACGACCAATCAAACGTTTGGTAGCGTAGATGGTGTTTTCAGGGTTGACAACAGCCTACAATTAAAAAGAAAAGAGATTAGTAAGAGACCATTTTCCAATTTATTAATATGTACTCTAAATATATACCCGCCCCTACTTTTTATTTATTTACTTACTTGACGTTTAGCAGCTTGACCGACCAATTGTTCACCATCCTTAGTGAAAGCAACCACAGAGGGAGTAGTACGAGCACCTTCAGCATTTTCAATCACACGAGGAGTCTTGCCTTCCATGACAGACACACAAGAGTTGGTAGTACCCAAATCAATACCAATCACAGGACCATTAACACCAGAGCTGTAGTTACGTAAGGGAGTGGAGAAAGCACCAACCTAACAAGATAAATCACAATGAGTTGACAGGTTTCATGAATTTTTCCAAGGTTACTACTTTTAATCCAATACAATATACTACTTACGTTACGAGTAACAGAAGGGAAGAGACGAGCACGGGATACCTTGGCCAAGTTATACATGTTATTAGAAGCAAGTAAAAGAAGAAAGTGGAAAAGAAGGGAAAAGAAGAAAAAACGAAATTGAAAGAATTAAGAGGAAAAATGACGGAGCGGAGTTGAAAACTTTTTTTTGGAGAGTTCTGGCACATTCAGCCAGGGGTACGCTGTTCATGAGTCAAAATCGTATTCCGATCCATCCTAATTTGGAATGATCTTGAAATAAAGGAACATGACATGTAAGGTTAAAGTGGTCAACGGTTATACTACTACAGTAATCATTTCATATAGTTTACCCAATTCATTTTATTATAACCTACTTATCATGAGCATACCTTCAAGTCAAAAAAAAAAAGTAGATTTTCTTTTTAGCGGCTAAACGTTTGTCATAGTCTGGCGGCGATTGAAACCCTCAGGTCTTTAGAATCTTATCGAAGGACTTGCATCACCAACATCTTCCTTATTTTTTCACTTTTATGGGTGAAATCAACTATAATCTACAATTATAAGAGTACATATGTATCGTAAAACACCTTGACAAGGAAGCGTTTGGGAAAAAGGCCCATTACTCCTTTACTTTCCTGATGATCCCCTAGTTTCAGATTTATGACAAGAAGGGGGAGACGGGATTTAAAACTTCAGCCAATGAATTCAGCTTCCCCTTTTTTGTTCTTTCTCTTTTTCACGTACAAGAAACAACAATTGTATCCACCTTGTAAAACTAGCTATCCGATCTCTTGTCCTTCTAATCCGTCACACCTCTTGCTTAAATTACTCAGTGTTAAAAGTACCATAGAAATTCTTTGTGTGAAAAGACAGCATGCTTTTTGATCATGTCGACGAGAAAAGTGTCAAACCACACGCACGTTGTCCTTTTCTCCACCTGTAAACTTCTCGGAGCGTCAATTTCACATGGTTGCATGGAAATCAACACCAACTCGAAATAATGTGTTGCTTAATTTCAAATTCCGACTGCCTGGTGCTTTTTTCTTTTCGATATGGTATAAATATAAAGCATGTCATATCCACTTTAATGAACGACATCTTTATTTATCTCACTTGTACATATATTTATCATGCCTGCTGATCGAACAGGGAAAAAACCAGCTTTACCAAGACCGTACCCTGTCCCTCCAAACCCTCTTATACTGTCGATGCCTTAATCAATTACTATACCCCTCTCTTGATTATACCTATCATGCATGATCTTTTTACTTTTTTTTTTTTCATATCCTTTTACCCCACACAGCCTCGTCTTATCAGACCCGAAAGATTTTATGTACCACCTGCGCGATTTGAATTTGGCACCTGCGCGATTTGAAATAGGATCACTAATAAAGTATCGCATACAAAAAGGGCGCAATTACGTTTCTCTTTTCTTTTTTCTTTTCTCTTTGCTTTTTTATCATCAACTCAATTAGTCATCATGACAGTGTATTCTTTAAAGTTGGATAAAGGTGTTATCCCAACAACGGATACCAAGATTGTATTGGCGAATACTTTAAAAGTCCCTCCACTAGGTAAATATAATTCAAGTTTGGCAATTGTCATATAATGGTGTTACTAATGAGATGTGTTTTTTCTTTTATCCTGTCACTTAGCAATTGGTACTTGGCAATTTGGTGATACTTCCTGTAAGTCATTCTAAAAAGAAGAAGATGAAGAAAAGTAGTTTAACTCATACTCATTCTCTTTTATCTAGATTGGGGCTGGACTCCTGAAGCAGTGAAAGACGCCAAAGAAGCATTCGACTTGGCTTGCTCCACTGGACTCACCTTCTTTGATACAGGTAAAAAACATAAATTGGAAAAGAAGAAGAAGATTACTAACAACGCCATTGTATTGGGGGGGGAACTAGCTGAAGTCTATGGAAAAGGTGAATCCGAACGTGAAATTGGTGCCTTCCGCAAAGAATACAACAAGGAACAACAAGAAGAACAAACTATTGCCACCAAGTTCTATCCTTATGAAAATCGAACTGACTTCCCGGATGTATTGATCTCTGCTTTGAAGGACTCATTGGACAGATTAGGAATGAACAAGTCGGATCTCTATCAAATCCATGCTCCAATTCATCCTGCCAGTATTGAAGTGGTCGGTAAGTAAAATCTCTTTACTATGTCAATGTATCTACTAACGCTTTTACTCCTCTTTTTTTTTTTTTTTTTTTTTTTTTTTTTTTTTTTTTTTTGTTCTTTAGCAAATGCATTAGCTGATGCTGTGGATGCTGGATTGGTGAAAACTGTTGGGGTGTCTAATTATAGTCTTGATGAAATCAAAACCATCCATGCCGCTTTGAAGAAACGTGGTATCCAATTGGCGTCTAACCAAGTCTCCTTCTCATTAATCCGTACCATCCCGGAAAAGTCTGGTCTGATCAAGTTATGCCATGATTTGGGTGTGGCTGTACTTGCTTACTCTCGTAAGTTATCTCATCAATCGCGAATTACCTTTCTTCTTCTATATTAACAATCTTTCTGTTATAGCTATTGGTATGGGTCTCTTGACTGGCAAGTTTGGATCTAAAGGACCGTGGCCTAAAGCTAGGAATAGATTATTCAGCTCGTTGGATCCCGATCAATTGGAAAAGCTATTGGATACCTTGGCTTCCCTCGCGGCAAAGTATGATCGACCTCAAGCTACCATCGCTCTGAACTGGACTATTGCAAAAGGAACTATTCCATTAGCTGGTGTTCGCACACCTGATCATGTGCGCCAGAATGCTGCTGCCCTTGGATTTGCCTTGTCAGAAGAAGATATTAAGGCCTTGGATCAATTTGCTTTTGAAGGTACTAATAACAAGGAATGGCAACATGGATAAATCTCTCTCCCCTGCCACAGTAGAATAAAATCACCAGATTCAGTTATTATCACTGTATTCTATTGTTGTTGTAATGTTATATAATTTTATTTGAAATAAATATTGGTGTATTATCATTTATATCTTTATGAATTATGTCGTTACAGAGCTTATTCTCTATGCAGAACCTAACTACTTCGTCGGGATTTGAATTTGCATAACGGCATGTGCGACCACCTGTTCACCCAAACATTGATAGCTATTACTTGTTTTTTTTGCTTACTTTTGACATCGCTTTTCCTTGTATACACATTGTGCTTTCTTTAACTGTGTATTTTGTGAATGCTCTTCAACACCCAACCAATATGCTTCCAAAGACGTGACTCGAGCTTCCCAGAAGGGAAAAGAAGAAGAAAAAGTTTTTCAAATCCCGCCTATTTCATCGTCGCCAATTTTTTTCCGTCTCTTTCTTTCTCTTTCCTCTTTACATTCTTTCCAACATGGTAGACAACACTGCTGATTTAACTACAAGCAAAAGGAAGCAACCCGAACAAGAAACCTGCAACTCTAATGAACTGAAAAAAGCCAAGACGACTCCCAGGTAAGGGATTGTGAATGTCTTTGACGCGTTTGTTAATAACACAATTAAACTCTTTTTTTTTTGTTTTTTGTTTTTTTTAGTGATCAAGTAGTTGACGATGAAGAATCTAAAGACAAAAGCGATGAAAAGGATCAAACTCTTGATGGTATTGTACTATTGTAGAAAATGGGACGATGGATTTATTAATGGAGGTGGATTTACTTTTTGACATGCATAGACAATAAACTAGACAGTGCCGAAGACGAAGACGAAGAAGACGAAGACGAAGAAGGAAAGGACGATGAAGAAGAAAAGGCCACGGACGACAAGAACAAGGCAGAATCATCGACAAAAGCAGCAGGATTATCGGATAATGAAGATGACGGGATCTCAGGTAAAAAGCATACTCTCATAATAGAAGGGTGGATTGTGATTCTGACATGTTATAATGTAGATGGCGAACTGGAAGCACTTGACACCTCTCTGATTATTAACACAGGGCGACGAACTCGCGGTAAAAAGATCGACTACACTCAATTCGGGGCGGACACACCTGCTGATGAAGAATAGTAATAGATTTTTTAATTAATAATAAAATGTATTGTTTGGATTTACATAAATGTATGTTTTGTCATAAAACAATTGGGATTTTGCGTTTTACGTCATTTACTAATGGTGTTTTGTGGGATGTAATACGGATCACAGGGTCAAATGATTTAAAGTATAGTAATTGTTTATTTGTTTATATCACAAAGCAGGCTGTGTGTATATCTGGAGAAGTCATGGGAATCGACGGGATTTGAATATAACGTAATAACATATACATAAAACAAGTGATGGCTTCATACAGAAACAGATTATACATGGTGCACATATATAGAGATAAATAGATAAGATATATATATATATATATAAAGAGAGAGAGAGTGTGTGTGGGGAATACGGATATTAAATACAAAAAAGGGAATTGGGATTATAGATGTAACACTTAGTGTCTTGAAGTTGATTTCATCTGTTTTAATATGGATTCCAATTCCTGCACCCTTTGTCGATAGTAACTCAGATCTTGTTGTAACTGTTTGATCTGTTCGACACTTTTCTTCAAAATGGTGCCCTTGTTCAATCGATTGATACCATCGTCGGGGTTATCGGGTAATAAGGTACCTAGTTCTTGGATCCTGTCATTGATATTGTCTCGACGTCTTCGTTCCACTGAGAGGGGGAAAAAAAAAGTAGGTGGTAAGACATCTTTTTGGGAATTCATGTTGGGGGATTTTTTTTTTGATGTCAGACGACAAAAAGGTACAATGACCCATGTGAATCCAAACAATACTGCATTCCTCTTACCTGCATTATGTGATTCTCTCCTTCGTCGTCGTTTATCCATCATTGCCTGTAAACTGAATAGAAGAAAGTAAGGGATAAAAAAGAGAGAGACCCTTTTTACAATGCATTAATACTTACTTGACCTGAGCTGCATAATCATCCTCGTAATTTTCCAGGGACCGAGATTCCGAGCGGGGATCAAACCCGCCATCACCCGAAGAAGGATTTCCCATCATCATCACCATACCACCTTCTTCTGGTTCTGGTGAATGATGAGTAGCAGGTGAATAGTTGATATTGACCGGGGCACTCACGGCAAATTGCTTGAATCGCTGATCCAAATTAGACGAATAGAACATGAAATCTTGGTTGGATGAGCTGAGCGGTTGGGCCAATCTTGTTAAACCATCATCATTCGACTCCGCTCTTCTCATCTGCTCCGCAAAGGCACTATCAATAGACGGATTATCATACATATACCCTTGATCCATGGATCGACGACCAGGATGATGATAATGTTGGGCTCCTTGTGTCGGAGTTAGAATTCTTGTTTCAGGGGCATCAGCATAAGGCATATACTCAGTGTGCAAAGGTGAGGTCAGTTCGGTATAATCAATATCGGATAAATGAGGTGAATCGTTAGTCTGTTGTTGCTGTGCAGGAAGGAAGAGTGGAGAGGGGGCAAAGTCAATGTTCTTGTATTTTAACCTTTGTTGCTGTAAATGGTATGCTGTCGGGTGTTTAAGTTTGGGTCCCAATTTCGAAGATGGTTCCTCGTTGATATTCTGATTACTTGAGTTCATGAGAAAAGAAAAGTAAAAGGGAAAGAAAGAAAAAAAAAGAAGTGTGTGTGTAAGAGAGAGAGAGAGAGAGAGTGGCAGGGGATTGGAAACCCTTTTAAAAAGTAACACAGAGCATGCCCAAACCAGGCAATGAATGAAGTCATTGTTTTACATAAAGAAGAAAGAAACGCTCTTTGTTGGTCGGTGTGCCTGCGGAAACCTTAATTCAGGAGGATGAATGAATTGCATTTTTTTTTTTCGCCCTGAATGATGTTATCAAATACTACTCATTGTATGCACCGGAGAATCATTCATTATTCCTTGTCGCAGTAACTCCATCATCAACTGTGGTTAAGTATAGACACATAATGACCATTATTAAGCTGGGACCGGGTCACTAAATCGTGTTCTGTATGACAAACACACTGGCTGTGCTGGACTCTGCATTGTTCTCCATTAATGGATTTCTCGATTTTCAATCGGCGTTTGAAAATCGGTAACCTATTTTTTAAAAAAAGCTCTTTCTTTTTTTTTTCTTGTCTTCTTTCTTCTTTCTTCTTTGTCTTTCTACTTTTTTATTTACACCATGATTAACAAGCATCCTTATCTAAATAAACTTGACCACTTTTTACCGAAATCATTGCCTGTACCAAAATAGATGCCGGTAGTATGAAACACCAAACCATCACCGAACTAAAGATTAAACACAAACATAGATTCATCAACACTCTAGGTAACATAGTAACCCCATCCGCCTCTCACTGTCTAACAAACTTGAACTTTTACGTGTCTTCTTTTGTTTAGACTTCTTTGGCTGCCGTATTATTGTACAAGGTAGGCAGATCAAGATTTTGTTTGAACAAAGTTAAAACTGATTGAACCGACTTTAATGATCTTTTTTTTCTCTCCTCTAGTTATGCAACTGGACTAGGACTCTAACGCTTCTATGACGAAAAAGTAAACAAGCAACACTAGTGTGGTTTGAATCAGGTCAAGTTGTGATTCCATTACGAAATGAATGGTAGGTATCTTCAAGGGGAAAAGAATCTGATAATTATTAGGAAACAAGCGCCATAATAATCTAACCTCTCTTTATCTTGTAGTGTATCAACGAAGCGATATGAAATGGACGATATATTACCACTGGCAACAATCGAAAATACACCATTCTCAATATCCTGCCATCAAGAAGGATGCCATATTATGGGGAAGGACGTTTTGATTAATACATTAAATGGCATCTCGGTCTAGTTTAGGAATATATAGGTATAAAATCTCTCTCCCCTTCCCCTTCCACACTTGTTATTTGCCATCTCCCCTTCCCCCCCTCACCCTTCCCTTCCCTTAATAGAAAAAGTAGTTGTAGATATATGCTGTACTGAATAAAAATGTTGTTGTTATAATAAAACTGTCCCAAATCTTTGTTTAATATTGGAATGCTGGATGTATGTGTCTTTCACTCAAGTCTCATTGTATATGATTATCGCTTGCCTGCACGGATATTCTCAAATCCCAAAACTCCCACTTTTGGGTCAATATTCTTATTATACGTACATTGCGAAGCGGCTATGCAAACTGTATGCAAAAACTCCCAAGGTTGCTTGTTGCATCGTTTTTTTATTTCCATCTCGACTAATCTTCTACTGTATCATTTTGTATAAAAGCACCCAGATCCCTGGCTATTATTAACAAAATAACATTTATTCCGTTTAAATAGTTTGATGATTCAGTCTACTTTCTTCCTATGGATTGCTTTATCAAGTTCACTCTTGGCTGTGGTAGGTGCAACTGTACCTCTTGCTCAAAACGACCCCATCGATACATTTTATATTCCCGACGCGGGATTTGAAAATGAAAGCCCGGGAGCTATTTTGAGGACAAGGATCTTGTCTCCCGCTTCTCTTTTCTCTCTTCATCACTTTGTTGACAGCGCTCACCAAATCCTCTACCGGTCGACCGATGCTCTTAATAATCCTATTGCAGCAGTGACAACATTATTGGTACCAAAGAATGGAGACCCTACCAAACTATGTAAGTTGGGAATTATAAACTTAAAGGAACGTTTTTTTTAATACTGACGTTTGAATTATTGCTTGATAGTATCCTACCAAATACCAGAAGATAGTGCCAGAAGTGACTGTGCGCCATCTTACAACCTTCACAACGCTGGTCCACGCTCATTGTCTTTTGAACAAGAAAAAGAGGTTATAGCTTCTCTTCTGGCAAGGGCTGGTATGTAAATGTACCTGATCACGAAGGACCATACGCTTACTTTTTGGTTGGCCCTAATGCTGGACATTGTGTATTGGATTCTATTCGGGCGGTCTTGAACTCTGGTAAAAACAACCTCACCAAACTACATTTGGATGCGAAAATTCAACTCTGGGGATACTCTGGTGGCGCTCATGCAACAGGATGGGCTACTCAACTACAGGCATCGTATGCTCCCGACTTGCATATTACTGGCGCGGCATTTGGTGGTACTCTGGTCGACATTGATTCTCTGGTTCGATACAATAATGGCAAGTTGAACAGTGGATTCAATTTTGCAGGGTTTATCGCACTCGGCAGACAGTAAGTATCAAAGAGAATGGACAATCTATGTATGATTTGATGTACTAACACTTTTATTGTAAATGCCAGGTATCCTCTATTTGGGAAATATCTCGACCAAGCCATCTTGCCGGAAAAGAAACAGAAATTCAAGGATGCTGCCAATTATTGTGTCGACACTCTGCTCACCGAATACCCTCACCAAGATATACAAAGTTACTCTAACCAGGACGATTTTTTGAACAATCCTGTCTTTAATCGTGTGATGAATGAAAGTAGGATGGGTAGGACAGGACCACCGAAATTCCCTGTGTTTATGTATCATGCCGAACAGGATGAAGCGGTAAGATCATTTATAATCAAATAGGGTGGGGTGGGGGAGGGGGGCATTGCCAACTAACCATCTACTTTTCTGTGCCATTTACGAATAGGTACCTTACAAACCAGCTTTGAAATTGTATGTAGACTGGTGCTCTACTGTTGCGGACATTGAGTTCGTATCACATAAACTTCTCGATCATGGTAAGAAAAAAAAATACAAATCATCCTCGATATACTAACACTAAATACTCTCTCTCTACTAGGTACTCTTGCTCTAGTTGGTATCAAGGATGTTATGAAGTTTTTACAAGATGGATTTCAAGGTGTGCCCCGACGACGAGGATGCCATTTACGGACTTTGTAACGAAGATCGCAACGCACTACAAGATGATCGACTACTATACTCGGGCAATTACTCTTCGGTTTGATCATGGCGGATGTTTATCATCAATTTTACTATAGTATTAGCTTATAGAGTAGTCTATAGTAATAAAATGTTATGAATAAATATGCTATTGTTTGCTGTTATATATGGCCTTATTGGGTGATGCAGAAGGAGAAACGGTATTGGCGCCTGATTTTACTGGTAGCATATAGGATTTTATCGATAATATGACATCTGATCTTATGCATGTAAGAAAGTTTCTCTTGCTCAATAATGAATTTGGGTCATGCTTTCCCTTAAGAATATATAAAATAGGACTGTTCTGATTATGCTATGTTACTTTGTATCACTTGTTCGATTCTTTTTTGCTTTGCTCGCGGGATTTTATCAGCCCATTCACTTGGAACCATTTCCTTTTTTTTTCCTTCTAACTATGATTTGTATCACTTGTTGTTTTGTATCTCAATCGTGCTTTTCATTCAGGAGTTGCATGACGCAGTTGTACTATAACGGGTGGAGCCGGAAATGAAAAAAAAAAATTGTTCCAAGAAAAGCAGGAGTTTAAAAAGAGGGATGTCGGGATTTGAAAAAGCATCAATGCATGAATTTAGCCGTAAATGATTCGACCCATCCTCCACTTTAACCCTTGTGCTCTTTTTAGTATCCGATGCATCGTCAAACAGAACCACCTTGGTGTAAGATATGTTGCGGTACTCATACATCAGTACATATAGGTATATGCGGAACGATGTTTCCCTGTGTAACGAAAAAGTTGTGGAGATATAGCCATGTTTTTACTTGTCTACGATCATTTATCTGTTCCTGAATCACAAACCAGATTCTTTTAATTAAAAAAGTGTAACCAGGGTTCAAATCTTATTACAGTATAACACTGTCTTTGTCATATATCGTATGTTTCTTCACCATATTCATGCGCGAGCCAAAAAATAAACTTGCCCAGTGACTTTTTTTTTTTTTTTGTGCGAGTACATAGCATTCATTTACTGGTTCGGGTTAAACGAAAGCACAAAAAACAATTCCCAGGAGTACATCCTTCATGTACAATAGACACGGCCATGAAAGAGTGGGGTAGTCGAGGTTTCAAATTTTGTTGCCGTTTTAGGAACATTGTCGATTGTCAATGCGATTTTGAGGTTACTCAATCACAAAGATCATTTTTTCATTTTACGTATGCTTTATTCTCAGGATTCTACAACTCAATTGTCTACTTGCACAAACTTTTTTAAAGGGCAAAAAGTACCTTACCACCCAGAATGGAAACGTTAACTTTTCCACCCACCCTCTTTCTCCATTGTTGCATTGTTGCAAAGGAAAACCACATGGAAGAAGGAATTCAAAATGCATATAAAAGATCAATTTCTTTATTAGATTCATCACTTACGATAATAAAAATTCTTCTAGATCATTATTGCTAACGGTAAAGTAATGATCCTGATCATGGTTGTGGCATGAAAACGCGAACCTTCACTAATTCTCTCCCACTTTTTTCCCCTTCTCTTTTGCTTAGTCTAATGCTTTATTCTATTTCTATCAAGTGGACTAGTTTAATTGGTGTGTTTCTTATTTCTATTGTGTCTGGTGCACCACTTTTGACAAGAGATGCCCTGAAACCGTCAGTGGACCCCTTTTATGTGCCAGATGCGGGATTTGAAAATACGAAACCTGGGGCCATTTTAAAAACTCGTGTCTTGTCTCCCAATTCCCTTTCTGCTTTCTCTGCTTTTCCTCAAAACATTCAAGGTGTCTACCAATTCCTTTATCGCTCTACTGATGCGTTAGGCAATCCTACTGCTACGGTCACAACATTGATGGTGCCAAAGAATGCTGATCCAACAAAACTAGGCAAGTAACTTTTAACTTGGGTGGTCTTGTCATTTTTTACTAACAATCTTTCTTCTTCTTTTCTTCACATCCATTTAGTCTCTTACCAAACAGCTGAAGATAGTCCTACAAGTGATTGTGCACCTTCTTACTCTCTCCAAAAAGGAACAAGTCTCGGTGGTGTTCTTCCTCAAGCCGAAATCTTGTTAATGGACACCCTCCTTGCGCGCGGCTGGTACGTGAACACTCCTGATTACGAAGGTCCTAAATCATACTTTACGGTTGGTGCTAATTCTGGTCATGGTGTACTTGATTCGATTCGTGCGGTTTTAACTACAGGCAACCAAACTCAACTGTCACCCAATGCCAAGGTACAACTTTGGGGATATTCTGGTGGGGCTCTTGCCAGTGGCTGGGCTGCTCAACTACAAGCATCGTATGCTCCAGAACTGTCTATAATCGGTGCCGCAATTGGTGGAACTCCTGTTAATCTTAATGCCACACTCAACGCTGTCAACAAATCTCCATTCTGTGGGTTGGTTCCTGCTGGAATCTTGGGTCTCAGTCATCAGTAAGTGTGTAATATAAAAATAGGGGGAAGGGTAGATGACTAACTTGAACTTTTTTCTTTTCTTTTTTTTTTTTTGGATTAGGTATCCTGACTTGGACGCCTATCTTGACACAATCTTGTTACCCAGCAAGAAACAGACCTTCCGGGATGCCACTAACTACTGCGCTGCTGCTTTGGTTCTCAAGTTTGCATTCCAGGATATTAATAGCTACTTTAATCGAACGGACTATTTGAACAGTCCTATTACCAACAAAATCCTTCAAGATAACATCATGGGTAAACTAGGTACACCGAAGATTCCTTTGTTTATGTATCATGCTAGTCATGACGAAGTGGTAAGTAGATATAATTTTGATCTCATCCAATACTAATCCTTCTCTCTCTCTCTTTCTCTCATTCTGATGACTTAAAGGTACCTTTTGCACCAGCACAGAAAATGTATAAGGACTGGTGCGCTTCTGCTGACAGTGGTACCAGTATTCAATTTGTACAAGACGAACTATCCGAACATGGTAAGTGGTGGGATGGTACAGGATTAGCATATAAAGAGGACGGGGTATTTACTGATCTTTATGAATATATATTAGCGATCCTTGCCATCACTGGTGCTGCAAATGCTATTAACTTTTTGATTGATGGATTCAACAACAAGGCTAGAAAACCCGGATGCTCATCACGTGTAACACTTACCTCGGCTTTGGATCCCGGGGCCCTTGGTGTGTTTGGCAAACTCATCTGGGATGATTTGAATGCTCTACTTGGACGACCTATTGGACCCAACAATATCTTTTAAAAAGTGAACTCATCATCACGTCGACATAATATGGTGATCACTTTTATACTGGGCCCTTATTATTTGTATTCCATTTGTAGTTGTCTTTGTATAACATTATTAGTCCTCTTTATATTGAAACATATTATTTATGAAATAAACATTCGAAACCCAATGTCACTTCATTTTGTGTTTAAAATTTAGGTGGTCTTTATTGGATGATGCGTTATTGTTGATAAAGGGTGTGTGTATGATGGATAGGTGGTCACTCTGAACCATTTATGCAGATTGCACAGTAAAATCCAAATTCAAATCCCGATCGCATTGATCTAACCAGGCATCTGCCATGGCTAGTACAATTATCGTTGCTTCTCATGAGGTTGCATGATCTCCTCTTTTGCTTTATATTGGGACAGCGTGGCAATAGCAACATACATCACAATAGATGGAATGCGTATGCATGAAAGAAAGCTTAAACCCAATTCTTAGTCAAACTAGTCAGCAGGATGATTTACCTACATATCATCTATTATTGAATTTCCAACACTTTGGGTTTTATCCCCGCATGAAGGGCCAATGGATCCATTTTGTCGGAGTTTCACATACTGCAGAAAAAACATGAAAGGAAAATTTTTCTTTTCTTTTTTCTTTCTTCCTTTTAACATTATTTACACTCAAAACTGTTTTATTCATAAAACCACCTTGTAACATAAACAGCAGCATATTACTATCCCTTTTTGTACCTTATTACTTACTTGTTTGCATGAACCATTCCCTGTCAACTTTCTGAATGGCCAACCAGTCCTTCAACCAAACCCATCCGTGTGACTCCTCCTTCCTCCACTGTGACACTATGCCCAATGACAAACAGGACAGTACCGGCTCCAACGTAAGATATCAAGAAGAACTATACATGACTGTTTATGGATCACTCACACAACATAACCTTTTTTATATATATACTAATCACTCCAGGTCTTGGTCGCCGAAACACGACAACGACATAGTAACTTGAATCAGTCACAACACTTATTATCCGATGACTTGGCTAATCTTTACAACTATCAATCTGCCTTTATGAAAGACTCACCCTCAATGCTCTCTCTGGTATCTCGCTCTGTACCAAACTCACGAAGAAACAGTGACAGCGATACAAATCAACCTTTGGAATTCTTATTCAGCTCGAAACTACAAGTAGAAAACACCAGCCAAAAGTAAGCATTTTATCAAAATACCTTAATAAGAGAAGGGTCCTGTTACTAACATAATTTGTTATGAATTTAGACCATCCCCAACACCTGAATCGAATCACTCTATGAAATCAACACTTCGATCTGCCTTTACGGCTACTCAACCAACTCGACAATTGTCTTCACCTAACGATGGGACAAGGAATTATGGACCAACAACAACTCTGGAAGGTAAGAACGACTTTAGCGTCAAATGGAACACTGAGCGTATCCTTTTTATTTTTATTTATTTATTTAGGTGCAAATTCTGTCTTCCAAAAACGATCACTGCAACTGCCTCAGAACCCAACAAGTCACCAATACCAGTCTCCTTCCTTTGCTCCAACGAATGATTACAATGATCTGGTACGTGATTGGCTGCTCTTTTATTATATTCTCTTTATCGCTTTACTCATTTTTATCTTTATATGTTTGTTTAGTTTAATATGCAAAATGCACCTATGGGTTATGAAAAGAACTTGCAGGCCTTACGAAGCAAATCATGGACTGAATATCTTGATCATCCTACCAACAATCATGGAATGTATCCTCACGACACTTCAACAGAGGCTGGTGCCAACCATCACCTATACATGCCAGAATCATCAACTTACAACAACAGGATAAATGCATCAGCTACCTCATACAATTCAACACTTCCTCGGCGATCATCTTATGGTTGGCAGCATTCGGATTCTGCTCGGTACCAAGGCTTTTATCCCGATCTATCAGGCATCAAAACCCGTCTCACTACATCACAATCCCACTCAGATTTACGGGCTACCAGTATCAACAATGGAACTCAGCAAACCGGATCAACAGCAGCCTCATTTGGATTTTATAATGGATCATCGGATGTGCTAGGGAAGGGCAACAATGAACAACTTGCGCCCCTTTGTCAACAATATATTCAATATGGCTATTGTACTCTCGGTGATCAATGTCAATCCACTCATCCTGCTTCATCGTCGATATCTAATGGAGCGGCAATTTCAAGATCATCATCACCTCGAATGCTACAACAACAACACACACCCATATCAAGCAACACACATCCTTCTTCTCTGTATCCATCATTCCCTGTGAATACTCTCTTCAACTCCTCAGCTGTCCTTCTCAATAACTCGAGCATGATAACGCCATCCTCAACTACCTTACCTGTATTTCCTGTCGGTGCATCCTCTTCTGTTTATGGTCGTGGCAATGGTGTCTTACCTTATCCACAACATTCTCACCATCAACATCCTTTGTACAACCAACATTACGATCAGCAACAACAACAACAACAACAGCAACACTTGTCACCTTCTCGTCGATCTTCTACTGACCAAGAGTCTGGCCGATTTGCAAATGCTAGTCTCAAGGATTTTGAAGGACGTTTATACGAACTGGCCAAGGATCAAAATGGGTGTCGGTTTTTACAACGCAAAATCGAAGACACATCATCTCAAAACGGTGTACAGGCTGTTCAAGCTATCTATGATGAAATCCATGGTCATTTCGTGGAGCTGATGACTAGTAAGTATGAAAGAAACGGGGGGGGGCATCTACACCTAGTATGCTAATCATGTTTATCATTATATATAGATTCATTTGGGAACTACTTGTGTCAGAAACTACTGGAACGATGCGACGTGGATCAACGGGATAAAATTGTGGATATTGTCGGACCAAATATTGTCAACATCTCGCTCAATATGCACGGAACTCGGGCGGTCCAAAAACTCATTGAATGTTTATCAACCTCTGACCAAGTAAGCCAACGGAAAGAAGAAAAAAAGAAGAAGAAAAGACATCACTAATTTGATTCATTTTATAGATTCAAAGGATCACTTCCTCATTGCATCCTAGTGTGGTACCCTTGATCAAGGATTTGAATGGCAACCATGTTATTCAAAAATGCTTGTATCGACTCTCAGCGGAACACCGACAATTTATCTACGATGTTGTTAGTGACAATTGTGTGAAGGTGGCAACTCACAAGCACGGCTGTTGTGTACTCCAACGATGTATCGATTATGCTTCTACTTCTCAAAAGGTAAACGCAAACACGAAAAATAGACAAATACAAGTGAACTAACATTCTATTGATATATTCATATGCAATCAGGCACAATTGGTTGAAGAAATCACTCGTCATGCCCTCCCTTTGGTCCAAGATCCGTATGGAAACTATGTTGTGCAATATGTGTTGGAAATTAAAGATTCTCGATTTTCTGATGGACTCATTCGACAATTTGTGGGACATACTTGCTATCTATCCACTCAGAAATTCAGCTCCAATGTGATTGAAAAGGTAATATCGAAACAAGAAAATGACAATGACTAGTGAAACTCACCCCGGTCCCAATTTTTTATATCATTAGTGTATTCGTGTAGCTTCACCAGACATCCGTAGACTTCTGATTGCCGAATTCATAGATCCTACTGCGATGGAGAAGTTACTTCGTGACTCCTTCGCCAACTACGTTATCCAGACTTCTTTGGACTTCGCCCAGTCAGATCAGAGGACAGAGGTAAATGGATCATTCAGTGGATATTTTATATGTATACTAACTGGTTATGGTTTATGTGATCAATAGCTTGTAGATTGTATTCGTCCCTTATTGGCTTCTATCCGAAGTACTCCATATGGCAAACGTATTCATAGCAAGATATCTCGGGATCAACAACGCTCATCTCAACAACCACAGCATTACGAAAATCATCACCCACCACTTCAACAACAGCGACAGCCACATTTACCTCAAAATTAACGCTCATCAAATGATGCCATCTGATGTTTTATGCTTATCCTTTATATATACACATATATCACTGGTCGAATTGGGCGACCTATCAAAACGAATACGATACCACCTATCCTATCTTGGTCTCCATTGCCAATCTGTCGTCTATATATTCCTTTGTACTTCTTTTTATATTACATTAGCCTATTATCATTCTTTGACCTCAATATGTACTTTTTTTTTTTTTTATTTTTTTTATTACTTTTACTCCGCCTTCATGTGTATCATTCCGTCATATTTTTAAATAAAAACAAAAAAAAACACACACATTAAGTGTATCATATCAAATGCGACGGTCTTTTAACCTTTTTTATGCAGGAAATGACAAACATCCAATCATTTTGCTTCATACTAAGCATACTATTGGCCCATGCACCGTCTTTTTTGGAAATGGGTTCGCATGAAGCGGGGTTTTGACATTTCGACATGGTCACTACTGATCAATGGAATTCAATTACGCCTACGGCTTGGTATAAAGTGACCGGGATCTGAGTTCATGCAGGACTTTTGGCAGTCGTAGTCGGAATTGTAACTTTGTGACATTCATGCATAATCAACAACACCTTTTTGCAGATAAAGGTAATGGCATTCTAAATCCGGTGATGACATAAAGTTTTCATCCTAAGAAGACAGTGATGATAATAAACAACTCTTGTAAGAGAGCAGGTATTTATTTTTTATTTCGATGATAAAAAGATTAATAAATGATGAAGGAGGGATGAGTTAGATCTATGGTAAATGAATAAAATGTAAAAAACAACAGGATAGTAAACTACAATGATACAAATGAATTTACAACAAGATGAGGGGGAGGAGATATAATGGTAAGTATAAGCAACTATATCTAAATCTAATGTTTTCTTTTCTTTTGTTTGGTGATGGCAGCCCGTAATGACTTTTGCTTGTCAAACAAACTACGCTTGGATTTCCACAGGACAGATGATTTTTGGGAGACCATTTGGAAATTCTTGTTGCGCGCCTTTTCCCTGTTGGTGGTACTGCCACGGTCCTTGTTGCCCTTCTTGGATCCAAACTTTTCCCGACCTTCGCGACCTTCTTGAATAGACGCCATTCGAGCTTCATAATCTTGTTTCATCTTTTTACGAGGACCCAAAATAGCATATTCGTCAATCTGGCCATCGTCTTTATCGTCAAAGGTGGAAGCGCTACGTTTCTTGCTGGCAGAAGCTGTTGCTGTGGTATCACCAGATTCCTTGGCTTGACGTAATTCTTCTAGTTTGGCGAAATCAGCAGGTGTGAGGATTCTTGTCGTGGCCATCTTGAGTACCGCTTCTTGTTTCTTTTGTTGTTCAGCCCGGCGGAGTTCCATTTCTTCGGTCAGTTTCTGTTGTTGTTCTTCAGTCAGGGGCTCGTCTTTTTGTTCGTCGAGCATCTTGCGAAGTTGTCGTTTACCAATACGTCGCTTGGGTTTACCATCTTCAGTGCCTGATTTGTCGTCCTTGGTCTTGTTGCCTTCTTTATCATCATCATCGAGATCAATGTCGAATTCTTGTTCATTGTCGCTAGGTACATTGATCCAATCATCACCATCATCGCTATCGCTGTCTTCATCCACTTCCCAGTCATCCCAGCCATCGTCCTTGTCTTCGTTTCCTTCTTCATCCAAAAGTTCCACACCTTGAAGACCATCCAGACCATCGTTCGTTTCACCAAAGTGTACCACCTTGACAGTTCCATCCTTAAGTCGGACAGTAGCGGTTTTACCTCGGTCCTTCTTCATCAGCATTTCAGGGTTGATTTCACGGAAGAGAGTGATCAAAGATCGAGCAGCCATCATTACACTCTTTTCACGATGGTTCTTGTATTGAGTCAAATCTTGAAGTAAAGCAGAATCAATGGCCAAAGGTTGACGAGAGCATATTTCACGAATACCGTTGATACTAAAGTCAAGTCAAACCAAAAAAAAAAAAAAAGGGGAGATGAGTTATTTGATACTTTTTTTTTCTGTTATATGTATGACTTACCCCACAGCCATGACTTCATTAGAAGTCCGATCGGTGACAAAGTTGTTAGCAATGGCCTTCAGGACAGGTTCCAAAACATCAGGAGGCACCAAAGCATGAGTAGCTTGAGCAGTAGAGACCAAGACCATGGTGACATCACGTTGGGAAGGTTGCAAGTACTTGATCAATAAGGGATAGAAGCCGAGAATGATCAATTGATGAATACCAATCACTCGAGACACCAAATTCATTTTCATCAAACGGACTTCCCACCGATCTTCTTTGGATGCCAGGCGAGAGTAGAGCTTTTCCGCAAAACCTTGAGGATCGTTAAGTAAATGGAGCGCCGAGAAGTTGAATGATTCCGCCTTTTGTTGTTTTCCCTTCTTCTTGATCTTCTTTTTGGCTTGATCGATCTTTCGAGCTTTGGCTTTGGTTTTCTTTGTGTAGACTTGAGCTTGTTGCATTCGTTTCAAATCAGGGATCTAAAAAGTGAGTTAAAAGTAATGTTAATATGCCCATTTTCCTATTTACCCGTTCTTTAATTTTTATAAACTTACATCGTCATCGTCATCATCGGAATCATCTTTATCTTCATTGGTGTGTAAGAAGAATTTAACAGCAGTAACAGAGATCTTGGTGACTGGGGAGAAACAGGCTTCAGCAATAACATTCACCGTTTTCGCATCGTTCCTGTATATATATAAAAGACAATCAAGTTAATATATATGATTGGTTAAGATTGTGATCCCTTTTTCACTTACCAAATGTTCTTTCCATATAGATCAACACAGATATCAACACTTTTCTTGGCTGCCACTGCATTTTCATCACTGCTACCTGATTTGGCTGATTCCAAGATAGTAAACATGAATGATTGGAGAGTTTTGTTGAGTTTGTTGTTCTTGGCTTTAGCGTTGGCGTTCTTGATATCGTTTACAATATGGTTGTAGAGTAATTCCCGGAGAGCCTTATCTTTACACTTGAATAAAGTGAAAAACAAGGGCAAAAGTCTATTAAAAAAAGAAGTTAGTACATTCAATAAAAAACTTGAAGGATCATTTAACATACTTTGTATTATCCAAGACGTTGCGATTTCTTAACAAGATCAGAGCTTGCACCAGACTTCGTCGTAATTCAGGATTCAGGACCAAACAATGTTCTTGAAGGAGATCGACAATGTGTTGAGGGAATTCAGCGGTTTCCTTGGGATAGCAAGCAGATACTTGACTGATAAAGGTGATCAATTCAGCAAGTTCTTTGGCATCTTCATCAGGCTTCATGACAAAGATCGACAAGGTAGATTGAAAGTGGCGATACTGTTGTAAGAATTCCGCTTCATAAGATTTAGGATCCCGTTTGATCAAGTTTTGTAATTGTGGCAGGTGAGTTGGCAACAAAGCGGCTCGATTCCGTTTCCCCATTATTAATCAAGATTAAGTATCAAAGAAAAAAAAAAAAGTGGGAAGAGAGATGTAAAAAAGGGGAACGTAAAAAAAAAAAAGTTAAATCATGCCGTCCTAAAAAAAATTACCCAAGCCAGCCACCAGCTGTCACAGCCCCAATAAATCAACCAATCAAATCGTTTTCAATGCTTTATTCTAAACCCAGGTCCCGACTATTATTATCTATATCTAGGCCAAGAGGTTGATACCAACACTATTAAGTGCATTCACTGCCCAAGTAGGGTATTTGTCCTTGTCACCACCAAAGTAACTAGCGAAGAATTTTTTGACATGCGCAGGGAAATCGTCTTTCATGATGGCTTCCCGCATTCCATTCATCAACCGTAATTGGAAAGCCACATTATGCACGGATACCAAATGACAGCCCACTGTTTCTTTACTTGCTGTCAGTAGGTGAATATAGGATCGAGTGTAGTTTTTACATGTTGAGCAATCGCAACCTTCTTCAATAGGTCCAAAGTCAGTAGCGTATTTGCCTGATTTCAATGATACGATACCGTTCATCGTTAATGCATTCCCAAATCGCTACATCAAAGGAAGAAGGGCAAGTTAGTAAAGCCCCATCAAGATATTTCCAACCTTTTTTTTTTTTTTTAATATTACTTACAGCTGTTCTAGTAGGATACACACAATCAAACATATCAACACCAAGGGCAACACAGACCACCAAATCTTCAGCATAGCCAACACCCATACAATAAATCGGTTTGTTCTTTGGTAGTAGATCAGTACATAGTGATACACTATTATAACAAAAAGTAATATGAGTAATCCGTTATCATCATCATCATCATCATCATCATCATCCTTTTTTTACTTACATTTGCCAGAATTCATTCTTTTCTTCGCCACCACTGAGTCCACCAACAGCATAACCAGGCGTATCCCGTTTCACCATTTCTTCCACACACTTGCGACGCAGATCCTTGTTAAGACCACCTTGAATGATCGCAAAAAGATTTTGATCGTGAGGTCGTTCATGTGCTTCAATGCATCGATCCAGCCATCGAATAGATCGCCACATTGCTTCTTCCACCCGAGGTCCAGTCGTCAAAGAGGAGATGACATCGTCGAGTTGCATCATAATATCAGCGCCAATGGAATTTTGTAAAGCCATCGAATGTTCAGGTGTCAACATCATCAAGGAGCCATCGTGAGGTGAGGCAAACTGTACGCCCTTTTCAGTGATTTCTGCCAATTTCAGTAATGAAACCATTTGAAAGCCACCACTGTCAGTCAATAGGTTACCATTCCAGTTCTGGAACTTGTGTGATCCGCCTACCAAATCTAATATTTCTTTTCCAGGTTTCAGTCCCTACCAGAGGTAATAAATAACAATAACAATAACAATAACAATATCAGTTTGTCCACTCTTGTCCAGGTACGTTATATATACTTACTAAGTGATATGTATTGTTTAACATGATTTGACAGTTCATTTCTTCTAGTTGGTGAGGTGTGATCCCTTTTAATGTACCTTGAGTACCTACAGGCATAAAAACAGGAGTGTTGACAGGTCCATGAGGTAACGTCAGGAGAGAAGCCCTGGCTTTGGTGGTAGAACAGGTAGCCACTGTTTCAAAGGTTAATGCACTTTTCATTATAGTAGACAATAGCCGTTTTTGTATTCGTAGAGTTGGTGGTGTCAGTGTGATAATAGAGAAGGAAGAAAGAAAAGAAAAAAGTCGGTGGAGCAAAAAAAAAAAAAAAAAAAAAAAAAAAAAAAAAAAAAAAAGAAGAGCTTTCAGTCCAGCCACCCCAGCGGGAAATAAATTTGATCTTTTCAATTTTTTCATTCTTTTTTTTTTTTTTTCTTTCTTTCCACTTGTTTGTTAACCAACTACTTTGATCGATCATGGTAAGGAAGTATTCTGCTTTTTACTTATGTGAGTGGAATAGGGACTCACTTTATATGATCTATGTTTATGTTTAATAGGGTAAAGCTAGAACCACAAGAAAGTTTGCTCAAGTCAAACGAATGATTAGTACCAAGGATGCTCGATTGTAAGTAAACCACACTCACCCACTTTATAACTTGGCCAGAATAACTCATTAACCCACTTTCTTTTTGTATTTTGTTTTAATATAGAAAGGAAAACAAAGAAAAGCAAAAGAAGAAGGAAGAAGATAAGGAAAAGGCAACCGTCCGTAATGTGTAAGTATTTGGGTACTTTTGTTAGTTGATGCGTGTACTAATCCTTCTCCTTCCCCCCCCCTCTCCCCTCCCTTCAGTCCTCAAGTGGCCTCTTCCATGTTTTTCCAATACAACTCTGCCCTTGGACCACCTTATCATATTCTTGTGGATACCAATTTTATCAACTTTTCCATTCAAAACAAACTCGAACTGGTAAAGTCAATGATGGATTGTCTTTATGCTAAATGTAAGTTGATCCAGCCTAAACCACTCATAAAGGCTAACACCCCTCATTATTATAGCTATCCCCTGTATTACTGACTGTGTGCTGGCTGAACTGGAAAAACTAGGTCCCAAATACCGAATTGCATTAAAGTAAGTGACAAAACAAGTATGGAATGAACTGGTTGAATGACTGACCTGAGACTTTTCATGATGCTTTTAGGATTGCAAGGGATCCACGATTCGAACGACTACCATGCTCCCACAAAGGTACTTATGCGGATGACTGTCTTGTCCAACGGGTGATGCAACACAAATGTTATATGGTGGCTACTTGCGATCGTGATCTGAAGCGTCGTATTCGAAAAGTCCCAGGGATTCCCATCATGTATATCTCAGGTCGAAAATATGTTATTGAACGGTTACCGGAATTGGGCACCAATGCATTCTAGGTACCATGGTAACATTGTCCTCTTGGTTGTTTGTATATAGAATATTAGATTTATTAATGATAATAAAAAAACATCGTCATCATTCTTTTACTGTTATCATTTGTGGCGACGACTTTAAAAAGGCAATCAAGGTCAATAGGGCGGGGGAGGGGTTATCAATGCAGGATAGAGTGGTAGTAATCTGACCTATGCATTGAACTTGGACCCGAACCTAATTCTCGGAAAAACAAGATAACATTCTCGATAATCGACCTGGGTCAGCACCTCTCTGGTCAAGATTACCAACAAACGAACTTGATGGCTCAATTGGATTATCTGTTTGGACTACATATAGTATATAGTAATAGTAATGGTTAGAATGAATTATTGTATTGTTTTATAATAAACCCGTGATTATAATGGAATCATCTTATTATGTAGTAGATGAAAAAAAAAAAAAAAAAAAAAAAAAAAAAAAAAAAAAAAAACTTAAAACGCTGTGACCAACAAACGAGCTGACAATGGCAACAGGTATTGGCTTCAGGGAACTGTCGTTTCTCGAAACCTAATGTTTGTGTAACACAACTTGTCTTTGCAAGAAAAAATTAGAAAAAAGAGTTCTTGTCCCACTATTGTTAAGAAAAAGTGCAATGTAGATTTTCTTTATCTCTTTTTCTTTTAATTCCGTTGTCTTTTTTTCTTTCTGCAAAAGATGCTACCAACGACTCTAGTCAACTATTCTATGCATGATTCCTGTCTAAAATGCTCGGGACCAATCACCGATGCTGGCTCAACTGTAATATTTGAAACAGCGCTATTTCATTTAAATTGGTATGTAGGATTCAGGTACAGGATATTAAATTGACCCCCCTGTTTTTGTATATAGCTTTTCATGCATGAATTGTAATCACAA
This sequence comes from Chlamydoabsidia padenii, assembly GCA_025330725.1. Classification (NCBI taxonomy): domain Eukaryota; kingdom Fungi; phylum Mucoromycota; class Mucoromycetes; order Mucorales; family Cunninghamellaceae; genus Chlamydoabsidia; species Chlamydoabsidia padenii. Next base: position 614,501 of record JAIWND010000005.1, on the reverse strand, counting down.
TGTAAATCTCGAGTCACCAAACATACAACTATTACCAAATGGTCAACTTGTATGTGAAGATTGTTTATCTTTGAATAAACGATATGGTCACATAAATGGAAAAGAAGCAATGATGGCTGGTAAAGTATTAGTGCGTTTTTTTTTTTCATGTAGGGAACACAGACGAAACCGTATTAGCTTCCCTCTCTGTGCATATCTCATTATTTATGTGAATTTCTAGGAATAGAACCTTACCATGCTGGATGTTCTCGTTGCGTTGTCTGTAATAAGACGATTAACGATCTGAGTTATTCCCAAACAAGCAAGGTGAGCATAAAAAAAGAATGTTCATTGTGATCTATTTATACTCAAATGCATTGCTTTGATCATTCACAGAAAATCATATGCAGCACATGTTTTGAGAAAAAGACGCAATCTTCTGGAACCAGCTTATGCCTTGAAGATCTATCTTTACCATCTTATTCTGAACGATCAATCCCATTATCGACTACAGCGGTACTTGAAATTATTGATTACCCATTAAACTACAAGACTAAATTTTATTTTTAGGTTACACGGTCATCGAAACCCCGACCCCAAGAACAACCTCATAACAGACGGCCACACCGAATTTATTTCGACACCTCTTCTTCCACTTCTTCATTCTTTTCTTTATCACCATCGTCATCACCTTCACCTTCTACTTCTTCTTGCAACTCTTCTTCACCTTCACCTTCACCTTCACTCTCTTCGTCTTTACAACCACCTCCTGATCCTTCAAACATGAAACTCGCACATGCATTGGGTGTTGGTTCTCTCACTCCTTCCTTGTCAGAAACTTCATCATCGAAAACTTCATCATCGAAGAGGTCTCATGGTCCTTCACCCACCACATCCATCAGCACTAGAGCAAATAACTCTTGGTCGAAATCCAGCTACAACAACAACAACAACAACGATCGATTCCATGAACCATCAAAACCAATCGACCTAGCTTTGCCTGCCATTCCTTCATTCAACCTCTCATTCTTTGATGACGATTCTAACGAACTCTCCAACCTGTCGAAATCATTGGGAGTCAACTTGTACAATGGTGACACTAAAGATAATGACAACAATCGAGCTGCGACTATTGGCACCACTAAAATCAACCGTGCTTCTCAACTATTGAAATCATCACTCGATAGTTTCCCTCAACCACCTTCCACTAAACACGATACCAACACGCAAGATAAAATACCAGATAGTGTAGCTGACCTCAAACTCAAACTGAAACAGACATCTGATCGCTTGGCAGCTGCTGAAACTCATTTGACAACGTTAAAGGTAATAAAAAAAAAGGGGGGTGGAGTGATGACTTGGGTTGTGGGAAAGGGTGATGATGATATTAATATATGCCTCTTTTATCTATTCATAGGCTGCTAGCCAAAAGGCATTGGAGGAATTCTCAAAGGCAAAAGAAGAATTCAACAAAGAAATCGGGATGAAACAACAACATGAATATACCATCTTACAACTTCGGCACCAATTGACGGGCTTACAACAACATCAATCATCATCATCATCATCATCATCATCAACCACGTCCTCTTCTCCCACAGCTGAAAAAGAAATTGACCGATTGGCTGGAGTCAAGGTGGAACTAGAACGAACATGTAATCAACTCAAACAACACAGGGACACCTTGGCGAATCAAATTGATAACAAAGTCAAACAAGCTGGTCTTGAAGGGTAAGAAAAAAAAAAAAAAAAAAAAAAAAAAAAAAGGAACAATCTCAAATTGTAACACAGAACGATAATTCCCTTTTATATTACATTATTCATAGCTCCGTCTTGGAACAACATCAATTGGCTTTACAGGAACAGATCCGATCACTATTGGCGGAACGGGATGCACTAAAAACTGAAACAAAGGAACTGACCAAGGCGCGGGATGAAGTGGTCCATGAAATGGTGGTACTCAATACGAAGAATGCTGAACTCTCATCAATGAACAATGACCTCTCTCGACGCATGTCCGAACGTGAACGTGAAGCAGCTGCGATGATGGCCAGTACCGGATTCCTTCACAACACACCTTCGCCTTCTCCATCGACGGAACTATTAGCCACTTCACCTGGATCCATGACGCCACGGAAAAGTAGTGAATCCAGTGTCATGATGCAACGTATGACTTCTCGCGACAGCAATAGCAGTAAAGATGGATCCTCGAAAATGTTCAAGATGAAGAAACCCAAGAGCCACAATGTATTCAACAAACTCACTAGCTATGGTGCGTCTTTTGGTCATGGCAACGGCAGCACTGGGATTAGTAAAAAGGATTATTATAACTATTATAACGGCACCACCACTTCACCTCATCACACGATTTATGGCGTACAAGAAAACCAAAGTCTATACAATCTCAACACATCTTCCACTCTCTACATGACTGATGAAATGAAACGAAAAGACTCGAAACAGTCCTATGACAGCACAACCAGTCCAGGATCTCACTCCTTCCTTCCAACATCTTTCTTGCGACCGGTCAAATGTGCAGCTTGTGGCGAAAAATTCTGGGGTGCGACTGAATATCGATGTCAAGGTTGTGGCTCTGCTTGTCATGCAAAATGTGTTGCTTCTCTTCCTGCTCTTTGTTATGCCACCACAAGTAGCTTTGAACTTTCCAGTCCGACCGAATCCGATCTATCAAAACAAGGTAAGGGAAGGGGTGATGATAAGATACTACAAAGAACGATGACTAACATACATCTTACTTATATATATATATATATCCTTAGTTAGCATGTTTGGTACTAATCTTGCTTCTCGGGTGGAATTAGAAGAACGGGACATACCTTTGTTGGTGGAAAAATGTATTGAAGCGGTGGAAGCGCGGGGGATGGACTATGAAGGCATCTATCGAAAATCAGGTGGTGCGGCTCAAATGCGAATGATACAACATGCTTTTGAAGCGAATGAACCTTTGGATTTGAAGAATGAAGATGACATCAACGATATCTGTGCTGTCACCAGTATTCTCAAGCAATACTTCCGTGAACTACCTAATCCTTTGTTGACTTATGAACTCTATGATCAATTCATGGATGCCGTCCGTAAGTGTGCAGAAAAGAATGTACTATCTGCATACTCACCTTTATCCTTTATTTTTTGGGAATTCTGTATTTTTTTAGGCATTCCATCAGGAGATGAAAAAACTAACAAGTTTGTTGAATTGCTATCTCAATTACCCAAGGCTAATCATGATACCTTGAAACTACTGATCATCCACTTGGACAAGTAAGTAACGGAAGTGAATTCAGGGGTATCCAACTAACCCTCCTTTTCTTAGTGTAAGGAAACAAAGCGAATCCAATTTGATGACAACAAAGAATCTCGCCATGGTGTTTGGTCCAACATTGTTATGCGACAAGGATGGAAGCCGGGACTTGGTGGATATGAGCTACAAAAATGCTACTATAGAATTTATCATCAACCATACCCATATACTCTTTGCTGATTAGATACATATATACTACCTTATGTATACTTTAGTGATTAATTCTCTGTTTGTATTTTATGCTCCCCTCCTCCCCTTTGTGTTAATCTATTACTGTTATGTCATTCCAATAAAGTCTATACATTATTCTTGTCTTTGTCACTTTGAATGCATGTATGTGAAAGGTCTATGCCAAATAAGGCACAGTCGGGATTTGAATAAAATTTGTACTTTGTTAAAGTCCTCACCCTGCCCCTTGCTCACGCTTTTCTTTATCTCTTTTATCAATCATACTTCCATTATGGCCAGTGCTCGTCAATTCTTCAACACCGGTAGAAATATTATTGCTATTGGTCGCAACTTTAGGTAAGTTGACTTTTCAACTATAAAATAATACAATCTAATCTCAAATACTAATTTATTTATTTGCTCTAGTGAACACGCCAAGGAACTCGGAAATGCTGTTCCCACTTCTCCCTTTTACTTTTTGAAGCCTACTTCATCTTATTTGGCTAATGGTGGTGTCATTGAACTCCCTAAAGGAACTGAAGTGCATCATGAAGGTAAGTAAAGGAAACAATCATGTTGTGTGGGCTCTCATGACTAACCCCATCTTGTTTGTTTTCTTCATGTACCAGTCGAACTTGCAGTGGTGGTAGGTAAAACAGGTCGTGATATCACAAAGGAAAACGCTATGGATCATGTTGCAGGTAAGAAACAATCAGGGCAGCGTATTGTGTTTAACATGATTTGGTGGGCACTTTTTGTATAGGATATGCATTGGCGATTGATTTGACAGCTAGAAACGTCCAGGTAAGATAACATAATAATGATGGTGAACAATGGGAACTCATAGATAGATGTATTTTGTATAGAATGAAGCCAAGAAGAAAGGATTACCCTGGTCAACTGCTAAAGGTTTCGATACTTTTACTCCAATCAGGTAAACACACAATGTCGTTTGAACTCGGGTGTATGGATACTAATCTTCTTCTTATTCGTAGTGACTTTATTCCTAAAGAAAAGATACCCGATCCATCCAACGTTAATCTTTGGCTCAAGGTAATCAAAAAGACGATGACTAGTAATGACGTGTGTATGTTAACAAGGACATTTTGAATAAACCAGGTGAACGACGCTTTCCGACAAAATGGAAACACCAAGGACATGATCTTCAAGTAAGTCAATAGGCACATTCTACTCTCTACTGACTATTTATTGTAATAGTGTTCCCTCTCTTGTGGAATACGTCTCGTCTATCATGAAATTAGAAGTGGGCGATGTCATGCTAACAGGGACGCCTAAAGGTGTCAGTCAAATCGTACACGGTGATGTAGTGACTTGTGGCTTACGCGTTGGATCAGAAGAAAAGGATCTGCTTGGTATGAAGTTTGATGTCAAGGATCGTCAACATAGTCGTTATCATTTTAAAGAATAGTTACATTGAATCGTTTAAACTTTGATAATAAAGAATGTGGGCACATCTGGGTCTATTTTAAAACGCCGACTCTAATTATTTTGCATGAGGGGGTGAAAACTCTCACGACTTCCTTTTTGTCTCTTCTTCTTCTTTAATCCCCACTCTCATTAACTCTCTTATAATGTCGGTATGTTTATGACAAATAGAGGGGTTTGACTCTTTGGTTATTAATTGTACTCTCTTTTTCTTTTATTATCTTTACAACCAGTCGCATTCCATCAAACTATCTGCGCTCCAAACACGTTTATTCGAAGCCAAGGCCGAAAGGAAGAAAAGGTAAAAGTATCAATATAAAAAGATAACACTATCTATTTGATGCTAACAAGAATTATGGTCTTTATTTGTGGTTGTAGTTTTGAAGACATTGGTAAAATGCTTGGTCGGGATGAAGTATACGTGGCTGCCATCTTTTACGGCCAGGTAAAAAAAAACAAATAAACCCTTTTATGGCAAAGGAAACTCATACCTAATGGCCTGATACTAACAATATCTTTATGTGTATAGGCAAAACCAACTCTTGACGAAATAGAAATACTTTCCAGAAACCTCAATATTCCTGCTGCACATCTACGGGCCGAATTTGGACCACAATTTTATCCTGATCGTGGTGGTTTGATGGCAACTCCTCCAACAGATCCAGTGCTTTATCGACTTTATGAAATGGTACAAGTTTATGGATATCCTATCAAGGCAATTATTCATGAAAAGGTAGGTGCAACTCGAGAATGGGCGGAATAAAAAAAAAAAAGGAGGGGGGATCGACTCTAACATTTGTCTTTATGATCATTTTATTAGTTTGGTGATGGTATTATGTCTGCTATTGACTTTACAGCGAACGTCGAAAAGGTATAAACAGGATAAAGGAATAATGATTATATCTGATCCTTCTTTTGTGTGTATGTGTGTATGTTTAGGTGGAAGATCCAAAAGGGGATCGGGTCAAACTAATCTTTGATGGCAAGTTTTTACCTTACAAGAAATGGTAGTGAACTGGGCATTGGATTATATACATTGGTTTGATAGTATTAGAAATAGTTTTATTATCTAGATTTTATTAAATCAATAAAGTATGTCTATTGTAATAAAAGTATGACAGTGGGGTGGAGGAGGGAATCTATTTTAATTAGGGACAGGGAGGATACCTTCTGGTGATTAGATCTTCAATGTGTGGCAGTAGTTGGATTCTTGATTGATGGTATGGCTAATAGAGTGACAGTATCATACATGATATATTATTTTACCCAAGGATATAACAAAATAGATTAGTACAAAGTACGTGTACATGATCCTCCTTTCATCAAGCAAATCACTTACCATGACTATCCTGGTGTACGTTCCCGACTAACCACTACCTTATCTGTTAGATTCATGCATAACCTATATAAAAAAAAAAAAGTTGAATTATAGATTTAACATTACGATAAAAGGGGTTTAGTTGGCATACAGGGAAATCCATAGCCTGGCATATGTCACAAGTGACACTTGCTGCTTTGAGACCACCCACCCATACCCATTTTCAAATTCAGCATTCTGGGTTTCCATGGTGTTTTCTTTCTATAAATACATAAAAGAGAGACAGAAGGGTTTATTAATTGTTCTTCCCCGGCCCGTTTTATCCATATATGTATGACATAAGAGAAACGACGTACTCCGTTTCGCTTGAGTCTCCTATCCCGTGCCCCTGTAATTATCTATCCCGTTCACAAGTTACATTCATCTGCTATAATGTATATTAACTATCAGCTTTAAATGGAGAAGATCAATGTTTTTTGGAGTGATATATACATGTATAAAGGGAGCAAGAGAGGGAAAGAGAGCCCGTGGTTGAAAAAGAACTCAGAAAATGAAAGAGGGACAATATTCAAATCCCGCCCGGGGTACTTTCATTGGCCAAAGAATGAAGTGTAAAACAAGGGGGGGGGAAGGCAAGGGGTTCAGGGCAAACAAACACTAATTTCAAACAAAACAAAAAGTTCGAGTGTCGTCTCAGTGGACAAGTGAGTTACATTGAGTATCTGCTACGTGAGCACGGTGCAGGAGCAAGGTGGGACGGAGGCGGGGTTTTTTGTTTTCGGGGTATCAATTTTAATTTTAAAAAGGCATATGATGGCACTTTTTTCTTCTTTTTCTTCTCTTCCTTTTCTATTTTTTCTGGATGATTCATAACACCTCATTTCATTGAGGAAAGAACAACAACAGGAACAACAGGAACAACAGCAACACTATAGTATAAAACAGCGCTTACTCTTCGTCATGTCTGATTCCTCATCCTCAACAACACAACCAAAAGCGTCATCATCATCAGCACCACCACCACCACAAAGACATTCCATACGCACCATTCCTCCTCTTGTCTTGTTATCCTTTGCAGTCATTCACTCTCAAGTTTATTGGCTCTATTCGGTCTTTTACCATTTATGTCATAATCTACCCGACAGATCACTGGATCCCTCTTTAAATGACACTGTACGGAATGCACTCACAAAAGGAACTGGGGGAAGAGCACGGGCCTTCTCTGAACCTCAACAGGCTTCGGCAATGATACTTCAACGTCGGCAGACAACACTCGCGTCAGGAACAAGAACTACTAATACAACAAAAATACGCCCGCGGAGTAAGTATGAAAAAAAAAAAAGCATCCCCCACGTGCTAATTGTTTATGTGTTAGGTACCACAATCAGTGCAAAAACGGTGGATGCAGATGGGCACCTTCGTCGACAACAATGGGTCCAACATGTCCATGCCTGCCTTGATGAACAAGAAGAATCTATAAAGAAAGAGTGCTTGCAACAGACGGTGACGATGGATGAACGATTAGGACGCACACGACCTCCGCGTTGGTGGCAGCGTACAAAGCGACACTTGTTAACTCGTCAAGATAACAACAATGATGAAGAATCTGACAGCAGCAATATGGATCACAGCAATATCACATCTACATTATCACTTCCAGCAGCGACATCGACTGTACGTACTTCACTGGATTCGGCTGCAACTACTTTATTAGGTGGGGCATTTAATGGTAATCAATCTTCACGTCGACCATCACAATCTGTGTCACCGCCAAGTTATGATATTCAGCGCCAAGACACATCGGCCATTGCTATCACCGATACTACAATTGTTGATCCTCCTCATGTTACATCATCCTCACCTTCTTCTGATAACAGCTCTGCTTCTTCAGTTTTATCATCATTATCAACAAAAGCAACAATGTCGATCCATGGTCCGAAATCAACCATCAAGAACTATCCACTTTGTTTTGAACAGCAGCCACTACAACAACAGCAACCACAACAACGTCGGCCTTTGGCGAAAATTAGGTCTGTCTTTGTTAAATCACAAATAGAGCCGGAGAAATCACGAGATGGACGGCGAAAAACAATCCTTGGCATTCCCTCTCGATGGTCAGGTTACAATAACAGAGCTCCTCTAGTGGATCCCACAGAAGACGAACTTAAAAAGATCGGGCACATTGACAAGAAAAAACGACAATCGGTACGCATCAAGGAACCGCACCAATCGACTTCTTCTCAACAACAGCCAAAAAATCGCTTATTCTCTTCCTTACCAAACTGGAAACGCAAATCAATGGTGTAAAAGTAGATTGGTTATTTGGTCCCATTAATAGATAGACACTCATCCTCTTTGTATATACATCATATAACCCCACACACACTTTTTAATTAGTTTAGTCATATACTTTATATCCTTCTTCATACAATAAAATGACTTTATTTTTTATTTTTATCATACATACAATATGTATCAGTAATAATAAAAATGTAAAATGATAGTTTATTTCATATGTAAAAATAAAAAAAAAATAAAAATAAAAAGATTCCTTTCGTATAGGGGGGATATGATATGGTCAAATAAATATGGGAAGTATCGGTTTAAGATAAATATATATAAAAAAGGGTTGGTTTGACAGGATAAGAATAGTAATAATAAAGCTGATATTGATTGGAGTGTTTTATACTTTGTTGTGAAGGGCAAAGGGGGGGATGGGGGGGGGGAATAAAAGTATGATCTAAATGGATGGATGTGGGTGTATGGGCAATCACTACTTTTGACCTTTTCCCTTCTTGATAAGCCATTGTAAGGTGACATCAATGTTGACTTGATTCTTGGCCGAGATAGAGTAGCAGGATACTTCACGATTGGTGATGGATTGTAGGTGTCTATATATAAAATATAAAAAAGAGAGAAGGGAGGAAGGGTGAGATAGATGATGCCCCTCCTTTTTTTTTTTACTCTACTTACAGTACTTCAATAAGTTGTTTGACAGACAATGCATCCTCCAAATCATTCTTATTACCGAGGACAAGCATAGGTATATTGGCTAATTGGGGTTTTTCGAGCAGTAACTTTAGTTCTGTATATGCAGCTTCCAGTTTACTATGATCAGCTGAATCCACAACGAATCTATATCAACATGTTTTAATTAGTCCACATAATCCTCTTATGATTCTTTTCAACTTACACTATAGCATTGACTCCTCGACAGTATCGTTCCCACATACTTCTGAATCGAGGTTGGCCACCAATATCCCACAGTTTCATCGTCACATTGCCTTTTGTTACTTTTCGCATATTGAATCCAACTGTAGGTATAGTATCTTCCATAAATTGTCCAGACTATGTTTTTTTAAAAAAAAAAAAAAAAAAAAAAAAAAAGGTAGATGATTAGTCAAATGTCTTGTTTTCCTTGCCATCATCTTGACCTTCTTTATACTACCTTACCGCAATCACATTGACAAGGGTTGTTTTGCCGCTATTTTGGAGTCCTACTAGCGTCAATTCCATTTCGGTCTATTTTTGTTCGTTACAAGAGAGAAGGAGATGAGTTGAGTTGATAGTATGGGCCCTATTGGGTTATGGAAGCTACATTTATATAGCTACCTCCTTGGCGCATCCTTTTTTTTTTCAACTTACCTTGAAGAAGAGGCTTCGAATCCATTCTAATATCGAGTTCAAGATGCTTGCCATGGAGTATTAGTTGTTATTGTAAGTGATATTATCAAAAAGTCGTTTCTTTATATGTGTGTATATAAAATAGGAGTGGAGAAGAGTAAAAGAAGAATTAAAGAGAAAGAAAGTGATAAAGAACCAACTGGACCGACCAATCTCCAAAAAAAAAAGAGAAGGGAAAAACAATTTTAACCCCCGCCATTATCTGAGCCAATCATTTTTCTAAAGGGGCGAAACTCTGTTTTTGTCTTGGACAGAAGTAGTGTGTCAAAAGTTACACGAAGGAGTGATGCCTTCCTTTTTTTCAACATGACCGATGATGTTTTGTTAGAATAAGAAAAGAGGGTGAAAGGATAACATATAAAGAAAATCATGACAGCAAGAATATAAATATATAATAGGATGCTATGATGATAATATGGTGTTGTATGATTTTAAAGGTACACCATGAGATTAGTTTCAAGCCATCCTTCTTGTAGGTGATGGGTGCAATGCAAATCGGAGTTGGAATATTTCAAACAACTGTGTAACTGAATCTGGTGTCCCTTTTTATTTTAAATGATCCATCTGTTATCATCACACCATTATACAGATAATATGTCTTCAAATTATTCTTCCATGTCTCATTGTTATCCCATTAATTCAGGAGGAGATGTAGATATAGTATTTAAAACAATCTTTCTACTGGATGCTTTTTGACGGGATTTGAATTCCGTTGTGAGTTTTTAAATCGACTAGCGGTTTTTTCTTTTTTCTTTTTTCCTTCTCCATTCCTTTCCACTTCATATAACATTATCTTGGTTTATAGTACCATCGACCCTCTATTATAGTTACTCGAACGACAATAGCGAGTGAACTATATTTTACTTTTATATAGTCATCCAACATACTACTCAAATGTACCAAGGAATCCTAACGAATACCTCCAACACGGTATTGTTTCTATTAGGCTGTGGATTGACGTCTATAATCAACGGCAAGTAATAAACAATGGATCTTCGCTTTGAAAAAAGATATGAATGTACTATTCTTACCTGTCTTCTTTTTACTTTTTATTGTAGAAATGGGATTACTTTATTATTAACTTTTTCTTGACTTGAGAAGCCGTACTCATATTATCCTCTCCTGAAGATAACAATGGGAACATACAAAGGAACACACTATGGAGCTTATCTGTAGGGACATAAATAATAAGGGGGATATATCGATACTTTTATGCTAATACTAATACAATCTCTCTAGGTTTTTTTTTTTGCATTTAGATATTGGAATGGACACTATGCTTTTTATTAGATTAGATCTGTTTATTCACATTATCATAATAAAGCAAAACAATAAACTAATAATTTGACAACATATGATTATCGACTTTAGGACTAAATATAACCAAAACGTATGATTGTTTGTTTGTGGGTGTGGGAATAGGTAGTAATAGTATATACAGTTTGACAATTGCTTGGATAAATAATGACTCTTTATCAATTGACAACATTTGGTAGAAGGAGATTATAAAGTAGCAGATCATCAGGTATCATTTTATTCAACAATCAACCACCTTTAGCTCTCTTTCTCTCTTGTCAATCTAACAACAATGGGCTGCATGATATCGAAACCTCAGAACAAAGTCTATCCTGCTTGGAATTATGGCCGTAGATACTGATGATCAAGACCGCATTAACTTTTTTACTATAAATACCACTCCTTTGATTCCTTTTTTTTTTTTTTTTACTATATTACTAAACTCCATTTCTTTCTTTCAACACACAAGCTAATCGTACCATGGGTTGCCTTAGTTCACGACCTCGAATACAAAATGGATACCTGACCTATTCAAGACCACACTCTATTTTTTGATCTTTTCAATATTTTTCTTTTTCTACCAGTCATTAGTCTATAATATGGGTATTCATTCAATAAATGATAGTTATTCTTTTCCTTTATTTAAACTTGTAGGCATCAACATGAACCTGATCAATGCAAGAAAACAGGTTTTAAATCCCGATTAAAAGACGGAATTTGAAAATTTGGGTTGGGATTTGTGCCAAGCCCAACAAACCAGGTCTTGAAAATGATTCTCTTTCACTTTTTGAAACCCCAAACACTACTATAACATTCACGTAATGCTACTTAACACTCTGCTATACCTATATACTTTCCAACAACGTAAACTGACTTTACTAATGCTGTCCCTATCTCTGTGATTTATCAACAAGAATCATTATCAACATCTGACTGGAAAGCCATGGACAACATTCACTTTGTTAAACCACCAATACAACCGAAACATAACGAACAGAAGCAGAATAAACAACAGCGACAGCAACAGCAACAATAAGATCATTGGATGGAATCGTTGATCAAGATGGTGTGGGGTCTTTGTAAAAGGCAAGAATGGACAGGTACCTAATCTTGGTGGTCAGGTCATGAAGTCCTTAGTCGTATGGAAAAGGTATTATCAAAAATGATTGTGTATAACAACGTGATTCCCGTAATTCATCTTCTTTTGCATAGGCAGCCTTTACTGGCTCTCTATACTTGGATCATCTACTGAATGAAGACTGGAAAATCATTGTATCCCTATCCCCTTCCACATCCACACATCCTTCTACCAAATTTAATACTTATTGTTGTCACATTACCTCACTCCTTTAACATTAAAGATTAGAATAGGTAATATAGATATTGTATTATAAAATAAAAACCTGTTATCTTTATATACGACTATGTAGAATGATATTACGGAATGAAAAAAAAATTGGACACATTTATACAGGGTAGCGTTTTATTATTTGATAGATACATTCTTAAACATATCAATAGTAAAGCACTCGTCGTTCATGCAAGGTGTGGGTAAAGAATATTTTCAAACGGCGACCGTGTAACCACTTCATTTAACAAATGCTGGGAAAAGCGACATCATCAAAGAGTTCCACCTATACCATGGTAATGATAACGTTCCTATTCGTAACATATTCGAGTCGGTATGATTAGGAAAACCTTATAATTTGGTAATTGGGCTTGTGAAATTTGTACAAGGTCATAAGCCCACGCACAGATCAGTATTCTTTGTGTGGGTTGCATCAAAAATCGATTGTTTTTTTTTTCTTCTGATATCCACTAGGTTGGTGTTTGTACCCTTTCAAACTATTGTAGCCCTCCCAGTGATGATGCATGAATCACAAAATTTAAAATCCCGACATGAGTGAGTTTTATCTCTTACTTGATTGGAGCCCCCATTTTCCAAGCAATAATCAAAGCAGTGTTATGATCCAATATAATTTATCTGTACAAAGGCACACAGTTATATTACATACGTGCGTCTATACATGACAGGGAGTTCTTACCAGATGTGGAACTAAAAAAGAAAAACGAAAAAAGAAAAAAGATGTTGTTTAAACCCCGCCCCTTTTCGCGCCAAGGGGTTTCGACGAAGCTTATTGGTGACAACAGTAGTTTCCACTCTTTCCCGAATAGTTATCTGAGATATAAATAGACATACCAACATCACTCATCATTCGATCATTTAGTCTGTGTGCTAAAAAGATATGGTTTATTCGATAAACAAACAACAACAGCAACAGTTCATTTCATTTTGCTGCTTTGTTAAGCAGGAGGAATTGATCCCGCATACATGGCATGAAGGGAGACTTTTTTTATTTTATTTTTTGGCTGTGTAACCCTTTTCTACCATCCATCGGATAATGACGATGAGATATTAAAAAAAGGCATGGTTTTGCTGAGCTTGGAAAGGAATGGTACATAAGGTTATTTTACTCGACGAGTTATAACCAATCAGATAACCATTCACTTGGCCAAGACAAAAAAAAAAAAGTTGTTCTTGTGACAAAGAAGACGAAGAAGAATAAAAAAAAAAAGTAACTTTATTATAATATATAAAAGCAAGAAGGAGGAGGAGGGGGGGGTGATATATAATATATGTAAAAAGATGCATGTATACAGAGAGAGAGAGAGAGTTATCAGAATTGGTAAGGTGCAGGAGTGAGTAGATCTAATTCTAATCGATGTCGTTCTAGTTCCCATTCCTTTTCGATTATCATATCCACATCATCAAAAGTGGAAGCCAATATTTGTTGGACGTATTGATTCAAAGTAGCATGTTGAGGAGGTGGAGGTGGAGGAGACATTGCCCGACTGGTGAGACGAGGTATGTCATGGTGCATAGATGGTGGTGTTGTCAATGTGATCAATGGTGCAGGCTCCACTACTGCTGCTGCTGTTGTGTTTGTTGTTGTTATGATGGATGCCTTGTGTGATGGTGGTGAATAAGATATGAATGATGAAGTGGTTGGTGAGGATGCCAAATGTTGGGAATCTCGTGGTGTAGGTGGTATGCGTTGTTCTTCTTCATCGTCTTCATCAGATGATACAATTTGATCCAGTTCCGTCACAGATGATCTGAATTTACTAAAAAACCCAAACTTCTTTGTTGCCGTTGTTGGAGAAGAGGTAGAGGACGCGGATGATACAGAGGATTTGGTGGTGATGGGTGATGGACTGGTAATAATGGTGGGTGTGCTGCGTCGCTTGTTTTCTTTGTTCGTATGGGTGTTCGGCAGCCAGGAGAAGGTCTTGGAGATCGAGTTACGCTTATCCATATAGATAGATGATTTGGATAATGTCATAGTATGGTATAGTATATATAATATGAGTTGGTATGGAAAGAAAAGAAAAAAAAAAGTTGTGGAAAGAGAAGAGAAGAAATAGAAAAAAGACGGAATTAGGATTAAATAATGCACTTGGCGGAGTTCCGAAAATAGAAAATCCTAGCCAACAAATCAAACAGCGGTCCGTTCAGTTTTGATGAGTTTACCCGAATATTCATTGTTCCCATTGATGACTAACATGGCTATTACTTTTTTTTTTTTTTTTTTTTTTTTTTTTTTTTTTTTTTGCTTTGAAATCATGACACTTTTGATGCAAGCAACGAAGATGGCAAGGAAGGAGAAAGTTTCTACTAGGAATGACACTAAAATGAACTGTCGGGGATTGAAAATATTGTCTGGAGAGTGTATGAGCTCATTATGCAAACTCTCTGGACGTCATCATTTCCTATCGCCATCAAGTAAAATGACATACAGATGACCTTTTACTTGAAGGAGTGACAAAAAAAGTGAATCCAGTGAATAGTGCAACGATAAAGAGGAAATCATGTGCCTTGAGGTATGGTCGTACATCAAATATCCGCCATTTCAATTTTTTCCCCTTTTTATAATTTTTCACATCCGATGATTTTCTCTTCTCTTTTTTCTTTTGCTTTCCTTTCCTTTAGAAATATCCACCCACCATTCTTTTACCTTGAACCCAATACCATTCCTTTATATCTCCTTTGGACATCCTTCCTTTCCATTCTCCCTTTAACTCTATCTTTTTATCTCGCATTAACCCATTATCCTTGTTATTTGACATTGACCCACCCATTTATATAAAAAACGAGTTTACATAGTTTTTTTTTTTTATATATCTTACCACACTTCAAATACTACTTTTTGCCCCCACTTCCCCTTTTTTTTTTTATCACTCAAACTTGACGTACACACTCCTTGTCCTTTTTTATTCCTCCATCAACTCCTCTACTCCCCTTCACCCCTTGAACCATCTATCTATCTATATATAAAGAAATGCAAACAATCACTCAAAAACGACCTTCCCACAAACCTCAGCATAATTCAAAGGTAACCAATTATAATATATCTGTCAATAAACTGTTTGTTAATCTCTTCTTCTTCTTCTTCTTCTTCCTACCTTTAGATGGCGGCGACTCTACAAAAAAGCAAGTCGGAACCCAACTGTACCAGCACTAACCCTACCTTACGTGCCACCTCTATTCATCCTAAACGTAAATCGACTGGAAACTTGCGAAGACAATCTTCATTCTCGGACGGCAAATTCACCAACTCTTCTTCTCGTACTCACAAGGTAACAGTCAACTCTATTCATTTATACTACTATTTATTCACCCCTCACCCTTCTGTCTCAATGTCTTTCTTTTTTTTAGGATGTTTGGCGATCCCCTGGATGTTATGAAGTACCTGACATTCTTGGAAATGCTTACTTGAAACCTGAATGTCCTGTTGCTTTGACACTTCGACCTATGGATCCAGCGAAACAAGTGACAAAGGTAATATATATATAATACATACCAAATATTCATATTATCATTCATTTTTCCTTAACATAGCGTCCATGGTATCCTCCTAGTCCACATTATCAAATCCCCCAATTGCCACCTTTAGCTCGTGCTGAAAACAAATTCGAAGCCAAGATGCGGAAGATCCTACCAAAAGTATCAGTACGAACATCTGATCCTCGTCAACGGTATTCCGACTTTAAGGAAATTGGTACTGGGTAAGTTGGATAACTCAATAATGATAATAGTAGCAGTAGTAAAATGATCATTTTTTTTGTACTACCTATATAATATAGGGTCAATGGTGCCGTGGTCAAGGCTACTTTTAGAAAACAACCCAATGTCCAATTGGCAATCAAACGGTGTAAATTGGATCCTGATCGAGAATATCGGGCGGCTATCCTTCGTGAATTGCGTATTATGGCAAGTGGACATTCCAATTTGATTAAATTGCGTGAAGTGACCATGTGCCGTGATGATATCTGGATGGCAATGGATTTAATGCGGTGCTCGGTGTTTGCTATCCTTTGTCAACGTGGTATTCCTGAAGGCTATACGGTGCATATTACTTGTGAAACTCTCAAGGCTTTGATTTATCTCCACAGTAAAGGTTTACTTCATCGTGATATCAAGTGTGAAAACTTGTTACTTGGCTGGGATGGGCAAATCAAATTAGGTAAAGAAACTAGAATAAAAGAATATATTGCCTATAATACAAACTAACCCCTCCTCTCCTATATATGTGCAACAGCTGATTTTGGTTTGGCTGCTCGCGTTGATCGACGAAATCGTGATAGACTAGGCACAACTAAATGGTAAGAATGAAAAAATAAAAATAAAAAGTAAAACACATAAACTTACTTGCTCTTATTTTATTGTATAATAGGATGGCTCCTGAAGTAATTCGGGAAGACTACTACAATGAAAAGATTGATCTCTGGTCACTTGGTATTACTATTATTGAAATGATGGACCGAGTACCCCCTCATTACTTGATCAAGGATGAAGAGGAGTTGTTTGATATCATTGCCACCGAACCAAGTCCAACCTTCACCTACAGCCATCCTTCCATGTATATGAGAGGACTTGTTGCTTGGCTCTTGGATGAAGAATCATCTACTCGACCTAGTGCAAAGGATGTATTGATGGTAAGTAATTTGGGTTGAATAAAATGGATCAACATTACTAATCTTCTTCTTTCTCTTCCTGTTATATAGGAAATCGATGCTCACATCAAGAGTGATTTGCTTCCATGCTCGACTTCTCAGGAATTGGCTCGATTCACAAATCAAGTACTTCCTCCATGCTAAACTAGATGTTACCTTCTTCTCCTCCTTTGTCTCTGTTTACCACTGGTCCTTTAATTTCATTAGTATTTTTAGATATCAACCATTTTTATGCAAATTCCCACTTATCTTCATGGACCTCGTTTTATCCTAATACCACACCATTCGCATTAGTCACCAACTCATTCTTCTCTTATTACTATTTATCTTATGATTTTTTTTTTAATTCTTCTACTTTATCATTTTCCCACCCTTGCTATTCCTAATTTATTTGTCTTCATTCGGCAACCTCCCCACCTCCACCACCACCTCATTTGTTAGTCATGCTACTTCACACCCTATTCTGATTATTCCATAGAACCTCTTGATTTAACATAGAACTTTTTACCACTTTATCATTCTTTATGCCAATAAAAACCTTACATCATAGTTTATGATTCATTGTCTTTATCTTTCTTGTTTGTCAATTCATCGAAACCTTGTCTTTAATTTACCCCCTGAATATGGTCTCGGCGGAATTTGAATCATATCAAACTGGACTGTATCAATGCACGCATTGATTGACTATATTTGAACATATGCTTTTATTTTGAAAAAGATCCCTCTTTGTGGGGTATTTTTTTTTTTTTTTACTTTTGCATATGTCTTTTGACAAGAACTAACTGTCACTGGAATACATATCATCTGTACCAAGCACCTATGATCCCACATAAGGAGACCAGTAAAAAAAAATTCTATAGTTCTCCTATAGTAAACATAGGATTTCTGTGTTCATTCCTTCCGACCCTCCCTTTTCTCTTTGATTTCAGTAGACTGTTGAAAAAGAAAAAAAAAAAAAAAAAAAAAGGAGACAAGACTGTTTGAAGATGGTGGGAAAGAATTAAGTATGAGGAATAGGGAGAGAAAGGGGGTTAGGCGGGGGACCGTATTGGTTGGTCAATTCAAGCGGCGACGGAAACTAAATTCATGCTAACTTTTTTTTTCTTTCTTTTGACATGTATTGACCCCTCTTTGTTTTAATTTCATTATGCCTATATTTTAACGTTTAGCAAGATGTATGGTAGAAAGGAAATGATTATCTATGTGGGTGTTTCATATTTGAAACACACATGATGGTACAAGTTGATTGACGGTGTTAAGAATAGGAGTAGGAGGCGATAGTAAAGACAAAAGGGATTTCTTAAACCAACCTCATGTTTTCATCTCCATTGTATGTTCAAAAGATCACTTTTTCCCTCGGCACGTTTTCATCATTCAAAGATGAATTGTACCTAGAAGGATCGGATTCCAAAAAAAAAAAAAAAAAAAAAAAAAAAAAAAGGTGAAGGGCAAAAGATGGGTCACTCTCTCCTTTTCCTTATTTAGATTATGTTACCAGATGCTAAATTTCAATCTAAGCGTTTCAATTGAACCTGCCTCTTGACCCTTAAGAAATGAAATTTATATTTGGTGGAGGAGATTGAAATGAAAGTGGCTGTAAAATGTGATTGTTCAAGCGAATCAAAACATGTCAGGGTAGATCATATGATGATGATCGAAGGAACTAGGGAGCGAGAATGGGAAGAAAAAGAATCAGACAAAAGAGAAAAGATGAGCTGAATCATCATCGTTAGAATGTGGCAAGATGTCAAACACAGCAACCCACAATGACTTTCAGGGGTGAAGGCGAGGTCTTTTTTTTTTCCTCTTTCTCTTAAAAAGAAATTGGGGAGAGTCCACGTTCAAATGACGACCTATATAATAATTTCGCCACATGTTACTAGTTCATTAGCCATCCTTACTTATTCTTTTTCTTTTTCTTCTTTATCTGGATTTACTTTCGAGCTGGACTGTTTAACCCATTGGGATCCGCCTCAATCGCCACCCCTTTTTTTTTTTTTTCCATAAATCCTGCGATTTTTCAGATTTTAAAATCCCGCCATTTGTTCGTCTCTCTTTCCGTTTCTCATCTCCATTTTAACTCCCCTTACATTCTTTTTTTTTTTTTTTTTTGTTTTGTTTTTTGTTTTTTCCTCTTCTTATAAACTCTTACCCAATATACATTCACCACCTTACACTTTCAATGTTACCATCCACTATACGGTAAGGCACTTTACTCAACAATCATTATAATTTGATTGGCTAACCTTTTTTATATAATGTTTTAGCGTCCGGTTGAATCAACAAGTACATTCGATACCCTATTATCGACAAAACCCTCTCTCTTTTGACGAACTCGTCAAACATATACATTTTGCCTTCAAGGTAAGTAAAATGAAAAAGAAGACTAAAAACTAGTTTGTAATTTGACCAACTTTTTTAAAAATCAACTACTATTTAGGGTATACCATTATCATCCTACAATCTTATCATGGCAAATGAATACACAATACACGACAATCATACTTTACATCAAGCTCTCCAATGTATTGAACAGAATAGTCGTCCAGAACTGATTCTTCATCCCAAATCGGATCATCCGAGTAAGTAGACCAGCAAAAGAAAAAAAAAAAAAAGAAAAACAATATGATCCCTCCCTTTTTAACAGTATCTTGTATTGTTTAGATGTAGTTCCGGTCATCAGGCCGACTGTTCTCAGATGGACCGTTAATCAAGACACTTATAACAACAATAACAACAACAACAACAAATCATTACGATACAATCATCATGGTCTTCCTTCTCTCACTTTTGGCAAGCGATCAGCACATCTTCATCAACCAAACAATACATCGACAACAACAAAAGACGATGGATCTTCAACAAGAAAAGATTCTGGTATATCAATGGATGAACCTGTGAAAAAGAAACAAAGAGTGATGTCTGCCGATCAATTGACACCATCTCCTTCTGCGACCACTCCCAAGACGCATTGTCACTTGTCTCCACCAGCACAATATGGTACTTCGCCTGGATTACATCACCAACGACTATCATCCACATCATCATCTGCATCTGGTTATAGTGTCCATCCATTGGAAATGCGTCGACCTTCCACAGCACCTTCTTCACCCTCATCCTACTCAACTCAGGCAACAGCTCATTCACCACTCATCATCAAGCTACCTGCATTATCATCCATTACTTCTTCATCACCTTCTTTGGACAGCGATCCTTTGTTTCATTCACAACTAGCACCTCTACAGCAACAACGGAAGCAATCACAACAACCATCGATTCAGGAACAACATCAAATGTACCCAAAAGACATCACTCACCCCATCTTGTCACCACAAAGAACTACAACCAAAGCATCACTGTCAGCTGGATTATCATCACCTCCTACCCCTTGCATGGAACAACGCAACTATCTTCATGAACAACAACGATATCATCAATACCAGTCGACACCGCAGCAAAAACAGGCAGGCCAGTTTTTATGCGAACAAGTGGTGGATCCTTCTTCGGGTCGTATCTGTGGACAGACCTTCCGACGGTCGTATGATCTATCTCGCCATCAAGCCATTCATTTGAAGAATCGACCTTTTTGCTACTGTGATCAATGCGGCAAGAAATTCACCAGGATGGATGCTTTGCGACGACATGAACGAGTACAGGGTCATACATCAAAGAAACATGGTCTTGCTCAACAACAACACTCCTCATCCAATTCTTATCATTATTATTCGACATCATCAGTACCATCATCAACGACAGGAGCATCTTCTCCTTCTTCACATGCCATGTCATTCACAAATCCACGCACAACTCCGCAGGCTCGAGTTTGAAGGATTTCCCCCCCCCGCCCTTACCTCTTTTGTATATACTAGTTTTAATCGGTTTTATAGTCATCATTTTACATATTATCACATATAGGCTTTTTATCTATTGATATCTAATCCAATTATTGGTTGACCCTACATTCCCTCCATCATCACACTCCTTAGTTTAGTTTTAATGTCCCTTTTTTTTTTATGTCTTTGATTCTAAAAGAATGACTTGACCTTTTTTTTATTTTTATTATTACCATTACTAGCATTACTATTACTTTATCATACCCTTAATAATAATAAAAACCTGTTAATATCCTTCCTATTTTTGTCTTTTAGGGTACATCGTATACACAATGCATTTGTTTTCAGGGTTCAATTGAACTTTAATTTCCCACCACTTGACTCCTATCCCAGTATCATTTGGATGGTTGCCTTTCCAAGTATCCATCCACCCATTTGTTCCTATATAGACCGTCCTACATCATGCAGCCCCACATTTTTATTTTCTTGTTCCAATAAGATCATGTGTCAACGAGTTTTTATTTTATTTTATCGAGTCAAGTCACCTTGAAGCCAGTGATGACATAAGAGAGACAGAGAGAGACCTAAAATTATATGTATATACTATTCTAACGTCGTCCTCGTCCACCACGGCCACGCCCCCGTACAACCCCACGACCACGTCCACGTCCAGCAGAAGCATCTACATGAAAAAAAAAAAAAAAAAGATAAAGTCAGTCATTCAATCCATAACGTCATGACCTTTATCCTTGTATAATTTACCTTCTTTCTTCTTGTTGTTCTTGGCTTTAGGTGTATCGTCGATTAATAAGGTGTCCAATGGTAAACTGTCGGGTAAGATTACACATCGAATGTTGTTGCCGCGAATGCTGAGGGTGTCCAAACTGATAGGATCGCGGTTCTTGACAGTCATCTTGACGGTTTTTAAATGTGTATTCATGCTCATATCAACACCTATATAAAAGTAAGCGTTCGATTAACATGTCTATTCCTTTTTGTTGTCTAGGTTTATTACTTGCCTGTGATGGTTCCATGCACAACCGTGCCATTCTTCAATTCCACAGACACCGATTCGTTATTCAGTTTCATCAAAAATCTACAAGTTAACAATTGTAAAAGTGGTTAGTTTAACAAATCCTTGTCACAATATCGTTAGTATCAATCATTAATTAGCCTTTACCTAACCAACTTCATCTTTTATGTATTTGTGTAGTGTACTGATCAAAAGAAGAGCGAAAAAATGAAATAGGTGGCAGTGGGCTCAAATAAATATTAGGGAAGGACCGTTTTTTTGTTTTTTTGTTTTTGGGAGCTCATCGAAATCGGGATTTGAAAGTACGGGGCTGCAAAATAAAAAAAAAAAAAGATAAAACCAGGATTAGCAAATCTCATTTCACCCTTCTCCTCCTTACTTATTTTATTTTTAATACCTTGCTCGATGGACTACGGATCTCGGGATAGCTCATCTTCTGGGTATACACCTGTGCCAACAAGAAGACTAGATAGTCAAAACTCTTACAGAGACGTAATAATTTGGTGGAAGGGGGAGGGGGAAAATGGATGTTTTATGTTAAATAAGTACTAACTCACTGACCATCTTTTTAGCCTGCTGATATCGAACAAGCAGTAACAAAGCTTTTGCGAACAACAAAGTCTTTACTGGAAGCTCTCAACCTTTGGTCCCAACTACGAAAGTCCTCGGCTGAAATCTTTGAACTTCATGGAACTCTGGAAAGACAATTCTACAAGGTATCACAATCGTTTGAAGATGCACAAGTGAAAACAAGGTAAATAAAAGATATACCCCAAGCCTCTATTTGAATATACTCATATAATAACTGTAACTTAATAGTGATTTAGCTTGGATTCCTCATCAACTTCGTCAATCTATTGTGGAATGTATGGAACAAGAACCTTCAGCAGCTGCTCTGGACCAATATCTTCCTGGCATTCGTGATGTTATTGTCCATTTGCTTCATGGGTTGAAGGGGAAACAACAACAAGTTCGGGAACTGGATATACAAATGTCATCAACAGTACCATCCTCTCCTCCTCAACAACAACAACAGCAACAATATCAATATCAATCCGGCACTGCACTCTCTCAACGTGATTCTTATCGCTCTCAAGAACACTGGCAACGAAGTAACAGCACTCATTTGTCTTATTCGGACAGTACTGGTAGCAACAAATCTGGTCGAGGGTATTATTTGTCACGAGATCGTACTTCTCCTCAAATGATATCGATGAACACTGGGTCTGAACGCTTGACTCAATCTGATTATGATCCTTACACCGGTGGAATGCCAAGACCTAATGCTTCTGCAGATTCTAGAAAATATTATAATCAAGCACCAACACCTTCATCACCACCACCACTACCATCTCAACAGCCACTGTATCGAAAATCATCCAATGGCACAGCATCATCATCATCACCTGTCCAACAACCTATCCCATCTCGATCAGCCTCACGTACTTTACAACAAAATGTAGCAGGAGCTCCGCCACCTCCTCCTCCGCCACCTCCTCCACCACCACCACCACCTGTTGCAGCACCATCACCATCAAGATATCTTCAACCTACAAAGAACAATAATGACTTTGATGAAAGCGATCCTCATACTGCCAGTGCACTTGCTGCTTTGAAACGACAAGAAAATCTAGCTCGACGATCTTCGGTTAGAAGGGCATCGATGTACCGAGGTAATACAAGTGCAGATTATGCCTCCAAACGCTTCTTGACGGATGCTCCTCCTGTGCCTTCTTTGGATCGTGTGGAAGAAATCAACAACAACTTTGGTGGTCCTGTCACATCTTCGCCTTCTTCTTCAAGCAAAACTGTTGACAATGGTACTATACTCAACGACTCTTCTTCTTCACCTGAAACAAGAACAACACCAGAAAAAACACCATCTTCTCTTACACTCTATCTTCAAATGGATCAGCAAACGAAAAAGGTGTCTTACTCTGGCGAAATCACTTTACCGGCTCTAAGCATGCTCTTTATCGAACGTTTTGGATATAATGCTGGGCAACAAGATTTCCCTAGTATCTATATTCGTGATCCTTCTCTTCCTGGTGTCTATTACGAATTGCAAGATATGGCTGATGTGACCGATAAGTCCATCTTGTCCCTGACACTTCATGGTAAGAAAAAGAAAAAGAAAAAGATAGAATGGATGGTTGATTTGATTTTATATACTAATGGATTTGTTTTTTCTTTTGTAGATCAAAAAGAAGACAAGTCAAAGGACTGGATGGAGTCGGTGATAAAAGAATGGACTGAAACAAGACGCACCATGCTCGAACAAATGGAACGATTGGAACACAAAATCAATGATCGCGATACTGAAGCTCTTGTCAAACAAGTGGTGCGGGAGACCTTGGCATCTACACCAACAAAAGAAACGGATATGACCAATGACACGCCAACCTCTCCTACAGTTGACACTACTCCCACCACTAATGATGATGAACAGAATATTCCACCCCCACCCCCACTTCCTCCAGCAGCCACAGAAGACACCCCAGTGCAGGACACCAAGCTACAACAACAACAGCGGGATGAAATCGAAAAATTGCAACGACAGGTGATGATTTTACGCCAAGCTCAGACGGAACAACAAGAAGAACATGTCAAGGTGGTGGAAGCGTTGGAAGAACGGAACAAGAAACTTTTAGAAACTGTGGAAAAGACTAACGCCGAAAATGATCCACTGACAACACTCAAGTCCAACCCATCTCAAGCCCGACACTATATCGAACAAGGCAAGGAAGAACTCTTGACATCGTCCGACAAGATCACCACCCGACTAGAAGACCTCCAAGATGCAATCGACCACTTGAAGCTGGATGTCACACAAAGGAAATGTCGACCTTCGGAAGCACAAATGGACCACTGTCGTGAAGAACGCAAGGCACTGGCGGAGGAAATCGACGAATTCGGCAACTACATCACCAGGGTCAAGCCGATCTGGAAAAAGACATGGGAACAAGAACTACAGACGATCGTGAAGGAACAACAAACACTCAAGGAACAAGAAGGACTACTGTTGGACATGAAAGACGATCTGGAGGCACTACAAGAAGTCTTTGAAAACCTCGAGAAGATTTGTATATTCCAGGAAAAGGCTCGACACCAAGTCCGTGAATTCCGTGTGGCTCCTCCCGAAGATGGATTTGAAGGTATGACCAGCGTGCTCAAACAAGTGGCGACTATTGATGTGGATCATAGTCGACGTCTCAAGGCTCTCGACATGGCGGACAAGATGCGACAACGGGAATTGGCAAACCGAACCGATGACTTTGAAAAGGAATTGTCAACGTTTGTTGATAACAAGAAACTCAAGAAAACCGGAGGTGCTATGGAAATTGATCGTTTGCGGATGGAAAAGGATAAGGAAATGTTGCAACAACTCTTCAAGGAAAAACAACAACAACAACAGCAACAAAAACAACAACAATCTGGTGATCAAGTCGATGAAACTCAAGTTGATGGTGAACAAACTGCTCTGGAGACCGACAACGATGCTTCCCCAATTCCCGATGACGAAGGTGGTAAATCCGATTAATTTGGCTTACATTATATCTTTCGATTAGTCTAGTTTATATTATATCATTTACAGTTTATCTTATTCTCATTGAAATTGTCATTTTTATATATCTTTATGTATTACTACAATCTTCTCAATTAAAAACACAATAATCTTCATTTTACCTTATGGTGATAGTTTGATCTCTTTTATTCTATTCTGTATATGTACCTCAGCGATATCTATTCATACTTCCGGTTAGCTAGGGGGGGGAAAGAGTTGGGCGTAGAAATCAGGCCAATTCGGGTTGAAAAGACTTTGTATTTTTTTTTTTCAATCGTAAATTACGGGTCGTGTAGACTAGTTCTGGCCGTAAAATGGGGATCGTCTAATCAAGAAATTCATGCAGAATCTGATTTTGAATTTTAAATCCCGATTTTGGGCAGAAGGGGACATGCTGAGCGTAGGCCAATTCGGTGAAGCAGAAAGGTGGGTCTATGATTCCACACAGCAAGAATCATGGGAAATTCAAATCCCGGTCCCGATGCTTCTTCACTCAATCGACAACCAGTGTCAATGTTGAAAGTAACCATGCTTCTTCTAAACCGCTCATTCTATATTTTAGGTCCTTGTGCCAGTCATGTCAATACGATGTTCAACTGGAAATTTCCTTCAATTCCCTAAACTTCAATTTCAAATCCCGCGGCAATCTGACAAAAGTTCCCCTCCTATAATAAAGCACCACTGCTTGACAAACCAGATACATTTAATATAATGGACAATAAGTTTATATTAATTCTTTTATTTAGTTTTATTATCATCATTATCATCAAGATCCTACTATCCTAGTTTTTAGGTAATCAGTAATAATAAACAAATGTATATTCAATATTTAATATTTTTATGATCGAGTCGTCCCCTGTGCAATCAAACCAAATTCATCAGCAATGGCTTTTGCTTCATTGATATCCGTTTCTTGTCGTTTTTCCACCCGACCAATGACATTTCCAATGGCCCGAGTCAAATCGTTACCAAAAGCATCTTCTTTCACCCCCGATTGCCGGAGTCGATAATAAAATGCCAAAACCTTGAGATCTTGTGCTTGGTTCAGATAAGTAGTGATTATTTCCTGTATAGCCTGGATGCCTTGTCGTGTTGTTGTTTGTTTTTGTGGCGTTGTTGGTGTTGGTGTTGTTGTGATAATATCCTGTTGATTGAGTTTATGGGAGACCTGAACAAGGTACAACATCAATTTCTCCGCATCCACACAGTTATCTGAAGCAGCCAAGAGTCGGACTACTTGAAGCCATGTTGATATTTGATGATCAGTCCAAGTAACTTGATTTGTTGTTGTTGTAGTAGTAGTAGTTGGTGTGATTGAACTGTTGTTGGTGAATTGTTGAAGCAGGCATCGTGTAGCATCAACCAATAGATCATGGGAACCATGACTTGATAATAACCATTCGATATACTGGGTATATAGAGCAGGACCAGGTTGAATCACATCCCGATGTCGCATCATATCCTTCCACAAAAAATCAATGGCGTGAGCATTGTTACCGCGTTCCACATAGTATCGTAACATGACACTGCAGTCAAAAGGTGTTCGTAGTTTATCCAGTGAGTAGTGTTGTAACATTGCCACATACGGCCATGCATCGTCCAAGTTTAAATGTCGTCGTTTCAGATAGGCTTGAATCATATAGGTGCAAGTACGTGTCGTGGGTAATCTGTCTTGTTCCTTTTCCATGCTGCCCACCACTTTCTTTGCCATTTCCAAACCTTGGGTTGTCGGACACGCCAAAAAGCCGCGAATCAATCGGTTGTACATGGTGGTAGGTATTTGATGTCCCGCCTGTCGTAGCCGAGTCCATAGTTGATCTAATTGTGCCAAGTCTTTCGCTTTGCCTGCCGCATCAATGTCGTGTTTGAGTTGATTTAATTGTTGGAGAGTAATTGGACTAGTGGTTTGCTGTTGCTGATCAAGTGAGTGGATTCCTTTTGTTGTTGATTGAGTTCCCAGAATGACCTGGTCAATGATGCTGCGGTACGAGTCGTTGCTGGGTGAAGATTTGGCCTTGAGTTTTTTACGAAATAGTGCGGTGATGCCCAAATAGAGTTCCTTTTCTTCCTTTGGACTGAGGAAGCGTCGAAACCATTGTGTGCTAGAAGAGCCAAACCAAGCCAATGACTGATGACGTGGATTTAGTGTTGTTTTCAATAGGGTGGGTGGAAATAAGTGTGTTCGTGTCGATATGTGAATTAGGCGTTGTGTCATGATTATAGGATATATTGTTAAAAAGAGAAGAAAAAAAAACGAACGATAGTTGGACTGACCCGCCAAGCGCGGAATTTTAAAAATTGGAGTGGCGGTTCTTTTCGACCACACAAAGGAATGATGCCATATAATTCACGTGAGGCCATCCAGTTTGTAACCATGATCAGCAAGGAATAAAAAGAAAAAAGTGATACGATAAGGGATATCAGTCTTTTTACGGTATTGTAAATGAGCATTCAATTACATATTATTACTGCTTTGCAATTTATCAATGACGGTCGGGCTCTGCTTAATAAGCCTAATTAGGACAAGGCTCATAATTTTCTCCTTGATTCATTTTTATTTTATTTTATGGATTTCTCTTTTCTCTCTTTTCTCTTTTTATCTTCACCTCTATTCCTTCCCTTCTTATATCATTGATACTTATACATTTTAACATCTTATATAGTGATCATGTCGACAGTCAGTAGTGAAAGTGATACCCCATTAGACACCCAAGAACATCACTCGCCCACTCATGGTCGCCATCGAAGTAGCAGCATCAGCAACAATAGTAGACGGAAATCAGTTATCGACACTCGACGAGCTGAACAGAATCGTGCAGCACAAAGGGCCTTTCGACAACGAAAAGAACTTTATGTCAAGGAACTGGAAAGCAAAGTACAAGATATGGAACTACTCAAGGATCGGGTGGAACAACTGGAAATCGAAAACAACCAACTAAAATATCGACTATGGGAACTGGAATCTTCATCACTACCAGCCATTACAACAACAGCAACAACAACCAACACTACTTTACAACATTCACAATCTCCTTCCCCTTCTTCCTCTTCTCACCTTCGCCAAGATGATCTGTCAATTAACAACAGCAACAGCAAAGATCAGCAATTACTACTACAACACCATTCCACCACCAACGCGGAACCGTCTTCTTCACCCACTCAACTTGGAATGACGACTAGTGCTACTCAACAACCTATTCTTCCACCACCTTCACCGTCACCATCCGTGTTTCGACCTATACCAGTTCCTGCTTATTGGGACAAGGATGGAAATCGACATCGACCAGCTGTAGTGACCAGTGACCCAAGATCATATCAGGATACATCACGTCGTGGCCACATTGATGATGATAAACAGGGTCGTGTTTTAGATGATCTTGCCTCCATTTTACGTACCCGACATCGACCCCCCATACACCAAGACCAACAAGAACTGATGCATACTTGACTCCTTCCCCTTTTTTACTCCACATTATTATCTCTCCCCCCCTTCCTCTTCTTCTTTTGGGAGGGTGATGGTCCCTTTATTTATAAAAAGTTACTTTATCCCTCCTGATTTTATCATCACTTCCCTCTAGTTAGTTTGTATTTATGTTTGTTTCTTTTTTACATAGTATTAGATGCCCTAACTTCTATAAAGTTGTATATACTCTTTTTTTTTTTTTTTTTTTTCAAATCAATAAAAACCAAAAACTTCTTTCATCAACTCTTTTTATGGAAATATGATGTCACTTGATGGTTTTATCAAAATGATTTGGGTACTGTGTAGGTAAGCAAATCTACCAAAGGAATAGTATCATAGTGATACAAACTCATTGATTCAGTGGAAGGTGTGTTTTGGACAGGATGTATAATTCATATAGCATACTATTCATTACTAAGCGAATCCTTTCTCTTCATGCAATTCATTTAAACTGGAACGCCACGTATAACAAATCATGGTTTCAAATAGATCTGATCAGTTATCCCCTCTATTCCAGTAGAGAGTTTTATTCGACTGTATGTACTCCCATACTCCATGTATCGGTAATTACATCAGGCCACATCAGAATCATCCGCCAGCTGAAAGGCGGAATTTGAACGCCGGTTAATTAAAATCCCGATCAATGCGAAAGGGTCGATACTATAGGATGAGTTACATGATCTGCACATGCATTCAAACATAAATCGTTATTGCAGAGATTATTCACTATATAAAATGGTCATATACACAACATGATGGTTCTCTGGGCCAAATCGCCTTTATAATCCATGTCTAATCATACGACATCACCTTTCAAAGGAAATACATATCTTAGTCCCAAGTCTTTTTTCCATAATGATATTAACAATACTTTATTTATTGATACGTTATTTATAAAGTTAAAAAAGTGAGACTAATAGAAGAGGACTTTATCCTCTTGACAGGGAAGACACCACCATCATCACATCCGTCATGGTCAGCACCCCAGTCGCTCGTCCAGTTTCATCGGTGACCCATACACGATGAGCAGCAGTTGCAAGTAATTTGGCAATGGAGTATCCCAAGGTTGTTTCCAAACGTACATCAAATACTGGTAATCGATCCTACAATAAAGAGATAAAAGCAAATCAGTACATGCAGTATTTCCCCCCCCCCTCACACGCCTGGTAAAAGTACTTACTTCGCCATCATCAATTCCTTGTTTGTTTCGAATCAAACTGACAAACCTAAAGCATGTGTCCCAAAGTAAGCGGTGGTTGGAGCTTTTGAGTACATACTATAAATACATTAGGGTGAATGGTTTCATTCCATGATCCTGTTGGTTTGGGACTTACCTTGACATCCGTCATACTAATGTTGCCCATAATAACTCCCATGTTTCCTAATACCGCCACTGAAGATACGTTGTGTTGATTCATTTGTGCAAGAGCATCCAAGACTAATGTGTCTGCATCGACAGAAACCACATCTGTTTGCCCCAGGTTCAGTTCACGTAACTAAAAAGATAAAATGAATGATTATAACCTGCCCTACATCCCGCCCCTACCCTTATACTTTTATTTTTCTTTACTGTTTTATTGAAGAGAGCACTAATTTCAGGAAATTGGTATTTGTTTTCATAAAAGTACTTGACCACCGTCGATTGTGATAAGATACCTTTAATTCGACCATCAGGATTCATCACACTAACTAGAACAAAAGTAATAATGAGGCGATTAGTTACAAATATCATCATTTCTTTTTTGTTTTGTTTTTTACCTCTATGTATGCCACAGCTAAATTCTTCCACCACTGATGCTAAAGTCGCTTCGGGTAAGACGGAGCAAAATGGATTCTTCTGAGACAAATCTATATATCACACAATTCATCACTTTTATTAGTCATAATACATTATATTTGAGCAAAGGGGATTGTAATTTACCACTAGCCAATGACACTGGTACCTGTTGACCATCCAAAGCACGTTTAACAATATCCTGTAATTCCAAAGACCCACTTTCGTCGGCTGTTGAGCTTCGTAAGACCAAAAGAAGATACGCAATGACATCAGCGTAATCAAAGCAACCAATATATGACTTGCTAGTATGAATCACAGCTAATTGTTCGTTTGTTGATTGATCAGGATGTGAGTAAACAGGTGCTGAAGAGATGTTGTTGTCCACTAATACGCTACAGGCTATTTCTACCGGGGTGTTCCCAGCACTAATCCCACCCCGCGCAAATAAAAAAGAAAAAAGTTAGTAATGGTAGAGGACCCGCAACAATATGGTGACTTACATTTCAATAACGTTTTGGTTTTTAATCAAATACGAGGCTTGCACCATTGACCAATCATGAGTTTGTGTAGTAATACCTTCTCTATGAGCCATTGTTAAAGTTTGACAAAAAGAGAAGGACAAAAAAAGATTGGCCATCAATGCTTTTCCATGCCGGGATTTGAAATTAAAATTGATATCCCGCCGACGCTACCCCATCACTAAACGGATGTTTCGAAGGAGATTTAGTACGTTTCCAAGTCTTCTTTTTTTTTTTTTACACTTTAACAATTTTAAGGGTCCCAGGGTCCATTGTTCATATCCTACGTTGACATCACTATTTACGAAAAGCTTAACATACTTCTTCTTCTTGTTTACTTGGCCATAGAGACAGACGAGAACTGTTGTGATAGAGCTGTGCCTTTGATACGCAAGTAAAAAGTAAAAAGAAGGGGGGAAGAAGAAGAAGAAGAAGAATATATAAAAAAAAGCGTGGGACTTGTGTAAATGGACAATTGGTTTACCATTCATGGTTACACGAACATCAATTACGATTCAATGCGGACTACCCCGTCTAGATGGAAGCAAAAAGTCGCATGACCTCCTTGTTTTTTACTGGGATGGGTGCAAAGGAAAAAAAAAAAAAAAACTTGTTCAGACCGATTATCAAGTATGACAAGTGGTTGTGAAGAAAGGGGTAAAAAACTGATCTGCCTTCAAATGGTGTTGTTTGTTTTTTTGAACGCCGTCATCCGAGGGAGACAAAGTTTAGGTAAGCGGTCTTTTTTTTTTTTTGCTGAACTCAAAAAAAAAAGCTAGTTTTTTATTTTTTTATTTTTCATTTTCCCTTCTCTCTCTTCTTTCTTTCTTTCGCTCACCATTCTTCCATGTTAAACGACGATCGGCAACTCAAGGATTCTACTTTATCAGTGATTGATGCTTCTGGACGACAAATTAGTTTATTGAATGACCATGGACAACTTGATACTGAACCTGGGTCACCTGATTCTCAACAGTCTTATGATGAACCTACAATGATCTTCAGCACAATTCATAACAATTCTTCTTCTTCTACAACATTAACAACAACAACATGGATGCCACCTGTAGTACATAGTAATGCCACCACCACTACCACCAACATCACTACAGATCGACAGCAACAACAGCAACAACAACAACAACAACAACAAACATCGTCTTCTGGCTCTAAACGAAAATACCACTGCTCAGAACCTGGATGTAATAAATCATTCACTACAAGGTAAAGTCTTCTCCTCCCCCTTAATTTATAAAAAGTTAGTGAACTAATGTGTGTGTAACGCCCTCTTCTCCTTGTTCTATTGTTTGTTTGTTTTAATTACATAGTGGCCACCTTGCTCGACACAATCGAATCCATACAGGGGAGAAGAACTTTCCTTGTCTATTCCCTGGTTGCCAATCTCGATTCTCAAGACAAGATAATATGATGCAACATTATCGTACACACATGTCACCTAAATCAAGGCGAACGCCCACCACTTCTTCCTCACGACCTTCTGAAGAATCAACACCCTCCTCACCACCTTCTTCCCATCCACGTCCCAGATTACATGCTCATCATCGTATTCGATCTGATCCTTATCAATTGGATCGTCCACTCACTATTGATCAACATATCAGTAATTATCATCGCTCTTTGGTCACCCCATCATCAACAACACCGCTCTCTTCCATTGCGGCAAATAACAACAATACCCCTTTGATACAAAAACAAAAGATGTTTCAAAGGAAACAGTATCATTATCTTCATACTAGGCGACCACGATCTTCTCGTACTTCACCATCTCATCTTATTGCTTCTTCTTCATCAGCACCAATGAATCATCATCGATCGAAAACAACAACAACCAATACACCGATACCATCAACACAATTAAGTACATCTACACCTTCATTATCATCCTCTTCAGCATCTACCTCCGCATCCTCTTCACCACCATCATCTTCATCTTCAGCATCATCATCATCGACAAAAGAGGACTCAACACCGACTTTTTATCAACATAGACCTCTTGTGTATCCCACCACTTTGGTCTCTCCTTCCTATAGTTTTACCTTGTTACACCCTCCACCCGCCAACCCCGCTTCTTCTTCTTCTTCTTCTTCACCACCATCATCGCCATCACCACCTCTGACCAACAACAAAGGCTCAAGTCCCCCTATGGAAACCGACAAAAAGGATCAAACGGAGGATAATAGTTTATTACAATTAGCTCATATAGTTAGTACCTTTGGTTGATACCTTTTTCTTTTTTCTTTTTTTTTTTTTTACATTTATAAATAAAAATAACTTTAATAAAAATGACATTATTGATTGGCTTGGTCCCTTATTTAGTGTCCGTTCCAGGGAACGAACCCTTAAAACAAAAAACAAAAAAAGGGTGGGGGGAATGAACCATTGATAGGTTACCGTTGTTGTTGGTTTTTTATTTTTACATCGGCGATCTAATTGTGTGGATCCAATCAAACGATTCCGAGGTCTAACGATGGGGATTGAAAAGTGATAGACATTCATTTTGTTTTGACCAATAAAACGATATCATCGATTGACTCATTCCTCTTGATTTTTCCGTCTTTCAACTCCTTTCTATTTGGGAATCATTCATGCCGTGTTTTAAAATGCCGCCATCAAAGGGGTACAAAGTAATATATAAAGTACATGGCAGTGGTTTTATTATCAAAGATATTATGCTATTATGTTCTATTCTAATACATATATACTACTGGAAGGCAGGTAAAAGAGTTGTTTGGATGTCTTGATTGTTAGTGAGTTTCATAGCTAGTCGCCCTTGGGCCAATTCCTTTTGTCCCCCGCCACCACCTTTGACAGTTTTAAGCATGTGTTTCAGTACCTGAGAGAGAGAGAGAGATCATCAGTCATGACATTTGTTTTTTCCTATATGATACTTACCGAGTTGGCTGTTTCAGATGGTATTTCCTTGTTATTCAAAGCCACAGTGACCAGATTATCCTTGACCAAGAGATGGATTACATGTTGTTCAGTCTCCTTTAATACATTTGCCCGCTTCTGCATATACGACGAATCCAGATCACCATCCACCAAATGAATCTTCAGAGGAATATCTATTGGGAAGG
Organism: Chlamydoabsidia padenii; assembly: GCA_025330725.1. Lineage (NCBI taxonomy): Eukaryota > Fungi > Mucoromycota > Mucoromycetes > Mucorales > Cunninghamellaceae > Chlamydoabsidia > Chlamydoabsidia padenii. The sequence goes on along the minus strand of JAIWND010000005.1, from coordinate 579,989 downwards.
CATTAATGAGTTATATCCATATCCTAAACAGTTTCTTCCCCCCCCTTTATACCTTTATATCGTGTTTCGACAGGTTGGTTTACAGGAGATAATTGTGCCATTTTCTCCATCATGGAATCCAGTTTCTTTTCCATTTCCTTTGATTGTTGCATGACTTTTCCAAGCTTGTCGACCATATCTAATGTTGAGTTTGCCCGGAGGAGTTTGAGTGCTTCAGGAATAGGTGTAAAGGATTGTCGGTACCAATCAATGCATGAAAATCCAGCCACGGCTTCAATTCGTCGAGTACCTTTTTTTTCCCCCAGAATATTCAATATTAATAAGCAACGTTCTTTTCAACATTGTCATTTTGACTTACCTGCAGCCACTGAGGTTTCATTTAGAATCTTGAAGGGGTATAATTTGCGAATATTGTCGACATGAGTTCCACCACAGAGTTCTCTGCTGATGCCAGGTACTTCGATCACACGCACTTGTTCGCCATACTTTTCCGAGAAGGTAGCAATAGCTCCAGAAGATATAGCGTCTGTCAATGCCATATGCTATCAAGAGAGAGATAGAGAGAGAGAGAGAGAGATTAATATGTTAGTTGAATAATGGATTACCATTGTGCGATTTACCTTGATTTCTGTATGTGTACCCATCAATATCATCTTGTTTATCCAATTCTCGATCTGGTCCAATTGCGCCTGAGACAAAGGCTTGCCAAAAGTAAAATCGAATCGTAACTTTTTGGAGTCCACCAATGAGCCTGCTTGAACGATATCCGTTTTTAAAATGTGTCGTAATCCAGCATTAAGAAGATGAGTGGCAGTATGATGAATTTCCGACCCAATCCGGCGATCAATGTCCACGTGTGTGTTTACCAATTGTCCCACTTGTAGATATTGCTGGTCCAGTTCGAATTGTTGTTGTTGGGTTGTGGTGGGACCTACAATAGGAGAGAGTTGAAGGGCAAGACATCCGTCGTAGGGTTGTTGTACATCTGTCACCTTCCATTCGCTTCCATTAGACAGAGTCACGCTGCCTGTGTCCGCCACTTGTCCACCACCAAGACCGTAGAAAGGGCATGGATCGATCGCCATATGCACATGCACCTTGTCACCTTTTTGGATCGTTTCAATGGCGACAATTGCTGATTCTTGGTGTAGTAGTTCGTGATCATACCCTGTAAATTGCGGAAATACGTTCTGCTGTCTCCATTCTATATACAAAACGAGTGAGTACTATCATACGAGCCTATGTTGTTGTTTATGTTACCTGTTAACGATGATTGACTTTTAATATCATCCGTTTTCCAAGATTCCCGTCCCATTTTCTTTTGTTGTTCCTGTAGTTTTTCCACCGCTGATAAAATAGACTAGTTAGCAACAATCCATTATGAATGTTTTACTTGACTTGCCTTTAATATCCACAGTCCATCCGCGTTCCTGAGCAATGATCAAGGTCAAATCAAAGGGGAAGCCAAAAGTATCATAAAGCTGGAATGCAATAGAAGGAGGAATTGCCTTGGTGTGTTGTAAATCAGATCTTGTAAAGACATTGTCCAATAGAGCCATACCGCGATCCAAGGTTGCCAAAAAGGTGGTTTCTTCGTTGCCGATAATATTCCGGATAGATGCTGCTCGTTCAGCAAGTTCAGGGTAGTTACCATCCTTGAATCCTTGTAGCAAGTAAGGGTACAACTCTATCAGGAATGGCTCTATTAAAAAAATAAAAATAAAGGTCAGATGGCGGGATTTCAATCTGCATGAATTTCATTTTTACACTTACGATGGATGCCCAACTGGCGTGCGGATCGAAGTGCCCTTCTAATGATTCGACGCAAGACATACCCACGCCCTACATTACTAGATACACAAATAGAAAGAGTTAAATATAACATACATCATAGAGATTCATTCATTACCTAGGGACAACACCATCGCCAATCAGGAAGCACATGGAACGAAAATGATCAGCAATGATCTTTTCGTGAGGGCTTGGGTCAGCAGAGGTATAATTCTAAGTAAAAGGAATAAACCATCTCTTTTTTATTAATAGAGTGTCAATAAAAGGTCATGTTTTTTATTTACCTTGATGTTGTTTTGTGCCATCCATTGTCGCAAGCCAGAGATCAGGTCACGAAACTGATCGATTTGAAAGTTGTTTTGCTTTTCTTGTAGCACACAGGCCATACGTTCCAGTCCCATACCAGTATCGATACAAGGTGTTGGCAAGCGTGTCAATTGACCATCTGGGGTTCGATAGTTCTCCATAAACACCAAGTTCCAGATTTCCAGCCATCTATAAACAAAGCTAGTGAGTACTTGCATTATATTTTCATTCATTTACCTGTCTTCACCCAATGAATCATCCATGGTATCCCAAAAGATTTCTGTACATGGTCCACAAGGTCCTTCACCATCGCCCATTGACCAAAAGTTATCATCCGGCCCACAAGAGACAATCATATCATCAGTCAATCCTTGTTTTTTCCACAAATCATATCCTTCTTGGTCACCTTCCAGCACACTATCAGATAAACATAAAAGAATTGTTAGTCAAACTACTTTCTACAATGTCAAAAGGAGCAACTTGCGTGACACGAAGCCTAGAGACAGGTAATTCCAATTCCTTCAATAAAAACCACCAAGCATATTGTATCGCTTCTTCTTTAGAGTATTTGCCAAACGAGAAGTTTCCAAGCATTTCAAAAAAAGTGTGGTGACGAGGTGTATAGCCCACATTATCCAAATCATTATGCTTGCCACCCGCACGCATACATTTCTGGGCACTTGTTGCACATTGGTAAGGAGCAGAGGAAGGGTTCATAAAGTAGTTCTTGAAGGGTACCATACCAGCATTGGTAAATAGTAAACTTTTGTCTTGTTGATGAGGAATAAGGCTACTGCTGGGTACTTTGGTGTGGCCGTGCTTTTCAAAGTAGTTTAAGAATCGTTGGCGAAGTTCTGGTGAAGAGAGGTGTTGCATCCATCGTTGAGTAAAGTAGTGAGATTGTTGTGATTGGCGGGTCAATAAAGAGTATCGTATTAAGGTGGTGGTTGAGTGACGGGTGAGATGGCGATACATTGTTGGAGGAGAGAGAAAGAGAAGGGATTTGAAATTTATGCTGGACCTGCCAGGTAAAAATCCCCACCCTCCAAAAAAAAAAAAAGAAAAAAAAAGTGGCTTGGCGGACTATTTTTTACCTAGGGACTTGGGCACTGAATTGTTCGTTTTTCTTTACACAAAAAGTAAGGTTTCCTTTGCCAAAGATGATAGTTCATCGTTACTATTGTCTTGCCTGCCGAGTTGGATCAGCAGTTGTGTTTTGAAACCAATATCAAATATAAAGATCTCACTATAGACTCATGTCCGAAAGTTCATTGGACTTGGAGACAGATACGGGCTCTACAACTTTTTTTATTTAAAAAAACAGAAATGAAAATGAACATACTTATGATACATAATAAAGACTTTTTTTTTTTTACATATTAAATGTTATATACTATTGACAAGTGTTTAATTCAGTCAAAGGTTGCTTCTATGAACTGTTCAATTCTTGACTAGGTTGGTATTCAGGGGTCAAAAATGGCGCCAGTCACCAGCCAATTTTTTGTTTGAAAAGTTGCCCGCCCAACTTTTTATTTTTATGTCCCTCTTTCTTTCTTCCCGTTTATACTTTATATAATGTCATCCCACAGCGTTTACCTATTCCGTCATGTACAAACACAACAAGTACTTGTCAGTACCAGACAAGTGATGAAGGTATAGTAGTTTGAAAGTGTATTTTAAAATATGTCGACTAATCTTGTTTATCCTTTGATACCCACCACTATAGAATAAAGCTTTGAATCAATTGGAAACGACATTACGACCTGTCCGATTGCGAAAGGATTTATGGAGACCCATGGTTGCTTTGACAGGCTTCAATACTTCTCAATCAGCACAAGCCGTATCTGACGCTCTCCTTCAACGATCTCAGGCCCGACAATTAGATTTCAAGACTACCGAAGAACACTTGGCCCGACCTAAACGATTACGACAAGTGGACGAACAAGACTTGGTGGAAAAGTCGGTGGTCTCTTTATTGGAAGCTTTGGAAAAAGTCGCTCCTGCTCACTTTAAGAACAATGAAAAACTACTGGCTTTATGGGAACAACCTCGTTTTATGGAATTGAAGGGTGAAGAAAAGGTCTGGCCTGCTTTTGTGGAACATGGACAATTGGAACTCAAGAATAATCGCTTTGTCAAGGCTGCTTCAGGTGAAGGTGCCACTGTCTAATTGGTATCTATCTCTTCATCCTACACATACTCACACTCAACACACTCCATCCTCATTGTATATGCATATATAAATATAGATAGTTAGACAAATTTAGGCGCTTCCCTTTTACACTTTTATCATATACATATAGTCTCTTCTTTTATTATATATCACTACAACTCAATAAACAATCTTACAGTGTAATACATACATCCTTCAACCATTAATACCATGATCTATTTTGAAATTCCGACAGACGGCTGTTTTTATAAATATCTTGGGGTGTCTTTTTCTTTTCTTTTTAAAAGATTTTATCGACCAAAATAAACAATGGGATCATCATCGAGGGACTTTGTGGAATCATATGTCAAGGATATCAGTCAAGACACCGAAGCGTATTTGGCAAAAGAACAACCTAATTACGATGCTTCTAAAGCTAACACCCTGCCTACCCCGACCAACAACACACCCAAGCAAGAACAACCAAACGATACCCCACCCGATCCTTCAGCTCACTTTACATTCCATAAAGCAACGACAAATCCAATGACACCTGCCTCCGACTATACACAACAACAACCAGAACAAGAACCTCAAGTGGTATGGACAGTTCGGGATGTCACTGATCAACGAAGGGAAATCCACGAAACGGCACTGGTGAACTGCTCTGACTTGCATGTCGATCTAATGCAATGCTTCCAACACGGCAGCTGGTGGGACAAGGCAAAGATGTGTGAAGATCAGAAACAAAAGTTTTGGAGTTGCTTCCATTCTCAAAAGGTAAAAAGCACATGGATTTAAAATGGAGGGGTTTACTAACACACTCGATTTGATTTGATATTATAGAAATTCTTAAAGGCAGCCAACTACAAGGGACCTATCAGCACACCCGAAGAAGATGATGTGGTCCTTATGCGTGCCTTGAACTTCCGTGATCAACAAGAAGCTGATGCTGCAAAGAATACCTCCACGGAAAAGGGTGAATCGGCGTAGAATCAGGATGATGGTTTTGCTTTAGTATGTATATAGTTGATTTAGATTTAGAGTAGTCTCTTTGTTATTGATTATGTGTATTAATAAAGAATCTAGATGTCTTTTTATCATGATTGGATGATTTTGAATGGGGTGAATGTGTATAATAGGGCTGAAGGGTAATAAAGTAATAGAGTATAAGTGCACAACTGTTATGTCCTTTATCTCATTGATACTGGGAGAGGCAAGGTATCACCTGTCATCTGTCGGAGTTTCGGCGGTTGCTCCCCGCTTTTTTGATTATGCTGGTTTAGTCAGCCAGTGACAATATTCTGACCGTCTCTATTTCTATTTAAACTTTTCTTTTTTGTCTTTCCCTTTTTCTCTTCCATTCAACTTTCAACCAATTTTACTTTAACCAACTACTCTCACTCCTTGGAAAACAACCTTTAATAATGGCTGCCACTAAACAACCTGTCTTTTTTATCTCTCATGGAGGTAAAGTCAACAATACACTTGAAACATCTTCTTTTGAAAAAAATCACTCACTTGATCAACTTTTATTCTCATGATATTTACGTAGGTCCTAATCTCTTGGAAGATAAAGACCTTCCTGGAACTTTTTACGACTGGTTTGGCTCATTAATAAAACGCACTTTGAAACCTAAAGCGATCGTCATTATCAGCGCTCATTGGCAAGGCAAAGGTGGAAATGGGATCTATGGCAAGTACAGGAACATGATGTAACTGCGTGTAAATTGGAAATACTTATTCTTATCTATGTTTAGTGGACACGTCTGAAAAACCAAAGCTCATTTACGACTTTTATGGATTCCCGAAACACTACTACGAGGCAACGTGGGATCATACTGGTGAACCAGATATTGCATCCAAAGTCATTCATCTTTTGAACAAAGTAATACATACATATAAATCACCTCATTATAGAAAACAATTATACTTATCTCTTCTTATTATTGTTTTTGATTCCGGATCTTAGGCTAATATTAAGGCAGAAGGCAAAGAGTATGGTAACGATCATGGTGTATGGGTCCCTTTGAAACGAGCCATGAATTCAAATCCCGACATTCCTATTGTTGAAGTATCTACTTTTGAACACGAAGATATGGCGGCGCATGTAAGAATGGGTCAAGCTCTTGCTCCTCTCCGGTAAGTGGTGATTATTTAGCATAAACTATCAACTGACGTTTATAAATCCTATCAAAATTGATTTTATGCAATAGGGATGAAGGCGTGTTAATCATTGGATCCGGAACTGCAGTACACAACCTGCGCGATTTATGGTCTGGCATCGGCAAACCTTCACCTAAATATGTTGTTGACTTTGAAAAGGAACTGGATAAGATTGCTGTGGAAATGACGGTAAATACATCCTACTTTTTTTCTTTCTTTTAACAGGATCAATCCAACTCATCTTTTGTTATTGTGGATAGGGTAGCGAGCGTGGAAAGGCAGCTAACCAACTTAATAACCACCCTGCTTTCCGACGTTGTCATCCTACTGCCGAACATCTCATGCCATATCACGTTGCTCTCGGTGCTGCTGGTAATGATCAAGGAACCAAGTTACTGGAAAGCTATTGGTCTACTGTGTCGTGGGGATCTTATTCTTTTGGCCTGGACGAACAACATACCAAGAAGTCACCCTACCAAACCTCCTTCAATTGATTTGGATCTGTAAACTAGCTAACATAGTATAGATTGTTTTTACTAATTGATTGAATAAAACTGACTGTATTTATATACTGTTATCATAATTTCTTTTTTTTATATCTTAATGCTTATCTGTTGGCATGTGTATACTACCCACATAGTTGTCTTCGTTTTTGGGACGATTGTTCCCCATGTAATTTCAAACGCAGTCAGGCTTGAAATTGGCTAGCATCACTTGTTCATTAAGTCAGTAGAGCCCTCTCAAGATTCAAGGCGAGGATAAGCGGGTTTTGAAATAAGTTTTGCCTTGTGTGTCAATTTCCATCCTGCAACTTTTTTTTTACAAGTCAGATTAAAACAATCTTGAGGCTATGCTGCTCTATACAGTGGACTTGGTATATTGACCATTATGTAAAGTTTGTTGGGAATAGGCTAAGGGATACTCATGGTCACTTTTGTCATTAGCATCGCTTGTCCATTAAGACAGTAGGGCCCTCTTAAGATTCACGGTGAGGGTAAGCGGGTTTTGAAATAAGGTTGATCTCGTCTGTCCATTTTATTTTTTTACAAATCTCTTACATCACAAAAGCAGACCCATAAATTCAAAGCCTGACTGGAGTTCAATTTATGTGATTTTGGAGGCATGGAAAGGTTCATTATTTTCTGGGGAAGTGAAATGCTGATTTGTTCCCCTGTAGTTGCAAACCCCGCCACGGATTCTTTGTTTCCGATCCGATGTAATGTGATAGGTCAACCTGGAGGGATATAGGGAATGCGTTGTGATAATGACATGTTTTTATTAGACCAGCAATGTAATCGGATCTCCATATTCTTGTTGGCAATCAGGTTAACGCCCCGCAGATCCTCCTCTTTTCATTTCCTGTGTAATAGGATCCATTTAAGGGAGGATGTTGGGGATAACTTTCTTCTTCTTCTTTACTTTGATAAAGCGATACCCACAATTAATGTAGGTACTAAGATGTATTCTTTTCATACTTTTGCGTAGAGTATCTGCGTTGAGCCGATTTTGGGTGGTGGGCGGAACTTGGAATCCAGTGGGGATTAAAATGAGCGATTTGGGTTTTTTCTTTTTCTTTTTCTTTTTCTTTTTCTTTTTCTTACAAATCATTCCTCAATAAATCAAATGGCATCCGAAGACGATATCTGGGCAAGCAGTGGTGATGAAGACTACGACCAAGTCATTGCTGAAAAGGAATGGCTAAGAATGCAAGAAAACCATGGTAATGTAAGTATACAGTGTTATATTTTGAAGTGGACAATCTATAGACTAACTTTTTTTTTTTTTTTTTTTTACTATTGTTGATCTTAGGATGGCTACAAGGAAGGTATTATCGAAGGGAAAGAAGTATGCATGCAAAAGGGATTCGATCAAGGATACATTGAAGGTCTTGCTATTGGGAAAGAACTAGGTGCTTTGCGTGGTAAACTAAGGTAAGTGGAATACAGACCAAGTATGATTAAAACGGCTTGGTATCAACATGACTGACTAATCCAATCTGATATTATAGTACCTATCTTACCTTTTACAAACAAGTGGAACCCAATACTACTATCGCCAATCAACTTGAAGCACTCTTTAACGAATTGGATAAAGTGGATGTGCAACACATATTCTCGACCACTTACTTTGACAGCTCTAAACCTCCTCCCAACAATGACATCTATGTCTCACCTCAAGAAAAGATCAACCAATGGCAACAAAAGATCAATCAAGCAATCGAACAACATACCACTGTAGGGACATCAACTACATATTGACACCACCACCTCTATTCTTTTGCACATGGTGCACGCATTGTGGTGCACCCTATGCCTGTCTTGGATCGTCCCGACAAAGGTACTATGAACAACTTTTGGAGGGGATAACCAATGCTTGGATTGGACCTTCTGGATTGAACACTGATGACACGTTTAGGCGCTTTGTTTAAATGATTTTACTAGGTTAGAATATATATAGATATAAATAAAGACATCGTCTAGTAAAACACGTCTGCTGACTGATCTTTGGTGTAATGGTAACTGTGGCTACGCTGGGGTCGGGGTGTGAATATTGTCCAATATAGTCTGCACACGCTCCATTTTATTTTTCGACTTTTCTTCCCTTTTGTCCTTCCTTTTTTTTAACACCACTATAATTTGACTACATTGCCTTTACTATGGTTTATTCTTCAAAAAACAAACCATGGAGAGTGACTTTGTTGTATGCATCAGGTAAGCGTTTTAAAATACTCGTCCTTTAAACGTCTGATCGCTTGATAAACTAACACCTTGTGTATAGCTCTCCTTTTTACTCTATCTACAAAAGTACTTGTACAAGGAGTGGAAAAAACTCACATGCAACAAGATGTAAGTAACAAGTCTCCTTATTCTCCTCTTTGGTGAACTAATTACGTTGTGATATTTAGGTACAGTTGAATGAACATCGACACCAGGAAACAATGGACGAAGAAACCCAATCGATACGGGGTAAAATGATGATAAGACCAGGAAAGGGACTGACCCACAAACACTAACTGTCTTGTTTTTGATTATTTCTTGTAGGGCAAGAATTATACGAGCAGGCTTTACAACATCTCGAACCACTGATACAGTCACAACACTCCAAGCCGATCTACAACAAAGTGACAATATTGAACAAAGGAACTGGCGTCACTGGACTTTATAACATCTTTGTGGACACTTTATGGAATCTCATAGACTTGTTTATTTCAAGTGACAGTGAAGCGGAAACAGACGGTGATCTAGGCATTGAACAGCAGCAGCAACAACAACAACCAACAAACCCCAGCTTGAAACAAAACGGCCATGACGGATTATTATCTGAGGCAAAACGATTATTGGAAACTGCAGGGAATGTCTTTGGTAACAAGGATGCATTATACTTGCTGGCGGAAATGTATTTTGTAAGTTGAAAATTGACTTGATTGTGGTCGCATTGAACTGATCCCTTCTCTCTTCTCTATATAGCATGAAAAGTATACTCAACCACGGGATCTTAAACTTGCATTCGACTATTATCAAAAATTGGCCAACATAGGAAATGCAACAGCACAACAGATGGTTGGATTTATGTATGCCACTGGTGTTGGTAATGTCGTTCAACGGGATCAAGGCAAAGCCCTCTTACATCACACCTTTGCGGCTCTTGGAGGTGATACGGCGGCAGAAATGACATTAGGTTATCGTTATCTATTGGGTATTGGCACTGATAAAAGTTGTCCTGATGCTGTTTATTACTACAAACAGGCAGCAGAAAAAGGTAAATAACATGATCTATATCTTTTTTACTATTTAATTTTGTAAATAACATACTTTTTTTTCTTCTTCTTTTGTACAAGCTATCGAACACTATAAATCTGGCCCTCCTGGTGGTTTGGCTCTCCCTTTACCCAAAGCACGAATTGCTGATGACAATGGTGGCGTATATGGATTTGGTGCAAGCGTCATGACAGACAAGTATCATCGTACCAGCCCAGATAAAGCGGTCAGCATTGATGAAGTCTTACAATATCTACGTTATTTGGCAATGACTAAGAATGATGTTGAAGCACAGGTACAATTAAAAAAAAAACACTCATGACTATCATCATATACAAAAACTCTTGACTAACTCTGGGATTTCTCTTTTACGCTATGTATCTAGCTACGACTTGGTGAAATCTATTATCATGGATCAAGGAACGTTCCTCGCGACTTTGGTGAAGCTCTCTACTTTTTTAAAGCCGTGCTCGACAGAGTTCCTGATGGAAAAAAGTCTACCGAATCTCTTGCGAAAAGCGATCATGGAAAAGTTATTGGACATGCAGCGGGCTATCTTGGCAAAATGTTTTTGCGTGGTGAAGGTGTCAAGGCCAACACTGAAATGGCTTTTAAATGGTTTGTTGTTGGTGCTGAATTGCAAGATTCTGCATCCATGAATGGCTTGGGTATTATACAGCTAAACGGTGGAAAAGAGGTAAACCAAAAGGGAATATATAAAGAACTAGGAAAATGATAGGCATGACGAATCGATGAACTCTTCATAACTTTAACTCTCTCTCTCTCTCTTTTGTTTTTGTTTTTACTTTTGACTAGGGCTACGAAAAGGCATTGCAATACTTCAAGCAGGCTGCCCATCTTAAAAACTCTGACGCTCGGGTAAATCTAGCTTTGGAATATATCAAACATGATGCTACTATATTGGAAGGAATCAAACTATTCGAACTTGCAGCAGATTCGAAACATATTCTGGCATACTGGTATCTTGGGCAGATACATGAACAAGGGATTGGAAAAGAAGGTCCCTCATGTATCAATGCAGTTGCGGTAAGTCTGGACCAGGAATACATTACAGAATCAACTCTTCTCACTCTTTTTTCTTTTCTTTTCACTTTATTCTTTTGTGTGTGTGTGTGTGTGTGTGTATGGGTAATAGTATTACAAGGCCATTGCTGAACGTGGTGATTGGCTTCAACCTACCATGGATAATGCTTATGAAGACTATATGCGTGGTGACAGGGAATCCGCTCTACTCTCTTACATGCTTGCTGCTGAACGTGGTTATGAAATCGCCCAATCCAACGTGGCCTATTTGCTGGATACCGGTAAGATGGATGGAATAAACAAGCTCTGAATATACATATAGATTTCTCATTTTGCTTTATTCTTTCACATAATAGATAAAGTCAGGCTCAATATAATGGAAATCCTCGGTCAGGAGAAATCATCGAAACGGGACAACTACTCGGAACAACTTGCATTAATCTATTATACACGATCAGCGAACCAGCACAATGTGGATTCACGGGTCAAGATGGGGGATTATTACTACCGCGGCATTGGTACGGAGGTGGATTACGACAAGGCGGCATCATGTTACAGGGTTGCTGCCGAATTGGAGGAGTCGCCCATGGCCATGTGGAATCTTGGTTGGATGTATGAAAACGGAATCGGTGTTTCCAAAGATTTCCATCTGGCTAAACGTGCCTATGACAATGCATTAACAACAAATGGGAATGCCTATCTACCTGTTAATCTCTCATTAATCAAGCTTTATGTCAAGTATTATTGGGAATGGCTTTCAGGTGGTGATGTGGAGGACGAACTATTTAAAGGCGAACATCAACATCAAAATCAACAACAACAACAACAACAACAACAGCAACGTGGATCCTCATGGGGTGATGGTCGACAAGGCGATATGGAGGAAGCTACTGCCATTCAACAAGCACGGCGACGTAAACAACTTGAAGGACACGACGATCAAGATGGACAATCGGAAGAGGAACTTCGACGACAGTATAACAAACACAAGGAATTGGAGGACTATGAAACGCTCAATGGCATGTCGGACGACGATGGGAATGATGTATTCAATGGAGAAGATATCTATTCTGAAGAAGACGAATTGATTGAAAGTCTGATCATACTGGGTATCTGTCTCGTAGTTGGATGGTTGGTTTATATTCGACAATTCCGCTTTGGTGGCAATAATCGCAACAACGAAGCAGCACAACAACAACAACAACAACAACAACAACAACAAGACCATCACCGTGAAAACAACAACAGTGATATCCCCCCACCACCACAGATTTAATAGTCTAGTAGCACTTGCCCCTTTATAAACAACACACACACACCCCAATTTGGCACTATATTATTATCATTTACCTATACCTCATACATGAATAAATAGAATAAATATTAAACGTCTATTTAATGTGTTGTCTTTATTATTGGTTATGGATAAGAGAAGGTGTAATCAGTGGGGATACAAATAGGCTGGTATTTATGGTGTGCATAATATATGAGTTCATTTTATTTATAACAATCTTTTTTTTATGTCAAAACAAAGGGATTAACAGTAATAAAAAGAGGAGATGGTGTGTAGGGGAAACTATATAAAAGTACTAAAGGAGAAGGGAGGAACATGGGTAGAGAGGGTAGGATTTGTCTATTACTTGGTAGATTCGGTATTGTTGGCATTGACATTGAGCAACAAAGTGTCAGAGTCGAGCATGACCCGGTTACCACTTCGAGAGATCACAGTAGCAATTTCACGAGCAGCTTCAATACGCTTGAGTTCCAAGAAACCAGGCTTGTTCTTGATAGCTTCACCAATCAATTCAGCGGATTTAGCTTCACCCTGAGCACGGACGATCTATAGGCACAAAAAAAAAAAAAAAAAAAAAAAAAAGAGCATTAATTATCCTATCATAAAAAAAAAAGCCTGCTCATGTCCACTATTCCATCTACTTACCACAGATTGTTTTTCTTGACGAGCTTTATCGACAACAAAGGCAGCACGTTGAGCATCTTGTTGAGCGATTTGTTTAGCTTCGACAGCAGATTCAAAGACAGGGGAGAATCCAACATGAGTAATAGAAACATCATCCAAGACAATGTTGAATCGCAAAGCCCGACGCACCAAGTTTTCACGCACCAAACGAGAGACACGTTCACGTTGAGTGATCAATTGAGAGGCTGTGAATTGAGCGACCACAGACTTGAGGACTTCGTTGACAATGGAAGGAAGGATACGTTCATCATAATCTTGACCAAGAGTACGATACACAGTGGCGAGTTGATCCACACGAGGTTTGGACAAGACACGACAGGTGATGTTGACCATTTGCAAATCTACATATATTTAAATCGACAAGGTGAATCCTAGCACAGGTATATTATAATCTTGTTTTTTTTTTATACCTTTGGTACCAGTCAAAGAACCAACGTTACGGGGCTTGGCACGGACATCGTAAACAACAGGAGTTTCAAACCAAGGAATCATAAAGTGAGTACCTTCGTTATACACTGTGTTTTGGACACCAAAGAGACGAGTGTATTTGATAGCACGGTGACCACCATCGACTAAGATTTAAAATATAAAAAAAGAAGATCCATTAGTTTCCAGTTGTCGAATGTGTATGCCTTTCTTCTTCTTCCTCGGGGGGTGGGGGTTAATTGTCGTATTCATAGTTTCGTGTGAGGCGTGTGTTGTTGTTGTTGAAATTGTTCGATTCTTATTCATTTTGGGCGGTATTGTTTGTTTCGTTCGAAGAAGAAGGCAGATCAAAGCATGTTTTTTTAGTTGATTATCTTACCGTTGAAGAGAGATGCATTGACACCATAACCCAAGGCACCTAGAACGACCAATGCACCAGCAGCTGAGCCAGCACCTTTACCAGAGCCTTTGGGGAACATACCACCCAACTTTTGAGCTGCTTGTTTTGCTTGTTGAGCCATGTTTGTGATTATGTGTTTGTGTTGGAAGAAGCAAAGCAGAAGAAAAAAAAGAAAGAGGGAAATTATTAAGAGCGGGGTGATGATGTTTTTTCCCCCCTACCCTCAAAAATATGTGGCTGGGATATATTCAAATGCCGCCACAGATGGGTTGTAGCATGATCCCGAGATCGAGTTTTATTAATGAGCTTATTCATTTCCCCCCCCCCCATCATTTCATACTCTATTCCACTGCTCTTGTAAAAAGATAAACATGATTACATCCAAGCACCATCGAGACACCTTGATACATAAAGCCAAAAAGAAAAGACATATTTAAAATCCCGCCAGGCCCAGTCGCCCAAAATGGAAACCTGTCAAAGTCGACAAATGAGTTAAATTATACTTTATTAAGGGTAAAATAGGATAATAAGGACGGTAAGCATAATGGAAAAGAGACGTGTTACATTATTTAAGATAATGCATAATAGTTATTACAAAATTGCTACAACTAAACTATTGCCAGGGAATCAAGTTAAACTTGTTCAGTTTTCTTGTCAGCTTCAATATCATGCAGATCGGTGGTATGGACTTTGTCAGCATGGACATTAGCACCAAGAGTTTCCTTCATGCGTTCGGCAACATAGGCTCGATCAATCTTCTTGCGAGGATTGGCTTCAAACACAATGTCCATTTCTTCAAGCTACAAAAAAACAAAAAAGGCAAGTTAGTAATCGGCCACCCCAAACCAACAACTTGACTTTTAGTTTTACCGTAAAGCCCTTTGTTTCCCTATAGTCATTAACCGGTGATACAAAAAGAATGAATGTTGTTAGTAAAAAGACCCATGGTTTGCTTACTCGTTTATGCAACTTACGGATAGGACACAAACACGTGAATAGCCATGAGTAAGTTGAATCCAGCAAAGAGAAGGTATAGTCCAAAGCGAAGGTGCTCCATCATCAATGGGACAGTAAAGCTGAGTAGCCAGTTGAAGAACCAGTTAGCTGCAGTAGACAAGGAGACAGCCATGGCGCGTACTCGAAGAGGATAACTATTGACAACGGGAATGATTATGAGTAAAGTCTTTATGGACAGGGTAGAAATCAGATGTACTTACATTTCTGCAGGGTAGATCCAGCCCAACTACAAAAAAAAAGGTTAGTTTCCTACACATTGTTTTCACTGCTTTTGTTAAATATATATCCATTTTCATGTACTCACAGGTCCCCACGTACAAGCAAAGGCGCACACAAAGAGATAGACAAAGGTGGCGACAGCATTGGTTGTTGCCTTTGGTAGAGTCACAGCATATTTCCCATAGTTTACTTCATTGGGGTCCATTTGAATATACCAGTGACCACTTGCCAATAGTCCACCTACAATCCATAAGAACGTCGACATGGCCAAGGCACCTAAAACCATAGTAGGGCGACGACCCCATTTGTCAACATATAAAATGGCAGGGATAGTCATCACGACAGTGAGGACATAGGACACACCAGACGCAATCAAGGTACTGTCTTGACTGTCACCAATACCAGCTTGTTGGAAGAGGAAGACCACATAGAACATGATAATATTCATACCAGTCAATTGTTGCCATATTTGTATAAAGATACCCAAGAAGACACGATAAGCAATTCCAGGCTTAAAGAGATCAGCGTAACGATGAGCGGCTTGTTCACGATCGAATCTAATGACAGCTTGGATTTCTTCTACTTCCTATAAAGATAAAAGATAAAAGAAATATGAATGTTAGTCTTTTTTATGTAGTCAAATTTAATCATATATATATCACATACAATTATTACACGAGGGTGATTAGGATCACCATCACCGTGGATATCAGCAAGGACTTTGATAGCTTCTTCCATTCGACCTTTATCAGCCAACCAACGAGGAGAGTGGGGGAATGCCCACATACCAGCACAAAGTACAACAGCAGGGGTTGCTTGAATAGCCCATGGAGCACGGAACGCGCCAGTACCATCAATATGAGCGCAACCAGTTTGAATCCAAAATCTAAACAGTACGAGTAACAAGAGTGAGTAATTTGAGTATACGTGATCTTATTTTGTAATACTTACGCAAGGAAGATACCCCATACGATGGACCATTGCTAGAAGGGGGAGAGAAAGAGATAAGAAGAGATGAGAATCCATTTTTGTATAAAATAAACAAAAAGAAGAGGGATCTATTATTACCTGTATAGCAACAAGACGACCACGGATTTCTTTTGGAGCCACCTCAGATTGATACAAGGGAATGACCATAGATGTAACACCGACAGAGAGACCTAATATATATAACATTGAGCAACCATTACATACACTTTGTACTTTTATACATACCATTGATGACACGACCAGCACATAGCATAGGAACCCCATTGGAAGCAGATTGTAGTAAGGATCCTA
The DNA here is from genome assembly GCA_025330725.1 of Chlamydoabsidia padenii. Classification (NCBI taxonomy): domain Eukaryota; kingdom Fungi; phylum Mucoromycota; class Mucoromycetes; order Mucorales; family Cunninghamellaceae; genus Chlamydoabsidia; species Chlamydoabsidia padenii. Next base: position 563,451 of record JAIWND010000005.1, on the reverse strand, counting down.
CAATAAACAAAGCAGAAGCAAAGATCAAAGTGTATTTTCTTGAGTAGTGATCAGCAGGCCAGCCAGCGCAGAGAGCACCTACAAAACAGCCAGCTGAGAGAGCTGCGTTGATTCCACCTTGTAAAAGGGCACCAGGATGACCAAAGTAATCTTGATATCTATATATAATAGTTTAGTACAATATAAATAAATAGAGGATGTTCTATTTTGTCGTGCGGCTAACTTACTGTTGTGTCCCGATCGTCCCACTGCTTGACCCTATACATAATTATTCAAAAAGTTATAGGACAAGCGCTTGATATTAGTAGACATTCACTTTACTTTTGTGTTGTTTTGTTTTACTTACCAATATCGAAACCAAACATGATTCCTCCAATGGATGCCCAGCTAGAGATCTAAATGGTGAGAGAAAAGGAAAAAGTCATTTAGTACCTGACAATTGAAGGAATGCACAACCAATGTTAGTGAGTTGGTTTAAAGTTAAACTTACAACATAGACATTGGTGGTAAGCCTTGTCCAATTAACCATTGTCAAATACAAAAAGTTAGTTAAGAAAAAAAAAAAAAAAGGAAATGAAAAAAGAAAAGAAAGAGGACTCCTTTTGAATTTTGACTTTATACTTTTGACAAAATGAAATTCAAATCCCGGCCATCGACCCACTCCCAACTTTCAAAGGCTTCCCCCATTCAAGATTTGTGTATCATTTCCACCTGCTTTAGCGATTATATAAGAGTCTATAAAAAACCCAATCCGCGGAATTATAATAATGCGCTTAAAAAGAACAATCATTTGTAAGGTGAGAAGGGAAATTGAGTTTTCGTGAGGGTACAGCACCAACCAGTTATTTTCAAATTCCGCCCTTTTCTTTTTTTTTGTGTGTCAATGATCACTTCTGTGGGAAATTCCTCATTCAAAATCAATTGTATGATGCTATTTTGCTTTCATTTTGAAGAGTAGCACAAAATAAAGAAGGAATAAAGATTTCCTTTTGGGAAGTTTTCTACAATATGACTTTGGGTACAGAGATCGGGACTTCAAAATGGGAGCATATTTTCATGCAGCTTCGGACTTTACTTGCAGCATCCATAAAGATGTCACTTCTTTATTCTTCTTTCTATACGGATGGAGGAACTCATAAGAGTGAATGTTGCATGACAATGCCATGTGAACACATGAAATAGCTATGCGGGAAAATGTTTCCAAGTTACCTATAGACTGGATGGGAGTTCAATTGTTTGTGGTTCCTTTTTTGGATAATAGGGTCGCTCAAAGCTCCTGCCATGAAATCTTTACATAAAGGTTTTTGGCCAATAGGAATAGAAATAATCTGGAAAATATCCTATTGGCTAAAATTCAATATAAAACTTTATGAAAAACTTCCTTGAGGTCTTGAGCTACCCTATTAAGTGGTATGACATAGGGGAAGATCCGGTCATTCGTCCTTTTCTAGTGGTCAGCATAATCTTCCGGTAGATGATGAAGCTGTATGACCCAAACGAGGTAGCACAAAGGATACATGGGGTTATAACAGCACTATTTCATATGAAATGTACACATTAGAGATGATCATGAAAGCAAAAAATGTTGTCGAACCTATCCAGTATGCAGGTACAAAGAATGGAAGGATACGGTCATAAGGATGAGAAGGGATCAATCTTTTGATGGGAACCTTGTAACAAATCTTAATTCCAAAATGCGGGGTCGAATTCGCGATCCAACAAAATGCTTCCTGGTGCAAGATCATGGTATAGTCTGATCATCTGACATCTGACTTGGCAATATCATAAAGTCAAGTCCACAAGCACATTCTTTCTGCAATTTAATGTAATAAACCAAACCACTTTATCATCAGACATAATAAAATTAAAGAGACATAGAGATTATTTATTTATTTCATTATAGAATGAGCTATACTAAGTGAGGAGAGAGAGAGAGAAGTACTATTACTAACTATGTAGAGGTGGTGCAGAAGCATGATGAGGTGAGACCAAATCCAATATTGTAAATTTCCGAGCCATAATTATAGTGTCACTAATGTCCGTTGATCCCAAAGCCTTGTTGCCATACCACCTTGGTCTGTGTTGCATTCTGTTTCATTGGTTATACTTGGTTAAAGTGGTGGTTTCAGGAATGACAATTGAGTTTAATGATATTCATGTCCTATCCATCTTTTTGCCTAGCTGGTCATAATAAGGTTGTTGTAAGGAAGGATGTCACAAAGTTTGATTACCGTTGCTGTTGCTTTTGTGTACTAAATGTAAGAGCGTTTTCCGATCCATTTCCATAACCAGAAGTTATACGATACACACAAGTGATCCATTGTATCCATATTCCACCATTACTTCCATTGTATGTTAATTCTCAATGTTGACATTACTCTGTACTGTTGCAACTGTCCAGACAAGTGCTGGAGATTTAACCCGTCGTTTGATTGAGTGTAGAGTATCTACAAGTAGAATAAAAGCGTGAGCCATAAAAAAGTAAGCAACTATACATACATACCAATTCAATAGATTGATGCTTCAAGATGTTTGAGAAAGGAACAAAGGAACAAAGAAAGAAAATGATTTGAGTCCACTTCTTATTCACATGCGACTAGCGGGATTTTAATTTTTAATGCTGCAGCCAAGAAACTCTTTGCACAAATCAGAATTATAAACCTTTCTATTTCTTCTTTCTCTGCCTTTCTCTCTCTAATTCTTACACTTGGCTACTATGGCAGCAGCTTTAATGAACAACTTGGACCCTTCACCTTTGACCTTCTTATGTACGATACACCATGTCAACATAACCATCATCACCGACAAGAATCAAAAGCAACTTGTTGGGGAACACTTTATAATTGAAGTTCACGTTACAACCAGTGAATCACTTTTGCTACAGTGCTATCTTCCATCAACCACGACTGAACCAGTGAATCAGAACCTCCAGTTGCCTGAATTGACTATTACTATTGCGTCTCAATCCAAGGCTTGTTTGATCCCTCCGTCTGTGTTAACTTTACCTCGTTATGAAGGTGGTCATTGGTCTTTAGATTGCAGGCAAGTCAAACAGAATAAATGGTATTCTGAACTAACCGATCTTTTACTCTCTTTTTAATAGTGCTACAGACAGTCAAGAATTTAGTACATTACAAGATATGTTGACCCATTTTATCAAGTTTGAAAACCAACGACAAATTCGCAATACTCTCGCTATGGTCAACCCATCTTCCTATCAAGTGACTCAGGTGATTGCTGAAAACGTCTATTTGGATCGAAATCAAAAACAAGAGGAAACAATCAACTCGGATCGAAACGACGGTGACGACGATGGAGGCTCTGTCTTGGCTGATGATGACTTTATTGCTACCCGGGAAAACTATTATGGACAAAAACTACCAGTGACTATGGATGAAAGTATCTTGAAGGATGATGGATTGGAATCACGCAAGGTGCAATTGATTTATCAAACTACTCACTGCATTGATATGGGTTCTGATTGGCTGGCTCGGGGACTTGTCAGCGCCGGCGACTCTCTTGCTGGTTACATCCAAAGGTAAAAATCAATCAACTGACTTTATCGCTTAGCTTGACCAATTTTACTTGATTTATTCTAGTGGATCAAGATCTGCCCAAGAAAATGTCGAGACTGTGGTCAACTCACAATTGGTATCAAGTAAAGAACGACAATACTTTGATATGGTGTATAACTTGACATCAGCTGCTGGCAATAGTAAGTATATCACATTTAAAAACTAGGAGGGTAATTAGATATGGTCCGAATAAACTAATCTCTCTTTCTTCTAATAGTGGCAGGACAATGGCTTGGTGGGTTACTCAATTTGCCAGCCTCTACTGTATTTCGCATGCCCACACCACAATCTCAATTGGGTAACTCCGCTTTACAAGCAGCAACAAGGGTGATCGAAGGCTCGGTGGTGGCAGGAAAAACGGTATTTTCTGCGTCAAGGGAAGGATTGATTCAAATCATCGAAAAGAAATATGGACCGGATGCTGGATACATGGCGGAAAAACTGATGGGAACAAGCAAAACAGATGACGATGTCATGGTGTACTTTGATGATCAAGGCATATCTCGAAAGGTGGTCATACAGCACCAGCAACAATCATCATCAGCTATAGATCGCAACAATACCAACAAACAATTATCAACATCCGTTTTGGTTTACCAAGACAACGATAATGATTGGAATGATAATCATCGCCAACTGGTTTATGACATTGATGAAGGGTGTGAAGCAAGCGGGACAAACCAAGAACCTCTTGTCCTTGTGTAATTATAGTAATAGTAATAGTTGTAGAATCCTTAACTTAGACATACCCGCCATTATATTATGTATCTATCTATCAATTAAAACTTTTGTATATCATCCCAATAAAATCTTATTTGACAGCTCCAGATTATCTCACGTGAATGAGCGGAAGCGGGGTTTAAAATCGGTAGTGAAAAGAAAACTTCTCGTAAGCATATTTGTTTCATTTTAATTCTTTCTCTTTCTTCTTTACAAAAACACATTCTTCTTACACTACTTTACTGAACTGAACCCTTACATTATGCAAACTTATACTGTGGAACAAGTAGCCGAACATAACAGTGCCAAGGACTGCTGGATTATTGTCGATGGCAAGGTTTTCGACGTGACCAAATTCTTATCTGATCATCCTGGTGGCAAAAAGGTCCTCGTCAAAATGGCTGGCAAGGATGCAAGCAAGCAATTCAAAAACTTCCATAACGATGCCATTATGCAACGTGTTGGTTTACCCATGCAAATCGGTGTTATTGGTGATGCGACAAAGGATGCCCCTGCTCAACCTGCTCAACCTGCTGCTGCTGCTGCTGCTGCTCCCAAGAAGACTGACAGTGCTCCTACTTATTCCATCTCTGGTTATCTTGCTGGTACTGAAAGTAAATTCGGTGAAGGTATTCCTTATGGTGATCCTTCTTGGTACCAAGACTGGAACAGGTAAAAAAAAAAGAAGAAGAAAGTCTTGTACTAACTTTTGCGTTGTGTTGTTGATTTGATTAGTCCTTACTACAACGAAAGCCATATCAAATTACGAAAGATGATGCGCGAATTCGTCGATAAAGAAATCATGCCCTATTGTCACGAATGGAGTGAAGCCAAAGCAATTCCTCGGTCTGTTATTAAAAAATGTGGTGAAATCGGTATGTTGGCCGCTATCTCTGGTGCTGCTCATAATACCTCGGTCACTCACTTGTTACCTCATGGTTTGCCTGCTGGTTTGCCTCAAGATCAATTTGACATTTTCCATGAATATATTTGTGTGGACGAACTCTCTCGTTGTGGATCTGGTGGTAAAGTAAAAAAAAAAAAAAAGGAAGGGGGGTGGGGTTTAAATGATATGTGATCTCATTCTTATCTTAATCTAGGTCTTGTATGGGCTGTTGAAGGTGGACTTGCAATTGTAAGTAGGATGAGAATTCATATAATAAACAATCATTCAACTAAAATTATCTTTTTTATAGGCTTTACCTCCTGTCATCAACTTTGGTAGCGACGAAATGAAGAAAACTGTTGTACCTGCTGTACTCTCTGGTGACAAGTTTATCTCCTTGGCTATTACTGAACCTAGTGCGGGCTCTGATGTCGCATCTCTTAGTACTCGGGCTGAAGATTGTGGTGATCACTTTGTTTTGAATGGTGAAAAGAAATGGATCACTCAAGGTGGTAAGTGAAAAAAAAAAAGGGGGAGGGGAAGAGGGAGTGTGTAATGAAGGATCCCATTCTAATTTGTTTTATATATATATATATATATTTGGAATCGTAGCTTATGCCGACTTTTATGTCGTCGCTGCTCGTACAGGTGGAAACGGAATGAACGGTATCTCTTTGTTGTTGGTTCCTCGCGATTTGGAAGGTGTGAATGCTCGTGCCATGGATTGTCAAGGTATGTGGGGATCTGGCACTTCCTACATTACCTTTGAAGACGTAAGTATCATTTATCTACCTATTATAAAAAAAAACAATACAAACAAACATATACTAACTCTTCTTTTATGCATATTAGGTCAAGGTACCAAAGGCCAACTTGATTGGTAAGATCAACGAAGGTTTCAAGTATATCATGACAAAGTAAGTTTAGGTTATAATGACAAGTTAACAATAATCTAACTCTTTATTATCTTGTATTTGATAGCTTCAACCACGAACGTCTTGGTATTGTGATGCAAGCTAATCGTATGGCTCGGGTCTGTATTGAAGAAGCATTCAAGGTAAGTCGAACAAGGATACTCACATAACTGGGATGTTAAGCTCATCTTTTTTTTTTTTTTTTTTTGTTTAATCATCATATGTGTTAAATAGCACGCCCTCAAGCGTAAAACCTTTGGACAACCACTTATTCAACATCCAGTGATTCGAAACAAGTTTGGTCATTGTATCCGCCAAGTGGAAGCCACTCATGCCTGGCTAGAAAGCATCTTATTCCAAGTAAAGACTCTCCCTCACGATGCTCAAGTTAAGATTCTTGCTGGTCCCATTGCTTTATTGAAGGCTCAAAGTACTCAAACATTTGAATACTGTGCTCGGGAAGCTGCTCAAATCTTTGGTGGTTTGGCTTATACTAGAGGTGGACAAGCTGAAAAGGTGGAACGACTCTACAGAGAAGTCAGAGCTTACGCCATTCCCGGTGGATCCGAAGAAATCATGATTGGTAATGTTGTAGAATATAAAAGAAAAGTAATCTTGACCATCACATACTTACCTTGTTTTTTTTTTTGGTCATTAGATCTTGGTGTCCGTCAAGCTTTGAAACAAGTCAAGCTGTAAACACCCCCCCCACTCTTAACACATAGATGTTATCCCAAGTCCTTAGTTTATACTTGTATTTATATTTATATTTTATTCAATAAAGATTATCTTGAATTAAAACAACAACTAATTTATATGTCGTATCGGATTATGTGAAGGACTCCCTTTTATGCAACACGTTACACAGTTTGCATAGTATTGGCAGGCGGGGTTTAACATTTCCTTTTTTTTGGGGGGGGGGAAGGGGACTCGAAATTGATCAATCAACCTGACTGACACAGGCGCTCAGACTGAGTAATGTTGGTATTAAATACAGAAGAACGAAATACCATATCCCTTATCATATCAGGATAGATTATCGGTCATTTCGAATCATACTTGTGATGGGCAGGAGTTTGAAAATCGGGGTCAGGATTGCTATAAAGTTAATCATTGACAGCTGTACTATTCTTTTTTCTTTTTTCTATAACATTACTCACTCAATTACCAATCATTTCCAATAAAGTAAAAAGATATGTGTACTTTATGGTGTAATGCCAACATAATTTACAGTAAAGACTAAACGTTCAGGCATATGTGTCAACCAAGCCAGGGGTAAAATGATTTGTTCCTGTTCAGGATCATCTTTTACCTTTTTTAAAACCCCGTCAATTAAAAAAAAAAAAAAAAAAAAAAGTCCAACGACGTGAACCCAATTTTGAAATCTCTTCTTCCCTTTAATTTTTTATCTTTGTAGAAATGATACCCCTTCCTCTCCTTTTGTTAATATCATTATCCTTGATCAGTGTTGTTTATGCTGTAGAAGGTGGTGAAGGTACCTACCCTATGGCAGCAGTAGAAGGTGCTCAAATTATTGATAATTCAACACACATTCCGGTAAAGAAAAAATAACGCATCTGTTATACTGTGATGACCTCTCACTCTCACTTCTCTCTTATCAAGTCTAGACTGGCTTTTATACCTTCCGGCATGTAGAAACGAAAAAGTATCTCCAGTTTATCGACTTTCAAAATCAAATTGTACCAACCGAAGGCGAAAATTCAACCGTCTTTAATGGAACACTGTGGACAGTAAAGTGGCACGGTGACAAGAATTACTCTATCCACCATTTGAATCACGCAAGATATGACAAGTGCTTATCTACTCGTTGGGATCATACAAGAGGCAATGACGATGCTGGGGTAAAATGGTTGAATACACTGTGAAAACACAACAAGTCAACTAAACTCTTTACTTTATATATATAGGTGGCGTGGCAATGCGAAGTGGACAATAAGACGATCGATGAACCTGATTTCGACATTTACCCTGGCTTCCATGGTGTGTACAATGCATCCTTACCACGACCCCTAGAAGGCGGCAAGCGGGGAAAACTGGCACGGCGCTATGTCAATACTTACGAAGCGATTCGGCAGGATAAACAACAATGGCTCTTTATGCGCGCAGACCCATCAACAACACCCGACTGGAACCATGTGGCCTTTGATCCATCGACCGGCAAAAACAGATATGACGGGGAGGTGATCCAGCCCGATCGAAACAAAAACACTCATTCGGGCAGTCATCTCGTCTACTTGGTCTCGGCGGCTCATTTATGGAACATGCGCTCTCGGTGTCTTCATCCCACTGCAAGTTACGTATTCGACTTTACTCCCAACAATACCGGTGTCACTAATTTGGACTTTTGTCATTTCGGTAATCAGTCCTTGTTATGGGAAATGACATTGTGGAAACCAAAGGACTTCGTGCTGGGTGAAGAGCCGAATCCCGACTTTATCCGCCCTGTCGTCTCAGTTTGGTCTGTGTTTGGTTCTGGTTATCCTGTGGAAACAATCACTCTATGGTCCTGTCTTTTGGCTGTCTCTCTTTTGGCCTGGATTTGTCATTCTCGCTAAACACCTACTCCTTGGATAGTTTTATGTAGTTGTTATTCTGTTTGTCAATAAAAACCTTCTTTATAATTGTTTTATTATTTGCTGGAAAAGACGTTCTTGTGATCATCATCACATCTATATGACTTTGCCATCCACCTATATAATAGATGAATCACCACTATTATTAATATGCCTATGACTCTAGTGAAGATGTTAACCATACATGCGTCCCTTTACCCTATATACTGTATTCCACTAATGCTATTATTCTCCATCCGCAAACCATGTTTTCAATAGAAGACCCGTCTTTTTTTTTAACTTTATTTGGTTAATCATTTGAATAAATATAAGTCAACCCTATTTTTAAAAAAGTGGGAAGGAGGTGTTAAACTACATTAATGAAGGATGTATGTATGATAAAAAAAAAAAAAAAAAATGTTGGGGGCATAACACGGTCCAACTATTCTAATTCCATGGGTACATTATCCTTGTTGTCGGTTCCATTTTCACGCCGTAAACGAATAGCTTTGGTCATGAATTGTCGCCGAACATCATGCAGATTGATATGCCCTCGTCGCACAAAGCCTGGAGCTGGTAGGCGCCTATAATCGACAGTATCCCGTTGCCAAATAAACAAGTCCCGCCAGTCTTGGTCACGATTCAAAGAAGATACTTCGAATTTATGGAATACCATCTTTTGTTTACTGATATTTACATTTTTCGGTTCCTAAAAAAAAAAAAGTCAAGTTGAGTATCAAGGTTCGTTTTATGCATTAATTACTTACAACAAGTTTTGCCATACGGGCTTCCCTGTCTTTGCGTTTCTGTTGTTCCACCCATTCTTTGTGTTCCCTAACAAACCATGGCATAATGGTGATAAACACAAGACGAACCATGATGCTACTCTTCCCAATTATCACCATTCCCTTTTTTATATCCCAGCGACAACAAGATCACCATCCTCCCGTTGTTTGAGATATCACTCCGCCCCCCGTACATTTGATTTCTTTACTTACTTTCTTTGTTCTTCTTGTTGCCTGAGAGTCCTTTGTTTCCTTTCCATTAGTAGTCGATCATTTTCCTTTCTCTGTTCCTCCAGAGATCGTTTCTATATAGCAATAAAGTATCCCCCCCAAAAAAAGGAACAAAGTTATATCGTTAGCCGTTATTCCTATCCTTCCCCCAGCAGTTTTATTTTACCTGTTGTTTCTCCACACGGTTTTCACTATGCATTTGGTCAATGAATGCAGTGATATCAAACGTTTTCTGTGGTGCTTGAGTAGATGGTACGTCCTTGAATTTCGACGCTACTGGAGTGCCTGATGTACTGGTCGTTGATGCGGTTATTGATGGGGCTTTTGGAGCTGTTGATGTCGATAATGGTGTATGTGAATCTTCTACCGGTTTCTGAGCCAGAGCTAGCCATTTGTCGTGATTTTGTAATAGGATCGGCGTCTACAAACAAGAAGTAAAACCTTAGTCATTAGATCATTTTGACGTTGTGCAAGCTTACCTTTTTGTCTTGTCGCTTGTCTGGTGGTGGTGATGTCTTGTTTCCTATGGCTAGTTTTGGTCGTCCATAATCACTAGGAGGCTCTTTTGATAGCGCTAGTCCTGGTAATTTGGGTCGTTTTGGTTCAGATTGTGTGATTGTTGTAGCTGTATTCGGAGTCGATGGTAGCGGAGGAGTAGGTGTCTTCTATAATCATAAAGAAACAAAGAGTCATTAGTCATAAAAGCTTGATCTTCATGCCTCTTTTTCTCTACTTACGGATTTAGGAGTTTCATTATTTGGTTTAGTTGTTAACTTGAGTCGTAGAATTGTTGGTGGTCGTGCTAAAGATATATAAATGTAAGATAAGTCTTCAAGGCTCCTTTTTTGAGCCATATACTGCTATTTTACCTTCTTCGTTTGGTTGTGTCGAGAGTGTGTGTTCGATACTTGGTGTTGGTGATGGTTTATGATGTGATTCCGGGAGGGTTGATGGTGCTGGTGGTGGTGCTGGTGGTAATGATAATGGTTGATCTATATGTATGGTATCTAGAGCAAGAAAAAAAAAAAAAGGCTTCATTAGGACAGGTCTTTGATGATAATTATCTCTTGTACTTACTTTCGACACCGTTTGCCACCAAGCGAATCTTCTTGTTGGATCGTTTTGATTCTTTTTTAGCTATGGAATAAAAGTCAATAGATAGATGTTAGTTGCCCAAGTATTGCTTACACACATCATTCAACACCCTTCATGTTATTGTTTTTTACCTTTTGATGATGCCTTTTTATGTATTTTTCTCCAAAATGATTCAAAAACATGTTCGAACTTCTTGCCCAATTGGTGTACAGCATGCTCTGGTGGATTGTAGGCGTAGCAGTTGGCAAATATAAGTCGTATGTCGCTTTCAAATTCGTTTTCGTTTGAGTATTCGTATTCGGTCAGTTTCTTTTCCACTGTTGATAAATCCATAGGTCGTGTGATGATTTGATAATAGTCGGTAGCACCCCAGGCTTCAGCATTAACAGGAGAGAGGAATGGCCAGTTTAGACTTTCATTTTTCGATTTTTTCAGTTCCTTGAGTGTTGATTCGCAGAGTTTGTATTGCTCATCCGTCATGATTCCCAAGTCGTCCATTTCAGTGCTATTATTGTTGCTTTCTAAAGTCGCATGCTCACCAATACCGTTGCTGTGTCCCGTTCCGTTGTGAAGTTGATGTGGTTGTTGAAACGTTAGTGTAGGATCTGTTGCTTCCATATGTAACCCATTGTTGTTTTGCATTGAGGCCTATTAATGTTAAAAAGTGAGTATTTTTCAAAAAAGAGAATAGATTGCCTTTTTTTTTTTCTCATTACCTGTTGAGGTTCTGGTCGCTTTTCCAGCCATTTCATAAACACTTCTTCCAACTTCTTTGCATCCAAAGATACTGGGTCTTGAGCATTATTATAAAGGTAGCAGTTGTCGAATATCAGCTGTATGTCGGCCAGAAACGCGTCTACGGTGGTGTAATGGTGTGCTTCCAGCTTTTGAGTTACGGTGCCGAGATCCATTGGTTGTTTTACAATATCCAAATAGTCAGGTATGTTGAATGCCACTACATCCACAGGCTTCAAGAATGCTACTGCTTTTCGGTGTTTTTTTAATGCTGCCAAGGTTTTTATACAATAGGCTTGTTCAGGTTTCGTCAATTGTTGTCTGTTTTGTTGTAATGGTTGTGGTTGTGGTTGTGGTTGTGGTTGTGGTTGAGGTTGAGGTTGCTGTTGAGGTAAAAGTGTACTGGATAAAGACATGGACGGAGGCTGAGAGCTTGGTGGTGATATTTGGTGAGAATAGTTCGGTAAATAGACTTGATGGGGTGCTTCTTGTTGATGATGATGGTGGTGTTGGTATTCAGTATGAGGTAATATTGAATTATAGTGAGTCGTATCATAGTTGTTGTGATCGATCATCTTGTTGGTTGTATCTTCATAGATATGTTGTTGTGTATATATTGAATCATCAGTAAAAGTATCAAGCGCCATGGGTGACAAAGAAGGTTGTGGTGATAAATTGTCGTTTAGCTCGCTTTTGTGTAAGATTAGGGAGAATATATGTAAACAAATAAAAAGAGTTGTTAGTAAGCAAGCAAAGATAAGTAGTAAAACAATAGCATAATCAGTATATGGTATTATTTACCTGTCATAATCTTGCTCCATAAGCGAAGCAAAGGGTCGCTTTTGGGCTTGACTGTTCATGATAACGGGTTGATCGATCAAAGAAGTGGATAAAGGAAGAAGAAAAAAAGTTCTTGAAAAAAAAAAATTAGAGCGAAAAGTTTGCGTCATATTTATATCGGGATTTGAAATGTGATGCTATAAATCCAAGTCCGAGAGTTACTGATCTTCCTTCTTTCTTGCTCCTGAAAGCAATACTTTGTGGGATTATACAACAACAGCGACAAGACATTTAATAGCACAAACAATGGTGAATTGAAGTCTGATGTGTCGATTGAATGCTCTCTAACACCCTTACGACTCAGCCTCCGATTTGATATGCCATTGTCACTCATACACAACCCAATCCCTTTTGAACGCTGACCTACAGCAAACAAACTGCCCTCTGGTCCACCCTCTTTTGTAACAACTCGATGTAAAGGTGGAAGGATTGAACCCCCCCCCATCACTCAAAACCTATGGAAGGGTCGTATTGTATTGATATGGTGTGATGCTAAAAAGGGTTATCTTCGTACTGTGTTATTATACAATCATTGAAGGTGGCCTCTTTTGGATATTCGGACAAGAAAACAAGTTATGATTCAACGAAAATGATTGGACGTTGCAACATAGTTGGGTTCTGTACTGGTACTCTCTTGGTTGCAGTGACCTGTCCATGTTCCTTGATGTGCTGCTTTATCTGGTGGGGGGGGGTCTTTATATAGTAGTTTAACCTAGTTGCTTAAATAATAGATTGTTTTTAATAATAAAGATTGTTGTTGATTTAAAAAAAAAAAAAAAAAAAAAAAAAAAAAAAAAAAAAAAAAAAAAAAAAAAAAAAAAAAAAAAAAAAAAAAAACTGTGTGTCTCTAGGGGTAACTATTATTATATGTATATGACAATTGATACCTGTCATTGGAGGATGGTGAAGACAAGGCATAGTTTGAGTCATTTAAACATGGTCTTTATTAGTGGATCTATACAAAGGTTTTAAACAAAATAAAAGAATACAAACATACATACACCTTAGATAATAGTATTGTACATATGATATAACAAACTATAGCTAAATCTAAAGAAACTAATGAATACAACTAGCCAACCAACGTTTATTCACCGCGCTTCACCATCATGGACATGATTTCATAAATCAAGTCTGCAGCGAGGTAGCTGGTAAGCTGGGCTTGAGTATCATAAGCAGGTGCGACTACATTAAAAAAAAAAAAGGTAGATATTGTCAGTCTGTAATTCATCCTCGATCAAAAAGATCGTCTTTTTAATTATTACCTTCCACAACATCCATTCCAACAATGTCATAACCATTCAATCCACGAAGAATGTATTTCATTTCCCGGGTTAACAAACCGCCGCTTTCAGGGGTACCAGTAGCAGGAGCCATGCTATAAGAATACAAAAAACAATCATTAGTATATAGTATAGTGCGTTTATCCTTTAGCCATTTTGCCTTTTATATTACCTTGGATCAATAACATCAATGTCAATAGAGAGATACAGAAGAGTATCTTCCTTGGGACCAATAGTTTGCTTGATGCGTTCCACCATACCTTCGACACCCAGGGTAAAGATATCATTTGCCTTGACCATACGGAATCCCAGAGCTTCATCGCGTTGAATATCTTCTTCATCGTAAAGGCTTGATCGAATACCCACGTGCATCGATGTCCCATTAGTAGTCAATCCTTCCTTAGCAGCATGATAAAGAGGGTTTCCATGGTTGAATCGAGATTGTTTGGCCTTGACATTATAGATTTCCGGAGCCCTATATAAAATACAAACATCAGTAAGGATCTGTTCCTTTTTAAAACAGCCTGTTTTAATAAAAGACTTACCAAGTATCAAGATGTGAGTCAAAATGAATGACAGTAATAGGCCTCTTGTATGTAGCATGCATGGCCCGCAAAACAGGCAAGAGGATAGTATGATCACCACCGAGAGTGACAAGACGAGGAGGAGTAGCTACTTGTTGGTCAGGCTTGGGAGGACGTTGAAGGACATACTTGGCATGAGCTTCGATTTGACCCATAGCATGCTCGGCATCAAAAGGTTCAAAGGGAATATCACCACAGTCGACCAGCTTGGCCCAAGATTTAAATGGATTCACCTTGATTTCATAGTTAAAGCCCTATATATGTAAATGAATGTAAAAGTCTTGATAAGTATACACAAGCAATAACTTGTACACAACAGTTATCTTTTTTTTTTTTTTTTTTTTTTTTTTTTTTTTTTTTTTTTACCTTGATACGTTTAGATCCTTCACGAATGGCAGAGGGACCAAACCGAGCACCAGTTCTGAAAGTGACACCAATATCATATGGGGCGCCAACGACAGCAATATCATAGTCTTCAACAATACCTTCTTCAAAACATTGCAAGTAGGGCAAATGAGCAAAAGTAGAGATTCCAGCAAAAGAAGGCATGTAAACATCCTTTTCCAGCACAGGACGATCAAAGTTGACAGGAATGTCAGAAGGACCAGACACAATGGGCATTTGACCAAGGACTTGTTCATGTTCATGACCAGCATGACCAGCCGCCATGGCAATAAGACCAGTAAAAGTGAGACCTTTTAGAATGCTAAAGTACATTGAGTGGAGAATGAAGAAGAGAAGGGAAGAAAAAAGAAAAAAGAAAGTTTGCTCCCTTTAAATTCTATTCCGGAGGGGGGCACTTTAGTAAATTCAGTAAATCTGACAAGTCGGAGCTGGTTTACTAGACATTTCAAGCAATCTCATTGGCTCTCATGACAAATCATAGTGTCTATTGATTTTTTTGTCAGTTTGTGAATGACTCGATTTCTTCTCGGAAAAAGAGAACGTTACGGACCATCATTATCAATTTAAAAGAAAAGAAAAGGGGCACTTTACTTTAGCCTTCGGGTGGGATATCAGAATGAAGCTGAGAAAAGCGGCAGTATAAAGTGATCAGTAGTATCAAGGTATCTGATTGGCGGATAGAGCATCCGATGTCAATGCAAGAACTTCAAAATTCAAATGGCGGAGTTTATGTTTTCGGGTGGGAAGAAAAAAAAAACATCGTGGCTTTTGACTCAGGAACGTAAGGATAGAGAATGATACAACTCAAAAGAACAGGACTTTGGTATTTGATGCTCAGTCTAGATATACATATGTTATTCTACACCTTTTAAGGTATCTTATAAATCGCTTGACAAGGGTATATTCTTCTGTCGGGATTTCAAATGTGAATGGGGGGGGGATACAGACAGACAATGTTGATATTTACCGAAAAGGGAGATCATCTTTAACTACTATCTATTCAATGGGCTTAAATGTCCTTTCAAGTTGCTTCCAAATGTTCTCAAAACTTGATCGTGAAATAAAAGATGGGCATACATAAGGTATTCCGACCTGTATAAGGCAGCCCAGGTTACAACCATTTGAAAAGGATGGTATTATACCATCATCACCTCGCCCTAAAATATAGGAAGACGTTTGGTATCATTATCATCATTATCATTATCATCATCATTATAAGAAGAGGGCCCTGCTTAGGGATCAAAACAGGTTTCAATCCAACGTCGGGACTTCATTACAACTCCGACATTCCCTTTCCCCTATTTTTGCATAATCGTATTAATATGACCATCAGTAGTATAGATAAAGCAGCCAATTTTTGATGCTTTTAACCCCCCCCCCACCCATCGGACCTGCCATCCAGATCCAAACCCGTCGACGCCCATATCCATCATATATATATATATGTATAAATGTAAACACAATAGCTTTATTAATGAAGTGTTTTGATACATTGAAAAAAAAGGTAAAGGTAAAACAACAAACAAACAACAAAATATTCTACTCTAAATGGTAATGCTACTACAATCGACGAATAAAACCAGGAATCAATTCGGGGCTTTCTTCCAAGATGATCATCATCCCCATAAACATGTGTGGAGTATTGTGGCAATGCATTGCCCAATAACCAGGATTATCCTATTATACCAAAAGAAAAAAAAAGTTAGTTACCGGATTTGATATGTCTATTACCTCCCTCCTCCCGAACTTACCGCGAGTATACGGATTTTGGCCCAGCCACAACCAAAGAAGGTCTGATCAGTTGAAGGAAGTTTGGTGCCATTAAAAGGTGGACCACCTTCAGGATAAACTAGAGTGGTATCCTTGAGAACAGGAAAAGGAATATTGCGTATATGACCATGTGCAGCTTCATCATAGGATCCTGGACCTTGAGCAATCAACCAGTGACTATGTCCATGTGTATGCCAAGGATGAGATCGACAAGGTAAGTTGACAGACCGAGTATTTTGAATCACAATATCCACCACTTCCATATGAGCCAAAGGGTAAGTGCCGAGGTAAGGATCATAGCCATTATGACCCTCCTGTGAAAGTTGTTGAATAGAGAGAGGTGACTCTTTACGCACACCATTCAGCACCTGTGAGAGTAAAGTCGTCGAAGGTTCCATAAAAGTAACATCGTTAACGTAAAACCGCTCGGTACCAGGAGATCCAACGAGAGGGCCATTTTTATTTCCGAGGATAATGGTACGATCAGGTCGTGGTCGTAATGCAATAGGATCAGGTACGCCGCCTAGTGGTGCCAACTTGTCCCAGATCCAATAAGGCACACTTTTCTTGGGTAACGCAGGTTCACCATGAGGGAGGGTCATCGCCGGTTTTGTTCTTTTTCTGAATCCCATCGGTTTGTTGTCAGCGGAGTCTTGATACCTTAATATGGCCCAACCATTTGAAGTAGGATCTACACCATCAGCCCACAGTCTAATTGTACCAATAGCATAATCTTTCACAGGTTGATCCATTGTCACCAGCACCGAGTAGCGTTGACCTGCTGAGACTTCGAGATGATCAATATCATAAGGTTCCACTAACCCACCATCCACTTCAATGATTTTTAGTCGATGTCCAGCAATAGAAAAGCCAAATGTTCGAAAGGTCGATGCACCAATCACCCGAAATCGATAAGTTTTCCCTTTTTCCACATTGATGACATTGTATCCCCGACATGGGGTTTTATGCGTTGACACCACGGTTGATTCATTGTTGATTGTCTGTCCATTCACAAGTACGCTGTTTGCTTCATGGAGTATAGTAAAGTTGGGTCCCAAAAGATAAGATTCCATTGCAAAACGGTCCTCATGAAACCATTCGCTAAGCACCACCAACCTATCATCATGATAAGTCAAATTTGGGCTTCCATTTACACCATCCAAAGCCAAAAGAGCAGGCTGATGATCATGTGATTGTTGTTTTTTAGCCATAGAATCAGTCAGCTGAGCAGAGGGTCCAATGCCCTGATCATAGACAAAAGCAGGGTCAGCCTTGTTTGATTCATACACCACGATAGCACCAAATAGAGATCGTTCTTGTAAGCCCACATGAGCATGATAAAAATAGGTACCTGGAGCATCACAGATAAAGTCATAGAGAAAGTTTCCGCCAGGAGGAATAGGATCTTGAGTTAAAAATGGCACACCATCAGCTTGATTTGATCCATGCTGTCGAATACCATGATAGTGGACTGTGACCATATTAGTATTGCCCCCGCCAAATCGAGCCACCATAGGATCAGCAGTGCTTGACAATGGAAGAGCGTTACGTACAAGTACCTGGACTCGTTGACCTTTGGTGACAGTAATAGTAGGAGCCGGCATCTGACCATTGATCACAATTGTGTTAGGATCACTGTAATTGGAGCAATCAGGATTCAAAGTTGTAGTAGTTATGTTGAATTCATAGAATTTAATGTCGCTTTCCCCAAGTGTGATAGGACGACAGTCAAAAGTAGGAATACAACACAACATAACGGATAACAGGAGAATTCTAAGTAATGGCCCATGATAGTACATTTTGAAAAAAAAGGGGAAAGAAGAAGTGTGAATTAGTAAAGCAAATTATAGCTACATTTCTTTTTTTTTATAGGCGAATACATACCGTGACAAACATTAGTATAAATAAAAATAGAACACAAGTTGTCAATACAAAGAGAATATAGGCAAAAAAGCCTGTGTGTATGTTGGATGCAAAAAAAGGAAACAAACAAAAAAGTGCCCTACCCCCACAAGAAGGTCAAGGTTTGATCTGAGGCGGGATTTGAAAAATAAAAATGGGTGATAAGTTGCCTCTGCCACTTTGCTAATTCATTCGATAATGCTGCTATTAAAGGTTACAATGTTATATAAATTGATATTTATATTTACTTCTGGTGTATATCCCAATAATTAACAACATGCAAAACAGTGTCTTTGATTGATCGCCTTGTATCGCCAGAAAATCCTTCCGACGGACTTTTAAATTCTGGGGGGTTCTTTTCAGGTACCAGTATCAACTTTTGATCAGTTGATAACTGAACAGTAATCATGTTCAGCCCACTATGCTATCGACTTGACATATACAAGATTAGAAGACTGACTCTTGATTGAATCGCGTATTGAAAGAGGTACTGAGTGTTACTTTTAGCTTTCATGATGTGGGGAAATTCACAAAGAAAAGATTGGATGGCGGGAATTGAATTATGTCTTTTTCAATTCTCTCACATCTGATGGCGTAGCCCATGGATACAACACTCTCTTCCTTTTATTCGGATGATTGGTAAAATCAAAAAGAAATTTGGACGAAAACCCAACCCACCTTCGCCAGCACTTCGAAAGACGTAAAATCGAGCAGCACAAAAAGTCTCCCGGGAATGTAAAGAACAGCAAATTAGGGAATTGGAGGTGGACACCAAAAAAACGGGATCACTATTACAAAAAAAGCCAACATTTATCCAAGGAAAACAATATTCTCAAATGCGTAAACTGGTACCTAAAGGGTTTAATGCTGTCACTTCAACAAGTTTGTTTCAAGGCCAGGATACGAATTCCTCGACATTCTTCAAATAGCGATGAACAGGTGCGACAAGACTTGCCTTACTCTATACCCGACTCTATTGCAATTCATGTCAATGGCTCTACTAAGGATTCTTCTTCACCAACAACAACGATGACTCTAGTATTGTTGATGATAGGCGTATGTCGTCTTCGTCTTCAATGTCACCCTCATCTTGCAGTACCCGACACCGAACTGACTTTACCACACCCAGCAACAACAATCAAGGGACAGCTTCCTTCAACAGTAATACATTTGACAACAACTCTTTGGGTGACGAATTGGAGACGACAGACTTGACCCAAACAGTAATGCTTAGTACCGACTCAACTATTACCAACAATATGACAGCTATTCAATCCTTACGACTTCTTTTCCGTGAAAATGCTAATCCTCTAACCAACATACAATCCCCACTGCAAGTAATGAAAAATAATAACAAGTATCGATATATATATATATATATATATATATATATATATGTTCTAACAAACCTTTATATATATATATATATTGATCTCATATAGTTATCGGTGCCTCACGATCAAAAGATTGACTTGATTCCAACTGTCCATATGCGTGATCGTATGATCCTATTTAAAGATCATTATGACCTTGAAGAGGAGATACGGCTTTTGATGAACGAGGCTATATCCCATGGTGGTTGATCCATCAATGGCTGCTAATTGGGAGTAAGTAAAGGGTGGGTGGAATGATGGAATAGAAAACACTTTTACTAAACCGTTTTAATCTGTACACTACCACCTTGTCTTTTTTGAAAAGTATTAGTACCTGACCACTGATTATGCATTGGAACGGTCAAGTCAACAATGGAGACAACTTGAAACAATAATGGCAAATGACCTGATTTTGACAGCATTACTATTATCAAGTCAATTATCAACTTCAACTCCCACCACACCATCACCACCCTCATCATCAACAACAAATAATAGGTATTTACATAATAGTAATGGTCAAAAACAACAACAATGGGATCAATATGGAACACAAACGCATCATTTAACTTTACCAAATGACAATAATGATATCTTGGCCATGATGGTACCTCAAATAATAGATGACATGCCACCCAATCATCATACAACAGTACCTCAGCAAATCACCACTCCTTTTGACACTGGAGATGATTGTTCTGCGACAGCAGACTACAATGATTATGAAATATCTTTTGACTTCACTTATCCTGGATTCAACTCTAGCCTGCATCATCCAACACCACCACCATCTACCCCTTTAAATCAACTCTACCCCTTTGTAAGTACAACAAAACAAAATAAATGGTCTAATAGTTTTTATTTATTTATAGATGTGATGGGATCTTTTTATAGTTGGATAGTCATATATGTGTATATTTAGTTTTTTATAATTAAAAAAAAGTGGTGATCTGTTTTGTTGTTGTTTATAAATATGTGTGTATGTGATGGTATACAAAGGTATAAATAAAAACAGATATGATTTATTAAAGAAGGGGAATGATCTGTCCTGCAGAATTGATTGGTTGGGATAAGCCCATCATTCATAAAAATTAAATGTACCTGTGTGTGTTTGAGGGGGGGGGTCATTAACTAGTATACAGTCTATACATTAAAGGGGTGTTTGATCTAGTTGCCGTAAAAGGATTTGTTCTTCTTCAACTTCGTGCTCTGTGAATTCTGGGAGTAAGCGTTGATGTAAGGCCAAAGCGTAAACATGCCTATATTCATCCATGAGACCTTGTCGATCCCAACCCAACGCAAGGGCACTTGAGATCATTCGGAGATTGTATTCTTCACGCAGCGCCTTACTAGCCAGTAGTTGTTTATAATCCACCATAGCATCCCCAATCGCCCGAGATAATCCATCCTTGTCGCTGTTGAATAAATAGGCATTGTATGATTCCCCGCTCGTCACTGTCGGTATGTGAGTCTTTTTGTCGCGCACCATACGGATATCACGGTGGGTTGTTGTTGTTGGTCGATCGATCAAGATTTCTTGTAAATCGCCCACCCTGGTTGAGATAATAGATGTACCAAACAAAAGACTTTCCGATGCCGCCTGCAGACTTGTAGACGCTAATGGATCAGGTAAAACAAGGACAAAATCAGCCGCCGCACGACAGAATAATGACCATTGACGATGTTGTTTGGATGTCGATAAGAGGTGAATATGATCGGGATGCTTTGATTGTAAAGACTCCAGATTGTTAAAGTGTTCGGTTTGTTCAGGACGAAGAAGAAGAATAAACGTCATGTTGTGGTCCACCGAGAGTTGTGCTGCTTGTTCCACCCATTCTAGTCCCTTGTTATTGTTATATTCACTAATATATAACATCAAAGGTCGCTTTGCACCAGCATCAGGTAAGAGGTGACGACGCACCAGGAATCGTTTCGCCTTATCTTTTGCCGTAGCTACAAAGTCACTCGAATAAGCGCTGAGTTGCCACACATGTTTATGATCCGAGACATGTTGTTGTTGTTGATGATGATGATTCAATAACTGTTGTGCATAATCCGGATAATTCAATCTCCGTGCCACGAGTTTGTCGGTTGTAAAAGGGTTATTGATAGTTGACAAATCCAATCCATTGCTGATCCCAAAAAACCGATTCTGTTTTGCTTTTCGTAGTAGTTGATCCATTACCAATTCCTTCAGATAAAAGTCCAGAGTGCCTTCCACCATAGCAGTTGCCATCGTTCGACTGACAAAAGTCACCACATCCGCGCGATCAATACCAAGTCGAGACATAAACATCTTGTTGCCGTAAACATGATTAACATCCTCGTGCTGTGCCGCATCCAAAAACTTTTTGACGGTCCCCACCGTGTTGGTATATTGCCATTCGTCAAGATGATTGTGCATGGTATAAACGATGGAAGGAGGTGTGGCGCCTAATTGGTTGTTTTTCCGCTTGTCGTCCAAGTATTTCGCAATATAGGCATTGGTGGCACCGTGTAAATGAACCACATCGATTGAAGGTGATAATCGTAAGAGAGGTGCAAATAAGGATTCTTCGTCGGTGGCAGTAGCTCGATGGACAAGAAAGTGAGAAGCCGCCTTGGCAAAGTATTGATCGCGCCATTCGTGAGGGAGACCCGAAGGAGAAGAAGAGTAGATTTGACGAGGGGTTCGGCACCGGAAGGCTTGATTGAATGGTTTACGATTGCCAGGACCAATGAGATAGACAGGAATTTGTTCGAGAGGTGCAATAACCCTAGATTCAGACTGAGTGTTGTTGTTGTTGTTGTTGTTGTCGATTACTGGTGGATTCAAGAGATGGATCATTTTCCAAACACGGAATTCAATAGGAATGAGTTTACCATGCTTGTCATGAATGTCGATCACCAGATCCACTACCTTGTCAATATCGTACTTGTTCTTGAGGAAGGAGTAATAAGGCATCACCACAGCTACTTTGGTTTGTCCCGATCGTTGTTGTGCAGTTGCCAAAGAAGTCACTACCGACCCGATCGAGCCCATTGTTGCAGGTCCAAATTCATTGCTGACATGATATACAGTGATCCCTTGTTGTAACAATGGTGCGGTAGATGAGGATATTAAAGTATCAAAGTGTTGATATGATAACGACGGATATTGTCGAACAACTAATGAAGAATAAGCATGGACATATTAATTAACAGAAATGTTAAAGTTAATGATACTACAAGTACTTACGGATACGAAGTCCAGACGATTGACCTTGAATAAACCGGTACCCAAAACTTAGGGCAAAGGATTCCAAGACACCAACAAATAGGATAGCCACAGAGAGATAATGCCACCACCGCCATTTCTTGTCATATTTAGGAAACAAGAAGAGTTGTCGTTTTTCTGTTGGGACCGGCCCATTTCCATAAAGACTATAAGTTAAAGAAGGCAGTACTGTACTTTGTGATATAGAGGGTATATTATAAGCTTGTGGCATGATAATGAGGGAAAGAGAGGGAAGGATTAAAAAAAAAAAAAAAAAGAGAACTCTTTAAATCAACATTGAACTCCGACCACCAACCTAAAAAAAGGGGGGACACATAAAGCAAGCTATTTTCAGTTTACTACACATGTTAGAATAAATTGATCCTTCTACTAAAACCATAGACCATATACATGAAGGAAATGATCGACAAAGTTTTACCAACAAGTTATACATAATGGACAATTGAAAGAATGCATATACTTTACCCCGAGAATTGACATACCACTGACAGTGTATGACCAGAATGTGGCACACAATGCTCCACTAATCATTTTATTCCTAATTAGTATGATTTTCTTTTTACTTTTTTATTGCATTAAGTAATATGATATAAATAGGGGAAGAGGCGGGGGGAGGGGCTAAATACATCTAGGCAATATGGTAAAGGATTGGATGGGTTGGGAGTCTTCTAATTCTAATGCATAAAACAAACAATCCTTGGCTCGATTAATTCGATCTGTTTTGCTATAAATATCACCAAGACAAAACCTGTTATGTAATAGAAAGAGTAAGAGGGTTAGTATCATGTGGTTTCCTTATCTTGTTTTGACTTGCCATGATTCCGCACTGTTCCAGCCTTTTCCTTGGGTTAGTGCATTCAATGCACCTTGAGAGATCACTAAATCGCCCATTTCCATATATGTCTTGGCCAGCCACAGTCGATTATCAGTGTCAGTAGGATCCGCCACCAATCCTTTTTGGAATGCTTCAATCGCTTCTTCGCGTTTTGATTGACCCAGTCGCACCTGACCGAGAAGACACCATACCTTGGGTTCAGTAGTCCAGTTTACTTTTTCCGCTTCCTCCACCGCCTTGAGTGCTTCCTCCAATCGTCCTTGTCGAAGAAAGGTGCTTGCCGAGGTCATCCATAGTAAGCATAATATGTCTCGGATTTGCTTGCGTCGTAAATGAGTCCAGGCAGGTCGTCTTTGGTGTACCCGTTGAGGTTGGAAGAGGCTTTTGTTGCTGGCTATTGATTGAGATATGCTATGGAATGAGGTCAATGAGCCATTTTCGAAGCCATGAGTGCTACTATCTTTGGACACTATTAAAAAAAAGGTAAAGTAAATTTAGAAACTATTGACCACTGTCATTTTTTTCCTTTATCATTATTCTTTACCATCATTTGCAGAGTACGACAGATGATACCCAAGAGGATTCTTCTTCTTTTTCCTGAGCATGTTTCGGAAGCTATGTCGTTTGTACTTGTTATCATCATGATCACCTTGTAAACTGGAAAGGTATCCACTGCCTTTTGATGGTTGTTGTCGACTAGGAGAATCAGGGTGAAAGGTGTATTGATGAGAAGAGTCATTCAGTTGAGGTAAAGATGATCCCATTTGTTGTGATAGATCCATTGATGCTCCAGATGTCGAAGTTGTCGATGGTGATGGTGTTGAATTAGTAGTTGTTCCTGTCGATGACATTCCTGGTGGTTGATCTGTACTGTTGTTGTTGTTGCTGTTGTTCATTGTGTAGGTCTCACAGATATTTCCGAGAGAGCCGGAGACTACTAAATCGCGCCTTGATGCATAACTGTCGGTGGTATTATTTGCACGACCTCCACCAGAGTTCCCATCCGAGTCCCCACTACTGGTAGCTTCAGGGTCCATCAGCACAAGTCGTCCATACATTGAGAATAGTTCTTCTTGACACTCCAAAGCAGCATTAGTACCATGAATCGATTCCACTAAGAGCATGTGTGTCAAATTGAGTAGTAGTTGGTGTTCGTATTCTTCGCTATCGTCCGACCATTCTAGCTGTAGTGCCTTGGCTTCATTCAATCCCAGTTCACACATCTTTAACGCCTTGGCTAGATCATCTTGTTTAGGGCAGGAATACAAAAGGACCAACAAGTGCCATGACGGAAGATATTTAGGATTGATTTCCAAAGATTTGACCACTGCTTGTAATGCATCATTGATATCCCGCATATCCGCACATTGTTTTGCAAGTTGATAGTATGATTCCCATGATTCATTATCCAAAGTGACTGATTGCTGTAGATATTTCTTGGCCAATCCATGATAATTAGGTCGTATATCCGGATCTGTAGCTAAAAGAGGTCAGGTAGAAATCAAGATATTAGACCCAGTGGGTTTTGTATTAAATCTTTTTTTTTTTTTTTTTGACTTACTATCAGCAGCAAGGACACCATAGGCAACACCAATATAGCGATAGACACGTCCACTTGTTTTCTGGCCAAGTAACTTTTCACCACCCGCCACATCGAGCACCATTTTCGCCAATTCAGCCATTTCCACCGCCTCGGTCCCTTTGTTCAGATATTTGCAGTACATTCTTGTCCCCGTCATCAGTACGTCTAGTATCGATTCCACGGATTCCTTATCGTCAGTTCGTTTAGATGCAATAGTGCTAGGTCGTCGAGAAGAAATAATGTTGTTTGGGTTGGCGTTTTGTTCGTTTTGTTGATAGGTAAAAGTGGTGGATTCCGAGAGAGCATCTTCCACCAGTGGTCTTAGGATCGAGACATTCATAAAAGGAATTGTTGACGCCCGGCCATGTTTATCAATAGTGATTGCATCGCCCCAGCCGTGAGTTTCTTTGGTTACTTGAGATTGAAGACCCACAAGGTAGAGATAGGACGAGAGTGCATGTTCCGCTTCCTTAAAATCACCGAGACGAACCAAAGTGTTGAAGAGATGTCGTGTGATTCTTGAAGAGTTGAATGTTCGTTGAGTCGCTCGGTTGAGGATCTATACAAGAGTTACCCAAGAATTAGTCAAGCAATAATAAGGGTTCTTTCTTTCTTCTCTTTTCTTTTGTCATTATGTAATGATTATACTTGCCTCGATAAAGTTGTGTAAATCAGAAGATGAGTTCCCAGTGAGTTCCATATCTTCAGCGAATCGATCCACCATATCAAGCACCATTTGATTCACCATACCGGATTTCGGGAAGGACACCAGAGAATATACAAGTTTTTCATACATTGCATAAAGGTGAGTGAGTTCGACCAAAAACATTTCTCTTTCATACATCTTGAAGGATTCCCTATTTCCAGTCGGAGAGAATATGTGTAAAAAGTGAGTTTTCCCTTTTGTCTTTTCTATTAAATACTTACTGATCCATTTCAACAGAATCATCGGTGAGTGGTGGTGGGCTGTATTGATTCCGCCGATAAGAGGAGGATAAATAATCCAGAGAGTATTTTGTAATCACCGTTCTTTTGTAGACACGCCAATGACTTGGTTGTGATGATGTAATCTTTTGATAGGCCCTTAGTAAAGCCTGTATGCTGGATGTTTTCACATTATCTAGATGCCTACATAAATAATAAAGGAAAAGGGGTTAGCCAGTTTTTCCCAATTTAATAATTGTTATCCCATCCATTTACTTGCCTATGACCGAGTAGTAATAATGACCCTCTATAAAGAGCCTCTTCACACCAATCCACCATAGAGCGATCTGTTGTTTCTGTTGTCCTTCCAATCGTATCCACTATATCGTCATATGTATTTACTGCCATTTCCAACTGCCCAGTCAATTCCAGTGAGATCGCTATATATAAATCAACCATGCATGTTAGGGAATAACCAGAATCATGTCATTCTCCCCCTTTTTTTATTTTGTTTCCAATACATTACCTTTGATGATTTTGGCTTGTAAGCACAATATGGAAGAGTAGCTTGATTGTTGAGCCGTGGTGGTTACTGAGATTTCATCCAAGAGAGCCAAAGCAGTGTTGTAATCCCCAGTTTCATAGTAACACCTTGCCTTGACTATTTTCGCATACTAAAATAAAAAACAATGAGTATTAGTATAGTTTAACATGGCAAGCACTTTCGTAACAACTTACTTGTTTTTGAATAGCAGCATCATTACTTGTTGTCTTTGCATGAAGAGCAGAGTTGAGTTGTGAGAGTAAGGGCTTGATTTTATCAGGTTGTAGAGCTGGTTTTGTTGTGATATTACCAGGTGAATCGTTGCTGTAGAGTTTAGAATCGGTAGGGTTGTTGTTGCTATTTACCAAGAGTTGCAAGTTAGCTTCAGCTATTGCCGTAGCTTCCAAAACTAAAATAAGAAACAAGAAAAAAAAAAAAAAAAAAAAAAAAAGAGACTAGTTAGTAAGCCTTGTGTGATTTGTTTGTTACAAAGAGTTACCCGGGTCATTAGAGTGTTTTTTATAACGTCGAGCCAGCTCGAATATAGTTTGCCAATGTCCTTTGCACCTCGCGTTGTCTATATCCTTGGCTAATTGGATGGATCTATTACCACTACGGTTGTACATGATTGTATCGTTTCTATTCAAGTGGAAGGAGTATAATTATAAAAGAAGCGTGTTATGAAGGTAGGTGTATATAAGTGTAATGAGTTAACTGGGGCGGTAGTATAAACGAGAGAATGATACAAAATAAAAATTAAAAAAATAAAAAAATAAAAAGTGGAGCTATAACAGTAAAAAGAAGAAAGAAGAACGGAAAGAATGAGTTGGAGAGAAATGGGGGAAAAAGAACCCGAAAATGACGGGATTTAAAAAACAAAATTCTTCCGCTGTGTTTGAATTACCTTATCAGGCGGATATCATGCCTATCCATTGTGGTATGTGGATCAAGAAACCATCCTTCCAAAGTATCCCTTTTCATTACCATGTAACTAGAGACGATGGCATTCATAGTTGGTGTATTGCCAGTTCTTTTTTTACATCATTCACTCCCAGCGCGAATGGAATGATCTATATGGAAAACAAATGTCTGTTGTAAAAAAAAAAAAAAAAAAAAAACGAGGTAGGTGGCACACGACTTTGTTTACGTTTGAAATGGGAATTCGTCATGTGGTTTATACTATTTAGTAAAGAAAAGGGGAACAAGGGTCGAGCTAAGCTCCTTGAAAGTAGGTATCTTAATGTTGAAGTACCGCTTTCAAATTATGCTGACCAGGTATACCAGCCCAGAGGTATTTTCAATGGGTTTATTCTGATATCACCAACACATTAGGAAAAGAAGTTGATGGATAGTTCATTTGCGAGAAATGAAAAAAGGGTCAATGTCGGCATTTGAAATACTTATATGCAGATTCAGAATTCAAACCCCTCCGCATGGTAGCGCGATACACTAAAAAAAGAGGTACTTGTAAAAGGGCACTCACCCTTCAGCGCACTATAATCAAATTGACATGCATATGAGGGGCTTTTCAAACAACCTCACATGATAAAAGGGGCGGATGAGATGAACAGAGCCATGTAAGCCCGGCGATCATGCAAGTATCATATGTAACATGAACGATAATCAAATCATTGGAGTTCCTTTTTTTTTTTTTTCTTGTTCGAAAGTGCTGCTGTAGTCTTACATTATGGCAACCTGGGTTAATATGCTATCATATATTCCTATTGAAATAGTTCCAAAGGTAGAATTCTATGATAATGTAAAAATAGAAAATTCCTCTTATATTCATCATTGAGGAGGGGCGCTGTCAAACTCAGAAGAGAATCCCATGGCTAATTTTCAAATCCCGCCAATTCTGATCTTTTTGTTTTTGTTATTTTTGCCTTGTCTTCCATTTTATAATGTCAAAGATCAACGTCCCGGATCGTCATCTGTATTCCCCATTGGTACTTTAAATACAAGGTGGAAAAAAAGGAGACAATGTATAACTATAGCCACTTACAATATATTCCTGTAAACGTAGATCCTTTAACACAACTTGCTCTTTTAATCCGATGGATTCGATATTATTAAACACTAAGTAAGTTAGATACCATGTACTTGTATGTTACTCATTTAGGTCATCATGTCTTTGTGTGAATGCATCCATAGCTCATTCTTTTGCACCTTCCTTGTAGTCCTATTGTCTTTATAGATTTAGGTGTCTAACAAGTGTCTCCAAAGCAAACTACATATACACTACCCACACTGGTAAACAACTTTAAAAGACAAAAAGATAACTTTTGGTCATACACTTTTAAAACCCTTTCACAAATTGTTGATTATGAAATCTTTTGGTTTGGACTGAACAAGGTCTCTCTCCTACTGTTATCGTGCTGACCAAGGTAATGGATCAAGCTGGACAGGTCATTATGATAATAGATAGAATGTGTATTCCCACTAATTAGCACTTTTGACTTTTTAGTACTCAGTGTATGGCTAAAATTCTACCTCGGTAAGGTAAAAGGGATGGGTTACACCAAAAAATCTACATACTGTTCATCGACACCGATCTTATCGAATACGAAGCAATGTTGATCGACATGATACAAGTAAATTGAAAACATAAAAGTATACTATATGGCAATGTATAAATAACTGATAGATAACCCTTTTACCTTGGATAAATGATACGAAATACGATATGGATATTTCGGAAAACGCATGCTTACTGGTAGGACAACGAACATGTTATTTATTTATCCTCTCTCATGAATACTTACTCATATCAACTCCCCTTTTTAGCTTTGATATTGTAACTCGTTATGGAGCAAGGTCTTGTTGGAACTGGGAAGGTGATGGAATACAAGTGGTTAACAAGTACTGTATTAGAATAGATAATATACTAGTATAGATGTGATTTTTTACAATAATATAATAAAATCAAACCCTTTTTGACTTTGATGTATGTGTACTCGCATGGTGGTAAATGAAAAGTGTCTCCCTTCTTAGGATTACCCCTGACTTTTTTTGACTCTTGTGGCACCATACAGCAATGCGGGCGGATGGGATTTCAAATCGGCGTTTGAAACAAGCTTTTTTTTTTTTTTTTTCTTTTGTTCACCTTGCCCCCTATTTTCTATCTTTCTTTTCCTCCTCATTCCATTCCATTCCCTTTTTTTTTTTATTTTTTTTTATTTTAATAATCTGTCTTTATACTTTTTTTATTACATACTACTTTAAAACTCATGTTACAAAAGAATGCCTATGAACCCAAAGATGCTCGAATCATGAGCTACTATGAAGATGACGAAATAGACGACGAATTGGCTGATCTTGATCCTTCACAGCCTGGTGCTGCTACACGAAGAAAGAAGATGACTGGAACCCAAGCCTTGGCCGAATTTTTATCTACAACAAGTCCTGAAGAATTCCAAAAAACTCAACAAGCTTCTCTCTCCTCGCGTCCTAACGAACCCTCATCCACCAACTTTTTCAAGCTTCGAAAAAGTAATAAACGACCATTGATACCTTTGCGCCACAGTAATAACAACAACAGTAATATGATGATTGATTTACTTCATCCTTCCGGTATGTCTAGCACGTCATCCTCTTACTCTGCTCCTGGTGCACTTGGCAGGAAAAACTATATCGAACTCATCCCAAAGGTGTCACCATCATCGACACAACAGCAACAGCAACCATTAGGTGATTATCAACATTCTCCTATGCTTCCTGTTTATCAAAAGAAAAGGGATTCAAGCCTCTATAGTGGATCACTTCGTCATTCGACCAGTATACGTAGTCAACTCAGCGGGATGGTGGTAGGAGGGAATGGGCGCATGGTGGGACGACAGGATACTACCACCACTTTATCAACCATGGCCAGTGGATATTCCAACAACAATGTTCAACAACAACAACAGTTACAAGGACCTATGGAAAGTACAAAAGTGGATCATTTGTCAACAACAACAACAACAACAACAACAACAACGAATGGTTTGAATGAACAGCAACAAAAGAACCTCACCCATTCAGTGCTATCGGCCGTGGGCAACATGGACGTGATTGAAGCTGGTCTTGTACAACGATTGGAACGGTGCAGAATAGCGGGATATGGAAAACCATGCGACAAGGTGGCACATTCATTGGTGGACGAACATGTGCGGGCTTTAGATATTTCCTTTCAGCAGGAATATTATGCTACTCAACAACACACAAAGACAAAGGTCAAAGTACGACATATTCAAGTACAAACAATGGATTGGGATGATGACACTGTAACCACATCGACGCCTATACTACCCATGGATGAAAAGGATTCACAACAATCAACTGACACAGCATCGACACAGGTGGTGATAGAACAACTAGAAAGACAATTGATGGAGGAACGGAAACATCGACAACGTTTGCAGGCATCATTGGTCGAAACAAGGGATCACTTTGAAGTACTGTCGGGGTTGGCATACAAGAAACTGCGTGAAATATGGGAAGAAAAACTACGGTGGGAAAATACCTGTATAAGACTTCATGAACAGCTGGTATTGAATCAGCAACAACAACAACAACAACAACAACAACAACAACAACAGCATCATCATTATCAGCAGCCATACGACGAAATTGAAGAGCTGGCCTCGGTGATTGACAAGCATAATCTCTCTTTATCCATAATGTCATGATATTTTGATACACTTGGTATAGTTTTAGTATAGTATATGTTATTTATCAATAAAAAATGTCTTGTTTAAATACCATTACCAATCTTGTTTGATACTTGACTTTGAAGGGGGGGATAAAATAAAGAAAAGGCAGAGAAATTGAAATGCCGATTTTCAAATGCCGCTCGCCCTTTTCGTTGAAATAAAATGGCTCGTGTTCTTTCAATTTCCCTTTTTTTTTTTTTTTTTTTTTCACTCTCTTCTTCCTTCTTGCCTACCATTTTCACTCATCTTTTTTTATATACTCCCATAATAAACTTATTTTTATGAACCTGTATAAATAATTCTTTCTTTATCTCTCTCTCTCTCTCTCTCTCTCTCCGTCTTTGTCTTTACCATTCCGTTGTATAATGGGTCAAACGCCATCCACCACAGCTCGACATGATAATGCTTCTACCCGAACCCTACATTCTTCTTCCATCGACTCCACTCGCCCATTATCATTTTTTCGAAGGATATCTCGTCGACTCAACACTCATCCTAACAGGCGCTTTGGACGACAAAGGGGACCAGCACCGTCCTCTTCTCACCACCACAACAGTAATAGTAACACCAGTGACAACTTTACTACATCAATAGAACCTTCTACCACTTCGTCAGTTCGGCGAGCAACAGTAGCTGCTACTCATGCTGCTGCGGCTGCCACCAGTCCTATTCCACCACTTCCATTCTTACATATTGACCCTCATCCTTCCAACAGCTCGGCAGCATCAACCACATCAGCCATCTCCAACTCGTCTGAAATCTCTCAAATCCTTGACATCATCTCGTCTGCTGTCTTGTCATCTCTTCCTTTAGGTGAAACAGTGAATGGTGATCACACAAACACTAGTAATGGTAATAATAACACAACCAACAATACCCCTTATTTCCGCTACGTACCTGTGCCAATACGACACCAGCAGACAGACAGAGAACAGCGACAACGACAACAATCTCCAACTTCTTCTATAGTGGATGGCCAGCAACAGCAACAACAACAGCAAACAGTACTCCCTATTTTTATTGTGGGCTATCATCCTAGTACGGCAGTAGATTCACCTCCTTCGATACTATCCACTCACTCTCCTGCACCAACACCTTCTTCACCAATTCTACCTCAACTATCAACTGGATCTTATTTACGACGACCTCATTCAGCCATTTCTACATCATCCTCTTTGGCTACTTTGCAATCCATGCCATTATCCATTCAATCCAACAGGACGAATTATACATCTCATACTCAACAACAACAACAACACCATCATCATCATCACCAGCAACAACAACAGCGGGAAATACTACGATCATCATCATCATCATCTACACGATCAAATACATCATCATCAACAACGAGCGGTGGTGGACATTGGGTGATCTATGTGATGGGTGGTGGATCACCCGTTCATCCGGCTCTTGCACGACTCTCCGACAACCCTACCTATGAAGACTTACTATGGCTCTCCAATCTCATGGGTCCAGCTCGACCTGTTACTACCACTCAACAGGTCATTGATGATACTTTACCCATTCTCTCCTGGTCAGATGAAACAACAAAACGGAGCATGTTACAAGATACCGAACGATGTCTGGTGTGCCTGGATGACTTTATACCAAAACAATCTGTCCGGGTCCTCAAATGTCGCCATGTCTTTCATGTGGAATGTGTCGATCGTTGGCTGGTCGAAGCACATAACTCTTGTCCGATCTGTCGATTGGTACCTTGCACTCCTACTACTCATTGATTTACACCGAGGTCAAAACACTCACATGGTTTTCCTATAGTATACATGTATCTCTCTCTCTTTTTTCTTTTTTCTTTTTTTTTTAACATTTGGTACTTACTAGTATAGAATCTTATATCCATTTTTAATAAAAACGTATTATCTTTTATCTGCTGTTGCGTTAAAACAATAGAAACCAAAAATAACATATATATATGTTGTCCTACACCATCTGCAGTAATAGATCAAAATTATCAGGCAGGATTCTCTTGCTTTCGGAGGACAGGGCCCAGACGGGATTTCAATTTTGGGTTTGTGATTTATGCATAAATAGCGTATCATGTATCGTACAATAAGGATAACGATCACGATGAATGTTGGATACACAAAGATGATCAGACGTATTAATCTCCTTCATCTTTACCATTCCTGCAAGGTGTGGTAATTAAAAATAAAGTCGAAGACAATCAAGCAAGATAAAGAGGAAGACAATGTTGGATGGAATAAAAGGAGTTACTTTTTATTGATTAAATTTAAAAAAGAGTTAATATAAACTAGGTAATGATACTAAACAAAGCAAATGACGATCTAATAATAGCAAGTTTTTCCCATCTTGACTCCATTCTAGTTGTTGTACCGAGAATCCGCCTACAAAAGGAGAAGAGTAAAAGTTCAGTTTCATCATTGGATTACATTGCCCTCCTTTTTTTTTTTTTTTTCCTATTACTTACTTGTCGGCACAGTAAAGGGTATAATTTTCATCGCAGAGTTCGAGTCTTGGTATATCATATAAGCATTTTCATCTCCAGACAGTATGGCCAAGACATGAGCATATTTGGGATTCCATTTGATCTGTCGTACCGGGTTCAAATGTGATACGATAAAACATACTTCAAGTTGCCGTACGTCCCATATCCATAATGTTGTTGGCATTGCATCTAGAAGAAAGAGAGAGAAGGTGAATAAAGCGGGGTTTGGATGTAGTACAAGTTACCATTTTTTGTTGCCAGTAAAGACCCATCCATGCAAAAATGACATTCCCCAATTCCGATACTAGGATTATGTTTGTTATATTCTGGTCGAAGTTTAGGTAATTGGACAGGTCGTTGTGTTACAAGTTTAACTATATATAAAAAGGTAGATGAGTTAACATAGTCTAGTCCCCCCCCCTTTATTGTACTTACAGTCTACTTTTGGATCCAAGGTTGGGCGAGTAGTGTGTGGTAATCGGTATTCTTCATAGAGTGTCTATAAGAAATCAACAGTATCATATGAGATGATGATTATGATGATGAGGATGATCCTATTTACCAAATCATTGTATTTTCGAGGTTTGAGAAGATGAGTTTGTGACAGGGTTGTAACTAATTGCCAGCTGTTTGTGTTGATGATTCTTATCTATTAAATACAAGTATATATATGAGAATTCATGTAACATATTCCTTTACCACTCTATACTTACATTTCCATCATAACTTCCAATAGCCAACAGTCGATCGTGCCAAGATACAGATTTGATACCTAGTCCACTGTTATAAGCCGAATAAGTGTATTCAAGTTCCCCATCCAGTCGATATATTACCACTTTATACTATTCGATCCCACCACCATAATAAATGTTAGTACCATTAGACCCTGATTCCCACTGCCCCTTTACTTTACTTACATAAATACAAATGTCTATAGCAGCAAGAAATAAGCTATCGGGAGACCAAATCAATTTGACCACATCTGTTGTGTCCAAGAGGAATTGCTAAAAAGAAGTAATCTTTAGTTGATTTCATTTTCCCCCCCTCCACCTCCACCCTTGTTTTTACCTTTAGTAAGACGTATGATTTTCCATCCAGTAGGTTCACATAATCCTTATTATCCTTCTTTTCCACCACCGCCATGTATTTCCCATCCGGACTTGGTACACATCCTATATCCATAATCTTTGGTTGATAAAGATACTTGACTTGGTTCTTGATAAACATCCATACTGTAATTCTAAGCTATACAAGTCAATAGAATCATACATACGGTTAGTTTAACATTAATCATGGTGTCAGTACTTACGTCAAGGTCAGAGGAGACTAGTAAACTTGAGGAATCAGGTGACCACCAAGCTTGTAACGTGCCAAATCTATGATCGGACAAGGTGATCTTGAGATGAACGTCGTTCATGGACCATATATTAGCAATCGAGTGTTGTCGGTTCATGGTCGCAATATATTGAGCATCAGGAGACCAACTCATCCAGTCCACCTGTTGATTCGTTTCAAAGACGTGCATGACCATTAATTCTTGAGAGTGTCCCCGGATCACCACACTAGTACCTTCTGCATTGGCGACATATTTGTTATCAGGTGAAAGGAGGCAATGGTAATGACTATGGCGGTAGATGTGACTAAAGTTGAATTCCATTAAAGATTATTGTTGTTGAGTAAGGAACAAGAGAGAGAGAATCGCGATTTTCCCTTAAAAAAATGGTTTCCTGAAATTCAAATCCCGATCGGACCCTCGAAATTTTGTGAGTCCTATGTTTTTTTCAAAAGCGCAAAAAGTCACTTTGCATTTGTCATATTTCTCTTTTTTCTTTCCCTCTAATTGAACAATCCTTCCCCAAATGAACTTCTTCCGTGCTGCCACTCGTACCGTAAGTACTCTATTCACTTTGATATGATCCTTTTATCAACCTCCTTTTGTATTATTTAGTCTTCTTTGGTGCGACCCATGACCAACACTCGCTCTGTTGCTGGACCCATGTGGGCTCGTTGGTTATCTGATTCTCTTCGTGCAAAGTTGGATCAAGTAAGTCGTCGTTGTCTTTTATCATTATATTTATACTTATTTCTCTTTCTTGTTTATGAACTATATAGGATATCAAGTCCAAGCCTGTTGTGCTTTTTATGAAAGGTACCTCTGATGAACCCATGGTAAGATCAATCACTCTATTACATAAAAACAAACCCTTTGAAGAAAGTGACATTGTATGGGAACTGATCAACTTTATAATATATTATATAATATAATATATGATTATAGTGTGGCTTCAGTCGGGCTGCTGTACAAATCATGCAAGTCCAAGGTGTTGATTTTGATAAGGATGTACAAACCTTCAACGTATTAGCCGACGATGATTTGCGACAAGGTATCAAGGAATACTCTGAATGGCCTACTATTCCTCAAGTCTATATTAATGGTGAATTCGTTGGTGGCTGTGATATCTTATTGAACATGCATCAATCCGGTGATTTGGAAGAACTCTTGATCAAGGAACGTATTATCCCTGAAGAAATCGAAGAAGAACCTAAACAATAAACCTGATGGATCTTACTCTTAACTACACCCTCTACACCCTTTGATGGTTTAAATTCCACACAACTAGCATTGTATATCTTTATTCTATCTCCTCCACACTCTCCTTTAGTATTAGTCTCTATATTCAGTAATTAGATGATTGTTATATTTTAATAAAGCTTTGCACAGTCTTTATATATATATATATATCGTTTACTCTCAAAATAAACTTTATCTCCTGTCACTTTTGTCTTATAACTTAGTTTGATAGCTGATCACGATAAACATGTACCTTATACTTTGATCAAATACTCACTATCATACTGTCCTGATGTAATAAATCTTGCCTGCGGTATACAAAAGAGGTGGACTTTATGATTGTTCATGATTTAAAGGTCTCCTTTTTCATATCCCGAAATTCATGCTGAAATACATTTTCAACACCCGCCTACCCCAGTCATTCCTCTCTTCATTGCTATATGATAAAAGGGTTGACTTTTTGTTCGAGTTATTGGTCATATTGGGTCAAGATTCCGAAAGGATGTGTATATAAATCTTTTTTTTTTTAATTTTATTAGTGATAACATATCATACATAACAAAACGGGTAATATAACTATTCTAATATAATAAATGACATCTAAGCTGGGGGTAAAAATGCCGAGAAGAGAATGATACCAACGAGTCCATACAAAACAGAGTAATAGAATATACCATTTGCAATCCAGCCTTGATATTCAGAAGAGCATCGTAGACCATGAGACCATAAATAACCAATGTACCAATACAATGGAGGCAAAGAAGTGAAGAATCGGAGGATGACTTGGACGTGCATACAGGTGACAGTATAGAGTAACAAAAAGGCCCACAAATACATATACACAGTTGCCTTGTTACTCGTAAAAGATCGTTCACCTATTAAAAACCAAACTGTGAGTATGATACATTGCTATTCCATTCATCGCAGCTTTACCAGATGAGCCATGATTGACTTGACCTAACGTTAACCACCGAATCCAGTCTTTGGTTATAAATAGATACAATCCACCCACGCTGAGACCTATGATAGGCATGGCCAATAAAAAGTTAGGAATTTGCTTTAGTTCATAATATGCCAGGAATCCATTTCCCCAGTATTCTTTTTGCACAAAGGAGTAAACCAAAGGAGGCAAGTTGGTGCACCATGGTCGTTGGTCGAACGTGGATGTTTGGTCACAGTATGTCAAATAAAGGCTGTATTGGAAACCAGTGAATCCAGAGACTGTAATCAGTGAGTAAAACATTGCTTGAAGGGTTCCAGAGATCAGTGACTATATGGAGAGGGTGATTAGTTGATGATTTTGCTTTTGTTTTTTCCAAAGTATGAAATGATCTTACCTTGAGAGATTGTTGTTGGTACCGACAGATAATGAATTCATAGATAAAAAAGCCTACATAGACGATAGCATTGGATCGTGCTAATGATGCCAAACCCCAGAGAATGGACGCCAAAAGATAACGTTGCTTGTGAAAATGATACATCCCCATAAAACTAAGCAGAGCAAATACAGATTCTGTATAGAATGCTGACATAAACATGGATGGTAAAGAGAGACAAAAGGCAACAGTCGAGTATTTCGCCAATTTGGGATCGCCAGGGTAGATCAATCGCGTTAACCTAAAAATAGATTAGGTACAGTCAGTGTCCCTCCTCCTCTACTTCTTCTTAAAGGTATACTTACTTGTATAGATAGCCAGCAGCAAGAACAAAGGACAGATTCGTTATAAGAGCACCTACAATGACAATGGTATATTGTCTACCAACAAATTGCTGTAAAGGCATAAATACTATAATAAAAGGTGATGAGCGACCAGTTGACAGATTTAGTTGTTATGGAATACAAACCTGTTTGGGAGAGATAGTTTGACACATAAGGTAACAATGGAAAAAAGGCAGTTTCTTGTTCATAAACATAACCATGTTCAGCAATGTGGAGAAAGTAAACGGCGTCCCAGCGTACAAAGATGTTGAGGAAGTGGAGATGGTTGTAGGCTGTATTGGTGGGTAAGATGAGGTCTGTTGATGTGTCGTAACTTTTTGTCCATGTGTATGATAAGACGCCGAGAATGATAGTGACTATTCGTGTTAAGGTGGCAAAGTAGTATATCTCACCCACAGGTGTCATTTAGCAAGTTGGGTGAGAGTGGCAGTTTACAAACAAAATGTAAAGAGGAGAGAAAAGGCGGGATTTTGAATTCTCTTTTTTTTTTTTTTTTTTTTTCCCTGTGTGAACTCTTGGGCCGCTGGGCGGTCGGTCTTTTAAAATAATAAAATCACAGCCCTCCCTTCCTTTCTCACTTTCTCTTCCACTTTAATTATCTTATCTTGCTCAACTGACAATTCGACTCAACATGACACCTATATCATCAATAACTATTGAAGATATTCAAGCTGCTGCTGCTCGTATTAATGTACACCGTACACCTGTCCTAACAAGCTCTACTTTAAACAAGATTGCCTCCACCAACAGCAACTGCCCTCTAGAGTTATATCTAAAGTGTGAACCACTTCAAAAAACAGGTTGTAAGTAAACAGAAAAGAAGCAACTCGACGATAAATCATGTTTTATGCTAATGATACTCATCTTTTTTTTTTTTTTTTTTTACTTGTTTTTTACTTTACATTCAAGCATTCAAAATTCGTGGAGCTACTAATGCTATCAACCTCTTATCAAATACCGCGGCGGCAAAAGGTGTGGTGACTCATTCCTCAGGTAATCATGCTCAGGCTTTGGCAAAAGCTGCACTGGACCGTGGTATTCCTGCTTATGTGGTGATGCCAAGTAATGCTCCTCAAGTAAAAAAAGAGGCTGTGCGTGGATATGGTGGTAAGGTGATCGAATGTGAACCTACTTTGGAAGCTCGCGAAAAGGCGGTAAGCAAAACATCATCGTCACTGCTGATTAATGTCTCACACGGTTTTTGATAGGCTGACAAGGTGATACAGGAAACTGGGGCAACAATGATACATCCATTTGATAATGTTAACGTTATGGCTGGACAAGGAACAGTGGCTTTGGAATTCATCACTCAAACAAATGAACAAGGAACAGTATTAGATGGACTTATTACACCTATTGGCGGTGGAGGTAATATATATATATATATATATAAAGAGGGATCTCATACTAATCATCTTTCTATTAGGGCTTACATCCGGTTGTGCTGTGGCGGCAAAATCAATTGGTACTAACATTTACGTCTTTGGTGCTGAACCCGAATTGGTCAACGATACCTACCGATCCTTCTACTATGGTGAACAAAAAGACAACAATCAACGAAAGTCGTCATTATCATCATCACCTGAATCCATACAAGCCTCAGCAGCCGATTATTACCAGCAATGTCTCGAACGACGACAATGCAATCCTGTGGATGCGACCTCGGTGGCAGATGGACTATTAACTAATGTAGGTGAACTGACATTTCCGGTGGTGATGAGCCATGTGGATGGGGTTTATACTGTGACGGAAAAACAAATTGTCGATGCAATGTATTTGGTATGGAGCCGGGTCAAGTTATGTATCGAACCTAGTGCCGCCGTCAGTGTGGCAGTGGCGCTTTACAACAAGGACTTTCATCGCATGGCCAGGGAACAACACTTGAAACGGATTGGATTGGTCCTAAGTGGTGGTAATGTGGATCATGCTCGTGCTGTGGCTCTTTTTGACAAGTACAAGTAAACAATGACTCTCCCATCATTAGATAACGGATCTTGTTTTTACTCTAATTATAGTTATAGTTATAGTTATAGAATATCAATTAGTATCGAAATAAATCTCCTTTTGTATTATAACTGTCTTTTCTTATACATTGTCTGATTCTGTTTGCCTTTTTTTATTACCCCACATCATTGGTGTGTAACGCTTATGCAGATCTTTCCCCTCCCTCAAATGTTTAATCGCCGCTCTTTGTCTGGCACTCACCCAATCAAAAAAGACAAACTGAAAGGATGACAAAAAAGCCGATACATCATCCCGCTCGTCTGAATCTCATCACCTGATTCCATTACCAAAGAATACTAGACGCTGAGTAAGTACAAATAAACAAAAAACGATGTAATCGAGTAAGGCGGATGCGGTCACATTTCTGTTCCTAAATACAAGACACGTGGGGCAGCCATAAAGATATAAAAAAAAGTAGTAGTAGTTTATTAAGACAATAAAGATAACTCCAAGAGGGCAAAGGACCTAGTGTCAAACGTTTTCTTGGGATAGACTAACTTATAGGGTATAAGGTGGGGTAAATATATATACATATATATATATATATATATATAAACTATTTGTAGTAAACAGGTGTGTATCTTGAATAGTAAGGGGAAGGTGTGTAGACAGGAGGGTAGTAATACGTTGGATATGGTGTAGATGCCGGCATGTAAGGATATTGTTGAGGATAGCCATAAGAAGGTTGGTAGTAGTTACGGTATCTTGATGACCTGTAGTAGTTTCTTCGTCTTATACTGTCGCATAATCCACCTCTTCTATACTATTGCACAATACAACAATGCCATTGAGTGAGTTAGTATCCTATATGTGAGTGAGTAATGTTCTTTAAAGGGTAAATACACTTACTTCGTATGGATAATAGTAACCATTCATGGTACTATAGGATGAGCCCATTCTGTTGAGTTCGTATAAAAAATAAAAGTAAAAAGTAGAGGGGAGAGAGACACTTCGTTTTTTTTTTTTTTTTTTACTTTTTTATTCAACGGCGCTAGCGGGAATTGAAATTCCTTTTTTTACGGGTGGCGAGTTATCTATTCTTCTCTCTCTCTTTTACTTAATCCATTCGTGAACCTTTTTAAAAGCAGGGAATACACCCATGCCTTTAATTCCTTGTTACGTAGTAAGTATTTTGACAACTTCTTTTTACTCATTCTGTTACTGTACTCACTTGACAGCACTGTGTTTATCTTATTATCACCTATTGTTAGCGCCATGATTCACGGTTGCCCTAATCACTTCACTTGGAATCACATGCAGGTAATTAAACTACTTCTTCTTTTATATGATAAAGGTGAACAATCTACTTTTTGCTCCCTGGCACCCTAATTCTCCTGAAACACAATATCATCTCTGGTAAGTGCCCTCTTTACAAAAAAGTGACTATTTGAACAAAACAAAGAATAACTCTTACTTCTTTCACTAACAGAAAACGGTGTATCTTTTTTTTTTTCCAATATAGCGTGGATATTTGTAGCCCATCTTACTTGGAATAGTCTATTTGGTTCCTGATCGACAACACTGCGCTGATGACATTGACCTTTTTGGAACTCCTGGCGGTCTCCAAAACAATGGGTTAGGTGAACGAAAAAGGCTTTGTACAACAGAATCAGGTATCGTCACACACATACGGACATTGGAGGTAATAAAAACAAGGTATGTATAATCGGAATCCATGTCATATGGATACTTGCTCAGGCAATAAACAATATGTGAAACAAAACGTGTATGCTTTGGTCTGTGTATGATTGTTATTATTGATGATCACATTGATAGGATAATCATATTACTTAAAACTCAACGGAGTGGTCAAGACTGGGTCCTTTGACTGAAACATCAAATGTCAATATAGCAATCTCTTGGTTTGAGGTTGACAAGTCAACTTCCTCTCCCTTCCTTTTTACTCTCTTTACCTTGTATGTAGATTTAGTATTGTAGTATAGTCTTTTAGTAAATGATTAGTTTTATTATTGGTCTACTTTGTTTACTATAGTTGTAATGTTTTGTCTTACTGTTAAAAATAAAAAATAAAGGATACATATCTTTTTCAAACATGTTTCGAATTGTATTAATCTTAAACTGTTTTACCAGTCTATTTTTCATATGCCAACTTGGAATAATCACATATGTCTCTCAAGGGTCCACATGATTCTGAATTGACATAAATACCATCAACTTGTCTTTCATCACCTTTTTTTTTTATTATTCCTTTACACCCATATTCACTTTGTGATTATTATTCGCCATGCTTA
The DNA here is from genome assembly GCA_025330725.1 of Chlamydoabsidia padenii. Taxonomy (NCBI): domain Eukaryota; kingdom Fungi; phylum Mucoromycota; class Mucoromycetes; order Mucorales; family Cunninghamellaceae; genus Chlamydoabsidia; species Chlamydoabsidia padenii. Next base: position 520,930 of record JAIWND010000005.1, on the reverse strand, counting down.
CTTGGACTACCATAGAGGTATTCATTTTTGCCCTGATTTTTGTCATTACGGCCTTGAAGAATAACACACACACACTCTCTCTCTCTCTCTTTTTTTTTTTTTTATGCGCTTCTGATAGTTACCCGAGACTCCTTCTCCCAATTACATTCTGGTGAACAACATTTCTTTGCAATCTTCAGACAAAACTGGTAAGTCTTCTTTCTATCCGAGTAAAACTTATACTCATCAATTTTCTATTTTAGTCAAGGAGTTTTTCTTGTTCTGTGGCAAAATCAAGGAGTTTGAAATGCAAATGTAAGCTAAACTCCGCTGCATGATCGGGATTTAAATAACTCACTTTTCGTTCACCCTTGTTCATAGTGATGAAGATGGTGCAAGCCAAGTGGCCTTGATCAACTTTGAACGTGATTCTGCAGCAAGAACAGCTTCATTACTTAGTCATGGTAAGAATCTAACAAAGAAAAAGAAAAAAAAAGGAAGCATACTGACATTGTTCTCATTAGCCTTGATCGATGAATCGCATATCTCCGCCTCGCCTTATTATTCCTCCACCTTTTCCTTTGATGATAAGGCCAGTGATGATGGAAGTGAAACCAGTATGAGCCAAGAAGCCAAACCGAAATCCCGCATTGTCGCTGAAATCCTCGCCAATGGCTATATTCTCCAAGATCAAGTCGTGGCTAAAGGATTACAATATGATCATCAGTATCGGTTTTCATCCAAATTGGCTGGTTATCTAACCACATTGCAATCCAATGGTAAACGTACCGATATCTTTTATCGTTTTGACTCACACTTTTTTTTTTGATAACAGTAAAGCAATTCGATGAACATTACCGTATTTGGGACAAGGCGGTGGAGATGGATCAAAAATTCAAGATTCAAGAAAAAATGGAAATGGCACTCAAGAAGGCCCAGGAAGCGCTTAACACCCCAACGGGACAGAAAATCCATGGGTTGGCTAACCAAACGATGGCTCATATTGCCGCTGTTCATTATGAAGCCAAACGAATTCAAAGTGATAAATTAGGTGTACAAGCGCATGAGGATCATTCATCTTTGGAAGAAGAACCAACTCATGCCGATCTTCCTGTTGATGAAGAACCATCCCTTGTCACTTCCAACTCCGCCACCACCAACACTATGCCCCCCGTTGTTGCTGGTTCTGCTTAAATGGCCTTATCTATTCCCGTCCCCCTTTTTTTATCATCATTATATCTTGATTTATATCAGTTTGCTTAAAAATAAAACCCCTATTTTGTTATAAAACTTGAATATTGTCTATGCATGTTTTATATTTGAATCCCGATTCATGCAAAAGTTGTATGTTGCCGGAGTTACAAAAAAAGATATGTAATCATTATTATACCCCTTCTCCATACCCAGTTTATTCAATATAAAAAGATAAATAGACTAAATGGCTATCGCTAATAAGCTAATGGTAGAGACAAGCAATGATAGGGGATAATATAACTATACTATGACAAGCCAAATGGGGTGGGGGATATATCCTAGTTAAAGCTACGGCCATTGGATAGATCGGTATACATGTCATCGATTTCCTTCTTGTAAACCTTATATGCAGATTCACGCTTGAGCTTGAATGTTGGCGTTAATGTAGCATTATCAATTGAGAATTCTTCAGAAGACAAGTGGATGGCGCGCATTTGTTCAAACCCCTTGAGATCATTTTTCTTTCCATAGGCCACCAGAGTCTTGAGTAGTTCCACCTTGACTTTATCAGATTTATAGATATCTTCATCATCCACCAATTTGTTTGCCCATTTTGTAAAAGGGCCCCTGGCCGGAACGATGATCGCCACCAGAGAGGATTGTAGCGAGTTACCATAGATAAATGCCTGGGCCACCAATTCATGTTTTTGATAAACTCCTTCGATCTTTTCGGGAGCCACATATTCACCTTGAGAGAGCTTGAAGATATCTTTGAGACGATTGATGATGATGAGACGACCAGATTTGTCGAATTCACCAATATCACCAGTGTGTAAAAAGTCATCAGCATCAAGAGTTTCAGCAGTCTTGTCAGGCATCTTGTAGTATTCACGCATGATCGAGTGGCCACGGATACAGATTTCACCACGAGGATAAGGCTGGTCGGTCGAGAGATATTCCATATCAGGGACATCCACCAATTTGATTTCTGAGCAAGGGAATGGGATACCAACCACGCCTGAAGTATTGTCGTCCGTCAAAGTCAAACAGCCAGCACAAAAGTTTTCCGTTTGTCCATAACCTTCGTATACATTAGCCGAGAAGCAGATACGCATAAAATCCATTACATCAGGCGATACAGGGGCTGATCCACTAAGTATGAATCGAATACGTCCACCTAGCTTTGCACGGATCTAGTAGTAGTAAAAAAAAAAAAAAAAAAAAAAAAAAGTCAGTGGCAATCCTAAAATAATATCGTGCTACTTACTGGGGCAAATACAATACGGTCCCATATCCAATGATGGACAGTTTGGTCAAGGTACGCCTTCTTCGTGTCATATGCCTTGTTAAATAAATAGAGACTAACCCCACCTTTGGCCTTGACACCAGCCAATACCTTGTCATAGATTCGGTTAAATAGACGAGGGACAGCACAGAATACAGTTGGTTTCAATTCAGCAATGTCATCCAAGAGCTTAAGCGTGTCACCCTACAAGTAAATAAAACATTGAGTTAAGATTCAAATCATCTGATACACCCGGACTATATAACCTTTTTCTTGCACCCAGCATTGATGCTTACCTGATAATAACCAATGGCAGCACCCCGATAGACATGTACTCCTTGCGCTAGGCGTTCAAACACATGACTGAGAGGAAGGAAGGAAACATAAACATCGGTATGAGTGACTTTTGCAAAAGTACCAACGTCACCAGAAGCAACAACACCATAGATGGCGGCCACACAGTTACCTTGAGTTGATACCGCACCCTTAGGGACACCTGTTGTACCACTGTTCCAAAAAAAAAAAAAAAATTAACAACAATAATAATAATAAGCCTTTGTTTAGACGTTCTTTTCTTTTTCTTTTTTTTTATATGTCTTCTTTACCTTGTATAGCATATAGTTGCAATATCATCCGCTACAGGGAGCGGAGTTTCTTGATCAATTTGAGCACCCAAAGCTTCCACTTGTTCAAATGTATGAAGAGTTAATCCAGCTTGTTCGGCATTGTTCTTGTCAGAGGCATCGACAGTGTCGTCCATAATTACAACATGCTTGACGGAAGGAAGGCGGTCTTTCAATTGAGTGATGTTCTTGAGTTTATCAGCAGTGGCCACGATGTATTCCATGTCAGTTTGATTCACAATGTATTCAATGGCTTCAGCACCAAGAGTATCGTACATAGCCACAATAATGAATGCTTGGCGGTAACATGCCTGTTCTGCCATTGTCTATAACCACCATTAAATAAAAGAAAAAAGTTAGATATATACATGAATACATTATTTTGTCACTTGCCCATTCTGGCCGGTTAATTGCATAAATCCCTAGTGCTTCTTGACGGCCCAATCCAAGTTTCACCATACCTTTTCCAAAGTTCTCCACACGATGAAGAACTTGATTGTGAGTTTGCCAGACATATTCTTTTGCTTCTCCATTTTCTATGCGGCGGACACCTAGGAATGGATTATCTAATCATATCATATGGCCATTCAAAAAAAAAAAAAAGAAAAAAAAAAGTTGGCATTATACCATACAGGTCCCTTTAGTTCCCATTACATATTATCTATCAAGTTAGCAGATAGACCCCCCCCCATTTCGACCTTTTCCTTCCTGTAATTAATTTACTTACCGCCACCAATTTTGTTACCAGCAAGGTAGAGATCCCAAAGTGTGTAAATGTCGTCGGGGTGATCCAGTAACTTGTCAGAGAATTTAAAGTGACGCATGACCGCTGTTTCGCCAGTCTTCTTTTCGAGGTCTTTGGCAGCCAAAGTATAGGGTGGTGTGTTGTATAATGTCATGATAAAAAGTAACAATAATATATATATATAAAAGGACAAGATAAAAGAAGGAGGGAAAAAAGTGTTTCGGGAAATGCTATTTTATTTGAGTTCGGAGTTTAATATGCAAGTAAAGATGAGGTGTATGTGAGCAAGTGTTTATTTCTTGGTGTTCTCCAAATGTATCTTGCCATTGACCAAGGAAGATTTCAAGCCCATTTGATCCAAATCATCGTTCTGCACTGCCTCCAAAGGAGCCATATCCGCGATCATCTGTTGATTGTCAGCATTGTCTTCCAAAAGGTGTCGTAAGGCCACAGTCGCATGTTCCCGAATGTCTACAATTATAAAATCAAGCAATGAGTGTGATTCAATCATGTTAATCACGAGTTTGTTTACTACTTACATGGGTTGGTATCATCAATCTTCATTTGATTTAAAACCAGGGCCAAACCTCCAGAGGTACGGATCTATTTGTATAAAATTAAAAGTCAGTATATAAAGTGAGGATGATATCATATATTTTACCTCGTCTTGAATAGATTTGTCCTTGTAACAGAGGGAACCAATGCATTTGACAATTTCCCTTTTCACATAATCAAATCCCAGTTTTGATTTTTCCTTGTCTTTCCAATCCACCATTCTATCGCATTGTCGTAATAGTTCTATTATTAGAAAAAAAGAGAGAGATAGATTAATGACCCGGTTGTTCAGTTATAGTTACTTTTCACCTACCAATGATAAATTGTAAGCCATTCTTCGTCAAGAAGATAGATTTCATTTCTTGTCCATGTGATGATGTTGATGTGAGTAGTAGATTTGTGATTTGTAGAGATAGTACCAAACAAGTATACATGAGGGAAACCTTATCAAGTTCTAGATTAGATTGTTGATCCCGATGAGTTGTTAATGCATGATCGATTACTTGACAGGCCTGTTCAGATAACGAGCATAAGAATAACACTAGTGTTTCAAAATCCTTGGTTGTCAATGGTATGCTGATTTCCGGGTGTTTGTATAAGGTGGAATCCAGCATTTTTATTATCACCATCTGCTTCTGATTGACTATATCTACTGAGCTAATAATAAACATGTCAGTCGTCAATCTTCATTGTTTTCCCGTTTCCTTTACCTGTTGGTGTCCTTTAATGCATCAAATGTATCCACAAAATAACCATTCTTCAACAATTCATTGATGATGATATACCTATAAATTGAGAAGAAGAGGTTAATCAAGTCCCAAGATCATTCAAATGAGTAGTCCATTTTCCCTTCTTACCCAAGTTCAAAATGTTGATTTGATTCTTCATTGTGGGCGCGATCTATTTCCATCACCACTGCACCAAGATATGTGATGCCTCCTTGGGTTGATACAAGGGCTCCACTATAATAAAGATATTGATTAGATTATTATTCAAAAAGTTATCTTTTTGTTATAGTTTTACCATCTTTGTTTGTTATTACGTATACATTGAGACACCAAAATCAATGCAGCTGTTACTGTATCCTTGTCGTTTGATTCAATCACTTTACTACAAAAAAGATAAAATTGTTGATCAGTATTCTATAGTGTTTTTTCTTTCTTTCTTTTGTTTGTCTTTACTTCCAGAGAGGTTGTCGTTGTTCCATAGTCCAATGACTCCACATAATGTCAAGAATAACATCGTTTCCAGTAACCATATTGCATACTGCTTGAGTACAGATCTTGATCATCATTGTACCTATTTCGGATATGTAACTTGTTTAGTGACACTTGTTTCCGGCTTTTACTTTTTTCCTATCATACTTACTGTTTTCGTCCATGTTTGGGAGGTGGTGATGAATCAAGTTCGTCAAAATATGTATCGTTCCAGAATCCCTAGTTGTTAGAAGGAAGAGAGAGAAACATTAGTATACTTTTACTTGGATAAGTAGATATACTTATACTTACAAAGCCAAGTTTTGGGCTAGTGGATTGGCTGCAGTAACATTGCGAGCAAGTTTGATCAGTTCAGGCAAATAGTTGGTATTATCGGTGGTGTGTGCAGCAAGATCCTTTGATTGGTCGTTCAGGAGTTCATGGCAGCAAGTCCAAAAGTCTTTCTTTTGCCCCAGATCCAGTCTACGATGTTTGACAAAAATGAGAATAGATTAGTTTTATGATTTATACTTCTTTTTATTTCCATGTTTACCTGTATGAGTGATCTTTCATTGTGCGTTGAATGGCTTCTTTCAAAGTCGTTTCAAGATCATGGCTTGATACACCATTGACCGAGTGTTCCCCTAGTGTTTTCACGAGCAGATCTATAGCCATTGGGGGGTTAAAGAAAAAAAGTTGAAAGAGAGGGAAAAAATAAAAATTCGAGCGCTGGTTATTTGGCGTTGATCGTCGGCGCTTGAATATATCAAAAGCCCACCCCTTTTTGAAAACATTGCATTTCCTGCACTGTATAAAGCGCAACAAGGTTTTTGTGATAAACAAGTACACTAAACAATTTTGTACATATAAAGAATAAGACAAAGAAGAAGATATTTTTATACTTTTGTTGTTCCTTTTTCAATTACCAAGGAAGCACTACTGTATCAAAGTGTTCATCAGTATTGATCCCTATTAAAAAACCTGGAACTGGTAGAACCTAAAAAAGTACAGTACGTAGTAATTTAAATAAGGTAGCTTATAAGATGTTAATGGATAATGCTATTGTATGTACTGTAACTCTTTCTTACAGACAATATGCTCTGTAATAGTGTACCATGTGCGGGAAAATTAATCTTACATTTCAAATTCCGCTCCTCCCTTTTCCCTGCATAATGATAAACGTGTCTGTATTCTACTAGATGATTACGTAAAGAACTTTTTTGTGGTGGTTTTACCTTATTTCTTGTTTTCTTTAGATAAACTATGAGCATTGCCCAAAGTATGTTGGTGACCCAAAGATATATGTTCACCTTCTCTGTCCTTCTATCATATGAAGAGGAGAAGTACGCCGACACTTTCTTCTATCTATACTCCTCATAATAAAATAGTTACTCTTGCACCCAATATGGGCTACCTTCCCTTTTCTGTATGACATAACTCACAGTCAGAAGATGTGTGAGTGATAATGCTATGGTGAAGTGGATTGGCGGGATTTGAAATATGCATCATGAGATGACCATCCTAGGACTTGATCATTACAGGTCTCGGTCACTATTTGAATTAGCATAGGGAGAAATTTCAAGGGTAAAGGGATATCATTAAAAAAACATGGTTTGTGCGTTTCTCATTGTGAATAAACTGACTTGATGTAATGGTAAAAGACTAAGAATCCCGTTTCGAAGGTTAATTAAGGGTTTTTCGTTTCTGCCTGGCCGACTGGCGGGATTTGAAATCTCAACACTTTGCTTCCTCCCTAAATTTATTTCGGCGGCTCCCTTTTTTTCTTCTTCCTCTCTTCTACTTACTTTTATTAAATCCATATCCATTTGATACATTCCCTTCCTCTCTTTTACCATTCCTTCACTTCCATTTAATTTTATTACTTACTATCTTACTACTTTTTACCTTTACTTTGTTGATCACACTTACTCTTTACTACAAGTTAATACTTAAAAAATGGCGGAAACCTTATCTCTCTCTCAACATTCTCAACATAACCATGGACCAGCACCACTACAACTCGACTCGGCTCCATTACAATCCTGCGAAGTATGCGGGCGCTGGGAACGTCAGTTTGCGCTGCAGGCAAGTGAACTGGCTAATCTCCAAAAACAACTTGATGACCGAGATCAACATCTAAGCCGATTGGGACAAGATATGCAGCAACTTAATTCGAAATATGTCTCAGCCATTGATCGTGTGGCCGATATACAACATGAAAAAGATCTGGTGGAACATGATTTGGAAGAACTGTCTTGTAAACTCTTTGAAGAAGCAAATGAAATGGTGGCATTTGAAAAACGGGAAAAATGGCTCTTGGAAACAGAACTTCAGACGGTGAAACAGCAATTGATGGATGAACAAGCTCAATTGGCGGAACTACGGCGAAGACTTTTGGAGTGGGATAACGATGAACAACAGAAACGGCGACAACAACAACAGAACAAGAAATCATACAAGCGATCACTTTCTCAGCGGCAACACTCTTTGATCACTACAACACTCAAGGAAGAAGATGAAGAGGAACAATGCGACCAGTACAACCATGGCAACAAGGAAAACCCAGTAGGAACAAATGAAGATGACTATGATGATTATGATGAAAACGACAATTATGACAACGAGGACGACAATGATGATGATGATCAAGATGAAATCGGAAATAGCGACGACGATGAAACATGGCAGGATAGTCTTGAAGATCACACTAATATGGATGATCCTCATCAACGGGCTCAACATGATCTTGCTCTTCTTCATGGTGTACAACAACGAACTCAACATACAATGCCCGATCATATCCCTCACTTCTCTGGTCAAAAGAAGAAGAAACAACAACCACGATCAGTATCCATGCCTCCTCCTCCATCAGCTACCATTCGACACACTGTGTCACCAACCATTGATCAGGTCCAACTAGAGGCCTTTCAGCAATTCGTCCATGCTGCCAGCACCGTGCCTTTGAAGAAACTGTATCAATTCGCCTACATGAAGTACTGTCAACTCGAAGATGTGGAACCTTGTTTACGATTCGGTCCTCACTCACGATTATCTGTCAAGAAAATGATGGATTACTTGTTACAACAACCTTGTTTTATTCAACAAATGTCTCTCGAAAAAAGCACCAACAACAGCAACCAACACCATCAACAACAACCGATGACCACGGTCATTCCATCCTCTGTGGCACAACGATCTTTATTATGGGAACGGTGGCACTCGACTAAATCGACAGATAATACTTTGACCACCACAGCAAACACTAGTAATAAAAAAGTACATTCGACAGTGACGGCGATTGGATGTGCAGCTTGTGGACGATCTCGTCAAAAGAACGAGGACGGGATGGATTTGACAACGTATTATCAATTCAAAATGGATGAAAAGGACGACTGGTTACCCATGGATCAATATTGTAGGGACAGATTGGTGGCGGTTTGTGAATTCTTTGTCTTTATTCGCAACATCCATCTCCGGCTTTATGCTCATCGGGAAATTGGTGACCTCTATTCTGAAAACATTCGACTTCGTTTGCAAATGTTTTACTCTCGGTAAGTCTTTGACACAACAAACTTGTACTCTCTCTCTCTCTCTCTTACTCACGTTTTTTTTCTTCTTCTTCTGTCTGACGGAAAGCATGGGGGCTTTACCTGTGATTCTAGGTGGAATAGGTTTAAATGCGGATGCGATTGGCAAGGCATGCCCTCCCTTGGATCAAGATTATATTTCGGATGGATCTATCTCTAGTCATTATTTACCAACAACACCGAAATGATTCCTCCCCTTACATACATAGTTTATATTCATCAACCATCTCTTGTTTATCCATCACTTTTGTACTTTATTATTATTATTATTACTATTATTACTATTATTATTTTATTCTTTGTCTTATTATGATAACAACAAATAAAAAACACATTTTATATAGACCCATATTGTCCAATAATTGCCACTGTTGAATATCAATACTGGAAGTTTAAAGTGTTAAAAGTATCAATTTTATTGTAAATACATAAGCATAATATGGGTAAAGGCATATAGGGCATATAGTAACATACATAGTCTAGATAGGAAGGGGGGTAGAGAGGGGTAAAATCTAAGGGCATATGACATCCGATGCATAATATAATATAAAAGGCAAAGTAAAGACGCATAAATGTGAGAGGGATTAAGTAGGGGGGGATGAATCACCGCCAAGGTTTGACAAGAAGAATTGCAGTAGATTACATGAGGGTTGATGAACACCATTCCGAGATCGACAATACGCACAAGAAGATACGAGTGGGTGCTGATTATTGATGTAAGGTGGCAAAAGGTCAACGTCGGACAAAGTATCGTTCGATTGCTGGAAGCCAAAGGTATTGTTTGGTGTTTGTGATAGATGGTTGAATGACTGGTAGTAATGTTGACATCCACTTTGTAAGGGCTGAGGTTGGTCTTGAAGCAAAGAGTGAGAATGTTGACCATGTTCTTGTAAATAATCGTATTCCTGAATAGGTTCATTGTTGTCCGTAGGTGAATTGTAATCCATTGCCCAGCCAGGGGATGATGCAGATATCATTGATTGTTGCTGTTGTAAAGATGAATGCATGTTCCTGGCACCATTGTAGTTTGAATCGTTGTTACTGTTGATCGGTAAGATGTCAGTTGGAGGAGAAGAGACATATTCCAATGGTAAAGAAGTAAGCATCGATGTAAAATAGGAAGGTGGACTGTTGCCGGTTAACGTTGTTGGTGAATACATGGGTTCCGCTGAAAAATATGACACCACTGATGAATGAGTAATGGATGCTTCCGTCGTATTATTGTTGTCGAAGGTAATGGTGTCAGTCATTGTACGAAACAAGGGGAGCACAGAATGCTCTGTTGACGTGTTGATTGCTGGTAATGATCGGCGAACCCGTATATGCTGAGTAGAGGTTGGAAGAAGTGTTGAGGTAGCTGAAGACAGAGCAGATGAAGTACTATTTGTGGCCCGGCGCCGCAAATTTCTGCGTATATTCCAATGATTCCATGTATGTCTTTGTCGTGTAATTGGCCGCCTTTGTTGTTGCTCGATCAAAAGATGTTGTGAGTTTGTTTGTGATGCTGTTGTGTGATTTGCTGAGACTAGTGAGTTTGATCGAGCAGGACCATCATAAAGTGGAAATATAAGAGCAGATGACGATGGATTTTGACCTCTGTTTGGATCTAAACCATCAAGACAAAAAAAAAAAAAAGAAGAAGAGTGAGCATACTGCGTCATTAAGACATGTCATGCCCCTTGAGTCACAATTTACCTTCCATGTTAGAATTACTAGAGATAGGATGTGCTGGTAAGATTTGTCGCCGAATAGCCAATGCAAACCTGGAAGCCCGAGAGGATTGCTGATTCTGCTGATGTGATTCGCTTTGCTGTTCATATTGTCGTTCCATGCATCTGTTGTGGTGGGCAGTAAACCCCGCATTCCGAAATCCCCTTTGGTCGTACACAGGGAATTCTTGGCCGCAGATTGGGCACTCGACCTTGGGCGTGGCAGACATGTATTTGATCGATCAAGGCAGAGAGATAAGACGAGTACCAGAGATAATGGGACTTGATGATATACTAAAAGAGATACAAATGTAGAGAATGAAGGTAAGTAAAGTAAAGTGAATTTGTGATGAGAGTAGGGTTAAAAGAGAAGAAGAATAAATATGAATTGGGGGTAAAGTGAAGTGATGTTAAATGTGTTTAAGTAGTGGGGGAGGCAGTGTAAAGAGGATGGGTAGGATGATTGTATTAGTGTCAAATCAGTGATAAAGAATTGTAACAATGTAGGGTAAATATAGAATAACAATGGAAAAGAGGGTCCAAATATATAAATTATTTACGTACCACTAGTCTTGATCCATTCCGTTAAGAGAGCAACACCTTCCGAGCCCCATGTTCCGAAAGAAATATGTAGGTGATCGAAGCAATGAGAAAGATTTAATTCCATTGACAGTTAGTAGCATTGAGGCATGATGAATCCTAAAAAAAGATCAATCAAAGCAACAATGAAAAGTTGGTTATTCATTATTGCATCCTGTTTCCCATTCACACTTACCACAAGTGTCCTTCAAACCATAGGTATACAGTGACATCATATCAAGAAGAGCCTTGCTCGCATTACCACCAGTATTTGTTCCATTCAATTATGTTCCTGTTACGTTTATTCCTAAAGACATTCATTTATAACTGATTATCCAACCAGTCACAACCCTACAACAACTAATCATCAAGTTAGCACGAATCATAACCACAGGAGTGAGTACACCCAGGAGGACAAAGGAATTGTTATAACCAGAGAGAATCTTTTGCACAATTGTCACGGCCGCCTCCTGTCGATGGTTTCCTTTTTTTTTTTTTTTTTTTTTTTTTTGTCACTTACATAATTATCACCTTTGTTGACTTCTTCTATAGATCATTGTTGCTAGTTATACTACGTTCTTCATTCTTCAAGCCAGATTAGATAAAATCAGTTTCGTTATGTTGCATCAAGTTGGTGATTGGTAAGATAAAACAAGTCGATTATTTCGTTGTCCAGAAGGTTTTTCGAGTGATACCATACCTTCTTTTTATATTTGGTTGTTTAATAATATAAAGGGTTGTCATTGCTGGCATAAAGAGGAGCTTGGTCGCTGATGTTAAAAGACGTGGAATTTGTTAGATGCATAACAATAAAAATGATTTGAAGAGCGAAAGAGAGGGGTCGGAACTACCGCTCAAGGAATTTTAGCACGCATGAGGCGTCATATGCGGGATTTGAAATACTTGACGTCTTGACGTGCATACCTTGTTCTGTTTTGAGGGTCTGAAAGAAATGATAGGATACATTTATAAACTATAAAGACGTACCTATCAAGGCAACGAGGTGTTTAAATCTTTGTATCAGTTAGGTCAAGTTTACGATGTTGTGGACTTGTAAATGCATTCTCACTCGTAGGCCCATCCTCCCCATAGTCAGATGAATGGGAAACAACATTACTCAGTCAATTGCCAACCAATATTTGAAAGTTAAATAGGCTATAGTTTTTCCATATTATATTTTCAACCCATTTTGCCACAGAAGCCAAGCGGCCAGTTCCTTGCGCCAGCATATATTGTCTTTACGAATCAATGAAATTCAAATCCCGCTTACCCCTGGAACTGTCATATGCATACTTTCCTATTTTATCGCAGTTTTCCGCCCGATGCTCGTAATTCAAATCAAATTAGTTTGGAATAAAAGACAACTTTTTATTTCATACAATCAAACATACTACAGGAATATATACAACTAACAAATATATTCTATTCTAAGTGGGCAACTACAGAAAAATGATAATGGTTCATGCAATAACCAAGTTACAAAGGATGTGTTGCTTTTTATAAGTGTATAAAAGTGAATTCAAATGTGATGGATGGCTTTTGTCAATAAATAATGAATCACATATAGTGGGATGGTAATCAAAAGAGAATAATAATAAAAAATAGTTGCAAAGGAAGATGTACAAGTGTAATGGCAATAGTAATAATAATATTAATGAGGGGAGATGATACATGAAGAGGATGAAGTCAAGACAAAACCATCAAGATTTAAGCAGATGCCTACAGATATAATAAAGATGAATCATAAGTATATGTATTCATGTATGATTATTGATTTTCTTTTTTCCGTTGTCTTACCTTAGCAGCGTCGTATAATTGCTTGAGCTTGGCACTAGCTGGGACATAGCCGGTATCATAAGGTTCTTCAATTTCCATTACTTCGGAAGGATCCACATTCATGGCCGCAAGAAGTTGTGACATATACTTGGGTGCTTGAGGTACATCAATAGTCAGGTCTTCATACATTTCCATAAAGGGCTTGAGGGTTTCGATGTAACTTTCCTTGGTGACCAGGTTTTCTTTGTTGAGGATATTAATCATTTCACATACACCCTTGACATCATCTTCCTTCTTTTCAACAACCGCCAACATCTTGTTCACCAAAGGTACAGGGGCATCTAATTCCTTGACGCATTGTGTAAGTTCCTAGATTAAAAGAGAAGAAAACGTTAGTTAGTTGTTCCTTTATGTCTTCCTTTTTTTTTCCTCTCTCCTCTCTTACCTTGGCATCACGTAAAAGGATAAATTCTTCAATGATATCCTTGGACTTTTGTTCCATTTGTTGTTCAGTCAATTTGGGTTTAGATGATTCGGCAGATGGTGTAGATTCGGCTCCTTCGGTAGAGGTAGCCTCACCACCAGGTAAAGTAGATCCACGAGGCAGCAAGCTTAACTTCTTGCGTTCAGGGCGTTGTTCGGGTTGATGATCGTCTCCACCTTCGCCACCAAGAGCGCTAAACATGTTAGACATTGATGAGGCAGGGCTTGAGCTTCGGCTGTCGGCAGGGCTACCCTTTTTGCTGTCCATCTTCGAGTTCTTTGCACCAGGTCTATTGAGAGTTTGGAAAGGACTGCTACCAGGGCCAAGCACATTGTTTCTTGATTTACTGCGATCAGTTCGTCCAAAGCCATCCAAATCATTAGTACGACCTTTAGGTGTAGGAGGAGGGGTTGTTCCAACAGTACTCCAACCATCAGCACCAGTTGATGTGGCAGCGGCAGAAGAACCACCGGTATTGCTGTTTGTAGAGTTTTCACGTTGCGAGTTGTTGCGACCAGCACGAGATCCTTGACGAGACATTACTTGAGGGGTATTTCCACGAGAGCTTGAGGTTCGTTTCATTGCATCTTTTCCATCATTCTTGGCCTTTTGAGCTTCTTCACGGATTTGAGCAATTGTTGAGGGACCGCTTTGTCCACCGCTACGAGGGACCCAGTTGCCTTTTCGTAATTCAATCACATCCTATTAGTTGAGAATATTATTAGTAAACCTATTCCTCTTTTGCATTTACTCCCACTTTTATTCCATTTTTTATTTTTATTACCTGAATCATAAATTTGACTCTTGAAGACAAAGTGGTGCATTCCAACATTTTTTCCATACGATCAAAGAATTGATCCATCCAAGCCTTAATTTGGCGATTTCGGCGATCCAATTCCCGACCAACAGTAGTGACAAGCTTGCACATGGTTTCAGTTTCTTCGTCTTCGGCTTCTTGAGGATTGCGGCACAGACGAGTCAAACATTCGGTCATGATACGATCGGTTAACATACCACGTTTGAAGAGTTCACCAATAAATTGCACCAAACCCAAACCTTGACGCTTGGCCTTGACAGCAGCATAGTATTCGTCGGTCATCATCACTTCACCACTGACACTCTTTTCCAGATCAGGGATTTCGAATTTCCAGCCACGTTCAAAAGCTTGTTGACACCGGTTAAATAGATACATTCGGAAAAGATGACCAGAAGTGACAGGCTTTCCATGCTTGTCTACCATATTGTTTTCATCGCGAATGTCATCAGCTTCAGCCATTGTATCTTGGAGTTTGCGACAGAGTTGAGCCCACATGGATGCGAAGGGAGCTTCATCACACGCCTTGTCGAAGATCAATTGGATAACAGTACGGATAGATTCACCATCCTTTTCCTTGGCCGATTGGTGAGCGTATGACCAAATTTGGTCACTGATAGAGTCGAATTTTTCCAGAGTCAACTTGTTCAACAGAGACTTGACCTTACGGATGATAAATTCTTGAGTCATCAATTCATCTTCAGTCTTGACCACAGGTTCAGCAGTGACTTCACCACCAGTAGCAACGACAGCAGGCATCCATCGGTTTTCACTTTTTTCGAGAGGCACGACTTGATCCAAAGGAATAGTGGGACCACCTTGTTGTTCACGAGGAGGATGACGACCTTTACCACCACCACGGCCGCTACGGCTTCGACCACCATGAGACCCATCACGTTGCATACCACCACCAGGAGATCCAGGAGCAGCAACATTACCGCTGTTAGCACGATGAGCAAGAGGACGACCACCAGCAAATTTACCCATGGAATCTTGACGACCATCACGAGAGTTATTGCGGAACATATCACCACCTGGAGTACGAGGTCCACGACCACCACGTTCAGATGGTTGACGACGTTGAGAGTTACCACGGCTAGGCCCGCCACGTTCATTTGAGTCATCACCGATATTTTGGAATGCAGAGAGATCTTCGCTTGATTCGAGACAGAGAGGCTTGAATTGTAACAAGAATTCAGCATCATATTGGATCTTGCCACCAGAGTTAGTAGGAGTCTTGGATACACCTTCAGGATAATGGATGGAATCAAAGTCAACAATAGCACGTCGAGGAATAGCCACCTTTTTAGGAGTTATTGGTGTAGCAGAAGGAGATGATGGAGAAGAGGGTGATTGAGTTTGAGGTTCGCCTTCCAACACATGAGTAGGGATGCCAGACATATCCAAACGACCAGGAGCAGGTTTAGCAGCCTTTTCAGCAGTAATGGCAGCAATACGTTCTTCATCTTCCGTCTTTCTGTTGGAGTTCTTCATTTTATCCGCCAATGCTTGCTTCACACGCTTGACTTCGTCGTCCAATTCTTGTTTTTCGAGTCGTTCCATTTCACGCACCTTTCGTTGAGCTTCAGCCACAGCAGCTTCAGCAGCAGCAGTACGTTCCTTACGTTCAGCTTCTTCTTTAGCGAGTCGTTCAGCTTCTTCTTTGGCAAGTCGATCAGCTTCTATCTTGGCAAGTCGATCAGCTTCTATCTTGGCAAGTCGTTCAGCTTCTTCTTTGGCGAGTCGTTCAGCTTCTTCCTTGGCGAGTCGTTCAGCTTCTTCTTTGGCGAGTCGTTCAGCTTCTTCCTTGGCGAGTCGTTCAGCTTCTTCCTTGGCGAGTCGTTCAGCTTCTTCTTTGGCGAGTCGTTCAGCTTCTTCTTTGGCGAGTCGTTCGGCTTCTTCCTTTGCAAGTCGTTCGGCTTCTTCCTTTTCCTTGACAGCAGGATCCACAATAGCAAGAACACGTTTAGGTGATGGTGAAGGTTGAATCTTGAAGTCCTTGTCTTTCTTGTCAGCACCAGCAGATTTGGAGTTCTTGGAGGCCAATGGACTGGTTGCAGATGCAGGGGCCAAAGGATCAGCCTTCACAGGGGCCATGGTAGCAGGATTGATAATAGGAATGGCTTTACTTGTTCGAGCACCTTGAGGGACAAAGTTTTGTTGAGTACCTTGACGAGCACCAGGTTGAGCATATGATTGTACAGGAATCTGATTGAAGCCATAATATTGAGGACGAGGTTCATAATTGGGTGCAACATACTACATACAAAAAAAAAAAAGTCAGTATCAAGTTCAATTGCACATTAAAGGAAGAGTAGAACTTACATATTGGCCTGGTATTTGGTTTGTCCAAGAGTTCTGAGCAACGGGAATATTTTGAGCAGAGGGAGAAGTAGAACCCATATGAGGTGACATGGGCTTCTTGCCATGATGAGGAATATAACCAGGTTGAGCATTTGTCATGTTGGGAGAGTAAGACGAATTCATGTGTTGTTTGTTTTGATTATAGTGTCTAGGACTTCCATAGTGTCGGTTGTTATTGTGATTATTGTTGGCGTTATTGGGTAAATGAGAGTGTTGATAATGTGGTGAGTGAGTAAGAGAATGGTCGCCGGCAGAGTGATTTGAGTGTGTTGAATCTCTTCGTTGTTGTTGCTGAGGTGTAGGTACTTGAGCTTGTGTTTGTTGTTGAGGAGATTGTGGCTAATAAGAAAGATGATAAAAAGAAGTTAGCATTTATCATAGACCATAGTCATTCCTTTTCCCACTAATCAAATATATTAACTTACCACAACAGCGGGCTTTTCAGTAGTAGATGGTACACCACCTGAAGTCGCAGATGAGTTCGCCACAGATTCTTCTTGTTTCCCAACAGATACAGGCGTGGAGTTAGTTTCCGATGTTTGATTGATAGATCCAAATTGAATGGAAGCTGAAATAAAATAAAAAAGAGAGATGAATTAAATGATGAGATATTAATATATATGTGCATATTTATATATAAAGTGAAATATACGTACCTTTATCTACAGGTGGCGCCCTTGGGAGTTGCACGGAAGCGTTTCTAGAGCTTTGTTGACCTTGTTTTGAGGAACTAAACCAACAAAATAAGGACCAGATTAGCAAAGTAAAAAAATAAAAATAAAAAAGGTGAGACAAAGAAACAGACAGGACCAAATTTTTCAATCTACTTACACATTGGCTACAGCAGCAAAAGTGGGTTTAGAGGAAGATGGTGATGCAGGTTTCGCTGAAGGCTTTGATCCATTCACGTTGCTGTTTCCATTTCCCTTTGGTGCAGTTGGTGAAGTAGCTTTGGTGGTGGTGTTGTCAGTGACTTGTTGTTTAGGAGGAGATGTTGGATTACTACTAGGTTTGCTGGGTCCAGTTGGTTTTGCTTTTTGTTGCTGTTCCAGGCTTTGAGAGTTTCGTTTGGCAGCTTGTGCGTAGTTGAACACTGCTTGTGGAGTCGACTTGGCGTTCGTGTTTTTGTTGGTGTTGGGAGTACTGTTCATTAGTTGATGTTTTCAATATTGCATATCCCAGGTGGACCTATAGATGGTGGCTTTTTGATAGAGAAACAATAAAAACAATCAAGACATTAGTGACAATTAATCGTTGTATCCTTCAACAGGTTATTTGAACTGTAATAGAAATCGTACCTATTGGATTGTATGTCGGTGCGGTTTAACAAGTTTAAAACAGATGCACCGAAAGCAAAAGACAAGAGAAAGAAAAAAGGGAAAAGGGAAAAGCAAAAAAAGATTTTTTCTGCCTTGTTAAGCCCCCGCCCTCCCAACCCCTTATGACGTTTTGGGACATTCTGATTGGCTGACTATAAAATATGCGAATACTGACCTACCTCTTTTAAAGTAATTGGTTCATATGCCCAGAAGATACCTTAAAAAAGATATTCCCTTTGATTTCCCCCCCTTTTTCCCATTCACTGATGGGAAAGGATTAGTATACCTTGTCTGTATATCCCCAAAGGTACTTCTTCCGTTTAGGGTAATAGAACAGATATGATTCCTCGATAGGCACTTGGTTACACAAAGTCGTGGGCCCTGACTTTACAAACAATACCCCTTTTTTCACCATGCTCTATAAAGTATAGGCAAATTTACTTGTATGATGTGATAGGATTACTTTCCAGAATATTAATTATATCACCAGTTTTTGAAGTAATGCTTAATTAGTAGATGTTGAACTTAAAAGTTTGGTTTGATGGTCTATCCACATACCAAAGGATCGATTCGGTTTATCGAAATCAAGAAAAACATGACCAGAACGAATTATTATATCACGCTGGCTATTTGCATCAAATGATCAAGTTTTGGCTGTCAAAAGGGAAACATTAGGATTGGATGTATTGTATGTTACCCTCATCAAGGTGATGAACTGGAGTCAGTCAGAACTGTGAATATGTAATGTCTATCTGTTTTTAAGACTTTGCTCAAGTTGAATTGATATCTGATCCATACAGCACATCAATTAAAAGCGAAAGGGCGGGCTTTGAAAAATGTGCATGAATCTCTTTTTTTTTCTTTTTTTTTTTGTAAAAGACGATATCCTATAAAATGTGCCACCTTGTTGGATTATAATTAACACATAGGCAGTATTCAAAAGGTCGGATATACACAAATATGGCTGGCCACAAAAATCGATCAATTCCTCCCTGTGTCTTTTTGCGTGACGCCGCTCCACAATTGGTATTTTGAGTTGAACACAATACTTATGGTATGCATACTTCTATCATCATTACCAATGAGAATAAAGAATGTCCTTCAAATCCAGGAACTATTATGAGCTTCGCCAATCCTATTTTATGTACCTTTATTTTCAAACCCCGAGATTCATGCAAAACCTAATCACCAATCCGTATCTTTTGGCAATCAGCACAAAGGTATAATGTTTTTAAGGCAGATGTAAAGTTGATTTTTATTTAAAAGGATAGTGGATTTAAAAAAAAATGAATGAGTGTGAAGGATAAATGAAATTCTATAGAAGATTGATATGGGGATGAATGACTTGTGAAAGCCAGTTTCAGTATATAAATGAGGGGAATTGTATAAATATAATGGTACTAAACTATGTCTAAAATGCAGGAGTATAAAAAAAAATAATGATTACCATCCATTTTGCGCGTTTTTGATTTTCAAGTGATCGTACAACATGTTGCCGGATTCATCGTCCCGAAGATAAACCATGTACACCATACTGGAAGTCCGATTCTGTTGATCCACCAATAAAAAGGAGATGCGCTTGGAGCCCAATCGTTCGACGTTGTTGCTGTAAACAGTCGCACTAACCAAAGTGTTCGCCGTGGTTGGTAATTGTTCTGCTTTGATTCCGTTGTCATCTATTGGTAAGGATGCGGCGGAAGGTGATGGACTAGGAGGTAATGATGATAGGCTGCTGCGTTTGTTATTGACAGTTGGAATGATTTTGCTGAGACCACGTTTCTTGTCAAGATCGATTTGGATATGCATTCGTCGGCTGGGGATTTGCATTGACACCACCAGTTGTACGCTACCAAAGCCACTCCAATTCGAATGTTCGTTTTGCACAAACAGTTTACATTTACATTGCATCACGGGCTTCAACGTTTGAGGAATAAGTGTCGGTTTCTGACCAGATTGCATCAAGGAGCTGGTACGAGTTAAAGAGCGTCTACTGTTAACCCCTTGAGTTGATTCTGTTGTATGTGCTGACATTTTAATTACATCTTGATTGTCACCACCAGGTTGCTGTGCTGTTATGATTGACTCGATAGATGGTTGTCCTCGTAGCGATCGCTGGTCACCATTCGGTTGTTGCTGTTTCACAGTCGCTGCATGCCGCATCTTTTGGAGTATATCGTCGAATTCTGCTGCAACGGAGGGTTGGTTAAAGTGCACGAGATATGTTTCTTGTTGTTGTCCAAGGATCAATTCAAGACTGACATCCGTAGGCGAAGCCAATCGAATCTGAGTTTGAGGCAGCACCCAAGCATTGAGATAAAGTTCACCAGTTGATTGGACACGGATGGCAATACAAGATCGGCTAGTAAAAGTCTGTCGTACTTCAATCAAGCATCGTCCGTCCACTCCATACCAAGATTTGCCGTTCCATCGAAATACTTCACAGTGTTGGTTACTGAAGAGTACTTCTCGAATACCATTTGGTTCATTACTATACGGATTGGGCTGGAGAGAAAAGAAGTGGAGAAGAAGAGATTAGTAAAATTGTTCATGTTTTTTTTAAACAAACACTTACACTCCGAGGAGGTGTAACCAAGTCTTCGGGTGATAACCGTAAAGGAGAGCCAAAGGAATCTGATGAGACAGGCGAGTTTGGATTAAGAGTTTGAGAGGAGTCTTCTTGGCTGGATGTTGAAGTAAAGGCTTGATTACCATGAAAAGGAGGTGTAGGTGGCATTGATCGTTGTGCTGAAGTAGTAATATTGGTTGCAGGTGGTGGAAGAGGCTTGTCGGTGTGTGTAGAGACAGGAGCAGGTGACTGATACTGATGACTATGAGGTTGTATGTGGCGAGATGGTGATGAGGTCATTAATGCTGGAATTGCTGAAACATTCTGATGCTGAGAATGGAGTGGTACGCTAGGAGCAGATTGGCCGGGAATACGATTTTGATGGTGTTGTGATTGATGCTGAGTATAAGAGCTTTGTTGCAGAGTCTGTTGTTGCTGAGTTTGTTGCATCATGTTTGCCGTAGTAGACGTTTGAGATTGAGTGTTTGCCAAAACTCTGCCACGAATGGAGGATGTTCGAGGTAATATTGTCGATTTGGTTGCTGGAGATGAAGGACTTGATTCAGTAGGTCGGTGTCGAATAGAGGACGTTCTTGGCAAAGGTTTTGCTTTAATTGTGGGTGAAGGTGTTTTTTGTGTAAAGCCCGGGTTGTACGATTGTGCTTGACCAGTGGATACCTGGATTACATCGGCATCATGCAAAGAGATATTGATCACAGGCGTGTCGAAATCCTTCACCACAGCCTTGTCCTTTTTAGGTGTTTGAGGCTGAGCAGGAATTGATGGCAAATACTTCTTGTTGACCAAAGAGTGTTGATTCTCCGAGCTGGTGGTAGAAGAGTTTGTTGCTCCCGAGTCAACATCGTATCCGGAGGTGTTATCATCATCGTCATCTTCTTCTGAGGAGTCCACAGACGATATATCATTGTTTTCATAAAAAGAGCCAAAATCCTGTTTGTGATTTGATATCAATGTCGTTGTTGAATCGCTGTTACCAACAGAAGTATTACTGTTAATAATCGAGCGCACCACGTTGATAAGAGGCACATTGGAGGTGATAGCGTTTTTGGCTGTTGTAGTCAGAGGCATACCAGTCCAAGAGTTCCGAATTTCCCGAGACTTGGCACGAGCAATCAGTGATTTGCTGAGCACCTTAAATTGCACCGTATATTCACCAAGGAGTTCACGATCCAACATCACTGGTTGTACCATAATATCATTCACAGACAAAGGGGGATAAATCAAGTCATAGCGCCCGGTCGATTCCACCAATTGTTTGCAAACCAAGAGCATATCAGACGTGAGTACCAAATGGACAGGTATAGTCGTGTTGTCATTACTGCTATCCATAAGTAAAAAGTCATTTTGCAAGATGATGGTACCGGTTGTTGGTTGCATTTGGTAGTCCTACAACATTGTATAACCATAAAGTCAGTATATGTGCCCCATATTGCTATTTTTTAATTTCATTTTGTATAACTTACCAAGGGAGTCCCAGTAAGCAAATCAATGACACTTTTACAATCAATCATCTTTTGGAAGGATAGTAGATCAGTAGTAGTAGCAGATGTATCAATCATTTTCGGAGGACTATGTTGAAGTATTGTGTCGAAGGTTTGGATGATGTATTCGAGATTGTCTTGTATGGTAGAATTAGATGAGTTCAAAAGATCCTATAAAAAGAAGATGAAAAAGATGAAAAAAAAAATTGTTTAGACACAATTTCCACCTTTTTAAAAGTTTCGAATTAAACTTACAACAAAGACGGACTTGCACAACGTCAATTGGTCAAAAGGGGCAGTCAGTACGCCGTCCACCGTGCCATAAGGTGATCCAGTCGGTAAGTTCTATAATACAGAAGGAGTTATAATTGATTAGCCCAGAAAAGGTTATATATATTTCTGTGTATTATGCCATTACCTTGATGATTGACTTGACTGACGCGCACAGTAAATGATGATGATGGTCTTTAATGATGGTATACGCTTCTGTATAATCAAAGTATGCTGATTCCAAAGAGTTGACCTAAAATAAGATTATATTAGCATTTCCAACATCATGTCCAGACAATCTTTATCCTCCCTCCCCTCCCCCCCCCTTTTTTTTGGCTACTTACCCAGTCTATCATAGACTTAATAGTGACATTGTTTTGGTTGGAAGTATCAAGATTCTATTAAAGAATAACATTAGTTAGTCATACATAGTCGTGTCATGGTGATTTATGATTACCTCATACAAGTTTCGGTGGAGTTGTTCAAGTGTCTTGATTGTTAATTGCCATTTCTTGAAGTCGGTGTTATCCTTCGTTTTCAGATTCTAAGGGGTGAGGAATTAAGTATTAGTACATACTGTTAAACAAGACCGCGGTTATCTCTTTTGTGTGTCAATTTACCGTGTCTATAAGTTTCAATAGGTCAACGAATCGCTTTTGTCTTGTCACGAAGCATTGTTGATCCAGTGTGGTGGGGAAGAGTATGAGGTTGGTAGAATTCATTAAAGTAGTTGTCACAAGGAATGGAGAGGTTTAAGTATAGGAAGTAGTTAATTAAGGAGTGATGCAGTAAATGAATGAATGGGAAGAAGAAAAAGTAAAAGAGAGTAGAAATTAAAAAAAGTTCAAAAACAAAAAAAAAAATTGGGTACCTTTTTTTGGATCGGCGTTTGAATATCATCAGCATGTATCTTAAAATAGATTGATTATATACTCTGAAACATATTACCAAGATGTCAGTGCCGGGAAGGTTGTCATTATCACATTGCCCTTTTGTTTCTCTCAAAAACATCCATTGTGTACAACGCCAATGCCCGGGTCTCTCTATTAATGTCGCTCTTTCAATTTGTCACTTTTTGGAAAAATTAAACTCAAAACGTGTACAGTACCCACAATGGTCTTGGGTGCTCAGGCTGAGTTGATGCAATGAGTGATGTTGATGATGACCATTACTTCTTATAAAAAGTAAAATGGTGATTATATATCAGCTATTCCTCGACTCCGCTATCAATTGAATCCCGTTTAACATATGGAGTGATGGTTCATCTAATGCATCAAGTTATCTTTGTTTCTTATTTGTACTTTATGCCTTTTCAACCATACAATAGCAAACACGTCTTTTATTAGACATCATACATACCTTATATACATCGCTTGTACACTAATGAATAACTGAAACCCGCATTCCTGTCATTTGGACCAAACTGTCGGTATTTAAAATAATTTTGTGTAACTATTGCCAAGTTGAAGAAAGAGAGCCCTGGAATAGAAACTTTAACAAGTTGTAAAGTGTATTACATCCTAAACTGTGTACTAGGACAAACGGCATGAATCAAGTGAGATTGTTTCTTAATTCTTTTTGACAAATCGATTTCAAATCCCGCCAGCCGCCCTCTGAACAAAACTGAAACAGCAGGAAAAAAGCATTCCGGAGATTGACCAAAACAGGTAAACGGCGGTTGATCAGCATAAAAGTTCATCATGTTGGCTTCAGTTTCCATTGACAAAAAAAAAAAGCTCACTCTTTTCTTCTTTCTCATAATACCAACCTCGAAAACAACCAAACCCCGGCGGAAGTCTCAAACTTCTAGGCCCTGAACTGCTTTATACCGTTTCGTTCACATAAACATCGTGAAATAGCATTACAATTTACCCGATTGAATCTCCACTACATCTCAAAAGTAGTTTCCATCTTATGGAAAGTAACCTCTAATGAGAAAAAGTTAAAGTATAGTGCCATCGCCGCTTATGCAAAAGCAGAACATAAAAAAAAGGTGAGAAAAAGCACATGTAATATTTTAAACCCCGACGTTGCCTTATTCGACCTTCCCCATTTTTCATGCAGCTATCCTAATTACAAGTTTTCTCCCAAACGTTGTGTACGATTATTTTTTTTATCACAAGAAAGATCCCGAAGCTACTCATTGCAAAGATCAAGAGATACAAGAAATCATCAATAAGGTGTTGGATAATAGGAAAGAACTCAAGGGAAATGAGATTTCCTGAGTGCGCCTTTACGAACAATGAATTCCCAATTTAGACACCACTTTCGAATCACACACATACCCACTTACAAAAGTTATCTATGTATATACACATAAGAATGTTGATTTTAATAAAACCACGTAGTAAACAATAAAACATGTATCATTATGTCAAATCTAGTTTGTTCGACAATTACGTTGTTGGTGTAATTCAAAATCCGCAATTCATGCAGATCTTTATTTATTAGATAAAACCAAATAGGGCGGGGAATAATACAAATACTAAAATTAGACAAGTATAATGAAGGTAAATAAATAGATAGGGAAAAGGGAGATATTAAGTAGACTATACAATAAAGTAGAGAATGGATATTATTCATTATGATGACCGGAGAGATGCCTTGAGATAACGTAAGAATTCCTTTGGTCCTTCCCAATGATTGTGATCCAATACAGTCCATTCTATTTTCCAAGAAGCGCCATCTTCCATTTGCATTACTTCGGACCAGTCTATAAAAACCGGTGTTTCATCCAATGGTATTGATCGGCCTTTATCTGTTGTGATGCTGAGGATTTTTCGAGTCTTGTACGTCGCAACAATATGGATTCTTGAAGCCAATGATTTACCGGTATCTGTTGGATGGACCCGAATCCAAACCCGCTGGTCTTCAATCACACTAGGGACCGTTATATGTCGATGATCAGGATCTGCTATAATAATAAAAGGAGTAGAGCTGATGAATTAGTTCTCTGTTTGACATATCCACCTCCCCGCTTCTTGATGGACTTACTTTTTTTTCGTTTTGGCAATACTGAGGTGATGACACTATCAACTTGTTCCTTTTCTCCACCGGGTTCATTGATTTGATATTGATAATAACCAAATTCATTCGAGGGAACTAAAAATAAAAGAGTGATGAGTTTCTTTGTATTTGTAAGTATTTTTTTTTTCACACCTTACCTTCTGAGGTCACTTGGTTAATCATATATTCAAGATTAGGGGGAGCACCAGCACGTAAAACATTAGTAGGCTTTACTTGTTGAATATCCGCATTGTCCAAAGTAGCCAAGTCATCGTTATCGCCTTTTTCCATGTTGTGATGTTGATAGATAGATGTGGGTCTTGACACGGTATGTAACGACGCTATTGCCGCCCCAGATGAGTTCCATGAAAGATTAGTCGCTAACTTTAGTAATGGATCATGGACCATGGCTATAGTGGGTGCCTGTGTATTCATTTGGAAGGTTGGTTTGACATCCGTAAATCCAGATGATTTAGTATGATTGTCAATAGAGTCAAATGATGGATCAGTTTTGTTGGAATCCTTCATCATTACACCAGCAAAGGAATCAGCAAATGGATCGTCACCTCGATCATTATCATTATGGTGTAGTCGGATTGTCATAGCAGGTTGAGTCGATTGGGTGTGTTGCTGTATCATCATATCGTCACTGGTCTTTATATCAAATGGATCAATGGCAGGGTCCTCGTATTCATCGTCATCGTCATCACATTCAGTTTCAGAGTCGTATTCTTCATTATTACATGTCATTGATGGTGTTTTTAGTTGTTGAAACGAAGGTTGATTTTTGTGAGTAGCAAAATTATTTGACATCATACGCCCATCATTTCGTTCCCAGAGTAATGATCCATTCTCGTCGTCGTCGTCGTCGTCGTCGACTTTGATTACCTTGTCTCCCTCCAATCTTGGTGACGTAAAAGTTGGTGTGTGGGTAGAACTGGAGGTGTCGCAGTTGTTATTGGCTGTATCTATAAAGTCGTACCATTCAGGTTTGGTATCCGGTTTCAAGGTTGCTGGTTGGAAGATGGACGGTGATGTAAAATAGCTACCTGAAGAATGAGAGACAGGCAATGTTAGTATATGTTGATTGGTAGGTGCTGTTGCTGATTGTGATGCTGAAAAAGAAGAAGACCCCATTGTTGGTATTGACTTTATGAGATTAAGAGATGTTGCAAATGGATTCGTTGGTGGATACTGGAATGGTGTAGTTGTTCGGATCGGTTCAGGCATTGGCATGGTCACAGTTGGATACGCTACATCGTTACAGTCAGGTTGGTTTTCTTTTAAATGTGGTGGCATGATCAGCATAGCAGGGTCACGCCATGGTTGTGACGTCTGAGGATCTGAGTTTTGTCGTGGTGGTAGTGGTGGTAGTTGAGAGGATGAAGTAGGACATGTGTTGCCAATATTATTAAAAGGAGGTGAAGAAGACACTATATTCATAAGTAAGAAAATTAGTATAAATGTAGTTTGCTCAGCTCTATCCACTTTTAATATTACCAGAGTGATAAGCAGTTGGTTTAATTGGTAATGGTGGAGGAGTCGATGAGATTGGTGAAGGAGTTGTGATAGAACCAGTTTCAATAGTTTCAATGGTTATTTCTGTTGTTGTACTGGTACTGGTGGTAGGTTCGTTGTTGGTCAGTTGTTCTTGTAGTTCCCGAGCAAAGGCAGCGTCCTTTTCTTCTTGTTCCAAGCGCCTTTGTAATTCCTGTTGCCATTTTTTGTCTTCTTCCATTTGTAGCTTCTTGACCAGTTTCATAGACTTGTGTTCTTTATGTTCTTTCCCAAATAAGTGTCGCATAATGAGTATATAATGGATTCTAAAAAAGAAAAGTAGTAAAGAAAAAAAGAGAACAAAAAAAGGGCAACATGAATTTTTATATCAAAGGGGCATTTAAATTAAAATGCCGACGGTTCGACGAACACTAAAAATAAATTACACCCTTCTTGGCACTGTATTTCTAAAGAATACCAGCCCCTTGGTTCAAACGTAATCATTCTCATAAATACAAAAGAATCCAAGTAAATTGGGGCATTATGGTAATAAGTTTAAGAAGAAAGATATATTCATTAGTTGAACCATCTAATGCGGACAATGTATGCAAACTGAAAAGGCAAAACGACGCATCCCTGAATTTCAGATTCCGCCATTTGTACAACCATTCGATGATAATGATGCCAAGTGCATCTAGTAGTTCCTGATTACGAAAACAAGTAGTGTAAAACTGCTTGGCATCCAAAGAAACATCACTTTTCTCAGATATCGTTGAATCCTGGCGAATGAAATCATTTTTGTGAGGGGGAACAATAAAAAAAAACATTCAACCCCCGACATTTCATTCATGCAACTACCCATGTTTTTTTTTTTTTTTTGGAGGGAGTCTCAAGCTGCATGATTGATCTTTTCTCTTTTCTTAGTACTAAAATGATTGATAGAACGTATGTTTTTGACAACAATTGTTTAATAGAGTTACCACCGAGACCCGATAAAGTGGACCAATTTGAGGAGGAAGGTCCAATGGAGCGGCAATCTAGTCATGAGGAAATGAATCCCGCTAATACCGCTACACCCACTCAAATACAAAATCAAAGAGATCGACATGATTTAGATCGAAATGGTCATGTGGATATTGACGATGTGAGTTCAAATTGTTATTCTTGGCTTCATCATATTGATGACTCGGCAAAGAATGGTAAGTCTACTTGTTTTTTTCTCTGTCAAACAACAGATGCTTTCGTGTACGCCTTTTGAAAAAGTGATTCGTAGAGCGTCTTAATCGACAGTCAAAGAAGAAAAAAAGTGAATCAACAGAGTTGTGGATTCTATAAATTAATATGGAGATCATCATCAGTATGATTCCTGGACTGACAAAGGGCATGAACTTTTTATTTCCTTCTATGGAACTCCGGTCAACCGAGGAATCATCACAGCATTCATCACCTATAATGAATATGCCTACACTACCACTTTTAATGCCTCTTTCAAATGATATATTTGAGAGAATGAAGTAAGATGGACAAGATGATAGGGAATTCTGGATTCAAGATTCTTTAAAGAAAGAAGAAAAAGAAGAAGGAGATATCTGGGCAAAAGAGACGTCTGATACTATGGACATCATTGATCAAACTACTATTTCCTCCAAGAGTAAACCCACATAAAGAGTTTGAATCACAAAAAGACATGATACTTTATGATATGGTTCCATCACATTTTGATCCACTACAAACAAATTAGTACATAAAAGTATATCTTTATTTATATAAAATGACATTAATGCAAATATCAAAACGGGCAAGGTGATGTATATGATGCTAGAGGAGGGGTAAGGGGTAATGGTTACTAATATATAATGGGGGTCAAAGCTCTTCTAGATTTCGTGTTCGGCTAAAAGCATATTGGGGATTCCATCCTTGATATTATATACATGTTGACAATTGTTGCATACCATTTTCCCTTGTTGTACGTGTGTCTATTCATAAAGGAAAAAGATATTAGTATCGTAGACCCCAACACCTTCATATATATACTTCATACTTACTTCTAAAATCAAGTTATGAAGAGTCTTTAAGAATTCCTCGTTTTCACCTGCGTTTTCCGGTACTTGAGAAGGTACATTGTTGATACCGAGCTAAAAGAAGGAAAGTTGTCACTATTAGTATTAGAATATTATCCCTTTTCTACATTGACTTACCTGGACAGCAGTATTGACAAGGGCTTCCCATTCCAACTTTGGTAACATGTTGACCAAGAAGGTAGGATTGTATTCGGCTTCAATGAGTTCTACTTCAGCATCTTCAAAACGGAGTGGAAAGTTGTTAGTATTGCAGTCCTTGACGTGGCATTGTAGCATGTTGTGAGTGATAAGTCTCATGTTTTATATATATTGGTGTGGTGCTGATAATTAAAGAAACGAAGAAGAGTGAAAAGAGAAAAAAAAAAAAAAAAAGTACCACACTGGCAGATGGATATCGACAAAATTCAAATCCCGTCGATGAAAGCAAAAGGACATAAGCCACATAGTACTCCTTGTCTCTGTAGATGATTGCATATAAGAGTGATTTACATGAATAAAAGATGATCCTATCGACTGATTGTTGAAGGAAATGAAGAATGATTCATATGGATGGCCATCTCATCGTCATAGGCTTTCAAAAAGTGATGACTGTACTTGGTTCTGACCTTTCCCCCCTATTCAAAGATGATCTGGCCCGCTTGACGGCGATCTTGTTACTGTAATAACAATATAGAAACAAGAACTCTTATTAAGCATCATTAACACAGTACTACTCTATTCCATCATCTAATACACTTTTACGAAAGATTCTCGGGTGTAGGCATCTCGGAGCGGCGTTTGAATGTTCGAAGCGACAAAAAGATTTTTTTTATAAAGGGGCAGTGTTTTTTATTCTCAGGCTCTTTTCTCTTCTTTTTCTTTTCTTTCAAAACACATACTCAAACAAAATGGAACGTACTTATGTCATGGTCAAGCCCGATGGTGTCCAACGTGGTCTCGTTGGTGAAATCCTCAAGCGTTTCGAACAACGTGGTTATCAACTTCTTGCTCTTGAATTGATCCACCCTACCAAGGAACGTCTCGAAGAACATGTAAGTTTTATATAGCCTCTTTATTTGTTTGTATCATACTCACTAAATTGTTATTTATTTAGTATCAAGACTTGAAGTCCAAGCCTTTCTTCCCTGCTTTGGTTGAATACATGATGTCCGGTCCTGTTGTCGGTATGGTCTTCTCTGGTTTGGAAGTTGTCAAGGGTGGTCGCAAGGTAAAGAAAGGTTAACATCAAAGTTAAATGTGTATTAACAATGGTTTGTTACTCTCTTTATGTATAGATGGTCGGTGAAACTAACCCTCTCAACTCTCTCCCTGGTTCCATCCGTGGTGACTTCTGTATCTGCGTGTAAGTTGATAATGATCTAAACCGATGTGATTCTCAATTTTAACTCTTCCCCTCCCCCTCTTCTTGTAGTGGTAAGAACATCGTCCATGCTTCCGATGCTGTTGACTCTGCTGAACGTGAAATCGCCTTGTGGTTCCCCAACGGTGTCAAAAACTACACCTCTCCTCTCTTGGGTTTGCTTTACGAATAGATTATATCACTTTTAGTTTATAGTACCCGTATTATCATTACAACTATCCAATCAATAAAATAAATCATTTTTTATCATGCTAATAAATGCATAATTACCTGGACAGCTAAATCAGTAGGTATTTCAGTTCACAGCTAATTTTGGTTGCACGGGCATGAATTTTACACGATTCATCATGTATATAGGTGCTATCCATCCTGGTACGTAAATCATTTATGATAGAAACAAATTCATTGATAAACGTATTTACATTGACCAGCAAACATATGATAAAACAAGACTTTATTGACATTAAGATTGAATATAACACTATATATATAATAAAACTAATCTAAAACTAATCTACCACTATTAGACCAATGATTGATTTGACATCCAAATATATCCCCAGTTGCAATCAAGAGGTGTACCATCGTCGCACTTGACCACCCAATCCACCCTCAATGTCCACTGCGTTTGCAATAACATCATTCTTCTTTTCAACCAAACCCTATTGCAATCCATTCAGAGAACGTCGTCCTTTTTCCCAGTTTGTTGTATCAGCCAAAAAAAGAGATTCGTCTATGGTCAATTGGTAGGTATCAATTCTACATCAACATGACTTGAAAAATATTAGTATTAGAGTCTTGGGTAAGGTGATTGTCCAAGAAGAAAGAGACAGTATATATTACTATCCTATCTCTTCGTGCCTTTCTTTTACCTTTACCATGTTGATCCAGTTTGGATAATTTCCAAGAGAGCCCATTACTACCACAGAGTCAGTTGCTTCGTCACCTCTTTTTGTTTATCTTCATCATTCAATCGTTACAACAAATGAGAGTTCCCTGTTGAAGAGGACCAAGTTGAATGTCTTGGGAATGGGAAGACAAAGAAGAAGGAAATGCTTTTTCGCAAAGTTATTAAAATCCCGCCACGTCGCGAACTATGAAAACGTGATTTTTTGAATTTCTTTTTTTTCTTTTTCTTTCCTCTATTTTTTCTTGTTTATTTTTTATTTTTTGTTTTAACTTCCCTATACACAAATCTCCCCTTTAAACAAAACCCTCTTAAAGAACCTGTGCTTGTCCCCCGTACCCATTCCTATTGCTGGCCATGATTACAAGATGGATTATTTCACACACAAAAGTAAACCATGAATCACCTAATGGCTGTCAATATGAAAAACCTCTTTTTGTGATGGCTGTAATCTCATGGCTTCCTCTCTCTTATTGTGATTCTGGTCATGAAGGTAAGTCAATGCATCTTGAATGATACTCTGCCAAAGTTGTTACTGTTTTATACTCTAACTGAATTGTTAATTATTTACACTAGGTTTATGCTCCCTCTTTGTCTCTGATATGTGAAGTCTCCTGTTAGTAATCAAATGGATAAGTTGGCAGATTTTGCGAGGTGGCTACCTTGTGTAGAATAGTGATTAGGCCTAGCCTTTTTGCCGTGGCAGGACGTAGGCGACATCGTGTCTTGTTCCAAACCTGGATCTGCTAGCGAATGGGTTGTGCTGGTAAAGCGGGATGTCTGGTATGTTGAAGCATTATTGTGGATCTACCTATTCTCGGGCATGTTGCACTAGCCACCAGTTACGGCGCTCCATTTGATTCATGGAGATGGATCATGATGTGTAATGTTTATGGGAACATTATTGTAAGTAAAGAAAAAAAAAACAAGAAAAGACATTGTTACTAATGACACTTCTTGCTCTTATTGTAGGTTTGTCTTCATTCGTTATGGTTGGGTTTTCTTCCTTGATTGTTTTCTCTGGTGTTTCGTGGTCTCTCTTTGTTTCTGGTACGTGAAGTAAAGAAGAAAAAAAAAGACTGGATTATTAATCACATTTCTTCTGGTTGTAGGCTTTGGCTCCTTATTAGTTGTTGTATACTTGTTTGATGTAATGTGGCAAGGAATGGCGTGAATGACAAGATCATCTCCAACACCTTCTTGTAACGACGAAAACAGACTATATTTCGAACTTTTGCTACGGAAGCATAGCACTGGATGGCAAGGTCCGGATCTCGGGTGGAATTCTTTGGGTACACTCCTGTGGAAATGGTGGAAAAACTACAAGCTGTGTTGGAAGGGCAAACTCTTTGTTGGTATACTTTGCTACAACGTACTTTCAAGAAGGATTGGATGGCACTGAAAAGCAAGTCCTTACATCAAAATGGTGATGACTCAAATCCTGTTATGGTGGCTATCGATGAACTCAAGTTAATCAAGCAAGAAAAGATGACAATTAGTAAACTGGCTGATTTTATATTATTACAGTAGTGTTTATTATATATTCTCATGTTGTGTTGGTTATTATCCCTTATCCCCCCATAGTCTATCTAGTACATACATATATCTCCATAATCTTTTTAAATAAAACAATGTCTTGATCACTACTCTTTCTTATAACTTTTATTTTTGATGTACTGTACAATACAGTACAGCTAAAATAACGGCGCCCTGGTGTAGTTTATCCACTTTTATACTTTTTTACCATTTATTATCATTTTCACAAAGACATTGTATACACAACATAGACTGAATGACTTGGTGGGAATATAATGATTGCGATTGAAAATGGGTCCACGTATATACAGTTTGCCGTTGCATAAATCGTTTTTAGCAAGATGATCGATGGATTCATGCAACAATTCAAATTCCGCTTTTTTTTTTTTTTTTTTTTTTGCAAGAGAGAGGGATCATGTTTTTTTTTTATAAAATAGGGACGCATTATAAAATAAAACCCTAACCTTTTTTATTGATGTTAATAATAATTTGCTACTACTTTTACTACTACTACTACTAAACATTGGCGATGAGCATTTGATCATCATAGTAAAATGCCTTCAGCAAACGTATCACTGGGGGTAGGGGAAGAAAAGGGGTTATATTTATTCAAAGTTTGTAAAGACAAAGGTGAAAACAGGATAAAGACAAAGACAAACACGTCCATAAAAACCAATTCCATGTCCAAGCCTATGAAAACAAAAAATGTTAACATTTAATATTTTCTATTATTAATTAATGATCAAGTAGCCAACCGTGACTAGTTCGTTCACCTTCCCGGGGTTCACCTTGACCAACATGGAGAGTATGTCCTTGAGTGCCTTGGGCATTTTCACAAGTCCATCATCAAGATACTTTGTCATCAGCAACCACGACGTTATCCTTGCCAATTTCGCGGGATCCCAATTCGTTTCTACAGATTTCAAAAAGGATATCGACCTTGGCCTCCATTGCTTTCCTTGACCTTTAATCGTTTCGCCCAAGTGCGACAGCCACACTACATCGTTCCCCGAGTTTTGCTTTGATTTGTTGATCTTGGTATATACGATAGACAAACGGCCAGATGTTGTGGAGAAGATCGGCTTCGGAATAGTTGTTGAGGTCAAGGTTATTATTGGAGGAAGAGTACGGTCGCCTTCAGGACACTTTCCTGCACCCATTTTTTGTCGAAATCCGTAACAGGATCATGGTGTTGATGATCGGCGTGTTTGTAGAGATCAATGGCAGAGTCCCACTTTTAGTCATATGAGTCAAGATAGTCGTTCAATTCCTTGGGCAATTGCTTGAGTGGTTTCGGATGATGAGTCTTGATTTCATGTAATTCAGCCTGAGTAAAATAGGTCATCCAAATTGAGTCGGTCGGGGCAAGGATCATGGAGTGCACTGGATGTTCAAAGAGTGATTGGGTGACAAGTTGTTTTATTTGATCATCAACAATAGTCCCAGTTGATAAAGTCCATTTTTGTTCATCAGGCACATTGTTATACTGATCAAGGACGCGTTGTTTTTCTTCATCAGATAGCTTGTAGTTGGAATCGGTCGTCATTGTGTTCGTTTTCTTTGGTTTTTTCACCTCCAAAGAGCCTTCCAATGTTTTCCAAGCTGGCTCGTATTCGTCGTTTCCAGTAAGAGTATAACCCATAGGCTTTAGCTGCCGCCTTGATACACCTTTTCCAATCACCCCGAAAAACGTTCAAGATTTTTCCATCGTAGTTTTCAATAATAAAGTCCTGTAGATCTTCAATAACTTTATCCCAAAGGACCACTTTGTTGGTATCTGTTATATTCAATAAAGTCGCAGCAATTTCTAACGAGATAAAAAGTGAAACCATAAAGATTAGTGTCCAATTGTATTTATACGAGATCTGGAATAATATATTACTTACCTTCTTGAAAAGGTCCAGGTACTTCCATGGTAATAGCCAATTATTGAAGAATGTAGAGAAGGGATAAACTAAGAAACAAAAAACAAAAAATGAAGGCGGCATTTTCTTTTTTGGCATTTCCAATCAGGCTTTGCCCGCTTTAGCCAATCAAATCAATCCGTAACTCAGACTCGTTTTCAAAGCGGGGCGATTTTTTTTTTTTCTTCTCTCTTTAACGCTCTTTTTACCCATGTATCAGTTGAAGAGACTCTTTGAAGTTCTGACTGGTGCTTAGGTGGTTGAAAGACGTCAACAAGTAGGGATCTGGGGCATGGGAATAGATGGTCTCCACCTTCTCGTGGCTATTCCTTTAAAGTGAAGAGAGACGTCAATAGTTATTACTGTAGATTATTGTTATTACCCTTCTTGCAGTTAGTCACTCCACCCTTTGTATTATATGGCACGTTTGTTTATACAACATATTGTCCCTTCCCATACATATTTTATTACTCCTCTCTTCACCCGTGTGGTAGATAGTATCCCCTCCCTTTTATAGTCTATATACACATTGTGCACTCTTATAATAAATGTAACTTTTTTTTTTTTTACCCACCATCATGATAATGCTATATGTTGCTTTGAATCATACTTGATTTCTTGGGCTTTTAAATGCAGTATTGAACTTTGTCCATGTATATCTCGATCGTGGTCTGTATCGAGGTATTGTCTTTAATCCATTGCTAACATAAGAGATTAGCATCAGTCATCGATGTAGATGACATAATAGATTGTGGTTTGATAGATGGTATTACCTTCCAGACATCACTTCCCGTTTGACATTGAAATCCCGCCTGCATGGTTTAAATCCCCAACACAAAAAGACAATACTTTTAATCAATAGTAAAGGCTTTTTATTGAATAAATATGTTACTAAAAACTAAAGGGGATATATATATATATATATATTTGTATATGTATATTAATAGAGATCAGTACTTTTGGCTGCCTTGATAAAGTTTCGAATCTTTTCCAAATCCTTTTGTCCATTTGATTCCACACCCGACGAGACATCGACAACCCAGGGCTTGACTTGATGAATGGCTTTGGCTACATTAGTAGGATCCAGACCACCGGCAAGAATGATAGGAAAGTCCACATGAGAAGTAGCGCGTTTGTGTTCAGTTACCTTACGAGCCAAAGACCAATCAAAAGACACACCATGACCACCTTGTTGTTCGGAAGGCAAAGTAGTAACCTTGGCGTCCAATAGCACAGCATGATGATAACCGGGTTGAGTCATGTTAGGAATCAAACCAGGCAGATACGCATCGTCGTCCATGAGGAAGGCCTTGATCACTGGCACAGGTAGGAATCGAGCCAACTCTACACATTCAGTTCCATGTAATTGTATTAGATCCAAACCCACCGTTGTTGCCACATTGGTCATGTATTCCACCGATTGATTCAAAAACACACCCACCACCAAAGGTTTCCGAGGTCGTTGTTCCAATAGATATCGTTGTACATCGAACCAGTCGTTAGAAGCGGGTATCTTGGTAGTGTCATCATTCTTGTTGTTGTTATTGTTGTTATCATTTATAGAGGTTGCTGCTTCATGTACGGCATCAACAATCTTTTTGGCGAGGCTCAAAGGCACACACCGACGAGACTTTTCAGCAAAGATCAATCCAATAAAATCAGCACCTGCCCGAGTAGCTTCCACCGCCGCTTCCACCGAACCAATACCGCAGATCTTGACCAAAGCACGTTTCTTGTTCGCATTCACCACCGGAGTCACCTCATTTGTCTTGCCCAACAGTTCATTGACAAATTCCTTCAGATTCCAAGCCCGCATCAAAGCTTCACCCACCAAAATCCCTTTAACGCCCTGACTCATGTAAGTTTCCACATCCGCCCGACATGAGATTCCAGAGAGAGCACACAAGATCGTTCCTTCAGGTACCATTTCCGCCAACCGAGATGTCGTTTCCATATCCACATCAAAGCTATGCAAGTTTCTGTTGTTGACCCCGATGACCTTGGCACCCAACGCATTTGCTTTCGCCATTTCTTCCGCATTGTTGACTTCGACCAGAGGTTCCATACCTAAAGATTTGGAGTAGTTGTAGAGATCCCGTAAAGTATCGTCTGATAGCATGGCGACAATCAAAAGTACCGTATCAGCGCCATAGAGTCGTCCTTCTAAGATTTGATATCGATCCACAATAAAGTCCTTTCTGAGAATACAAGGGCGATGTTCCAATTGACTGACCGCTTTCCGCACCTGTCGCATGTCGTTCAAGGAGCCACGGAACCATTTGGGTTCGGTCAGGACAGAGATCACACTAGCACCAGCCAAGGCATACTTGAGAGCTTGATCGGCAGCATTCGCCTTGATGTCGATGGGACCTTTGGAGGGAGACGCACGTTTAACTTCAGCCATCAAAGCAGGTGTTGATTTACGCATATGACTGACCAAATCCTTCAAAGGAGGAGCCACATGTAATGCCAGGAGTTTTTCCAGATCTTCTTGACTTTGGCCAGGTACTTGCTTGGCAGCTTCAATATCTTGTAAACGTTGAGTATGAATTCTTTGTAAAACCGAAGGGACACCACCACCATTGGAAGACGCAGGAGGATCCACCGATTTCTTTTCTTCTTGTTCAGGAGCAGATTGACTAGTCTTCACCGGCAAAACACCCGCACCAGGATTTTGATCCCAAGTACCACCACGGAGACTCAAAAAGTTGGCCATCATTGTGTGACCATGTTCACAAAGAATACTTTCAGGATGGAATTGGACACCTTCAATAGTATATTCTTTATGACGGATAGCCATGATCACACCATCATCAGTCTTGGCAGTCACCTGTAATACATCAGGAAGAGTCGAAGGCATACCAGCCAAAGAATGATATCGAGTCACTTGATTATCTTGAGGTACACCACGGAAGAGACCACAGCTATCATGTTTGATAGTCGACGTCTTGCCATGTAGGATATCGGGACAGTGAGAGACAGTGCCTCCAAATACTTCATAGATGCATTGTTCACCCATACAAATACCAAGAATAGGAAGCTTACCTGCAAAATGACTAATTACCGATCGGGAGACACCACCGTCGTGAGAAGGATGACCAGGACCAGGTGAAATGACAATATTAACAGGTTGTAAAGCGTTGATTTCTTCAATAGTGATCTTGTCATTTCGATAAACCACCACATTAGCGCCTTGAGAGCAAAGGTACTGGTATATGTTGTAAGTAAACGAATCATAGTTGTCGATGAGTAAGGTGGTCATGTCGAGTAAAGTAAAAGTGGAGAAGAAGAAAGTAAAAGGGGAGAAAGAAGGTTAAAAAAGTAAAAAGTAGCTTTTTTTTCAATTTTTATTTGAGATGTGGGATTAAATCCGCTGGGCCGACAGATGGATCTTGACTCACTTTTCACGCCGCTGGCGCTATATTCGAACGCCGCACCTAAAATGGCTGTGATGTATCTGATTGGGGGAACGGCATTTGAAATCTATCAAGTTGTTATCATGGAATCTTCTTTTGTCTACTCTCCTTCTTCTTTGTATAAACCTCACCATTCGAACATTTTATATCAATCAATGAACCCCAGTACACATGGATCTCATCAG
This sequence comes from Chlamydoabsidia padenii, assembly GCA_025330725.1. NCBI lineage: Eukaryota > Fungi > Mucoromycota > Mucoromycetes > Mucorales > Cunninghamellaceae > Chlamydoabsidia > Chlamydoabsidia padenii. Next base: position 482,491 of record JAIWND010000005.1, on the reverse strand, counting down.
CCAAACCAGCAACCACCACCACCACCTTCTTCTCTATTGGACTCGTACGAATCATCTGAAAATGCCTTGATGGATTCCTTCAAAGCTGCGGCTCTGAAGGTGACGACGCTTTACAAAGATTCTTTGGTCCAAAACCGTAAAGCCTATGCATCAGGATATCAACAAGCCCTCCAGGATCTCTATGAATTCATCAGCTCACACCCCAGCACCACAGTCTCTTTAACGAATAGACAAATATCGACACCTACTGAACATGGCTTTTTACCTGTCGAAGATCTATTGTCTTTCGCTCGACGACGTAATGACCAACTTGCATCTGAAATGGGGTTCTCTGCACCAACTCTTGAATCTACAACAACAACAGCGACTGCTCTACCCGAAGAACGATCTCACACACTACCAGAACACAAATCAACAGGGTCAGGCGTGATTGGAGCAGCGGTCAAGAATGCATTCCATCCTTTCCAAATCGATCCTCACACTCAATTCACCTTCTTACCTCCGAGCCCAACTCACTGCTCTTATCGCCAACTATGGGACAACAACAATGGGATGAACAGGATTAGCGACGATGTTACACAACAGGATGGATTGAAACGTCGTATTACACCTAGCGAATTGTCTTTTATGGGCCGATCTTTGAACAGCATGAATATCGACAACACCAATTGGAACGAACCTGCTTTTAAACGACGACACAAGCGGGACGGATGATGGACATCTTCTTTATTACTACCACTTTTTTATTTTATTTTTTAAATTCACTTGTACAAATAGTTTTATATCCTCTCCATCCCCTTCCCATTGTAAAGCACACACACACACACACACACACACATAAATATAGTCATCAATGCAAACACAATCCTTTTGACATGATAAAAAAACACATTTTTAAAGATATCTTGATAAATAATAAATAATCTGGCCTTTTTATTGTGATTGATAAAATATAAAGTATACTACAAACTATGGGTTTTGTTAAAAGGAATTAGTGTAATTCCAGCCGGGGCACTTTGTCTTGACTTGTTGCATAGTCATCAGAGCCATGTTGCTGTCCACTAAAGAGATATTAACCATTGCATCGGGTCTCTCCTTTGTTGTAAACCGCGCGCCGTAATGTATTGATTTTGAAGTATAAAGGACGATCCAGTTTATTTATGTATTACCTGTCACCGGGGTCTCCTATTTAATGGGTTGTCGTATCTTCAATGCACACTCTCCACAGCTTGAGGATATGTCGGACTTTGTTATATCAAGGAAGACACAATCTATAGGTCATATCTATAAAAAGAAGAAATATCAAGTTAGGGTAGTCGAATCATACTAAGGAATAACTTTCACTTACCAGACAGTGGACACAATGGATTTATCAATGAGTAGTTTATTACAGTATCATTTGTCAAGGAGACGAGTTGTGAATTGGGATCGATAGCCAGATACTAACACATCCACCTTCAATTCAGTCAGCCCAAAGATAAAGTCTATACTAACATCAACCCGTTTACCTGCCGCCAGACCAGGTAAATGTGGCATTTTGATAGGAAAGTCAGCAATTTTCTTGACACCCGCATCGTTAATTTGTCGTGGAATTGGATCATCACCATCGTAAACATATAGATCAGCTTGAAGTGAAAAATAAAACAAAATAATGATACTTTAGTATATTGTTTCAACCATTTATTTTAATTACCTTCTGTGTGTTTTGGATAAGTCACCCAAAAAGATCGCCTTAGCTTGCTATCCACCTTGACACGTTGTCCCTTCCGAAGGATTACATCAAACCGAGTAGAGCACCTTTTGATTCCATCCGACGTTACCACTGCGCTTTCTTCAGGGTCTAATCCATGTTCAAAGGGGAGTCGAGTCCGTACGCCATAAGTTCGTCGAGCCACTTTGCTTGTCACTACATCAGGAGTCAAACAATGATATACCGCACCACGCACAATGGCCAATTCCGCATGTGGAGGAGCCACAAAATGTTCGATTTGGTCTTGGAAAGCATCCTTGATCGTTTGGTACAAGTAAGTAGAGCTTCCGAATCCACCCACCAAAAACGCTGTGTTCACCTGAATGTTCGCCTGTTGTAGTTGATCCTTGATGAGGGTCGATACAGATGTAAAGACAGGTCCAAACACTTGTTCAACCAATTCTGCCGCTGTTAATACGAGTTGATAATCCTAATAGCATAAAAAAGAAAAGGAATATTAAAACACATATGATAGACAGTACCTCTTTTCATTCAATTACCTCGTTTAACAATCCTTTCGGTAAGTAAGATAATGCAGAAGCAGGAATATCCAAAAGTTGATCATCATCACTACCTAGAAATACGGGCTAAGTAAAGAAGCAAGTTAATTTTGGTTTCGTCGATTCATGTATAGTTTTACCTTGATGTATTCAATAAAAGTTTCCATTATCATTTCCAAAGTACATGTCGGCATAGCAGCACCACCAGGACCAAACTTGCTTAGAAGCAAATTACGCATGTTTTTATCAATATCCGAGCTACCACAGACACCACCATAACCACTTGTCAGTTCTTTTAGTTTTCGAGGCATATCCGGAGAAGGTTGATATATTTCACTAGAGGAGTGAGTTAGTATAACCAAGTTATAAAAAGTAAAAACAAAACAAAAAGGGGGAAGGGGTGATAATTACTTACTACACAATTAGATCCACCGTACCACCACCAGCATCAATGATCATGAATTTATCATCATGTTTAAGATTCGACATATCACATTTACGTTCACAGTAAAGAGCAGCCGCTTCAGGTTCGCTTATTAAAGTCAGTCTATCCAAAGGATCATCAGGTTCCACAATGCCAGCCTTAATCACCGCTTCACGCATCATCGCCTTGGCATGGTCTGACCAGATAGCAGGGACAGTAAGACACTATGTAAATCAAAAAAGGAAATCGTTAGATCATGACCCCGTTTTGTTCTCCATATATCTTTTATTACATAACAAAATTGGTCAGGCGTGTATTGAGGATCCAACCTTTTTTCCAATTCGTCAAGAACATGTTGATGAATCTTTGCCAAGTAGTCAGAGATCGTCTTGATAATGGTATCCTTGTTCGTAGTATTTTCCTCTGCCAACCACATTTTGAAGTTATGAATAAGGTCACCTTCTTGTTTTGGCTATCACATACAATAACAAAAGAAGAGTTGGTTCATACAGATCAGATCTCTGTTTGATATAACTAGTCCTTACCTTGAATGATAATAACCTTGCACCATTACCCCAGTCCATGAGTCTTTTGGTAGTTGTCTTGTAATATAACAGGGTGGGGACTTTGCCATAAAAACCAGTATACTTGGGCCACTTTACAATGTCGCATATTTCTTGAGATTCCTTGAGAGCATAACTACAACCCTATTTGTATAATTATAAAGTAGAAACAAAGTTGGAATGTTAGTACACGATTGTTTTTTTTTTTTTTTTTTAATACGAGAAGGTGCTTACCGAAAAGGTCGTGCCTGTGTAAAAAATAAAAAATAAAAAGGAGCAGGAGGTAAAAATGAGTAGGGTGTAGTTTATTTTTTTAATTTACAGTAGAATCTTACCAAAGTCAATGGATATAATCACACTATATTCAGTTTGTGAGTAATCTTGGTCAGTCAGCATAGATGTGTGATGGCGTCTATCAAAGTTAAAGTCATAAAGAGAAAGAAAAAAAGAAGAGAAGGTTGAAATGCGGGATTTGAAATGAATTGAATAAGCGCCCTTTTCTCGGCTTGCTTCCTTGTTTTTTTTTTTTCCTTCCTTCCTTTCCTTTCTCTTTTTCTTCATATGCTTTATCTTGTACTTTATACGTAGTGTTACTTTTTACTTTATATATTTTACCTGTTTATATATTATATACCATGTCGACACCTCCTTCTCCACCTAATGGCATTGTGTCTGTCAACATTAAACTCTTTAACAGCAACAACGAAACGTCTAATACAAGTCCTGGTTCTCCTCTTTTGGCGACTAGTTCACCAAAACATACTTCATCTCGAAACAGCCGATCTGATATACCACCTACACTTATTAAACAAAGTTATTCAACACGGACCACCTCACCTAGAAATGTTGAAAATATCCGTCGCCATGTTACTGGGGATAACTCGACTCATCATCACTTGCATCAAAAAGTATTTCCTCACGCCACTGGTAATGGTCAACTCCAGCGGTTTCACAATAACAACTCGTCAACTGAATCCTTGTATATCAACAATGTATCTCCTCGGCAACAACAAAATGGTTTACAAGTCCCACCACCTCCACCTCCACGACCTTCCGCCAATGCTTTATCTCTTTTGGAATCCAACAGAACAGGTATTTCAACAACAACAACAAGTATCAATTCAACTCATGCCTCCTTGACTAATATCAAAAAAGAAGACGATACCAAACCTAATGCTCTCACTTATGTGAATACCAATGTGTTTAAAGGTGTCTTTGGAAAGGTAGTGGGAAGTGTTAGTGGTAAGTACAAATGTTGCATAAAAAGGATATGTAAATGACTTACTGATCAATTGTTTGTTTTATTTATACATACACATATAGATTTGTTGACACAGCCATTGTCTTCCTCTTCATCATCAACTTCACAAACCACCGCACAAACCACTAATCCTAAAAGCAAGATCTCTTCTCCATACAACCTTGTCCATGTCACACATGTTGGATTCAATCAGCAAACTGGCGAATTCACTGGACTACCTAGGGAATGGCAAATTTTATTACAAGAAAGTGGAATTACAAAAAGGGAACAGAAGGAAAACCCACAGGTATGGAAATAAAGATAAACACTGGTAAACACACAGGCGGTACTAACTCAACTCTCCTCTAGGCTGTACTTGATGTACTGGAATTCTACAAGGAGACAAGGGAACAATCGCAAGATGATGTTTGGGAAAAGTTTGGAAATACATATTCATCTCGGCTTAATGTGGATAATGGACAGCGATTTAATGCAACTGGTACTCCGCCACCACTACCTCAACGAGCTCGACCTAAACTAGTTGTTGTCCCTTCAAATGATCATGATCTACCTCAGCAAAGTCACACACCACCTTCCATACCCGCTCGACCTCCTGGATTCAGCAACTCTTCTTCTTCTACAACAACATCCTCGTCATCCTCATCATCATCATCATCATCACCCCCGACAGTACCGTCCAGACCATCTCAAAAATCAGGTAACTTACAGATGCATGTTTCGTGTTAATTTACATATATATGCTGGTTTCTAATCATTATATTGATTTGATAGGTCCATTGTCCTCTACTACACCTTCAGATCATCAAGATATTGATCCACCACCACCATTATCTGTTGCTCAGCGTATGTCCTTCTTCCAAAGTCCAACAAAAACAAGTCTACCGTCATCAGCATCTTTGCCAACACTTCCATCTATATCTATTCCACATCATCAGTCACCATCAACAACAAAAAGCAAATGGAAACCACCACCACCTAAACCACCTACTTCAACCAAACCAGCTCATTTGAAATCATCAACAGGCGTCATCAAACCTACAACATCACAGAAACCACCCTTATCGCCATTCAACGACCAACGACCGGTTGCACCTACTCGAAAAAATTTACACCCCAACAACAACCCAACCAAGAAATTCGATCGTGAATCAGATGAAGTATTTATCTCTTCGGTGGCAGCTCCTTTGGATCCAGCAATGGATGCTGGTGCAGAAACTCGAAGCAAGAGGCGCGAACAACGACGACAACGGGAAGCGGAAAAGGACGCGGAAATTGTAGCTGATCTCAAAGCGATTTGCACTGATGCGGACCCCACTAAACTCTATCGGAACATGCTTAAAATTGGCCAAGGGTAAGTAAAAAAGGAGGAGGAAATCATGAAAAGGTATACAAAACTAATCATTCTTTATATTTATAGTGCATCTGGCGGAGTCTGTACGGCACAATCAGTGGATACCAACATGTCGGTGGCTATCAAACAAATGAATCTAGCCCAACAACCGAAGAAAGAACTGATTATCAATGAAATCTTGGTGATGCGTGAAGCTCGGAACAAGAACATTGTCAACTTTATCGATTCCTTCTTGGTACATGGTGAATTATGGGTGGTGATGGAATACATGGAAGGTGGATCTCTTACAGATGTAGTGACAACAAATATGATGACAGAAACTCAGATCGCCACTGTTTGCCGGGAAACATTACAGGGAATTGCTCATTTGCATCAACTGGGTATTATACATCGGGATATCAAATCTGATAATGTTCTACTTGGTTTAAATGGTCATGTCAAATTAAGTAAGTCAAAAAAAAAAAAAAACCTCCTCCTTCCATTACAAAAGAAGTCTCTATTAACCTTTTTACTTTTTTCTTCTTCTTCTGTTTAGCTGATTTTGGATTCTGTGCTCGACTCAGTGATGCGGAAACTCGATCTACAATGGTAGGCACTCCTTACTGGATGGCGCCTGAAGTGGTAACCAGAAAAGATTATGGACCCAAGGTGGATATTTGGTCACTTGGTATTATGGTGATCGAAATGATTGAAGGCGAACCACCCTACTTGCACGAAAATCCTCTGCGGGCTTTGTATCTGATCGCAACCAATGGTACTCCGACTCTCCAGCACCCTGACGCCCTATCTGCTCACCTCATCAATTTTTTACAAACCTCCCTTGCTGTTGAAGTACACGATCGACCGGAAGCGATAGATTTATTGGCACATCCCTTCTTGAAAAAAGGCGACGCGGTCAAGTCTTTGATTCCTCTCATCAAATCAAGCAGGAATGCAAGGAAAAACTACTAATACTATCACCATATTTGGTTTTTATAATCATCCCCTATTTAGTTTTTTATACTTACATATAGTCTACTTTATATAATTACTACTTCTTATGTACAACAATAAAAATCACAATGCTATTTAATACTTTTAATAGGAACTTGACTTTGTATGACGTTAGCTGACAAGTTTGCTTTCCATCGGTTTTACACTTATCTGTCTATTTTTATATTTTGTGGAATGATTGAAAACTCAATTGATGGTTTGATTTATATGAGGTGATATCCTTTTGACATGTTTGATCAGTCCGAGTTTTTGGGGACACGCGGGATTTGAAACTGCAACATGCATATCGAACCATTTTTCAAATCCCGCGCCCTCCTATTCTCCCTTTTTCGTTCTCCTGGTATAAATCAAAAGTAGCAGTAACATGATCAAAAGTAATGTAGGACATAGGGATGAGGCTCAATGCTGTACCTGGATTCAATTTCTTTTAGTGGATTGATGAGATGTACAACCCAAGAGAGCTTTCACTCGAAAGAGCCGTCCACTAGCGAGTTGTTGTTTTTGGGTGGCGGGAGGAAGGAAGATTTGAGTCTACGGTATCTTCACATGACAAGAAATGCCATTTCCATCATTTAATTCTAACCTTGGGAGATAGGGCCTCAATAATAGTACTGATAGCACTTATCTCCGCTTTCCTTATTGATGAGTAGGCTAAACGATGCATCATGCTGTGTACTCTTATCGTCAAGTAATATGCCCTGACTAACCAGATTGTAGGCATTATACAAGTCACCCTATGTTGTATGATTCAAGAGTGGTAACCTTGTCGTTAAAATTAGAATGATTGCTTCATTCACACTCCACCACCATCATTTATTTACCCGCAAAGAGAGGAAGAGGAAGGTGAGGGGACAAGAGGTATCGAGAATGTTTATCGGGTCAACGGATCAATAGTGTAGCATGATAACAATGATATTTTATTAGCCTGTCCCACTGACATGTACGGACTAAAATTAAGTTTAACGTATAGAAAGGGCTATTTTTGTATCGTGGAAGAACATGAACAGTGTGACAGGTCGGTGTTTGAATTATTTTTGATTTCCCTCTTTGATTTTCATTCCATGATTTCTTCCTTCTCTTTCCCTTTTTTCTCTTTTCTTTTAAGTGTTCACTCCTTTTTGTCATTACTGCCTAACTCACTTCCACACAACACTTTTATACTTTATACCACTAGAACACAAAGTCACCTTTGTCATTCTTATCCTTATCGCATTACTACTCAGGGCAACATTCTGTGATTGACCTGGACACGATCAATTGTACTTTTTTGCACAATGTTGTATCTCACTAACGACTTGGGATTGTTGCCATTCTTTTTACCTTTTGGTATTATTGGCTTCTACAGGTAACTAAAAAGAAAGAAAAGGAAAAAAAAAAAAAAAAAAAAACTAGAAAAAGGGTAGTGCATGGACTAACTCTTTTACTCAATAGATACTTGTGGTTTTTTATCAAGCTCGCGGCATACCTGGTGTACAAACCAAGACGACCAAAATTAAATCCAACTTACTTGCCAGAAAGGGATGTGACAATTATTGTACCTACCATCGATGCTGGTGAAGAATTCAAGATTGCTGCTAAAAGTTGGTTAGGTAAGGAATGATTCTCTTTGTGAAACACTCCATTAACAATCTTTTATCTATTTTGATTCTAGCATGCAAGCCCAAGGAAATCATTATCATCACTGAAACATCCATGCGCAAACCATTACAAGAACTAGCCAACGAAGTCGATCCCTCTCGAATCTCAGTCCGAACGGTACCCAAAGCGAACAAACGGTTACAAATGGTGGAAGGTGTGAATGCAACATCAACAGAAATAGTTGTGTTTGCCGATGATGATGCAATCTGGAAACCGACAATGCTTGAATATATCTTGGCGTGCTTTGAAGATTTACAAATGGGTGGTGTGGGTACATCTCAAACAGTACATGCGGTGGATCCAAATGGCCATCAAACCATGTGGGAAATCTTGGCGGGGTATCGCTTGACAAGTCGTAACATTGAAATCGCTGCCTCTACACACATCGATGGTGGTATTTGCTGTCTCTCGGGCCGAACAGCCGCCTATCGTACTCTAATTCTGAAGGATCCCGCCTTCCAATACTGTTTCACCAATGATCTTTGGCGTGGAAAGTACCCCTTGAACTCGGGTGATGACAAGTTTTTGACTCGGTGGATGCACTCTCATGGATGGAATACTTATGCTCAGGTCTGCAAGGAAGCTGAACTCTTCTCCACATTCAAGAACAATTGGAGGTTTGTCAAACAGGTGCTACGATGGACTCGGAATACATGGCGATCTGATTTTAGGTCTTTATTCACTGAACGGTATATTTGGCGTCGACATCCCTATGTGGCTTTTACTATGGTCGACAAACTATTCAACCCTTTAACTTTGTTAGCTGGTCCCATCCTTGTGGCTACTTTTGCTTCTTTACAAGAAAGTCGACCGGGGCAAACGAATGCTCCTTTACCGGCTTGGAACATTGCCATCTCGTATATTGTTTGGTTACTGGTCACTCGTGCTCTCAAGCTGATTCCTCACTTTTTGAAACGGCCACAAGATATCTGGGTGCTTCCTTGCTGGCTGATATTCAACTATTACTTTGCCATCATGAAGATTTATGCTCTCTTTACTTTACATGTTACTGCTTGGGGTACACGTGCAGGTAAGTTAATGCTTGTCATAAGGATATATGACATCTCTTGATACTAACTATACATGCATCTTGACTTATATAGGCATTGGCACCGAATTAGCGGCAGACATTAAAAAACAAGGCGAACTGGATGATGCGAATGGGGCCGTTAAAATTGAAATGGATCAACTAAATCAACCTGTCAATGATGATCAATATAATGCACGAATACAGCAACAGATCCATCAATACTATAAAGTCGCATCACCTCCTACGACTGAAAATCCCCATGAACAACAGAAGGATCCATTTTGGTCCAATGACGACGAACATCAACAACAGCAACAACGCCTAGTAGACCATTAGATTAGATTAGGTTACTTATTACTTAAATACTCCCACCACATCCCATAGTTATAGTCCTCCCCTCTTTATCTCTCTAGTCATATAACTAATAGGTTTATACATATTAACATTACATTATAAAAATAAAACATGCCACATTGTAATCATTTCTTTTTTTATACATGTCTTCACAACAATAATAAAGTATGTACTTTTTTGTTTAAAAATCCCGCACTTCTTTTTTTGGAGCGATATGTAAAAGTGAAACAATTCGAGCTGATGATGTATCATGTCAATTCAACTTGATGGAAGAACTGAACATGATAAATGTTGCACAAATGGAAGCGACATCACTACATATCACCTTGCTCATAAATCAAGTCGTATGTTTTTGAGCGGAAGTCTATTTTTAGGTATTGTGGTTCATGCAGAAGTTTAAATCCCTCCAACAACATTGGCGTGCACAAACCCATTATTCCCATTGGTCAGTTAATCGACCGTACACAACAATTTAATATTTCCCAATCATCAAGCTTTTATTCAACATGACTATATTAAACTACATATAAATCAACTATACTATACTAATCCGACTCTTCATCCGAATCTTGAATGATAGCTTTACTACGGTATTTCTGTTTTCATAAGGAGATCAAAGTAAAAACAAAAGGAGGGGGATCAGTATTTAGTTTGGATATGAAGTATTTATATTACCTTTTTACTAAGGGTGGGTGCTTCGTCGTCTTCTTCTTCATCATCTTCATCGCCATCAGAGACAATACCATCACGATCATTATCATGTTTTCGTTTCTTGCTGGACGATCGACTTTTCTTGACCTGTTCATCATCCTGCAGTTCCAATTCCCGTTGAGCCATCATCATGTTATCTTCCCGCACCTTTTCCATCAGTCTACGTCGATCTTCTTCCAAACGTTGGCGTTCGTCTTCTTCGGCTTGAATCTTGTCCAGTTCATCTTGTCGTCGTTTGGCTTCACGTTGTTCTTGTCGTAGTCGAACCTCCTTCAGCTTGGTTTCACGTTGTTCTTCGTATTGTAGTTGTTCCAACATCTTTCGGTCCATTTGAGTTCGTAGTGTTTCCCCGAATCGTTCACGTTGTTCAGCCATCTTACGATCATAGTATACATGTTCGTCTTCTGGTACATTGATGAGGGTCCGGAAGAGTTGTTGGCTGTTTTCTAGTCCTTCTATAGCTTTGCGCATCGCGTCGGAAGTTCGGGTCACTGTTGGGAGATCGGATATCAGTTGTGCATATTGTTGTTGAACCAAGGCAATGTTGTACATGGTAGATTTATCCTCGGGTTGTAATTCTTGGGCGCGTTTGGTGTTGAGGAGAGATTCATACATTATTTCCGGGTCCTTGGTATTCTTCGCCAGCATAAATTGAGCACGTGCAAGACATAGTAAGATATTAGCATCACCATCCCTGTAGAACTTCTTCAGGGCATTTTCATACTAAAGCAAAAGTATGTATATAAAGTTAGGATCCATCATTCCATCGAGTCTTTTTTTTTTTTTTTTTTCCTTTACCATGACAATAGCTTGGCTAAGGTGTTTCAAGTCCACAAATATATGGGCCAAATTGATCCAGACACAAGGGTTATTCGGTGTTGCTTCACGGACTTGAGCAAAGATGTCTTTTGCTTGATCAATATTGTTGTTTTCAGCGAGTACGATAGCCAAACCATTTGCAGCATAAGCATTCTTGGGATCTCTCTTGAGAGCTTGTGTATAGAAGTTTACAGCCAGTTTGTATGAGTCTTGGCGCTATATTATTGTATATGGGTATAGATATAAAAAAGGTGAGTGTTACCAATATTCCATTTTATATGCCTATTTGTACATACCTGACTAGATTGTTTATCAGTTTTCATTTCCCTGGCAGCAGATGCATGATAGTTCCCAAGAGCAACGTGAGTATACAGATCATCCTTGTCGCATGATTTCAGGACCTTTTCGAAGGATCGTTTACATGTCTTGTCGTTATTTTCAGATTGTGCTTGACCGATCATAATCCATGCCTTGGCATCGTTTTCGTCTGATCCAAAGACTTGCTTGTAGTGTTCGATCGCTTCATTTATGTCACCCTTCAATTGTTGCATGACACCGAGTCGGAAGTGGGCTATTATAAACATAAATACAATAAAGATGAGTACATTGTTGACCTACCCTGTCCCTACCTTCTATTCGGTCCCTCTTACTTACCATCTGCATAGGAAGGATAATCCTCCACAATCTTGTTGTAAATCACAGTTGCCTTTTCCGTGTCAGATCGATCTTCATACAATCGTCCCAAGTTATACGTGATGGTCAATTTCGCGTTATTTGCATGCACATGAATGTTATTTTCATTGTCTTCATCGTTTTGGGTATCGGTCTTTGTCAAGTCATCACAAGCTTGAATAGCTCGGCTGTAGTATTGCTCCGCCTTGTCCAAATCACCTACAAAATTTGCATTAGTTAGACACCAATCCCCTCCTACATGTGCCTTCCATTATTTTGCTTCTTACCTTGTTTATGATACATAGCACCAATGTTGTTCAATAATTCAGGCCGGATGCGATTACTGTCGGTAGAGGAATGTTCATTGTTTTCCCTTTCCACGATATCGAGTGTCTGGCTGTAGTCTAAACAGAGATAGTGAGTCGAGGTCGTTTAAAACAATGACAAGTTTAGATCGACTTACAATCGAGAGCACGAGTAGGATTCTTTTCTTCGTTGAGTCGAGCAATTTCCATGAGGAGGTAAACGTCCTGAGCGGACTTTTCCAAACCTTTGTTGAATAAGGCCAAGGCTTGCTGTTTTTTGTCGGTCAAGGTGTAAATCGATCCCAGAATCTTCATAGCTTCTATGCATTGTGGTTCAGCCTCCAGGATGTTTTCAAAGATGCCTAAAGCAACGGTGTATTCCTCTTAAAATGTAAGAGACAAAAAGTAAAATATATTAGTAACAGATAGATTAATCAAACAAAGCATGTTGCTTACCTTTTTGAAGATGCATTTGTCCAATACCAAATTGGGCGAGAATATGTTCTGGGTTGAGTTGTAGGCATTGTCGGTAGTAGTTGAGCGCTTCATTGTATCGATTCTATAAATGATAAAACAGCAATTGTAACGATTCATCTGTCTTGGTTGTCCATATAATTACTATTTTGCCTTGTTTACCATTTTGTGATGAGTCCGTGCCAGTTGATAACATGATTCCGCCTTTGTTGAGTTGTTTGTACCATTGGATAGTGCTTTTGTTGAAGTTCGTATGGCCTAGTGGAATAAACAAAAGTGAGTCAAACATCCATTCTACTACTAATTAATCAATTATATCACCTTTTCCATATCATCAGTGAAGAAGAAGTAGTTGGACAGCATATTCAATGTTACAGGGTTTTGTTTGTCGGCATAATGAGACTGTTGCATGTGTTGTAAACCACTTTTTAAAGATGCTTGTTGTTGTGTTGGACCACCAATAGCAGCCTTTGATTCGTTTTGTTCGATTATCGATAGTAGTATCAGTGCTGCAGCAGTTGTAGCGTCCTTCTACAATAAAAGACAAGGTATATAATAATAATAATCAAAGGATTAGTTACTGGTTAACGTGCCTTCATCCACCCCTCAGCTCTTACCTTGTCAATACAAGCCTGCAATGCCACCTTAGCTTCGTCAAACATACCAAGTTGAGAGAAGCATTGAGCAATACCAAGTCTTGTTTCCGAAGCAGCAGCGTCGCCTTGAGAAAACAAGAGCGCCTTTTGATATAATGTGAGTGCCCCCTTGTAGTCCTTGTTGTGGTAGAGAATCTTGGCCTTGCTAAGTAGAGCAGGGATGCAGCTAGGGCGTTTTTCCAAAACCATGTCAAAGCAGCGGATGGCTTCTTTAATATCTTGACGCATCAAAAAGAGATTACCCTTGACGATGAAGCATTGCTCGTATTGGTTGTGAATGCGTTCGGCTTCGCTGATGGCTTGTGCGGCGCTATTGAGATGATCCTGTCGTTCATTTGCGTCCATGGAGTGTTTTGCGAAACGCATGTGAAGTGTCGCCAGTAATGTCAATAAGGGTAACTTTTGTCGTGGTTGTGTATGAGGCGTTTGGCTGGCAAGTGTGAGACCCGTTTGGATGACAGAAACACTTTCGTTGATCTTGTGTTGTTCATAGTATTCAATCTATAATAATAACAGATAGTGAGTAAAGTAGTTCTGGAAGGGTTAGTTGCCTTTTCTTTTCTTTTCTTTTCTTTTCTTACCGCGAGTGCTCTATAGTAAGCAAGAGCAACACCTTCTTGTCGAAAGATGTCAGTCAATTCCAGAGGGTTGACAGGAAGGTCGTTACACACTACTTCCAAGACTTGTTCATGTTGCAAAGGTACTTCGATGGTCTTGGGTTTCGAGGTATATCCAAAAGTTGCTGCCATAACAGATTGTAATTAAAAGAGTGAAGAAAAGACAAGTAAACAAAAAAGTTCAGAAATTAAAAGGCGAAGGCTGGCGGTAAATGAAATTCTTTCAGTCTCTGCTGTCAGCCAATAGAATTTAAGGTCGTTTTCGGTCCCCTTTTTACGTGTGGCAACTTCTCTTTAATTCTTTGCGAAATTAAAACCATGGCGGCCCTTACTTCAGCAAGTATGTTAAACGATTTGAAGAAAACAGTAATGATAAATCATTATGCTAATCCTTCATTGTCTTTCTCTTTTATTTTATTGTAATACTAGATGGCGTGGTCGCTTTACTTGATGAACAACAGACAGAATTGAAGGTACATGCTTTACAATAACTCAACGTTCTAGTTAATCAATTCTGGGCTGAAGTGTCAGACTCAGTGGCCAAAATGTAAGAAGAACATGAATTGATTAGTAATAATAAACTGACCTCTTTCATATAGAGAAATATTGTATGAAGACACCGAATTCCCTGATATCGAACTGGTTGCTTTGGTGGCGTCCAAGGTAAGTGGAGTCCTAGTGGTGCTTTGGTGAATTAATTCACTCATTACTTACTCTTATTCCTTGTAGATATACTATCATTTGGGTGAGCTGGATGATTCTTTGACATTTGCACTTGGTGCGGGGAAACGATTTGATCTCTCTGAAAAGTCTGAATACGTGGAAACCATTAACTGTAAGTAATAAAACATGATACCAACTCTATCAGTATACAGTAGGTATGGATTAACATCTCTTTTTTTCCTGGTAGCAAAATGCATCGACAAATATATTCATCTTCGACGACAAGCTTGAAACCCAGAAGGCATGACAGAGGACATTGACACTAGGCTTCGTTGAACGTATGTGCCAGCGATGTGCTCAAGATGAAGAATACGAACAGGCTATTGGGATTGCTTTGGAATCTAGACGATTGGATGTGGTGAAGGCAATGATAGAAAAGAGCGATACGGCGAAACTACTTTCTTATGTTTTGAAGGTGTCAATGACCTTGGTACAAGAACTGGGATTCAGGAATCAGGTAATCGGGGGAAAATTAAATGAAGCAATGAAGGGCTATGATCTGACATACTTAACAAACTCTCTCATTTCAGGTGTTACAACTACTAGTGGACTCATATCAAAACTTGGTGCAACCCGACTACATCCCCATCAGTCAATGTCTCGTCCATTTGAATGATCCTCAGTCTGATGCTCACTTACTAAAAGATCTGATCGACAAAGGTCAAGAGGTAAGCCCGCCTCATCATCTGACTAATCACAGTATCTCATCATTCTCTATATAGTTTATGGCGTATCAAATCGTATTTGATTTGGAATTATACGCGACTAGTATAACTCTAATACCTTTTTTTTGGGATTAGGGATAACAATATCACTGATAAATTGGATCTTACATACCTTATCCACTGATGACAATCGATTAGATGAAATAAAGACGGTGAATTTGAAATCTGGAGGACATACCATTGAAGTTACAAAAGAAAACAAAAAGGAATATGTAACGTAAGAAGATAACATTATGGGTAGGGGAACTACACAGATACTAAAATTATTTTTTGTTATTATTATTATTATTATTATTATCAATCATTGTCGGATTATTGGTATTAGATTGATCAACGAATGGTGGATATCAAAACGTGTTGAAGATCAATTCAAGGCATTCAAGGATGGCTTCAATGAACTTGATTCACAAGAATTCGTCAATGTATTTGATGAGCGGGAATTGGACATGGGTGATTGGAAGAAACATACCGACTACTGGGGATATACTAAACAAGATGATACGATTTCAATGATATTGAAAATAGATGTGATCTTGGGATAATGACAAGAAATCATGGCTACTTCAGTTTTCCACAGGCGCATCTCGTATTCCTGTCAATGGCTTCAAGGATTTACAAGGCAGTGATGGATCAAATCGATTCACAATTGGAAAATCAGATGATTTACAAAGGGCACATACATGGTAAGTTGGAATGAAAAACAAAAAAGGGGTAGATCATCAAATACTCATTGTTTTACTTTATATTTATTTTTATTTTTGTCTATTTTTAACCGTATCTACATACCAGATTACAAAACATATGATGTCCTTGCAGCCAAGCTATCTATGTCCACGGAGGGAACATATGGATTTAACAAAGATTGACCAATACTAGTATAGCCATCACTTAGTAGAATACTCCCTCTTTTTATACATATGTATCAAACTGTAATAAAGAATTCAGTGGTTTTATATTTATACATCCAAATGTTACACAATAAGACCTGGGGACTACTTTGCATGATGAATTCCAAAATACAGGGGGAACGGATTGGCTGCCATGTCATTGTTTTGATCATCTACGATTGATTATTAATCAAAAGAACAAACCTTATTTGTACTCACAATATATGGCCCGCTATTCTCATCTAAATCACGTTCAAATGATCTATCCAAAGAAGCCGGTAATAGTTCATAATCTTAGCATGATAGGAAATCCAAAAAAAGACCAACTGGAGGGGTTGTGAAACGACCCAGCGTCGGAATTAGAAATATCGTTCAGGTCCTTTTTTTTTTTTTTTGCTCGTTGTATGAGTTCGTCCGACTTCCGCCTCCTCCATTTGTATAGTTTTTGCCTTTTTGAACTGAACCGCAGTTGGTTAAATGATTCAGCCTTACAGGCGGTGACTCGAGTTGTTATCAGATGGAAACATAATAAAAAAGGAGTAAATCAATGCTTTCCCCCGAGAGGAAAATTATGAATGGTACCAACATTTTGTTACTCTCACACGCCATTGATAAAACTTCATCCGTCCATCCCTTTTGTATGATGCACGTGAGTCACAGTCATACAGGGCCGATCGGCTGAAAAGGGCACTGTGGGATACCAATCAAATCATTCTTAGTGAGTCAACACAAGCAAACTTTAAAAATCAATTTGAACTCCCGAACAAGTCCGCTTAGTCGCGGGGTTTAGTTTCTATTTTCTTCTCTCTTTCTGTTCTCCCCTTCTCTTCCTTTTTTATTATTTTTATCTCTAATTATCTTTATCTTGTCTGGTCATTACTTGTTTATGCTTTTTTAAACTTCTTCTTATTGCATACTATCGATTCCTTCTTCTTCAATGGGAACAGCAACACAACCAGCAACGGGGCGACAAAAACAAGGGGGTGGACGTAAATCTTCTACCAAGAAAAAGGCTCACCAACAACCACCTTTGTCTGAAGAAGAGAAGGCGGCTTCTTTGGAATTGAAGACACAGCAACATGATTTGGAGTCCTTGCAAATCACTTTTTATGAAATTGAATCTTGGATCGAAAAAACAACTCCACTATTGACTCGGATGACGAAGGAATTGGACAAGGCCTCTGTACAGTTTGGGAAATATAGGTCTAATGGTGCTCCTCCTCCTCCTCCTCTTACTTCAACCACTGCTACTACTAATGATAACATGTCTATGCAAACATCTTGGTCAACACCTGTAACAACAACAACAACAACAACCAGCTCCAGTCATTTACCAGCCTCATTCATGTCCATGCAAGCGACAACCACAGCTACCACCACAACCACAGCAACTTCTCACTCAACAAAACGACCTACGTCAACATGTCCTATGCAGTGGTCCATGTCCTTTCAACCAAATAACTCTATGCGGCTGGAAACAAACATTAAATCGGTGGATCAACTTGTGGAAGCGGTTCAACAAATTCGACTCTTGACAGATCCTGAAGATGACCACAGTAATGCCAATTCTGACGATACTGCGATTCCACACGAAGATGACTTTTTACCTGGTTGTAATGGTCTCTTCCGTCCATCTCCGACCTCTGCACTCTTCAACTCTTTTTGTGCACCACCTACAACAGAATACTGGAAATCGGCGATTGAAAGAAGACCGATCATTTGTCTGGAACAATACAAGCATTGCGACATGAATATCCATCAACTCACCAAGGACGTTTCGGCCAACATTATGCACTATATCTGTCATCTTTATTGGGACTGCCTTCATCCGAAATTCTCATCAGATTGGACAACATTTTGGGACCGATGTGATGATCCAAAGCGAAATCAACTCTGTATCGATTCTGGGCTGGCCATGGCATGGCTGCATGGTAGCCGACATGATAAAAACATCTGTACCAACTTTAAAGATGTCGCCTTCTTTTACTATGATCGTGCTCGGGACAGCTTGATGGATTACTTTGATACCCCTCATTGCGCCACTTTGGAAACACTGATGAATCTATCCATGTTTTGTATCCTTTGTAAACGACACTCTCAGTCAAGGATATATATTGGTTTGGGGTTGCGTATGATGTTGGAATTGGGCATGCATCGACGAGCAACACTACCAAAGGACAACAATCTCTTGCGGAAGAAGTACTTGAAATTCTTCATGGTGCTTTATTACAACGACATCCAAAGCTCACTATATTCGGGGGAACCGCCTTTGCTTAACGACAATGAATGTGATATCGATTTTTATGAAGTCATCTCTCTCAACAAGACTTTACAAGATACTCGACAATCGGCATATGACGACAAGATCATCGAAAAGGAAACCTTTTTTGCTCATCTTATGGCTATTGCAAAAATTGGGAAACAGACTTTGGAATTGGTGAATGACTATGAAAAATTGGATCCTCAACCTCGTAAGTCCTTTATATATATATATATATATTTATATCTTTTGAAAGAAGAAGAATACTCATCCTTTTACTTTTAATTTGATAGATCGAGTCCATGACGATCTTCCTTACCGGTGGGCAAAACGGGTGCAAGCTTTGGAAATTGATCTTGGTCAATGGTATAATCGGCTACCTGATTATTATCGGGTCGATCCACAACCTTTATCATCACCGCCAACATTTACACAGTATCCACATCAATACGCTCGACGACATCGGCGCCATAATCACTGCTCAACATCTGCATCGACATCTTCATCAACCACGGGTGAATATCCTCATTCACCAATGAGCGCTGACGACCTTCGCGCCCAATCTGCACTTTTATTGATGTTACAATATCAAACTCAATGGATCATTTTGCACAAGACATTCTTCAACAATGCCAACTCTAGAAGATGCTCACCACAAACAACAACACCTGCCGTCTTCACACCAACAAGCACATCACCATCACCATCATCACCATTATTAGTATCTACATCATCCTCATCCTCTACATTGGCATCCTCACCACCTTGTCCTAACAAATGGAACACAGCCGGAACTCCTTTCCAATGGCAGCGACAATGTACAGATCGATCTCAGGCGATATGTTTGGATGCTGCTAATCGTATTGTGGTCATCTCTGAAGCAATTACTGAACAATTTGGATGGTGTGTTTGTCAACAATTCATCAGTTGTATCTATCAAGCTTCAACGGTATTCTGTCGAAATGCCATTGCCAACAACCATTCGACCACACCTGAAAGACAACATGCGAATGCCATGATTCAACGAATTGTACGAGTTTTGGCTGCTAGCACTATCAACTACGAAGGCTTACCTGACGACATGACGAAAAGCTTGATCGAACTCTTGAATACACACAGTGCTCTACCGAACACTTCTCTCACCACCACAACAGCAACAGCAACAACGACGGATTTGAATACAGAGGATATTGAAATGATTAGTCGACAATATGTGGCTGACAACACATTATCTCACCATTTTGTGGATACCGACAGTAATTCCGATGTTGGTCATGGTAACGGCAGGAACAACAACTTTGATTTTATACCCAACTGGAATAACGCCAATACTTTAGAACACAAGAATGATATTACTGACGATGATGATGACGATAATTCTAGTTACTTTACACCAAATACAAAGACGATCTACATGCCGTCGTCACCAACGATATCAATACCATCACCACCTTTACTTCCAACTATGGGGCCATCATCGACCGACTTCTCCACACCCGAGTCGATCTCCTTAGAATCACCAGCAGGACTGAAACAACAACAACCAAGATTTCCAATGTCATTGGATTCGCCTTGTATACCAACGACATTGCACAAATTCAATGATAATTTACCAAACTCTCCTCAAATGTATCGACAATGCTTTACTCAGCCGAGGATTCGATCAACACGACATCGATCTTTGTTGGCGGATCAATCTCCTACCGAGGCAATGCTATCTATCAAGATGAAGGATCCTGTGGTGGACGAACTAATGGCAATGGAAAAGGCGAATGAATCTTCATCAAGTTGGCGTCACAAATTCTCTTCTCCTAGTGTGGCGATTGGAAATCAACGGATCATTTAGTTTAGTTTAGCTTTGATAATTTACGATCTAGTGTCTTCTCCCCCCCCCTCTTTAACTCTTTATTAGATAATCAATGTATTCTGTTTATATTATATTTACTTTTTATCTGTATTCAAGCTTTTAGTTTTGTTATACTTGTAATTATTGACTTGTCTTTGTCCCTTTTATACCGTGATATTGACAATAAACATACTCGTTCATCCTTATTGCGGTGACAATATGACTTCTATTATTTATTTGTTTGTTTGTTTTACTCTTTAAAAAGACCACCCGGCATATGTTGCTTCACTGAAACCACTGGGCACATTAACCAGGGGAACCTTTCATGTGCTCTTGTGGCGGGATTTAAAACACATACTCCAAAACACAGCAAAAAAAAAAAAAAAAAAAAAAAAAAAGGTTCTCCGAGAAACAACAATGAATAACTGGAATCTTATTCTTATGCATTCGTACAAAGAAAATTGTATTGATACATTGATGAGTACCTTAATAGCTTGGATGATGATCAGGAGGCAACACCCTTGCTCACTTTTCCAATTGGAAATGGAAAGAAAGAGCCCGAACTTTTTTTAAATCCCGATTACCATCGGGTGTTGAAGTTTTCACAAAAGATGGTTGGAATATTTTTTTTTCTGTCGACCCTTCTTTTACCACTTGCCGACTTTTTTTTATATTATATCGTCTATATCCTTCTTGTTATCTTCGATGACTCACAAAGAAAACACTTCTTTTGATATCTCTGGTCTATCATCTTCTTATAACTTCAAGCTTCCAGGTAACTAAAAAAAAAAAAAAAAAAAAAAAAAAAAAAAAAAAAAAAAAAAAAAAAAAAAAAAAAAAGCTAATGGAAAAAGGCACAAAAAAAAGGCATCCATTGTAAGGCGTGTATGTGTTTAGCGACAGGGAACATTATGATATCATCACTGACAATCTACTTTTTTGTTACGTACTTTACTGATCATATGTTTGTACGTATGAACATTACATGTAACTAGGTGAACAGGACATGACATCCCGACTATTAACTGTGGCAGCCAAAGATGGACGAACTGGAAAGGACAAACAATTACAATACACACATCAAAAGGTGATTGGCAACGGATCCTTTGGGGTGGTTTATCAAGCCAAGTTGGTGCCGAGCGGTGAAGATGTTGCTATTAAAAGGGTCTTGCAGGACAAGCGCTTCAAGGTAAGTCAAACAAGCAAACACTTATGTAGACACGGTAGGGCGGTGTATGTCTGTGCGTATACATAAAAAAACCATGACCTTATAACCATGACTAATCAATGACTTTTCTATTTTACTTGGACGGCCCGTATAGAATCGGGAATTGCAAATCATGCGGTTGATGGATCATCGTAATGTATGTGGATTGAAGGCTTACTTTATCAATAAAGGTGATCAAAAGGTAATTACATCTCATCACAATAACCATGGGAAGAAAAAGAAGAAGAAAAAAGGGGGGAGGGGATTGCTTACTTCAACTTTATTAACATGTTGATTTTGATAGAATGATGAAATCTATTTGAACCTTGTCTTGGAATATGTGCCTGAAACCTTGTATCGTATCAGTCGCCATTACTCTAAAATAAAGCAACCTATACCTACTCTCTTGGTCAAATTGTACACATACCAACTTTTCCGAGCTCTGGCTTACACTCATACTCTGGGAATTTGTCACAGGGATATCAAACCTCAGAATTTGTTACTGAATCCAATCACTGGTGTCTTGAAATTATGTGACTTTGGAAGGTAAAATAGGGTGGGGACAATAAGGATGAAACTTTACACTAACTGAGTGTTTTTTTTATGTTAGTGCAAAAATCTTGGCGGAAGGTGAACCCAATGTCTCTTACATTTGCTCACGCTACTATCGGGCACCAGAATTGATATTTGGCGCGACACTTTATACAACAAAAATTGATATATGGTCTGTTGGCTGTGTTATGGGCGAACTATTACTTGGTCAGCCTCTCTTCCCTGGCGAAAGCGGTATCGACCAACTGGTGGAAATAATCAAGGTCTTGGGTACTCCTTCTAAAGAACAAATCATCATGATGAATCCTCATTATACGGACCACAAATTCCCTCTTATCAAACCACATCCCTTCTCAAAGGTAAGTTGCAACAAAAGAAGAATAATGGGATTCATCTATCATGGTTTGGGCTTAACTAACTAAACTTTCATCTATTCATATATGATTTGAAGGTATTCCGATCTCGAACGCCCCCTGAAGCTATCGACTTGATCACTCATGTATTACAATACAATCCTCGAACTCGCCCTACTGCTAGCGAAGCTTTGGTACATCCCTTCTTTGATGAACTGCGAAACCCTGATACTAAAATGTCTAATGGAAAGGATTTGCCAATCTTGTTTGACTTTACAAAAGAAGGTAACAACAGCAATAACGACAAAATGTGTTATTTAGTGGTGGCAGGATGATGCATTGACCTTTTTTTTTTTTTTTTTTTTTTGTCTGCTTGATTAATAGAACTATCCATCCGGCCGGACCTTATACACAAACTTGTCCCACCTCATTGTCAACCAGAATTGGCTTCCAGAGGTATCGACATACACCATTTTGACCCCATTCCTTTAGATAGTTTACGTGCACCTTCTTTGGATTAATAAACAAACTTACTTTTATTTACTGATACTTTGATGGTAACCTCCTATGTTGTTAGTCTGTATTTACATGTGTGCTTGCGGATGTGTCTTTTATGCAAATAGGTGACTTGGAGGTGTCCATGGCTTCGGCACCTCCGTACCCTGGCCCTGAAGGCGGGATTTGAATTTACTGGCTTTTTGGATTCTTTTTTTTTTTTTTTTTTTTTTTTAATCCTTTTCCTTCTTCCATTCCTTGACCCAAAATGTTGACGGTAAGCACTCTTATCATCTTGTAATGCGTCATCCTAACAGTATTGATTGTTATTTATCAATATTCGACATAT
Organism: Chlamydoabsidia padenii; assembly: GCA_025330725.1. Taxonomy (NCBI): domain Eukaryota; kingdom Fungi; phylum Mucoromycota; class Mucoromycetes; order Mucorales; family Cunninghamellaceae; genus Chlamydoabsidia; species Chlamydoabsidia padenii. Next base: position 458,976 of record JAIWND010000005.1, on the reverse strand, counting down.
AGAATGCTATCAAAACGCAAGTACAACAACAACAGAAACGTATTGTCCTCTCTGGAATTCAACCGACTGGCTCACCTCATTTGGGCAACTTTCTTGGTGCTCTGGACAATTGGGCGCGACTACAACAAAACGACACCTTGAATTATTATGCGGTGGTAGACCTTCATGCCATCACGATGCCTCAAGATCCCAAGGTTTTACGCCAATCGAAACACGACATGGCGGCTGCCTTATTGGCCTGTGGGGTGGATCCGAAACGAAGCGTCTTGTTTGAACAAAGCAAAGTGCGTGGACATACTGATCTGGCCTGGATCTTCAACTGCATTACACCTGTGGGTTGGTTGGGAAGAATGACACAATGGAAATCGAAAATAGACAAGTCCCACACATCACACGCTCAGGTCCTACTGGAAACATCGACATCAGCAAATGCAGCCAGTCTCAAGATGGGATTATTTGATTACCCAGTTTTACAGGCGGCTGATATTTTGATATACAAGTAAGACATGAAAACAAATCGATACATAATGAAACATGACTACTCACGACCTTATTATTATTATTATTATTATTATTACTAGAGCCACTCATGTCCCTGTAGGTGCCGATCAAATGCAACATTTAGAACTCTCTCGTGACATTGCTACCTTATTCAACAAAACCTTCAAATCAAAATACTTTACCAAACCTGAAGCCATCATTCGTAAGTATTAAAAAAAGAGACGGACACTGATTAAAATCAAACGATATGATTTGACTTACTTGGGGTTTTATTTTAGCACCAGCAACAAAAAGGGTAATGTCATTACGTGACCCGACCAACAAAATGTCAAAAAGTGATCCCTCCGATCACAGCAGGATCAATTTATTCGACGAACCCAAGGTGATTCAACAAAAAGTCAGCAAAGCCTTAACGGACGGACACAAAGGGATCAGCTACGATGTGGAACAACGACCGGGGGTATCTAATTTGATTAACATTTATGCTGCGGTGACCAATCTCTCTGTAGAGGAAGCTTTGGATGATTTGGCTGGATTACATAGCTCACAACAACTGAAACAGGCCGTGTCCGAAGCTATCATCACTCGCATTCAACCCATCCAGGCGGAATACGTCAAATTACAAGCAGATCCAACTTTTGTGCAACAAGTGTTAAAGGAAGGTGCGGCCAAGGCTCAAAGTACAGCGGATCAAACCATGGAACAAGTATACAAATTGGTAGGGTTTGATTAAACTATTGGCGTCTTTCTCAGTTCCATAAAATGTAGTAATTAGATTATAGTTTTAGAATTTGTTTTAATAAAAATATCATGGTTTGTCTTCTGGTAAAAGTAATGCCTTGTTGTGTCATGATGGTAAGTGAATTCCATCAGAATATTATTTCTTTAGGTCAAAATTTTTAATATCCTACCTGTAGACAAGTATACGTCGATATACGGGAACTACAACTAGGATTATTTTAGTCATGCCCGTAATTATGCTTTACGGTTTTTTGGAATCACATTTTAAACCCCCGATTATAAATCCAGCATAACATTCATTACATAATAAACCTATTGTACCATATGATGTTTTATTTTATTGTTTGTAATAGTTGAAAAAGGAAGATAACAAGTTGTTTAAAAAAAGTAGGACTAAACTAAATGAGTCAAAGGACCAAAACAACATATACAATAAAACAGTATGCATGAATCAAATAAAAACAAGGGGGGGTGATGAATAGAATGAATCTAATACTATGGTATAATACATCAACTGGCATCTACAGAGAGCTATATATATATATACATATAAAGAGAATACGTTAGTCCCATGTAGTGTCTTGTTATTGTATTTTAATTAGGAATACCTCTGTTGGCATATATGATGATGGCAGTGGTAAGAGTGATGGTGATGGCAGTGATAGGAGTGATGGTGATGGCAAAGTTGAATGTAGTATTGATGAAGGTAAGGAAGATGGAATGTGAATAGGTGGTGGCGGAAGAGGGAAAGAGGGCGTCGGGGAGTTACAGATTGTGGGTGATGTAGGAAGGGAAACCCCACCCAAAGGTACCTCCTCATCAGCACATGAGACCATAACAGATGTTGCATATGTATCCCATTGAATCCAGTCAATATCAATCGAGGTGTTGTTTTTCAAGGTAGGAATCAGGTCAGGTTGCTTTCGAAGAGTCTGTAGAATAGATTTAGTCAGAAGTGTCAGGTGACCCATATAGCCTAGTTGTGTTGTTGATCCGGTTTCTTTTGATCTATATATCAGTTTTAATGTTATGTCAGTAAGATGTAGGGGTTTTAACATACAACACTTACGTTTTGATTAAAATATCCACATCCAATATCCGATTAATAAGTCGTCCATTTGTAAAAACCTAATACAGTAAAAAATCACATTAGGTCACTGTATATTTGTTTATCTTGACCAATTACCTCTAATACCATTTGTTGGTTGGACTTTCTTTCCAAGCATTTGCTTTCAAAGATTTGCCCAACAATGTCACACACCACAGAATGCATTATGTTACACGATGGAAATGCAAAAAACAAGTCCTAACCATATATATATATATATATATATATATTTAAAGAATGAGATTAGACCATGATCTATCAATTGTATTGTCTATTTTCATTTTACCAGTATACGTCCAATAACACCTTGTTCACAGCAAGCCAATTTGAATCTATCCCCATGTTTCCCAACACCATACAAATTTGCGCAATGGACCCATTCTGCAATTAGTTCTATTAATACAAGTCGTTCCATTCCGAGTCGATCTTTCAACTAAATAAAAAAAAAATTAATAAGATATAAGGATTCAGTGATTTAGTAGTTGTAGGTTTTACCTTGGACCTTGGATTTTCCAGCAAGTTCAAAAAATCGTCCATTCGAGTCGTACAACAAGACAACATAGTTGCAAGTATATCAGAGTTTCCTTGTGTGAGGCCGTTTTCCATTAAATGCCTATAAAACAAACAAATAATACATATCAAGTTTTCCCGTTTTTCAAACTAGTCACTTGTATTTCGTATCATGATGTTTCCCCTTACCTTTCATCGTTATATCGTATCAAGTTGATTAAAAGCTTTGCCCCACATATAAAACTATCTGTTGCATAAGGTTTTGTTGTATCCAGCATCGAATCGATTAGTCCCGTCATGATCTCTTTACTACAAAAAAATAAAGGTCAATATATCAATCTTCATCCTAATGTTTTCTTTAGCTTACCTAGTTAAATCAGTAATAAGATCGTTGATTCCAATAGTCTTGATATCTTGATGGGATGTCTGGCTTAGACGAACTATATCACATAAGATTTGTTGAATAATGTTATGTAACTAAAAAAAAAAAAAAAAAGTTGATTATTTACTATCATCACATTAAATTACATTTTCTTTTTGTATATATGATAATAACTTACCATAGGATCAAGTGATGGGTCCAACTTATTCACCAAGAGTCGAATTAATCCATGATCATGTAGCCACTAGAAAAAGTATAACACCTGTCATTAACATCATACCCCGTTAAGTTTCATTTTTTTAAAGGACTTACCTTTATGATTCCCACCCCTTCAGTTGCTTGCTCAGCTTGAAATAAAGAGACCAATAATTCCGCCAATTGAGAGCCTTGAGGATCTTCCAGATGATATATCCAATGTGGTAAAAGATCAGATAAGCAAAAGATGAATTGAATCATATCACCCGGCCGGCGAGCTAATAAGACTTGGTTCACCTTGACAAAATAAACCACTTGTTGAGGTGTCAATCGATAATTTTGATAAAGTAAAGTCCAATAAACCAGTAAGATTTCTTTATGTTCCAACACCAAGGTATCCATAATGGCCGGGACGGCTGAGGTTATGATTTCACTGGCTATCCACACATACTTTTCGCCCAAGACAAGGTATCGAATCAGTTGAGATAAAATAAGAGGTTGACGTATACTATTGTTTGATAAGATATCAAGTAAAAGAGAGAGTGAGTGTGTGTGTATGTGTGTGTTAATAACAGGATGGATGAGTTGTACTTACTAGTCAATGAGTTTTTTATGGCGCATTCGTACTTGATCAAGGCAGTCTTCCATGTCAAGAATCTCCTCCAAGGTCACACGTCGGCTGTCAAGTAGGGCATCAATAGTAGTAGGTTTACCGAATCCAAGTCGGCCCAACATTCAATAGATGGAATAACAATCAAGAGTAAGTAAAAGACAGCGATAAAAATAACTTTTATATAAACTAGACAATTTATTTTAAAACGCCGACGAGTCAACAGTGTCAACCTGTTGCAGTAAAGGGAGAGAATTGTTTATTTTAATTGTCTGTGGGTAAGGAGGGGTTTAAAATTAAAAAAAGTGATATAAATATATAAATATATATATATATATATATATTAAGCATGATAATGATCCTTGACAATAGCATCAAAGGTTTCAGGGTTGATGGCATAATCACGAATAAATTGAGCTTCCATTTCATGCATACGATCACCAATCAGCACCAAGGAATGCAAAGGCCCACCAAAGTCAACATGTTCCAATTCAGCCAAAGTACCAGCGACAATTTGCTGTGTTTGAGTACCAATCCGAGCGCAACCAATCGCCAATCGTTTCGAACCACAAACGCCTTCTTTACGGTTTTCTTCGATTTCCAATAGTTGTTCGACAGCCTGATTGACCGTCATGTATCGTGGAGGTTCATAGATCTTGCGTCCCCGTGCCATGTTTTCAATGCTTTGTTCTTTTACCTTGATATCCAATAAACAAAGTGTGTGTAGACCCAAATCCTTGTTTTCCTTGATCCGATCGTAAAAGCTATCCGGTCGCCAGGTGTCTGTGAAGAAGACAATCGAGATTGTTTGACCAAAGTTGTATAGTTGGAGTCCACACGCGCCTACCGCATTCATAATCGATGCATTATGAATCACCTGCACAGGAATACCGAGTTCGCGAGCACGGATAACCAAATCAGTATGTGTAGTCGCCCTATTAAGACAACAACAACAACAAAAGAGTCAATGAGTGATATTCCTCCCTACCCCACGCACCACCTCTTGTCAACTAGATTACTTTACCCATAAGGATCGCCAACCACCAAAAAACTGACATCCACCTTGTCAGCATTTTCGAGAATAACGTCGCTTTCTGATTCCACCATTTCACGATCAGCAATTACTACAGGCTTACCATAATATTCTTCCTATATAATGAACACACCACCCCTTCTTTGTTAATCTATCTATCCAGTTTTTTATTTTCTTTTATGCCCATTACCAACTTTTCTTTGCCGACTGTCAAAATAGAGGTATACGCTTCCAAGTAGATCCGTTCACTGTTTTTAACGGCTTCCAATCCTTTGACAGTGATATCCGTTTCGTCCGATAAGCCGAGCCCAACAACGTAAAGCATGTTTGCTGAATGAGTGAAAGAGATCCATTTCTAACTTTTTTTTTTTTTTTTTTTTTTTGTTCGAGCGAGGGTGGCGGAATTGCAAAACACACAGGCGGCATTTCAACATTTCTCTAAGCCATTCCCTCACTCAAGATAGTGGAAGGGAAAAAAAAATTTTCTGCGGGAAGGACCCCTTTTACAAAGTCAATAAAAGGCAATTTCATACACAAATAGACATCAAAGACAAATGAGATCATTTTTTATTTAAGTTTGTAAGAATACAGTTTAAGCTTTTAGAATTAGCCGAGAAGATGAGGGTGCAGGAAGAGAGAGAGAGAGAGAGGGGGGGAATACAACTAAAGGAAGTAGGTTGATCAGAGGGGGAAAATAATAATATACACAGAATAAAAGAAGAAGAGTAATAAAAGCAAAGATTACAATAATAGTATACACTAAAAAATAAACCAGAATCCAGAGGGAGAAGACCTAACAACGTCGTTTCTTGATACCATGGTCCAAAGAAGCCTTCCGTTTCCGTTGTGGAGATGTAGAGAGATGTGTCTTTTGCTCTTCAATGGGAGTAGGTATACCCATAGAAAAGGTGGCAGAGCAGATATTGCTTGAAGGATTGGTGGAGATACTATTGGTAGATGATGATATGGTAGAATGTACAATGTTGGATGAAGGGGATGATGATGATAAAGAAGTAGAAGTGGGAGAAGAAGCAGGAGAAGGTAGAGTGGAAGAATGAGAGTGTATGGTAGTAGGGGGAGGAGAATGAGGGATAGGGATAGGGACGTGAAGATGTGTTTGTAACATGTTAACCCATTGATCATACGTTTCCTTCTTGACAAAGAGATGATAGTCCAAGAGTTGCAACATCACCTTTTCAGCATGGTTGATTTCAGATACATCCAATCCACTGACCTTACTCCAAGCCGAGTTCTTGTAGGTCTTGTCTTGTAAAAACTTGTGAGCACAAATCAAAGCCGCCAAAAACATACGTCTTCCGCAAGCAATATAGACATCGTTGTGTTGTTCTTGAACCTTGGGACGGATCCGGAATAGATAAAAGATAGCCAATTGTAATGTCGAGTGTGTGGTGCGTGAGTGTTTCAAGATGTGGTGTAAAAAAGTGTTGAGATTGGCGATAGGACGTTGAGAAGGAGTATTTGAATTTGGCCAAATGGATGCAATCGCTTGTACAGTGACATCTAAGATAGTAAGGTATAAAAAAAGGGGGTATGTGTATGTGTGAGAATGATTCTTTTTGGTGTGACGATGGTTCTTTTTTCTTTTTTTTTTTTCTTTTTTTTATAAAAAAACAAGGAGAGTACTTACCGACAAGAGCATTCACATAGGTTCGTTGTTGATCTTGAGGAGGAGGAGCTTTTACTTGGTTGTTCATCAAGGATGGGACGATGTTTTGTTTCACATACGAGTTCATCAGCAAAGAGAGGAGTTGAGGTTGATGGTAAGGAAGGTTGGCGTTCAAGATGGGTGCAGTCAACAAGTCAGTAGTTGAGGAGGTGACAGGTAAAGGAAGGTTGTGGTTCATTTTCATGGTGAATGGTGTGTAAGAGAAGGTGAATGATAGTTGTTGAAACCCACCTTAAGTAGGAGTAAGATATATATATAAAAAAAAATAGAGACAGTGACAGACGACGGCTTTGGTCCAGATGAGTTGAGCATCTGAACCTCAGTTGATTTAGTGAATAATAGAATAGACCATTATAAAACAATAAATAGTTAAAGTGAGGGTGTATAGAGGGTTTAAAAAAGAAAAAGGGAAAGAGAAGGGAAAAAAGGGAAGGGAAAAAAAAAATGACCGCTATTTAAATTACGAGTGTTGACTCAGAGGGAAAAAAAAAAAAAAAAAAAAAAAAAGTACTAATTGATTTGAAGGCCGGCTGACCAATCATGTTTATCAAAACATTGTTTTGGCTGGATGAACTCAGTCTTTGATGAAGAAAGAGTCATCATTGGCTTCCTTTTCCATTCGCTTGCCAATTATAGGATATCCTATGATGAAAATACATCCCCCCCGTTTGAAGGGGAGGGCATTGGCGGGAATTGAAATTCCGGAGGGATTAATTTTTTCGTCATCATTTTTCCATTTTCTCTCTTTTTTCTTTTCTTCAAAAACTCCCTTTATCACTTTTTTTTTTTTCTCCTAACCAACTCAATGGAAGATAACAAGACATCCGATATTCCTTTACCTTGTACCAATGGCTGTGGTTTTTATGGTAACCCTATCTTCCAAAACATGTGCTCAAAATGTTTTGGCCAACAACAGAAATCAAGTAAGTATACTCTTTTATAAACCTGATTAAACAAAACTGAAGGTATTAACAACCTTTCTTATCTTTTTATACTAGATGAAAACTTACAACCGGTGACTTTACCTACAACAACAACAACAGACCCCTCCTCAACAACAACCACTTCTAGTAACAACTCAACAACTGTTGATATCAACATGATTGAACCAACATTAGTCAGCAAACAAGATCAAGAAGACACCGAGTCAACTGGGACAGTTGTTACCGCCACGCCCTCAGAAGAAGACGCCAATAAAGAAGATAAGCCAATACAGAAAAACAAGGGTCGATGCTTTGTGTGTCGTACCAAGGTAATAAATAGGAAAAGACATGGGATGATGATAATGAAAAGAAACTAAATTAAACCACTTTGAAATAGATTCCATTGACCAAACAACTGACTAACAAATGTCGATGCGACTATGTATTCTGTGATTCTCATCGTTATCCCGATAAACATGAATGTCTATTTGATCATGTTTCCATGGATAAAGGTAAACTAGATGCCTATTTTATTCCCCTCCCTATATGCACATCATTTGATACTGATGAAACGTTTTGATTTTATATTAGATATATTGGCCAAGAACAATCCCAAATTGAATGATCGACCACGAGGAGGACGCTCATTCCAACGACTCGATAGCTTTTGATCAACATCATCTTCCCTTATCGATCCTACCACATAGCATTATTATCGTTACTGCCCTCTCTCTATTTATTCAATGATGATAACGTGATTTCAAGCGCTGAATCATTTTTATTGTTTTACTCCTCCTATAATTTATGCTTCTAGTCTTATAACTTCTTTTAATATGTCATGGTTTATGATTTTACTCTTTATCTTCTCCCTTTCCCATACTTTGACATGTATTGCATACACACAAACACATCTTATCAATAAAAAATAAAAACACACACACTCAGGAACACCATTTGGACTATATTTTTACATGTGACCTATCTTTAAAATAATGTAACCCATGACAATCAACAGATGATAATAGTATGATAGGATGAAATATCATTTGTAATGGCGGTGGGCCAAAATGGCGGGATTAGAAATGTTTAAAGTCAAAAATCCTTTCGGTCGCATTATTTTCCTTCCTTCTCTTTCCTTTTTTTTTTTTTTTTCTTTCTTAATTCAACTACTTTTATCCAACAACAATGAATACCAACTACTTGCAACGACTCTCCTTCCATAAACTGGAGGTATACCAACCAAGTGAATCCTTACATTCCTTTGTACTTGTACGGAATTCACTTTTACAATCCATTAGAACTCAACAACAACAAGACAGCTGGCTGGACGCGTGTTTTGATGAACTCACACCAACAACGGTCGACCTTACTCTGGGTAGTGACGAACCTATTGAAAAGATATTAATGGATGGTGAAGACAAGTATGATACGGAAAATGATATCGACATGTTACTGCTGGAAGAAGATTCTGAAGAAGAAGACGATGGACCAGTATCACCGGAAGAATCATCATTACAACCACCATCATATCGATCTATAGGACCGGCATTTTTTATTCCCATGGATGATGAAGACGACGACGCTATTTTAGCTGCACCTGACAATCATCATCACCCCACACAACATTCTTATGGCTCAACAGATGGACATCACAAACTTGGCTCCTTCCTCTCGGTATAATGTTCGGTTGGGCTTGAATCATTCCCTGGTCTTTTGGTCAACAAACACTTGGTCCTAATGGCGAAGATAACCACTCATCATTATTTTAGTATTAGCTCTAGTTGTATATACATTACTCTCAATGCAAATTATAATATTAAAAAAAAAAACCATCTTCTTCAACTTTATTTGTCTATTTGATCTAGGGGTGTGATTTAAAAATGGTAACCATGACGTTGATGATGTATCTCCGCTTCTTCCGGATCTATCACATTACCGTATATAGAACATGCGTCATTGTTCATGATCTATCAGTGGGGTACATAAACAATCAGCATCATCATGGGGTAAATGCTGTAAAAGGGACCACTCTATTTTAATTTATCCAAATGTAAAACAAGTTTCCATGTAGATGGTTCTTTATTAAAATGTAACAGGCAACTATGTATGTATATGTATATCTAATCGCTACTATATGACTAGACTATATTTGACTTGAACTTGATACACAAGGCAAACATGGGATGAGTATCGTCGTATACAATGGGTGGTGTTCAGATCGGAGGAGGGTTCATTGTTGTATAGGCACCGGAGGGTTGATTCACTGTCCATTGTCATATGATATACATATAAAAGATACTATATATAAATAAACAAACCCATGATATATACAATTGTAACTTACTTTATGGATCGAATCGGGGATTGATCATTTCATTACAAGATAGCATATCCTGGGATGACCGATTTAGCCATAGGTGTGGAGATGTTTGCAATTTGAAGAAATATGATCCCTAGTAAATAAAAACGATTAGAAGTGCTATGCATTCCTCAATCCCTATTCATCTAATTTTACCTACTTGTTCGTTTTACAAGTAAACTTCCGAATCACCTGCCAATCACGATATTGTGTTTCAAGTTGACCTAATGATACTGCAAACAAAAAACAAAAAAAAAGAGGGGGGAATGTCAGTATCTACTTTATAATGCTCATGCTCTTTTATTCCACCTTATCCAACCTGGTAGCCGTCTAATCCAGAGTCGCAAAGCACGGTAATAGTCTGGTAATTAATAGTGGATCTACAGTAAAACGAGATGGTTAGTACTCATTATTAGTATATACCTAATTTTTGACCTACTATTCCGTCAAGTCCTTTACTAGGTTATACGGTAGTCTGTTACAACGTCAAAGCATGCGATCCATAGTGACAATCAAGGGGAGATCAGGGGGTTTTCTGGCTTTCCACCAAGGTTGACTGGTTTCTACAATTAAAAGTAAAGGCAATCCTACAAGGACTATGTATTAGAAATTCCGTTGTGTGTGGTTTGTTTCAACTTACATTTGAAAGCAATAGTGGCAAGCATTGTAAAGAGTGTTAAAAAAAAAAGAAGCAAAGAAAGAGTTGAAGAATGGAACGCACCCCGAAAAATAGACTTTACACTATTTTCAAATCCCGCCCAGGAGTGAGAATGGACAAGTGCGACATTGATAGCAATCCTCCATTATACATCCTCCATTTACAATCACATACAATCTTCTGCTTATTGAAACTAGTGGTGAACGTTTGATTCATCTCACGGTCTTTCTTCAAGCCGTTCCTATTTTGGAATGAAAGGGAGGCACGGGGAGGCACCAATTATTCAAAACCCGATAAACAAAAAATAAAAGTGTTTTTTTTTTGTTTTTCTCTTCTCTTTTCCCCAATCGAATGTAAAACACAACATGCTCTTTCAACGATGTTTCCACCACAGCACCAAAACCCTACGAACGATACCGACACTCAAGGGACAAATGAAACTACCTGCTGATCCTACAAGTACGGTGTATCGAGGCAAACTCTTTGAATGGCAAACTCTTGAAGCCTTTGAATCACTCGGCATGACGTTGGTCCATGTTGGTGGTAAAAGCGACGGAGGGATCGATCTAAAAGGCGAATGGATAGTGGACAATAACAAGATACCGGTAATAATACAGTGCAAGAATGTCAAGAATGGATGTACCCCTGATCATCTGCGTGGGTTACTGGGCACAGTTGTCGGTCTGGCTCGACCCACCCTTAGTATTCTCACCACCTCCTCTTGTGCCTCTAATAATAAAACGTATACACCAGATACCATGACACTTTTTAATTCCTCAACACTACCACTTGGTTTGGCTCGGGTCTCGTCAGAGGCGGTCCTAGATGCTCTCGTCCTCAATCATGCAGCACAACGGTGGATAGACATTCAAATTCATCCTCGATTTGATTCTTTTGGCAAGGCAGTGTCTCCGCCTTTGATCATCACTGGAACTGGACATATACAACATACTATTGGGGATCATTAAACTTTTTTATATGTAGTATAGATTAGATTTGTTTATTGTAAATAATAATAATAAAAAGATGTTGATTTATTTGTGTGTGTGGGGATAAGTATTAAAACTAATAAATGGAATCTATTTGGTATACTATTGGGTGGATGGGGAGTGAAGGATCTATTCTATTCTAGTAATGGACCCTAATATGTCGACGCATGTTGGATTGGACACTAAAAGTTCGATTACAATCTGTATAAGGACAGGCAAATGGTTTTTCCCCAGTGTGTGAATACATATGGGTCCGTAAAGAGGAAGGTCGAGAGAAGGATTTGGTGCATTCGGGACAATGATACTTACGATTGGGTGTAGTATCCATATAATTTGGAGATGTAGTAACATGGGAAGTGGAAACTGTACGACGATGATGGTGATTACGATGTACTATTGATGTTAGTTGTTGTTGTGTATAATGATGATTATCATTTATGTTTGGTGTTACTTTTGATGATGATTCTTGATGTTGATGATATAGTTTTGGAGGCAATAATGATCTGTAATATGTTGATCCTTGGTGTGATGGTTGCACCGATGATACAAGTCTAGGTGGGGAATATCTTGATGTTGTTGATGATGATGATTGCATAGTTTGACTGGTGGATAATAAAGGTTGTTTAGCATCATCCAAAGATATTGAACGAGAATGCCTATTCCAAATAGATGAAGACCATGATGGAAGTGTATTACCAAGTAGTGGAGACATTGGTGGAGTATGATCATCATATAGTTTTTGATTTGTTGTTAATACTGATCTATGTTGATCTACGCTTGATAATAGATTCCCCGCTTGTAAGTGGATAGGCCTTGAATTCAACATGGAATCAATGGAGGGTAAAGATATACGACCTGTGTCCATAGTTGAATTCTTTATTAAAGTAAATTTAAAGTGGTGTGGGTGGGTATATGATTTTAGTAGAGTGGATCAAGTTGGAATGGTGAAGGAAAAGGAGAAGAGAGAGAGAGAGAGAATTGAGACCACCGGCGATCTAAAAAATAAAAATAAAAAATCATCAGAGCCAATAGCAATCATGTGCCTTGACTATATATGATTTCGATACTCACCCAGAGGAGTTGGAACTCGACACGTGAGATGATTGCAGTAATTGTAGATCGAAAAATAAGGCAATTTGACTTTATGTTTCAAATGAGTCATTTGTATAATTCAATTGTTGATGTCAATAAATAATATAGACAAAACAGCTGATCATACAAAAACAATAACAAAAGGATACACAATGTTAAAATTGATTTTATTATAAAGAGATAGGAATAAAATTACATACTAAACTAAAAAAATATATTAGATATAAAGGGACCCTAGTTAGAGAAGAAGAGAGATGAGGGTATCAGGATGGTACAATTAAAGTTTTATGGAATCAAGTTCAGTCGGTTATTTGTTATTAATGTGATGTAGTGGTGGTATTGTTGGTACTTCCATATCCAGTCATAAATTGATGTCGTGATAATGTTGAATAAGAGGGTGGTGAATGTGTAGGAACCGTTGATCGTTGTGGTGTACGAGTTGATCGACGAATAGGTGCATACACTTGAATCAATGGTTGTTCGTCGTCATCGTCATCGTCTTCTTCTTCTTCTTCTTCCACATAGTTTTGTCGTATTCGTCCTTGATGTCCTTCTTGTCCAGAAGATCCTCTTTCCAATAAAAGTGAGCCTGATTCAAACCCATAAGCAGGTGGAGGTGCTAAAGTACCTTGAATAGGCGCCAATCCCCACTTTTTAACATTGGCTTCCACGAATACAAATCCTTGAAAATAATTAGTTAGTATACATACGATGAATAAGGAACATAGTTCCAATTTACCTCTTTGACCAAGATTGACATGAATTTGACATGGACCATTTGCACCAATGGTAGGGAATAGGTTCCATCGCAAGTATGTACAGGCATCCTCCAATTTCCTACCATTCTTTGTAAAAAAAATCGTTCCAGATCGTTGTCGATAGCCTACTCCTATAACATCACCTTCTTGAAATCCAGGTCCATAGGTTTTACCATTAAACGGATTGTTAAAGTGTTTATTTCCAGTATTACTAAAGTAGCCAACCGAATGTCGATTCCAGCCTTTTTTTTTTTTTTTTTTTTTTTTTAATTTTTTGTCCAAAAGAATAGAAGATTGTCAATATCAACTAATTCATTTTTTCTTTTTCTTTTTTGTTACCTGGTAAGCGCCAATTTGGATAGGGCTTTGTAGCGACACCAATAGAAACAACTGTCGATCTGGGCTTTTCATACATTTTTGCCTATTGTGTATGTACGCAGATCGAATAAAAGATAGATCATAATAGTTAGGTTATTTATATCTCTCTTATATATCATAATTATTACCTCCCAATAGTAGACTTCTTGATTCCGAGGTAGAGGCAGGTTGGTTTGTAAAGAGCATTCACCATGGAAGAATTGAAGTTCCGTACGACCAGATACAAAAGTGTTGGTTTCCATATCCCAATCGAATTCATAAGCAGATACCCCTTTTTCTTGAATAGATACATACTGGGACAAGGTGATTTCAGTTGGTATACTATCAGGAGGGAATCGTTGTTGGAAGACTATAATAATCACAAAAGAAGATATTATTAGCAAGTGTTTTTTTAATGGTTCTAGTTATTATTATCTTTATATATATATATATATATATTTACCTTTTGCACGTTCGTAACTAAGACGAGCATCTTCCGAAAGTGAGGCCAAAAGAGCGGGTGTTTCTTCAATGTTACCGGCTATTTCAGGGTCGTCAATGTTGCCGAGGAATAATCGTTCACCAGTAGTTTTCGTAAAACATAGTAATATTATCACCACAAACACAAAGATAACAACACCAACAATAAATATCCAGGTATAACTGCTATCCATTAGTTTGTTCATCGTTGTCATCATTCTTGGTAAACAGAAAGTAAAAGTAAAAGAAAGAAGGGAAAAAATAAAAAAAAAGAAGGGCCTTTTTTAAAAAAAATTCTCATCCAGAGTAGGACTTTGAAAATGGGAAAAGTGAGGGAACTGATCCTTATCCTTAGAATGGTACACTAACGCAATCAAATGATGATTCTGTCATGATTGAATTCATCATATTAATGTATATGTTTTTATTTCTTCTTTATTCATTATGTAGGGTGATGTCGCTGTGTGTGTATGATGGGTTGAGCCCCTTACCACTCCCATTATGCTCACTCAATTGAAAAGTTCAAATTCCGCCTTTTTTGGTGGGGGAAAATGGGGGCTTCCTTCCTCCCCTTCTTTATCTTGTCAATACGTAGAAACATGTTAATAGGTCTAAAACAAACTCAATAACAGTAACAATAAACTTGTTTGAATATTTATGACGATATACTCCATTCTTATAAACAACGCACTACTCCATCTATTTCCAGTACCAGGCTTCTTTAACATTTAACAATGGACAACAGTTTACTTCAACATTAACAACACCTTGAAACCAACTGGACAGTATACAATGTGCAACTGATTCGATTCTCCCCTGCAATTAAGAAGGAAGACACCAGAACACTCAGAAGCAGGATCAAGATTCTCCCATACTCTGGACCAGCATAATAATGGATGCTGACCATGATGGAATCAGGTAAAAAGAAACATAGACAGGTGGGAAGGTGACATGCTCTTCTATGTAGCTACTAACTATCTTTATTTACTTGGTTTTTTGTCGAACTATAGACCGGACTTACTGGGTAAATATAATAGTGTTTACATTGATAGTAGACGCGGACCTGCTTGGCGATCAAACACTATGCTGATAACAACAAAGAAGAACTGACCAACATAGATTACTTTTAGTGTATAGTTAATTTGTCCTTATTATAATAAACTTTTTTTTTTATTACCATTACTGCCTTTACACTACGTTGACATTATGACATCCGACAGGGTTGATCAAAAATATGCCGACAATATTTTCAAATCCCGCGTTTTTTTTTTTGTGGTGGCAATTGATTCCGGAACTACTGTAATACAAACATACACATCATTCTATATGGTGACAAGGATGGAGTGTGGCTCAGGTGATACAAATATGCAGATTGTCGGAGCAAAAACAAACTTCAAGACCTATCGCAGAGAGGGAAGATCAAATCGAATGACACACAACCATTTTTATTTGCAATAGATAAATATCAATGACTTTATTTATATAAACAGAGAGGAAGGAAGGGTAGTATATAAGTAAAATAGTATGAGTAATAACAAAAAGGGGAGGGGAAGAGAGAATGTACATAAAACTAGGTGGAGTAAGATCAAAGACTAACAACAGCCGGTTCCAGCATGATCATGACGTTTAGTTTGATCCAGATGAATCGAATCATCATCATCCATATCATCTGCTACCAAGGTACCGTGTTCTTCTTCAATAGCCACAATCGATTGGATGAGATGCCTTGCTGCTTCATCAATATTAGTATTATCTTTAGCAGAAGTTTCAAACCAATTTGAGAATCCATTATCCAGACAGAATTGATTCATTTCTTGGTGATTGATAGGTTGTCCATGTCCTTCTTGTAATAAATCAGACTAAAAAAGAGAGAGAGAACATAATTAGTATATACACCACCACTCTTTTTATTTCTAGACTTACTTTATTTGCCAATAAGACTACAGGGATATGTCCACCACCCCAAGGTTCAGGTAAAGAGATCTTTGAATCCAAATCTTGTTTCCATTTTGTTACCCCTTCAAACGTTTGCGGTCGAGTGACATCATATACCACAAAAGCACCAAGAGCTTCTTTATAATAAACGCGAGTCATGTTGCCGAATCGTTCTTGTCCTGCGATATCCCAAAGTTGTAAACGGACAATAATTTCAGGTGACCATTGAATCACTTTAAGAGCAAAATCAACACCTATCTGTATAATATATAAGAAAAAAAAAATTGGATGAGTCAGGCATCATTACAAGTAATAACCTGTTATCATGATAAACTTACTGTTGACTTGTAATTGGTAGAGAAGATGTTGTGTACATATCGCCGAATGATGGAGGTTTTGCCGGTACCGAGATCACCTACTACCAGGATTTTGTAAAGGTATTCTCTTGTCGGTGGTCCACTCTATCATAATCATCATAACCAAGTTAGTATCAAAAGGAAGATAGTATTGTATATGTTATACCATTGTGTTGTGAGTTCTATGCTTTATTAACAAGTAGATAAGAAGATTGGGTGTTTAAAAGAGTTGGGAGGTATATGGATTAAAGGATGATGTAAAAGAGAGAGAGTGAGAAAGAGATAAAAAAGAATGGGATGACGATTTTTTATGGGAAGAGGGAATAGGCGGAGATTTAAAAAATAACCTCCAGGTCATACATACCCATTTTTGACTGGACCATGAGGGATCACATTGCTTGAGTTAGATTAGACCCAAACACTAAAAGAGGAGGCCAACTATAATTCATTGTATTCTTCAGGATTTCTATTTTGACCAATGACATATACAAGTCTACTCCAGAGTCGTTGTGCTACTTCGTTTGCCTGTAGATCAAAAGTGAATACATGCCATCCCTTGAATGCTATATAACTTTACCTTGGTTTTAGCTAGTGCGCCTAGAGTACCACCTATTTCATATATGTTGCATATCAGACTTCTTATCCCTTCTTATCCCAAAACAATCAATTTACCTATTTTGCGACTAAAAGCTTGTAACTGTGTCACTATAGAGTTTACAGCATCCTGACGAATGACGATATACATAAAGAGAGAGTAGATCAGTATCAAGTTGTCTTTCCACACATACCACCTTCTAGTAAACTTACGATTGAGGCCATTAGTTCCGCATAGTCATTCCCAACAGCATAATCCAGCAAGTAAATACGATCAGATATCTGACAATAATCAGGATCAGTCTGCTGAAAGATACCACCCGAATCATCCACAATGGCAGCTAAGCGAGGAATCAATTCGTTATCAAAAGCCAAAGAGAGGGACACATCACCAAACGTCAATTCCCTTTCATCCATCTTGTCCTTGTATAGAGCAGCCTCGAGTGACATTACAGCCATGACACGTCGTAAATATAAGGATCGAGGATAGATGGTTTTGGTGACTGTAGGCAATCGCACCCGGAGTTCGATTGAAGTAAATCGTTCAATCAAATGGTAGGCTAATTGTTGTAGTTGTAGTCGCCAGGTATCCTCGGTAAACACCGACAAGCATGTATCTAGTGTATCTTGGATGTGTTTCAGTGCCAGGACTCCGATCCCATCTATACCCATACAGATCAGGGTTGTTGCCAAAGAGTGTATTTGTTGATTTGTGTATGCTTCGGGCCAGAGATCCAATGAGCGTTGGAGAAGTTGAAGGGTCCACTCGAATTGAGTCAGTGGGATCTTGTCAGTGAGATCATCTTTTTCCATGAGTGTATCCGTATCATCATCCATCGTCGAGAGATCGAGTGCGCCGTATCCTTTCAAGATGTAGTTGAATGTTTCTAAAGACATAAATCGACTATAATTGATATCATCCCCTGTTGTTGGTTGCATACATAATTTTTCACGAGGCTGTTCAATCACAATAAGGTTAGTATTGCCTTTTTTTTTTTTTTTTTTTGTAGATGTATGCTTACCATTTTAGACCATAAGGCGTAGACAATGGTCTTGGCTTTCCTAGCTGTTTCAATATCTTTATCAAACGCCACTGATGGATGATTCGTTAATACACATCGTCATATTTTCATAGAGTTGATTGCTTACCTATTTCCATGAGCCACCGATAGACTGATTGAGGGCAATGCCAGCCTTGTTTATGCCAGAGAGGAAGAAGACCACATGAGAGGAAAAACTTGCGTTGTTCTTTGGCTACAATAAAAAAGATGTCAGTATATCTTGATTTATAACTAGTGGTTCTTGTACGAGTACCTACAATGAGAATACTTGATAATACGGTCATACTTTGCTTTATTTGATTCGTCAATGATGGAGCCAGTTTCAACTTGCAAGTGAGGAATCGGTAACTAGTTCAAGATATAAAAAAAAGTGGTTAGTAAAGAAGAAGAGGGACCATTGAGTGACATACTATACCTTGCAACGATTGTTAAAGAAGCGGTAAATAGGGGTACTGATTTTAGTGAGATCGGTACCATCGAGTGCCTAAATGAAAAGAGGTGTATTAGATACAAGTTTGATAACAGTTGGCGCGGATAAAGAGTACTTACCAATTTCAGTTGTTCCGTCTGTTCTTCTTCCAAAAAACTTGTTGCCAAAGCTGCGAGGTCATATACGGAGGTACTATCGTCGTTATCATGAGATGGATCATCGTAAAGCCACTTCAGTTGTTGCTCCAACAAAAGTTCCTTACTGTCTACCTGTTCTTCTTTTGGTGATGAGGTTGGTTTGTCGTCGTAAAGAGGCAAGTCATTTTCATAAAAGGGATCGTTGCTGATTTTATCGAATAACTAGTGAGTATAAAAGAAGAGATTAGTAAAACACGAACATTATAGCACTTTGGCATTCATACCTTGTCTAGTTCAGATTTGTTTCCTCGTTCAAGTCGTCGACGTTTCTTGGGTGTTACGAAATGATTGTCGCCAATTATTTGCCGCTGTGTTGAGTTTGATGCACGAGGTTTAGGTTTAAAAAGAGTAGCAACGTCTTCAGTTTTTCCATCACTGGAGAAGGGCATCAGTTGAAAGTCAAGATGGTTGCAAGAAGAGAGAAGAAATAAAAAAAGGCGGTAATGAACTTCTTCCCCACCACCAAAAAGTCACAGTAACCCAAATTAGGGAAAGTCGGGATTTGAAAACAAACTATTTCATATCCTTGCATTGTTCTTAGAATTAATGTCTCTCTTTCGCTTTTCTTTTTTTTTTTTTTTTTTTGTGTGTCACACCCCTATGTCATTTTCTTTTAGTAGAGATCGTACTGCAGAAATTAGAGGTGATAACCAGGTAAGAACTTGTTTATATGCTTCGATTCTTTAACTAACCTTCTTCTTTTGTATAGGACTCATCCTATCAAACAACTAGGTAAATGTATACTAAAAATAAACATCCCATTTGCTAATCCTATTTGGATAAAAAAATTGCAGTGCTGATGATGGTTTTGGACCAAGACGAACACCGGCGGGATATGATACGAACGGCTTATCAAGACCAACCACAACATCTTCATCTCGGTACAATACACCTCGAAGGACATACAGCAATACACAAGAACCTGTAGATCATCAAAGTTACGAAATGACTAGCCCACGAAACCCAATCGATACATCTACTATGTCTGGGTTTTTTGGAGAAATCGAAGATCTTAAAAGTGATATTGCGACAGTGGGAACCAACATACAAGAAATCCAATCATTGCATGAATCAGCCCTCAGTGTCACCAGTGTATCACAATCTAAAAATTATGCCTCTCAACTTGCTGCTCTGAAGAATGAAACACAGCAGCGCAATAACGATATCAAAAATCGTCTTAAAAGTAAGACATCGCAGCTTCTGTATTGAACCGTCTCTTTGACTCTCTCTCTCTCTCTCTTTATAGGTTTGGAAGGTACTAATGGGAAATACAGAAGCAATGATAGCGATGGCAAGATACGAAAAACACAGGTAAAGAACAAGGCAAAAACATCATGTTGTTAACTTGGTATAATGTGGGGTTGGGCTGGGTTAATAGACAGATGCTCTTCGCAAACGATTCTTGGGTACCATTCAAGAATATCAAGATATGGAACGCATGTATGATCAACGCTACCGACAACGAATTGAACGCCAAATTCGTATTGTCAAACCAGAAGCAACATCGGAGGAAGTGGAAGACATTATTGATTCAGATCAATCAAGTCAAGTCTTTACACAATCGGTAAGTAGGGGTTGGAAAAAAAAATCGTGTGTCGGGGTTTAACCGTTTGTCACGTTTATAGTTAATGCAAGCCGGTCGATCCAGTCAAGCCCGTGCTGTGCTAAATGAAGTCCAGGATAGACACCAAGATATAAAACGTATTGAAAAGACTATTGTGGTAAGTGAATGACACTGATGACAATGGATTAATACTCACACCCAGTTTCATTAGGAATTACATCAACTGTTTATGGATATGCAAATGTTGGTGGAACAACAAGGGGAGACGTTGGATCAAGTGGAACATAATGCGGAGGATACAAATGCGAATATGGAACAAGGAAATCAGTTTATAGCTAGAGCGATCAAAAGTGCTCGGGCTACAAGAAGGGTAAGTATCAATGCGATCAAGATAATCTATGATTGACTAGTTTTTTGTTAATAGAAAAAATGGTGGTGTCTTGGTATATGTATCGTCCTTGCTGTGGTAATTGCTATTCTGGTTTGGTGGTTTGGATTCAATCATGTAGGACTCAATGGTAATCCAGCACACAAGAGCGAAGAAACACCAACATCGACTCCTACCGCTAGCTCTACTTAGTTTAGTTTATTTAATTACATATACTACTATTACTACTACTACTGCTATTTTATTCCATTCTTACATAATAATAAATAATCCAAATCCAAAGACCAAAACGGGCGGGCATGAAATTGGTTTAAGTATTCAAACCCCGCAGCATGAATCTGGGAGAATGATCAACTCATGCTTGCTTTGTCATAAAGGGAAAAAAATCATTTCTCTCTTTTTTCTTAACTTTGCATTATACTACAGTTGAATATCATTCTATCCTCGAACGAACTATTATCTTGAAACAGTAGGGAAAGTTCTTGAGGCAAAAGGGTATATCGGCGTTTAAATGTAAAACCCAGGAAACTGGTTTTAAAAAAAAAAAAAAGGTCGCCGTTTTTTCAGTCTCCTTCTCTTTTTCTTTGGTTTCTCTTTACTGTCACATCATGAGTTGGAAGGTATGACACAATGTCTATTGAAACACACTAACTAACTTGTTTTTCTTGAATAGGGTTTACAAAAGGCGATTCACCGACTTCCACATCAAGTGCTCAATAGAAAAGCCGGAGGTAATTCCTAAATGATAAAGAAACTCATTTGTTATAACTAACCTCTTAACTTTTTTTTTTTTCTTTTTAATAGCCACTCAAGATCCTGAATTCATGGGATTGGAAAAGAAGTTTAACAACAATCTTCATATAGTTGAAAGGCTATATAAAGATATTCAAGCGTATCGTGACAGCATTGCAGGTAATTCCCTCATTCCCTCTTTCCCTTCATATTTTATGAACTCTATTATTATTTTAATTCTTAGCTGCCATGATGCATCAAGCCAACATGGGTGGATATCTCTCTGCCATTTACGATCCTTACATTGGGACTCCGGCGGTGGAAGGTGTGATCCAGAAACGTGTACCTGCGACTTCAGCTGATGCCACACAAGCCGTGAACGATACAGAAGCGGCTTTGGGTTATTGTCGTGACGAAGTCTTACCTGAACTAGATCGCTTGGACCTGGATGTGACTCGTCCTTTACTGGAACTCTTGGAAATTGGCAAACTGATACAGAAAACCATTGTCAAGCGTAGCCACAAGTTGATTGATTATGACCGACATCGGATGGCTTTGGCTAAACTGAATGCGAAACAAGACCGTAGTTTTAGTGATGAGAAACAAATATTCAAGGTAAAGTAAAACTAAATGATACTCATGATAACATCCATTGACTTTTAATTTATTTACTGAATTTAGACAGAATCAGCATTGGATACGGCCACACAGGATTATGAATATCTCAACAATATGCTCAAGGAACAATTGCCTCATTACCTTGAACTACTTGCTTATTTTATCCAACCGGTATTTGAAAACCTGTACCAAATCCAGGCTCGGATCTATGGGATGATTTATGCACGGTGCTATGAACTCATGAACGCCAATTCTCAGTACTTCATCACCAACCAATATGGTATTGAAGATGGATTCCAATATCGAAACTCTCAATACGATGTACGGGCGGAAATGGAAAATATGGATCTCTTGAAATCAGGTGGCAAGGCTTGGCTGGCAGGTAAAAAGAGGCACACGGAAAAGAGAGGGAGGAAAGGGATGACTAACTTGTCTCTCTCTCTCTTTTTTTTTTTTTTTTTTTTTTTCTTTTTATTATTAGTATCGGGTGGGGCTAATAATTCTAGATTGACATTGAAGGAACGGGCTGAACTTCGTGAACAAGAACGGGCTTCTCCTACTTACAATCAAGGTCTTATTGGCAACAACAACAATAGCAATCATATAGAAGCTACTATACCCACTGCCCATTATGTCTTGGCTCTTTATGATTATCAAGCACAATCTGATGGCGACTTATCCTTCCGAAGAGACGACAAGATCGAGGTGGTGGAACGGACAGCGGATCAAAATGATTGGTGGACGGGTAAACTTCATGGTCAGATAGGTATCTTTCCAGGTAATATGATTAAAAAAAAAAAAAAAAGGAGGATCAAATAAAAGACAGGGGATGATCTAATTCTCTTATATTTGTACAGGCAACTATGTATCCGACCTATGATGATCATCAAGTGGGCTAAACTTTGTAGATAATTAGACGTAGAATAGACATGTTTATAAATAAAGTATTTTTTTTTATTATCATTGGAGGACATACAGAGACTAAATAACATAATATAATAAATATGGGTGGGGAAACATGATGTAGTAGATAAAAAACAGAAAACAGAATCACCGTTTTCTACCAAAAAGGAATAGAAGGAAGGGGATGAAGTAATGAGAGGTATGTAATTTTTTTTTTTTGGAGGGGAATTGGATGATATGAAGTGTGTGATTGGAGCACCAAGTGTGTTATAAATGTTTGTGTGTTTTGTTGTTGGTGTGAGGAATGGTATGGGTACGTGTGTGTGTGTATCATGAGAGGGTGGATATGCAAAAAAGTATAGCTAAAAGTTATAAAATAAAAAAAAGGAGGGGTCATAACAGTATAAATAAGAAGAATCATAAGTGCCTATTAGCAAGGAGGTAACACATGATTGACAAATCGAGCCAATTCAGCAGTAGTTGCCATTCGTAACAGGTTGCTTTGTACATGAGCGATGATTTCCTGTTTTTTTTTTTTTTTTTTTTTTTTTAAAAAAAAAAAAGAAGATTAGATCAATCAAGGGGCCATGTATAATATCTCTTTGGGTGGTCTTACCTGGTAAACATCCTTTGCATTAGGTCGAGACCGAGCATTTTCATCCAATAACCAAGCAACCAAACCACGCATGTACATTGTTGGGTAACTGTAAGTAAAAGTAGGACTTGGATCACTGAGGATGGCAGCAAAAAGTTCAATTTCATCCTTGATCATATAGTGAGGAGGAACACGATCCATCATTTCAATGATTGTTACGCCAAGAGACCACATATCGATAGATTGAGAATAATATTGTTCTCGAATTACTTCGGGAGCCATCCATTTACTTGTACCTAATCGATCCTTGTTTCGTTTACTTGATCTTGTTGCTAACCCAAAGTCGGCTAATAATAATAATAAAAAGAGGGTGGTTAATACAACGGATGAGTATATTTACATCTAATTCATCTATACCTACCTAATTTGACTTCCCCATTCCAACCAAGCAAGAGATTTTCACACTTGATATCACGATGAATGTACCCCTTGGAGTGGAGATACTGTAAAGCTTTGAGAGTTTCACAAGTGATATGGACCGCATATTCTTCAGGAATCCCCCGTTGACAAAGTACCGCAAACACCGAGCATCGTTGCAGATCCATAGCCATCCATACATCATCACGCCACAGAGTGACTTCACGCAACCGGATAAGATTAGGATGTCCCGAGGCCATAATTTTGAGTTCACGCACGATCGCCATTTTGTATTCACGATTAGGATCCAACCGACAACGCTTGATAGCCAAATGGAGATTCTTCTTGTATCGATGAGTCGTACGTACCACTGATCCATTGACACCAGTACCGATCTCCTTGAAGCTGGCATACTTGTTACGTGGATCCAATGAGGAGACAGGAATTTTCTTGGCAGAGAGGGCTTTGCGAATAGATCGTTCGAATTCGTTTTCGGATCGTACGAGAGGAGGAAGTTGAGGTATATCAGGAGTATTACCAGCAGGAAGCCAAGGTCGTTTGCAAATGTGTTTTTGTGGTGTATAAGGTCGTAGGCTGTAAGTGAGTTCTGTGTGAGGTTCAGGTTTTAAAAATGCATTGGTACCAAGGATATTGGGGATTTCATAAAATCCGGGGGGTCGCCACACTTCCTATTGATAGGATGAAACCCAAAAAGAAATAGTGAGAAACCATGTGATTAACATTGGAAGAAGGGCTAAAAAGAATTTTAAAACTGTTTTACCTTGTTGATTGGTGATGCATCAGCCGATTTCGTACTTTTCGTCGAATAAAACGACGCACGTCGAAGACAACCTGTGGACCTTCGTTTCATCGTCATGTCAACAGTCATTGGTTCTGTTTTTTGTTGTTGATTATCCACCGTTGTTGATGATTTCGATTTACGCAAGTTCCCCAAGGAGGTTCGTTTACGTCCCAACAATCCAGGGGTTCGCTAAAGAGTTATATTCGTTATTGTTCTGGTATTTTCTTTATTCTTCTTTTTTACTTACCTCCTTTGCTGCTGCTAGTATCGCTTTACCATCAAGAGCGAATCCACCATGAGGTTGAAGAGGAATGGTTTGTAACATTCTTGTTGCTGCTTGTTGATTGTTAAGGGCTAAATCTTCAAAGGTTGTTTGTCCGTTTAGTCTGTCGATAAAGACAGATTTTTAAATAAAAAGTAGTGGAGATATCAAAAAAGAAAAAAAGAAAGAGAGAGAAAGAAACAAACAAAGAGAAAAAGAATAGAAAGAAAGATAAAAGTGCATTTGAAGAAAGTTTGACCCAAAAAAAAAAAAATCGCATACGGGGTTTGAAAATAAGTTTTAAGAAGAGTCAACCACTTTTTTTGTACAGGATAAACGATTATGGACTTTTTAGTATCCGCTTTCTTTTTTCGTGCCCCTTGACTCCCCCCTTGCCGCAAATCTATATCGATGCTGCATTCCTCCTATCGGTTTTACGGAGATCACTTTAGGATTGGGATTAATTGTCACTTTCTGTCGTATTTATGTATGTGTTGTATGTGCGATTAATAGTCATAAAGAACCATTGGGAAAGGCATGAACTTTATGACTGGATCATATCATATGAAATCAACCAATCTGTCAGATTACAGGAATGGAAAAGAAAAAAAAACGACCCAGGAGTATGTATGGGTATCACATCATATTGGGCAATGGAGCTAGAACAACAATAACTACAAATGGGATGGTGATACATTTGTTCAATGTATGTCCTGGGCTTGAATGCATATCATAAACTTGTTGTTTTGTGTATCTTTCTTCATACATAGTTCTGACATTTTGATAAGATGACGTAAATGACAATGGTCAGTGCTGTTGCGATTAGTGGGTGCACACAAAGAGAATCTGATACTAAAGTGCCTTTTTTAAAGTATCATAACCATGTAACCTGTGTTCATCCTCAAATACGGATGGTTGGTGTGGATGAAGCACAGTTGATTAATGTATAGTACTGGTTTAGGTTCTCTTATCGTATTATAGTTTACTAAAACTTGATCGTACCTGAATTTATTGACCACTTTCCATTCATGCATTTCAAATCCCGGTTCAATATTTCACATTCCGATCATGCTTTCCGAAAACAGAAACAAATGCGTCACCTGCTTACCTTTTCATATCCCGTCTCATCCTAAAATGTTTTTCTGAACACTTCCAATAGCTGTTGCCAGTTAATTTGTCGATCTTCATTAAAACGTATAGTATAAATCAATAAAATTGCTTGTATTCACATGGTACTTGTAGTAACATTTGAAGTGGAGATGATTGGATACCTATGCATATGTCTGTATGACACATTCAGATGCCTTCTAACCTAAGCACAAGTCGCCAGCGTTGTGTGATACAGTACTTTGGCTGTTTAGTTCCGAATCCCGTACGCTGGACAAAGCCCTCTTTTTCAAATCCCGCTGGGCTAAGCGGGGCGGCCAAGCTATATTTACTTTTTTTTTTTTTTTTTTTTTTCAAAACTTTCTTTTCTTTTCTCTTTATCTTCTTCACATTCAAGTAATCATGTTGACCGACGATGAATATGACTATCTATTCAAGCTTGTATTAATTGGTGATAGTGGTGTTGGTAAATCTAATCTTCTGTCCCGATTCACTGTAAGTCCAAAAAAGAAAAACAGAAAGGACCATTAGCATATCGACTGATAGGCACACATACCTTTATTATACAATGTACCAATAACGATAGACGAATGAATTCAACTTGGAATCCAAAAGTACTATTGGTGTCGAATTTGCCACCAAGAACATTGAAATAGGTAAGAACACTAAGACTGGGTTATTGGGACAACTGACTTTAGATGCTCATTCCTGTAACATAGAAAAACACACCATCAAGGCACAAATCTGGGATACTAGTGGTCAAGAACGTTACCGAGCCATCACAGGCGCTTATTATCGAGGTGCTGTGGGTGCACTATTGGTATATGGTAATTAAAACAAAAAAAAACAAGACATATACATACTCTCATCAGTCATAACTAAACCTTTTCCTTTTTAAAAACTAGATATCACTCGAAAAACCTCATTCCAAAATGTGACACATTGGTTGAAGGAACTCCGTGAACATGCCGATCCGAATATTGTCATTATGCTGGTGGGTAACAAATCTGATCTCAGTGAAACGAACCGGGCAGTGACGACCGAGGAAGGCGGTGCGTTGGCGGAACAAGAAGGCTTCTTGTTTATGGAAACTTCAGCATTGGATGCCACCAATGTGGAAAACGCTTTTGCCACCGTCTTTAACACCATTTACAGCAACGTCCCAAAGAAACAAGTCAATGCCGATCAAGCTCAAACAGGACCTACTGGTGATCGGATCCAACTCAGACCGCCTAGTGTACGCAGTATGACTCGTGGTGGTGGAGATGATGAATCCAAGGAAAAGAAATCATCAGGTGGCTGCTGCTAGTGATTAGTTATTGGGGGGGGGGTTAAAAAAATAGTTATAGTTATACTCTTTTATATACATACTTTTATATATAGTTACTTTTTAAGAAGAATAAAGATGTTTTTTTTTTTTTGTATTGTACTATGTTATATGTATGACTATCAACAACTTCCCTAAACAGGTCGTCGTACTGGGTCACCAAGCCGGTTGAAGCTTGGCCCTCTTGTGTGTCTATGATAACAATCTACAATGTTTCAGTACCATCCATATGCAACCCATCATTTTTTACATCATCACCGTCATCACCCATACGTACCATGATCCTTAATATTCAAACCCCGTCAACCGCAATAAAAAAAAACCAGGCACCAAATATAAAAAAAGACATTTGAATAAAAACTTTATTATAGGATACTTTGGAGGGGTCATATAAATGTATGTGATAGGGGAAATAATAATAATACTAGTATCTAGAGAGGAGGAAGGGGAATATACAAACCAAGACAAAGCAGTATCAAATAACATGGGCCGAGAAGGAAGAAGGTAGCATGGCAGGTGTAGATCCAATCATAGAGGGAAACGTATGGGCTTGATCCATGGGTTCTTCATCATCCAAATCCATCAGTATATCATCATCATCATCATCATCAATGTTGACATAGCTATCTTGATCATCATCATCGTCGACATCATCGTCGTCGTTCACAATATCCACCACTACTTCGTCGTCGTCCTCCACCTGTTGATCCACAGAAGATGATTGTTGTTGTTGTTGTTGTTGTTGTTGCAGTTGCTGTTTATGTTGATCCATACTGACAAGAATAGCCGCCGCTTCCAACATTTGGACTTGCTGATGTTTGGTTAAAGGGAGCTTGGATGTCAATTCCCATTCTTCCGAGTGTTCCCATCGATGTTTAGTCAAGCAGCTTGGATGTTTGTAAACCTTGCCACAATCATCACATCGATGATAACCAGAAGAAGGCAAAGATGCTGATGAAGTAGGAAGACTATTATTATAATACTGTTGTAATTGCTGTTGCTGCTGTTGCTCTTTATTTGGTTGTTGTCGAGGTGATTGGGGTGATAGACGATGGTGAACAGGCATGGTTGTTGATAGATGAGTTGTTGTGTTTTCTGTTGTTGAGCCGATAGGTATGGGTGGAGTGTGTGTTTTAGTAGCTGCCACCACCAGAGCTCGCTGTAAAGATGCCTGGATGGAAGAATGGTCAATGGTATAGTTTTCAGGGAGTGAGTTGGTGATGGCTTGCAAGGTCAAAGTGCTGAAATGAGACTGGAGTGAGGAATCCTTGGGAGGCTGGTCTTGGTTTCCATCAGTAGGTCGTCGTAGTTGGTTGGGGAGACTAAATGGTGGGACACAAGAGTTTGTAAACGTGGAAGAGTCTTCTCCTCCATAAGAAGAGTCAGGTGGTGATGGAAGATTAGTGGCCGATAACCCAACCTGTTTATTTTCCAGTTGCTGTTGACGGAATTGATAAGTAAGAGTGGATTCCATTATAAGTTGCAGTGTATGTGTGCTGAGAGAGTAGTCTATATAAGAAGAGAATTAAAATGTAATGTGAGAAAAAAGGAAGAAGAAGAGATACAAAAAAAAAAAAAAAAAAAAAAAAAAAAAAAAAAAAAAAAAAAAAAAAAGGCGGGGTGGAATTTCATTTTCATGAAGAAAAAGGGGAGGGTAAAATACTCCGCTCACTATTTCACCCACACAATATGAATAATACCTTTTAGTCGTCAACTACAAAGACAAAGAGAATGGAAAATAACAGCCAAGTCTTCTTTCGAAGGTAGAAGAAGAAGGAATGAAAAGGAAGAAAAAAAGTGGCTGGATATAAAAAAGTAATGAAAAAGCCTCCTATAAAGATCACACGACCCTGTTCCTTGAATAAACCCAAGAGCAAACCACGTGACAGATCCTATTTGTAATGATATACCCAAAGAGTCGTTGACATTTATTAATATGCGTATAAAGAGAGGTAGGAGACTATATCTATAAAAGGTTATGGATACTATGCTAGTCTAGTAAAGGGAAGAAGGCGGATTCTATACTAATTGTCTTGATTGTCCTGTTCCAATTCATACTTCATTATCCAACCAAGGACACCCCGCATTGAGCTTCGCACCATATCCTTGTCTGTATACATTGCCGTCAATACCGTCGTTGTAGATGCTGCAAATATCAAAGATTCTATAATGACTGCCACCTTTGGTTCCCACCATCGATTACGGTAATAATAAGGTGTAATCAATCGTTCCATCACAGAGAAGAGGGCGCGTGGAGCCACATACAATGCCATTTCACCTCGTCGATGCGGACTTTCAATGATCAAGGATAACCCACAAATAGCTGATCCAATCAAGGGTCCAAGTGTATCGTCCAGTCTTGTTTGATTCACACCAAGTAGTTGATGACCAATACGGGTTCTAGTTAAACAGACTGCATACCATATAGATGAAGTATAAGTGGCCAAGAAGGAGGAAGATCGCGCGGAGGCACCCAAGATACGTAGAGCACCGGCAAGTGGGTTCTGGATCAGTTTATTCCGTTTAAATAGGAGGGATGGAGTGAGATGGACAGTAAAATACACCTACAAGATAAAAAGTTTGTGTTTTGTTAAATATCATTCTTTGCTTTAGTACTACTAGTACTTACTAAAAACACCTTTGTGAATACTTTTACAAATTGAGTCAGAGCATTGACTTCACACCCCCAAGTTTGACCATTATGCACCAGGCGGCATGGAACTCGGCCTCGTGTTGATAAACCAGATTCATACCGCATGCCAATATCAACACAGTAATTACAGAGTAAATCATCCACACCAGTATCTTTCTATAATATACAACTGGGTGTAAGTTTCTTGTGCAATTTTTTTTTTTTTGGTCATCTTCTTTGTACTTACGCCATAAACAAAGCTTCCATTTCGCACAGATCGAAGGAATAGAATCAATCGTTCATCCATTTGAGCCACGTTGGTGATCCATTTTGCATAGCCCCTATCAATAGAAGATTAGTTGAAATGATATATTCCTTTTTTTTTGTTTTTGTAAAGTTACCTTGGTAAACGACTAGGTTCATAAAACCATGAGAACATGATTTCGGTACAAGCTATAGTGAAGGCGATGACACTTCCGTATTTCATGATCCAGGCAGGGACGAGGCGGGTGATAGTAGGTGATTGATAAGCCCGATGAGCATAGACGTCCAAAGCACGGAAGATGGTAAACATGGTGAATTCAAATGTCTTGGTGTTAGGGAAGAGTCGTCGGACCAGTAACATGGTGGCCACCACAGAGAAAAATAAGGTACGTCGCTGGTTCTTGTCGTTGATATCACATTCCCCCTGCATATCCTTAGTATCATTGCTGTTGTTGTTGTTGTTGTTCTTGCCATTCACCTGCCCCATTAGCTTGTTGTGTTGTTGCCGTAAAGACGTAGACCATTGCTTCATAAGATACCGGATAAAGCGATGACTTGCGATAGTACCGGTGACCAACCAAGGGAGTCCATTCTGATAGATGCTTTTCTTCAGTAGCTGGGGAAGTTGATCGAATAAACACCTGCGTACCAAACTTGCTTTATGAGACTTTTGTTGAATTAACGTGAGACATAATTTGAGGAGGAGACCAAGTACACCAGGTAATGTTGTTAAAGACCACGAGAGACTGAAGGCACGCAAGGCGGTCATAAATGGTGCCTGTAATGAAGGTGGTAGACTAGTTTTGACGTCTTCAATGGTTTGAGTAATGGGTGATAGTGATGACTTGATATACATGACTGAGCAAGTCAAAAGGGAATAGGGGAAAGAAAGGGGAGAGAAAAGAAATCGTCGCTTTTGATGTCTATTTAAAAAAATAAAAAAAATAAATTGATTCGCCGACACCTCCTGAAGCAAACACAAATTTTCGCCTTGATCCATTCGAAATAATCGATTGGCCGACGATATGTCAATGACAATAATAATTCACATGTGCTAAACAAACAACGATGACCCAGAATTCCACGTAAAGAATTATTCGACTGCATTGTATCGGCGTTTGAAAATACTGGTGAAAGGTTACCATTGATCTTCTTCACTTTCTAAATAAGGCAAACATTGGTATATATGTTACCTTTGCCGAATAAAAAAAACAAGAGACCAAGTAAATATGTTGCTATTCAAGTAGAATCCATCTGAGAGATATTATCAGTAAATTAAAAGAAGGGAATTATGTATAATGGGACCATCCTGCAAATTTGAAGTTCCTTTTGCGATCGGCATAATTAGATCCGAATTCCCGCTATATTACACAATGTATCATCCAACCATTTCAAGCAAACCAAATATAAAAAAAGTTTATTACATATTTTGATAAAAAGTAACTAATACTAATAATACTACTATTTCCAGTAATTGTAATACTTGTCCCCATGATTCTTCATGTCAGCACCAAGATCATCCCATTTCGTATGTGGTAGACCAGTATCAGGATGTATAGGTTTCGCATTCTTGTTGGATAGTTGTTCCTTGTCTTGTCGTAGCCATTCATAGCACAATTCCATCAAAGGTGAGTCCAGACTGTGTCGATTTCGGTTATCTTGTTTTGCTTTTTCCAGTTCTTCAAAATGATCATCCATCGTATGTAATCCCACAATAGTTCCTTCGGTGACATGAGCCACATGAGTAGGCCATTGTCCCAATCCTTTTTAATTATAGCAGTGTGTATGAGTGAATAAGATGCCTAGTTTAGGGTTATTATTACTTACCATCAAAGATATGTGTAGCATATACAATAGTAGCTTCACGAGTATCCGTTTCTTCTTTCAAAAAGGCCAAAAAGTCCGCACGTACCAGCACATCCAAGTCCACCGTCACTTCATCCAGTAATAAGAGATCCCATGGTTGAAGTAAACCCATTACAAGTTGTACACGACGTCGTTGACCTGAAAAAAAAAAAAGAGATTAGTTATATACTTAAAAAAGAGTGGGAGATCGTTTGTCTACTTACCATCCGATACTTGATGCATATGCCATTTTGTATCCACATCCAGTACTTTGAGTAAACGTTGAGTTCGTTCCGGCCACCGTTTAGATCCCATGCTGTATAAAAGATAATCCACTGAAAGATCTGAGCGTACCACAGGATTATTAGCCCATTCAGTACCAAGATAAGTGACGCCCTATCAGAAACACAAAGAGAATGTTAATGAATGTATATTGTAATTCACTTTTGTTGTTGTTGTTTTTGTAATTACCTTGGGTGCATCTTGAAATACATTTTTCCCTAATACATTGACTTTATTACCAGACACCATTCGTTTGCCACCAAGAATGCGTAAGAAGGTTGTTTTGCCTACACCATTTGCACCCACCAAAATACATCGACTGCCAGGTTTAAGAATTAAGGAAAGATTATCGAGGATAGGTGGACCGCCATAGTCAAAGTTCAGATTTTCAACATCGACTGCCAAGGTATAGGATTGTTTTTCTGTTGTTGACGACATTAAACAAAAAAAAAAAAAAAAGGAAAGAAAGAAGCAAAGAAAAAAGAAAAAAAAGTAACACAACCCGCTTTTTTAAAAGGCGGAGTTCACAAAGATATGAATATCGATTTTGGCCAATCAGGTTCCAGCATCTCTTTCTTCTCATGAGGTTACATGAAAGCCATACTATTGATTAGAAATCAAGGGCATGGATGATGTCAGTAAAGGAAGGGCATGGTTTGACTTGAAGGATATGCGTACCTGGCGGGGTTTATAATAACGGAATCAAGATGGTTTCTTTTTTCGGCATGATGAAGTATTCTAATTTTGAAGGCTTGTCTAGATTTGTTTTAGTATTACTTGCATCCATCCGAATACACTTAATAGGGTTGATCCGAAAAAATGCTCTTTCGGGGGAGAAACCCTTAATTGAAAATCGGGATTTGAATTGTACAAGCGGGGTTATATACTCATTCATGCAAGTTGTAAGTTGTAATAATGACCCTGTCATACAAAATACGGTAGTGAAAGTTTTTATTGATTCCAAGAAAAACTACCGACGACTTAATGAGATCGGTTTAAGCTGATGAGTAAAACGGATGGTTTCCAAAAAAGGATTCAATGTCATTAAACCATGAACCTGAGCAGGATCATCCATGCAAGGAATATGACAAACATCCACACTGGACATTTGTTTCAAGTGCTGTACCATCCTTTTGATGGCCAGATCAGAAAGTTGATGACAGAACCGCAGTTTCAGACTTTTCAAAAAAGGTAACCCTGTGGTAATATTCCAAAGTGTGGTGTCATCGACCCAACTGCAGTACGACAAGTTCAAGTCATGTAATGCATTGTCTTTATCGAAAATCATTGAATCGAGATGATGAGGGGTATCGATGCTGCCACAAGGACGAATCATGGTGTTGCTGAGATCCAATTGGCGGAGTTGGAAGTATCGACTTGCATGACCGAGTAAAGCGAGTGAAGACTGTGCGAGTTTGCCATCGGCTAGAGTAACGCTGTGGATGGATGTCAAACAGGACTCGAGTACTTTGTTTAGTGATTCGGGGTTGATATGAGGACAATGAGAGAGTTCTAAAGTGACGAGTCCCGTACAGCCCGTTAATTTACCCAGTTGCTCGTTCGTGATTAAAGAAGGGTCCAGCCGAAGATGGCGGATGTAAGCTTGAGTACGATGGTTGGTGCATTTGAAAAAAGAGTTATGCCGCCGTTTGGTATTCATTAGTTGTGGACATTCATACATTTTGTTGAGACAGTATCGATGCCATGACTGATTGATGCTGGCAAGATGGTACATATCAGACATCGTCAACTCCTTGATGATCTTTTCAATCAACTCGACCGGTAATCGATCCATCTTCACTATTAAAATGAAGATAAAATTAAAAATTAAACACAAAACAACCAAGTATAGTAAATATAAAAATAAAAAAACAGAGAGAGGGAGAAAGAACCCATACTGTTTCAAAGTAAAAAAAAGTCTACCCATGTTTTATTAAAGTATCAATATATATAAATAATAAGGTTACAAGAATGGTAAATTATAAAACAATAATCTAGGTTAAGACAGTATATATATATATATATATATACAGGGAAGTAAAAAGGGGTCGAGCGATCTTGTTATTGCCGAAGAGACCGAGGAAGAAACCCAACAGAGAAGTGCTTGGTCATTGGCATAGCAGGATGGTTCATAGTCCGCAAGGTAGGAGGAAGGACGTCAGTGGTTGCTTGTAAAAACTTGACCAATTGTTCGCAATACACATCCGGGTAAATTAAATGATCCGTCGATTTATCATGCGTCCACATTTTGACACTATCCCCATTATCCTTGGTATTTGCATACAACACCTTCATGCCTAAACGAAGGGAAAAAAAAAAAAAAAAAGATGATGAGTAAAGAGAATGAAAAAATCGTTTTTTGTTTACCTCGTTGACAAGTGATTTTCTCCGAGACTTCATCCGCGTCATCCGTATAGCCATCATTATAGACAATAGTTGTATCCCAATTGAAGAGCCAAATCTAGATAATCATAAAAAATAAATCATGAGCCAATGATATCCTTTCCTATTACCTTCTTTTCCTCTTAACTTACCAAAGCGTGTACTCGATTACTTTTTTTCCCTTGGATGATGAATCTATGAGTAGCATGAACCTTGGCTGCTTCAATCAAATCACCCACCACAAAGTCTATAAACCCAGGTAATTCACCAGGAGTCGGTTGTAAAGTCACACAGTACTTGTAAAGTTTGACAGCCATAAGATTCAGTGAGGATTCATCTATGTGAAAACCATGGTTAGCATATATACCTTCTTCTTCTTCTTTATATTTATAACATACCTTGTTTGCGTTCATATTGACCTTCACCAACGACTTTACCACAGTCCCCACAATTGACGGATATCCACTTTGTCATCGTTCCTCTATTCCACTACAAACAAACAACAATTGTGTTAGCGATAATACTAATAATAAACTATACCAGTTCCTTTTTCCACTACTTACATCCACTTTGTTAGCAATTTCTTTGTCCAGTTCAATGATAGGGTCTAGATCACTCGAGTGCACCAAAAAATAAAAAGACCCCACCAGTAATACCTCCGGCTTGGCCAAGATGGGACGCATACGAGATTGGTGTTCTTCCGGTTTAGCCTCGTGACAGATCCAACATTCCACCAGTTCATACCAATGTTCAGAGGGAAGATTCTTGCACTGGAAAGACGTCGAGTTCTTGTTCACCAAGTCATGGTGACAGTGTCGACACTTGATATGTTGCGTCGGTAGTGATGAGGCTGTCCACCATTGTTTGTCTTCCAAGATGGATCGATCAGAGTGAGTGAGATTCAGTTTGAGTTGATATAAATGTTGATGGTCGGTATCGGGTTGGACGAGTAAACTGGAAGGGACAACTTGAATGCCAAAGTGCGCCAGATCGACAACAAGAGTATCCTCCAGCCATAATTGATTGTTGTTCTTTACCACCAGTAGAGTTGAGTCGATCAGGTCATCTAGTGTTATCGTCGCCCTTAATACTTGAATGTTGGAAAGTATTTCAGCATAAAAAGGGATCGGCATCAAATATATTTGTAAAAGAAGAAAAGTAAAAAAGTGAGATTCCCCAACCGCTTTTAAATTGTGAGTGTTGGCGGAGTTTGCATATTTCCAAGCACCTCCCAAAAAAGAAGAAGCATTTTTGTAAAGTGAAGATGTTTTATTGTGTGAGTGATAATATATATTTATATAATGATGGAAGGTGAGAATGATAATACTATGGGTAAAGAGGCTATTATACAGGGAAGGTATGTGGGCGACCATAGACAGCACGATCAGATCCACTTGGTGAGCCATAAATCTTGACGGGGATGCCACAATCAAAGGTACTGACTTGTACCTGCTGAAGACCCTGAAAGTGTTGATGTCGTTGGTCATTGTTGATGGATAAATAGGATGGAGAAGATGTTATCGAGGTATCTGTTGATCTGGATTGATTGCTGGTAATGAATTCGAATTTGAGGTTGTATTGCAGTTTGACTAAAAGAGAGAGAGAGAGAGATTAGTATGTGTAAAAAAAAAGGGGGGGGGTATTCATGCATCATACTTACCACCTGTAGTTTGGAAATCCGGTGACGCTGTTGATGGAATAGGAAGAGAGAAGGCCAGACGACGATTATTGAGACAAAAGGCATGGAATTCCGAATGACATTTTCGCGAGACCCGCGCGATATGTTGTGGTTGACGTAGAGATATACTTGACTCGACGAGTTCTTGGCTTTCCAAAAAGATGGACACCTGCAAAAGCAAAAGAAAAAAAGATAGTTAGTCACTTTGCTTTTATCTTGACCAGTTTTTATTTTGCTTTACCTTGTACGTAGATAAAGTTGCTTCGCCAAAGTCCAATACACCCAAAATTGGTTCGCCTAATCGATGGGCCATTTTGGTCAATTGTAACTTGGCTACCCGCTGGTTGTTCTTACATATATCATACATGGCTATATTATTATAAAAAATAAAGAGTCAATTACATCTTGTGACTATATCTATCCATATCTTTAGTTTACCTTTTCGACTTGAATGGGTGATACGAGATACCACCTGTGCGCATGTTTTTCGATAGTCATGTTCTGTCATTATTCCTTCTTCGTCATCATGTGAGATCCGTTGCTCATCATAGGCATCACTTTCCCTTCGTGTTATTTCTTGAATGTCGTCATGGCCATTGTTGGTTTTTTCTACTAGTTGGTTCACGTATTCCATAAACGCCCTTCGTTCCTTTACTGCTTCTGGTGATGGTTGATGTTCTGTTCTATTGCTGTGGCCGTTTCCATTGTGATTGTTACTGCAGTGATTATTAGTTCCAAGTGGTGATAAGGGTGCAGAAGTGGCGGAGGCGATTGAGCTGATACTGGCGCTTCGTTTTGTTTTATTGCTGGACTCCTGTATCATTTCCACCTGGGCCTCGTCCTTGTACATCACGACAGGATTCATCAGATCATATATAGGTCTTGACCCATCCTCTATCAATGAGTGTACATCAAATAGAATAAAGTCAATGTCAGTGTTTCTTTCTTTTCTCTATTTTTTTATTTTTTATTTTTATTTTTATTTTTTTTTTTGTTCTTTCAATTACCTGATACATGATTCAGTACCCTAAACCGTAATTGTACGACCTGTCCCTGTTGTTGAGTTCCATTTGATCTTCCTGTCGATCCATTTCCAGCACGTTGAGTACCAACCACAAGATAATAGTTGAATCGTATTGATTTTCCACGATGAGACGGAGGCAGATCATTAGGTAGCTTCAGTTTGTATGAATCTATGACAATAAAAGAGTGACAGAGTTAGTTGACATAATTCTTTTCCTCTGGGAATTTCCTTTTTTACACAACTTGCATTTCTTTGTTTCCCCTGGTGCAAGATCCAAATCCACAAATAAGATCGATGGAGGAGTGGAGAAAACAGGAGTTGTTCTGGTATCTACAGTTAAAAATAATCGCTTGGTTAATATTATGACATGACCCTTTTTTTTTTTTTTTGCACTTACCAATTTTCGAATCATGTTTACCATTCCATAGTCCGCCCCCACCACCAAATCCAACTCCTTGCGGTCGATACATAGTTCGTTGTTTCAATGGCGCAAATTCGTTGTTATTAATCAAAGTAGGATCGACCACAAATTGACCAACTACTTGAGCAAATCCCCATAACAGATGTTCGGGTTTTTTCATCATAAAAGAAGGTGTGGATGATGATTTTAAAAGTCGTGAGTGGCGGCGTGCATTGATGGGATGTGGAGTCGATGTAATCGAACTGTGCTGTTGCTGTTGTTGCTGTCCTGTGGTTGAATTCGGAGATACTGTATAATAAGGGTTTGCTGATGCTAAAGAATCGGTTGAGCTTCTTCGACTGGATGATATAGGATGTACATAGGAAGATGCCAAAGTATCAATGCTAGTGCGAGGTGTGGTGGTATCATGAGAGTCTAGCTCGACCGCAATAATTTTGTTGCCTTGTAGTTGAGAATCATCCATCAGATCATCCCCATTACCTATCAAAAGAGCAAAAGGATGTGGTTTAGTTCGACTATACATGACACAAATATACTGTAGCCTCGACTCATTTCTACATCTTACCTTGTTTTTCCCATGTAGTTTCACGTGCAGTGCCCAAGCTATAACCATTATTCAATTGTGTAAGACTGCTGGGTGGAGTGGCGGGTGCTGATCGAGTGTCGGTAGAATAACCCGTAAGGTAAGCCAAGGTGGATGTTGCTAACAAAGTCAAAGATCTTGATTTCCCATTCAAGGCCGCATTTCCACTAGTCGTCGAATCCATAGGTTGATGTTCAAGTACCATGTCGTGAGCCGAGGAAGTAGATGTTGACCTGGAATGACTGTGTGCAACTTTGTGATTGGTATGGGACACTATAGGAGGTGGCGAATGGTGTCTGTCGGATCGTGTGAGAGATGACGAGGCACTTGGTGACTTCGATAATATTGACAAGGTGTTTGAGAAGGCAATAGTACAAGATAGTGTTTCTCCAGCATAAAATACAGCACCCTGTGAAAAGGTGGTGGTCACTAAGAGATGATAGGACGGAGTGGCATCAGCAAGGCGTTAGTGACAGTCAATAAAGATTATTGTGGTAAAGTAAGTAGTATCAAGTCATTCAGTATTATTATATTATATATACTTTACTTACCAAGGACGCTCATGGTCTAATGGGTTATGATGGACAAAAAAAAAAAAAAAAGAAAAAAGAAAAGGGAAGAGAGGAAAAGAAATTCAAGCGTATCCCACTTGATATTACTTTTATTTCAAACGCCGCTTAAAGGTCTTCTTTTTGAGGCGTTCACCAAACAAAAGAACTCCTTTGTCAATCTTTTCGTGGGCTCTAATATGAACAAAAACAAAACACAATAGTGTCCTTTTAATACTTATGATTTGCATATTAGGGTAATGTACCCTTTCCAATGATGTCTTGATGATGGAACGAATCACTTGCTCTGAATAGACGATGAGCACCCTGTAAAAGAAAGGGCTCCTTTTTCTTCTCAGTGAGTTCCTATCATATGTTCTTTTTTGAACAATCCATTTACTTTGTATAGTATCATTAGGATTGAAAGCACCATTATATATACGGGAAACTATAAGGGACGATCACAAAAGAAAAAAGAAATGCAGCAGAGCCACATTTCAAACGCCGATGAAACTCTTTTAGGTAAGAGTGACAAAGGCGTTTGATCCTTTTCCTTTCAAAAATGTTATTGTAGATGGTAAAATTATATACCATCCACCATATACCGTTCACCATTTGTTTGTCAATGATTATTCCTTGAATATACCCTTCATAGTATCGTACTACGACCATGCCCCGTGGTACTTAGACCCAAAAACTTGGTGTACTATATCTTTCAGAGTCAAGCCTGTTCGGGATATTACAAATGTTACCGTATAGATGTGATTTCATACTTTCATTCCCACTAATACATGATACACCTGGCCAGATCAGTTCTATTCGGCAGGAGCGGAAAGCAATCCGACAGAATGAACTTTTTAAGGGCTCCGCATTTTTAAGTCTGTTATGATGTAAGATGGCGAACTAGGATTAACCCAATCAAACGGTTGTCTGGACCTCACTTTTTGAATGTCAGGGCCGTTTTTTTTTTTTTTTTTTTTTTTTTTTTTTTTTTTTTTTTGGTTTATGGTATTTTCAAATTCCGCCTTTTTTGGGGGGGAGGGAGAAACACTTGTAGCATGATGAAAAACTAACTTTCTTTTTTACGTCCTTCTTTCTCCGCGACCTACCTTCATTTCACCACCCCATCATCCTCTCTTTCTCTCTCTCTCTCTCTCTCTCTCTCTCTCTCTCTCTCTCTCTCTCTCTCTCTCTCTCTCTCTCTCTCTGTCTCTCTAACCCTTCCCTTGATATATCTTTTAACAAAATCATATACAACTTATGGATATACCCTTCTCTAATACTACCACTCCCAATATCAAACCAGGTGAAATACTTGAATACGATTATCGCCCATTTGTCAAATCGACCCAATCTTCTACTCATTTGAAACTATTACAATGGAATGTGGAACGCAACTATGGTAAGATATATAACTTTAATATACTTATATATAACTTACCTTTCTTCTTCTTTTTTGCGGGGGGGGGGACGTGATTATAGAAGCGGATGGTATCTTACAAAAGATCAAGGCCCTGGATCCAGATGTCTGTGTTTTACAAGAAGTGGATATTGGCTGTCAACGATCACAAACAAGGAATCATATGGAGGAACTATGTCGCAAACTACAAATGAAAGGTGCCTTTGTTTGTGAATTCTGGGAACTAGATGACCCTATTCGAAAACCACGGGATGCTGTCAGTAAGCAACAAAAGGGTGAGTGGAAGTACTACTAACAAACCCCCCCCCCCTTGCTTTCTTAAAATAGGGTGGTGGTTTACATGGAAATGCTATTCTCACCAAATACGATATGACGGATATTCGAGTATTAACTCATCAGCACCAGCCTTACAATTGGGAACAAGATGGACACCTTTTGAATGAACCTCGAAAGGGAAAGTAAGTAATAAGGATTGGACACAAGACTGATTGTATTTAACCTTCTTTAATAGACGATATACTTTATCAAGTGTCATCAAGCGGTTTGCCCTGCCACCTGTTTTAGTTTACAGTGTGCATTTGGAGGCAAGTCAAACATATACTGGAATACGCATTATTTAATACAGGTTATATTAATAGGTGTTTACGGGTATCATTGGAAGAACATCAGCATTCTCGGAAATCCTTGACGATGCACAAGCACATAACGATATACCACACCAAGCCATCTTGGGCGACCTGAACACCATGGCTCACTCTATCGCACGACTATCACCAAAATACGCTCGAGATCGCTACCGTCTACTATCATTAGGGGAATCAGAGGCCTCTTGGTTCGATCGGAATGTACTCGGCCATCACATCATGGATGGACCTATTAATACTCGCTTATTGACAATGCAACAACCCTCATGGCAGCCTCTATGGTTCTTGAAATGGATGATCAATCACTCTTCGTCACTGGAGGATTTCTCTTGGGGTACCTGGTTAACTGGTTTTGATAAGGAGGTGATGATCAAGACTCGTAATCCTGGCTTTTATGACCCT
Source organism: Chlamydoabsidia padenii (assembly GCA_025330725.1). Classification (NCBI taxonomy): domain Eukaryota; kingdom Fungi; phylum Mucoromycota; class Mucoromycetes; order Mucorales; family Cunninghamellaceae; genus Chlamydoabsidia; species Chlamydoabsidia padenii. The sequence goes on along the minus strand of JAIWND010000005.1, from coordinate 417,180 downwards.
TGGCCTTTATACCACTGTACTTTACACAATCCTGCTTATTTTGGTCTCTTCAAGGCAAAACTGGATTGGACTCTCTTACGAAATATGTCTGTCATTCATCAGCAGGCGGGCAACACGGATTACCAACTCAGTGATCATCAATATCTTTTGGTGCAAGTCGACATGGATGATGACGATGTGGTGATGGATCGAGACCGGTCATATGCTGCTTGGCTACTTCGGCGGAAAAATGGATCACAAGGCAGAAGCGTATCATATTGGATGATGATTAGATTAGCTGTTTTAGTTGTAGTGTTAATGATATTGATATTGATAAACTGTTGTACATAATTTATACTTGAATGATTGATGTAATAAAGAAAAAGGGACGGGGGTACTCGATCTCAAAATGAGTACTATATATATATATGGTTGGTATAAGGATGGGAAATTGGCTTTTTAACTCGCATTGCATGATTGTTATGGGAAGGAGGGGTGCAATAGACTAATACTCTTCATTCACCATGCGTGCTTTGGATGATTTTGGTCATTGGGGGTATATTTTGAGATTCAGGGGTAAAGGTAGAATTCGGACGTCGATCTTTTTCATATATTCTACCAAGTAAATATTTATTCTACTCATTTGGTGATATAATGAAAACCACTAGTGGGAGGGTATGATGATGATACTTTTTAGTCTAGGGAATAAGGTGGTGGTTATTCTCATGTGGCACTTTGCCATGTTAATGACTAACGAATAATGGGCACCGGGGATTTAAGGTTAGCCACTTAAATCACCGTTGTACCGGTATTTTGTTCTTTTTCTTTCACCGTTAACACCATAAGAGGTGGAAAACCGATGCATAACCAGTGGTGCTTTTGGTAAATTCATATCTGTGCAACAAGATACGAAGTTCCGCTTATCTCTATCTCTTTCTTTTTCGCTCTGTATTATTAAATCTCACCTAAATCAAGTGGCAGGGTAGCATAAATGTCAAACGTGGCGGGGTCTGAAAATGGATAAAAGAAAGCAAAAAAACCAGTTACCCGATGATGATGATGATAGTATAATTCACACGAAACATGAACCAAAAAAGAATTTATGATCGGAGAAAGTGACCCATGAAGAAGAAGCGGATAATCAAAAATGAATAAAGTTGATCCGTGATAGGTGTGCGTCAACACTTTTCTCCTCTGGCCAGTCAATTATCTCACTTTGTCTTTCTGACATTAAACTTTGATTTCCGAACGGGCCGTTCCTTTTTGTCCTTTCATCAATAACGAATCATCAGCCTTGAATTTGTGGGGTATAATGATCTATTCCTATTTTAGGCTCATACTATCACATTGCGGGGGTTAAAATTTACTTTATCTTAATTTTTGATATAAAAGCAATTCTTTTTCCTCTCTTTCGCTTTCTCTTTACTTTTTTAAACGCCAACTTTTTTTTATTGCCTTTCCCACTTTTTCTTATCCTACAATACATTCTTCTTTTACTGTCACGTTTTTAACACTAGCTCTGGTAGCATCAACCAACAAATAAGTTACTCTATATAAACACAAATTACAACAATGACAACACAAAAGAAATCCCAGGATATGGGATTCCCGTTATATATGACAGTATGCGCCACTATTGCTGCTTTCTCTGGATTCCAAGTCGGATGGGCTATTGGTATGTAAAAGAAAAAGAAAACAAAAAAACGACTTGACGCGGTGAAATGAAATCATGTATTCATCCTTTTTGACCTTGCCTCTTCTTTTTTTACAATGAACATTTGTTTTTAGGTGTACCAAATATGCCCCAAAGTGCTATCTCTCAATGTACTGGTGGCGATTCTCATTCAAGTCTACCAAACTGTTTACCAATGTCTGACTTCTCTTGGTAAGTACTTTACATTATTTCATCATACAATCTCAAAAAAAAAAAAAAAAAAAAAAAAAAAAAAAAAAGTTTTTTGAAAAACCGATTTACTTATACCAGTATATTTTTATAATCTTGATTCAATAGGGGTTATACGATCGCTGCTTATCCAATCGGTGGTGTTGTTGGATCCTTTATCTCTATGTACAGTAACGTTTTACTGGGCCGTCGTCACAACATCATGGTCACTTGTGTCCTCTTTATCATTGGTAACATCATCTCTGCTGTATCCATCAACGTACCTATGGTAAGAAATCAAATTAAATTCCCCCTACGAAAGATGTTAACTAACCCGTTCTTCCTTTTTTTTTTTTTCTTCTATAGTATTCCATTGGTCGTGCTATTGTGGGTATTGCTGCTGGTATGTGTGGTTCCTCTGTCTCAATCTATGTATCCGAAATCTCCACCAACAAGGCTCGTGGTGCATTGGGCAGTCTGTTTGAACTCTTTTTGAATGCAGGTGTGCTGTTTACTCAAGTGTGTGGTCTCTACATGAGCTACGATCCTTTATGGAGATTCTTGTGGGGTATCTCTGCCATCCTTGCTGCTCTACAAATGGTCTTCCTCTTCTTCTTTACTGTGGAATGTCCTCGTCGTCTTTGTGCCAACAAGGAATACGATCGTGCGGCCGCTGCTCTCCAAAAACTACGTGCCGGTGCCGATGTTGAAGAAGAATTCGCCAGTCTCCTTGCTGCTCGACAACGTGAAGTAGAAAGCGACACCCCTACTACCACCATCTGGGACATCATTACCTTGAAAAACCGACACGTTACTTGGCGTACCATTGTCATCATGGTCATTCAAGCATACAATCAAGCTGGTGGTATCGGTCCCATGTCTGTCTACTCGGTCGGTTTCTTCACCAAGATCTTCAATGGCGATACCAAGACTGCCACTTCTCTCTCCTTAGCCGATGGTGCTGTCAACACTGCTGCTACGTTTGTATCCGTCGCCTTTGTCCATCGTCTGGGCCGCAAAAACTTGATGATGGCATCACTCTTGGGTTGTACTCTCGGATGTGTCCTTATGGTGGTGGGTGCTCATAACCCTGACATTGGTGGTCTTATTATTGCTGCTGCCATCATCTATATTGCCTTTTACTCTCTTGGTTGTGGTGTCATTCCTTGGTTTATTGCTCCCGAATTGGTGCCTATGCATGCCTTGGCCTCAGCCTCTGCTCTCGGTAGCGCCAGTAACTGGTTGATGAACTTTCTTATTAATATTCTTTGGCCCTATATCTCGGCTAACTTGGGTGACAATGCTTTCTGTGTGTTTGTGGCCATCAACTTTGTCGGCTTCCTCTTTATTCTCTTCTTCATGCCCGAAACCACTGGCAAGAACTTGGACGACTCTGACGAAAAGACCCCTGGTGATGATCATCTTGCTGAATCTGGTGCCGGATCAAGCCACCCATCAAGTAGTGACAGTGATGATGTAAAACAAGACAAAAAGCAAGTTGAATACCTCGAAAACAACTAAAACGGTGCATCACTCGTTACTCGAACATTGCTGATTGTCTATCCATTCTCTTCTTTGTGTATTTTATTGATATATATTGGTTACCCCTATCTTATTATCTTCCCTCTTATCCTGTTATCCCTCCATCATCATTCAACCTACTCTCTTCCACCCTCTAGAAAGAAAAATAGTCTTACTTTATAGTTTATCCCCCCTCTTTTTCTTTTGATATGTACAATAATCGTTTTTACTCTCTTGTTGATTGATTGATTGATTGGAACATGTATTATATTCACCCCCACCCCATTACTACACCTCATTTGATATGTTGCATACATCTCCCTTTTAGTCATCTTTTTTTGGCATGATGATCGCCATTACTCTATATAATAAAACTCTATCTTTAACCCACTTCTATGTATGGACTAAATCTGACACGTGTATATTGATATAAGCATTACTGAATGTACATGGTATTAATGATGATGACAGTGTCTGTCCTGGTTAATAGGAAGTCATTATAGTAGGTATATGTTACCCTATTTCCGCACTTTCAAATTATAGTTTGTCTTTACTTTTTTTAGCCTCGGTATAATTTGATCGCCATTTGAATTTTTATTGGTCTAATGATCCATAGCGGTGGTTATACTTGGGATCTATATCACACCCAAAGATTTTTTTTATAATTCCGATTCTAAAATTGCTATTTACGGCAAGGGCAAGGCAAAATAAAATTTTGGCCAATTTTTATCCACTTTGGGATTAGTACCTTTCGTGATAGCCAATAGAATCACTGTAATCATCATCCACTGACCACTGTCCATTGCTCATGATCACTGCTTTTCAATCACGTATTACGTGTCATTTGCTATTAAAATTTGGGAGAATAAATGGTCTTTTATTACAAATATATATATATATATGCACCAAGTTATTTCTACAGTCTATATTACGATCTATGCTACAAAGGTAAGGGCCAGCCACCGAAACGACCATAGTCAACGGAGCGACCATCATCCATCGCCGGAAAGTCTGTGAAGAGCACCGGCTCATCCATCTTCAGAAGCATCCATTCATCCATTACCTGGGGTTTCCATCCATTCATTACCAAAGGGCTACCATCCATCGCCAAGAGATATTCATTACAAAAAGTAGTAGATAGTGAGGAATGACAATGCGCATAGCATTGTCAATAGGTAAACTAAAGCCTACTACTACAGATATTGTACAACCTTTTCTTCCCCTATCTTCAATAAACTCTTCAGGTTACAAGTAACCTCACTTTGGAATGTGCGAAGTGTTAATGTCAGATGAAAAAGAAAAAAAGTTTAAGAAAGAAGAAGAGGCCCAACAAATAAGAGTTGACAAATTTTTTAAGTTATTTGTTAAAACCCCGATCGGGCGCTGAATAAGAACAAATACTGTCCCTTTTTATTTTTTTGTACTTATTGCTCTTTAACATGGTTAATCCTAACATCGTGACCAGCAACAGCAACAACAATAGCAACAATTGCAAAAGGTCTTCTTTAATTACTCGAGAAAGTAACAAGATAAAAAAGACCAATACACACGTTACAAATCTCTTACAAATCAAAACCGAGAAATTTTGTAAACTTTGCAACAAGTCCTATAACAAGAAAGCTTACAACGGTCACCTCAAGTCGAAAGGCCATTTGAAAAAGGTGGAAGAATCTGCTTCTATGGATTACACTCAGGCTATGGAATCTTCAGGAAACAACATGGAGGGTGGAACCTCAAGCAATAGTGAAAGGGATGAAGGTCATAACAGTGGCGCCGACATTGACAACGATACCGATGACGACGACGAAGAAGATATTTTGGGGCCATTTACTACCCGATTCAGGTGCTTTGACGAATCTGATGACGAATCCGTTGAAGGAACCGTTGGTGATCCAGGTGAAGCTGCTAACGCTGACTTTGCGACCTTCCAGGCGGATTATGATGGCTCGACATATCCTTTCAAAAACTTACAGACGATGATCCTTCATGCCTTTATTCATGGTGACGACGAACCGGTGTCTCAGAGAACTTTAAAAAAGGTATTGTATCTGGTGGAATTGATGGTCAAGTTAAAAGGTGAAGCTGGAACTGCGCCATTCGAATTGCCAAAGCTGGATGCCCTCTTGAACTTCAACATCAGGAAGAAAAACAACGTCCCGACATTCAAGACCTCCTCTGTCGAAGTGGAAATCACCAAGTTGCAAAAACCAGCAACCACTCGCGCCACCGACACCTCTAATGATGCAGCTATCACAACAACAACAATAAAGGAAACATATCACATCAACCTTCCTTCATCTATATTACGCCTTTTGGTCGACAACCCCAGAAAATCGCCATACATATCAGCTCTTCCCGATGACACTCCTAATGGTGCTACTTCTCTTCAACAAGGCTCGAAATGGCGACAACATCATCTCTTCCAACAACCGGTAATGACAATCAATGGGATGGATTATTGGGTGGGGGATTTGGTTGAAGTGCATGATACAGGAAAAACTATTTGCTTGTTATTAGATAGATATTATCTGCTCTATGGCACTGTGATGGCTCAAGGGTATGAAGTCCAGGTAGTCTCATCCAATGAATCATGTCCTTCTTTTTGTATTGTGCAATCTCGTGTCTTCTCTACTCAAATCTCAAACATCCGTGCTATCTTATCCAAGCAACCCTTGAAGCAACTCCAGTGCGTCTCTCAAACACCAGATGGATCCGGATTCATTCAACTCTCTGAACGACACCAAGAACTCATCAATGGACAACATCCGATGAAAAAAACGATCCCCAACAGCAACGGTAAACTATACAAGGTCCAGATTGTCCCTCTTATTTTTTTTACTGACGACACTTCCGGTAACATATCGAAACAATTCAATCTTTATGATACCTGGTCAATGGTATGTGGTGCTTTACCTATCGAAGAACGTAACAAACGGGCCAACATCAACTTTGTTGCGGGGGTACGTTGTAATACTGGTCTGACATCCATGCACATGATTCCTACTCTTACTCAAGATCTTTCTGAACTAGAAAAGGGGGTGGTCATGCATTCGGCTTTATACAATGAAGACGTATTGGTGGTGGCTCCTATTGTTTGTATCACTGCTGACAATCCTCGACATTCACAGCTATGTGGTATTTTTGGCCTGACGTCTCTATTCCCGTGCCGAAAATGCTATCAGAGAAACCACAAGACCAAGAAGGATATCAACGGCTGCAACACGATCAACAACAACGACGAAAATCTTCAGCTCAAGACAACCCGTGGTAACATTCAATTGCAAGATCTCTTCGTTGGGCAGTGCACTCCAAGAATAAAACAACACTACCTTGCGGCAACTATAGATCCTAATGCTATCCTGTCTGGTGTGACTGAAAATGAAACCTCTTACAAGGATCTCAAATTCAAGGATACCGGCTCTGGACGACTACTGGATCTGGATTCTTTCGACCCTTCTAAAGACACCCCTGTGGAAGTCCTACACACAATCTCTTTAGGTATTGCAAAATACTTGGTGGAACATTTGGTCAGGGATGTCATTGGCAACAAGAAAAAGGTGCTTCAAAAAATGGAATCAAGTCTACAACATTACCAAGGATCTACCGGGTTTACAAGAACATTCCGTGCTAAACTTACTCACTGTGGCTCTTTCCTCGGTCGCGATTTCAAGATACTAACGCAATGCCTTCCTTTGGTGATCACTTATGAATTCACTGGTCCCTCTTACAGTGATATTCAAGAAATAGGTAAGCTATTTAATGCATTAGGGGTTTTATCTTCTCTTGTTTTTATAAAGGAAATACCTGCCAACCTGGACGAATACGTGGCCTATGTGAAGAAGGCCGTGGCTGATTTGACGAAGGAATTATACGAATACGACTGTAAACACCCCCAATATGGATCACTGTCAACAAAACCAAAGACACATCTCCTTCAACACCTCACTGACGACATCATCCGATTTGGATGCGCCCTCCACTATGAAACAGAAAAAGGGGAACAGTACAACAAATTCGTAAGGGAAGCTATTGCACACACTAATCGTCAATCAACCTCCCGTGACCTTGCGAAAATCTTCGGGAAACGACTAATGTTGCGCCATATCATTGAAGGTGGATCTTGGAAGGACAGTACAAACTCGACGGTGACATACGGAAGCGGCATCAGGCAATTTATCAACGACAACAAGCAGTTTTATGAAATGTTTCTCGATGGTTCCCGCGAATTGACCGACAACAATAGCTCTCCTATCAACATCAATCACGGCACTTTTGCTGTCTTCTCAACTGAAAATGGTACCAACCGGATATTCTTTATTGGGAAGGTGAAGAAACTTGACAGTTTATCTGTGGTTCGCTACCTCTGTCATGGAAAAGATGATCTTGGCTATCTTGTTGCATCTCCTTCCTCTGTAGTGTACAAGTTGGATGAACTAAAAGCTGAATGTACCTTGGATATGCATATGGTCAACTCTTCGAAACAGCATATTATCAATCACAACAAATTTGGTGTCTCCTGGTTTTTAAACAACTGCAACCTTCAATAAGGATTTACAAACTAATCACTTAAGTAACTCTCTCTCTCTCTCTCTCACTTTTATAGATATATTGTTATAGTATATTCGCCATCGAAACTTATCACAATGATATCACTCATATAATTATATAGTCATAATCACAACAAGATTCATTTAACTCAATTTTTTACTTTCCATTATCTTCAATAAAAATGTCCATATTTGCCTTATCTTGATCTTTTTTTTTTTTTTTTTTTTTTTTTTTTTTTTTTTTTTGCTGTCATGGTTACGCTTTCACTGAAGCCAAAGAAAACCGTAACCCATTTGGCAGGCAATTAAGGTAGAGCTGTTGTAATCTGACATTTAAAAAAAGAGCTTGTCTGCCTTACAGAACTGGCTTTTAATATACTCCAATGAAACTTCTTCTCTTTACTTTCAATCGCCGTTTTAAGTCATTGAAAAAATTTAAACCCCGTATTTGTTGCTTTTATCCAATCGAATCCCTCCTTTGACTTTCTGGGTTCAAATTTTTACCATTTTTGGGTTAAAGGTCTGTAGGTGTGATGTATGTAATGGTTATATGCGTGGGATAGTATGCATATCTCCGCTTCTTTTTTTTTTTTTTTCCTCTCTTTACCAAGATCCTTTCGTTCTTGTCAATGATATGAGTCAAGAGTCAAAAAAGTCTGACTCATCGTTGATTACCACGATCATGGCAATTTCAATGAACAATGGATGTAGGGTACCCACGAACACACCTCATAAAACTATTTCAATGTGCGTTATATTTAGCACCACGTTGTTTCAATGCTTTTTAGATCTAAAAAAAAAAAAGTAGGGGGAGAGCAAAAAGATGGGGGACTGGTTAGTACATACCACCTCCATCCTTTGATATCGTTCCATGAAGTTTCTTTTTAGTGCCACTTTATTCAATCTATATATTAAAACCGGGTTCTTTTGTTTTTTTTTCCGTTCATGCTTTGTCATATCATGTATTTCTCTCCCCCGAGAAAAAGGCGGGATTTGAATATTTTCAGGTACCATTTTTTTTTTACAGGTCCCAGCATAAATCGACCATCTGTCTTCAAAATCTATGTTGTACCCTTTTGATGATATTAATTAACTTTGAAAGCTTACTTGTAGCTAAAAGGTAGGTATAGGGTCATCGTAATGTCCCATCAAGTACCACGTTCATGATCAATCTCCCATTGTTCTTTCGTTCCTTTAATATTTCAAACACCGCCTTTCAGACAGTTTGTGTAACGACTGGTCCACTATTCTTCATTCTATTTCATGATTAACCAAGTTGAGGAAATAAGCATCAAAATTAAACTTATTACGATGTTACAAAAAGAACAAGAAAAAGAAATCCAGGTTGCATCTGCACAATGATCCTCAGGTCGCCGTATGTTTTCGGCTAAATAAAGAGCCAAAAATGGAAGGGGTAAAATGATAATGATCATGTCTTATCTCTGATGCTAGATGATCTTGACAAATATCAGATCATCATCGATGGAGAAAAAGAAAAATAGGTGTAGGTATTTAGATTTTCCACCCCTCGACCCAAGAAGCCTTCAAGATGGGGTATCATATACATTACACGAGCAAGAACAATGAATCCTTTGCTAAAGTTAATCATCTTCCTTTTACCAAATCAATTCGCATGGGCTCACCATTAGAGTGTTTCCATTGGATTACATATTTACACCCCGTCTCATCGGTTAGGCGTGCGAGAAACAGTGGTGCCGTTAATCTTTGGGTCAGGACTCGGGATTTGCTTGAAGCTCAATACTGTTAATGCATGAATTTCTTAATTCGACAAACTGGAGATATTCACGTTTGAAAAAAAAAAAAAAAAAGAATCCCGAGTCTTTTCATCATGTTATAGCATGGCATATCCTAATGCTATGTATACGGAGGTGATTTCGGTCGATTTACCTGTACCAATAAAACTCGACCTTCTTTATAACGACCTTAATGAAATGAAACCATTTGTGCGTCGACTCTAGTAATTGCTAGGCACACGGTATTTTGATACTCGGTGTTTGCAATTGAAATATCTATCCGAATTACAACAGTCTTTGAAAAGGAGAGCTGTTGTCCATTTTATGTAAAAAAAAAAAAAAAAATCTTCGTCGCAAACGAAAGGTAAAAGTCATCGCAAGCTGGAACAGACTGACACAAAAGTCTTCGGGCTAGGCTTTTGCAGTAACTTATGTTGGAAATATCCCATAGTATTCACATCGCCACTTTAATCATTAGCATCTGTTGACAATTGGAGCGAGTAGAGCCCTTTCCAAATCTTAGTAGAGGCAGGCGGGATCTGAAAAAGTACGAAAAGGAACCAGACTTTTTTTTTTTGCAGAGGACAGGTAAAAGTCATCACATGTCTGAACTGACTGACGCCAGGGTCTTGGTACGTTGGTCATTATGTAAAGTTTGTTGGAAATAGGCTAAGGAATGCTCATGGTCACTTTCGTCATGAACATCACTTGTTCATTGAGACAATAGAACTCTTTCAAGATTCAAGGCGAGAGTAAGCGGGTTTTTAAATAAGTTTGGTCTTGTGTGTCAATTTTCATTCTGCACCTTTTTATTTTTTTTACAAAAGTCAGGGTAAAACGATCTTGAGGCTATATGGCTCCATACAGTGGGCTTGGTACAATGGTCATTATGTAAAGTTTGTTGCAAATAGGCGATAATGTCCACATCGCCACTTTAATCATTAGCATCACTTGTTCATTGAGGCAAGAACTCTCTCAAGATTCCAGGCGAGAGTAGGCGGGTTTTGAAATAAGTTTGTTCTTGTGTGTCAATTTTCATTTCACATCCTTTTTTTTTTATAAAAGTCAGGCCAAAACGATCTTGAGGCTATATTGCTCCATACAAGGTACTTGGTACAATGGCTATTATGTAAAGCTTGTTGCAAATAGGCGATAATGTCCACATCGCCACTTTAATCATTAGCATCACTTGTACATTGAGACAATGGAGCTCTCTCAAGATTCAATGCGAGAGTAAGCGGGTTTTGAATCAAGTTTGATTTCGTCTGTCAATTTTCTTTCTTACAAATGACAGATAAAAGTCATCCCAGACTTGGACTGATTGACACAAGGGTCTTGGTAATTGAGTTTTGCGGTAAAGTATGTTGGAAATTTGCTATATTGTCCACATGGCCACTTTAATCATTAACATTTGTTAATAATTGAGCCAGTAGTGCTCTTCTAAAATTCCGTGCGCCTAGCATTTCCTGCGGGAAAGTACCCTCCCCCCACTCTTTGGTCATCCTCTTATTAACATTGTATGATCTTTCAAAACCTTATAAAAAACATTTTATGTAAAAGACATGGAGGGGCTTTACAATAGTCCTGTTGAAAAAGTTCATTATTTCAGGTACGATTTCTGCTTGTGTCGGTATTTGAAAATCCGATCGGTATTTCCTACCTTGGACGAATTCCATTTCCTCGCTTTCTTCTTTCTCTTTTTATTTTTGCAAGAACGACAATGGTAAGCAATCAAACGAAACTACAATATACGGACATGGACAACATAGGATGGATGGATTATCATTAGATTAATGGATGGATGGATGGATGGATCAGTAAACGATAGGCACGATAATGGGGGGGGGGAAACGGGCAAGGATCATGAATTGAATCAGGGGGGAATGTGAATTCAACCCTCATTGTGGAATCCAATCAACTAATTCACTCTTTTTGTATACGATAGCCTTCCAACAAGTCATTCATCACCAAGGTCAAGCTTGGCAAGGCCCAAAAGCAAAACCGTCCTTTGCCTCACTGGTTCCGTCTCAAGTCTGATACCAAGATTCGGTAAGTTGTCTCTCCTTCCCTTTCTTGATGTGAACTAACCTATCTTTTATTCTTATTACATTGTAGCTGGAACGCCAAGCGCCGAAACTGGCGCCATACCAAGCTCAACATTTAAATAATATACGAATGGATTCTCTATTTATGTCTAAAATGTTATGCAATAAAATAAAACTTCTGTTTATTACATTTTTATTGGGGGACTGTATTAATGCTGGATGATGATAACTGGTTGTGTTGTGGACTCTTTAATAATAGAGATGAATGTACTATTGGGCTGGATCGATCCTTATTGTGGACCAAGTCTCTTACCTTTGTTGGATTGGGTTGTAGTGTTGTAATGTGTTTATGTCATACGAAAAAAAGTCTATTTGGCAGGATATTGTGTGTTAGACCCATGATAGTTTACATGAAATAGGTTGGCTCCTTTAGCACTTGTAAATTATGCAAAGAAACCCCAAAATAGTAACGCCGGAGTTATCTCCCGTCTAAGAGGAAAGATAATTCTAGGCAATCTCCTTCTACAGTAATTGCATTTACAACTATTATAGGGGAATGGGGGGGGGGAGTACAATCATACATCTATCGAAGGCCAATGGATCGGGTATGGCATTAGGAAGGCTACAAAGCCAAAAAAGAGGGGGCACATATTTCAGATCCCGACAACACGGGAAAGTTGTCAGAAAGGGGAATCTCGTTGTAACGCCTACATTGGCATGAGCCATCATCACTGATGTAGATAAAGTACATATAATATAAAAGCACTTTAAGCAAATATATACGGAGATAGGAGAAACAGAAGGCAAATCTGTCAACAATGAAATATTGGCAAAAGGGGTGAATAGCATACATAGTGATTCAGATCGATTCAGATCCTCTTTTATTTCTCATTAAAGCAAAAATTCGATAACTTGGTTGTTTATGGTTGTATGTTTTTTACCCCTTGAGGGTCACATACCAAAAAGTCTCGATCGTAGAGAAATAAGCATCATCACCCTCTACCGGTTGAAATCAAAGCCCTTCCCCCTCCCCCCTTCCCCTTACATGAATAAACTTATAATACTCGAGTTGCTAATGACACCAAGGCTTGTTCTAGAAAATTGATTTAGTCATGAGTGCCATCAAAGAAACAGATTTAGTGTCGATGCAATTGATCCTGTCTCAAGTGATGCGATCTGAGACGCATTGCTTTTCTTACTCAGATACACGACTTTTTTTTTCCTGATATCATAATTATGATCTAAACTATCCTTTTATCATGTTATATCGGCATCCTAGTTTGTATGTAACCATCATCATAAGCAGCAATGCAATCGGCGATGAATTGTCTATATATGGTTCTTGCAAGTAAGTATCGGGATTCGAAAATCGTAATCAGAAAAAGAAAAAGAAGAAAACAGAAATCGTCTATGACCGAAAAAAAGTTCTTTCATCGATCGAAGCAAGTAATTGAATTAAGTCATCTTATTCTCATCATCATCATCGTTGTCACCATCAAAGTGAATTAGTTTCAAACCGGAACATTAGAAACTAGGTTAAATCATGCTAATAATAAACATATATGCAGCAGGTCTCCTTTTTACCTTCCATAATTAAAGCGCCGCTTCACTATTTTGACATGCCAGTGTTCTTTTTATGCCCAATAAGCTCCTATCTTTATGTTTGTCCCTTATTTAACTTGAATCCAAATATATGTCATCTATATCTGTGTTTATGAATTTGAATGGATAGGATGATAAGACTTTTTGATCTATCGCTGGATCTAAGACCGGGATTTGAAAAAGATTAAAATTCATGCCGCTATGAATTAAAAAAGTGATGTCGCGCGAATAGATGGGTACTGTATCCTTTGTTTAATTAGTATTTTATTATTAACCTTTTCTTATAAGGGGTGGGGGTGGGGAGAAAGAGAGAACGGATGCCACCCTAGCTCAAAATTTTTAGGTTTGTGGAAGTGCACAGATGTAAAGGATGTGGTGAGGAGCACCTTTTTTTTTTTTTTTTTTTTTTTTTTTTTTTTTTTTTTTTTTTATTCTATGCAAAAGGGAGTTGAGAAATGGGGGTCAAAAAAAAGGGGGGGGGGAGCGAGAAGGGTGGTGATGTTTGGTATAAAATGACTCGGTACTTTCGTTTTCAATCTCATGTCTCTTCATCCAGTTTGATTCCACTTTTCCAATATATATATATATACACATATATATATATATACCATGCCCATTGCTCTTAAACCATTGAACTTACAAGGTGGCCAATGGTAAAATTGTCGAATGATAATGATGATGATGGAAAGTCGAATAACCTTACATTTTTGAATAGTGCTTGGTGTGGCAAATATGGCCACAAAAGACCTAGCTGTCCTTTACTGAAGTAATCAACTCTGTATGATGTGACCTATCCTCGACTGCTTCTTCCATTATGCCCTTTGATGTTTATTTGCCTTATGTATGACTCTATACTCACCCTTATGCCACTTGCTATTTTTTTTTTATCATACTGATGATGATGATGATGATGATGATGATGATATCTTTATACAATGATTGATGATGTACAGTACACACTTTTTATCTATTTTCAACCTCATGATTTATATAGCTATTCGATTTTGGCTTGATGAAACCGGTTTTCCATCGCTTTAAATTAGATTCCTCACCTTTCGTTTAGTTTCCTTTTATATCATAACATCCAAATTTATATTTGTTATTCTAAAAAACTAAAAATAAAGTCAAACTATCTTCTAACCATTAATGCATGTTTGCCGATCATCTGTCACTGAGGATTGACAGCTCATCCATTTTCAAATGCCGACAGGCATCTGTCTTCTATTTGACAAGCTTAAACTGAGCATGTCATATTTCCATTTCCGCTTTTCTTTTTTTCATAAAAAAAAAGAAAAAGTCAAATTTCCCTCTTCTTCTTCCTAGCCTTTTTTTTATATTTTTATATATAATCACCATATAATGCCATGGATATAGGACAACGACCTAGTCGACAACGCCGACATTTACCAACACACGGAAGCCCATTACACTCACAAAAACAACAGTGCGTGGATGACTCTGACGACAATACTCAAGACCCCACAGAAGACCATTATCAGCCCTCAAGAAATCGTGGACGAAAACAACAAGCGAAGAAAAGGATGAAAACAAGTTTCGAGCATCTAGTAATGTCAAGAAAGAAAGCAACAAACTCTACAGCTTGGTACAACAACATACCCTGGCGACTTTGGTTTTGGCGTGTCTGTCTTTTGTGGATCTCCTTTTTGTGTATACGGGTAATGACAAGTGTATGGCAAGGTGATGTCACTCGCCTTGGTTGGAATCAATATATATCTCAACGCTGGTGGTGGAAATAGCTTTTCATGTCTGGTGCTGGTAACTCATGGCTTACACTTGGTATAGTATAGAATAGATGTTTTAGTTTAGGGGGTGGGATAATGTTAAATAAATAAACTTTATAAAAAATGATGAACAGGGTGATGATTGCTGATACTATGTCCTTTAATGTCACGTTACAGTGATTTTGCCACACCTAAGCTTACGAACTCCCAAGTAAACAAAAAGAAGTATGTGTGTATGGGGGTCTTTTGTCTTTCTTTTTTAACTTATGCACCTTGGCGTCCATGTCATTCAACCGAGAAGAAGGCTTGTACGGAACGCCTAACCCTTTTGGTGGACCAGTCAATAACAACACTATGGCATCATCTTTATTAGCCAATCCATATGACTTGCCTCTACTGGACCCACCAAGGACACCTCAACCCAATACAACCGGAACATCATCAACACACAATAAAATCACCCACCCAGAATGGGGTGTCATGAAGGATCAGGAATTCCATCCGTTAACTTATAAACATCAATGCGATCTGGAGAACCATCACCAAAATGATTCTGTAGTCTCTGATTTCTACTTTTGGCAAGCCAGTCTTGGTGGATATTGTATGGCTGATATGGTACAGAATGTAGTTGTGTCCCCCGATCACCTCTATGTCCTGGTCCGTCGAATCGTTGATGGTCTACCTCCACCTGGTAGGAAGAAGTCTAGTAAAAAACAGAATGCATAGTCTTCTTTATAGTAAATAGTTTATTTTTATTTATTTTTTAAAACAATAAAATGTGTGGAATAAAAGATGATAATCAAGTCTAATAGTAAATAAAGATGAGTGTAAAAAAGTTGGATGATGTATGATTGTGTGTGAGAGAGGGGGGAGTTGGATGTGTCAATACGTGATGATTGCTACTGATATAATTGTTTAAATGCATAATCTATAACTGACATATCGGCCAGCCGTTTCGCTTTCCCGGAGAATCTTGACTACTTGACCACGTTTCAAACCATAATAACGAGCCACTGGATCACTGTGTTGAATACGAGGTAGTTGTGTATCCTTGAGACGATATCGTTGCAATAACACTGCCTTCTCTTCGTTAGTGAGTACTTCGTGTTTTGGGACGAGAACGTGATGTGTAATGTTGACCAGTAGTTCGTTTTCGTGGAAGGATTCGAGTGTATGTTTGGAAGGTAAGGATTGCATCACCTTGTTAGCCGAAGAAGTTAAGCTGTTTTGATAGACACAAATACCTTTGGGAATCTGTTGTTGAGCCATACGTTCGACGAATCTACAATATAAAAAAATAAAATAAAAGCATTATGGTATATTAGTACTGTATTCCCTAAAGTAGCCCCCCCCCCTATATCCCTACTTACACTCTTAATGGTTTGACGCCTACAGACTTATCCTTTGGGAAGAATACCAGTAACTGATCAGTTGGATCATCTTTCTTTTGCACAACAAAGGTTAAATGGTCGCGACTATAAAAGAGGTCAGACACTGAATATCATTTTGACTTGAGTCAAGGTGTTTTGTTTTCTTTTTTTTTCTTTTTTTGTATATACTTACTCGACATCACCAGACGGAGCAAAGGTACGTTTAAACGTGTCCAATTCCATACCCAGTTCGGATTGTGAGACAAGATAGCCCTATTACAACAACAATAAAAAGGTGAGCAAGTGTATAAATGAGATATTAAATGTTTTGGATACTCACTCTATCGTGAACCATTTGATGTGTGGTGCGGAAGACCCTCCATAGGCGAGTTACTTCGTTGTTGCTACTGTTGTCCATGCTTGAATGTTTATGTGGGTTGTTAAAAAAAACAAGTGGAAAGAAGAACAAGAGAACAGATTCAGAGGGAAAATAGCTGAGGTCAAAAAAAAGCCACACCGGGATTTCAAATGGGAGGGTCTCACATAAAAAGGAACCATTGACCTTCTCACCCAATCCAATGATAATGACGATGAGGAAGCTTCTTGCGTATAGTTCCTATCCATATTGAAAAAGTACAAACGAATCAAACGATATATGTTTATCTTCAAGATACTAGCTCACCCATCCATTGAAAGAGGTCGGACAAACCGACCAATGAGATCATACGTCACTTTGGACAATCGGGACTTGAAAATAGGTTGCGTGGTCTGCGCGTCAAAAATGAATTAGTGAGCCCTTTTCTCCCTCCTTCTTTCACTCGATAACTTTTTTTTTTTTTTTTTTTTTTTTAATTCCATCATGGCTTCAAGCTCCAATCCATCCAGTGAACCCACACCTAACGATCCTAAAACAAAGGCTTTGACTGATTACAGAAAACGACTTTTAGAACACAGAGAATTGGATGCACAACTAAAACAAGGTAAAACGACAAACCAAAAAAAAAAAAAAGGACTTAAAAAGTACCACCTTGTACTAACTTGATCTTATTTTATCTTTTATAATAGCTCGACTTGGTCTTAAATCGTTGGACGACGACTTTGACAAAACTGAAAGTGATATTAGTGCCTTACAAAGTGTGGGACAAGTGATTGGTGAATTATTAAAACAGATTGATGACGAACGCTGTAAGTACTCTTTAGTTAAACTATTATACAAGCACCCTACTAATGACCTGTTTTGATACTTGCATAGATATTGTGAAAAATACAAGTGGACCACGTTATGTTGTTGGTTGTCGTCCTACCATCGACAAGGAAAAACTCAAACAAGGGGCACGGGTAGCTTTGGATATGACGACACTGACGATTATGCGAGTATTACCTCGTGAGGTGGATCCTTTGGTGTATAACATGTCTGTAGAAGATCCTGGGGACATTAGCTTTGCTGGTATTGGTGGTCTTAGCGAACAGATTCGTGAACTGCGAGAGGTAAAAAAAAAAAAAAAAAAAAAAAAAAAAAAAAAAAAAACGAACAAACTGGAGGGTGATTGATGATTAGGGCTTTTTTTTTTTAAATTTATTTATTATTAACTCACATTTATTGACTTAGGTGATCGAATTACCATTGATGAATCCTGAACTATTCTTGCGTGTTGGTGTCAAGCCTCCTAAAGGTGTATTGTTATATGGTCCTCCTGGTACGGGTAAAACTCTATTGGCGAAAGCGGTTGCAAGTACTCTTCAAGTTAACTTTCTCAAGGTGGTATCAAGTGCTATTGTGGATAAATATATTGGTGAAAGTGCTCGATTGATTCGAGAAATGTTTGGTAAGAATGGTTTGTGTAGGGGTTAATAGATACTAGTGACTAACATACTACTTTTTTTTAATTATTTCTAATAGGTTATGCAAAGGAACACGAACCCTGTATTATATTCATGGATGAAATCGATGCTATTGGTGGTCGTCGTTTCTCTGAAGGTACCTCTGCCGATCGCGAAATTCAACGAACATTGATGGAAGTAAGTTTGTGAAAAGAAGACAAGGCACTGGTCATGTACTCACATTTATATATGTATATATATAGCTGCTAAACCAAATGGATGGGTTTGATTACTTGGGTCAAACAAAACTCATTATGGCCACTAATCGTCCTGATACCTTGGATCCTGCTTTACTTAGACCTGGTCGATTGGATCGAAAGATTGAAATCCCATTGCCTAATGAACAAGGAAGATTGGAAATCCTCAAGATTCATGCTGGAACTATCACAAAACATGGCGATATCGGCAAGTACTTTATCCTACCTACCTACATACGTACTAATCTTGATTTCGACTCTTGTTAATATAGATTATGAAGCCATCGTAAAACTATCAGATGGATTCAACGGTGCTGATTTACGAAACGTTTGTACTGAAGCAGGTGGGTATTTGCATAAAAAAAAAAAAGATAAATAGGGACATCCAAACTGACTTTTTTTAATTTTTATATGAAGGTATGTTTGCCATCCGTGAAGAACGTGATTACTGCATACAAGAAGATTTCATGAAAGCTGTACGAAAGGTGCAGGACATGAAGAAATTGGAAACCAAGATGGACTATGACAAGGTTTAAATGACCCCTATTATCAGTACAGCTCTTTATTATCATCTTTATATATACAATAAACAATGTCTTTTTTAATATACTTCTTTGTATTATCTACCTCATATAGTATTAAATACTCCCCATCTCTCTATTTTTAACTTTATCAATAAATTAAGTTTTACATTGCAAAAACACAGATGTGTATGAAGATGGATGATGACAATGAATTCGGATATGTAGCCACATGAAGTGTATCATGCTGCATGACAGGCGGGGTTTGAATTATTTTGCTTTGGATTCAAGATGTTTGTTACATATGGTAATGGATAAATATATTTTATTTTATTAGAATACCTTGGTAATAAAAAGTGGTACATTTATATTAAAGTTTATGTGTGTAAACCTAAACTATGTGTGTATGTGGTGATGTAAAATGGTATATGATAATAAGAGAGGGGGGGGGAGCTAATATTACAATCAAAGATATCTATTCTAGGAGCGCAAGGTGGCTTTCAAGTAGCGGAGGAATTCCTTTGGCCCTTCCCAAAGATTGTGATCCAATACAGTCCATTCTACTTTCCAAGGTGCACCATCTTCCATTTCCATCACGCCAGCCCAATCCTTGAATACCGGTGTGTCGTCCAAAGCAATCGGTCGTCCCTTATCGGTCGTGATCTTGAGGATCTTTCGAGTCTTGTAGGTTGCAACAATTTGAATCCGAGAAGCCAAAGATTTACCTGTATCTGTTGGATGCACACGGATCCATACCCGCTGGTCTTCAATCACACTAGGCACCGTGATATGTCGATGGTCAGGGTCAGCTAGAAGCACGCACGCCCAAGAAGGAATGTTAGTATGATCACGTTCTTTTCTTCTTCTTTTCCAATTAAACTTACATTTGGGCAACTTGGGCAGAGCCTTCACCATAGCCTCCTCGATTTCTTCTTTTTCCCCACCAGGTTTGTTCGTTTGATATTGATAGTAGCCGAATTCGTTGGATGGTACTATGATGTTCAAAAAAGAAGAAGTAAAAGTTAATATAACAAGTCAGTCCAAACCCCATATTTGCTTTTCTTTTTCTTACCTTCAGCTGTCATTTGAGTTATCATGGATTGAATATTGGGTGGTGCTCCTGCCCGCAGGACATTGGTAGGCACAACAAGTTGAATATCATCACTGTCCAAGGTGATTAGGTCATCGTCATCGTCACTCTTGATTTGGTGAAGTGGATGTTGGTATACAGAGGCGGGTCGTGGAATGGTAGATCCAATAGGTGGCTGTGATGTTGATATAATAGATGCTGAGGATGCTGAAAATTGAGTCGAGTTCCAAGGAAGTGTGGACGTCGGTCTTGAAGGTCTAGAGACAGCAGGAGAAGAAGTATTCACCCCAGAGCCTGCTTTGGAAGCCATCATTAACAATGGATCATGGACCTTGGCAATGGTTGAGGACTTTGTGTTCATCTGGAAGGCTGGTTTGACATCGATAACACCGGCTGATCGAGATCGTTCATGGATAATAGTAGAAGGTGTAAATTCAGACTTGTTGGATCCTCGAGTGTTGGAATCGGATACAGCAAAGCTATCTGCAAATGGGTCATGGTTAGTGTCGTCGTCTTGGTATCGATTGTGGGTTTCCGTCTTGTTGTCACCGGTAATGTTGCCAAAAGATGGTTGTGCTGATTTCACATGTTGGTGAATCGTGACATTGTCGTTTGCCTTGATGTTGAAGAGATCGATAGCATGGTCATCCACTTGATCACTATCATCATCACCAAAGTCAGATCCATCTTCCGAGTCGTAGTCTTCGTTGATGTGTCTTGTTGCCGCCATATGCTTATCTTGGTGACCATGCTGCTGTTGTTGATTTACTGGTGTGCTGGTGATCTTTGGTGTACTAGCCATCATACGCCCATCATTTCGTTCCCAAAACAATGGTTCATCCTCGTCGCTGTCATCCTGATCCATTGTCTTTGCCATTGTCCTGGTGTTATGTTGATGTGTGCCTGCTTTGATAAATGTCGATGATCCACTACTACCTGTTGTATTTTGAATCCCCACTTTTGTATCTGGTTTTGCTTTGGTTGGTTGCAGGATATAATGTTGCGATGATGTGATTGGTGTTGCTGCTGGTAATAAATTACTAGTCATTTTTGGTGATACACGAGTTACTGTTGACTTTCCAATTGTGTTGGACATGGTCACCGGTAACGAGTGATAACTGGTTGAGGTTGTGATGGGTGGTGGTGGTGTAGAAGTATGTATATTTTGTTTGATTGGTGCAGGTGTTGGTGTTAAGACTGATGTTGTTGTTGCTGGTAATGATGATGATCCTGTTGGTATGTTGCTCATTGATGCCGAGGTTGTATGCAACAATGACGCTGATGAATAAGGATTGAATGGTGTAGTAGTTCGGACAGGTTCAGGCATAGGCATACTGGAGGTGAAGGCAGAATCGTTCCGTGTTGTTGTTGTTGTTGGTTGCTTTTCTTTTCGAGGAGGTGGTATTATCAACATGGCTGGATCACGTCGAGGTACCTGGAAGTTTGTGGTGACTTGATGTTGTGGTTGAGGTGTACCAAAAGGAGGATACATATCTTGTTGTTGCGGTGTACTTGGATAATATGGCTGCGGATTCAATGTTTGGTGACCGATTCCCGGTGTCACAGCTGTATTCAAGGCAGGAAGATAAGCAGAATGATGGTGACTATGACTTGGTCTTGAATGTGAAGGTGGGGTTACTATAGTGCTGTTATTGTTGTTTGTTGATGACAAGTTGGGTGTTGATGCTTGAGATACAGTCCTTTCCCTCGGAGGCAACCTAGGCTGACCAGCTTGGTAAGGAGGTGGTGGTACTTGTCTTATTGCTGAAGAGGACGACGACGAAGGTGCACTGTTGGATGTTAAGGGACTTGCCAAAGGTCTTGTTCGTTGCTGTTCCACGTTATTACCACTACTGCTGTTCAAAGAAGATGTCGTTGGCCCTAGATTGTAAAAAGTAAGTAAATCACCTGTTCCTGGGTTGGATTGTCAGTAGTACTTACTTGAAGAATTATATGCTGTTGGTTTGACCGGAAGTGGTGGTGGAGATAAGACAGTAGGAGAAGAGCCTGCAAGAGTGATGGGACTTGTACTAGAAGGTGATGTGGTGTCAGAGGCCATTTGTTCTTGTAGTTCCCTAGCAAAGGCAGCATCCTTTTCTTCTTGTTCAAGACGCCGTTGGAGTTCTTCTTGCCACTTTTTATCTTCTTCCAGTTGTAACTTCTTGACTAGTTTCACAGACTTTTGTTCTTTGTGTTCTTTTCCAAATAAGTGTCGCATTGTTATATTTATGGCAGTAAAAGTGGTATATGATCGATTAAAACAATTGTTAAAAAGGAAAAGAGGAACTCTTTTTTTTTTTTTTTTTTTTTTTTTTTTTTTTTTTTTGAGGCTGTTCAAAATAGCCCGGAAAAAGGAGAGAGCGGAGATGAATAAAGTAATTTGATTGGCTGTAAATTAATTCACTTCTGGTCTTGGCAAACCACTTCATAGGGCTTTAGTTTTCGAGGGACCCAACTTATATAGCTATCAAAATATCTCTCACACATTTTATGTCTATTGATACGGTAGTTATGTCATTGGCACCTACTTTTGATGCATTAAAAAAGATATAAAGATACATGCTGGTTTATCTCCGCCACTAAAGACTTTTTTTATGGCCATTTATTCTAAAGCCCCTTTTCTACAGGTAAATGCTTAATGGCGGTCGAATGTTTATTATAACATGATTCTATTTGATTTCAGCCCTTTTTAAGAGTCAAATTTTACAACATGTCAAATGATATCGATTAAAAGGCGGGTATTCAAATCCCGCTTTTCATGCAAAATGACAACCCATGTAAATTAGACTTTTTCCTTCATTTTTTTTTTTTTTTTTTTTTTTTTTTTTTTTTTTTTTTTTTTTTTTTTTTAACTCACTTTTACATCCTTACCTATTTCCCATACTAATTTTCACATAATGGTAGAGCAGGAAACAGAAACACATCCCGATGGCTCAGCAAAGAAACCACACCAGGAACAGCAATCCAGTCAAGAGATTCACCCTATTTATCCAGCCGCGCCTACTCGAGCACAACAACAGAGACATCGACGTAATTTGAGGCTAAATGGACAAGTGGATATCGAGGAAGGGAGCAAGCCTAGGTACCTTTCCAAAAATGAGCGCCGAGATTCTTGGATTGATCGTATTAATAGCTCTACCAAGGATGGTAAGTGGGAAGAATACTTTAAAAACTGATGATCAAGTGATTCACCTTTTCAAATATCTTATTCCTTTTTTCCTCAATGTAAGCCCTACGAAGAACATCCACCATGGCAGCCATTGATGAGAAAAAGTTAATTGATACGGTAGCTGATTCAATTAACCAATACGGTGAAGAACATGAGCATGATTCATGGGCGGATAAAATAATGGGATTCTTATTTCCTTCCATCATGTCAAACTCCGATCACAAAGAAGAACAAACTGCCAAGGAAATGACGCACTTTAACTATTCACCTTTTAATGGCAAAAGAACCCCAATCATGTCACCATCTGATAAGAGCTATGATAAAACACAAATGACCGAGAATCAAGCTGATCTTGAATCATGGGCGATAGAGACAACAGACAGAATGGACGAGATCGACCAGCGGGCTTTAAATCCGCATCCGCATTTAGACATGACACCGCAAACATCTGATCAAGCTTGCGATGATGTTCCATCCACCTGCCCTGATTTTGGCCATTATTATGTAAATGATGGAGAAGAACAAGCGCAAATTACAACACCCCAAACCAATGAAGATCATATATGGCCCCCTCTTCAAGCAGTAGACCAATCACCTGATATTGACCCTGTCTCTATCGAAGAAGCAAAAAAAGAACGTCGCCGTCAACGACAACAGCAACGTAAACAATCACTTGGTGAATTTGCCGCATGATTGAATAAAAAGCAAGACCCCTTTTTATAAACCCATCCTGTACACATATACAAAGTTGAAAAAAAAAAATAGATGATTTTTATTCAAAATAAAAAATGCAAAATGAAATCATATGGGGGAAGAAAGAAGAATTACATGGGATGATCAAAGGGTGTGGATAGCTAAGCTAATGACAATGAGGGTTTTGATGGAGTGGTGCTGGTTTCCTTTTAGATTTCGTGTTCAGCCAAAAGCATATTGGGAATACCATCCTTGATATTGTAGACATGTTGACAGTTGTTGCATACCATTTTCCCTTGTTGTACGTGTGTCTAATTAAAAAAAAGCACCAAGTCAGTCAGTCAGTCATTCTAAAACTATAGTAAATTTTTTACACTCTATACTACTTACTTCCAATATCAAGTTGTGGACACCTTTCAAGAATTCTTCGTTTTCAGCAGCATCTTCAGGCATTTGGGTAGGGACATTATTGATACCAAGCTATCAAAATATAAACAAGAGGGTTAGTTATAAATGCTATTATATGCCAAGTGATCACTCTCTTTTTCTTCTTCTTCTTTATACCTGGACAGCAGTGTTGATTAGGGCATCCCATTCCAACTTTGGTAACATGTTGACCAAGAAGGTAGGATTGTATTCGGCTTCAATGAGTTCCACTTCAGCGTCTTCAAAACGGAGTGGAAAGTTGTTGGTATTGCAGTCCTTGACGTGGCATTGTAGCATGTTGTGAGTGATAAGTCTCATGGTGAGTATGTGTTTAAATATGGATTGGAAAGAAGAAAGAGAGAGTGAACTGGATTAAAATCATTATTTGAAGGAGAAAGTAAAAACAAGCCACTTTTTAAACGTTTAAATCCCGACATTGATTTCTTTGATCAAATGCATGAATGGCAGTTTATAGCCATATAAAACATAAAGTATCATATAAACCAACATTCATATAAGTGTAAATAGTACGTGACAGTCATAGAGTAGTTGACGAAAAGAGACATGTTACCATGAGTACACTGAAAGTCGATGGTGCCCAAGTTGTGAAGTGGAAGACACCATCCCATTTTCAAACTTGATCATTCTTTACTACAAGCTATCTATTCTATATCAAATTTATTTAAATTTGCTTGCTGCATTACTTTTACAGCATTACTAAAGGTTATAGCATATCATATTTAGTTGTAAAAGGTGTGTTATTCACACACGTTATTGCTCCCATGGCGGGATTTGAATCCATGGAGCCTGAAAACTTTTTATAAGGGTGTTTTTTTTTTAATTTCTTGTCCTCTTTCTTTCTTTTCTTTTTTCCCCCAACAAACAAGATAATCTTTACTCAACATGGAACGTACTTATGTTATGGTCAAGCCCGATGGTGTCCAACGTGGTCTCGTTGGTGAAATCCTCAAGCGTTTCGAACAACGTGGTTATCAACTTCTTGCTCTTGAATTGATCCACCCTACCAAGGAACGTCTCGAAGAACATGTAAGTTTTATATAGCCTCTTTATTTGTTTGTATCATACTCACTAAATTGTTATTTATTTAGTATCAAGACTTGAAGTCCAAACCTTTCTTCCCTGCTTTGGTTGAATACATGATGTCCGGTCCTGTTGTCGGTATGGTCTTCTCTGGTTTGGAAGTTGTCAAGGGTGGTCGCAAGGTAAAGAAAGGTTAACATCAAAGTTAAATGTGTATTAACAATGGTTTGTTACTCTCTTTATGTATAGATGGTCGGTGAAACTAACCCTCTCAACTCTCTCCCTGGTTCCATCCGTGGTGACTTCTGTATCTGCGTGTAAGTTAATAATGATCTAAACCGATGTGATTCTCAATTTTAACTCTTCCCCCCTCCCTTCTTGTAGTGGTAAGAACATCGTCCATGCTTCCGATGCTGTTGACTCTGCTGAACGTGAAATCGCCTTGTGGTTCCCCAACGGTGTCAAGGTAAGTGAAAAAAGATAAACTAACATGCGATCATCTTACTTATTCTAAACCATCCCCTTTTGTATTTACTTTTAGAACTACTCCTCTCCCATGCAAGGTTTACTTTACGAATAGATCTAGTCTTCACCCCATATCCACTCATGCATTGTTTTGTATCATCGTATTAAATCAATCAATAAAAAATGTCTATTAATCCTTTTACTTTTTAATAATTACAAACCAAATGTGTATGTTTGTCCAAATCTGTTTTGCCCAGGCACCAGTCCTATCCATGTATATGATTCTTCCTGACCCTTTTGTCATGTTGAATTTGTACATAGTCGCTAGAGGGTCAGCGCTGTTATCCACTAGTCAAGCGCCGAATTAATTGTCTGAGGAAAGCAAGAAATGTTTGTCTGTATATCACTCCATCATGTTTAACAATGCTGTCCGTTAATCATAATCACACTCTTAGGGCAATCGTTCATCAGGAACCTTCTTTATTTCTTTCCTGGAGAAGTAGCAACAGATGGCGGTCTTTTAAAATACTGGTCTGCATATGAATTTGTTTTATTTTAAAACCCCGATTATCCTCTCCCTTCCATCTCCTTGTGAAAAAAGTGTCAGTTTATCGGTATGATGAACATGAAAACATGATATTAGATGGTGGATATACATCAATACCTTGTCAATCTGAACGGTACGGCTTGGTATATGATTCGTCCCCTTTACCATGGCCGCATAAACAGGAGAATCAGGATCTCCTTTTGATCGCCCGACTTTGTAAATGTGATGAGGGAAAACTAGTATTCTCCTTGTTCAAAAGAGAACAAGAATAAGGCCGAATGAGTTAAACTGACTATGGGAAGTGGGGTATGGTATAATGATACTTTGATCCGTCGGAACGAATAGGTGAGGATGTAAGAGTGATGTGGGAAGACTCTGGTCAGCATGATTGGGCAGATGCGATGTCATAAGCAAGATTAAAGGGCACACACCATCCACTTTTTCTTCTTCTTCTTCTTCTTCTTTGTGGCAACTCTAGGTTTATAAAGGAGTAAAACGCCTCTTTGCAATCATCAGATGCTTTGATGATACATAGTATAAGCGTTTTATGGTACCTGATTCTGATTCCCAAATCGATCAAACAAAGTTACTGTATAACTAGCTATAGAATAGGAAACAACATCAATGTCTTGTGAAGAGGCTCGTTGGTTTGTCGGGTTGGGGCAAAATGGGTTTTATTGGATAGCGGGATTTTTATCTGGTTATAAATTTTTGTGATTCTCTTTTTTTTTTTCTTTTCCTTTCCTTTCTATTTTTTTTTTTTTTTTCCCTTCACTTGCCAAACAACCGCAAAACACACCACTAACGGACATCATCAATGGAACCTCAAATACAACAGCAACAACAGCAACAACAACAACAACAGCAACAACCATCTTCTCTTTTGGACTCATACGAGTCGTCTGAAAATGCATTAATGGATTCCTTCAAGGCGGCAGCACTCAAGGTGACGACCCTTTACAAAGATTCTCTCGTCCAAAATCGTAAAGCATATGCATCAGGGTATCAGCAAGCCCTCCAGGATTTATATGAGTTCATCAGCTCTCATCCAAGCACCACCATGTCTCAACAAGAAGCCTTTGTGGCACCAACGGAACAGGGACTCTTACCTGTCCAGGATCTTTTGGCTTATGCTCGACAACGTAATGACCAACTCGCTTTAGAAATGGGTTTGAATCAACCAGCATCCTGTCCCTCGACATTGTCCTCGACTCCAACTTCAACTCATAGACCACTACAACCATCATCACCATCACCACCACCACCACCTCAACATCAAACTACTCCTTCGACTTTTAATGGCACCAATGTACGATCTCACCCTCAAGCTGGATTCAACAATGGTAATACGCAATCACATTCTGATCATCAAACCTTGGCAACAGGATTGACTTTGGCGACCTCTTCACCAGGTCTTACCAATAGTCCCAACAATAGAAAAGCAACCACGGTACCGGGTGGGATTGGGGCAGCGATGAAGAATGCCTTTCACCCTTTCCAAATCGACCCGAACACTCAATTCACATTCACTTTGCCAACTAATCATCATCCGCATGGGCAACCTTGGATCAACAGCCATCATCCAAACACCTCAACCCCATTCTTTATCAATAACAACAACATGAATAGTAATAGTAATTATAATGGAGGGGAATGCATGAATGACATCAATAGTGACATCAATCATTCGATGGCATCGGAATATGATATGGGTGGATCACCAATGGAAGGATTAAAACGACGTATCTCACCTACTGAGTTGACATTTATGGGACGATCACTAAACAGTATGAATATCGACAGCACTTACCACGAACATGCCATCAAACGACGATCTAAACGCGATGACTGATTGTTGAAATCATCTCAAATCCTGGTGTGACATGTACTTTTAGTTAATCTTTATTCTACCCTTTGTATAGTTTAGTTATATCCCCTTCTCCACCTTCCATTTGCTCCTACTGTTACTTTATCATTGTAAATCACCTCCACACAATACACATACACATCTCTATTTTGTCATCTACTAGTTTAATTGCTGATTCATCTTGGCCAATAATAAACACACCTTCTTATATATATATATAATTGTCTTTTATAGGGTCTATGTGGGGTAAAAAGGGATGGGTGGTCATCATTATATAGTCAGTAAAAAGTTTGTGCCGGGATATGAACATCTACATAAAGAGTATATAAAACATTGCATATTTTCATATACAAACAGAAATATTTCTTTTATTCAGATAATGGTAAAAAACAATAACTATCACTAGGGAAGATATAAACTAGAGGGGAAGGATGGGGTTTTTTACAATTCCATTCCGGTTGCTTCATCTTCGCTGGAGACATAGCTTACAGAGCTCATGTCATCCTCGTCTGAAGATTCGTCTGCCGCTGCATCGGCTGCTTCCTTTGTTGCATATCGCGCGACGTAATCTACAATAAAAAAAAAAAAAAAAAGGTCGAGTCACTGGATGTTTATGCTTTTCATATATATATATATATATATATATCGATTATGTATTACCTTTCACTTTGGCTTCGTATTTGGCTGGTTCCCGCATAAGCAATGCCGCTGCTTCGCCATTTAGAGGATCTGTTGGGTTTGGATATCGAAGGAGTTGAGGCAAGAAGACTTCAAAGATATTGATCATGTCTATGGATCAAAAAAAAAAGGGGGGGGGTGATTAATTCATTTCATTTTCAGTTTACATAACCTGACTTTACCAAACATGGGACTCCAAGTCTGGTTGATCACATCCAAGCAAACTGACCCGCTACTATAATAAGATAACACCAAGTTAGTATAACCATGTATATGGGAAAGAGTTGTATTGTAGTCTTGTCATCAACTTACACTTCATCAATATTAGGGTGGAAGATTCGATTCATAAAGCCAATACTTGGAGATTTGTAGGGATATTGGTCAGGTAGTTCAACATGCACTTTCCAGACACCACCGGCAAAAGAAGCTATAAGGATAATACACATAATTAGTTACACAGGCATTCTATATCCTGTTTTATTTCAACTTACTATCGGAAGGTCCATGGAATCGTAGGTAGAATTCTTGCATATTGTCGTTCACCAAGGTCACTTCGTAATCACTCATCAAGCTATAAGGAGATAAAAACCCGCCCACAGGATAGTTGCGTTAGTTAGTTATATTATCAATATGGTGTTTCCATGTCCATCTTTATACTTACAGTTTCATCACGTCTGTTTCTATTCGTCTACGAGGTGTTGACATTGTGTATAATTGTTTAAAAGGTGAAAAAAAAAAAAAAAGAAGAAAGAAGAAAAGAAGAGAGAAGCCGACAGTTCGCACACTTTTTTTTTTTAAAAAAAAAAAGCAATTGAGATCCCGCGACCGCCCAATCCACTTGACTGGCGGACATTAAAACCAACATTAAGTAGATTATTGATAAAAGATGAGTTTATTAACTATATACAACTATAAAGTATCTATTTACTAGTTTTATAGCTTGACATTATACAGAAAAGTGGTGTAATTGGATTATATCTTCTATTTCCTAAAATTGCCCGGTTTCACCTAATAGTATACTACATTAACCAGATCAGATCCTTATGGAGACCGCCTCGGAATTCTTCATAGGATCGTATCCGTATTAGGAATACCAGTACTTGTTATCAATTCACCTATTAAGAGAAAGAGAGAGAGAGAAAAAATTTCACCAGTTATACTTCTCACCAATTTGATATGCCGACCCAATGTTCCCTGATGCTTTGTTACCTGTCTTTCGAGTCTACTTTTAAAGAGAATAAGTGTTCTTTCTAGTTGGTCGATATGGTTCATACACATTTTTCATGTTTTCAACTTACCAATCCTTGTCACCTTAATTAAACGTCATACGACTTGAGTTGTCTTGGCATTATCTTGATATTCAGTAACATACCATTCCTTGTTTGTTCTTGTCCATTATTAGTCCAGTAAGTGTTTTGTATCAAAGATGAGAAGCTATCAGCAATCAGGGTTACTTTTGAATGTGCAAATGGAAAAGAGAGGGGAGGGACTACGCCAGAAGAAAAAAAAAAAAAAAAAAAAAAGAATAAAAAAAAGCTGAAATGTTTTAAATCCCGCCATTTCCCTCTTTCTCTTCTCTTATGCTTTTCACCAACACTCTTTAGAATTTGTCCTTCATATTACTTTTTTTTATTTACATATATACATATATCAATACATGCACATATCTTTATACCATGTCGGCACCTCCATCTCCTCCTAATGGTATTGTGTCTGCTAATATCAAACTCTTCAACAACAAGATCATTAACGACACTTTGGATAGTCCTTGCAACCATCGGTCACCTCCCCCTTTATCACCGCAAGTGGCTTCTTCTCCGAGACTACCACCGTCTCGACCACCACGACCTGATATAGTTTTAACGACAGCAACAAAGCAACATTTATACACATCTGCAATTACTTCACCTCGAAATGTTGAAAATATCCGCCGGCACGCCACAGGAGACGATTCAAAAGACCAGTACTTGCATCAAATACAACATCAACGAGTCTTTCCTCACGCCACAGGGAATGGTCAACTACAATGGTCTCATGGTTCCTCCAATGAGTCCTTTTTTACTTCATTTAATCAACAACAACAGCGAACTGGTTTGGTGCCTGCTCCACCACCACCACCACCACCACCCCGACCTTCTGGTGCAACCTTGGCAGCAGCTTTTAGTACTCCAGCAACCTTGGCGAAAAAGCAGGACGATAATACAACAAAATCAAATACCTCTTCTTCTCATGTCAACACCAAAGTGTTTAAAGGTGTCTTTGGGAAAATGGTGGGAAGCGTAAGCGGTAAGTCATTATCTGTTGAAGAAGAAAAAACAGGAATACTCATATCTTCTTTATGACATAGATTTATTGACACAGCCGTTATCGCAGGGATCATCTACTAATGCCACTACTACCAACAGCAACTCAACGAAAACCAATATTTCATCTCCGTACAACATTGTCCATGTCACACACGTTGGATTCAATCAACAAACTGGTGAATTTACTGGATTGCCAAGAGAATGGTTGCTGCTCTTACATGAAAGTGGTATCACTAAAAAGGAACAAAAGGAAAACCCTCAGGTAAAATATCAAGTGGGATAATGTGATAAAAGTGCCAAGTAATTAACCATCATTTTTTTTTTACATAGACTGTCCTTGATGTGCTGGAATTTTATAAAGAAACTAGGGAACAATCACAAGACTGCGTTTGGGAAAAGATCGGGAATGTCCATCCTCCACGATTCTCGGTCGAAAATGGTCAGCAAACAACTGTCAGTCCTACACCACCACCATTACCACAACGATCAGGATCGAAACTCGTCATTGTCCCTTCTAATGGTCAGAATAAATCTCAACAGGAATCGAAGCATTTGCAACAACATCAAAATGACAGTACAAGACAGGATCGTATACAGCCTCCGTCCATACCCGCTCGTCCTCCAGGTTTTGGCAATGCTTCTTTGACTTTATCACCACCATCCATACCGTCTAGACCAACTCAAAAACCAGGTACGAATCTCAAAAGAAGAAAAGGATATTTATTTATTCATTGTTTATACTTTGTTACTAGGAACTATAAGTGACAGCACGGATAATGAATCACCACCCTTATCTGTGGCTCAGCGTATGTCTGTATTCCAAAATGGTACCTTGTCATCATCAACATCTCTACCAACACTTCCAGCAATATCAACACCAACACGACCATCATTTCCTCTGGGAACCAACAGCAAAAGTAAACCACCGCCACCACCGAAACCACCAGTGTCCAGTAAACCTACTCATCTAAAAACACCCGCACAGACATCGATCGGCGATCCATCTTCACGTTACACAACCTCCTCCTCAGTGTCATCACTCGAACCGATCGCACCACCTCGAACAAAGTTACCAAACGTCAAACAATCACCAAAGAACCAAGTATATATTTCATCTACAGCTGCTCCTTTGGACCCCGCAATGGACACTGGATCAGAAACTCGGCACCAACGGCGTGAACAGCGACGACAGCGTGAAGCGGAAAAAGATGCAGAAATTCTTGCCGGGCTACAGGCTGTTTGTACCGATGCTGATCCAACCAAGCTTTATCGAAATATGGTCAAGATAGGACAAGGGTAATGACAACAATATGGTAGTTGATGGTATAAATTAACTCTTTTTATACATGCTTTTTATGACCAGTGCATCTGGCGGGGTCTGTACGGCACAATCAGTGGATACCAACATGTCGGTGGCCATCAAACAAATGAATCTAGCCCAACAACCGAAGAAAGAACTAATTATCAATGAAATCTTGGTGATGCGTGAAGCTCGGAACAAGAACATTGTCAACTTTATCGATTCCTTCTTGGTACATGGTGAATTATGGGTGGTGATGGAATACATGGAAGGTGGATCTCTTACAGATGTAGTGACAACAAATATGATGACAGAAACTCAGATCGCCACTGTTTGCCGGGAAACATTACAGGGAATTGCTCATTTGCATCAACTGGGTATTATACATCGGGATATCAAATCTGATAATGTCCTACTTGGTTTAAATGGTCATGTCAAATTAAGTAAGTAATAATGATAATGATGCTATTACATACTAAACTCAATCTTCTTCTTCTTCTTTTGTAGCTGATTTTGGATTTTGTGCTCGGAACAGTGATACGGAAATGCGAACGACAATGGTGGGGACTCCTTATTGGATGGCACCGGAAGTAGTAACAAGAAAAGAATACGGTCCTACTATCGACATTTGGTCCCTGGGTATCATGGTCATTGAAATGATTGAAGGCGAACCTCCCTACTTGCATGAAAACCCTCTTCGGGCTTTGTATTTGATTGCTACCAATGGAACACCTGCTCTTCAATATCCTGATGCCTTATCTACTCATCTGGCCGACTTTTTAAAACAGTCTCTGTGTGTTGAATCTCAAGACCGTCCTGGTGCCAAGGAACTGCTGGCTCATCCGTTTTTAAAAAAGGCCGATGTCTGTAAATCATTGATTCCTCTTATCAAATCAAGTAGGGATGCTCGCAAAACCCACTAATTGGCTCCCCACCCCTCTTTTTTTTTTTTTTTTTTTTTTTTAATTATACATATACACATTATTCCTCCTCTACCCCTTTTAAATACATAGCCATAGTTTGTTTTAGTATATAGCCGTTTGTATGTCTTTTTATTTTACATAATATAATTATTTACATATCATATGATCATCAAATAAACTTATTGATACTTATCCTTGATGGCTCCTATATAAAACAGTAAATATTCAGTCATATGAGGACTTTTACAAAAGTGAGGTTTGATTAGAGTTACTTACCGAGTAAATGCTCAAAATGATACTTCTTGACCCCCTCATACTTTTTTCTTTCTTCGATTTCCTCGGCACTTAGTTTACATACCAACACTGGGCATGGGGCATGTTTAATTAGGTAATCTGAGGTTGATCCTAGTAAAACCCTATGCATGAAACATGATCATGTAAGCAAAACATCTTTTTTTTTTCTTTTTCTTTGACAGCTT
This sequence comes from Chlamydoabsidia padenii, assembly GCA_025330725.1. Taxonomy (NCBI): domain Eukaryota; kingdom Fungi; phylum Mucoromycota; class Mucoromycetes; order Mucorales; family Cunninghamellaceae; genus Chlamydoabsidia; species Chlamydoabsidia padenii. Next base: position 383,155 of record JAIWND010000005.1, on the reverse strand, counting down.
ACTTCTTGACGGTATTCAAACCCCGCGCACTACAAATTAGGAAATCTGGTTTACAAGCCTGACAGTAATCCACCAAGGATTCTTTAGAATCACCTAGAATCACCTCAGTGGTTATATTATTGAACTAAAACAAAATTAGTAGTAGTGAGATAACGTGTGATGAGTTGAGGGGGGGGAACTTACTCCGTTTGCTACCAACACGGACTTTAACTCGATCAGAAACCCTTCGGTGACAGAATGTGCAACCGAGCTGGCATCACCTGACATTCCCGAGAAAATGTTTTGGATTTCTCTTTGCTCAATGATGTGGACAATGGAGAGATGATCGCTAGGACTGATCAAGCCTAGTCGGATACCTTTGGCAAAGGTCGCATCACTATTTTCTGAATGATCATATGCAATCACAATGTTTCCTAAATTTGAAGAGGTTCAATATACATTGATATTATACATAAACCGTTTTGGATGTTTGAGAGACTTGCCGTACTTACTTTGGCGTTGTGGAACTTCAACATCCATATTTCCTGGGGGAAGGAAATCAGATGGCAAGTCTTCATTGATTCTTGCTGGAGAAAGGGCCGACATTATTTTTAGTGTAGTTTATAAATTGTTTGTATAGATAGTTTATCAGGACGTTATTACATGGAAATGAAAAATTTCATCCTTTTATACAAAAAATCATGCAAAACCCACAGTGCGGGGTTTGAATTTTCGGCAGATAGTTTGTCTGATTATGAGCTGACAAAAGTTTCCCCCGGTTTTACATCATCCTTTCGAACTTTCCTTCGGTACACTCTTTGCTGCCAGCCCCTGAGTGTTGTTTTCATACTACCATTCATGGGAAAGGTCGCCATCTTTTTTTTTTTTTTTTTTTGGAATGCAAGCATCGACCACGGGCAGTCAAGGTAAAACTGGATGATGGCCTGTTATATTCAAATAATATATCTTATCATAATGTTGAAAAAAAAATGGGTTGATTGATTCAATGTTAGGAATCATTTCAAGAAGTATATGGTTTACCCATCGGGGATGAACTTGTGCAGAAGCGGGATTTGAAAATTGTCACGATCAATTTTTTCTTTCTTGTCTGGTCCAAAAAAAAAAAAAAAAAAGCGGGTTCGCTCTCTTCTTTCTCTTTAATTCACATCCTTTTGTAAACATGGATACCTCATCCTCTCTCCTTTCCAAAAAGGAACAACGTCTTCTTGATGGTCACTTGGAAATTGATTGGTTAAAACGACAGATTGAACAACGACGACAAGGGTGTGTCTCCTTCTCAGCAATCAAGGAAAAGGTGGCGCAACTGACAGATGACCAAATACAAGATCAACTACAGACTTATCCTGAACAAGTGGAAGTATCTCGGGTGCAAATGGATATCATGTCTCAATATAATCTCAGCAAAGAACGAATCATGACCAACTTGGATGATAGCCATTATACTCTGGACGCCCTTTATCCTCATCTTAAGGCTCGACTACCTGAATTCAACGGTGAAATAACGTAAGTTGTCTCCTCCCCTTCTCTTCTTGACAAATTCATGTTACTTTTTTTTTTTTTTTTTTTTTACTAACTTTTATTTTTTTTTGGATCTAGTCAAAAAATACAAGAATTGGTCATGCAAAGGGATAAACTGGCGGTGGAGCAAATGCAACTACTGGAAGAACTGAATAACATTCAAAATAAAACTACACGTTTGCATTCTCAAATCATTGGTAAGGATATACTGAAAACAGTGGATAGAATGAAACTATGTAATTTGTATTAACCTACTGTTTCTTTTCTTTTTTTCTCTTAAAAAGGGCATCACCAAGAAAATCAATTGTTAGGGACCGAACTGAAAACTGCCAAACAACAACGGGACCAGCGATACCAAGAACAACAAGAACCACAAGGATGGATATCAACTCAAGTTAGTTTGACGTCATCACAAGGTACTAATGATTATAACATTGACAAGTAAGTATGGTACATTGTTTATGTAAACACAAATGGAATATGATAATGAATAACTCACCTTTCTTTGTTTTGTTTTATTTTATTGATCTTATTTTTAGATTACATGAAGAGGAAAACCGTCTAGAAACAGCCAAGAATATACTCATGGTAAGCATATTGTGGTGGGGTGGATGAAATTGACAAACTACTAACATGTTTGATCTTTTTTTAAAGGGGCTGATTTTAGAAAGTGGGATCGATTGGGCAAGTGATAGCAAATGGTCACGGGTGATGATGTTTATCGGAACGGAGGAAGAAAAACAAGAAGACTGATGGACCCTTATTCCTTTGTTCTCCCGGTGTCTTGGTATCTAGGTATTTATAATTATCCCATTATATTATTCTTTATCGCCTTAAATCATGTTTATAATCTTTACCCCTTCCTTCCTTCCCTTCTCTCTTTTATCCTTCTCTCTTTTATTCATTCTTCCTACATCCTCCATTCTTCATTGTATATATACATTCTTACTATTGTGCTTATACCTTCCTTCCACCAATAAAGCAAGCAACCGGCTCTCCATGTCGAGTCAGAAGCTCCAATGTCCAATCTGTAACCAACAATTCCCGGCGTATGATCAGCGTGGTTTTCGAAACGCCGGCTTCACCTCTCATCATAATCGGTGCCTTGAACGACAACAACAACAGCAAAATGAAACACAACAAAATGACATGAAATCTTCTCGGGCTTCTCGATTTGCAATGGCCATCAGACGACGACTGCTACCTGCTCAACCTGTTTCACCAATACCGATAAACACTACAAGTCAAGGTAAGACAATCATACACATTACACTCATTGCCCCCCTCCCTTCCATTGCCTAATCCAAGCTTTTTATTCTAAAGCCCATAAAAGAAATAGTATTTTATCGGTTTTACCCGGTCCAGGACCAGGGTGTGGTTCTGGGCCATCATCATCGTCTCCTTTACCACCAAGCTACGGTAGTCATGCACATAGTATCAAATCAACTGCCATTATCACACCAACGGTACCTTCTCAAATATCTTTATCAGTACAACAACAACCTATTCCTCGGCAAAGACACACTTGGAATCATTGGAACATAGGAAGAGAAACACGGCGATCAGTATCCAACCCAATCAAAGATAAAGCACACTCTCCTTCGATATCACCAACAAGACCACGACCACGACCCATTATTCTGCCTACGACTTTACCGCCACACCCTTTGGTCTCAACAACGGTATCATCAGATTGTCAATCATTACCTCTGATGGACCATACAACAAAAAACTCAACCTTTCCATTACTGACAACAATGACGACGATGGATTTAACAACGGCATTGATAATACCCCAAACAACGCCAACTCTCATGTCAAATACTCCAATGAACTCACCAAATCAGCCTGTCACCTCACCATTCTCTTTCATATCCATGCTCACCACCCTACCTCTGGAAACGGCACCACTTGACCCATCCAGTTCTGTCTCTGCATCTTCTATCAACAGCAACACGAATACAAACCTCTGCGACTCGAATGACACTCTGATCTCTCGCCATCAACAATCTGTGTATTCTTCATTAGGTGATCAACAAGGGGATCTTATGGCAAGCAACCGGACAACAAGCAACTGCTCTCTTGGTAGGAACAATGTGTCTATGCATCTACAGCATCAGGAACATAATAGCCAACAAGTGGAACAGCAACAAGATCGATATCACACTTTAGAACGACAATATTATGACCAGCAAAACTACTCCTTTCCAGCCCAAATTACCAACAACAATGTCTATCAACTTCAAAACATGACTCCATTGGCTTTCTCTCCACCTACAACAAATATTTCTTCGACCGCAGCTCTAACGAACTCCATGCACTCACCCATCAATTTGGATCCACTTCATCATGGTCTTACTTATTGTGGATACTGCCAACCTCAGAATGGTCTTCATGATCCTTTTTGTAGCTTACTTGAACACATCATGGCGGATATTATGCGTGGCGATGGATCGAATGATTCGTAACGATGTTAATGGTAGTAATAGATGCACACACCCTCTTTAACCTTAGATAATTATATGCCCCTTTCCCCTTTATATATACTACTTTTTGTTTATGCCATTTTTTTTAACATTGCTTTAGACCCTCATTGTTTGTTTTTATGCCAACTTATATAACTAATAAAAACTTATATTATTGTTTCACCATCCATGAATCAATTTTTATGTCTCCCTTTCTTGACATACATGTGTCATCACTATACGTTTCCGAATGTTGTACACTATTTAAATTGTTTGAAGCTTGTTTACTGACCAATGCGGGCATTAAAAAAGTTTGTGCATCTGCATGATTTTCATGAAATTTGAATCCCACCCAACTTGGCCCTAACGTATGAACGGTCAACATGGGTACGTGATTAGATAGGATATGTCAGTTTTCTACCATGTCAATACTGCTAGGGATTCTGGCAACTGTATCCCTTTTAAAATTAGCATCCTGTGTATGGTTTGTCAAGTTGAATCGTGTTTATATAAGACGTGGTTTTTATTTTTATTAGATTGAGAATTTTATACACATAACTGAATGGTTGTGGGTACTATATTAATGCAAGGGTATTACGAGAATGATTAAACTAGTATTAATATGAAGTAAGGGGAGGGGAGGGAATCTACTTTGGTGTCGAAGGGTAGAAACTTGAGACAGACCCATCCGAAGCATCATCTTGATCTAAAGGAGGACATGATTTACCAAAACCATAAGCTCCTGTATCATCCGATAAGGTACCAATCCTACATATATATATATATAAATTTTGATTAGTGATACACATCTAATCATGAGCATTACCACTTTACCTTGAAAAAGACATCTGCAGTCGCAAGCGAATGTTTTCGTAATAAAGATCGTCGATTGTCCGATGAGCATAAAGTCGGGAATGAATGTTGCGGATAAAGACAAAGAATTCACAGACCGCGACCAGTCGATCCCTGCAATGTTGATCTATAGGTAACCAGTTGTCCTTTTCATCCATCTTGAATTGGTAATCTATTGTATTGACAAGATCATTTCCATCATTTGACTGGTGAGATTCCCCACAAGCTGCGCATTCGGTTGTTGTTGCTGATATCAATGTATCATTTAAAGAGTTGGTCTTGTTCGGGTACCATCGTTCCCATAACAAAGGCCATTGCAAAGTGACAGAGGATGTGATTGAAGAGTGAGGAATTGATGCTTCTTGTTGTCGCTGATTGTTGTTTTCCATAGGTATATGTTGAATAAAACAAGATCGTTGTAGTAGGTAATTCATCATCTTCTTTGGTGACAGTCGAGACCGGAATCCGAATCGCAAACAAGGTTCCACATCTTCAATTTGACAAGCACGGAGGTAAGTAAACTGGTGTAGCTTCTTGAGAGACACCGTGTGAGAAAGTTGGACAAAGTGTTGGAAGGTTTCCCACTGAATTTGATTATGAGTTACTGACGTGATGGCATATTGTTTTAATGCTGATGGTGTTGGAGACACGGGAAGGCATTGTTCTTGATGCTGTTGGTCGCTGTTGTTCGAGTCTGTTGTTTCTTTAGTCCTATAAAAAAAAAGGAGTATTATTGTGAGAATGTATTTGTATGCTATTTACTTTTTATTACCCGCTGTCATCATCATCATCCTTCTTCTTTTTCAATGCTTCACTAAATGGTTGGTTGTCAACACTGCCTGCGCTATTTCTATAGTGACAAGTATCATACTTTTCATCTGTAAATGTCGTTGTATCAATACCTGTAGAGTTGTTGTAAAAAATTGGTCTCTTATAGTTCTGCTGCTGTTGTTGTTTTTGTAACTGATCCTGCTGGCACCAATATCGCTGCTGCTCATCCTGATCCCATTGTAAGAGTCTTTGTCGTAACTCTGCAAGTTGTGCCTGTTCGTCCCCCAATTGTTGCTGTACGCTTTGTAACTTGGTTTCCAGTCGCCAGTTTTCCCGTTTTTCGTTTGCCACCATTCCATTTGCTTCTTCAAACAGTTTGCAAGAGAGTTCTTCTAGATCCAATTCGACAAGATCCTTTTGATGCTGGAGTTCAGAGGCACGATCAATAACCGCCACGTACTTGGTGTTCAATTGCTGTATATCTTGTTGCAATCGTGCCAGGGTGAGATCTCGTTCAATAAGTCGGTCTTCAAGTTGTGTCAGGGTAGTTGCTTGTACATCAAGTTGATCTTTCCAATGAGAGCACATGTCGCAGGTGGTGGAAGAGCATGCGCGATCGAGTGGTTGGCAGTGAGAATTAAGAGGTGGTGCAACTGTGTCAGTCATATAGAATCAAAAGAAGAAGACAAGTATAGAAAGAATAATAAAAATGGTAAGGAATGGAAAGGGGTGTTGTAATAATAAAAGTGAATGGAATGAGAAAGTGAAGAGAGAAAAGAGTGAGAACCGCGAAAATGGAACTTTATAAAAGGCGAGCAATCAAGTTGAAATCCCGACAGGAGGCAATAATCATGGAGCATCAATAATCAGGGTGGTTATGAATGATAAATTTATGAATGGTAAATTGGATTGGATTCTACATCAAATATGAGACTAACGATGCCTTGGTTTACTTTTTTCCTTATAGACTATTCGTTTGAATGACAAATTGTATAGACTCTTGAAATCAAAGTAAACCGGTTATTCGGTTGATCCGCAATATTAAAATCCCGACATAACGTTCAATTTCCCCAATTTCATTTTATTGTCTTTTTCTTTCTTTACTCTCCATAACTTTGTTTGAACCACTAATTACATTCAGCGCAAAACAATCAGCAGACACAACAGACAATTACGAAAAAAGAACTTGAGGAACAACGTTTTACTCATCCTAAGTATATGCACCACTCAGTAACTATGGTCACGACTTGTCAACACCAATTCCTACAACAAATGTTATTAGTCTCCTACAATGACAAGCAAAGATAACGGAATTAATCTTATCAGCATGTTTACCAACATCCCGACTATCGTTTATGACACCTTTGGCGCCCAATAACCAAGTCTCACCACTGTAAGTATAAGTATAACTGCATATTTTGTGATTTGTGTACTAACAATTTTAGGAATCCTTTTTTTTTCTAGTACTCCTGTTGACTTCTAACCCTTTTGGTCTATCTCTTCTATGGATATTAGGGAGGGGGGGGGAAGAATAAAGTAGGAAGGGCATTCTTTACATTTTATTGGAATGGTGGAGAATCGTTTTACTGACATTCATTATTCATATGCCGATCAGCTGATTTTATAGGAGCGATGATTTGGCTGGTTTGTCTGCTCAGCGATATGGATATTCTCTTGTAACAAGGCAAGGCATAATCATCTTATCCTCGAAAATGCTTATAAATATCATCATACTGACCATCTGTAAATGTAATCTATCATTACCATAGGCATATAGTAGAATGGAACTGAAGGAAACAACCAAATGTCGGCAGATGCACTTGAGGTGCCGCAAGACTCCTCAAATAGGTAACTGGATACAAAAAAAGAAGAGAAAAAAAGAAGCATTGGAAACAATGTCTACTAACAGAAAAACGATCTCTCTTATTTCGCTTTGCCATAATACATGGTTCTGACATAGATCAATTAAATCAACTGTGGTGTGGTTACTTGGTGGGGGGAACACTTGTTAAATTTGGAATGACCCGTCAAGGTCTTTCTCAGGGGTGCGTCTTGGGTATCGTGTTCACAAATCATCCTTCTCCTGCTACGAATCTCTACTTTTAGTAAAGAACACACCGCTGGATCTGATGGACTTATCGATGGAAGGTATGTGAACACAAAAAAAAAAAAAGAAGCAATGTCAAAATTACATTGTAGTACAGGGATTAGAGTGTGGTCCGTGATGCATCACTAACCTTTTTATGCTTTTGTAGAACAACGGAAGAATGACAAACAAGATATTTTAACCCGACTTCCGGTCTTCAGGCTCTATCTGGAGAAAGGGGCGGATTGGGTGATCAAGTGCATCATGGTGATGGTCAAGGTAACAAAGTGCTTATAGGATTTCCAGGAAAACATCAGTCAAGTTGATCCTTTATCTCTTTGTAGGATCATAAGGTGGACATTTATAGACATGTATAGGCTTGTCGTTAATATTGTATTTGGCGATGATGATGATGATTAATACCTAATAATCCGATATCTTTGTAAGTAATATGGTAGTGTATCAAGGGAGAAAGTTTAAACGAATATCTCTGTAAAGGATCTTATAACATTGTCTAACTATTACACTTCTTATTTAGAACTCTGCATATATATACTCTTATCTAAACTTATGAACAATGGACAATTGGATTGACAAGGCATACTTGGCATGGACTAGAAATCAAGGTGGCTACATTCTTCTTCACCTCACTACTTCAAGGTTACACCGGCCCTTTCTACCCTTTTTGATTTTTTACAATTCCGACATCCACCCCACTCACTCACAAAGAATACTTTTCTTTCCCCCAAAAAATATAAAAAACCTTTCCCTCCTTCTTTTCCCTTTTCCTCATCTCTCTTTTACCTTTTTTTTATTTTTTATTTTACTGCTACTTTTTACTCTTTACTTTATAAATACTATTATGACCACATTTAAACCACCATACACTGTCCCTGCAAAAGACATTGAAAAGAAGGCTGGCGAAACTGCTGTCATGCGTCACTTCAAATTTGCTGACAAGCTATTAGATCACCCCGAAGGAATCTATACTCTTTGGGATCTCTATCTTGCTGGAAACAAAGCTGGTGGCAGTAAGTACAAAAGAATAATATTATTACTGGGCAACAATAGGGAATCTTAAACTCGGCTGTGGTTGTGATGAATCTCAACTGGTAGCGCGTATACCTGAGAGGGGGGGGACATGGGCTTGGGTGGAACGATATCCCTCCTTTGAATTAATATCACATCGTACATTGTTAAACTACTAATTTAGGGGGGGGGTAAATAGGATGTGATAAAGAAGGGGGAAGGAAGGAGAGCAAGTGAAGTTAGGGGGGGGGGTAAAAGAGGATGACATGAAAAAGAACAAGGGGAACAATATGAAAATCACGGTACTGGATCTCTTGACACCTAATCTCTCTTTATGCTTATCTTTTTTTCCCATAGATAATCCATTCTTGGGTGTCCGGCGTATGGAAAATGGGGAAGCAAAAGAATATGTCTGGCAAAGTCATAAGGAAGTGCGAACCCGGGTGGAAAACTTTGGTAAAGGTATGTTGAAACTTGGTCTATCTCGACAAGAGGCCATTGGTATCTACGCTATCAACCGACCAGAATGGGTAAGTGTTTGTACTAAAGATTAATACAAACAAAAACCATCATTAACTTTTTTTTTTTTTTTTTTTTTTTTTTTTTGTGTGTGTGTGTGTGTGTGTGGTGGGAAATCCTTTAGACCATGACTGAACAAGCCAGTTACCGCCAAGCATTTATCATTGTTGCTCTGTACGATACCCTTGGTGCTGAAGCCATTGAATACATTGTGAATCAAACTGACATGGAATACATCGTGGCCACTGCTGATAAACTCAAAAACATCACTCAATTAAAAGACCGTCTTCCTTCCATCAAGCATGTTGTAATTATGGACGACACTATCGATGCCTCTGACAAGAACAATGCCGAACAAGCTGGTCTGACCGTCCATACCTTTAAAAGCGTCGAAGCTATTGGTGCTGATATTGAAGAAGAAAGTGCCCTGCCTACCCCAGAAGACATTGCCACCATTTGCTATACCAGGTAAAAAAACCATGACATACGTCGCACCATGAAGCTGAACTCTAACTCTCTTTATAATAGTGGAACTACTGGGGTACCCAAAGGTGCCGTATCAACTCAAGGAAACTGCGTCGCATCTGTTCATGGGGCTGCATGTGTTGGTGAAGCTGGTACTTTTGCAAAAGTGACTCAAACGGATACATACATCTCATATTTGCCCTTGGCTCATGTCTTTGAGCGTGTGGCGCAAGCGCTTCATGTCTACCGTGGTGCTGCCATTGGTTATTATCAGGTATGAAATGGAAGAGGTAGGGGGTCAGATGATTCGGTACTAATGACTATGTTTGGTTTATAGGGTGACACTCTCAAACTCCTTGATGATATTGCTGAATTAAAGCCAACTGTATTTTGCTCAGTCCCTCGCTTATTCAACCGTATTTACGACAAAGTGTTGGCTGGTGTCAAGGCTAAAGGTGGAATCAGCAGCTATCTTTTCTTCAAGGCATTCAACTCAAAGAAGGCATATCTTGACAAGACTGTACACCACTGGTTATGGGATCGCCTCGTTTTTGGTCAAGTAAGAAAAAAAAAAAAAAAAAAAAAAAAAAAAAAAAAAAAAAAAAAAAAAAAAGATAGGCGATGATGATGATACAGCTAGGTGGACCGGATCAACTCACTCTTTTTATTGTTTTTTAGATTCGGGCTAAATTGGGTGGACGACTTCGATTTATACTCAGCGGATCAGCTCCGGTGTCACCTGATGTAATGGACTTTATGCGTATTTGCTTCTCGGCTAATGTATATGAAGGTTATGGACAAACAGAAAACTTTTGTGGTGGCTGTTTGACATTGACGGACGACAATACATCAGGCGTGGTTGGTATCCCATTCCCTTGCTCAGAAATCAAATTGGTGGATGTCCCTGATATGGAATATCTCTCAACCGACAAGCCTTATCCTCGTGGTGAAATCTGTCTCCGTGGGCACTCGATCATGCGTGAATACTACAAGATGCCTGACAAGACTGCTGAAACTCTTGATGCTGATGGCTTTTTACACACTGGCGATATTGGTGAATTCGATGAAGCGGGCCGTTTAAAGATCACAGATCGACTTAAAAACATCTTCAAGTTATCACAAGGGGAATACGTCGCACCGGAAAAAATCGAAGGTGTCTATCAAAAACATGAATTGGTGGCCCAAGCCTTTGTTTATGGTGACTCTCTGCAAGCATCTTTGGTGGCGGTGATTGTGCCTGATAAGGATTCTTTTGGAAAATGGGCTCAAAATATTGCCAAGGGACAAGATATCTATCGCTCGGATGAAGTCAAGGCGGCACTACTCAAGACTTTGGTGGCTTTTGGTAAAGAAAACGATCTCAAGGGCTTTGAACAAATGCGTGCTATCCACTTGTCATCGGAAGAATTCTCTATCGACAATGATCTATTGACACCTACCTTTAAACTCAAGCGTGAAACCGCCCACAAGGCTTACAAGAAGGAAATCGATGATATGTATACTGCTATATCCAATGGTCGTAGCTTTAACTAGATAGATCCCCCCTCCTTTTTTTTTGCCATTCATTCTTTATTATTCTTTTACACACATTGGTGCCGGATTTAGATAGTCCCTCCTTACTCATTACCTCTTTCCCTTCTCTTCCCTATCTCATACCTTTTTACCTTATTGTTGTCATCCAAACCATACTGTTTAACCTTTTTTTTTTAACTATCTTCAACTTTATTACAATAAACTATACGAATATTTCGTTTTTACAATAGTCTAGTTATTTGTGGTGTGTGGTGTCAATTAAATAAAGAGCTGGGAAATAATGATTATGCATGATTGAATCCACGTTTAGATTTTTTAATGACATAGGTGTACTGTAAGTATCAAAAATGATGTAGAGTAGCCCCGTATGCTATATAGTCCATCATTTAAATGGTGTGTTTTCATATAAAAAAAGCGTTTATGTCATTAGGTTTTATTACTATTATTATTAATGGGGATAATCAGAGAAGCTAATACTAGGTGTGTTTATCTAATGTAAAATGTGTGTTGGGGGGGGGATTAACAAAGATCGTCACCTAGGTCTTTTGGAATTGTGCCATCAGAGAAGCGGGGATTTTACCTTTTTGTTGGAATGCTATCACCATCTTTGCCCGACGTTCAAGAGTAAGTGAGTCCGATGGTTTCCAATCAATCATCAGCGCCGGTAAAAAAGTCTGCTTGAACCATTTTGGACGAAAGATAGAGTCTTCCCATAATGATTGTGGTATGTTTTGAGTTTCACCGTATTTGTTCATCAAGTTGTTTAGATCAGCCGGTTGAAGCCCCATGATTGTGCTATTGTTCATCTCGTTATCATGGTGCAATGAATCCGATATCAATGGTATGCCGAGATGTGTTGGATAGTGCCGCAAGGTTGCATCTACCCCCGATGCAAGGAGCTTCGATTTGACAGAGGAAATATAGGCTGATACTTGTAAATGTCGTGCGTCGTTCAAAGATTTTGCATGAATCTACAATTTTTAAATACCGCCCGAGTTAGATCCTACCACACGCACACTTTTTTTTTTTTTTTTTTTCTCTATACCTGTAGAATGGCATTTGTTTCATACGGTATCATTGTCTCCAAATGTTTAATCCATAAGTTCGATTGGCGTTTACTTTTTATTATGGATGTATTTGTATTGATGAATGTTGACTATTTAAAAAATAAGAGAGAGAGAAAGGACAAGGGATTGGTTAGTTCCTGATACCGCCCTCTAGTGTTTCTGACTTTTTCTTTTTCTTTTTTAATTACCTTGAACCAATCCGCATAGGTCAATATTGAGTGCATATGATGTAAAGCAATCTGTACCAAGGATAATAGTAATGCGATGAGATCAGTTGACCCTTGAAGGTGGTGGACCAAGAGTTGTCTCACTGATTCCAGTATTTTGACTATTTCAGTAGAATCTTGTCCCATCTCCGCCAACATATGACAATATTTACCAAAGATACCATACATCAAGCGCATATTTGGCACCTAGAAATAATAAAAGTTATCAGTTATAAGTTAGTACTCTTATCCACTGGTTAATAAAAATTACCTTTTTCTTTGTGTATTGTCCCATGAGATAATCAATCATTTCCGATGAAGAACTGTTGCCCATTTCAGATACCCATACCACGTTTTTGCGCATCAGTAAATCTATATCTAGATCAGTCGTACCTAAGAATATAAATATAATAATTTGATTAGATAGTAACCAACAAATCCCATTCAGACTCGATCACAATCTTTTTTTTTTTTTTTTTTTTTTTTTTTTTTATACCTGTACTTTGTAATGATTCCGATTTCAGTGATAACCATGCTTGAATATCACCTTGTTTCTGTTCTTCCAAGGGAGTTGACCAAGTCGACCATTCTTTTAAAGCCAGAGATTTCCTTTCTTCCAAAGATAACACACCTAGTCGAGATTTGTCTTCAAGTATATCAAAATAGTCCAAGTATAGATCCAAGGGAGGTAAAGCAGTGTCACTAGAACAAAAAAAAAGAGAATTAAATAAGCAATCGATAAAATTTGGAAGGGTTTGGTTTTACCTGGTCAAATAGTTTGCAACACCCATCCGATCTTGTTCAAATAGTGTGCTGAGCCAATATTGTATGATACCTTTGTTGGAAGAAGTGGTTCTAGCTTGATAGTCAATAATGGATTCCAAATAATCTTGTGATACCTTTGTATTATTCAATTGGCGTAAACAATCAGCAACAAGGTGGCCAGTCATCGTATGATCTTGCAATGACGTGGAAGAGAAGTTGTCGCATAGCAGCAGAGGAAGCACTATTGATATGAGTGGCATCATACCATGAGAGTGTTGTGACCAAGTATGATATGACAATAAAAGTGGGCAAAGTTCAGGAGAGGATCCGATCACGGTCAAATTCAGTTCATTCACAAAGTCATCAATCGAGAAGAGAAGCCGCCGCTTTAAACCCACCATTGCAGTAAGAAGATCAGAGTTGGTTGGAGGATCTTTATGTACTACCAGCCAAGCATGGGCCAGCTCTTTTGATGTCATTATTAGTGGATCAGAAGAGGTGGTGGATGAGCGACGTTTCCGTTGTTGTTGATCCTCCAACGCTATGTTTCGTCGTTTGTTCGAGTTGTGAGAATTTATAGGAATATAATAAGATAGGTCATCCGGAATAAAATGGGTGGCCATGATTACATTTTAATTGGGAAAGAAAGGGAAAAAGAGAGTGAGAGAGTGAGAGAATTAAAACGCAGTTACCCAGATCGGAGTAAATCAATTTTTCGTCGATTAGGGATAACTTTAGACTGAGTGGCTTCCTAAGGGCGTCATTTCAAAATAATCAGTGAGTTTAAATTTTTCGTTCATTAATGCGAACTATGATGGCCAATGTCCTGAATAAGACTGTTATATTTTGACAATACATCACTACGGGAAAAAGTTGAAAACATGATCCATATTGGATCCATGATTGGGGATGTTCACCCCTTTAACAAACAACAACAACATGTCGGTCAGTTCTTGGAATGAGAATATGGCTGGCAACCCTTCTTGTACGGGACTTCGGCCAAAAGAAAAGGAAACTACATACTTACACATAATACTAACTGATATTTTATTCTCCACTTATTCGACGAAAAATTCAAGTTACCCAGATCAAAGACCCTGAAATGAATATAATACACATACAGACTTTTATTAAAAGAATACAAGCAAACCATGGATAATAATGGAAGATGATCACTAGCTATAACTAATAAACTATAATGCTACATTATCCGAGAAGGTCATCCAACCAAGCCTGATCGTCGACAGATTTCGTTGTTCCAGTATTTGATCGTTCTGTTTGAGGGGATGATGATCCAGGTACTAAGAAGAGAGAGAGAGAGAGAGAGAGAAACATGTTAGATTAGGATTTTGTTTTGATTATTTGTTTATCTACCTTTTAGCTTCGGTATACCTGGTTTTGGTACTTTTGTTGTTGAGTCGACTTTTGATACCCCCTTGTTAGTATCTATCTCAAACATCAAGTTAGTATCAGTATGTATCCTTATTAAAAAGATCCTACCTTGTTGAGAGCCTTTGATGGATGTACCCAAGCCCAATAGCAAGTCTAGTTCTCTCTCGCTGTCACCCACTATAAAAGAAAAAGTATGTTAATTCCACTATGCATCAAATACTCCGGTTGATCATTATACCCTTCGAGTCCAAGTCCGCGGTATTTTGTTTGTCTAGATTAGAAGATTTCAAAGGTATAGTTCGTTTATCAAGACGATCGTTCCGAAGGTATAACCCATCTTCCTTTAGCTGTTGTTGGATCATGGATGGTTTAGATGATTTGAGCATAACCACACCTTGAGATGTCTTATTCGTAGCAGGTATCAAGGGTTTGTCCAGACCAATGTAATCTTGTTCAAATGCATAATCAATCTAGAAAACAAAGGGAGCGAAGAAGGTAAATCATACATGTAGTTATACTTTAGCAAGTTGTTTATGTCTACTTACTGCGTCCATGTCATCAGTAGATAATCCGAGCAATATCCTGGTTTCTGTTTGTTGGAAATTCTTTTCCAAGGCATCAAAGTCAACCTGAAGCAAAGTTTGGTACATCTTTATCAAAAAAAAATTGGGTTAAGCATTAACCATTATTTCCTATTCCCTTTCTTGTAATACATACTTCGTCGCGGTCAGTTATGGACAGTTCTTGTTCTTCTTTAAATTTGAAGTATGTAGATCCGCCTGTTAAATGACCTTCAGCATCATCCAACATTGCTAACAAGTCAGTTGTTTCACGATCGATACCTAGCTCTGCGTCCTGATCAATATCATCTATGTTAAATAAACAGGACAAGATGGTTAGTTGTGACAGTTTCACATATTGTTCGTTATTGGCTTTTACTTGCCTTGTAAAGACCGTTCTTTGTATCTATCTTGATTACTAACAATTTTCCTCCTTGAGAATTGAGAAGTTTTACTGGTAGGAGGTAGACTGACTGTAGTCGAGGCTGTGTTGACTGATGGTAGTTCGCCGTTACGTCGTCGGATGGCAGCCACACTGGTTCCTTTATCATTGGCCTTGTTTCGTCGTCGTCTTGCTTCTGCTATTTCTGCTGCTGTTGTATCACCTTCTTTCTTTTTCTTTTGCTGGTAACGTCGTGATTCCTTCGATTTATGTTCGTCAGGTCGCATTATAAAAGTAGGAAGGAAAAGAAAGGGAAAAGTGTCCAGAAAAGAAAAAAAAAAAAAAAAAAAAAAAAAGATAAATAGTGAGCGGAGAGCGGGATTTGAATTCGATGATCCTATCCCCCATTCAAAACACCAAACTTTTTATTTTCCTTCCCTCTTTTTCTTTTTGACAATGAATTCACCTCTCTTTGCGGCAAGCCGATTTTTGGCAACTTCTATCAAACCATGGAACCTGATGATAACAAGGACAATGGCAGTCAAGTCTTTCACTGTTGGCAAACCCTTTACTCTTGATCATCGTATCTTCTTTGGTAAGATTCAAACATATCCTTCTGCTTGTCCCACTCACCAACCCACTCTCCCCACTTTTACTTTTATATATATATATATAGAAAACGAGGGTAAAATTGTATCGCCCTTTCATGACATTCCTCTTTATGCTGATGAAAAGGACAATTCTATTGTTAACATGGTGGTGGAAATCCCCAGGTGGACCAACGCTAAAGTAGAGGTAATGAAAAAGAAGGGACCATTGATAATACACTTTGAATAACTGAACAGGTTTTGAACTTGATCTCTTTTGTCTAGATCAGTACAAAGGAACTACACAATCCTATCAAACAAGATGTCAAAAAAGGTAAACTCCGATTTGTGCGTAACTGCTTCCCTTACAAAGGCTATATATGGAACTATGGTGCTCTTCCTCAGGTAATGAACGATAACGTGACGAGTGGGGAAGTGTGCTCAACTAGGATTAATGATCTTTCTTTTTATTATGTAGACTTGGGAAGACCCTGAAATGATGAATGCCGATACTGGAGCAAAGGGGGATAATGATCCAGTAGATGTATGTGAAATCGGACAACATGTTGGTCAGGCTGGTGAAATCAAAAAGGTAAAAATACTTGGTGTGATGGCTTTATTGGACGAAGGTGAAACGGACTGGAAGGTCTTGGCTATTGATGTGAATGACCCATTGACAAACAAAATCAACGGTAACGTTTACTTGCATTGAACCCCAAAATGGACAACTAGACAACCTTTTTTTTTTTTTTTTTTTTGCAATGGTTTATAGATACAAACGATATTGAACAACACTTCCCTGGACTCATCGATGCCACAAGACGATGGTTCAAGATTTACAAGATCCCTGATGGAAAACCGGATAACAAGTTTGCATTTGATGGGGCGTGTCAAAACAAGGCAAGTCTATTAAAAGGAGGTGGATTATTCATGAACAAATTCATGGGACAACTAATTGATTATTCTCATTAGGACTATGCATTGTCAGTGGTAGAAGAAACACATGAAGCCTGGCGCCGACTCATCAAGAATAAAGACAATGCATATGGATCTAATGGTATCTCACTGTAAGTATAACGAAGGATGAATTGACATGCTCAAGTAAAATAAGACTAATCTTTTTTGTTTATCGATAGAACCAATTCCACTGTCAAAGATTCGCCTCACAAGTTGGAAACCACACAACGCAAATCAGAAATGGCTTCGGTAAGTCATATGTACTGTCGATACTCAAAAGAACCCATCTGTTTACTCACTGTGGCTATTGTTATTAGGTACAAGATGATCATGACCTGCAAACACCGGAACTGGATCAAAAGTGGTATTACATCCCCGAATAGCCTTACTATATATGATACTGTAGAATAGAATTAAAATGTTGTTTGAATAATTAATAAAATAGATCGATTTAGTTTGTGTAATAACATACCTCGTCTTTACTGGTGGGTGACTTTTTGTGAAGGGGATTCTCATGGATCAAATAAAAACTGGTTTTTATGGATGCATGATTTTTGAAGTTGCGGGTATTAAATGTTGCAAGCCTATTTGTGGGTCAGAATATCATTTATTGGTGGTTAATCGTATCTAAGAAAGTATCGTGATTTCACCACAAGGGAACAAAAAAAAAGCATGGGGACAAAAGAAAGGCACACTAGAAGGAGATGAATTAAGAAGACCAAATAGGAGGAAGAAAGGTTTCAAGTGATGCTAAAAGAGAGGGAGAACATTCTATCTTGTATTGAACGGTCTTTTGTCTCAACCTTAATCAAGGCATCCCTTTGGAATTACGAGAAAAGTTGTTAATCTCGATGCATGAACCTGGAAAAAGGATGTTCAAACCCCGCCGGTGGATTGAACATCAGGGGTAATTCAAGGGTAACAGTCGGGGTTTGAACAAAGTATATCGCTTTCAGGGCGCAGCCTGACTAATAGGTAAAAAAAAATTGTTTTTATGGAATGGGAGCATGCTAGTTTATTTTTCATCAAGCTTGAATTGAATGCATGGGTTGTCTACTGGGTAACCTACCCAATTTCAATGGATCCCTCCTTGAAAAAAAAAAACACGAGATCCGGATAGATCACCTTTTTCTTTACATAATGGGGTGGCGTTTCGGAGTACATTTGCACCTGTCAACTGGTACCATGGTTCTTTGGGCGATCTTTCATTTCCCCCAAAAAATGTGATACATGGATGGTGGAGCTCATAGATCTCATTTTCATTTCGATCATTCATATTAATATAAACCATCATCATAACTATAAGTAACATTAAAAAAAAAAGAGCAACAACAATAACTAGTAATTAAAAATGAAGATCAGGAAAAGAAGATGGGCTTCTTCTAGTTAAGGGGAAGGCGAGGTACGCTTCTAAATGGGCTTCTATGAATGAGGAATATTCTCTAAAACACAAAACATACACCCAAAGGTTTGGTATATTCTGGTCTTTTGCTTCTTTTTAGCCAAGCTCACTCCTTTTCCATAAATGTTACACAAGAAAAAAATACGCAAGTTAACCTTTTCGCTGTCTACTCCTTTCGCGCGTTAAAGCGCATGTCACCAATGCAAAAAGAAAACCAGTTTTCTGGTTACCAATGTTATGGGTCAATTCATAATCAGGGGTGCACATATTCTGCTCTGAACTCGTTCCTTTTATTCATAAATTCTCTACCATTCGTGCATAATACTCCCCTATTTTTGTCTTTTAGATGTTCAATTAAGGAAATAATCAAAACAAAGATCAGTTGGGAATAGGGGGGAGATCCGTGAAACAGTGATCCGAGCGGAATTTGAACATAATTCATGCAAATTTTATCGGGATGTAAAATTTGAAATTTGGAAATGGGATAACTTTTTATTTGCAAAAATGGAAGAGTGATCCAAAAGATCATTAGATAGACATATACATTAGTAAAATGATAAAGAGTAACATGTTATGGGGTATTAAAGGTGATAAAGGCTACATAAGAGAATTTTCGGGAAAGGAAATGAGTGAACGAAGCATAAATCAATCTGGTGTTGTGCTTATATATGTATAGGGATGATAATTAAGATTCACAAAAGAATCAAAGAAAAAGATGCATACATACTTTGTGAACTAATCTAAAATAACATAAGAGGGAAGGGGAATACTAATAATTAAAAATGAAAGTGGGAGGTGTTTGAAATACAAGAAAGAAAATCGGAGATGAAAAATGTATTTACTGCAAAATGGAATCAATGGAGATCGGACTTGGGTATGTCGGTGATACAGGACTTGAATAAAAGTGACTTTTATGTAACCTTAATGGAGGTAAGTTGATTTTATGGTGATGATGATCATGATGCATCATCACAGGCGAAGACGACATGGATACTGGTGAAGTAGAACCCGACGGTGAAGAAGAAGGTGGGGGAAGAATAAAAGGGTATTCGGTATCATTCCCATAAGGTCCAGAGCCTGATGTAGGTGTCCAAGGAGGAGAAGAAGGGTAATTTGCCAAATCAAATGGGTACCCTTGAGAATAGTTTTCTTCTTCTTCGGGATCTTCAGCTGAGGAAAAAGAAAATTGTCGAGTTCTCGATCTTAGGGATTGGCGTTTATTTTGGAACCAGATCTGTACAGTGCGAGGACTCATACCCAAATGTTTTCCCAATTCGATTCTTAGTTCAGTGGATGGAAAGTAGGTTTGATTAAAGACCCGATTCAACACCGACAATTGGGAAGGAGAGGCTCGTTTACGCTTGGCCTTCAAAGGAGGATAATAGTTGCCGATTTTGCTGGCATGGCTGGGTTTTTCCCGATGATGGTAATGGTGATCTGCATGAGTATTAAAGTTTTTGATAGGTAGAGTCGAGTAATTCGTATGATCAGCAGAGTAAGTATCATGGGAATTTTGCATTGTGGAATTTGAACCCCGATTGGATGGGGAAATCAGGTCCGAAATGGGGGGAAGAATCAAAGCCGAAGAGAAATGCATGATGTATATTATTAAATGATAAAAGTAGAAAGTAATCAAGTTCAAAAGAGAAGAAGGTGATGATATCTTGTCAACTTGACAAAAAATAAAGAGTCTATTTATATGAAATGGAAGAAGAACCATCCTTTCCTTTCCTGGAATACCACCTCCTCTTCACAAGGTCCCCGATGAAAATATCGCATTCATACACTCTGTTGTCTTTTTGAAATGAAAGAAAATGCTTATTTGAATAGAAAGAATGTGATTGGGTGAGCTGTCAAGAATAAACTTTCACCTCCTTGCATACATCTTTGTACCCAATAACAACCCCCCCTTGACTTGTTCATTTAAACAAGACCAGTTTCGTCAACAAAAACTTACGGACAGAGCCGAAAGAAGACACACATATGAAAAAAAAGTTTATTCAAAGCCCGCTTTGCATAAATAATATAGGAGAGATTGTTTGTTATCCATGGTAATAAGAATACTAAGGGAGATCTTTATTTAAAATAATGTATATAAAAAAGAAGAAGAAGAAGAAGGGGAAGAGTACTTCATGGAAGGGGGAGAATGAAGATAAATAGAGTATGTGAGTGTATATACATGAATAAAGAGTTCAGTCAAAGGAGTGAGGTTAATCAAAAGGGGAAGTAAAGGGATTAATAAGAGAATGCCTTTTTAAAGGTTAGACACATACAAGGGACAGAAGAGAGAGAAAGAGAGAGAGAGAGAGAGAGGAGTTCATTCCGAGAGTACACACAGACAGTACTTCCAGATTTGTTGGCATCACATATCGTCGGTTCATCTTGCATGAGCTTCGGCTTGCCAAAACACCTATTGTACATTATATATGTAGTGAGACTTGATCATCATTAATCATAGGGTCTACTGGCCTTGTCCAATCAAACCATACATCGTTATTGTCATATTAGTATCATAGTCTTGTTGTTGTCATGTAAAGATGATATAGAAAGACACGGTCAGTTAGCATAATCAAATATCCTGTTGTTCAATTCCTCCTATTCCTATTTCCTTTTTTTTTTTTTTTTATATACCTACAGTCATGAGCCCCAGCACAAAATTATCCCATCTTGTTTGATCTATTGAGTCCCTGATAGTGATTTTTATCGGCTGTATACTAAGATAGAACAAATAAAGCAAGTCAGTATAATTGATTAGTTACTTTTGACATCTCCCATTTCTTTTTGTCTTGTGTTTTTCAACCCCTTCCCCCCATTTTCACTCCCCAACACATTCTACTACCCCTTCACTTTTTTTTTTCTTCCAGCACCTCCTTTCTTTTTCCCTTCTCTTCTCTTCTCTTCTTTTCTATCCCTTGTCCCTTCTCCCTTCCCAGTTCGTTTTTCTCCACACAACAAAAGTCATTGTCTTCTTCTTTACAATCCTTTTACTTACGTTTTCTTACTAGTACAGTCGCCCGTCCACCAGTACGCTACCCACGTCCTTTTTTGGTCGATCTTGATATACCTGTCAGTCGTCTTGTGCTACCGCAAATCTTTCACCACCAATAGCCCAAGTTGTAAGTGGTTGTGTATCGCATAGTTCATACCATAGTCGTGGGTTTACACTAATATCCACCCTTGTTGTTGATTCCGTGTGTCTTTGTATACTACATTTGCTTGTGCCAAGTACTTTGTTGTTGCAATGGTCGTAAGAGCCATCGGACAAGAATGTTTATGATGCAGGTACTATCACCGAATGCTCGTTGTACGTTTCTATAGGTAGAGTATACATATTTAATGAGTAGTTTATTAAACAAAGTTACTTTTTATGATAAAAGAACTTGTTCTGTTACCTGTAAAATATAACATGCCGATGCTGTTGCTGTTTGTCGTGAAAAGAGGGGAAAGAAAAGGAGAAAAGAGCTGAACCCCACAAATTCATGTAGTTCAATTTTTTCATATCCCGACCAACCGCTTGCATTGAAAAAAAGCCACAAAGCCATTTTTCTTGTCTGTTTCCCAATTCTTCCTTTCCCTTTACTTTTTTTTTTTTTTTTTTTTTTTACTACTTTATTAATCTTCGCACCATGGGCAAAAAGAAGTCGACTGTATTCCGCAAAGGATCTACGAAAAACAATACTATTGATGATGGAAAGATAAACGCTATCAACACTTGGGACGATATTGAACATGATTCCGAAGACGAATGTAACGTAACGTTTGATCAAACACTCCTGAATCGACTTTATATTAATTCATCTTTTTAATCTATAGTCCACAAATCCAGAGGCAATATCCTATTGGAAGGTCAAGAATCCGATCAAGGTAAGGAAAACTCTAATTGTACCAAACTCTCACTAACCATTCTTATCTTTTGCTTCTAATTTACGATATAGAGGAACTCAGCGAACACGAAATCTATGGTTTGAATGGCCTTGACGATCAACCTGATTCATCCTCTTCCGAAGAAGAAGAAGAAGAAGAACAAGAAGAACCAGCTGAAGGTATGTAATGCTTGAAACCCTGATCACCCTCTTTTATTCTGACTATACTAACATGCTTCATTTTGTTATTTACTAGCGACCACTTGGGGGACATCAAAGAAAGCTTATTATAATGCCGACGAAGGATCTGATTTAGACGAAATGCGTGAAGAAGAAGAAGAAGCACTCAAGATTCAAAAACAACGTCTGGCTGATATGGATGAAACGGATTTTATGGATGATACACTTTCTGGTTGGGGAATTGGTGCCGAAGCAAACAAGGAAGCCGATCGACAATTAGTGGAAAGCGTGACCAAGGATTTGGATGATATCTCATTCGAGTAAGTATATATAAGTACATATAAAAAGTGATCCAGGCCAATGGGTTGAATACTGATTCAATCTTGTTTTGATATAGTATGGCCACTTCAGTAGCAGCCAGACGCAAGAACCTTCCAGTGGCTGAAAAAATCAAGATCCTCCAAAACGAATCGCCGGAATTACTCGACCTGTTAAATGAATTCAAGGACAAGACTGAAACGATGACCAATTTGAAATCTTTGATTGGTGATATTAACAAGAATGGAAAAAAAGATCACGAAGCTGCCAAGTTTATTGTCTTCCAATACCGTAAGTAAACATAATCATCACCATTTAACCCTTGATTTGTTACTTTGAATAACCAACTCTTTTTTTATTTATTGTCATGATTGGGTTGACCTTTGTTTTTTTCTCTAGAACTTTTGATGAACTATTTGACCAACATATCCTTCTACTTGGCTTTAAAAGCGGCTGGAACCAGTAATATCCGTGACCATCCTGTCATTGGTGCTTTGGTGGAACTACGCAGTGTGATTGAAAAGATGGAAAAGCTGGAAACTAAACTTCAACCCCAACTTCAACACTTCATCGAACACATCAGTGATCCAATCAACACCAACACCACCACTTTCAACAAAGTCAAGAAAACAAGCAGCAAAAAATCAGCACGATCTGTATCATTGGATCAACAAAGCGACGAAGAAGAGGAAGGTTCTGACTTTTACAGTGCCAACAGCGACTTTGTGGAAAGCGACGAAGGTGACGACCAAAATGCGGATGCTATCGAACAAGAATTCAAGAGTCTCAAGAAACAAGCCAACAAACGGAAACGTGTTATGCCTGATAACGACTTTGGTGACTTGGATATGATGGAAGAAGTAGACATGGAAGACAAGATTGCCAAGAAACGATCCATTCGCGACTATGTGGCCAAGATTGAAACGGTAAGTCATTCTCCAAGTTTACTAATTGGTGATTTTTATACTCATATGATATTTTTTTTTTTATGCACATAGAAACAAGCCAGACAACAATCCAAATACCAAGGTGATTCTGACTTGCCATACAAGGAACGAAACCAACGACAAAAGAAGGGTGTGGCTCAACCTCAAGATAAATCTGCCGATCTGGATAATCAAGACTGGGATGAACAAGATACTCGTGATGCTCTCAGTGATGATGATAATGATCAAGATGACTATTCCAAGGCGGCTAAATCTAATGCATCAAGGAAGGCAATGAAACAAGCGGCTTACGATGCTACCCGGGCTCCTGTGATGGACAGTAACTACCAAGTGGACGATGGACACAAACGATTGGCTTCATACCAAATACTCAAGAACAAGGGTTTGACGCCACATCGCAAGAAGGAAAACCGAAATGGCCGTGTCAAGAAACGACACCAATACGAACAAAAGATGAAGAAGTTGTCTTCTGTGCGACAGGTGGTCAAACCATTGGCTGGTACTTATGGTGGTGAATCTACGGGTATCAAGTCCAACGTATCTCGTAGTGTTAAACTTTAATTACTATCATCATTATCATATAGCTCTTCATTGTATTCTATTCCCCCTTTTTACAAACACACACACACACACACACTTATCATATCATAGCCTCATTTTTTAGTTTATAGTGAATACATCCTTTTTTTTTTATTGTACTAATCCCACCTCCCCCAGTTTTAGTTATGTTACGCACACTATACATGTACCTTCATCCGAAATAAATCAAATTTGTTAAATTATCTCATTTACTTTGTCTTAAATGATTGTTGGAGTAATTGACACAAACATTCATGCAAAATTCTTAAATTTTGAATCGCCGCCCAGCTCTTTGACACCGATAATCATCAGATGATTTATTTCCAAAAAGATGACACGCATTGTGTACCCATTGTTGATAAAGTTAAAGTGGTATATGATGAATTTTATTATACACATGTCAACAAATAAGGGATTCTAAAGTAAAGGAGATCGATGTGCTAATTTAACCAAATGACTGTGAGACCGAATGAGATCTGCACTTTCTTCCAATACCACCATCATCCCTTGTAGCATATGGGGAGTAATATGACAATGGAGCTATAATTAAGAAAAAAGAACAAGAAGAAAGAGTTATTCAGGACATTTCATACCAACAGAGTGTTACCAAATAACTTACCGCCCAAACACCAGGATTATCCTATGATCAAAGGGAAGAAGAAAAAAAAAAAAAGTCAATACCGATACTGATAATTTAATGTTGTTTGTTTTTACCGCAATAATTCTAATTTTCGACCAACCACACCCACTAGTTCCACCATCCAATCCCTTTGTCATGTTGTCTTGTTGATCGAGAGATATCGCCGGGTAAACAGTGGTGGTGTCCCTTAGAATAGGTGTAGGCACATTCCGTATATGACCATGTTGTGTTTCATCATAAGTCCCTGAACCGTAAGCAATCAACCAATGACTATGACCATGACTGTGCCAGGGGTGCTGATGACACGGTTTACCAGGCGTATAAGTATTTTGAATCACAAAGTCGACGATTTCCATGGACGCCAAAGGATAAGTGCCAAGATCAGGATCGTATCCTCTGTGGGTGCTGTTTTCCATAAGTTGAGCTGGTGTATATCGAGTTGGTGTTCTTGTGCCATCAAGAATCTGTCGCAAAAGTGTGGATTTGGGTGGTTCAAAGGTGATATTGTTAGTGTAAAACCGCTGAACCCATTCCCCACCTCGTAATTCCCTTTTATTCGTTGTATCCAGCAAGATTGTCCGTGAAGGTGGTCTCTGCAATATTGTGATGTGTTTATCGTTGAGTGGCTTTAGCTTGTCCCAAATCCATTGTGGTGTATCAGTGACTGGAAAAGTAGGTCGATCCTGTGGTAGTGTATAAAATGATGGTGGTTGATGATTGCTGCTGCTCGTGGTTTTATTGTTCTGATAGTGTAATACCGCCCATCCATCGCTTGCGTGTAGTGAGTCCGAAACGGTCTTATTTGTTACAAACCGTCGTGTGGTGCCAATTCGATAGTCAATATCCGGCTGATTCGTCGTTAATAATACCGAGAATCGTTGACCAGGTGCCACCTCTAGGTAATCCGTTTCATAGGGTTCAACAAGGTAGCCATCCACTTCAATGATTGTCAACTGATGATGAGCAATGACAAATCCAAGAATTCGATGATTAGTGGCGCCAATAATTCGTAGTCGATAAGTATTGTTGGCTTCCACGGAAATGACATGATAGCCTGAGCATGAATCAGATGTATGAGATTTGTTGTTGTTGAATACAGCTTTACCATTGATGAGTAAACTGTCAGAGTCAGGGATATGAGTATAATTGGGTCCAATGATAAAGCTTTCCAAATCAGACCGATCACGATGATGCCATTCGCTGAGTATAAGTGTGCGTTCGTCGTCAAAAGAGATCGTCTTGTTACCAAATCCAAGTGAGAGCCGTTGTTGTTGTTTCCGTTTATATCTAGGGTCTGCGTCATCCGATTCATAGACAATAAAAGCACCGTAAAAATCTTGTAGGCCAACATGAGCATGATAAAAGTAAGTCCCAGATTGGTCACCCACTCGGAAATCGTACAGATACCGACCACCACCAGGTTTAACAGGATCTTGAGTCAAATAAGGAACACCATCCGAGTGAGGAGTGCCAGTTTGATGGACACCATGAAAGTGTAGAGTAGCCGAGTTAGAATCCAGACCTTCGCCATATCGTGTGAAATTGCTGTTGGATTGGCTAGTTATAGGGAGTTGATTTCGAAAGTGCACCAAGATACGATCACCTTTGGAAGCCGTGAGGGTCGGACCGGGTATTTGACCATTGATAAGAAGAGCGGACTTGGAGGTGTAAGGAGAGCAATCAGGGTTGAGAGTATTCATTGTGAGGTTGAACTCATAATGACGAGTGTGTGCACAGTGGACACCAAAGATAACCAGTAACCAACAAGCCAAGAGAGACAATAAACAATAAAGCATTGATGCAAGTAGGATGGGATTTACGTGTCAAAGTGGATGAAGGGGGAGTGACATGATAATAATAGGAAAAGAGAGTCAAAAAAAATGATCAGGAACAGGATCAACCAATAAATAAAAGAGATCTATTTTTTCAAAGACCGCCGCGATTTTTTTTTTTTTTTTCTTACCCCATCCTCTCTCTCTTTCTCTCTCTCTTTTATCAACATTCACCTTATTCCTCTCTCATCGCTCACCATGACTGATGTTACCAACACAGCCGTCTTTTTACCTCCACAAACGGGACAAATCAAGAAGAAACCAGGAAGGAAACCTAATCCAGTATCTCCAGCAGCACGAAAAGCACAGAATCGGGCGGCACAACGAGCATTTCGGGAACGAAAAGAGCGACACATGAAGGCATTGGAAGTAGATACTCAACGACTATTACAAGAACGGGACAAGTTTATGAAGAAGAATCAACAACTCAGCAAAGAAAACGACACACTCAAGTGGGAAAACTGGTACTTGAAAGGGGTGGTCATGTCCTTGCAATTGGTATGCTTCAAATCCAAACTTCATGTACCGAAACATACACCACACCTTGAAGACGAAGATTTACAACAAATGACCAAGTCTCATCCAACAGCTGTTGCCTCCTATCTTGAATTGACCCACCGTTGTTTATCACCGGCAGCATCGAATAACACAAACAACAACATTAACCACCACTACAGCGACAATAAAAGTAGTAAGATGGACCTCTCTACTCAAGGCACCACTACTTATGATGATAAAGAAGAAAACCCTCGGTCTGATACAGCATCACCTTTCTCAGTAAACCATACCACCTTTGATAGTGCCACAACACTAATGACCACCCACTCTACTGACAATGATACAAATATGGAAGACGTACAACCTGTTATGCTTATGCCTGACGTGATGAATAATAACTTGGTAGCCATACAAGCGCTACGACTACGACTACGACTTGAATCAGCTATTATTCGTGAAAAATCATCACCACATACCATCACACCCACTGAATTACAGGTAAAAATAAACATCATATGCTCTTCTTTTATCTAACCTACCCCCTCCTCCATTTAAACCTTATAGATGGCAGTACCTCATGATGCAAGAATTGACCTGATTCCAACACCACAGATGCGCGACCGGATGATTTTGTTTAGGGACTTTTTTGATTTGGAGACCTGTTTACAGCTCTTGGCAAGCGAATCCCAATTCTTGGGGGGTGATCCTTCTATACCTGCCAATTGGAAGTAAGTGTGGGCTTGAAACGGGCAACAATAAAAAAAAAACTCACACCTTTTTTTTTTTCCGCCTTTGTATAGAGTCCCTGATAGCTTTTATGAAAAGTATTGGTTTTTGACCACACAATATTCGGAACACAAGCCAAGTTATTCATGGCATGATCGATCGAAACCAGATTCACACTCATCATTTAACGACAATGATCACAAACAACAACACTCATCAGATCTGATGTGGCAACCTACTCATGAATACACCTCTCAACAAGCACCACAAATGGAACAATCTATTCTTGACGTCCTTTATTCTAATTATGATCCACAACTGCTATCGGTCATGAACCTTCCTCTTCTTAATGGCCAAAATGACAGATTCGATCAACAACAACACCCCGAACAAGGTCACATGCAGGAAGATCAACAAACCTACCAATCATGGAACCAAGAATACACTTTGGTAAGTTCCCCCTCGTCTTTATTGTGGTATGGAGGGCATTGGTTTTTAACACTATCTCTTTTTATATACCACATAGGCTACTGAACGACACCACACCCCTAGGTAGACATGTAGACCATATTAGTTTGTAGTGTTATAAAAATGTTTTTACTTGACGGTGCACATCGATGACCAATCTGTTTTTTATTTAAATAAAGTTTATTTTGTAATATGTCATGATACCAAGACCAGTAAAAAAAAAAAAAAAAAAAAAGAAGAATGCAATATGAGGGGACAAAGGGAAGATTGTGATATAAAGATTACAAAAAGTGAATGACACATAAGAGGGAAAGTACATACAATAAAAAAAAAAGAGGGGAAAAGGGGAATTCTAATACTAAGGATTTATATAAAACTACAGTATGATATAGCACTAAAGGGACGATTCTGATTGATATAGTCGTCGCAAAAGAGCCTGTTCTTCATCTATTTCATGTCGGGAGAGATCAGGCAGTTTGCGTTGATGTAAAGCCAAAGCATAGACGTGTTGGTATTCATGCACCGGCCCCGTTCCTTGTCGATCCCAACTGAGAGCCATTGCGCTTGTGATCATCCTGAGAATGTATTCTTCCCGTAAAGCTTTACTTGCCAAGAGTCGATTATAGTCCATAGCAGCATCCCTGATCGCAGTCGTCAATCCATCCTTGTCGTTGAATAAATAAGCATTGTAGTATTCACCACTGGTTACGGTAGGTATCTTGGTTTTCTTATCACGCACCAGTCGGATATCACGCACAGGAGGATAGGCAGGCATCCAGGCACCATTGTCTTGTTGCACCATACTGGCTTCCGGTCGATCCTTCAAAAATTCTCCCAGTCCACCTACACCTGTCGAGATGATCGAAGCACCAAACATGAGACCTTCAGCAGCCACCAATCCAAAGCTTTCGGTTTGACTAGGAACAAACACAAAGTCAGCAGCGGCACGGCAAAAGATGGACCATTGGCGATGTTGCTTGGGTGTCGAGAGAATATACACATTGTCAGAGTATTTTGCTTGAAGGGTTTGGAGTTTGCTGAGAGGATAGTTGTTTTCTTGACCAAGGATGATAAACGTCATGTTGTTTTCCACAAAGTGCCTAGTCGCTTGTTCAAACCATTCCAAGCCCTTGTTGTACTGGAACCTGCCAACATACAGAACCAAAGGTCGCTTGGCGTCAGCTTCAGAGATCAGTTTACGTCGTACCAGGAATCGTTTTGCCTTGTCTTTTGCCGTTGCCACAAAATCACCCGAGGCCGCACTGAGGTTCCATACACGTTTGACCGATACATCCTTTGTTGTTGCTACTGCTGACTGATCCAATAATTGTCGAGCATAATCAGGGTAATTTAGTCTTCTTGTCAAGAGTTTTTCTGTCGAAAAAGGATCGATGGTTGAGAAATCCAAACCATTGCTGATCCCAAAGAAGCGTCGTTGTTGTGCCTTGAGTAGTAAATAATCCATCACCAGTTCCTTGAGATAAAAGTCGAGTGTTCCTTCCACCATAGCCGTCGCCATTGTTCGGCTGACAAAGGTCACCACATCTGCACGATCGATCCCCAAACTAGACATAAACATGCGATCACCATACACATGATTGACATCCTTTCCAGTGAATTCGGGTGCATCCAAAAACTTTTTGACATTGCCGACAGTATTGGTGTATTGAAGTTCGTCAAGGTAATCATGCATAGTATAGACAATAGAAGGAGGTGTAGGACCCAAATCGTTGTTTTTCCGCTTATCATCCAGGAATTTCGCAACATAAGCATTGGTGGCGCCGTGGAGGTGGATCACATCAACATGAGGAGCAGACCGCAAAAGAGGAGC
Source organism: Chlamydoabsidia padenii (assembly GCA_025330725.1). Lineage (NCBI taxonomy): Eukaryota > Fungi > Mucoromycota > Mucoromycetes > Mucorales > Cunninghamellaceae > Chlamydoabsidia > Chlamydoabsidia padenii. The sequence continues at coordinate 352,717 of JAIWND010000005.1, read as the reverse complement.
AAACAAGGATTCTTCGTCAATGGCAGTGGCTTGATGCATAAGGAATTGAGAGGCCGCTTTTGCAAAGTACTGATCACGCCATTCCTGGGGAAGACCAGCTGGAGAAGAGTAGATTTGAAGTGGACTACGGCACCGGAAAGCTTGACTGAATGGAGTACGGTTTCCAGGACCAATCAAATAGACAGGGACTCGTTCGGTATGAGGAATCACAATAGGCTCAGTTGGCTTGGTGATGGTGGTATTGATTCCATCGATCATGACAAAAGTAGTAGTATTGTCAGGTTGTGGTGTTGGTGGATTGAATACATGCATCATTTTCCAAACCCTGAATTCGATCGGCACCAAATTTCCTTGCTTGTCACGAAGATCGATGACGAGATCTACCACCTTGTCGATATCATACTTGTTTTTGAGGAAGGAGTAGTAAGGCATCACTACCGCCACTTCAGTAGTTCCCGATCGTTGCTGTGCTGCCGCCAAAGATGTCACCACTGAGCCCATACCACCCATAGTGGCAGGTCCAAATTCCTTGGTGACATGATAGACTGTGGTACCTTTTTGTAAAATCGACTGTGTTGAAGACAAGGCTGAAGTATTAAAATGCTGATATGGTAGAGAAGGGTATTGACGGACAGCTACAAAAAAAGGTGAAATAGATTAGTATGCCTGCTTTCCATAGATATAATACGCAAGACTTACCAATACGAATAGGTGATGATTGTTCGTGTAAAAGTCGATAACCAAGACTTAATGCAAAGGATTCCAAAAGACAGACCAGCAAGATAACAATGGACAAATAGTGCCACCAACGCCATTTCTTGTCATATTTGGAGAATAAGGGTAAAGAAGAAGAAGATAAGGTGTTTAAAGGGAGTCGTTGTGTTTGTTGTTTTGTTTTGGAAGCAGTAGAAGGTGAAGGGGGACAGGTAATAACGGTCGTGGTGGTTGATCCTCTTCTTAAATGAGTGGAGGGTGAAGTGTGAGTGGCCAACGGTAAAGAGAGAGTATGAGGTGGAGGTGACATGATGTTTAAAAAAGGAAAGCGGAAGGGTAAAGGAAAGAAGGGAAGGGGATGAGACAGAAGGGGAAGAAGAGGAAGAAGTAAAAATATCGTCGGATAAAGAGTTCTAAAAAAAAAAAAAAGACGGATTTTCAATATCCGCTCATCTGGGTTGGAATAGTGATTTCCCTTTTCTTCAATCAGAAAAGGAGTTTTGCACCCATAAATGGTAAAGGTACGACAACAAGAAGAGTAAAGGCTGCATCGTCAATCCTACCAATTGAGTTTATGCCAACAAGACTAAAATAAATTAATTTTCTTTGAACCTTTTGATGATTTTCAAGCCTATATGAATCTTCGAGTCATGTAAGATGTCCACCTTTTCCGATCTTGAAAAGTCAGTCAATAATGATCAATTACATATCATATACTGTAATAAATGATGAATTGATATGATGTTGTCCCCCACTGATTACACACATAGTACACAAGTACAAAAAGATGGAAAATGTCCCAAAACATAACATTCCCTTTAACCAGCGGTTAATTAACTGGACCGAACCATGATATAAATAACCTAATTATGTAGCACAAAATCAGTGTACCGTTGCCAATCTGATTCACTTTTATCCCTAATAAGTATTATTTTTATTCAACATCAATATAAGATACACACACCATAAAAACTAGACTAAACTATATTCATAAACTACATTGATCGAGGATCATAAAAGAGCCAAGTAGGTCCCCGTAGAGTATCAAGATCCTATATGTACAATAAAGTAAAAAAAAACGTATATTAAACCTTCCTTACTTCTTCTTTTGGTTATTTTGAGTAACTTACCATGATCCAGGACCGTTCCAGCCCGTTCTCCGTTAAAGAAGTCACCCAATCAACCGTGTTACCTTTTATGTTCCGCGAGCCACAACCACCAGTCCGTGTCGATCCGCCACTAACGCCTCAATGCAAAGCGTCCCGTCATGATTGGCCCAATAAAACTAGACCAAGTAAGCATCATCCCTCTTTAAATTGTCCTTATCGTAATGTATTATCATGAATCATGCCATATGGAGGATCCCTTTGACCCAATAGAAGATCAGAGTGATGACCATGAGGTAAACACTACTATTTTAAAATACCAAAAAAAAAAAAGTGTCAGTATGAATTCACACAGATACCTTGATGATCTTTTTCCTTACCATTGTTTACAGATCAATAGAGAGGTGGTTAGTCTTCACAGGTAAGGATAAGTCGTCTATGGTTATTTTTGATATCTATAAAGATTGGGAGGGGAGAGTCAGTAACGGTACTGTTAAGAAAAAGACGTAGATTAGTATTGTTACCTGTTTTCAAATAGCAGCATCTTCATTAGGGTTCATTTGTGACAAGAAGACTCCCGTTTCTACAACAGGTGAGGTAGATCAACTGCTGCCACCAAGACACTGTTTATATAGAATCCAAGTAAAATAACAGAAACAAAGAAATCAGTGCAATACTTGTTCATTGTGAGCTTTATAGATTACTTATTGTTCTTCTTACCTGTGCCAACTGAATCGTTCACTCGATGCAGTTGAATTTGTCCCTAGACCATGTCAATTATAAGAGGTTCCATGTAAAGAATAAAAAGTGATACAAGAAGGAAGAAGGAACAAATACATATTGCTATCATTCAACAACTTCATAATGCAGGGTGGTACTATTATAATAAGGTTGTTATAAGATAATAGTAAGGTAATAAACTAATATAGTGCTGGATAATGTTAGGAAGAGAAGAAACACAATAGGAATCCAAAGATGAGGATATTTTTGTAGGAACTTCAATTTTTCGTCGAATGAGCGGCGAATGAAATGCCAGCTAGTATTATGTGGAAGGAAGTATGTGGTTTCCTTTTCTTTTTCTCTTACCGTTGGCCGAAGCCCCGTGCCCTTCCCTCTCAAAGGAGGGTTGCCAGCCATATTCTCATCCAAGAATTGACTGACAAGTTGTTGTTGTTTTGTTAAGGGGGTGGGCATCCCCAAGGAAAGCTGAAAAGAATTTAAAAAGCTCTTTTATATGGTGTGAAAAAGATAAAATCAGATGATCAAAACCCATGCATTGTCAAATTATAACAATCTTATACAGGACATTGGCCATCACAGTTCGCATTAATGAAGTGACGCCTATAAGACACTCGGCTAAAGTGTTCCCAAATCAACGGGATTTCAATTACACTGGATAAGACCGACCTTTCCCCCCAATATCGTCCCCAAATATCAAATGGACAGACGAGACGAAACTTAATTCAAAACCCGCTTACCCTCGCCTTGAACCTTGGGAAAGCTCTATTGTCTTAATGAACAAGTGATCCTCATGACAAAAGTGACCATGAGCATTCCTTTGCCTACTTCCAACAAAGTTTACATAATGGCCATTGTACCAAGTCCACTGTATGGAGCAGTAAAGCCTCAAGGTCGTTTTACCCTGACTTCTGTAAAAAAAAAAAAAAAAAGGTGCAGAATGAAAAAAATCGACACACAAGATAAAACTTATTTCAAAACCCGCTTACCCTCGCCTTCAATCTTAGGAGAGCTCTATTGTCTCAATGAACAAGTGTTGCTAATGACAAAAGTGGCGATGTAGACATTATAGCCTATTTCCAACAAACTTTACATAATATCCAATATACCAAGTCCTTTGTATGGAGCAGTATAGCCTCAAGATCGTTTTGACCTGACTTTTGTGAAAAAAAAAAAAAAAAAAAAAAAAAGGATGTGGAATGAAAATTGACACACAAGAACAAACTTATTTCAAAACCCGCTTACTCTCGCCTGGAATCTTGAGAGAGTTCTTGCCTCAATGAACAAGTGATGCTAATGATTAAAGTGGCGATGTAGACATTATCGCCTATTTGCAACAAACTTTACATAATGGCCATTGTACCAAGCCCACTGTATGGAGCCATATAGCCTCAAGATCGTTTTACCCTGACTTTTGTAAAAATAAAAGTTGCAGAATGAAAAATTGACACACAAGAGCAAACTTATTTCAAAACCCGCTTACCCTCGCCTTCAATCTTGAGAGGACTCTACTGGCTTTATGAACAAGCGATGCTAATGATTAAAGTGACCATATGCATTCCTTAGTCTATTTCCAACAAACTTTACATAATGGCCAATGTACCAAGTCCCTTGTATGGAGCAGCATAGCCTCAAGATCGTTTTAACCTGACTTTTCGAAAAAAAAGTATGTAGAATGAGATTTGTGTTTTGAGAGAGGGTGGGGGTGCTTGTTGGGGAGTGTATCTTTTTTTATGCCAATTGGCTCAGGGCAGGTGTCGGGTTTCAAAAATGAAGCCAATGAAAAGGAATTTTTGAAACATTTCCTCCTTTTTTTCTTCTTCCTTTTTTCTACTCTCACCTTCCACCTTAACGATACATTAACACACTACATGTATGTAAGTATGTTAACAGAATGTCTTACTTTATTGATTAACACCTCTTGTTTAATTAGTTATAACATCGGCTTCTGGACGATTGTTATTCCTTGTCGAATCGTAGACTACTTTACAACAAAGGTAAGAACGGTAACTTCTTCATTTAAATGACTAACCACCTCTTTTATTATATGATTTCGACTCGAGACACATACTAAAACGAATGTATTCTCAACAGACCAGCCGAGTATAGCTAGGACATGGTTAATACGGATTCCTCTTTGCACTTTTGACTTCAGCACCTCGGTTGTCTCTTGCTCATCAAAGGTATGATAGTTGTGATTCAACCTGGCAAAGCGACAATAACTCATCACTTAACAATACTTCTTATCTATTCAAGTAGGATAAATATATCAACAAACAATAGTGCAAGGTAATGGAGTGTGGCTTCGGTGGCTTCTTCTCGAGCGGTTGTAATGCAATGTAGGGTAAGGAGAAAAAAGGATAGTAAATGATAATATGATGTACTAATCAACTGTTGTTTTTGTACATGACTAGTTTGCTGCCTTTAATAACATCATTGACTGTGAATTTAAAGTATTGGATCGGGCCTTTTATGGTTAACTTGTTGGAATGAATGTGTATTTTAAATGTGGAGACATGGGAATTTACAGGTATAGTCAGATTGAAAAAGAATTGGTTGATCAGGGATCATAAAAAGATACTAAAACTCATGCTATTTGATTCACAGGATTCTTTGGAATTGTACTTGTCGTTGGGGTTACGCTGATCTTTGTGCAGCATCAAGGTCAATTGAAATCATTAAGACAGATACTCGAAATCGACTCGACAATTTACCTACCATCACATCAGCAGAAGCGGGGCGTAATTGATCCTCTATGAATCTCAAGTCCACATGTCTATGAGTGTGGGATAATGCTGACTGGGCTCGGATGATCAAAAGATAACTATTGATGTGGAGTGGGATGTGCTGCAGAACAAGATTACTCTCTCTTTGGTGGGACATATATTAATGGTATTGATACCAAAATGATTCCTCATGGTGCCTCTTGTCTCATTGTAGAATCGTATGTCGCTATGAATGAGGCATATTGACGATCAGCTAGTCGGCAAACAACACAACAATCTGGTCTTACCTGATTCTTGAATACTCTTTAGAATAGAAATTTATACTTTTTATACTAATTGGATTGTATAGTATGTAGATTTGTGTCTTTTTAATAAAATATTCATGCATCGGGTTTGGATGATTAAACTCCGATCATACCCTTTTTTGGGTTGTCTGTATGATACTGTACTCTAGTTTTTACATGCATGACACCTTCGTAACAATCATGCATAATGAAAGCTAAATTTGAATCCCTTCTGTGTCATGCATACTATCATCGCTTTTTAATGGATACAGTACTGTACATCCATCTTTATCACAGAATACATATGGTGCATGTCATCTATAACCGTCACAATTATGCCTCATCTCCGAACCGTTATAACTTTTTTTAAAAACATGATATCAATAAAGCAATCCATAACTATTATTTTTATGGTCTTAAAGAACATTTGTTATGGTTTACATTTTGTACTTGCATTGAATAAAAAGATTTTATTGAGGTTCAAAGTTTGTCGGGTTTTGAGTATTTTGGCTGGCGAGCCATGAATTTGAAATGATTTCGGCACACTAAATTTTTTTCAGAGGTCATTTGAAATCCCGATTTTCCAACTCAGTGTTTTTGAACCCCGATTTCTTCCAAATTAGGAACATGTTCCTGGCGATATGTATGATGCATAAACAACAAGAAAAAGTAACCAAATTGTAAAAATTGTTTTTTCTTTAATGGTGTGTATAAAATAAATAGAGAATTCTTTCTGTGTCTTTATTATACAGTATGAAGTAGAAAAGTATACAACAGGAAGAAAATTATTTACGTACACAGTACTGTACATGGAAGTATTTTAATGGGACGAGCAGTAAAAACCAGTATGTCATATCAATAGACGGACTGATTATGATGCTTTGCCTTTATTTAAAAACATCTACATAGCGTACATTCAAGTTCTTTATTGTTTATTAATGCGTCGGTATTTAAAATCGATACTCCGAAATCGGGATTTAAACTTCGAGACAGTATTTTAATTTCCGATGGACAAAATTCAAAAGCCGGAATCGGGGATTCAAAAGGCAAAATTGAAATAAATTAAGGTTTATGACGGTTATAGATGACATGCACCATACAGTACTGTATAGGCCCATACACACAAGAGTTCCACCAACCAACCACAGCAAAATACTAATGACATTTTGTCCAAGGGAGTCATTAAAGAGACATTTTACATAATAACATTTTATTAATTGATCAATCAAGTATGTCAAAAGATAGGGTATAATGATATGGTATTCTATGATATAAAGTAGGTATTCTAAACTAGTGGTAAAGATGTACTATGTGGTATTAAATGATAGGGGTGCTAGAATTACGATGGGACAAATGGCCATAAGAGGTAGGAAGGACAATATCATCCATACTAATGGGTTTATCTTCAAACTGAGTACGCATATTTCGGATGACTTCAGTAAAATCAGTATCGTACCCAACGAAAGACACAAATAACAGGTTGGTGATAGGCCAAAGTAGGCTTACCAGTGGAATAAAGTAAGAATCGCCCTGTTTCTTCGTGTATATTGTTAAAAAAATAAAGTCATGGTCAGTTCATTACCCCACAGTTCTATTATTTTGTCTTACAAATGCAATCCCTACAACAGTCAACAAATTGACAATGGTGAGTATAAGAGTTCTTGTTCCGTTGTAGATGGCGATGGCAATATATCTATGAAAGTTGGCTGTTACCAGTCCATCTTGATTGAGTTTCCGCATATGTCGAATGAGCACAAAGCATATGCTACATGTCGCATAAAAATCAACACATGTATCCAAGCTTGTATATGTAATACCAATCTAGATTAGATTAAAAGCTCCATGAGTATCCACTCATCTTGTTTTCCCCGTCGTTTACTTACATGAAGACTATCTTGATAATCACATCCACCATCAATCGGATCAAAAGTGATATACACATGAGCAATATCAATCACAGCAACGATGAATCTTGCCAATAGTAGAGTTAGATGTAGTAGTTTTATCCGTACTTTCCAATGGAAGGCCACCACTGCCAGGATTCGAGACAAGAGTACAGTGTTTCCTGCTAACATACCAAGATGATAAAACACGTCAGCAGACCTACCCAAGGCATTACAGCTTGTTCCATTCCTTTTTTTGTTGTTGTTGTTGTTGTTGTTCAATTAGTTGTCGTATATCAGTGTAGTTCATTTATTTACTACTTACGATACGCTAAGGGCGATGAATAAAGATGATTTGAGTGCGAAACAAAAAGCCATAATTGCCTTAAGTAACTTGATGTGTTTGGATTTGCGAGTTGACCGGTAATAATAGACGTTTCGAATACAAATAGGAGCACAAGTACCAATAACGGTGCCAAGTAGTACGTATTGGGCAATCTGATTACTTGTGAGCTTTACCGTCATGCATATATTGAGTTGATATTGTCGTGTATAAGGTGTGTCAAGATGACAAATAAATAAAGGAAGACAAGTCCCAGTTGTTTCTGTCAAATTGAAACATGGCGAATTAAGAAACGTGGAAGAGTGTTAAAAAAGAAAGAAAGAGAAAAAGAAATCCGTGGCACTTTACAACATTTCAAATACCGATTTTCTCGCCAGATGGAGAAAAAAAAAAAAAATTAATCTTGGACCTCTCTCTTTTCCCTCTTTTCTGCTATAAACTATATAACAATGGATAACATCTCTACTGAAAGGAAGGTCGAAATTGCCTCTGACTTTTTACTATCAAGTCCACCTGGTGAAGTCAATGATGTGTTTAATGGTAAAATATAAAAGCTTACTTTTATTGACCGTAAAACTGACGTGTTTTGTTACTTTGTAGATGTTCGTACATTGGTGAACGATGACGAAGCTCTTCAAGATGGTATTCTCAGTGCTTTGGAACAATACAACACCGAACAACACATTACTGTGACACCACCTGGTTTGGACTATCCTGTCATTATATCTAAATACAACAAGGTGGGCGACCGTTATCTTGATCCTCGATCGAAAAAGTCCTTTACTTTTGACCATATGCGCTTGATAGCTGATGGTTTGGAAACCCATCCAGTGGACGAAACACTAGATGACTTGCGGTAAGAACAAAGGGGGAAGCAATAGGATCAATGAAAACTAACATGTTTCTCTTTGTGATAATAGTACGGCTATTGATGAAGAAGCCTCGACTTATGTGAAAGACCATTACCCTGAAGGTGTACTGACTGTATATACCAACGAACAACAAATCATCTTGGCCATCGTAGACAACAAATACAACCCCAACAACTACTGGAACGGCAGATGGCGTGCGGTCTGGACATATGATACCCAAACTGGCGACTTGAAAGGAACAACCAAGGTCACTGTTCATTACTATGAAGATGGTAATGTACAACTGAATGCTGATAAACAATTTGAAGCATCCATCACCAAAAACGAGGTAAAGTACTAGTATAAAATATGACCACATGGGACATGTTGCATGGTATGACTGACTAGTGGATTAACATAGGATGCGTCAAAATTGGCAAACATGATCATCAAGAACATTGCCACTTTTGATAAACGTTATCAATCCTCCATGAATGAAAGCTATAATGACCTTGCCGAAGATACCTTCAAAGGATTACGCCGGGCTCTTCCTTTGACAAGAAACAAGTTGGACTGGAATAAGATCTTGAACTACAAAATTGGAAGTGAACTGGCTCAAAAATAGTGATACATACAAAATAGAATCAAGTTATAGTTAGTTATCTTACCCTTGTTAACGTTGGAAATAAAGATGATGGTGTTATTTGGATGGATGTACTGTATACAAGATATTGTAACTGCAAATAAAGATGATCATGTTATTTTGATGGATATACACAATTGTTTTGTTTATACATAAAAGTAGTTTTTATTAATTGAATTAATCAAATAAACTATTGGACTAGAAGAAATTATTCTATTTGTTCGAGAGGAAGGGGGAGGGATCACAATGTCTTGATTTTCTTAGAGAGCATGACCCATCGTGCCATTGTCAAACCAAGCCAAGTCATACCAATAAAGAAGCCTACCACCACAGCTACCAAATCGACGTTATGTCGTTTCGCCCACGAGAGTTGCCTTCCCACATCAGACAGATGAAGCACCTTGCCGCCCATAGCCCCCACTGTCATTTCTTCCACCACATCAGCTGCCCGCTGTACAGCATGAAGCGCCCTGATCTGCATACTCTGACCAAACATAGACACTCTTTGTTGAATTGTTGGATCCGTCAACACACGCCTGATCCTAAACGTGATATCATCCAATGTCACCTTTGTATACTGCATTCCAATCGTGTCAATGTAATCACCCAGCTCTTGTTGCCGCACCATTCGCGCCGTCACCGGTTGATCACCAAAGAAGGGGAACACAAATAAGGGTACCTTGTTATATAAGGCTTCATGGACGGATCCTGCCCCGCCATGCGTCACAAACAGGACGGTCGAAGGATGTTGCAAAATGGCGAATTGAGGAGCCCATTTGGTGACAAGGATATGCTGCAGTCCAGTGTTGGTCGGGTGGGTGGGAGATGCCCAGATTACGGCATCCAGATGTCCTGCTTCCAGGTTTGTCTTTAGTGCTTGCATGATCAAATCCATATCTTGTTCGCTGGGGATAGCGTGCTGTCCAAACGCAACATAGGCTACCCGAGGATGGCTATCCAAAAAAGTCGTCAGATCCGGCGTGAGACTGTCGTATTGTTGGCGTAAAATCGGTCCCACCAATTGTGCCAATGGACCCAAAGGACGAGGCGCTTCCAAGCCAAACATGTTATTGATCAGTTTATACGCATCCTCTGGTGCCTTGTGTAAGCTGTCGATTAATGGAATGCCTTGCTGTTTTTGAAAGGCATGAGTAGGGTGGTCAAGTTGACGAGCTTTTAATGGACCATACACCCGGTAAAAGAAGTACACCAGTCGTTCCCATAGTGTCATTGTTTCGGTGGTAGGAATGAAGAAGGATTGCACCATGTTGTTGACATAGCCTGTGGTGGTGTCTAAAAGAAAGAATAATAAAAAAAAAAAGTGAGAGAAGGGGAAATGGAAAAAAAAAAAGCAAGTTTAAATAGCGGTATTTGAATCATCAAATTATTTCAAATCCCGTCGACTTACCTTGCGAATAGGCCACCGTTGATGTAACTATCAAAGGAATCTTGGATGCAGAAGTCGCGTCCATACAGGCAAAAGCAAACATGTCACAAATCATTAAATCCATTTTATTACTCTCAATGATGGATTTATACTCGTTGTATTCTAAATTAAAGAGATGTTAGTGATTTCCTTTTTATGAACAACTCCGACAAGTGCATGCATGACAGACTTACCACTCGAATAGTTGGCGAGTAGAAGAGGTAATCGGGTCTTCACAGAAAATATAGGATTGTCAATGGAGTGATCAGTGTAAGAATGAACTTTGGAGGATTTTCTGAGCTTGAGAGTAAATAAACTGTGTTCACCCCCTATAGACTGGGTTTGAATATTAGGATACTCTTTCGCAAAACGAATACTGTCATCCTATAAGCAAGTCAGTTCATCAGCCTTGACATATATATGAATGCGCTTTTTTATGACTTACTCTGGTATAAAGTGTCGAGGTGTACCCACGAGTGTGTAGTTCTTGAAGAATTTCCATCACCCACATGTAGTGTGACGACCCACCACCGACCGCACCGAATCCAATTTTCTTGGGCGTTCGAGGATCCATTTGAGGAGAAACCATGATTTTTTCTGCCTGGATGACCTGACAGCATAGTCCCAGAATAAAAAACAAAAGAAAGCTAATCATAGTGGAGACAAAGACAAGGATAAAAAGAGGTTGAAAAAAGATACAGGTATTTTATTTATATTCTGATATCATATGCATGATTTATAAGTCTTTATTTAAAAGCAAACAGGGCGGGGAAGGTAGAAGATCCCAAAAATAAGGGTGAAGAAGGGTATACACATGTATAATACAACTATACTATACTACCTAATGAATGACATCTATATGACTAATAAAACCTAAAACCAAAGCAAAACATTAGGATTCACCTTTTAAATCGGCCACCAAATCATGATACCAAGATGCATAAACACGGTAATTGTGCTCAGAAAATAGTCTGACACGTGTACAAAGAGCCAGCAATTGGGGACGTACCGGTTCCAATCCAGATTGCAAAAGAGCAGCATCATCCACAAAAACACCCTTCGAAAGTTGATGGCGAATAACAGATGCCGTGCGTTGAGCCAAAAGACGATAAAGAGGGTCCTGATGAGAGAGTGTTTTCTCCACCATAGATCGAATCCATTGCTTCCTTTCGTCACCCACGTCAGTCGATAGTGCCCGTTCCATTTCCAAAGAGAGATGTTCCAACGTAACTCCTTTGGTATCCTTGGTATCCTTGAGTAACAAAAAGAGCCGTTTTGTGAATGATTTAATGTCCCTAATTCCAGCATTTCTTCCCAACATTGCCAAGGCCGCCACGATTGTCACCTCTTGCCAGTCGTTCTGAAAAGTGACGATTCGATCGATATCCAATAATACCGTTTCGGGACATGTCAATCGAGTCCATGCTGTTGTTGCCGTGAACAGTCCAATATACCCTTCTTCCACCACGTCCTTTGCTGCCAAAGACGATCCATTCGTTTGTTCGGATCTTCTATTCACCAATCGTTCCATACTTTGCTGCACCCATTGTCGTGTCTTGATCAATCCCACTGTGCCCTGGGCAATGGCTTTAGCAAACCCATCGTGTTCATACTCCACCGCCACAGATACCAAATGAGGTCGAAGTGCCTTGAGTCGAAAGTTCATCAAGTCCAAAGACATTAATTCCAATGTTTCCAAGATCAGTCGTAATTGATGCCCACGATGTTGTTGGAGAGTACTAGTTCCAATCTGTTGAATTGCATCGTCACGAATAGGTGCTGCCATCTGTAACATCATGTCCAAACTGAAACGAATCACCTTGTCCAGTTCAAACCCACCTTGTTTCATTTGTTGTTCCAGCAGAGCCAAGTCCAATCCATCGTTAATAGTACGATGCAGTGTCGATCCCACCGGTACAAAGGAGATTAGACGGGATTTGATGTCTTGTAAAAGAGGTAATACAATGTCTATGAGTTGTTGAGGTCCACCTTGTTCAATAGCGTCGTTGATACTGTCAAAGAAGGCTCGGCGTGCAATACTGTCGATACGTTGTTCCAGTTCACTAGCAGGTTTTGATTTCTGTAGAGTAAAATCGGGATCCATCAAGACTTCATGAGCCAACTGTTCCTTGGACAGTCCATCCGAGGCATAACCCGATAAGAGTCGTTCCAACTGTTCACCGCTGATCATTGTTGTGTCTGGTAGATTTTGTGGTCGTGGAGTTGGTGAGGAAGGGATGGAGTGATTGGTCAACTGATCAGTAGTGTGACCGATTTGTTCCGCCGTCTCCATGAGCTGTTGGACCTGACTGGGTGTTTCGTATTGCTCAATTACCTGTTTCAGTTGTGTCAAGAGTGTGGTGAGAGGATTAGTCGTGAGTTGATATTGTGGGTCAAGGCCAAGTACACATTGTTGTAAACGCACCGTTTCCAGATAGAGTGTAGAGAGATGAGTTGCCAGGAGAGATGGAGAGATTGGGGTGGATTTGCAGACTTCAGCAACGGTGTAATAGGCATTCCAAGTTTCTTCTAAAGCAAGGCGATCCAAAGAAGTAACAGCTTGTCGATGAGAATCAAACCAGTCGTCTATAATACTGAGTGCATGTTTGATGGTGGTGAGAGGTACTGAATGAGAGGCCATGAGGATTAAATGGGGGGAAAGAAGGAGAAGAAAAGAAAAAGAATGGACCCGCTTTGTAAGCTTTTCCAGAAAAGATCGGCGAATCAGTAAGTGGCGGGAATTTAAACTTTACATGCACAAAAAAAAAAAAAAAAAAAAGAAAAGTATTTCCCTTTTCCACCTCTCTTTCACCATGTTTTCCTTCCATCGACAAAGATCACGAATAGAAACCTACAAACCTATTACAATAACACCATCAGTGGAATCGGAACAAGCCGAGAGTAGTCATTTGCACTCTACACCCAGTACACCACTCTCGACGATCAACATTCTACTTGTCGGACAGATCTATGAAGAAACCATATTTTATATTGACAAGTATCCTAATGAAGGCGAACAAATAAGTGCACGTAATAGAATACAACGACAAGGTGGCAGTATTTGCAACATGGCTCAAGTACTATCTCAATTCCCACGTTTGGACCCATATGTCATGTCTTGTCTGGGTAACAAAGCCGATTCAAGGTAACAAGGCATGAATAGTAATAATCTATTGATTGATTAATTTTTATATTATTATAGTAAACTTGTTTCATCGTTGGAAAAAAGGGGGATCAACATCAGCACATGTACCTATCGAAAATCACCACTTGCATCCACTAGTATCATTTACAATGATGACCATAAATCACGAACTGTGATTTCTTATAACGAGCAAGTCCCATTATAACATGTTAACATGAATGTCACTAACCTTGTCTCTCTCTCTCTTTTTTTTTTTTTTTTTTTTTTTTTAGTCCTATTGATCTTACAGTGGATGAATTCATACAAAACTTTAATAATAGGACCAATGGGAACATGATGGTGGATAAACAACCGCCTTACTCTTGGGTCCACTTTGAATGCAAGGTGACACGTAATGTATTGGATCAAATAGATTGGTTGGAAACTAAAGCGACTCTAGAAGGCTGGCGATCACAACTCACCATCTCAATCGACTTTGTGAATCCCGATCTTCCTGACATTGATTTACTACTACCAAAGGTAATGTCTTCATTGACGACGGTAAAAGAAATACAGTACTACTAATCACCTGTCTATTTTAGGCTGATGTTTTATTTTTCCTAAAGTCATTTGCACAATCAAGGCATTTTTATCATCCCAAGGACTTTTTGCGGTCTATCTATTCTCAATGCAAATGTGGGTAAGGTCGGTATTTGAAATCGGGTCATGCAACTAAAACTCTTTCCCTTGTTGATGATAGGTCTCTATTGTTTTGTAACTGGGGTGAAGGTGGAGCCACTTGTCTATTAAGCGCTGAAGAGCTTATTCATGCTTCTGCTATTCCTGTACGTGATGTGATTGACCCTTCCGGAGCCAATGATACTTTTATTGCTGGCATCATCTTTTGCCTCAACCGGAATCTCCATGCCTTGACGGCATTAAAATTCTCTTGTGAAATGGCGAATAGGAAAACAAGTAAAATAGGTTTTGATGGTTTGGCGGAAATGATGTGCAAACTATGGAAAGCTTCTTTGGATTTGGCAACACATGGGTCTTCTTCTAGTGCACATTCGGTGACATCATCTTTGGTTACTTTGGACAATGAGAGGCCCATCATCTGACAATCCTTTTTTATAGAATAGTTTTCTTACTACTGTATATTGTTATAAACTCTCATTTGTTGTAAATAAAGTATATTTTTTATTATCATTCATGCCTAGTGTGTGTAATGGGGACTCTCAGGCATTGGTGGATGGAGTTGAAAAATGAGAAGCGGGATTTGAAAATATTTTCTTTTGGTAGAAAAAAAAAAAAGGGAAATTGTACTTTTCCTTCTTTTCTTTCCATTCCCCTAATTAATTTGTTTGCATTCGATTTGACTATTATATATCCCTCATCTTATACTTTATTAAACATTCACTCTTATCTTGCTGTGTTTTACTGTTTGTATCTGTCATGCCATTTTCAGCTTGTGCAACCCAAATATTACCTGAAAAAAACACAGATTGTGGCGGACTACTTTCACCATCTCTTCCTCCAGGCCTCCGACAATCTCATGACTCTGTTACGTTGACTTGCCCTGATCAACAACAACAGCAACAACAACAACAACAACTTGATTCACCTATTGATAAAACCTCATTCGAACCTTCTGATCCTCCTCAAGAACTCTCCGATCTCTCCCTGGATAAAGCCACCAACACCCCTTGGATGGTCGACCCCTCATTAGCACCTAACCAACCAACCAGTCGAACAAACAACACCAGCTATTTTGACACTCTACCTTGTGTACCAACAACTACTATTACTGCAGCCACTCCACCCGAAGCCATGTCCAGTGCTACTCAAACACCCAACAAGAAGATGAAACAGCCTCCTCTTACGATACAAACTGATCGTCGAACCTCCATTACGTCTACAGCAAATTACCGGTCCCCTTCTATGGCTTCCAGTACCGGTGGCGCTCGGATCGATCTTGGACCTTTGGATGATGAAGAAGAAGCGGTGTTGGAGGCTGAAATTGCTGCTCGACGGGCTGCTCGACGATCAAGGCGAAGGAAACATTATGCAGATACCGATGATGAAGATGATCAAGTTAAGATTGGGACACGGGTAGCTGAAGGTCATCGAAATTATCAACTAATGTAAGTATATGATGATTCTAATCTTTTTATCTATACAATACACTGACTCTTGTTTTTATTCATTACTTGAATAGGTATGATATGTTGACAGGGATTCGAATTGCAGTAGGACGAGTCTCGGCGAAGATACGACGGGATCTGGTCAAAGATGATTTTACTGCTGCTCATAAACTGGTATTTGATGTGTAAGTGATGGGGTAGGAAAGGAAAACAGATACTAACAAAATTTTCTTACAATGAAAAGCACAGGGAATGAACTCACGCCTGGTGTTAAATACGACTTCAAATTCAAGGATTATGCGCCATGGGTCTTTCGGTATCTTCGAGAAATCTTCCATATTGATGCTGCTGATTACTTGGTACGTAACCTTTTTTAACGAAAGCAAAATAACCTCTTATTAACTCTAATTTCTCCCTCTCTCCTCCTCTGTTTAGATGTCCTTGACGCATAAATATATCTTATCGGAACTTGGATCACCTGGGAAAAGCGGCTGCTTCTTTTATTACTCTCGAGACTATCGTTTTATTATCAAGACCATCCACCATTCCGAACATATTTTTATGCGAAAGATCCTTATGGACTATTATGATGTAGGTTTGTAAAGATAAAAAGATCGCAAAGGACGACTTGACTCACCTCCTTCCTTTTTTTTTTTTTTTTAAAAAAAAAAACTGTACATCTTATAGCATGTCAAGAGAAACCCTAATACTCTTCTCTGTCGTATATATGGTCTCCACAGAATCAAACTACCTCACGGGCGGAAAATACACTTTGTGGTCATGGGCAACGTCTTTCCTCCCAACAAAAACGTGCACGAAACCTATGATCTCAAGGGATCAACCTTTGGACGACTTACTATGGACGAAGAAATCAACAAGAATCCTTATGCTGTCATGAAGGATCAGAACTGGGTGAATCGGAACATGAAACTCGAATTGGGACCTGAAAAAAGGCACTTTCTTCTCACACAACTTCGGAAAGATGTCGATGTAAGTAAATCAAGTACTGAATCAAAACAAAAACAATGACCCCACTCTCTCTCTCTTTTTTGTTAGACTTTGATACGCCTTAACATTATGGATTATAGCTTGTTGATCGGGATCCATGTGATAGAAAAAGGAAACGACGAACGGTATCGGGACCAAAGGCTTCAATTGATCGAGGTATGCGAAAAAAAAAAGGAGGAGGGGAGGGGAGATCGAATAGCATACTAATAAAGAAACCTTTTTTGCTTTTATTTGTGTCATAGACGCGCAGTCATGGTTTGGAACGGCAGTCATCGAAATTTAAGGCGGTCAAGTACACGAAAAGTCTTGTTTCCTTGATGGATAACTCACGGCTATCGCAAGAGTAAGTACTCGTCTTTTGTTAATAAAAAGAAAAACATTTAACTAACACCTTTTTTTTTTTTTTTTTTTTTTTTTTTTTTTTTTTTTTTTTTTGTAAAACAATAGAAGACGGCATTGTGTATTTTATGCCGACAATGGTGGATTCCAAAGTAGTGATCGCCATGATGAAGACTCGGATCTCTTGTACTTTATTGGTATCATCGATATTCTCACCCCATACAACTTTGTCAAACGATCCGAACATATCTGGAAAAGTATCACTCAAGATAAGGTAAAGGGATCTCGATACATGATGACCATTTATTATATTAACTGTCTCTTTTGTTTTTTGAATTTAGAACACAATCTCTTCTGTACCGCCCAACATTTATGGTCACCGATTCTTACAGTTTATGGAAAAGGGAATCCAAAATTATCAACATACTTAGTCCCCATATACACTCACCCTCATTCATTTAATTGTACTTGCATTTTACATAAACATTAATCATTTGTAATTTAACCATCCCCCTTCATACTCATCACATCTACTACTTTTATAGCCTTAATATCGGAAATGTAATAAAACACTAGGATCTATATCTACTTTAATAAAGACTACTACATATATGATATGTTCATCCACAAGTCGTGCCTTTTTTGCATAAATCGGGGATTGAAAACCATGGCCTTGTTGATGTGAAACAGGACTTGGCGACGCTAATGAATAAAAAGGTCTATTCCCCCCCCCCCAATTGCATGCACAACAGGCTTTACTAAAAAAAAAAAAGCCAAGCGTCCAGAGTCTTGTGCCAGTTAAGTAAAGCTCAAGATGGGATATGAGTTAGTAAATGGTCGCTCATCTCGAACAAGAAAGAAAAAATAAAATTTAAATCCCGTCAACCGCACACCAGCGGAACATCCGTTCTCAATCCCGTTCATCCCAGACATCCCCTTTGCCCGATTCTAGTAGTTTTTATGTAGACCAATGTATAGAAGACAAATATCAATTTTTATTAAATGAGTATTTATTAATCAAGTTAACTACGGGACAAGATCCTAATAATATCTAAGCAAAAAAGATGATAATCACTAGTTCTATAATTATGTTCTAAGATGTGATCTTCGGGTAGATTCCAGCACGATGTCCAAATCCTTAAAGTTGTTTTGATCTCTAACAAAGCCAAGATGAGATTCCTCCTGCAAATGCTACATTTCAAGAATTCCAAAAAAAAGAGTTAATAACATCATTCATGCACCCTTTATCAATTACCTTTTCCAAATCCTGATAATAGGCTACGCAGTTTTCACAGTATTTCGAGTTTTCCTTTGCCGTCCTCCGTGCGAGATCCTTCTTTCGTCTTTCAGCTTGATCGTGAGCTGCTTTGGCGGCAACAACAGATCGTATTCCCGTGCCATCATCCACCGTACCCAGATGTTTTGCATCACCACCCGGTAGCCCTTTTCGTTGATTAGTAACCATCCGTCGATCCAACCTTGATACATTGTCGTACAAAGGAACCCCTGGTGCATGTAGAGTCGTTTGTGAGTTGGTGAGATTGGTGCTGATTGATCTGGTCCGTTGGGTGAGGAAGGATTGATTGGTGCTGTTAGTGGTGAATGGTGTCTTGGATGTCAAGATCGATATATCGGCAGAAGCTGGTCCCAGTGTTCCGAGTGCTGGAGCAAGAAGATTGTTCTCTTGATATTCTGGATGGAGGTTATTTTGTTGACATGGGTTGAATGTATGCTGATGTTTGTTATGAGATAAAATGGTATTTGAAGGTATGCAATTTTTAGATGATATACCGGCCATGTTGTGCGCCGGCTGTTGTTGAGGTGGTTTCATATTGACGTGGTGTTTTGATTGAATTTGTTTTGATCGATCAGGAGGAGAGAAAGGAGATCGCACTTGAGCATCGGATATCACATAGAGTTTGGGCCAAGGATAGATACGTTCATTTTCAGGGGTGTCAGGGTCAAAGACAGGTGTTGGGAATTCCTTGACGAGAATAGGACAATGTACACCAGCAACGTCTTCCACCTTTGCATAATAGTTGTTGAAGGTGACAAAAGTCGGACGATGTGCTTGTCCATTGCGATGGCCCGTGCTTACACCGTACCTTTTTTCTTCCAATAACATCTTGTTGAGCGTTTCGTGAGGAGCACCAGAGTCGATGACTGGCCCATGGGAGGCGCGCTTGTTCATAAGCGCACTGACAACACAAAGGGTTCCTGTTGAAAGAGATAAGTAAGTAAATAAATAGGATTAGTAAACTTTATAACATTATTCCCGATCCCATTTAATGTTACTTACTTGTCAAGCTCCACACTTCTATGCCTAAACTGTGTGCTGTGTCAAAAAATGCTTGTTGAGAGGGATCCTTGGCTGTATTGGGTTTCTATAAATTAAAGCAATACAAGTCTGTTAGTATGTAACCTAGCAATATGTTCCTTGGTTTACCTTTGCAAAAGTACTTTTCAGATCGCTACTACAAGATACAAAAAAAAAAAAAAAAAGGTAAGCACACCATAATGTATCAACCCCGCCCTCTTTGTGTGTTTACCTATTGTCAGATGGTTGCTTGACGTTTTCTTGATCCTGTGAATCGATCACCATTGCATGATCTGCCGCCTTTCCTGGTGATGAAAGCACTTCATAAAATGGTTTTGTCGTAATTAGGTGAGTACAGGCTTTGCTGAAGAAGGCTTTGCTTTTCTATGGAAGAATACAAAAGCAGATACAGTTGGTTAGTCGTCATGGTTTATAAACCTGTTTCATTACTGATTAACTTACTGCACCGAGTAGAATGATTTTTCGTTCCAAAGACTTTTGGTGTTTGTCGTCCAGATTGTCCAAGAAGAATGTGAAGGTGGGAAAGTCTTTGCGATACTTTTTCAACCAATAATCAGGATTGATTTGTCGGAAATCAGGATTCGTGGCAGGTAAAGAAGAAAAAGATGTGTTGGTGGATGTATTGGTGTTGAGAGATATTTCCCCTAGTAGTGTCTTCTTGGAAAGCCGTTGTCGCAAGGAGAGCTGATTTTGTTGTGGTGGCATGTTGAATCTAGAGTGTCACTTGATGTCAATGAGATTGCTCCTGCTGTTTTGTTATTTGCTTGTTATGATCGCAGGTATATATCCTTTTTCCCGCCCTTCACCTTCCACCAAATAAGATCTAGTAGAAATGATTTATGGAAAGAGACAGGAGAGGGAAAAAAATAAAGAGTCAAGTAAACCAACACGTCGGTGTTTAAATATAAAAAGCGGAATATAAATAGTTCAAAATAAGAATTTTATTTATTGGGTAAAAAAAATAATAAGGAGCGATAGTCAATGTTTTGATACAATGTATATAAATGGATCGAGCATAAAGTGTAAGTATAAAAAAAAAAAGAATAAAGAAGAATAAAAAGAATACAAAGGATTATGATAGTAAGGATTGCCTTTCACAATGATTTGATTATTTGAGGCATGAGGTGAGAGTCCATGTTCTTCATGCACCATCAGATGGTGGGGGCATAGAATTGAAGTCTTGATTCATAACAGGAGTGACACCATCGTGTGGTTGAATATGTGGGTGATGAGGGTGATGATGATTATGTTGTTGCTGTTGTTGTTGTTGTTGTTGTTGTTGTTGTTGTTGTTGCTGTTTATAGGGTCCACCAAATTTACGATTATCTTGGGTATTCGAGTCCCTCCCCGCCAATTCAAACAGTTGCATCTTGTCGTTCCTTGTTGCCAAAGATATCATATTGCTGTAGTTATCGGTAAATTCATCAAGGTAACCATCAAACCCTTCCGCCACATTAGCATCCAGACCCATTGTTGCTGCCAAAGATTCAATGCTGATTTGAAGCTCGTCAATGTCTTGTGAGATAGCTTCGGCCGATCTTGTTGCCGTGTGAAGAGATTCCGCCAAACCAGCTATACGAGTAATGTCGCCGCCATTATTACCTGCATCACCCATCATACCAGACAAGGCACCAAATGCTTGAAGATTGTGAAGACTGTGAAGAGGATTGCTGGTTGGTGGATGCGTTGGTGTGGTTGCTACTGATCTTACTCCTAATGTTGGTGATAGTGCAGGAGAGGCGCCCATTCTGTTGATGGATGGTCCCTGCAGTGGCATTGTTGTTCTTTCAGTGTTGAGAGGATCGTCACCACTATTGTGTGTGGACAGACTGCCACTATTCATTGTTGCTGCAGTATGACCCAACCTATCTTGTTGATCACGATGTAATTGAGGATGATGATGATAATGATGAGAAGGATGATTTTGTGGATGATGAGGATGATTAAGATGATGCTGTTGTTGTTGTTGATCCCTTTGTTGATAGCTTCGAGGTGTTGTTGGAGAGAATGCTGTAGGCGAAGATTGTTCACACCTATTAGAATCGGAAGATTTTATGGCTGAAGGGTTCATGCCAAGAGGAGGAGTAACAGAAGTATCACGAATTGAGTACAGATCATTCAAAACATGCAACAAATATGAAGGATCCATAACTCCTTTCCTATACATACCGAATTTCCCTTTTTCCTGATCCTGGTTGCTTTGTTGCTGTTGCTGTTCATGAGAGGTGGGCGTTGATTGGTGGTGCCCTGTATTTTCCAATTTGCTTGATTCAGGACCCATACCTTGTTCAAAGAGCTTCTTTTGCAATGAACTTGTCGAGATACCGGCCAGCTTGACGGCTTCTTCAATGAGAAGATTAGGAGAAGCTGCGCTTTCCAAATTACCTAATGAAAAAGATTATGGATAAATGTAAAATTGTTATATTTTAAGTTTACCTGCAGACGATTCACCCAAGTAGTCCTTTTGTTCACTAAGCATGTAATGAGGTTTCTTGGAGCCGCTACCACCAGGGAAGCCTTCGTTGGAGAAGACCGATGTCAAAAAGAGAAGAATCCTTTCGATCACTTGTTGATGCCTTTGATGTTTTTCACGAGCCAATAGAGTTTCCCGCCATAGTATTTCATTGTCGTTATGCAAGTGTTGTAAATCAGCAGAAATGGCATGTTGATGTTGTCGAATCGTCGATATATCCTTCACAAGAGATCCCAATCGCACATGTTCCAATTCCATCGATGTATCACCCAAAGCACTTAACCTAGTAGCAGTCATCGTAGAGCCATTAGGACTAAGAAGACCTGATTCCAATAATTGCGGAGTCTGAGGGAGGTGTTGTAAAGTAGGAGTTGGCATAGGCGATGATTGTTGAGATGATTGTTGAGACTGTTGTTGTAGTTGCACTTGTTGAGATTGTTGATCATTGTTGGTCCTGATGCGTTTACGTACCACCAAATGCAAAAGTTCATACCGATTTCTTTGGAAGTTTGGATGACTAAATTCCCATAGTTCATGTTCACTGTCGGTTACCAAGACACCCTGTTGAAGATGAGGTACTTTGTGAAAGTCATACATGTTGAGTTGGCGGACAAATGAGCTGAAAGTGTTGTGTTTGTAGAATCGAGGAAGCACTGTTTTGGAGAAGAGTTCATGTTGTTCAACTGGAATAAAAAAAGTATTAATGTGTGATAATAACAGAGATGGGAGCATTGGGTGATATCATCATCAGCATTTCCGTCAAATCGTCATCGTCATCGGCACCCTGCTTCTTTTTCAAACGTACCAATAAAAGAGTTGCCCCCTTTTGACCATCGAATAAGTTCGTCAGTCGATTCATCGTCCACCATACTATATATATATATATATACAAATAGAAGATAGTAATGGAATGGGTTAGTAAGATATAAAACATCATATACTTTACATTACCTATACAGCTTGTTCAAAAAGGCAGGGATATTGCGTTGAGTTCTTTGAGTAAGATCATCACCATTAGCCGATCTTCTCTTCCTTGTTGAGCTTGCCCAAGTCGTCGAAGTTGACTCACGAGGAGGAGGAGAGCGCGACACCGATCTTCGCCTTTTGGTGGGACTTGTTTTCTTCGAAGATTGCATGCACAAAGTTCAGAGAGAATTCGAAGAGATAAAGCTGCCTAAAAGTATAAGAATGGTGAGATCAGTAAGGGGGAAGAAAGTGATGATAACACTTTCATTATACAAAATTAATTTTGCTAGTCATTTTTTATATCCCTTTTTACCTTTATATATAAAGACGTGTATGGAGGTGAGACAGAGAGGAAGTTGAATCAATCAAGTTATTATTGTAGAAGCAAATAAAAAGTAAAGGTTGATGCAGGATGGGGTCAAATAAAAAAAAAATTATGAAAAAAAAAAAAAAAAAGAAAGACAGAAAAAAAAAGTCCAAAGTGAAAAAAAAAAAAAAAAAAGGAAAGGGAGAGAAAAAATGGATTCCATTTGTGTGTTTATTCTTTCGATGTGCGGGTGTTAAAATGTATCGGAGGTTGAACCTTGGGACGAATAAACATAAAACACTACCAAGCAAAAGTAAGCATCCCCTCATCAACATCCCTCCTTTTTTTTTTTTTTTATCCTCGTTTAGTCTTCCTATTAACTTAATAGGTATAAAAATATTCTATATCCCTGATATTATAGGAATTAATAGTGATCGATCTCGAAAAAAAAAAAAAAACTATCTTCAATGTCAGTAGACCAAGGAAGATAATGCTCCACAGGCCATACCTATCAATACTGCTTCATTCCTCTACTAACATCACATCCAGTCAGGCAACAGATCGGCCGATCTAAGAACTTGTGACTTGTTAATTAGTGATACACCGCCCGATGCAAAGTCAAGTGCATTGAGCTCAATCGGTGTGCGACACTGACTGTCGGATTGGGTCATTTGTTAGTAGTGATATGATTCATATGAGACATCTATTTTAGAGTTCCCCCGCCATTCTTTATTGATTTTATATAGTTAATTTGAAGGAGTAATAAAAGTAGATAATCATCATTCAGTGCCCAGCGGGTATTGAATCAATTATGTCGGATGTTAAAATAATGGGAAGAGGGAGGAGATCTATACTACATGATATTTAAGTAGATTCCATTTCACGAATAGATTTAAACCAATCATGACCCATCGCTTGTTTCGCAGTTAGTCGTTCCTGATGATCGTAGCATAATAAGCGATCGAGCAAGTCAAACACTTCGGGTGATGCATATTTCTTATTGGCCGGCCCTACAAATTTCGACCAAGGTTTTTGTGGGAAGCTAACAAAATAAAAGTAAAGTTAATGCATTCTGTTTTTGTTGTATTTCATGCAGTTACTTACTTTCCAATCAGCCCGTCAAATTGAGATACAAGTTTAAGATTGTATTTCTTCATGTAAGCACTTAACTTTTCCGTACCAAGGACTCTGGTGATTCTCACCAACTGATCATAATTGTCTTGCCCATTGAAGAAGGGGTCTTTTCGAAAGATCTATTAAACAACAACAACAACAGCAACAAGTTTCGTTAGCCAAGTACACTTTTTTATCATATCATTTATCAATCTTACTTACCATGCCAGCTAGCATTGCACCATAGCTCCATAGATCCAGACTGTAATCATATTGTTGGAAATCCACCAATAGTTCTGGTCCCTTGTAGCACCTTGACGACACCCTAACATTGTAATCCATTCCAGGTAGATAAAAGTCCGCCAATCCCCAATCAATTAATCTAAGCTAGATATACATACATAATGTTATGCACAAAACAAAGATAGATGTTAGTTGATGGTGTCGATTAAAGGTGTCAAGTTTACCTGTTTCTTTTCATGATCGATCATCACATTATGAGGTTTGACATCACGATGCATGATTCCTTTAGAATGGCAATAGTCCAAAGCCTACACGATTTAAAAGATAAAAAGATCGCAAGTAGAAAAAGTTTCCATGATGAGTATCCTATTGTATTGATTCTAATTCTACAATATTACCTTGAGAAGTTCATACATGTAGTAGCGTACGTCATGGTCAGTGAAGCGGGGGTATAGTATCTTGAATTCCATGTTATTGACACATTCAAAGACCAACGAAGGTGTCCTTGACTAATCATCCAACAAAAAAAAAAGAGACATACATTAATACTTGATCATTACACACTTTTTTTTTTTTTTTTGTAAAAGGGATTGTCTTACCTGAGGATCCCGCACAATATCTAGCAATCCAATGATATTAGGGCCACCAGCCAAAGTTTGCAGTATCTTGATTTCACGCTTGATCTTCTTTTTCTTGACGGGCTTCAGGACCTTGATGACACATTGTTGCCCAGTTAGAACATTAGCACCTTCAAATACTTCAGAGTATTTGCCACGCCCTACTTTTCGACATATTTCATAATGATCTTGAACACTATATAGTAGTAAAGGAGCAAGTACAAGTGTATTATTAGTAAAGATCTTTTTCATCATTTCTGATATTGTTGATTATTCTTACCCCCATTGTACCTGAAGATTATCATATTCGTAGTAATCTTGGCTTTGATTTATATTGACGTCAGCGTATACCAAGGAGACACTACGTTCGACCATGTTGGGATGAGAAAAAAAGATGAGCAAAAGATGAGAAAAAAAAAAAAGAGTGAGCGATTTTTCACTCGTGATCGACTGGCGGGGTTTAAATCCCAGGTTGCGTGATTATCGATTTACCCTGTAGAGGTGCTGCAAAGAAAATGAACGTCAAGTAGAATATGAGCATTAGATGATATTCGATTTCTGACTTTTCAGTAGGTTCGCATAAGAAAACGACTCCGACTTTTTACACACCTCTGAATATTGACCGATGCTTATATTATATGGTATCAAGAGAATGATGTGAGTCAATCCTCTTTTCAAGTCATTCCTAAACCTAGCACATGGACTTGATCATTTCTTGATATGGCTTTATATTGGTACCTGATCTAATGCCTCGAACAATGACGCTCTTTTTTTCATGCCTCCGTTTCAAATCCCGCTGCATGAGTCCTTTTACTGGTCCCATCAGCCAATGATTTTACGACATTCATTTCCCCACTCTATTTTACGGTGGGGAAGCAAATGGAGAATCCGTATCACCAGTGATGTAAACTCAACCAACACCCCCCCCCCATAATGGCACTTTCCTCTACTTTCAGCTGTCCTTTTTCGTCACAAGATGACCCCCCCCAAAAAAAAAGCAGAGGCATGAACATACTTCATCAATAAAAGCTATTTTTTATTCCAGTTTTGTAAATTATAGTCCTGCAAGTGAATGCCTGGATGAGTGGAATCAACTTTTCCCCTTTCACCCACTCTTTGTCATCATTTTCCCAGACTGAGGATTATAGGTTCGGGATTTTAAATCCAGCAGCCCGTCTCTTCAAATTGGCTCTCCCACCTTTTTTTAATTTTTTTTTTCCTTCCACCCTTTTTTTTTTATTTTTTTTATCTTCAATCATGTCATTACCCACCTTCAAAAACTTTGAAGCAACATTATTCCCTTCTGGTGTTTACGAGTTTGCCTTCAACCGACCTCATATTTATAATGCTATCAGCAAAGAAGTCTACCAGGTAAATCAACAACAAGTACTGTCAAATAAAACTCAACGTGTGCTTATTTAGGAATGGTTGGATGCTATTAAATGGGCTGCCCAAGACGACAGGGTCAAGGTGTTTTTGCTTACAGGTCGTGGTGCATACTATTGCTCGGGCCTACAACTCCAAAGACCTGACTTCAGTGAAGCTGGTGATCGCGCTGATGTATTAAAACGGGAAATTACAAAGTAAGTTGGTATTAATGAATTGAAATGACATGGTTATTGATCTTGCTCACTTCTTCTTTTATAGGAGTTTGGTGGCAGCTTTGATCGACTTTCCCAAACTTTTGATTGCTGCTGTGAATGGACCTGCTTATGGATTCGCTGTGACCAGTCTTGCTCTTTGTGATGTGGTGTATGCGACACCTGATGCCACGTTTACAACACCTTTTATGAAACTGGCCTTCTGTGCTGAAGCATGCTCCTCTTACACCTTCCCCAGGTAAGATGATCTGATATAAGTAGATGATAATAATCATATTCTAACTCTCTCTATCTATTTAGGATAATGGGCAATACCATAGCCAATGAAATGCTAGTAAGGGATCATGGAAAACCGAAATTCAAGTATTGTCATTTTGTAACTAAACCTTTTATTCCTTCTCATAATCTAGTTGATGGGACACACAAAATCGGTGGACGAAATGGTGGCATGTGGATTTGTTAGTCGAACAATACCCAAGGATCGAATTCGAACAGAAGCTCTACAACTGGCTGAAGATACGACTCAATTCTCAACTGCTGCATTAAAGGTCACCAAGGATTTGGTCCGTGGATTCGAACGCCAACTACTTCACAGAATCAACAATAATGAAATGGCTCAACTATATCATCAGGTCCGGACCCCCGAATCCATAGCTAGTTTGAATGGATTTGTTGGTAAGGAAAAAAAAAAAAAAAAAAAAAAAAAAAAAAAAGGATCAATGTTCTGGTAATGGATCACTCATGCTTTGATTTGTTGCTCATTCTTTTGTATGATCTGCTTGTGTAATAGATGCGTCGGAAAAGCGAAGGGCGGAACGTAAAGCGGCCAAAAGCAAATTGTAGTAGTATAGGTATAGGTTATTGCTCTTCCCATGTATTGGATAGGATAGAATTAGTATATATACTTTGTTTAACCACTCTAACAATAAAACTACTTTAATCATCTGTCTTGTATTAACTGAAATGTGTTTGCTGAAACATATCTGAACTATTAACCTTCTTCCCCTTGTATTGCAATCATGCAATTCCATGATAGGTCCTCTCGTCAGAAGCATCAAAGCGGAGACATCTCCTCTCTTTCTCCTTCTTTTACATCCTTCTGCTGCCCCCCCCCTTGATGATGGAGTTTAAAGTAACCAACTCTTTCTGTCTTTGATTGATCCTCCTCGTAACGGAAGCTCATTACCTCCTTGAAGTGGATGTCTGTCAATCCAGTCTTCTCCCTCATCTGTCTTCCCCCTCCCCTCCCCAACGTGCCTTCTTTTGCCTCCGCCTCTTTTTCCCCCTTCTCTCTTATAAGCACAATATAAACAAGATACTCTTTTTTTTTTTCTCATCTCTTTTTCTTTCTTTTTTCTTCTTCTTCTCTGTATCATTATATATCATGAAAGTGGCATGGATGATCGTGGGGCTGTTTTTAAACGCCGCCCATCTGTCAATGGGGCAATCCGTTGCGCTACCACAACAACCCTCAGCTTCAACACCTGCTATCACAGGTAGCACTAATATCAACCCATCTAATTCTGCTTCAGTTCAATCCGCATTACCCACAACTAAACCGGCTATCGTAGAACCAACTCAACCATCCCCACTCCCACCTCAAGGTGCTCCTATTTTATGTTCGGATCAAACAGTGTATGCCTCTCTCTTCTTCTTTTCTTATAGGATAATCACTCTCTAATTCTTCCTTCTCTTTTTTTTTTTTTTTCTTGTTACATATTAGATTTGAGCTCTGTTTGAAAAACCAAGATAATTACATCAAAGCATGTAAACCAGAAGGTAAAGACGATCGGCATATTCGTCGGAGTTGGCGGGATATGAAATTAACCTTTTCTCTGTTTTCTTCCATTATCAAGAATATGCATGTCTTTGCAGGGTAAGGGGATATTTCCAAAACTCAGGGCAATCACAAAAAGGGATTCCTTTGAACTCATTCTCTTTTATATGATCATCTAGTGGCATTCAAGTAAACTATCTTGTTATGATAATTGTCCTCAAGACGTAGGAAGGACAGGACAAAACAGAATTGTCAAAGATACGTGTTCCCAACCCGGAGCTAATGTGTAAGTACTTTTTCATTTTTTCCTCCGGGAATACCCAGGGGGAGGAGTGGAGAAAAGGGAGGGAGTTTTTTTTTACATATTGATGACCATCCTTTATCATTGCATACATAGCACCTTACCTGCACAAACATGGATTCCTCCTACAAGTTCCATAATACCAACTACTACTGGGAGCGCCCCTGTCTCTTCATCCACTTTGTCTACAAATAACCACAAAAGTGCGGCTAATCAAATTGCTTCTGTCCCTCAATCGAATGAAATGCTTTTCTTGGCTGTTACGTTAATGATGGTTGGTTGGATGTTTTAAAGTGAAAAAGCCAAGACCTTTGTTCTTTTTTTATTTTGCAGGATTGTCGTACCTTTTTCTTTTTTTTCTTTTTACTTTTCTATTTCTTCCACTATAAATCTTATATTTTTATCATTTTGTGTGCTCGGTTGCATTGATTCCGTTTTTCAAACGCCGCTCTGAAAAAAAGAGGTAATCTGGGCTGGAACTAAGGGGAGGGGGATGGATTTTTTGTGTAAAAATAAACCTCGGTCTAGAAGTTGGTGTCCTGACAACATTTTCTCACTAAAAAGTTGATAAAAATAGATCGACATCATCATCACTTTTTTGCTTATCCCGATCAATCCCATGGAAGATGTGTTTTATTATAGTATTCTCAGCCCAGTCCATCAAATGGGCTCGTCAGATGATTAGTAAATAAGGCACACTTCGTTTCTAGGTCAGGGTAGTTCATTCTTATAAAAGAGATTGACATGTTCCAAAAATATACACATCTTTGCTTGTCTGTTGGTAGTACACACCTATTAGCGATTACTGGGAAGGAACGCTATCCGTCTGATATTTAAATCCCGATGGGCTATGTTAACCAATCAGAATCGTGTATCACGGGTTTGTGGCATTGCCTAGACTGGGCTTATAAAAATAAAAATCAGGGAACCTTTCTTTTTTTTCTCTCTTTCTTTTCTTTTTCTTTACAGTCTCTCTTTCTCTCTCTCTCTCTCTCTTTTTTTTTTTCTTTTTTTTTTTTACCTTCTGGAGTCTTCCAAAAAAAAAACTTCATTCACTACTTTATATATACACCTGTTTATACATATACATACACATACACACATTCATACATACCTCCTATGCATTCATTCATACTTTTACTCAGCCTGTCAGTTTTGGCGTCAGCACAACTTGTCCGAATTCCTCTCGAACGGCGTCAGGTGACTTCTCCTACTGGATTGACAAGTCAATCATTGATAGACGATGGTGGTTTGGTAATATAAAAACAACAACATAAACTCTCTTGTTCTTGATATTAACTAGCTCTTTTACTTTTGTTTTTGTTTTTTAATAGTTGGTTGGTAATATTGAAGTCGGTAAGGAAACAACCTTCTGTCATGTCAAGTCATGACATTTGTGTCTTCTTCTTTTATTCAAATGAACTCACTTTGACTTGTTTATCTATCTTTTAGGCACGCCTCCTCAATCTATTCCTGTGGTGTTTGACACAAGCTTCTCCCTCACCTGGGTCCCTGCGTCAAAGGTAATATCACAATACCAAACAAGAAGTACTATCTCCGTGAATCAAAGTACCCCCTCCTCCCCCAAGCTCATAACAACGTTGTTTACTCACCCATTCTCTCTCTCTATATATATATAGTGTCATACCAGTGAATGCCGCACTGCCCCTCGTCGTTACAAACCTTTGAAATCGAAAACAGCTGAAAACTTGCATCAAAAACGATCTATTAAATTTGATGAAGGCTGCATCGAATCTTGTCTTTATACTGTAAGTAGTATTTGTGGTCTAGAAGGATCCATTAAATCATTCATATTTAATTCCCCTCCCCTTTTTTCTTTTTCTTCATTACATAGGACACTATCACTGTTGCCGAACGAACCATTCCCAATCAATTGTTTGCTTCTGCTTACCATGTTACAGGTAGTTTGGGTGATAATCAATATCTTGGTATGCTCGGTTTAGGTGGATTCCAAGAAAATGGAACGCAATGGCTAGAATCGGGTGACAAGGTGGATCTTCGCCATCGAGGTAAGTAGAAAACGACTAAAAAAAAAAAAAAAAAAACACCGAGTCTAACTTGCTTCCAACTTGTTTTTTTTTTTGTCATCCCAGGGCTTCGCCGACGACAAGGTAAACTCAAAAAGAGGGGTCCAATGTTGTCATGGATTTTAACGTTTTGTCTTTTCTTTTGTTTTTACCAGCTGCGACACCAAATTCGAACACCTTTGCACAAAACTTTTTTGGTACGACACAAAACAGTGCTCCAGCAGTGATGGGCTTATCAACCCAAGTCAGTGGTTCGATCAACAAACGATGGTTTGGATCCCAGTTTATTCTAGGTGGTGTGGATCATGACATTTATCAAGGCTCAATTGCTTATCTATCTTTACCGGATTGTGACTATGGAGACACCAAATACTGGAAGGCCCTCGTCAAAGGTGTTCGTCTCGGTGATCAAGTAGAACTCAAACTGGCACATAAATCATTGGTCCAACTCAACTCTGGCAGCATGATCATCTCGGCACCTAAACGACAAAGTCAACTTTTACATGCATCCATTGGCGCCGTGGGTAATACGACAACGACAGACGATGGGGAATTGACAACAACCGTGTACCGACTTGACTGTGCCAAGGCTCAACAACTTCCTCCTTTGGACTTTTACTTGGATGGCTACAAGGTCTCGATTCCCTATTACGCCTGGTTCCGTAATGACAAGGCTGATCCTCAAATGTGTATCTCTTTGATCCGTGATAGCCCTACTGAAACCAAATTATGGACTCTTGGTGGTGCCTTTTTGAATCAATTCTATCACATTTATGATTTCGAAAAGTCTCGCGTGGGCTTGGCCATGCATCGGGGCTACAATAATGCCACCATCGTTGCCCTGGATTGATCAATCCTCCTCTCTCTTTATTATATAGCTTCTTACATACATCTTGTAGTCATATAGGTATATTAGTTGATTTGTATCTTCCCCCCTTCTCTCTCTTTTTTTTTTTATCTCTATCTCTATTGTTATATTATCTTCAATAAAAAAAACAGTTACCATTTGTCTATACTTGTCCATACTTGTCCACACTTGTCCCACTTGTCTTTTTTTTTTTGTACCCATTATCAAACAATGGATCCATGTAGATGCATGAAAATGAGTCCAACATGACGTATACGGTAAGGGAGACTAATTTATGCGTGGTTCATATAAATTGCATTACTTTATATGATACAAAAAAAAACAAATCGTACATGAATCAAATGATTCCTGCCACATTTTTAAAACCCGACAATGCTGCCCCTGAAATTGTTTCCAAAAGTATAAAGGTGATTTTTTTATTATGGCAATAATCATAGTAGTAAATAAAAAGTGCTATGGTAAGTAAAGGGTATGATATAAAGTAATATGGAGACAATATAAAAAGATTAACTATTTTAGGTATGACCAGGGGTAAGAGAGACGCATGATTTATTCATCTTCTTTGGAAGCCAATTGGGAATGAAGAGAGATGCCACCAAAAATAGATGATCCCCGTCGACAAGATGTAGAGTAAGTTGCAAGCGTATCATTGTCGTTTCCGTTATACTTGGGATGATCAGTGACATGTGCGAGTAAAAGTGGCGTGGATGAGCTGCTGGTATTATTGTTAATTGGTTGTTCGGTCGGTATAGTTGAATCAGGGGTCGCCACCGCATGAGGATGAGTGCTGGCACAATTGTCGTCGTCGATCGTGTAGTGTTTGGTTTCTCTCCGATTTGATGTGATGAGGAAGACACCAAAGAATTCAATAAGACACCCGAATATGAATCTACATTTATAAAAGATATAAAGGTTAAAGAATAAAATGACAAGATACATGTTTGTGAGTAAAAGGATCTACTTACTTTAAAAGATGTTCAACATCCTCATCATCAAAATCACGGTAGATCACCGCACTACCAATGATGGCCGAGATGGTAAAAAGGACAAATTGAGTGGGGATAACAGCGACACCATCAAACCGTTGGAGAGCCTTGTTCAAGTACTTGATTTGCATGACAGCAGTAAAGATTAGGACAACCAAGAGAATATATGAAATTGGGTATCTAATAAAACATTGTCCTCCTGCTATTAGTATTTTAGTTCCTTTTCAACTCTTTTTTTTTTTTTTTTTTTTGTTGTTGTTGTTGCTGTTATACTTACGTGAATAATTTGTACAAGGTAAGATTTAACAATGATGATAAACTTTTGGTTGCGAGCACAGTATAAGCACCTAAAAAAAAGTGAGTAATCAACATCACCAGTGATATACTATGTTTTACCATAAACTGCCACAATGCCTAAATCGACAAAGATGTTACTTGATCCATACCGAGGAGAGAGTAGAGTTAACACGGCAATGATAAACACCGTCACCCCATAAAAGACAAGAGATCGGATTTGAGTCAAAGCGGCAGCCACAAGTTCAGGTGATAACTAGTATCAATAATAATATAAAAGTAGGAGAATCAGTTAGTAACTGGTGTGAATGACATAATTGTTATGTTTACCTTGACTTCATGCGTTTTTGATGACCACACTACACCTGCTGCACCACAAACGGCAAAAAATACCCCAAACAAGTCTCTAGACCGAAACTGTTCATTCAAAAGACAAGGAGCAAGGATAGCATTGGATACCAAGGTGGTTGTTCCTAGTGGTGCAATTGTGGAAGCAGGAGCAAATCCATAGGCTAAAGTAAATTAAAAAAGATACAACACGATGAATATCATCATGACTCTATTTATTGACATATCCCCCCCCCACTCCTTGAATCATTTCTCTATCTTACCTATAAAGTTTCCAATTTCACCAAGTACCATGAGTAATATACCGAGCCACCAGGTTTTGGAATGTAGATATCGATTGTCGTCCCCCATAAATTTGTGATGGTCATATTCAAAGACATCTTGGTCAGTGGCCGATTCCATAGATAAGACTGATTCGTTGGTGGAAGCGTAGTAACAGGCTGGTTGCTTTTCTTGTGGTTTTTCGTGTGATAGTTTGTTGTGCTAGATGGATCGAGATGAAACATATAAGGTCAGTAAACATGGTTATTCCCATCCTTGTTGTTGTTTCCCGTACTTCTTTTTCTTTACCGCTAACTTCTGGACATTAAGAGCTATGGATACGAGAATCTAAAATAGATATAAATAAGTTCGAGTTAGTTAGTACCCAAGTAAATTGTTCCATGTTCTATTACATTGCCAATAATAGAGAGAGTAATGCCTATTAGTGTATCGGTTTCAACTATGCCACCCTTGAAGTCCATGGCAGGTAATGATGATATTAGAGGTAGAATGGGAATAAAGAGAGGTTGGGTAAAGTGCAAAGGTGATAAGCAAAAGTGAAAGAAAGAAAAAAGAAAAAAAGAAAAAAATCGATCCCTTTTTTAGTAACGTCACATTGCTTTTTTATATAAACATACATCGTGGTGCTTTCGTCGAATTCATTCCCCTCCCCTTACAACCCATTATAGATTATTATATGCGTGTTGACCCTTTTCCCACCAAGTACTAATTCTTGGCACAAGTATGTTCCGTTTAACACAAGTGGTTCAAATGACACTTGGCACCAGAAACTGTGCGTATGTCGGGATTGGAAATAGTTCTTACCAAGATTTTCTCTCTTCCCATCAAGATCAACTCAGCGGGATAGGCGGAAGATGAATTCTATTTGATATTTCCATAATGGTCATAATAATAAGACCCCGATTCATATCACTAATCACATTGATGGGCCCTTTCTCTCTCGATAAAACGACGAACGGGGCTTTCATCATCGTTCTTTTCTTTTTTTGTAGCATAAACTTACATAGGAAACATATGTGTATAAGCAAGGCTACACCAATAGTCCACAATAATATAAAGGGAGGGGGTCCAAATGTGGAGGGAGGGGGGGACCAAGACACAATCAATCCATTTTCAATCGCCGATCCGCCCCTTGATATAAATTTTGTTTCTTTTGTCAAACTTTCTTCTCTTTTCTTTCTTCAACACTGGCGATACTCAATGGCTTCATTTATGCCTTCTTCACAAGTGCATACTCATACCAACACCTCACTCCCATCAAGACCTATATCACCCAAACAGCGACCACAACGATCACTATCAACAACTCCTCGAAAAGTAGATCTTGAATTGGCTCGACTCAAACAACTAGGAAAGGTGACAAAGAAAAATGAAGAAGGACAAGGAGAAGGACAGCACGAAATGACGAATACAGACTGCAACACTACTAATTTGTCGAGACATTCCTCTGACAACAATATGAACAACATGGACAATGGTTTGAACTCGACTGATCCTGACACGGAAGAAGAAAAAGGACAAGACCTTCAAAAGGGGCAGGTTATACTGGCACAACTTTATCAGCAATTGGAGGAAACACGACAACAATTGGATGATCGACAAGTACAAATAAACCAACTCGAGCAACAACACGAATTGAAAATACAACAATTAAAAGACGAACACCATCAACAAATTGTAGACTATCAATCCCAACTCTTACAGCAAGAAAAACTGGCACACGAGACGATGACACGATATATGGGGCAATATGAATCATCACAACTTGAAGTATCACAATTGACTCGACTGGTGGAAAAACAGGATCAACTAATTCAAGCGTATATGGACCAGCAACAACAACAATCACCAAAGGATCAAAATGGAGTAACAACAATCACAATCACTGAAACTGAATGGCATTCCTTACAACAAGAAAAGGAACGACTGGAAGCGGGTATTGTGGCACTAAAGGCGAACATTGAAACAAATCAGGCACATATGCAAATGATGATGATGGTCTCTACTGAAATCCAAAATGAATTTGAACAACAAAAAGTGGACATGAATAAACGAATGATGGTCATGGCAAACGAATTGGCTGAAAAGGATACATTACTCTTACAATATCAAAGACAAGCAACTTTAACACCAAAACCATCCATGGATCTACCTTCTCTTTCATCACCGAATCAATCTCACAATACTACGGGACTACCAACTCCAAACATCAGTCGTTACCCATCATATGTATCATCAACATCATCAACGTCATCAACATCATCAAAGTCATCAACATCAAGGTCAATCGAATCGACCTCTTTACCACCACTGTATCCATCTTCACGAACATCAGTCCCACCGTCTTCTCCACCACCTGTTATTCCTCTACCACCTATTCCATCCCCTAAACTTCCATCTTCACCAACTGCATCTACATCCACATCATCATCATCATCAGTGTCTTCATTGAAATTACAACAACATCGATACCAACAGTACCAACAACAACAACAGTCTCGCTACTTTTATCAACAACAACAGCAGCAGCAGCAGAAAAGGCAGCCAGATTCAATCTCCACTACCCATCGCCACGATGCACCCATTGTGGATCCTCTTATATCACCTACTCTCAGGGCCAGCTCTTTGGACGAACTACATCATAATGGCAAACCCTTTTGGAAGAACATGAAGAATAAATGGCGGACAAGTTAAAAATAGAATAAATAGATACTAAATAGAATAGATATAGTTTATGAAATGATCTTGTTGATAATAGTATTGTTAGTAATAATAAAAAGGACACGGACAATCAATGTACCACTTGCATATAAAAATGAAATATTCAAATCCCGATTCGGGGGCGGGGGAATCTTTCAAAACGATCGGCAGGTCTTTCCTTCTCCTTTCCTTTCCTTTCTTTCTTTTTTAAATCCATTCCACCTACCTTGACATCAAGCAATTGGCTTTTTTAATTCTATCTCAAATGTGAAGACTCTTGTTGACGATGGATTCTCATTCAAAAAACAGCCTGACACCAAAGAATAAAAGGTAACTCTTCTATCAACAGACGTATTAATCAACTAGGTAATCTACTCCAACAATGTCTCTTGACTACTTTTACTGATCACCCACTATTAAGAAAGGTAACAAGCAACGAATAGTTAGTAGTCCAAAACATGAAATGATATTAGTGTGGTTGAATAAAGACAGGGTATGATTTCCAATAACTGTTGTATGATGTATGACCCTTCACTTCAATATATTACTAATCATACTTTCTTCTTCTGTAATAGTTTAATGAAACAAGGACCAGACACACAACTGCCGACTGTATATCATAATTCAACATATAACAACTATAGTTAGTATTATAAACAACCAAATTCAACTATAGGGCTCATACGATATCGACGCTTTGCTTGTTTGCTAGATCAATCATCAATCTTCACCACCACTGTATCCCCTTCACATTAATAATATAGACTAGAATAGATTGTTTTTAAAATAGTGTTTTATTGAATAAATAAAATGATTTGATACTATGCTACTATTGTTAACACTAATTGTGATAATTGTGGTAATAGGGATAATGGTCATTTGGCATATACTTGACCCACTTTACCAAAAAAAAAAAAAAAAAAAAAAAAAAAAAAAAAAAAAGGAATGTAAATAATAAAGACTTTATTAGAGTATTAGAAGGAAGACAACTATAAATAAATCATAAGCCAATCAATAGAAGGACCATCTGTACATTTCTTTTATTCTTTATACGTGATGATCAGAACCATATGTCATCATATCATCAATACGCGATGATCAGAACCATGTCATCATATCATCGCGATACCCACACGAACTCGAATAATGCCCACTGATCCAAAAAAAAAGTCCACCAAAGGGGAGAAGAAGTGCATCCGGTCTTGTTGCTGATGAACGGAGGGGTCCATCCATCGACCTATTATAGAAGAGGGCGTTGGATAGAAATACTTACCTTAAAGGCGACAAAGTAATAAGGAATAAAGAAGGGGAGAGAATAAACAAGAAGAAGAGAGAGAAAAGAAATGCAAAAAAGTCCCCTTTTATTTTCGACCCCTTCTCGGAGGTCGTCCGAAATCGAATGTTGATCAATTGAGCCAATCAAAATGATTCCCACCCCCAACCTTACTCATGCCTCACCCTTTTCACTTCTTTCCCATGTAGATGATTACTTTATTGACATGAAAACACCTACACGGTAAGTTATTACTCTTTCCGCATCTATAGAAGCTTGAACCAAGTCAAACGGATGATTGTGGCCTTTTTTCTCCTTTTCATCATCTTCTTTTTAATGTGAGGGATCCAAATCCGGAGTTTGAAAATGAAACCTGTCATTTGATTACTTTGCCATATCATTAACAGGTGAACTAAAAGGGAAGATGATAGGGTTCTGCCTATTATCAAGTTGTAATAGTGATGGATTAATTTATAATTATTATTGAACTGGAAAGAAGAATGTCAGAAAGTACAGTAATAGTACAAAAGTAAATGACAGGAGGAGGTTATAGTT
Organism: Chlamydoabsidia padenii; assembly: GCA_025330725.1. Classification (NCBI taxonomy): domain Eukaryota; kingdom Fungi; phylum Mucoromycota; class Mucoromycetes; order Mucorales; family Cunninghamellaceae; genus Chlamydoabsidia; species Chlamydoabsidia padenii. The sequence goes on along the minus strand of JAIWND010000005.1, from coordinate 314,298 downwards.
GCAGTATTTCAAATAAACGAGGATCGAACTACATAAAAGATAAATGTATTTTTTGTTATTGCTTTCCTTACCCGCCATGATTATTAGACGGTCTGATTTGTTTACACCACCCACTAATCCAGTTCTCTTCAAAAAAAAAAAGTTCATGCAAGCGGGATTTGAAAATCATGAAACTGTTTCCCCTCTTCTTTTTGTTTATGTAGATGTATGAATCAAAAGAGTTCAGCTTGTAAAGAATTTTTTTCTGATAATATGGCCGTCATAAAAGGTCTAGATTTCATGGAGATGTTTTCAATGTTCCTTTTCGGTTTAGAGGTAACAATCAAATACTGTATACATAATGAATGGCTGCCTTGATTAAACTGAAATAGTGTATTGTTTGAACCATTAATTTTTATCAATCCACAAGAGTATTCAGTTCAAAGTCATAGTCAAACTGTAAAAGTCAGGTATTTACAATGGGATGACCCTTTTCCTTCCCCCAAAAATCACGTAAATTGAACTCCCGACAGGCTTCGAATTTACGAAACTTATTTCAAACCCTGCTTACTCTCGCCTGGAACCTTGAGAGTGCTCTACTAGCTTAATGAACAAGCGATGCTACTGATTAAAGGGGCGATGTAGACATTATAGCCTATTTCCAACAAACTTTACATAATGACCAATGTAGCAAGAACCTTGTGTCGGTCAGTTCAGACTTGCGATGACTTTTACCTGTTCTTTGCAAGAAAAAAAAAAGAAGTCTGGTTCCTTTACGTACTTTTTCAGATCCCGCCTGCCTCTATTAAGATTTGGAAAGGCTCTACTGCCTTAATGGACAAGTGATGCTAATGATTAAAGTGACCATGTGCATTCCTTAGCCTATTTCCAACAAAGTCTACATAATGACCATTGTACCAAGTCCACTGTATGGAGCAATACAGTCTTTAGATTGTTTAACCCTGACTTTTGTACAAAAAAAAGTGTTGCAGAATGAAAATTGACACACAAGACAAAACTTAATTCAAAACCCGCTTACCCTCACCTTGAATCTCGGGAATGCTCTACTGCCTCAATGAACAAGTGATGCTCATTACAAAAGTGACCATGTGTATTCCTTGGCCTATTTCCAACAAACTTTACATAATGGCCAATATACCAGGTCCACTGTATGGAGCAATACAGTCTCAATATCGTTTTAACCTGACTTTTCGAAAAGAAAAAGTATGCAGAATGAGATTTGTGTTTTGAGAGAGGGTGGGGCTGCTTATTGGGAAATGGATCTTTTTTATGCCAGTTGGTTCAGGGCAGGTGTCGGGTTTTAAAAATGAAGCCAATGAAAAGGGAATTTCTTTTGAAACATTTCCTCCTTTTTTCTTCTTCCTTTTTTCTACTCTCACCTTCCACATTAACGATACATTAACACACTTCATGTATGTAAGTATGTTAATAGAATGTCTTACTTTATTGATTAACACCTCTTGTTTAATTAGTTATAACATTGGCTTCTGGACGATTGTTATTCCTTGTCGAATCGTAGACTACTTTACAACAAAGGTAAGAACGGTAACTTCTTCATTTAAATGACTAACCACCTCTTTTATTATATGGTTTCGACCCGAGACAATACTAAAACGAATGTATTCTCAACAGACCAGCCGAGTATAGCTAGGACATGGTTAATACGAATCCCTCTTTGCACTTTTGACTTTAGCACCTCGGTTGTCTCTTACTCATCAAAGGTATGATAGTTGTGATTCAACCTGGCAAAGCGACAATAACTCATCACTTAACAATACTTTTTATCTATTCAAGTAGGGTAAATATATCAACAAACAATAGTGCAAGGTAATGGAGTGTGGCTTCGGTGGCTTCTTCTCGAGCGGTTGTATTGCAATGTAGGGTAAGGAGAAAAACGGATAGTAAATGATAATATGATGTACTAATTAACTGTTGTTTTTGTACATGACTAGTTTGCTGCCTTTAATAACATCATTGACTGTGAATTTAAAGTATTGGATTAGGCTTTTTATGGTTACCTTGTTGGAATGAATGTGTATCTGAAATGTGGAAACATGGTAATTTACAGGTACAGTCAGATTGAAAAAGGATTGGTTGATCAGAGATTATAAAAAGATACCAAAACTCATGCTATTTGATTCACAGGATTCTTTGGAATTGTACTTGTCGTTGGGGTTACGCTGATCATTGTGCAGTTTCAACGTCAATTGGAATCATCAAGACAGATCCTCGAAATCGACTCGACTCTTTACCTACCATCACATCAGCAGAAGCGGGGCGTAATTGATCCTCTATGAATCTCAAGTCCACATGTCTATGAGTGTGGGATAATGCTGACTGGGCTCGGATGATCAAAAGATAACTATTGATGTGGAGGGGGATGTGCTGCAGAACAAGATTACTCTCTTTTTGGTGGGACATATATTAATGGTATTGATACCAAAATGATTCCTCATGGTGCCTCTTGTCTCATTGTAGAATCGTATGTCGCTATGAATGAGGCATATTGACGATCAGCTAGTCGGCAAACAACACAACAATCTGGTCTTACCTGGTTCTTGAATACTCTTTAGAATAGATATTTATACTTTTTATACTAGTTGGATTGTATAGTATGTAGATTTGTGTCTTTTAATAAAAGAAACTTGGTTAAACTCCGACCAGATCCTTTTTTGGGTTGTCTGTATGATATATGCTTTCATACACTAGTTTTTACATGAATCGACGCATCGTTTTAAAAAAGTTGAAACCAGTATATTTATGTGTCTTGTAGAAATTGGCCAACCTATTGTATATAATGTGATCGTATCATTCATACTGTACAGTACATAGCCAAACAAAGTGTCTTTAGTGTCATGCATTCATGATTTCTACATGGGTGTGAGATGATTTTATTTAACACAGTTTATTAGAAATAAAAAGTAATTTGATACATAAAAACTATACTACTTAAAAAAGATGGTCAATAGGGGATGCATCACATTGTCACCAGTTCTTCAGCCGCGGTAGGATGTATAGCCACACAGTTGTCAAAGTCCTTTTTGGTTGCCCCCATTCGAATAGCCACACCAAAACCTTGCAAGATTTCATCACTACCTTTGCCAAACAAATGCAAGCCCACGACTCTTTCTTCAGGTCCCGCCACCACGATCTTGTAAGAGGTTTGTTGTTTGTGATCCAGCACGCCATAGTACAGATTGACAAAGGTGGAAGTGTAGGATTTAATCTTATCGTTTCCATATTTCTGTTTAGCTTGTTCTTCGGATAATCCAATAGTACCACAGGTGGGGTGACTAAACACAACAGTCGGGATGTTTTCATATTCCAATCTCGAGTCCTTGAATGCATCACCCCCGAGTAATCGATCCATCATTCTACGTCCTGCAGCAATAGCCACTGAAGAAGAAGAAGAAGAAGAGTTTGTTAGTAAGCAGTATATCCCCCACCTCCTCTTTTTTATTTTTCTCTCTCTCTCTCTCTTCTTCTTACCTGGTGTCAATTCATACACCCCGCAAACATCACCCAAAGCAAAAATGTTATCCACCGAGGTCTTTTGATAAGCATCCACCACAATCTGGTTCTTGTCATTGACCACCACCCCCACCTTGTCCAAATTGAGATCAGCAATGTTTGGCACCCTGCCTACCGCCCAGAGTACAGTATCAGTATCAATAGTGTTCGTCTTTCCATCCTGTTCAAAAGACACTTGAATGCGCCCATCTTGTTGTTTTTCCAATGCAGTGACATGTGAGTTAAAGGTGAAATCCACCCCAGTACGTTGCATTTCCTTCAAGAGATTTTCCCGGATCGTGTCATCAAATGGTCGAAGAATATGCGTGGTACGTGAAACAACCGTGACATGACTGCCGAGTGTATGGAAGATACCCGCCAATTCGATACCAATGTACCCCGTGCCCACCACCACCACGTCCTTGGGCTGTTCTTCCAACAGAAAGAATCCATCCGAGTCTATGCCCAGAGAGGCGCCAGGGACATGGGGAATCACCGCATGACTGCCTGTTGCCACCAATACCCGTTTTGTTTTCATTGTCACCTCGTAGTCAGCTAATCGTAGTCGGATCGTATGGGGGTCAATAAAACTAGCTTTACCGTGGAACCAGTCAATGCCATCTTTGGTGAGATTATTGTCGTAAATACCGTTTAGTCGTTGTACATAAGCATCACGTTTGCGTTTAATGTCGGGCCAGTTTAGTTTGGGTGTTCCTTTTATATCAAAACCATAACTAGAGGCATCATGAATGGCTTCTGCAATGCTAGCTGTGGAAACACAAAGAGGATGGAATGAGTATCGCAAACGTAATATTACTTTGGAATGGAAAGAATGTTTTACCTGTATTCCACATGACTTTCTTGGGAACGCAACCCACATTAACGCAAGTTCCACCAAGGACACCATGTTGTTCAATCACTGCCACTTTGGCCCCATGAGCAGCCGCCCGTCGAGCAGAAGCTATACCACCCGAACCACCACCAAGAACGATAAAGTCGTATTCTTGTTGTTCTTGTTGTTGTTTAGGTTGAATAGGCGCCATACCTGTTAAAGATGTGTATATATGATAAGCACGTTGATGAGCCAGTTTGGGGGTGGGGAAGAATGTTGTGGGAAAGAAACGTGGGTAACCTTTTTTTTTTTTTTTTTTTTTTTTTAACCAATAAAATTCAAATGCCGCCAAGTGACATTTGAAACCTTCGATGCATGGATGCTTGAAACCCCCTGTCTTTCTTTCTCCATCCTATATTAATTTAGTTACACTCGTTATAAAAGTAGATATGATGAATGGTTTATCGTCAACAGTTTATCTATTGTGTTGAAATAGAGGAAAGTTTGTTGTGAAACTGCGATAGGGGTATTTCAATATCAACTTTGAAACAGACGTATATACCGTATTCGTACACAACTAGATACAGAAGTATGTACCATCTTCTTTAATCATCTTTTTCATTTTTAGTGTGTAAAAAGTGGAATGGTTATTTTCCAATAAAAGGTGGAGCGGCATAATCAAGTTCCCCACACTTTGCGGCATGAGTAGGTGTTTGATTTTAAATGTCCGACAGGTGGGCGGGTCATCCCATTTGTTGTCCTTTCTTTTCCTTTCTCTCTCTTTTACTTTTGAATAATCATTATTTCTTATTTTATCAAATAGCACAATGAAACCGAATGCCAACTACAACAAAGATGACCATAGTCTATCACCAACACTGGAAGGAGCACCATTGAACTTGAAGAGTAATGACGACACCCATGATACAACACTTGGCACTGTAGATTCGACCACTGAAAGCTCTATACAACAAAACCAGCAAGTAGGCACTAATGAAGCAACAACAGATCCAGCATTCGTAGCAAGCACTTCCTCAATCACAATGGGTCCTACTCAAATGGCCCCACCCTCTGTATCGACTATACCCAGCAAAAAGGATACGACGACCAGCGAAGATCAAAAAACGTGTCGAATCTGCGGTGAAGGCGAACAAGACGAACAAGACGACTCCACCCATGGTGATTACGATGAAGAGTCTGTTCTGAATGCACCCTTACGATCCACTCTGCACCTGACGCCAACCACACCCTTAATGACGACTCGACACAATACCTCTTGGGACGGACGAGCATCCTACGAGCCTAGACAGACAACGAAGCAATGGATCCAGCAAAAGAACCCACTGATTCGACCCTGTCGGTGCAAAGGAACAATGATGTATGTACATGTGTCTTGCTTGAACCGATGGCGAACATTGTCTCCTCGGGCATCGTCTTATGTGGCGTGTGATCTGTGCAAGTACGAATACAACATTTACCGTCCACGTTATGCTGCCATCGTCACCAACCTGCACTTTCTCCGACTGATGACGGCCTTTCTCGTGATGATATCCATCCTTGCCTGTGCCTATCTCTGCAAACTGGTCGACGTTTATCTATTGGGGCACCTTCCTGATCCTGATAATCATGATTGGGTTGATTTACATGGCACGACCTGGTTATGGATGGATCGATTTTACTTGGTGGCGGGGCTGATTGTTATCTCATTGCTGGGGATGGTCTATTTAACCTTCTTGTGTGTGACTATGCCATTGGATGATTCTTCTCGTCAAGATGTATGGTTTTGTTGTGATCAGACCTCTTGTCCTTGGTATAGTTGTTATCTGGCGGATGTGGCGGCTTGTAGTGGGGATGCTGCTGCTGGTGGGTTTCTCGTCTTTATCGTCCTCATGTCTTTATTGGCTATTCTGTTTGGTATTCTCGGTGCTATCACTGGTGTCTACCGTTGGATGGAGGTTTGTGTGGATCGTATTGCTGGCCATGTCAAGGAAAGAATATTGGATGTAGATTAGTTCTCTCTTTTTTTTTTTTAACTTAATTCTTCACATTGTATTACCCCCCCTTCCTCCCCTTTATACTTTAGTTACCCTCTCACTTCCCCGCTGTTTACTGTTTAATACAAAATAAAACTTGATTATTAAAACTTTGATTTATGTAGCTTTGGACCATTTTTGTATTTAGGTCAAAGTACAAAGGATTGACGGAGTTGAAAATGCATGATTACTTGAAAAAAGGGGAAGGTATGATTATAACACCTACTCGCTTGGTTGGAAGCCTTGAAAGCATCATCTATTTCGGATATCAAAATAGGAAACCACGAGACATCACACAAAGGGTTCAGTAATAACAATGAGCTTTTCCCTGTTCCACCAACGACTTTTTTTTTATTTTTTTAGCAAGAGTAACTACAATGAACCACTATAACATATAAATAGAACCAATTGGGTAGTTTTATATCACAAGTCGTTGCCCCTGTACTATACAAAGGTCAACCCTATTTCTAATAAGCGATGCGTGAAGGTTATTTCAATCACCGCCGGACTTTTCAGCGGATTTCTCAGCGAAATCTTTTACTTCTCTTCTCTTCCACTTTTCTTTTACTTTACATACCCAGTTTATTATTATAACCTATCTTTTTACTTGTTACCTATATACCTTTAGTCATTTGGTGACTGAACTAGAACCTTCGTCCTTTCCTTTATTTATATAGAACGAAGCCATGGTACAGGTGTTATCAGAAAAATCTGTAAGTGTCACGAACAACAAACAAATAAAGTATCGTTACTAATGGATCTTCTCTCTCTCTTTTTTAAACAAACTTTGATACATGGTGTGTGCCGACAACTATGGATGGAATGATCATTAGCGTGGACGGATCTTGACTAATCGGTGGACCAAGGCTTTTTTATCACTCAGCGTTTCCCAGGTGGTGATCTCTTTGCCTCTCCTCATTGTGATTTGCACCAACATTTCGTCTTATGGTGATGACAAACCAGAAATGTTTTTGAAAATCCGGCATGTCCGTATTGAAGTCATTTGGTATATTCTTTTTGAAGTATGGCGACTTTGGTTGGTCATTGACGCGGTAAGTCATGGGGCTGGTCATATAGTATTCTTACTAATATGTTTTTTTCTATATATATTTGTAGTTGATTCACTGTAGCTCACTTACTGTGATCACCTGTGGTGTTCTGAATCTCTTTTCTGCTGGGTTTGGTGCTATGGTAAAGCGAAGAAAAGCAGGGTAGGATGATACTGATACTGATTTTACTTTGTAGGAATGTATGGAAACGATGAAAATGAAGGCAACAGACATGTATGATCATGCAACTCTTCAAACCAACCTGATATTGCAAATTGTACTAACTGGGATCATCAGTCTCTTGTTTATACCGACCACTTATGTTGTGTATAAGCTTGCACTTGATTATGGATGGAAAACTTATCGTAAAGTGGGGGCGCATATGACGGTACAAGGTAAGTTAGGACAAAGAAAAGAAAAAAGAAGATCTTTTATTGACTTTATTTAAAACAACAGCCATGTACTTTACTGTTAGCTGTTTTATTTTGATTCTCAAGATTGATACCTTCTTCCAGGTCCTAGTCATGATCTTTTACACCGTGCTTGATAGTAGTGACTATAATACATTGTCCTGGATTCCGGGTGTGGTGGCGTTGTTATGCTTGCTCAATTTACTCTTAGCAAGAAACGGGGTAAGTAATTGATCGAATGAAAAAAGGTGTGTACCTGAATGCTAACTGTACTCTTCATTATATCATTTGGGGGGGGGGATTGTAGGTGTCGAATGAAACTCATTGGAAAATGGTATTGTTTATTATCATCGAATTGACATTTGTGGCTGTGGATATTTGGATGCTATATGGACTAACATACAATACGGATCCTTGGTTTATTGTCTTGTTTTATGGTAAGAAACTGAAATACCAGCTCTGTCATATAGGTCTAACATTAGGATGATTCACTTTTTTTCTTTCTTTCTAGGTGCGACGTCTATTTTGATGGTGATTGTAACTCTGGTATTTGCGATCAAGTGTGAAATGAACTTTGGAAAAGGACTCAAACCGTTCGGTAAGTCAGGGAAAAAAAAAACATATTGGATCATGCAACAAAAGAAAAAACTGATCGGGTCTACATTGTTCTAGTACATTGGAGCCTATTTAGGACAAAACGACCTACTGCCTCTATCATCACTCAACAAAGCATGCTTTTGGACGATGGTGACACTGGATACACCGGATATACTGTTGACAATGATTTACGACAAGCGATTTTGAAGCAGAATAGATCATCCCATGATGTTTATCTCCCTTCACAGGTATGATCCTCCCTCCTTTCCTCTCTTTTGGTCATCATTGGCCTTTGTCGATGGTTGTATACCATTGGCTATAGTAATAGTTGTACTTTAGTGTATAGATTAAAAAGTGACGATGGAGGGCATCTGCCTTATATTCTTTTGTAGTCTCATTTTACCATCTAATTGTATCTATATTCCACTTTATATTTATCTTTATAACTATCCAACCCTTATACCATTTTGATTTAAAATAAAACCTCGTCTTTAACTAAAGTATATAAATAACCAATATGCTTGTAAAACAGAGGGACATGATTCACATGAATGAACTTTATTGACCAATAAAAGACCAGATTAAAAACCACGACATCAATAATACAGTTTCTCGGCAATCGGTCCACCCACAGTGCTCCAAGTGATGGTAATAGACCATAGCATATAGCAAATAATAACAAAGCAAGCATTGATTGTCGAATCAACCATACGCAGACCCCTTTTTACTAGTTTATCCAAATTATAAAAAGTCATGTCAAGTAAAGAATGTTTTATTAGATATAAAGAAGAAAAAGAAGAAATAAAGGGAAAGGGTGGGTATCTATACTAAAGAGCAATCTAGGTGATCCAATCATTGTCGCACGTACAGCCTGAATTCATATTGGAATGGATCATGAGTTTGTAATCCCGCAGGCACGATTTCTTGGACAAAGTGTTGGAGTTCTTGATGGGAGGCAGTTCTATATCGGGTTGGATCAATAGTTGGGAAGAAGGTATCACATTCAATCTTGTTATCATCATTTGGTGTGGGTTGGTGGTGGACATGAGTGAGAAGGATATGAGTGCAGTGTGGCGTGTCAAGTTCAATCAGTTGGCGGTAGATCTGTTCCCCACCCAAGACGAAGATCCGGCCTTGTGTCTTTTTAAGTTGAATGGCCAGCGTTAGAGCCTCTTGTATTGAATTTACCAATGTCGCATGTTCCCACCTTTCTACAGCATGTCTATAGGAAAAGAGTCAGTCAATGATATATATATATATATATATATATATATGAAGGTAACTTACACATTGTAGGTTGTTTGAGTGGAGACAACGATATTGTATCGATTATGATGAGGTCGTTGTTTCATCGGTATAGATTCCCAAGATAGCCGTCCCATAATAACAACATTGTGCCAATCAGAATCCTTTTCGAATTGATACGGTTCGATTGTCGTAAGAAGGTTATCGATAATATCAGTGCTGATCCCTCCTTGTTGTTGTTGTTGTTGTAGGTGCTTGTATGGTTTAGTGGTAATGCGTTGAAACCATTCCCAATCGCCTGGAATACTCCACGGTAAATCTTGTCGATAGCCAATACCATGCGAATCACCTAGTGCTGCAGCAATAGCTATAATATCGTGTTCAACTTGAGGTTTGTCGATAGTCATGGTTTTACATAAAAAAAATAATAGTAAAGAAGAAGAAAGGTCCACCAACAAGTGCCCCAGTATATTTCAAATTCCGTCATTACCAGCAAATCAGGTTTTTATTCGATTCAAACATGTACCCCACAGTCCACAATGGTTATATCTACTTTGGGTGTTTCATTTTCTGAAGGTATACTATTGATTTCATCCAGTACGTTGAATCCATCGACAACTTGCCCAAAGATCACATATTTCCCACCAATCTTGTCAAATGCCTTTGTATTTTCATCCCGGTTCTTAAGTGTGATGAAGAATTGTGATGTATTGGTGTTTTTGCCACTAGATACAATTTCAATGAGTGTCCATTATCATCATGTTATCCTTTTTTACCTATTAGCCATTGCCAGTTGTCCTATCTTGGTAAACTTGACCAATCCTGCCTTTTCATCATTAAACTTGCCATTGTAGATCGAATCACCGCCCGAGCCATCATCTATACGCATGTAGAGTTAGTCAGTTCCCCCCCTCTTTTTTTTTTCTGTTTTGTTATTATTTACCTCTAGTGATATCCCCACCTTGTACTATAAAGTTGGGAACCAATCGAAAAAGATGTGTTGATTTGTAGTGTAAAGGTTTCTTGGAAGCCTTGCCAATCTTGCCACCTTGACATAGAGCATAAAAGTTGTCGCAGGTCTTTGGACATTGAGTATCGCTCAATTCAAAGATCAAACGTCCTCCACCAAGACCTGTAGGAGCATCCACCAACCATTTTTCTTGTTGTGCCGTAGGATCGCTCGAGAGAATGTCACGCACCGTTTCCTTGTCGTGGGCTGGGAGAGCATCCAAGTCGTCTGTGTCTAATCCATAGGTATTGGCCCACTGTCTTACCCATGCTTTGGCCTTGTCGTGTCGTGCTGATTCTTCAGCATGTTTTGTAGTATCACCGATAGCAATATCGAGGTAAACCTGACGTGAAGGCATTGCTGTTGATTGTAAAACTGAAAGAAAAAGAAGACTTTTTTTCTGGCCACTATATCCGTTAAACTTCAAATCCCGCTAATGCTGGGTCTCAATTCAAGCTCCCACAGGGAGGATTGTGGCAAAAGCTGTGCTGATAGAGATACACTGACTATGATAAACTATACATAAAAGACCAATGATTCGAGGGGGAAAAAAACTTACCGTTGATAAAGCCGAGTAGTATCTTGCATTAACATTAATGAGTGAACCCCCTTTCAACTCTAATCACACCCCCTTTTCATTTCCCGCTCACAAGTGGTATCCTTTGCCCTTTCATCCTGCATGCTATTTCATTCATGTTGAAGTGTGGTTTATAGGATGCAGTGTTTTAAGGAGACTTTTTTAACTAACAGGGAAAAGGGACCAATCATTATCACAAGGAAAGAATGTATTAAAACTCCGATGGTAATGACAAATCATGAAAAAGAAAAATCTTTTAGAGGTTTCTCTTTTTCCTTTCTGTTATTTTCCTCATCCAGAGTCGGTACTTGATTCTTCCTTCTTCTTTTATCAACATATATTATATCCCCTCTCATTAATACTTGACGATGCCTTCTCCTCCTAAACCTTGGGAAGTAAATAACGGAACAGCAACTACGAATACAGTCACCAGTCCCTCTAGCGCCATTGCAGCTACAACAACACCATCATCAACGGGCACCACTCCTCCTATTCCCGATCGTTCTTCCTCCACATCCATGACCACAATGAACCGACCTGGAGGTAAAGTAGATAAGAAAAAAGAAAAAAAGTAGAATAATTACAAATTGTATATAACATTGGTATTAATTGATTGGATAATACTTTATTAATTATAGCATATGGCACCACTGGCTATGGCACCACAGGCTACGGCACCACAGGCTATGGCACCACAGGCTATGGCACCACAGGCTATGGCACCACAGGCTATGGTACTGGTTATGGTACTACTGGCTATGGTATGGGTGGTTATGGCTCTTCTTATGGAGGCTACGGCTCATCTTACGGTGGGATGGCCAGTCGATACGGTGGTTATGGTGGCTACGGCTCGAGCTATGGCATGGGTGGCATGGGTGGCATGTACGGTGGCATGGGTGGCTACAACCGCTTTGGCAATCAAATGGGTGGCATGTATGGACCTGAGGAACCTGGACTGACACAACAAATGGAAATGGGCACCCGAGCTACTTTTCAGGTGATTGAACAAATCGTTGGGGCGTTTGGTGGATTCGCTCAGATGCTTGACTCGACATTTATGGCCACTCATTCTAGTTTTATGGCCATGGTTGGTGTGGCTGAACAACTCGGGCATTTGAAATCTTATCTTGGTCAAGTCTTTAGCATCTTTGCTTTATACCGTCTTGTCAAGAGAGTCTTCAACAAGATCACGGGCCGTACTGAACCTGCTGCGATGGAAATGAATCTTGCTGAATTCCAACAGTTTGAACAAGCTGCTGCTCAACCCAAAATGTCTCGTAAACCATTATGGGTCTTCTTGGCTATGGTGGTGGGTATTCCTTATTTGATGCACAAATTGATTCAACGCATATCATCAAATCAACAATTACAACAACAACAGATGATGCAACAACAAGGTATACTCCCCGGTCAGCAAGAACAACAAATCGATCCTTCTAAATTGGAATTCGCACGTGCTACTTATGACTTTACAGCGGAATCTCCTATGGAACTCAATTTGAAGAAGGGTGATATCGTCGCTATCTTATCCAAAACCGATCCAAATACAAATGCAACTAGTCAATGGTGGCGTGGTCGACTTCGGGACGGCACTATGGGTATGTTCCCTGCGAATTATGTCGAAATCGTTCAAAAGGGTCCTGCAGGTCCTGCAGGTCCTGATGCTCAACCAACACAACAACAACAACAACTCGTGGCGCCAAATCCAACGACTCCTGTCTCATCATAAAACAGGATTCCCTCATCATCACTTATTCCCCCTTCCCCTTCTTCCCTTATAGTTAGTTTCCCACTCTTCTTTTTTATTATTATTATTATTATTATTATTATCATGATATCTTTCTACCTTTTTACTCTCTCTCTCTCTCCTTCGTTTTGTAAAATATATAAATAAACCATCTCTCTCTCTCTCTATTCGTCTTAATCATATTATGTCATAAATGGGCATGGTTATCTTTTGTGGGGTAATTTGCGATTGTCAGCATATTTATAATTCAAATCCCGATTTAGGCATATAAAATCTGGCGGTCATTTTATTTTACCGCCTCTTTTGTCTCTCTTCTTCCAACTTTCAATCACTCTCATATTCAATGGATATCAACAAGCTATTTGACGTCAAAGACAAGGTTGTTCTTGTCACTGGTGGTGGCCGCGGGTAGGGTAGTTTATATAAAATATATATATATATAAAATCTAACAAACGAATTAACCAATCTCTACTTTATTAAAGGATCGGTCTTATGATTGCTACTGTAAGTAGTTGGTTTAATCTTGATCAATAGAATGTAATGTCCTTCTCTTTTATAGGGGTTTGTATCTGCCGGAGCTAAAGTCTATATTGCTTCACGCACGGCCTCTGTTTGTAACAAGGTAAGAAAAAGAAAGTAGTGTTGCTGGTTAGTGTTAAGGGGTCTCTCTCTCTCTAACAATGATTATTATACTATGTGATTTAGGTTGCTCAAGAATTATCCAACCAAGGTCCTGGTCAATGTATATCTATTCCTGCTGATTTATCGTCTATAGATGAATGTCAACGATTGGTTGACGAACTAAGCAAACATGAAGACCGTAAGGGAACATAACACTCTTTAATTTACTCCGCATTTGCTAACACTTTTCTTTTTCATAGATTTGGATGTCTTGGTGAACAACAGTGGAACTAACTTTAATGAATCTATTGAAGATTATCCTAATGACATGTTTGAAAAAGTCCTCAATCTCAACTTGACACGTATCTTTACCCTCACTCAAAAGTAAGTCATCCTCCCTTTATCCCAACAATACTGACTTTTTGTACATATGTAGATGTTTGCCTTTATTGAAGGCAAAAGGAACCATGGAAACCCCATCTCGTATCATCAACATTGGCAGTGTTGGTAAGTACTTATCTTGTACACACCCCCTCCCTTCTCTCTCTCTTCCTCACACTTTCTTTTATATTTAAATAGATGGCCTTCGACCTCCCCCTCAATCCACCTTTGCCTACTCTGCATCCAAAAGCGGTTTACATATGATGACACAACACATGGCGTCCCAACTAGGCTCTGAAGGTATTCTTTGTAATGCCATCGCTCCAGGAGCATTCCGATCCAAAATGATGAAGGCCACTTTGGATGCTTTCGAAGAAGTCATCAAAAGCCAGATTCCTTTGCGCCGAATTGGATCTCCCGAAGATATTGCTGGTACTTGCATCTACTTGTCTTCCAAAGCTGGCCAATATGTCACTGGGGCCGTGATTGTCGTGGATGGCGGTGTTAGTGGTGGTGCAAAGCTCTAATTGTAATAATAGATTCTTTCCCTCTAATTCATAATCCTTTGTTATTTTAACTACTACTTTAATAAAACTTTGATTAACTGATCATGGAATCGATGTGAAAAAAAAAAAAATGCGGGGTTCACAAAATATGGTGGTCAGTATATGCAAAATGATCTTGATCCTTTCTGTTTTTGGTAGTCCTCCCAAATAAATGGTATTTCGGGCCAGCTCGAGGAAGAAAAGGTGGGGGGGGGGGAAAGTTGGGCGTAGAGTTAAGGGGTACGCGGTCTATTTGATACATGATCAAATCATGGAATATCATGTCAAAATCATGGATTTTTTTTTGTCGTGTATATTATGGTGAAAAGACTTTGGATTTTTTTTTTTCAAACGTGAATTGCTCGTCATGTAGATTAGCTCTGAGTGTGAAAGGAAATTTGCCAATGGGGACTTTCATGCAGAATATGAATTTGCAATTTAAATCCCGACTTTGCTCAGGTGGAGTAAAGCTTTAGACCGAGTGGCTTCCTATAGGCGTCATTTCAAAATAATCAGTGAGTTTAATTTTTCGTTTATTAATGCGAACTGTGATGGCCAATGTCCTGTATAAGATTGTTATATTTTGACAATACATCACTACGGGAAAGTTGAAAATGTGATCCATACTGGATCCATATTGGGGATGTCCACTTCTTTGACAAACAACAACAACATGTCGGTCAGTTCTTGGAATAAGAATATGGCTGGCAACCCTCCTTTGAGAGGGAAGGGTACGGGGCTTCGGCCAAAAGAAAAGGAAACCACATACTAACTGATATTTCATTCTCCGCTTATTCGACGAAATATTCCAAGTTACCCGCCCAGGGGAATATGTTAGCCCTAAATATCAGGCCAACTGGTGAACAAAGTACTTGACTATATTTTTTTAGGTAAATGTAAGACGTTATTTTTTTAAAAATATCATGTGTTAACCACCAAATCCAATGTCATATGCATATATTGAGTCAAGTTATGTTTTTCTTTTATTGACAAATGATAATAAGGGGGGGAGGAATATGATTTGGTGTATATTGATATAGATATATAAAGTAATAATAGATTGGTATATGGGGTGTGTATGTGTGTTTAGAAGGATGCATTAATTGTTGTCCAAAAGTCAGGCACCATCAAAAAGTAACGGTCCATGGCTTCCCTAAATCGTATTCTATATTGTCGTGGAGAGATGATAGTTGGCTCTTTTCCACCGCCGCCAAATATGCCCGAGTCTTTCACCCAGCTTTCAAGTTTCTTGTCCCAAGTAAAAGTTCGAATAAAGTCTGCAAAATAAGTAGGTTAGTGTCACGTAACATCATTCCACCCCCCCTTTTTCAACCTACCAACTATACCAACAACAAGTTCTTGTTTTTCTTCATCGATGCCCACCAACAAAGAGTAATCCATGACATCCAATCGAGATAAGAATAACGTATCGTTATGTAGAGATTCACGTAGCATCTGCTTGGAGTGAGCATGTAAGAATAGTGGCGTTTGGAATAGATCTAAATAGCAATCATCATGATATTAGTGTCATTCTATCGTAAAGCTTTATACTTACATTCAACCATATTTTCATCCAAAAGCACTTCATTTTCTTTTCCTGTTACTTGTACATGTCTGTTCCGCATAGATCCTTTCAAATCAAAGATCTTCAATTAAAGGGTTAGTCATCATCAGTCATATTCTACACATTATCCTTACCTTTTGCACAGAGCGGTCATAAAATAAATTTTCCATCACCATGATATCCATTCGTATCGATCGTCCAGTTGTCATATTCTTGTATCCAACCCGGTATAGTCCAAAAATCTTACATAGCACTGTAGGAAGCTATGATAGTAAAATGTCAGTATCATAACAATGGGGGTAGGTAGGTACTTACTTCATGGAAGAATGCTTCTGACATGTATTGGAAGTAAGACGGGGCAAACTTCAAAAAGGCATCCATTTCATATCTTGATATTTGTTTCAATAGGTATCTTCCATCTACATTAGTCCAAAATAAGTATTCCATAATGTGTGTGTGTGTGTGTGTGTGTTGTTTACCTTTGGTTTTCAAAAACACAGATCCTGATTTCCCACCAGAAGAATCCCACTTGGCACAATGAGCCAATGATGCAATATAACTTTCATCACAACCACAGTTTCGTCGCAATGCATCGAATTGTTCAGCAAAAAAGATTTTGCAAAAGAATTTCGTCGTACCATCCGTAAAATCTAAAAAATAAAGTTGTGTTAGTGGGCCCTGCTTTTTTTACTCCGCCCGAGTTTAACCCCCGACTTGCATGATTTCATGTGGATGCCAGATTTGGATCGTAGGGTGCGTTCGATAAACATATCTGCTGGTGAATTGTTTATATCCATGTTGTTATTTACTTGCTTTTCATTGTCCACTTCGTCGACTGTGATATTGTTGGTATTGGTGTTGTCCATCATGTATTGTTCCCGGATTTCAAAAAGTCGTCCAATGTAATCATCCGAAGATAGTGCGGCCGCCACAATGGTACTGGGTTCATCTTCTCGTACCACAATGATTGATTTTGGAAAAACATGTTCCAAAGATGATCTATTTAGAAAGAGAGAAAACAAAAAGGAAGAAGAAAGGTTCAATACACAGGAGTGATTATGCATAAAAGTAACTTACAGTGGGTATTCTAACGGTAAAAGGTTACCTAGACCTTTCTCCGCCAAAATATTCGCAATCGCCTTCATCAGCGAGTTTCGCTCCATACCACTAGGTGAGATTTCCATTCCAGAAGAATCTAATAGTATAAAAAAAAATAAAAAATAAAAAATAAAAAAAGTAAATCAATCAAACAATCATTATTGACTTTTTCTTTTTCTATTCTTTACCTAACACCATATTGCTACTTGTAGACGAATGTATATTGGCCCCATTCCGTAATTCCGAGAATGCAGGCATTGTGTTGTAGTGTTGTGGACCAGATATATTAATCGGCTCATTGGCATTGTCATCGGGATCCAAGGTAAGGAGAGGCAATACAGCAGAATAAGTCCTTCTATTCATACGTGGATTATGGTGATATTGTAATCGTCGATGTTGTATGTAAGCCTTCTCCATTGCTGGTTCATCTCGGCAGAGTGATTCATCGTATTCATCCGTTTGTGTCAAAGAGAATGTCCGCCTGCTGCTGTAAAACTGTGAATCGTCCACGTCCAAGTCGGTATTGTCGCTGCCTTGGTCGTCAAATAGCTGATCCTTCTTGTCATCTTCGTCAAAATCAGATTCGTCCATATCCGTCGCCTGGAATTCATCATCAGATTCTTCACGAACCAATTCGCGCACCGTTGTATAGACTTCAATAGAGGATTTGCTTTCCAACCGTTGTCGTACTGCTCGTGATCGTATCAAAGAGTTGGAAGACGAGGATGTTGATCCGGGTGTCACTGATGCTGGGACTCGAGGTAAGCTGCAAGTCATGGCCAATTTCACCGGAGGCAAGGAGTATCGGACATTATGTTGCTGATGTTTTGATCCCTTGGCTGACCCATCTGTAAACTTTTGTAATTGCTGCTGATGATGGCCATAGAGTCGGCTTGTACTGACTGATTGCAATAGGCGGAGGTGTCGTTTGTTGCCGTTTTGTTGTAGTCGTTCTGTCGATCCTTTATAACCATACCGATATCCATTTAGTGGTATGTCAGCTTTTACTGTTGAGGAGTCGCTTGTTGTTCCATCGCCAATTATTGTTGATTTTGCCACACCTCGCTTGTTGTTGGTAGAAGAGCCTTGTTTGTCCATCCTTCGTGGTAAGTGTGTCGGTGTATCCGCCGCTGCCTTTTTCCGAGTATCCACTGATGAGCGTTGTGGAATACGTGATAAATGTTGCCCAGTGGTTGGTGATAATGGAGAGCTTTTTGATCGAAGAATGCTTGTTTCGGGCAAAGTGTGAGCATCCAGGTGACGATGGGACATTGTTCTTTGACGCTTGTTGCTTGATGATGATGTAGCTGATTTTCGAGATGTTGTTTTCGATATCATGTCACTGTTTTCCGCATAATCCATCGAGTGCATCAGTTCCAAAGACAGTCTCCGAGCAACGTCCGAGTCAATGATGGTGGATTTGTCGTCGTCGTCGGCCATCAGTTGTGGTGTGATTGAAGGAAGTGGAGTATTGTGTAGCTGTTGATGTAATAGATGATCTGCTTCCATTCGTTCCAAAATAGAGTCAAAACCCTGCTCTTCGCCAATCCAAGGTGATGTCGATGTTGGTGATTCGCCCAAATGGGGTTGTTGATGCAATGTCACCGAGTCCATTATTCCAGTTGTCTTTCTTTCGGGCACCGTACCATATAGTCCAGTATCAAAGTCAGGGGGATAACCATCCAAACCAACATCCAACAAGGGCAAGTCAATTGAGTCTGTCGCCTTTTGAGTTCGTAGATCCACATTTGCCATTTGAGTGTTTGTATTGTTTCGTCCAGCCGAGTCATCCGCCGAGAGCATCTTTCGGAAGTGTGTCGCCGTCAGTCGTCGAAGTTCGCGTTCAGGTTTTACATGTTGTCGGACCAGTTCCGCATACTCCGCATCCCATTGTAATACGTTCATTTGCAAATGTGTTCGGACAATGTTGAGTTGAAGAGCGTCTGTTGAATCCGTAGTTGCATAAACCGACTGAAGATACTGGAGAAGACTTTTCTTTTCACCAAGAGCACGGCCCGACATTTCCTGTAGTTGATCCTTGCATATATCTACACCAGTAGGCTGTACCACATCGTAGTTAAAGTTCTTGTTTCGTTCCACCACCGAATCATAGAATCTTGTAATTTGACTACGGATCAATTCGTGCGCATCATCCTTGGCTGTAGAGAGTATTCTTGGGCTGACATATAAATGCATGGGTGGGACATAAACCTCCAAAGGATGGATTGTTTCATATTGGATACGGACCGCCAGACCTTGAATAGAGAAGAAGTGCACATGATCTCGGTAGAGTTCATGAATACAGACTGTTGATGCATCGCCACCACCAAGTGTTCCTGAGTTTTTCGTTGATACTTGTTGATAGAAGAGCAGTTCCAAGAATTTCCCAAACGAGTACTTCCAAGCATTGTCGGACATTGGCGTCATCTTGGTGTGACCTGAGCAGTGGCGACAGTAGCTCCAGGTATAGATGTCGGTTGAGATTGTTGCTGGTTGCACCCCTTCGAGACGTTCGACTTGTACATTAACCCGAGCATTTCCATGAGCATAAGATCGATAGTGTTGGAGCATACTTCGTTCACACAGGTTTGACGTACAAGGATAATCGATACAACTGACCATGTCTTCCACGTACTGACCGAGTGTCAAATCTGATGGTATCCGGTAATAGTCGATCCTTCGTGTTTGTGGGTCTTGACAAGGTACAGCTGTTACTGTACAAACAATATTATAAAGCACCACAAACTGTTGATAAAAGAGAGGAGATACATGATCGATTTCACCAAGACATGCATCAAGTGTCCGCCAACGCTGAGTATGTTCTTCCAAAAGCTGTTCGTATTCATTGTTGTTGCCCAAATATTGATCGAATCCACGAAAGTATTGAGACATGCCAACAAGTGAATCAGGCAAGGACGAGACCATAGCATCCACAAGTTGTTGACCATTTGTTACCCCTGATTCCAATAACCGACCCGAGAGAAGATAGTTCCGGATGAGTGCCAATAGCTTTGTTTGAGTTTCCTTGAGTCGTAATAACAAGTAGGGAGGAGGAAAAACAACAGATGGAGATGCCGATACAATTGTTTGTTCATACCGATCAATTGTTTGATTCACTAGTCGTAGACATGGATCATCATCATCAAGTGAGCTGCTAATGTTTTCATCAGAAGAGTTCCCATCGTTGGTTGATACATGTTGAACAAGTTGATCTTGCGTTGTTGCTGCTGTTGACGTTGCCGTTTTTTCTTTTTCCACCCTATTGTTTCCTTTGGATGTATCAAGATCATTGTTTGACACCACCTCACCACCGGACGAATCATTGCGCATTGTTGAGAAGTCTTGTAACAGAGAAGATTCCAGACGAAGATTGTGGACAACAAAGACCATAAAATCCAAAATATGCTTGACCGCTCGAAGAGATTCCGTGTTTCCACCCCGAAGAATAATAGTTGCACCTAGATCAGGGGTACATTTGTGGAAGAGAAGGAATGATTTACGCCGATTAGGAATCCAATCATGCACCAGAGTCACCACTTCAAACATCCCACATTCACCAAGCACCAGATTATCTTTTGACAGTTGTAAAAAAGACGAGACCATACTTGCACCAGTACATCGAGAGACAGCATCCAGCACGCTAAGTTTGACGTTAAAGACGACGACAATCTTGGCTTTGCAAAGAAAGTCCAGGGCGATCCGAGACACATTGGCATGGACAAGGACAATAGTTGGTTGTAAAGCAGTGATTCGGTTGACGAGTTTTTCCAGGAAATCCTTTTCTTGAGCCAGGACAGGATTGATCGATTGTAATTGATGTTCACCTTTTGAGAAATCCCGAGACAATTCCAAGGGAAACAAAAGAATCAAGATCTTTGGTTTTTCGATTGTTCTTGCCATTTCCTTGTGAGCCACGTTTTTGGAGCAGACCACACCATTGACAAATACGCTGTCTTTAGGTAGACCACCAGCAATAGTCTTGATCTTGATATAATGACGCACATCAATTTCATCACCACCTTGGACATCAGGATGCACACTATCGGCAAGTTTGAGTAGCAAGTCCGTCAATACATCTTCCCAATCATCCCGGTAAAAAGTAACATCGTCCGCCTCTTTCAGCATTTGTCGTACCATTTTCCGCATATAAGTCACCGCCTCCTTATTGAATTCGACAGCACGAGGAGTATAAGAGTAACGTCTAGGTCTACATAAAGAAGAGGGTTGTTGTTGCTGTTGCTGTTGTTGCATGCAAGAAGGGTTGTTGAATATATCCGAATGTGACTCGACCGTTTCAGTCGCCCCATCACCTTGAGCTGTAATATGATCTGATGCGGGTATCATGTCGGTAGATGGCTTTAATGCCGTAGATAAAGTAGAAGACGAGGATGCTGCTTCGAGTGGCAATGGAGCCGGTGTTGGTGTTAATGATTCTGTTGTTGCTGATAAGATAGGAGAAGAATGACCCCGTACCATACCACCTGCCGTACTATTGTTGGTGTTGGTTGTGGTGGCAGCGGTGCTGATATCATGCTGGAAGAGATCCAGATTAGTGACAGGTGTGTTCCGCATAAGGCTTTGTGTTCTTGTCCTAATAGGTCGTCCACCACCAGTCATGCTGAGTCGCCGGCGTACGCTTTTAGATCGAAATTTTGCCCGAGTCTTTTGATCACGCCAATCCTCGTCAGTCCCAGTCGCCATCATTGCCTCCAAAGCCGCCATTTGAGATGCATTGGTGAGGATCATCGAGGTAGGACGTTGTTCGTTACCATTGGATGAGTTGGTGCCACCAAGAAAGTTGAGGACGTTTCGAGGATTGCGATCCCATTTTCTTGCATCATCATCTTCATTGTCGGATCCAGAGAATGTGTTGTATTCCCCCGTAGGCAAGATTGTTCCACCACCACCATCGGCAAAAGCTGTATGAGGAGAGGAGAGAGACATTGAATTTCTTCGGAATGGCATAGGTGAATGTAATGACGCCCTTCCATCCACAAGAGTCGTATCCAGCATCAATGAAGTCATAGTGTTGGTCCTTGATCGAGGTCGTAGCATTGTGTTAGTAGCCACCAGTAGTTTCTTGAGTCCACCAGAATTAGAAAGGCTTGTGTCCTGTTGATTATCATGATGGGTGATGGACGTCATGGAAGTACTGGCACGAGGTGTGATAGGACGAGTCGGTATTTCCAGTGCCAAAGTTGTTGAGGTGCTGCTGCCATATTCCGAGTGTTGTTGTAGAGAAGTCGTTGGGATTTGCATATTCGGTACAACAGAGAGAGGTCGTTGATCAGGCACAACAGGTGAATAAGCTGGTACACCATCCAAATCAAGCGATGTTCGGTTACTTGAGAGCAGGTAGGCTTCTTGAGCAGAGGCAACTTCTTCTTGTCGTTCAAATTTGGAGAAGCAAAAGTTACAAACCCGTAGCTGACCCATTTGGCTGATCCGTTCACCTTGTATAATATGAGAAGCGCACTTGCCACAAAAGATTTGACCTATTCCCGAAGAAGGAAAAAAAAAAAAAAAAAAAAAAGAGAGAGAGAGAGAGAGAGAGAGAGTTAGAATCATACCTGTAGAAATCACATATAAATTCAGACTTACCACAAACACGGCAATGATGTTTACGTCTAAAAAAGTTAAAGTGTGCACCACATTCAAAGCATTCCTTGCAGTTTTCATCAGGCATCCAGTATTCCTTGTTTGGCGCTTCACCCCGCAATCTAGCAATGATTCGACTGAGTGAGTTTGAGTTGGACACCGAAAAGTTGGTCATCACCGATTGATTATCGCTATCACAAGACGAAGTTTTCACCAATGGGACAATTTCAGGAATACAGGATGTGTCATAGTCGCCCGTAGTTGTTGCTGGAGACTTGAGAGGTAACTGTTGTTGTTTATCACCCATGGCCATCAAAGTACCAGAGCCAGAGCCAATAGAATGAGGAAGAGGAGGAGGCGGTGGTAACGGTGGGAAGTAACTGCTGTCATTCATACCTGGTTTGGTTGTCGGGGTTGCTGAAGTTGTCGTTGATGCAGGAGTGGAAGAGTAGAGACCATGATCAAACCCAGGTGTTGACAATGAATACTTTTCATCGTTTGTGTTATGTTTATACATCCGTTGTTGTTGTTGTTGTTGATGGGTTGTTTGCTGTTGTGATTGTTGCCCAGAGACAGCTGTCTTGAACTTGGAGATGAATTTCGATAAGACCCCTTCATCATATTCCTTGTCCACTTCAGTATCACAAAGATTAAACGTCGTCAAGGTTGAGGTATCATCATATTCAAAACGTGAGAGCATGGTGTTTGTAGAGTTATTCAAAGTCGACATATAAAGAGCATAATGTTTAAGATAAGGAAGAAGCAAAAGAAAAGGAATTCAGGGAGGAGCGACATTTATAATATATTGTGGCGGCGCTTTAAAATATCACACCTTTTATATTTTGGCCTTACATCGCGAATTCAGTGCTTCTCTTTTGTACTTCAAAAATCATGTCCACGTAAGTGTAAATAGCAAAACCGTAACTCTATTTAGCAAATACTCATCCCTATGGTATAGTGAATCTCCTAAAGATACACCTTTTACTGTTGCTGAACTCTCCAAATACGATGGCTCAGATCCTTCTTTACCCATTTATGTTGCCATCAAAGGTGATATTTTTGATGTATCCAAAAAGGCCGATAGCTATGGAAAAGGAGCTGGATATAACTGCTTTGCTGGAAAAGATGCTTCTAGAGTAAGTACAAGGGATCAAGACAAATAACAGTAATAAAAAAAGGGGGAAGGGGGTGACATGGCACTCATCTTTTTTTTTTTTTTAAAAAAAAAAAACAACTTTTCTCAATAGGCTCTTGGTATGTCTTCTTTGAAATTAGAAGACTGTGTGGCAGATTACAGTACTCTGACCGAAAAAGAACTCGAAACACTTGATCAATGGCACGTCTTCTTCTCCAAGAGATATAACATTATCGGCAAAGTGGTGGCTTAAACTTAAAAACAACATTGGTCCTTACTATTAGTATCCTTCCCTCTCTTTATCTAGTATTTATTTAATCCATTGTTTGAAATAAAATGACTCTTTTTGACTTGTTTACCCATCATCATATGTGTATTGACTTTAGGTGTGGGTGTGTTATCATTTTGAATTCCCGCCCCGCCTTGCTATATTTTGGCATGTTGGATTCTTTTTCAAAAAACTTCTCTTCTCACTTGTCTTCCCCCCCTTTTTTTTTAAAAAAAAAAACCCCCCCACCAATGGCCACTGCTTCTCGATCATCTTCCTCGCAACACTGGGGAAACTTTTTGAATGGATTGGAGTCTGCTTTTAACTGGCCAAAGACATTCCTTCTATTTTACTCGTAAGTACAAAAGGAAAGAATAGAAAAACTGATAGTGGTTAACCTTTTGACTCTTTTTAATAGATCCAGCACTGCGCAAAAAGCGATGATTAAAACTTTCTTATTGAATGGTGTTGTATTCCTGGGTAGTATTGTCTTCTTGGAAACCTACTATAGTCGCTCGACCCATTCTCTCTTTGGTTGTGCTTATGCGGTAAGTAAACCCCAACCCATTAATGACTGACTCGGGTCCATTTGGGCACTCTCTATTTCTAATGAAGGCAAATACTAATACCCTTGTTAATAGGATTTGTTGGGCTTCCCCATGTATATTGCCTTATTGATGATCAACGGCAAGTTTTATTCCGAAATAGCCGAGAAATCGCTCCAGGTCCAAAATAAGAACTCACCTAATGCGTCTGCTGGTAATGTATCGAATGCTGTCCAATCAATTGCTGCCACTGTGTATACTACCATCTTTTATATCAACTGTGGTGTGTTTGCCTCGCTCTTACGATCGGTGCCCATGGTTGGTGTTTTATTGTCTTTTGCTATGAACTGCCTGATCGTGTCTTACTACTGCTTCGAGTAAGTGCATGAATGTCTCTTTATCTCCTCTATTAACACTTTCTTTTGATTAATAGGTATAGATGGGTTTATATGGGATGGTCATTGGAACAACGCATAGCTTACATAGAACAACATTGGTCATTCTTCCTTGGATTTGGTAAGTCTTAAAAGAAAAAGGTGAAAGGATGTAATTAACGTCATACTGTTTTTTTTTTTTTTTTTTTAGGTCTTCCTGCTACATTCCTTACCTTCTTCCTATCAACTTTGCGTGGAGGGGCTCTGTTCCCTTTAATTTATCCCAGTGTAAGAAACCCACTACTGCATAATTCAAGTAATTCACTCACTCCTCTTTTTTTTTTTTTTTTTTTTTTTTTTTGGTAGTACGTGATCATGGCTTTTATGGCAACTCCAAAATCAGCATCTCCTTCTGGTCAACCTGTTGCATCTAGCGTATCCTCTTCATCTGAATTCATGCTTCCCAACAAGATTCCAGCCTTCTTCGTTGTTCGCAAACTAAACAGCCTTGTCATTGGTCTCGTCCGACTCGTTGGTGGTGTCCGTGTGGAATCTATGATGGCTGACAAGAAGGATGTTGCTGTGAAGAAGGACCAATAGTTATACAGTAATATTACCAACCCCACACTTTTTTTTTTTTTACTAGTCCAAACAACACAATAAAAACCTTTACTTTTATCTTTATTACAATATGTGATATCTACTCTAAATGATGACTATTTTAAATGATGACTAGTGTATATGTATTTTAAAGCTTTCTTTTCTTGGCGGATCTGGCATCATCCACTGCCTTGCTGGTTCCATGTGCAGGCAACAATGTTGGGTTTGCTAAAGAAGATGTGCAAGTTGTTAGTTATACCATCATAATCACCATATATGTTATGCCTACATACCTTCATTTTCGATCAAACGGTCCATTAAACCGCTAATAGCAGATCCAGTCAAATAGCGTGTAGATGCACCATCAGGAAGCATAGGTGCCTTGAGCAATTCCTTGAGTTCATACCGTAAAGCCTTCACCTTTTTACGATCCTTTTCCAATTGATTTGCTGTTGTTTCCTTACTATTGTTGTTCCCCTTGACTAAATCTTCGTCAAAGTCCATATCCATTTCCTTGGCCATGTTTCGCATCCAGTTGTCTTCATGAGTGATCTTGTTTTCTTGATGTTCGAGCTTGTCAATTTCAGTTGCCAGTTGTACGCGCTTCTTCATTTCACGCAAGATGCTGAGATCGACAGGGAAATCCGGGTATTTTTCACCTATAATAGAAAGGCAGAGAGACAGTCAGTATGGAAATACTCATCCCCCCCCCACCCACCTCCTTATGAGTTTTTACCTTTTCGTAAAGTTTGTACCAACTTCCTGTATACTTTTAGTTCATCAGGACCACATAGCAACAGAGAGATACCATCACGATTGGCTCTTGCGGTACGACCACTTCGATGGACGTAGATTTCACCAGATCGAGGTAATTGATAGTGGATAACATGTTCAACCAAAGGAATATCCAAACCACGAGCCGCCACATCAGATGCCACCAATACTGCTTTATCATTTTCCTTAAATCTATGTTACAAAAAAAAATTAAGTCTTGATTGACTATCAGTTTATCAAATGAATATTACCTATCCAAATTCTTCAAACGTTGTTTCTGTTGCATTTGGGCATGTAATCCAAGGACTTCGACGCCTAAAAGTCGGAATACAGGAACCAATCGACGAATGGCATCAATACTGTTGACAAAGATGATGGTGCGCCCAGGATAGCGGGTTACAAGGTAATACACATACAGGTCCTTGTCAGTTTTCAAGCAATCCACTTTAGCTTCCACGAGACGAGCAGCCACCTTCTTTTCAGAGGTCACATCCACCACCACAGGATTGGCATCAGCAAACTCGATTCTTTGCACCAAATCAGCTAGTGAATGATGTAAAGAAGGCAGGTTTAGTTTATGCATGACACAATAAAATCCAGTTTATATGATTACCTAATGTTCCCTTGGACTTTTTTTGTGCCTTTTTTGACTTGACGTTGAATCGGATATCCTTGTCCATAGTAGCTGTGAAGATAAAGGTTTGATGGACGCCAACATCTAATCATATAATCACAATGGATAGTTTATTAGTAATCATGATTCCTCCTCACCACTATCATCACCACCGTCTCCCCCCCCCCTCCCCCCCTTTTTTTTTTACAAGACTTACCGCGTTCGATGACTTTTTGAGCTTCATCATTGGCAATATCTTCAGGCCATTCAGTGGTGTTCCTAAAAAAGATACAAAAGCATTAGTGAGTAAATCCCCCTGAATCATAGTGCCATTCATATACTTACTGCTGTTTCGACGAAAGTTCACGCAAGAGGTTCGAGAGTTCTTCAAAATGACCCTTTTCCAACATACGATCAGCTTCATCTAGGACCAAAAACTTGATGTCTTTTAATAGATCCATGTAAGTTTGATTCTAAATATAGGAAATAGAGAGAATAAACATATTAGCAAAAAGTTAGGGTGTATGGTCATTACACTTACGCTAGATAAGAGTTCCCAAAGACGACCAGGGGTAGCTACAATGATATCCGGCACATCCTTCAACTGACGTTGTTGCTTTTGAATAGACATTCCACCAACAATAGCCACCACCTACATATAAAATGAGTTTAGTGATTTGTAACCATTAAAACCATCATCATCATCCCCCCAATCGTACTTACCTTGACATGACCAAATACAGCAATATTTCTAATATGATCTTTGACCTGAATAGCCAATTCTCTTGTGGGAGCCAATATCAAACCAGCCAAACCAGGGGATCGTTCCTTTTGCTTCAAGATGTGGTCAACGATAGGAATACCAAAGGCAAGAGTTTTACCAGAACCCTATGTATACATATATATATAAACAGAAAAAGGTAATAGTGAGTAATAAGATCAAGATGAATTGATATAGAGTGATTACTTACCGTTTCAGCAACACCAACGATATCACGACCTTCTAAGGCTTTGGGTAAAGACCTGCTTTGGATCTGAGTAGGTTCACAGAATTTGTAGTGCTTGAGTGCATTGACAATGGGTTCACACAAATTGAGGTTTTTCCAAGCAGACACATCAACGCCTATTAAAGAATAAGCAATCAGTATCAACATCACCCTCCTCCTGTCTTCCCATACTTACTTTGATCCACGTCTTCTACCAAGGGTCGAATAGATGTAGCCCCCACCTTTGGTTGCACTTGTTCATCCGCCACCACTTTATTTGTTACCACCGATTTATCCAAACCTGCTGCAATTTCCATTTCCAATTTCGCCTTGAAAAAAGTGAGCTTCTTGATCAGTTTTCGTTTCTTCACCTTGTCCTTTTCGTCCTTGGTAGAATCATCTTCCTTTTCATAGTTTTCCAGTCGTTTCTTGACCTTTTCCAATTCCTTTTGTTGCTTGGTCAGTTGTTTCCCCTTCAATACCTGTGCCTTCTTTTCCTTTGGTACCACCGTTGTTGTTTCATCCGCATCATCATCTTCGCTGTCGTCCTGTTGTTGTGCTTCAGTGTCAGATTCGGACATGTGTTCATCGTCTTGAGTGAGAGTATTTACCACCGTATCCGTTTCAATGGTCGCACCTTGGTTTTGTTGCTTCAAGAAGGCTTCTTCACTAAAGGTATCCAGGTCATAGAATTCACCCATATCAATATCGGCCAATGGTTGAGTAGGTTGTGCCTTGGAACCAGGTTTACGGTCTGCCTTTTTCTTTCTCTATACGTCAAAACAAGTGTTCAGTATTTTACCCTCAATGCCTTTTTTTTTTAAACTTTTACCTTGAATGTAAGCACTTTGCCAGTTCTATCGTCACCTTCGTAATCAACCTCCACATCAGAGATTTCTTCAAGACACAAGAAGCCAGTGCTATCGTCACCCATAAACACATTTGAAGGTGCTGTCACTTCATTCCAGTCCCAAGAGTCTAATTGTCCAAGATCTTCATAGTCTTCTTGTTGATCATTACTGTTGTCTACTGCATCAATGGAGCGCTTCTTGTTCTTTGAAACCGGTGTGTCCTTTTTCTTGTGTTGTTTTGTCGTGAAACTGTCAGTTTTCGTCAATGGAGTCGCCTTTTTGGTGTTGGATTTCTTTGCATTAACCATGATCGATTATTACAAAAAAGAAGAAGGTTGTAGAAAAAAATTTTCAGCTTTTTTTTCCTTTTTATTTTTCTGCCACAACGTATTTAAACGCCGCCGACCCACATTGCCCGAAAATGCCAGTGATGTGTGTTTAATAAAGTATCGTAATTTTTATTGGTAAATCATATATTGTGAGAGTTTAATACAATAGCAAAACGTAGGCTACAGTGTGAATGATAAAGGAATAAGGTGGAAAGGGTAAATATGATAAGGTAAAAGGGAGCCTAGCTAAAGCCACATTACATAAGAAGCAAGCAAAAAGGAGTTCCAGTAAGAAGATTCCAAAGACTTGATTTAGTAAAAAGTTGTATCAAAATAACGGATGAATTCCTTTTCCATCATTGATGCCATTACTATAAAGATTTAAAAACCAGAAAAAGCTGTTAGTTTCATCCCATAAAGATCACCCCACCCCTTTTTACCTTTTGCATGACTGTCGGAGTTTTTAAATTCATGTAGATCACAGACCTCTTGGCAGCTGGAGTCATATTCGGGGCCTTGTTCGATAGGCAACAGCAGACTTGGAAAGTAGTCATTGGTTGTTTTAGTTTCAGTCAAGTTTAAATCTAATAAAGCATTGGGCCTGTTAAAGGTAATGCAGACAAAAAATAAAATAAAAGTAAAGTATACAATGTGAGTATTAATCCCTATATCCAATCATTTTACATACTTACAGTCCATCCATATTATCCTCAAGTATAGAGCAAAGTTCAATAGTATCCGTCAAAGGGCTATCACCATCATGATCGGCTAACGTCAAGTCATCATCATTTTTATCACTTTCTACCACGTTAAACTGAGGATCATAGATATAAGCTGCCCAAGTCAATGGAGCAATGCTGGCATAAGTGAAGCATTTTGGTTTAGTATCTGTTGGTGGAAAGGATGATTGTCGCATCAAGACAAGTTGATTATTATACTGTTGTGTATCCAGTGCTGTTTTGTAAAGACGAGAAACGGCTCGATTTGGGCGATATTTGTTGTTTTCGCTTTTTACTTTCGTTGCTTTTGATCCGCGATTTTGTGCTTGACTTTTTTTTTTTTTGGCCGTCGTTGATTTCTTTTTGCCCATAGTTGTTGATTGGTGTTTAAAAGAGGTGAGATCGGGTTTACTGAATAGAGTATGTAAAATTGTTGGAGGAGAAGGATCCTACTTTTGCTGGTGGAGTTAAATGTCGTTTTTACAAAAATGCATAAAAAAAGTAAAGAAAAGGAAAAGAAAAGGAGAAATTGTCTGAGGCCCAAAGTTTAACCTGGCGGGATTTGAATGTCATTGTGACTTTAAGCTTTTTTTTTTTTTTCTTTCACTCTTCTCCTTCCCTCTTCTCACCACCAACAATCATGAGTGTTGTCGAACGCATCAAGGTAAACCCAGGCAAATACATATATCTAATCGTCAAACTGATATACTGATATAAACGCCTTTTTTTTTTTTTTTTTTTTTTTTTTTTGGAACCACTTAGGAAATTGAGGTAAACCATTGGACCTAATAGGGAAACAGCCTTTGTTTAATGTCACTGTCACTTATCTCACCCACTCTCTTTATTATATTGATGCATAGGCTGAAATGGCCAAGACCCAAAAGAATAAGGCCACGTCTTATCATTTGGGTCAGCTAAAAGCAAAGTTGGCGAAACTCAAGCGTGAAATCATGACACCTTCTAGCGGTGGTGGTGGTGGCGGTGGTAAGTAACCCTCCCCCCTTTTACTTTATTACAACCTTTTAAATACTAATGGAAACAACAATTGGTTATGAATAGTTGGTTTTGATGTTGCCAAAACTGGTGTTGCTCGTATTGGGTTTGTTGGTAAGGTTTCTTTAAATATGAAAAGTAAAACAGTCTTTGTACCTGTAGACTCAATTCTCTTTTTTATTAATAGGTTTCCCTTCTGTCGGCAAATCTACTTTGATGTCCAAGCTCACTGGAACACACTCCGAAGTTGGTGCCTATGAATTCACCACTCTTACTACTGTCCCTGGTGTTGTCCAATATAAAGGTGCAAAACTTCAGGTAACATGATCAAGTCTATTTATCTATTCTTTGGCTATTAACCAACTTTTTAAATTTTTCTTTTTAATAGATTCTCGATCTTCCAGGTATTATTGAAGGTGCCAAGGATGGTAAAGGTCGTGGTCGTCAAGTTATTGCTGGTAAGTAAAAAAGGAGTAGGGTGTTATTGTAATTAATGATGATTGATTGATTGTATTCATGTGCTGTTTATCTGTTTGTTTGTTTTTCGAATAGTGGCTCGTACTTGCTCATTGATCTTTATTGTATTGGATGTGCTGAAACCTATGACGGATAAAAAACTGATTGAAAAGGAATTGGAAGGATTTGGTATTCGACTTAACAAGAAACCTCCTGCGATCATCTTTAAGAAGAAGGAAAAGGGTGGAATCAACATGACCAATACCGTGCCATTAACTCAAATTACTCAAGATGAAGTCAAGGCTGTGCTCAGTGAATACCGTATCCATAATGCTGATATCTCATTTAAAGAAGATTCATCTATTGATGATCTCATTGATGTGGTTGAAGTAAGTAACTTTACCATCACTTGTGTTTTATATATGTATTGATACTAACTAACTCTTCTGTTTCCCCCCCCCTTTTTTTTAGGGCAATCGGTAAAGCTAGATTACTTGAATTATTTATACATGAATGCCATTACTAACCGAAATGTCTATTGATAGTATATATATTCCATGTATCTATGTGCTTAACAAGATTGATCAAATCTCTATTGAAGAACTGGACCTGATCTACAAGATTCCCAATGCTGTACCTATCTGTGCTCATCATGAATGGAACTTTGATGAACTATTGGAAACCATGTGGAAGGTAAAGTTACATTACAATGGGATTGTGTAGATACTAATGACATATATATTTGTCATTCTTTAAAGAAATTGGCTCTGGTCCGAATCTACACAAAACCAAAAGGGCAACTACCTGACTATGAACAACCTGTGGTGCTCACCTCCAACAAAAACTCAGTGGAAGACTTTTGTGATAGTATTCACAAAGCTATCTTGGAACAATTTAAATGGTAATGGTGGATTTCAATCATGTAATGTACTAATACTTGTCTTTTATCCTAGTGCATATGTGTGGGGATCATCTGTCAAACATAACCCTCAAAAGGTGGGCAAGGAACACATACTTCAAGATGAAGATGTCGTGCAAATCGTTAAAAAGTAAGTGGCACAATATAGTCTTATTGTTAATGAAAAATGTCATCTAATCATCATCATTTTGAATCAATAGAGTGTAGATCATTTATCATTACATGATACGCCTAGAAATAAAAATCATATTTAAACCCGACAATTCTACTTTTTATCCTCGTTTTATTTTTATTTTTATTTTTATTTTTTATTCTCTTCTCTTTCTTTTGCTTCCTTCTCCTATTATGATGGCCGAGAAAAAGAATACAACCTTTGGCACGACTTCTAATACATACGGGGTAAAACAACACAAGACTGGACTTGACAAAATGGACTATACAACAAATAACAAACAACTACTAGACGGTGATTCTACTGAAACCTGCACCATAGACTCACATTTAGGCAAGTAGTGCTGTTATATATTAAATGATTCATGATATACTAACATTGTATCTTTACTTCTCTAGCACAACCAACTCTCAACAATGATGTGGCGGCCAAAGAAACATATGACCAAAGTGGAAGCATACAAAGGAGGACTAATCATGAAACTCACCTATCTTATGAGGGCAACAACAACACGAAGGGATTCCCACAACAATCATTCCACTATTCTCCTCCTGGTAGCAGTGACATCTCTTTTGTGACACACGCACTTGACTCGGTACAACTCCATGACCAGCAAACTATGATTACACCACCGTCACCCGACCTGCCCTCATACTCCACCCACAGTAATGACGAAGATATTGTGGATTTTAACTTGTGTGACTCGGACGACGATGTATTCATTCAAAACTACTTGACAAATCAACGCTTTACTATGTTTGACATGGGTCCCAACTTTAACCAACACTATATACCAGCCACACTAAACTATAGAATGCAATCTGAACGTCACCAAAATGAAAATACAGTCTCTCAGCAGCTACGAAGGATTGACAGGTAATAGGAAAGGAAGAATTCATACTTTTAACTGATCTGTTTATTTTTACTTAGACGTTTACAGTTATTTATATGCGATCCAACAAGATCAGAGTATCAACTACCTATAATGTCTACCTACTGTCAACGCCAAATTCAAGGTCTATGCACCATGTATAAACTCAAGATCAATAAGTTGGATGATGGAAATGGCGTTAAACGGTAATATGGGAAATCATGTCAATTCTTTACTAACCATGATATCTCTCTTAGGGCCCCCATTGTCAGAAAAGGTCCGAAAACTCATTTACCACAAGATCGATATGCCATTGAAAAATACATCAGCAAGGTCAGGACACTATATAAAGCCAAACGACAAATGGAACGTAAACCCGGTGGATCAGCATCGAATAGTGTCAGGCAAGCGAAAAGAGAAGAACGAGGTACTGCTAAACCAAAGAAGTATCGTGTAGTAGGTGGCGATGCCTCACCACTTTCTGGGTCTAATATTGGTCACCGTATGCTGGCAAACATGGGATGGAAGGAAGGCGATTCTCTCGGCGTCAACAAGGATGGCATGGCTGAACCTATTCAAGTGGTCATCCAGTCTAATCGACGTGGTCTCGGTGCTTAATAACTTGGTCAATAGATGGTGTAATAGTCTTTAGCTCTCTCACTCTCCCCTTTTTATTATTATTTGACACTATGAAAGTAAGTGTACTTGGCTAATCGTAAACTTTATCGTATAAGCTGGATTTAAATGTCTTGTCTATAATAAAAATCTACTCCCGACTCTTTTTACTATGCCTGATTGAAGCGTTGTTTGATTTTAACTGTCCTGACTTTGCTGATTGACCAATGACATATTGTTTGCCTTTGTCGGAATCCAGAATTGGTCGACGCAAAGCGTCATGCAAATAAATGTAAATTATTTTTACAGTCTGGCCATTAGCGGTCGCCATTTCCCGACAAGCGGAATAAAATTGCTTCTTTGTAGAATTTCTTTTCCTCTCTTCTTCTTTACTTCTTCTACTCACTTTTTTTTTTTTTTTGAAGGAGGGCTTCTCAATTTTTAAACGATTCTCCCCTCCATTAACCTTTGCCATGCCGAGACATCTTGATGGTGAATCTACTACACAATCAAGGAATGTCAGAAGAATAGCAGGTAAGCTTAAAAAAAAAAAAAAAAAAAAAAAAAAAAAGACAAGGTTACTAATTACACTTCTTGCTCTTATTGCAGGCTTGTCTTCATGCATTATGGTTGGGCTTTCTTCCTTGATTGTTGTCTCTGGTTTTTCGTTATCTCTCTTTGTTTCTGGTACGTGAAGTAAGTAAGGAAGAAGAAGAAACAAGAAAAGACAAGGTTATTAATCACATTTCTTGTGGTTGTAGGTTTTGTCTTCTTGTTGGTTGTTGCATACTTGTTTTATGTAATGTGGCATGGAACGGCGTGAAGGACGAGATCTTCTCCAACACCTACTTGGAACGACGACGACGGACCAGATTTCCAACTTTTGCAACGGAAGCACAATAATGGATGGCAAGATACGAATCTTTGGCGGAATGCTTTGGCTACACTCCTGTGGAAATGACGGAAGAACTACAAGTTGTGTTGGAAGGACAAGCTTTTAGTTGGTATACTTGACTACAATGTACTATCAAAAAGGACTTGGTGGCTCTGTGAAACAAATCTTTACATCAATATAATGAAGACTCATATCCTGTTATGGCGGCTGTTGACGAACTCAAGTCAATCAAGCAAGAAAAAATGGCAATTGATGAACTGGTTTCTTTTATATTATTACAGTAGTGTTGATTATATTGTCATATTGTGTTGGTTATCATCCCTTATCTCCCCATAGACCTTCTATTATAAATATCTACATAATCTTATTAAATCAACTACTTATCTTATTCACTACCCTTTGCTGTCTTATAACTTGACAGGACTAATGAACTTTGACGTACAGATAATTACCCAATTACATTATAAGATTTTTTGCTGGACTTGTCATTCCCGTATATGGATTTGAAAGGGGGCGGTTTTTAATAGATATGTACAATAACCTTGATGCATCTACATGTCTTCACTCCACCTGTATGTCTTGATTTTATCTATATGTCTTCTATTCATCTATATGTATTGTTGTATATACAGTATAAATGCCTTTAATTTATCTGGGTGTCTTTTATTAATTTATACTGCATGTGTACTATATATGTTTCCACTGTCTATATAAATTGCTACTATCTTTACCGGCTGCATTGACCTGTATTGCAATGTATCGATCGGTGTCGCCATTGTAGCACCAGTATCGGATCTCTATAAATTTCAACATTGCGGTATTGACCTGTAGCCACCCATAATCACTATACCCATCTATATAGACAAAAGTCAATTTGGGATGGCAAAAAGGTATCGAGATCGTTTTCATGAATTTCGGGATATGAAGGAGTATTTGTCTGGTTCCTCTTCGTACTTTTTTTTTTTTTTTTTTTTTCTTTCTTGGCGAGTGTCGAAATTTTGTTGTATATGGTCGTATCAGTGCGCAATGTTATTTTCCCACCACAAACACCAATCAATTTGAGGAACCCAAAGGACAACAAGACAAGATTCACTGAATTAATCAAGGATGCCGGCCTTATCTACTAATGGATTTTTCTAACATGGTATTAGATGAAGAAAAGTTTCTATGTATGTTAGAAGCCGTATTTATTTTAAAATCCTCACTCGATGTCGGGTATGGCGGGGTGTAAATATTGGTCTGCATATAAAAATAATAAAAAGTGATTTCCCGAGAAAATGGGCTCCCCTTTTCTTTTTTATGACATGGATTATGCTTACCGAAATCAATCAAAGCAAATGTCACTTTTCAACGTTAGTTTCAAGATGCATGTGGCACCGAAAAAACGTCATTCGCCGTGTGGGAGTCTCGATGGTGCGCGGTATTTAGGGACGGTTTTCCTATTGGGTGACTATTTCAATAGGCGCTCTGGCGACCATCTTTTCATGAACTTGCCCAATGAACAAGTACTGTGGTCTAAAAAAAGACCATGTTCTTTTTTTTTTTTTTTTTTTTTTTTTTTTTTTTTTTTTTTTTTTTACCTACCAGACTTTACTTTTACCAATGATTGATACCACGAGGGGTCTTTCAGGGCAAATAAGCAGTGTCCAAAAAAGGAGAATTTTTTGGAGATTCATCTCCGCTTTGTCATTATATAATCATGATTGCATGAAAAAGTCATGTTGTTGGGACGTAAGAAAGTGTGTAGAGAGAGAAAAAACAAAAGAAGAAACGCTTTCATGTCAAGTAAATACATTGTTGCCTCCCGTATGTATCGTTTTAGGGAATTTGTCCTGGGGAAGGGTCCATTGACAGGTTGAAAACAGGGTAAATGTTCTGATTGGCTATTTATTCTCTCTCTAGTTTTTTTTTAG
This sequence comes from Chlamydoabsidia padenii, assembly GCA_025330725.1. Lineage (NCBI taxonomy): Eukaryota > Fungi > Mucoromycota > Mucoromycetes > Mucorales > Cunninghamellaceae > Chlamydoabsidia > Chlamydoabsidia padenii. Next base: position 277,453 of record JAIWND010000005.1, on the reverse strand, counting down.
ATTGGCCCTGGAGGGGTCGGTAAGGGGTGATTTCGATCCAATCAAAAACTCCGACTTTCTCAAGTTTCTTTTTTGTGACCTCTCCCTTTTTTAGAACTTGCCAACTTTTTTTCCCTTCCACTCTTTTTCCCTTCTTCTTTACTTTATATGAATCATTATACTTATTGATCTTTGTCTTTGATTCCTATTATGCATCACCGTCGTACCCCTTCGAATACATCCACATTAGGGAGTACCCTGGGAACCTCTTCTGGCCCATCCTCACCACCTTCAACAACAGGCCCTTATTACTCTAATCAACTATTGACTGTTCAATCTCAACCCAAGTTATCCAACAGTACAAATACCTTTGTCCATAAACTATACAAGTAAGTAACATGACCTTTATTGATAGTCTATGGTATATGAACTCTGCTAATCTTTGACTCTTCTTCATTTATCAAACTTGTAGTATGGTACTGGACGATCAATATCAACACCTGATTGCTTGGAGCTATACTGGTGCCTCATTCATTGTTTGTAACATAATGGACTTTTCTCGCGACGTTTTGCCAAAGCACTTTAAGCATAATAATTTCTCAAGTTTTGTCCGGCAATTGAATATGTAAGTACATAGTAATACAACAACGGATAATAGGCAAAACAGCAATGCAATAGTATAAAGTCGGTGATTGAACTTTATACGAGTATAGTGAATTAACCATCATCGTCATCTTTTTTTTTTTATGTTTAGGTATGGATTCCACAAGGTCAACAAATCACCAAGGGGACATCGTACATTGGCGGAAAATCAAATTTGGGAATTCTCTCACCAAAAGTTTTTACGTGGTCGACCTGAACTATTGGATGATATCAAACGAAAAGCAATGGAAGCAACGGATAATCAACAACGTCAAGTGAATGGTGATATTCAGGCACATATGAACTTGATCCAGTCGTCTCAATCTGATATGATGCACCAACTCACCGGGTTGTATGAAAACTTTAATCATGTGGTCAAGGAACTTCAAGAGACAAGACGAAAACAAGAAGCCCAAGATCATTTACTCCGTAATATGATGCAATATATCTGCCACCAGAACAATGGTAAGTAACAAAGAAAAGCCCTAAACTGGATTATCACTCTTATCATTTTACCTTTTATTATAGGGCAATTACCACCTGAACTTGATATGGGATCTTATCCTATTGCCAATATGAATACCACAACCTCAACAAAAAATGAAAAGGAAATGCCATCTATATATATTACAACACATCACAATAATAATAACAATAATAATAACAACCACACAACATCATCATCTTCGGCATCATCAGTATCATCGTCAACAATGGAAAACAACAATGGAATGCTTAATATTCACGATGCACCCGTTACCCCTACATCTATAGGATCCCGATCACCACATACTTTGACTAGTTACTTACCGCCTAGTCCAAGTGCAAGCACAATGATATCTGAAGATGACCTCGATCCTAATAGAAACTACCATCAACATTATCATCATCGACGACATTTATCAGCAAGTGCGGCTATCCCACAACATCAACATCATCATCAACATCTGTCAACCAGTACAGTCCATCCTCACCTTGATCATCATACTTTACAACCTACTTTGCCTTCTCATCCTAATGGTGCCTTTGACTTTATCAACCCCCACGATCCCCTGACACATTAGTTTACTAGTATCCCCTTTATGCATTTACACACACGGATTATGGCTGGTCTGTATTCTCTCCCCCCCCCCTCCTCTCATCTTGTTATATTATCTCAATACATATACATAGTCTGTCACCCTCATATCATATAAACATTATTTTGTACAATAAAAAAAAAAAAAAAACTCATTCTATGCGTCACTATGTAGCCTTTATTTAGATCTATGTTTTACAAAGAAAGTTTGATTGATGTGAAACGTAATAAAGATGTATTTTATTCTTCTGAATATTCTTGTTCCACCCCCTGAAAAAGAAGAACAAAGTAGGCATTTGTCGAATGCTCTATGCACAAGTTTGGGCGGCGGGATTTGAATTGAAACGTGGTAAATGTGGGTAACGTGGTAAAAGTAAGTAGAAAAGTGCATGTTGGTAATATTTGTCTGTATTATGACTATTTGCCTTTCGTAATGTTTAATCTCAAATTGGTGCCTGCTTTCAAATCAAAGGCACGTGGGTGTTCTTGAACGAAAATTAAAATGGAAATTGAAATCCCGACAACGCTCTCTTGATAAGGTTACAGATTTCATCTTTCCCTTCTTCTCTTTCTCTTCGCTTTCTTTCTTTTTTTCTTTTTTTCCTCTCTTTATCTTCTTCCTCTTCTCGGATAAAAATGCAATCACCTTCACATAAACAATTCCTTCGACAAAAAAGTGATTCAAGTACTATTCCCAGTTTGTCGATATCAACATCAACAAGTTGTGCTTCAAGCATGCTTTCTACTTCACCCACTGATTACTCAAACCCTTACTATTATTACTCTTCACCGTCTCCTAATAACACCAACCAACTGACCACAAACAATACTTCTCCTTTACGGCAATCCCATCGGTCATTAGAAAAACGCTCTCATTCAACATCTGTGCGATTACGACGACGTACTTCTTCACCACCATTACCTCCTCAACGTTCTGCATCTGCAGGCTCAACACTATTAAAGGAGTCATCTGCTCATCGACAGTCATTCACCATAAACAACAACATAACCAGCCAAACTCCGCTTGGGGAGCCAGTTAAACGATGGGATGATTCACAATTGGCTATGGAATTAGCTGATGACCTTCCTTTTGAATCCAACTTGACATCACCAACTGGATTGACAACAAAAGTACGGCAATGGATCACAATGAAACAACGACGGCGCCCTTTTAATCAATGGTTGTCTGATATGATTGCATGAATCTCCTCCTTTTTACCTTTTGTATATAATTCAAATCTTTTTCCTGCCCATCCCTTCTTTATGCCCTCCCCTTATTGATTTCATCTTTTATGCGCATAGCTCATCAAAATTTATCATATCCCCTCCTCCCTTTTATGTTTGTGTAGCCTTATCATACCTCTTTACTATTTTTAAAATCCCGCCCAACCTTGAAAATAAAAAGCCACTTTTTATTTTTTAGCATATTGCATCTCTCTCTCTCTCTCTCTCTCTCTCTCTGTCTCTTTTAATCATTATCAGCATGGGTAGAAAGCAATACACTGACACTCGTGGGAAAACGTAAGTTTCAAACCATTCATTGTCTTGTATGACCAATGCTTTGTCTTTATAGGAAAACGAACTCTCGACTGGAAAGATATGGCGCTGACGGTGAAGAGGGTAAGAAATACTACTTTACATTTTAACATGGTCTTTGGTAAACAAGACTCTTCTCACTCTCGATATATCTAGCTTCTGAGTCAACTATTCCTATGCCCGTGGTCATGTGGGTAATTGATGACAAGAAGATTAAAACCAGTACTTTTGCAAATACTAACTTTTTCCTTTTGTTTTATACATTTATTAGGATTTTAAACACTGTGATCCCAAACGATGCTCTGGAGTCAAGTTGGCCAGATGTGATATGCTTAAGACCTTGAAACTATCTCAACGTTTCCGTGGTATTGTCGCCAGGTAAAGCATATATACATATAAACAACTATATACCATCCTACTCACTCTAGCTGTTATGTTTTTCTTTAGCCCTGTTGGTGAAAAGGCAGTATCACCAGCTGATAGATCTATCGTGGAACAATATGGTGCAGGTGTGGTGGATTGCTCATGGGCACGTATTGATGAAGTCCCATTTTCGAAAATTCGGGGTCCAACCGATCGATTATGTAAGTTACCCATTATAAGATAATCTATATTATATCATACTAATACATTTATTTCTTCTTCTCAGTACCTTACTTGGTGGCCACAAATCCTGTCAATTACGGTAAGCCTTGGAAATTAAACTGTGCTGAAGCTCTGGCGGCGATCTTCTATGTTACTGGATTCCCTGATCATGGTGAAGCCCTGATGTCCAAATTCAAATGGGGACATGCTTTTTATAAAGTGAATGCGTAAGTAAGGGGGAAGATGGTTTGAATGGAAACTAACATGTTCTGTTTTTTTTCGTGGGATAGTGGTTTATTGAATCGGTACGCCAAATGTAAAGATTCGACTGAAGTGGTGGCAGTACAAAACGAATACCTGGCATCTTTAGAAGAAGACGAACGACGAAAAGAAAAGGATGGAAGCAACAATAGAGACAACATGTATCCACCTACAGATGATGATGATGATGAAAATGACTCGAGTGAAGGGGATGATCTGGACGACGATCCTTTATTCGGCCGAAACAACAATCGTCAAACTGCCTTTACCGCTTTTGATGATGATGATGATGATGATGATGATGATGATGATGATGACGAAGTCTCTGGCGAAGAAGAAGAATCCGATGACAACGACCACGACGACGAAGAATCCGATGAAGATGGCCATTCTGATAACACCAATGTGATCATCGACAAACTTGGCAATACCCGCATTATTCACTAGATATACTACATTTATGTATTTTACACTTGACTTCATTTGTATATTTGTTACCACCTTCCTCCCTTCCTCTTCTTTTTAATCTGTCTAATCGAAATAAAGCATCTTTTATAAACATCTCTTTTATATTGATTCAATGTGGGCTGGGATACAACTCCTATGCGAAATTTGATTATTCACTCTCCGCCTTCTGCCTTTTTTTTTTTTTTTTTTTTTGAAAAGCGGGAATCTTGGGGCCACCTTCCATTTCCACCTTCTCTTTTCTCCTGAATCCGCCATGGTATGTATTTTTTTTTTACTTTTATTATATAGGATACGTTACATCTGGAATAGCACATCAATACGAAACGAATTGGATGGATGAATGAATGGATGAATGGATGGATGGATGCCAGTACTGATATCTGGATGAATTGTCATACCTTGCGCGTGCATTCATACCCAAGATTTCAGACTGCATTAGGGTGTAAATGGTTGGAATGGGGCAAAACGATAAACACCGACCGACGAACTTATGTACTTATTGTTATCTCTCTCTTTTTGCCTCGACCATTCAAATAGGGTATCGATATCAAGAAGCATCACGTCAAGAACAGCAACCGTACTGCTCCCAAGTCTGACAACGTTTACTTGCAATTGTTGGTCAAGGTAAGATTACTTCCAGCATCAGCATAAACGACCTATCCATTGACCAACTTTTTTATTTTATTTTAATATTAATCCATCTAGTTGTATCGTTTCCTCGCTCGCCGTACCGATGCCAACTTCAACAAGGTCGTCTTGAAGCGTCTCTTCATGTCCCGCATCAACCGTCCTCCCGTCACTGTCTCTCGTTTGGCCAAGTATGCTGCCAAGAAGGATGTCGCCAACAAGACCTTTGTGGTCGTCGGTACCGTCACTGATGACTCTCGTCTTTTGGACTTGCCCAAGTTGTCTTTGGCTGCTCTCCATGTCACCAAGACTGCCAAGGCTCGTATCTTGAAGGCTGGTGGTGAAATCATCACTCTCGATCAATTGGCTCTCCGTGCTCCTACTGGTGCCAACACTGTTTTGGTGCGTGGTGCCAAGAACAACCGTGAAGCCGTCAAGCACTTTGGTATGGGTCCTCACAAGAACAAGAAGCCTTATGTCCGCTCCAAGGGTCGCAAGTTTGAAAAGGCTCGTGGTAAGCGTGCTTCTCGTGGTTTCAAGGTCTAAACATTTGGTTTGGAACACACACACTCCCCCTCTGCTATCTTGTTTTTTTATTTATTACTTGGTATTGTTCTTGGGAATAGCCCTTGGAACATTAATCAAATTTTTATAATAAAACGTATTGGATTCACTCTTTTTTTTTTTAATGACTATGGGAAAAGGTGGTAGGATGGAGGATTGGGTCGTGGGGTGTATGGAATGATTTTGTCCATGCATGCATGATTTAAACAAAATTCAAATCCCGCCATGGCTGAAGCCCATATAGGATTGTCCTGGCATAGACCTGCTTCTAGGTCAGTTTCGCGTCAATGAAATGGCTGACTTGGTTGACAAATGAGGGCCCAACTTTTTATTTTTGACCAGGGACTACATTTGCGTTGAGCGTAGACTGGTGGTATTTAAAAATCACTTTCTCTTCCTTGGAAGCTGAAAGCTCCATTACCAATACACATTCATCTCAGCCTTGATCTTACTAACACAGAGTTTGGGCAAATTAAAGCTGATCGGGAATGCAGTTAAACAAAAAAAAAATCCCTCTACATTATCGAGATGGATTACCAATACCTTGAGTAGGGAATATCTCAACGGTTGGTGTGTGCTGGCGGGATTTGAAAGTGATTTTTCTCTCTCTCTCTCTGGGTGTTGGTATTTTTCATGAGGCCCCATTTATTAATCCACAACCCATCTTAAGCTTTACCTAATTGACACAAGCACCTAGATGTTTGGCTTTCTATGTAAAGTTGGTTGAAAATGTGATAAAGTAATGATATGGCTAGTTTAATCATTAGTATCGGTTGTCCATTGAGGAAGTAGTCAACATTCCAAACACCTGGGCTGGGGAGGCGGGATTTAAAAATTGACAGAGGATAAAATGGCTCGGCCGCGTCATGAAAAGGCAAAAAAAAAGAAATCATTTCTTTCCCTCTCTCTCTTTCTCTCTCTCTTTGATAACAGAAATAGTATGATTACCACATCTGAACCTCACGATGGCATGTCTGTGCCTATTGAACATCGTTTTGAACCTTACGATGATAATGGAGGGTAAGTCATTGAAACAAATCGCCCAATGGATAACCAACTCTTTATATTAGAACAAGTGTTGCTGTTGCTGGCAAAGACTTTTGTGTGATTGCAGCAGATACACGACAAAGTACCGGCTACAGTATTAACTCTCGAACTTCACCAAAAGCATACGTTTTATCTGACACATCAGTGATTGCCATGAATGGATTCCACGCTGATGGCTTGATTCTGAAGAAAGTACTGGAACAGCGATTAAAGGTATGGTACGACCCCTCCCCTTCTTTGATGCAATGAACTCACCCTCTTCCTTTATATGTTATATGACTTGGATGAATTTTTTTTTTAGTGGTATAAATTCGCACACGATAAAGAAATGTCTTGTGATGCTTTGGCGCAAATGCTCTCCAACACATTGTATCAACGTCGTTTCTTCCCTTACTACGCCTTTTGTGTCTTGGGTGGTGTGGATGAAAATGGTAAGCATCAGGGATGTTGATTGATCCGATTGACTCTAATCTCATATATATAGGTGAAGGGGGTGTGTACTGTTACGATGCTATTGGCTCTTATGAACGTGAATTAGCTCGGGCTTCTGGATCTGCTTCGGCCTTGATTCAACCTTTCCTTGATAACCAGGTAAAGACCAGCTTACTTCTCTCTCTCTATTTTTTATTTTTCTTTTACTAACACATTTTCAAAACTAGGTGAATCGTAAAAACCAACAAAACGTATCAACGGCACCTTTGGAATTGGACGAAGTATTAAGGATTGTCAAGGATGCCTTCACCTCGGCCACCGAACGCGATATCTATACCGGCGACAATCTTCAAATCTGCATCATCCGAAAAGATCAACCTGTCGAAGTCCAACACTACCCATTGAAAAAGGATTAGCATTGTTGTTTATTGTCTTATTTAATAAAATACATGTTTTTATATCAATCATCATCTTTTACTTTGGGTTTTGTATGTGTCATTGTAGATGGGCGTTGATGGGAAAATAGATATTATAGATGGTTGAAATCATCTGCTATGGAATGATGGTTAACAAAAGACTATTTTGGTAACGACAAATCGGATCTCCCTATAAGCATAAACCCAACTGTATTTTGTATTAGTTAATCGAACGAACTTGAAGTACAAAGAGTTGCGTTGTTCTATCAAGTCACTCGTCTACTTGATGTGCAGTACCTCTTTCTCCTTTTTTTTTTTTATGAATTCAAAGTGTTACAGTCACCGGTAAAAGAGCATTTATGCACAAAAGACTAGAGGAACAAAAATCATGCATGTACTTTTCGTAAAGAAGAAAAGAAAAAAGTGTTGTCACCTACATCGATGTTATCGAGCCTACATGCTTTACAAGAAATGTATTTATGTATGCATCCAACCTATCGTCACCTTATGCCGATGAGAGGAATCCTACTGAAGAAGAGCCCTCGCATAAGCGGGATTTGAAAATATGCATGATCAACGATTCATTTGTAATCTGAACCACTTCTTCATCCCCATACGAACATGATGAAAGCATGGCACCTCTCCATTTTCTTTATTGACATGAATTGTTTTATATTACATTAACCATGTGCTTTGTATGAATGGTCATGAAAGGCAAAAAAGTAATACAAAAAAAAAATGCAGATCTCCCCTTCATCCGAGTTGCTGTACTTTTTTTTTTCTTCTTCTTCCGTTGTCCATTTGACTCCTTCATGTGTAATGAAAATTTTTAAGTTCTCCTCTCCCTCTTTACTTCCCTCCCCCTTTTTTTTTTACCGCCTATATAATAACTTTTTTTTTTTTTTTTGCCTCACTCAACTTTGTTTCTTTCTGCATCCACATTGAATCCCCGATCATGATCTTTTATAAAAGTAAACTACTACTGATCCTGTTGCTTCACTTGATTGTAGTCATCAATGCAAGACCAATACATCATACAAAGGAAGCTGGTGATAATTTTTTTTCCGGTTCAGGAACTTATTTTGATCCAAAGACTCAAGGTGGAGTGGATGGGGCCTGTGGCGGTCCTCGCGAATCGTCTAAAAGTGACATTGTCGCATTGGTAAGGATATCCCTCCTTTTTTTTTTGATTGATTTAGTAACTCCGTTTATTAGAATTCCGCTCAGTATGGCCCCATGAATAAAAAAAGCAAACAATGTGGAAGGAAAGTCTTGATCAAACATGGTGAAAAGGCAACAGTGGCCACTGTGCAAGATGCTTGTCCTGGCTGTCAAGAAAGTGAGTAAGAGAAAAAAAAAATCATGCATGATCCCATCATACTCATTTTAACTCTTTGTAGAGTCGCTGGATATGACACCCGCTGTGTTTAATAAACTAGCCAATCAAAAACAAGGTGTGATTCCTATTACTTGGTGCTTTGTAGGAGATAAAAACTGTAATTAGAAGAATAGTGTACTTTATATGTATATGTACCCCCCTCACACAAAACATAATCTATATAATACCAGCAAATAATCATAACCAAAATAATAATAAAGTAAAATGCTATAAAGGAGTGCAATGTATGTGCCCATTCATGCATCATTGCTAGTTTCCCTACTGTATTTGGAACCGAGCGGGGTTCAAATCCAACACAATAAGAAGACGAATGCATAAATACAATGTAATGCAATAAAAAAGTATGTTTTATTCTTTATTTCGTTAAGCAATATAGTAGATATATAAAAGGGGTTAGATATTATGTCAAATGGAGTAAAAAGAGAGACATTGAAATATATATGTATATATATAAAACACAAAGAGAAGGCATTGGTAACTAGAATAATGGGATATGATGAAGAAAGGGGGAGAAAGGGGAATACTAACTAAGGATGGGTAAAAACTAAAAGTATATATAAAAAAGTATTAGTTTGTTGTTAATAAAGATATTAATCCATTGTTACTTACATTTCCAACAATAACACTAGGTAAGTCAAAGATGTCCCGTTTGATAGTGAAGCAAAACGTGCAAGGTACCGGCCGTTGTTGAGGTGTCCGCAGAATACAAGAATGGATACATGCCTTATCAGTATTGTCAAAAGCATGCGTGGAGAATTGTTCCCAGTATTCTACAGCAGATTGATTATCCATTAACTATTAGGTGGGCATAAAAAAAAAATAAAAAATAAAAAATAAAAAATAAAAAAAAACGTCAGTCTATGGCAGCATTTTGTAGGAGTTCTATTCTCTTACCTCGTAGATGTAAGTCTTTTTCCCTAAAAGTGCATCCTTGGTCCATTGGGTTAGCAATGAGAATTCTTTACCTGCTAAACATATTTCCCCTGTTCGTCGCCAGACCACTGTTGGTGTGCCTGAAAAACTGATAAGCTTTTCATATTCCTATTCCAAAAAGAAAGAGTTGGTCATTTATTTTCTCCACCTACTTTTGGTTGTATTATCTTACCAGTAGAGTCCGTTGGAAGCACTTTTCCATAAATACCAAATCTTCTTCCGTCAGGTTCATGATCAAAGCCAAAAAGGAAGGTCGAATCAATGCCAGCGCACGACTGATCCGCATCAGATCATCACGGCTCATTCTATTGTATTAGGTGAAAAAAATCAAAATAGAGTCAGTTCCACATAGTCCTGTTTTTTTTTTCTTTTATTATTAAACTTACTTTTGCCGGACATGTTGGATCAGGTAATGGAAGCCTTCAGCATAATTGAATGGCTGTCGTACGCTGTTGTAGACTTGTTCAGGGGTATTACCGTTGCTTCCTTTCCTTCGACTATTACTAACCAGTGGGGTTGTCACGTTTTCACGTTTGCTGCCATTTGCATGCTGATGATTCGATACTGGGTTAGGTGTGCTGTGTGAATGACTGAGTTGGAATGACTGCGAATGTTGTTGTTGTTGTTGTTGTAACTGTTGTTGATGGGTTAGCATCATGTTGCTGTTGTTGTTCGTTAATGAGGTTGTTGGAGAGAAGGAGTATAGACCGTTGGGCGAGAAAGTAGTAGTGGACGATGAAGCTGTGTTGTTGTTATTGTTGTAAGACATGGACGTCATCGTATCCAAATGACCAGACGTTGGTGTCATAGATGAAGTGCTGGGACTAGTATTTGTCATCGGTGAGTTTGTAGTGATGATACTTGGTGTCATGATTCCACTACTTGTTGCGAGAACAGTAGCAGAGGTGCCCAGGTTGGAAGAATGTGAGAATGTAGGCGTCGGTGTTCCCAATGTTGAAGTAGAGACTGGTGAAGAGGAGGAGGATGTCCGTGTAGTAGTAGGAGTGATGATATTTGTCGTAGTTGATATGATTTCCATAGGATTTTGTAACATATTTCCTATGACACCATATTCTAGACCTGCTGTTTCTGATCCAAACCCAAGATCAGCCAGAGAAAAGTTGAGGAGTTGACTTGTATCCAAAAACTGAGCCCCTACAATAATCAATCATAAAAAAAAAAAGTCGATTAGTTTGATCCTTTTTATAGCTACAACTACAATGACTTACCCATAGAAGTATCATTATGGTCGTAAAGGGTGGGCGACGTAACTATCAACAAATAAAAAGAAATTTCAGTGTTAGTGTCTGGTCAGCTGGTGAGTAAGGTGCTTACATTCTTCATACGTTTCTTGTTTATCCCTTTTGTGAGTACCGTCAGTACAAGTTGTCGCCAAGTCCCGCTTGATACAACGTTGGCAAGGTCTTGCTATTAATAGATAGATGGTAAAAATAAAAAATAAGATGAGTAAAAAGTGCGTGTCTATGCAACTCTATATTGTCACAAGGTCAAAGATCTATGTCGGGAGGTGAGGGGGGAGGAGGAGATTTACTTACAGCCATCACAAGTGAGTTGAGCCTAAAAGATAAAAAGAGAGAATGTGTTGTGTAAGTATCGTGAGAAAACAGTTGCCTAAAGTTATTCGATTTATATATACAAACCTTTTGACAGTGGATACAAGAGAGATTCGTTGCAGGTTTCTTCCTTTTAGTATTTTCAAGAGTATGATTGCTGGTATTGTTACTGTTGTTGCTATTATTGTTTAAAGCATCCAGGCCAAAGAATGTTCCAAAGTTCAAATCTGAATAAGTGCCTGTTGAAGTAATTGCACTTTGAGACATTGTGCCGTTGATAAACAAGTCCCAATTGGTATATGGATTAAAGAAGTAGAGAGAGATGTAGATTGATGGATTTAGGGGAAAGAAAGAGAGGAGAAAAGGAAAAAAAAAAAGTTTTTTTTTTTTCTATGGTGCGTGTGTGTGAAAAAATTGAGACCAGAAAAAAAAATTGACCAACCAACTGCCTCCAATCCTAGTTTCCAAATAGAGCCATTCGTGTATCGGGACAAGAACCAACATGCAGGAACACCTTTTTGATGAGGGGATGGGAGGAACTTCATCTTTAAGTATTATGGTATACGACCCACCATCCATCATTTTCTGTAGGCGGATCAAGGTACCAGTAGTTGATTTGCCATGTGCCACTTTGAAACCCCGCTTTTTGATCTGACCTACCCCACTACTCATCAAGCATAGTTGCAGAAACTCGAATAAAGTACTGTAGCTCTTTTTTTTTTTTTTTTTTTTTCCTCTAAATAATCAAAAAATAATTCTTATGGAGGTCATTAACTTGTTCTATAACAAGAGACTGTATCCTTTAAATGATGAAACTTTGGCCGATCAGACATTTCAAAGAGATCATCAGATTGGCATAAATACTTTCCCCCTTACTCTGCTGCTTTATATTGATTGTATATCACGACTGCTCCTATCTAATAAACCTCCAATTAATCGAAAAATAAAATGTAGTTGCTAGCATTGGGTAGTTTGGAAGCAAGTGGTTGACAAAAAGAAGAATCAGGGGTAATATAGCGGGGAAAGGCGGGATGTGAAATACCGGCGCGGTACTTTTATCGTTTTGCATATACAAGTCCAAGTGATCTAAATGACCGCATTCACCAATGCCACTGATCCCATAATAAACACACACACGCACACACGCGCGCGCATATATACATATATTCCATTTACATTAGACAAACAATACATAAAGTGGGGTCAATGATAACAATACCAGTTTTTTATTACACACAAACAAATAAAGATAAAGTTAGATAATTAGAGGGTGCGAGAGACAACCCAGACACGGATGAGGTTATCAGTGTATCCAGAGAAGAGAGTGGAGCCATCAGCAGACCAGGCGAGAGACAAAGCTTGAGGAGTCAAAGCACGACCCTTACCGACTTGAGTGAATTCAGGGCGGAGTTCATCAACAATAGACTTGGATTCCAAATCCCAGACCTTGATGGAAGAGGCAGTGGCAGCACACAACCAGTAACGGTTAGGAGAGAAGGTCAAAGTGTTGACGACATCACCAGCTTCGAGAGAGTACAAGTGCTTGTATTCGTTCAAATCCCACAACATGACCACACCATCCTTACCAGCAGAGGCACAGAGAGATCCATCGGGAGACACGGTGACAGTACTGACATAACCATTGTGACCGACAAAGTTGGCCTTGAGCTTGAGCTTGGTAAGATCCCACACCTTAACGATCTTATCCCAACCACCAGAGATGATCAAGGGGTTGGCAGGGTTAGGAGAGAAGCGGACACAGGACACCCATTCGGAATGACCATCTTCGGTAATGTTGTACTTGCATTCACCCAAAGTGTTCCACAACTTGATAGACTTGTCACGAGAACCAGAGACGATTTGACGGTTATCAGCAGAGAAAGCAACAGAGAGGACATCGTTGGTGTGACCGACGAATCGACGGGTGGTCTTTCCAGTGTTCAAATCCCAGAGACGAAGAGTGTGATCCCAAGAGGCAGACAAGGCGAATTGACCGTCGGAGGAGATGGCGAGATCTTCGACAAAGTGGTTGTGACCAGTCAAGGCCTTGCGAGGAACACCATAGTTTACTTCATCCCTGGTCAAGTGCCAGACAAGAATGGACTTGTCTATATATATATATATATATATAAATAAATAAAAAAGGAAAGAGGATTATAATAGTAAATAACTGTTCCATCGTATCTTTTTGTTCTGGAGGAGTCGGTTGATGTATTGGTGATTTAGGGTCGTCGGTATACTTCGTCGTATGATCGTTTCTATATGACAAGTCCTTTTTTCTTTTTTTCTTTACTTACCACGAGAGGCAGACAAAACCATATCGGGAGCTTCAGCAGTGGTAGCAATGGCAGTGACCCAGTTGCCATGACCTAATATAAAAGTTGGACAAGTAAAAAAGTAAGCCATCTAATTCGTCTCCATTTATCCATACATTAATCCATCCATCCATCCATCCATCGATTCAATCTATCTCCACTGTCCATCCTAATTTTTGTGTTATTGTTGAGTGACTACCAACCTTCAAGAGTACCACGAAGAGTAAGAGCGTCCATTATTCGCAATTAAAAAGAAAAGAGAAAGGTTCCTTTCAAGGTCCCCATTTTTCCAGTGCTTTAAATGGAGCGGGATTTGAAATTACCCGATCGACTATATGCGCATTTTTCAAAGGACAAATGATCCCTAGGCACTCTATCAAGTCGACGTAGTTTTTCACTAATAGTTTCCTGACATGGGAAGTGAATCTATTTACCCCCTTGACTAAGGTTAGAAGTGTCTGTGCGGCTTCTCCAAATTCCTAAATGGCAATTTAGTAGCAGAAATGATGACATGATGATTTGGTGTTATGCTTGCGGAAGACTACCATTTTTGAAAACCATGCTTGAATCGGGTAACATTAGATGATGATAAACCAGTAGATCGGATGGAATCTTTGATATATATATATATATGGGTGACACACAGTACTAATAATTAAAAGACAAAGGCAAAGTATATCATTTTTCAAACATTTGGTTTTTATTAGGGACAATAATTATGGAGTATGCTATATTAACAGGTATGTATACGGGATAATAGTAATAAAGAGAGAGAGAGAGAAATTGAAACAGTAAAGAAAGTAGTAAAGCATATTTGTATATATAATGTATAGAGATATCCATAATGAATCAAGTCAACAAGGTATGTTTAGGAGTCAAAGTGAGTTTCAAAGTGCTGCCACGCCGTCCAGAGATCAGATCTTCCAATTCTTGTTGTCGTTTCTTCTTTTCCAGCCCACGTTCCAATCCCGCTATGCGATCCGACCCATGTCTCTGTGATGATGTTGTAGATACATTATAAGTTTTGATTTTCGATCGTAATGGTGTAGATCGGCTTTGTTGTGGTGAAGGTGCCTTGGACAGTAGTCGAGGTGAGGCCAAAGCAGCAGGAGAAGGGAATAATTTCGTTGTTCCTTCATTTACTAGCTGAGGAGGGCTTGAAGAAAGGGAATGTCGTTTCAGTTTCTTTTTACTTTTACTGTATTTGATGGCAGTGGAAGGTAAAGGTGGTAATGGTGGAATGTCTGCTTGGTTAGTGTGGTGTAAAGAGTGAGACCTTCGAGACACGGGTACTGGTAGTTTGGTGCTACAAGAAATAGACGAAGTTCGAGTGGTTATTGGTGTAGAGCCTTGTAATGGTGGCTTGAGTTGATCGCATTCAAAGGGACAATACAAAGCTGTGTTGATAGGTGAGCGATACAATCCAGGGGGGTGCTGATCTACATGCTTGTTGTCATTATTAGTGGTGTTATTCTGAGTTACTGGCAATATGTTGACTTTGCATTTCTTTGGAAGTAGTCTTTTCAATTTGGAGGTTGCCGGTTTTTGATCCATCATCACGAGTAGGAAGAAGAGAGAGAAAGAGAGAGAAAGAGACAACCCACCGCAATCCAGTTTTTTTTTTCTTTCTTCTCTTTTAACCGATATTTAAATCCCGACAATTTGACACTGTTCCCGTGTTCTCTGTACAACTTGATAAAAGTATTTCATGGACTATCAAATTAAAAATGGTAACAAGGGGCAAAAGGTAAATATTCTTTATTATGGTTTTTTATTATTATACAGATTAGAGCTAAAGACAGAAGGGGATAGTAAATATAGAACTAAACTAACTAATCTAAATTACTTCTTTTCTCGTTTTTCCCTAATCTTTCGACCTAGTCCCCAAGTTCTTGTTCTTGAAGGTGTTGAAGGAGGTAGAGATCCACGATTGTTGGTGGTTTCATAATCCATAGAAGAGTAAAGAGGTCCAGTGGATGGTGATGATGTTGTTTCCATATGATTGGTCATTGGTTGATGGAAGTAAGAGTTGCCGCCTGTGTTAGAATTCAATGAAGGTGAAGAGTTGTACAGTGGTAATGAATCATGTCCTCCATGATCATGCAAAGTCGTCCTATTTCCAGGTAGTCTTTCGCCGCTCACATCATGAGTAGATGATTGATGATGTTGGTTATATATCGCATCGCCTTCTAGTCTTGTGTTGCTGCTGTTATCATGGTAATGGTGGTTGCCGTTGGTGATGTTGATTGAGGTTGTGGTAAGATCGACAGCTTGGTAAAACAATACATAGCCAGATCCGCTTCCTGGTAGATCGCTAAAGTACTTTTGGATATCCTCTTCTTGTATGTTCTATAAAAGATGAATGTGAGCAAGTATTACCCCGAGTTTCTTTACTAGTTGACTTACCGTCACTTCATCATCATCAAAGAGCATCCATTGACCATTACTTTTGATGATGGTAACATAATGACCATGGTGGGGACCACTATAAAGGCAAAAGATGAGGATTAATTAGGTGTCTTGTTGGACTAGATGCTTTTTTCCTTTACCTTCCAATATGTATCACACAAGCCCATAGTTCATACAACCGATCAGCATCTTCTGTGTCATCACACTAAACCATAAAACGTAAAAGAGAGTTAGTACTATCGCACGAGCCTATTGTAGGTAAACTTACAGTGTTGAAGAGCCGGAGTTCAAAAGGGAAGACCACCCGATATGTAAGTTTGATGTACTTTTGCAGTTGTTCCTGATACTTGAATCGCTTCAAATGAAGGGCCAATATATTGGGAAGTTTCTTGATTTTCATTCTTCTTTCGGCTTCTTGGAGACCAGAGCATTCATCGCAAAAGTACTTGTTCTTGTGACAGAGAGTTTCACTGGCAGAGAATTGTCGGAGGCATGATGTGACCGAAGAGTTCATTTCCACATCAATCGAGAGATCCATAAATGATTCATCTCGGCTAGTTACCTTGATGTATTAAACGACTATTTGTGTTAGTTTCCGTCGTTTGATATTGATTCTTTTATCATCTCTTACCGTTTCACAAGTCAAGCATTTTGTTTCGTTTGAGAATACACCTTCGAATAGCTGATGGACCCAAGTTGTTTGTGAATTTGAAGAGGAGGCATCTAGTTAAAATAAAGATACAAATATAGATTGTTAGGCCATCGATTCCGTTTGTAATTATGATTTCTTTAGTTCACTTGCCTGTATTTGTATCAGTACCGTCGCTTGTTGATGAGTGTATACTGCCGCTACCACCGTTTTCAAGAGATTGATCCAGTTCCTTCTTTTGATACTTTTCGACGTCTTCTGCAATCGTGTTCAGCAAGTAATTTAGGAATTCATGAGCATCCTGATGCATACTTGACCGAAAGAGTTCTAAAACATATAAAAAGAAGAAGGTCAGTCAATAACAGATAATCAACTAGTTCCTTTTTCATTTTTACCATTTTCCTTTTTAACCTTGTTGATAAAGTTGACAGGAGCAACCACGCCAGTTTTCTTTCGATGTGTTGATATTTCCCAAAACAGATCCTTCAGAGCAGCAAATAATGTATCTTCCAGACCGGGGGACAAGTTAGCTACTGGGAGTTTATCCATACCACCATTCCGTGGCAGAGACTTGCTAATTGGGCTAGTGTAAGAAGATACCTGGCTTGTCGAACGCCCATTGATATGAGTTGCTGAGGCTGTTGGTGTAAGACGAGGTTTTAAAAGTCCCGGAGAAGGTGGGGGTTGTGGTGGGTCGGAATAGTGAAAGTTGATATTCTGGTAATGGTTACTATTGCTGTTGTTGGTGGTGGTCGTTATAGTTGAAGCAGAGAGAGGGAAGTTGGTCAGGCAGTCTCGGAATGGTTTGCAATAGTACAAGGCTTGAATTACTGAGTTGCAATAGCTATATGTAAAAAACAAAAAAGTCAGAACAAAGAGTTTACATTATAAAATATAAAGTTAGCCTTACCAAGTGTTACCAAACTATAGTGAACAAAGAGATTAATGTAACCGCATTATTAATTGATATCAAGACCTTCAATCAATTTGCAAGTTTACTTACGTTTTCCAGCCCAAAGTATCGTTCGCCTTCTTCCGGTTGCAAAGTATCATGAGGTGGTTTCGTCGTTGTGCCCTATATAAAAGTAATAAAAAAGGTTAGATGCATATGTAGAACCATATAGCCTATTGGTTCTTTATTTCCACTGCTTCCTTACGATGCCCATCCATTTAAACAGGGAAGTGCTTGACATGTTCTATAGGTAAGGAGTTATAGTTCTATAAAGAAAAGGTATATATGTATGTATGTTTAACAAAGACAAATAAGTTAATAAAAAAAGGGTAAGGAGTTGAAAAGAAAGAGTAAAATAAAAAAGCCAAGGGAAAAAATTTAAAAGGGTCGGCGGGTTTTGAAAAATGCACCTGCGTCTTTTTGACGAATGGATAAATAGGGTCCGACATGGCTCGACCGAAAGGTGTGTCTATGGACTCATGTTCAGGGTCTTGTCTGATGCAGCATTGTGCAATGCACATCTTTATACAAAAACTCTTTCCCTTTCATACTAGCATAAAGATGACTTTGAAATAAAAAAAACATTATATCATATTTAAAAGGTGGGACCAATCATTTACACACTGGTAGGAGGGAATAAGTAGCAACAATGGTGTAACAGTCTGACGAGGTTGAAACAACACTGACTCCATTATCTTACCATTCAAGTGTCAATCTCATATTATATAGAAGAAAAAACCCTTTTCAACCTACTGAATTATCCATTATAAATGAGCGCATATGCAATATGATCGAATAATTCATCATCCTTCCTCTTATTTTGACAACACCCACCGAGGTTGTTAACCTGCCTGTAAAAATGTAATCTAATCCCGAAAAGGTGGACAGACAACGAGACCTTAGCTTCACAAAAAAATCGCGGAGAATTCAACCCCCGCCAGGCTTTTCGTAGGCACGGGATTCTTTTTCGCGAAAAAAAAAAAAAAAAGGGGGGGGGGACCCTGACAACCAAAAAAAAAAAAAAAAGTTGGGGCGATCTCAAAGATAAAAATAAAAATAAAAATAAAAATTTTCCTTCCTTTCCTTTTCATACTTCACTTCTACCTCTCTACTTTATTCTTGACTTTTATTATGAACACTCCAACTCCCACTGACCCCTCTACACTCATCCGCTGTAGCAGATGCAAAGGCTATAAGCGACACGAACTTTTCATTGGTGTTAGAGCCGATAAACTGTTTAAAACTTGTTACAATTGCCGTGAAAGAGATGTGCCAGAACCAAAACCTCCCGCTTTTCTTATGTACGACTCTGAAATCCGGCATCACTTCTTGGACCCTAGCGAAGTCGGTGACGATGGCGTTTATCTGGCCGCTGATGTTTATATGTCGCCTGTTCTCTACGACTTGACAGATCAGCAAATGCACCAAGCAATTTTGGATCTTGTCAAGGATATCGATCACTACGAGTATCACCCGCGGTATATGGCCACGCCTGAGTTGCGACACTGTGTGGCCTTCGAATTCGTTTGCTCGCAGGATGATCATGGTAAACATGTATAGAAGTCGGTAAAAACATTAATCTCTTTTTTTTTTTTTTGAAGCTTGCCGCCAATTAGACCAATCTATATTGCGACGACGTTATCAACGGATGGATTCATTCGACTGCAGAGGAAAAGTCTTCGGGTTCATTAACCGCAAGTACAGATGGATCAACTTGAACGTCGTCCATAATATTGACCATGAAAGACCTGAAGCATTGGAGTTGCGTATGATTCGGGCAACTCCCATGCCTCAAGCGATCAAAACATTCATTACCTCGCGAATCGATGTCCACGATCTTAATGCTGTGGGCCTGTATGAGAAAGTTGTTGAAGAATTTGGCTACGTTGTTAACCGGGGGCAAGTGTCCTCGGCCTGGCGCAATGCGTTCGTGGCGTCGTACAAGAAAGCCGAAGATCAACTTCAATCAAGTCGCATCCTAGTAGAATCGCTACAAGAAGAATTGGATTGTGAGGAGGTAAGTAACAAGTATGGGTTTAGTGAAGGATTCTGTAGGAAATGGTTGTGGGTGCGAAGAGTAACTAGATATAGGGTATAGTACATAGTAAAGATACTGTAGTGTAGATTATTTGTCAATATTTACTAATAAACTTATTGATCTACCGTTGCATTTAATATTGAATGATGTACTGTAGTTGATGTTTCGAAACACTGCTGGTGTAAAGTATTTGGGCTTTAAAACTGGCTTTTTTGATCTCCTTGTTCAAAGCGACCAGGTTACAGAATACCATGTCGACTCGACGTACAAAACGAATCGCGTCGGTTTTGAACTATTTGGTGTTGTTGCAAATGTCTACGGTTCAGGCTACCCCATTGCTTATCTGATTATGAAGGTTGACAGCAATGCCAATGCCTCATCTGAACCATATGCAGATACAGGAAGGATTGCAACCCTGAAAATCTTTTTCAGAGCGATGAAGGATCGGGGTTTGAACCCCACTTTCTTCTTTACCGACAAAGATCAAGCTGAAATTGCTGCAATTGAAGCTGTTTGGCCATCCAATGGTCGATCAATTGTTCGTTTGTGTCTTTGGCACTTGAAGAGAGCTGTCAAAACCAAGTTATCTAAACCAAAAACTACCATTCTCCCAATTTACAATGGATTCGATGCACACAATGAATATGAGTTCGTTGATCCTAGCTTCGTTCCCGTTCACGATGCTCGAAGAAGGGGCGGAAATCTGTTAGCGACAATAAGCCAGAGAACTATTATATTGGAAATGATGGGGAAACATTACAACATGCACCACATGATTCCCGAAGGTAAATGTTTTTTCAGTAATTCGGGGCATTTACTAAAAAAGGAATTACAATTCATGCATCAGGTCCGACATATCATCCATCAAATGAAGCAATTCGGACGCGTTCGACAGAAGAAATATACAACTACTGCCACGCCAACAACCTTCAGGACACTTGGGCATACCTGTATAGAAACTGGTATACTAAATCTGCATATGATCGCTGGGCGAAATCTGCCGTAAACGGTATGATCCCAATCGGAAAAACGACCATGATGATTGAAGCCCACTGGAAAGTTTTAAAACGAACGCACTTGTACCATTATAATCGCGCAAGGCTGGACTTGGTTACATTTGTAATCTTGAAACATTATTACAGAAAACTGAAAGTAAAATATCAATCAATGGTGGTGTACCGGTCTGAAACATCAACATTTGAAGCACGGTTCATGGAAGAATGGATTAAAGGAAGGGCTGCACAGGTTTCCGGGCGCTACTACTCGACAAATTTGTCTCAGTGGGTATGTGGCTGTCCCGCGTTCTTGCACAGTCCTGTCACACTATGCAAGCATTTAGTGAAAACATATTTGCTAGATCATGATGATTTGGTGAACAGAAGATTTTTTATAAAACGATCACACACGCCACCATTCATCAGTTTCCTGCAGGTAATTATATCTAATCGACCTAATTTATTTTAACTATGCTAACTATTTCTACGCGTAGACCATCAACCCCAATCCTTACCATCCTGGTAATCATCCTCGTGAAGGCGTTTTGCCTCGTCCTCCTATGCGACGTCCGTTATCCTATATTGCACATGATGCTGAACCACCGGCACTGATAATCCCACGCCGAAGACTAGAACAGCAACAACCATCACCTTTCACCATCCCTGATTTGGTGATTCCACGCAGAAGGATTCCTAGGCGAGATCCAGAAGAAGGTTACCAAGGTAATGATGAAGCCCCTGTCGTAGATGAGGAGCGTAATTTGTTGGCGTTGGAAATCAGGTACAGGAATAAGCGTGCCGATGCGAGAAGGCTCAGAGAGCTATTAGCAAGAGTTGAAGAAGAAGAGGAGGAGGCAAGAGGCGAATATGCCAGTTTGTTGGAGGTGTCAAACCCAACACAAGCAACTGTGTTTTACCGTGCTCAGAATGATGGTAGTGTCGATGCTTACATTGAGGCTGTCATCCGAGAACGCCAACGTACAACTTTACCAAGAACGTGGCAAGACGATGATCCATATACAAGACACATCTAGTTTCAAAAAATAAAATGTCTCAAGTCTTCTTTTTTTATGAGAAAAGCGAAAGAAAAAAAAAATTATCTTTGAGATCGCCCCAACTTTTTTTTTTTTTTTTTGGTTGTCAGGGTCCCCCCCCTTTTTTTTTTTTCGCGAAAAAGAATCCCGTGCCTACGAAAAGCCTGGCGGGGGTTGAATTCTCCGCGATTTTTTTGTGAAGCTAAGGTCTCGTGGACAGACAGGCGGTGGATCCAATCAAAAAACGTCCTTAAAAATCTAAACGCCGCCATGTAAATGATTCATTTTTTCTTTCCTCCTGTTTCTCCCTTCCTTCTCACTTGATAATCTTGAAAGAGTTATACCCAATCTTTTTTTTGATTCTTTACACTTTATAATCTACTTTATCCTATTCTTACACCTATTTATATAGGCGATACAATATGCCATTGTCTATGGAATCGTCGTCGAATGATAGTACCCCTTTGTCAGCAAACCACTCCTCTCCACCATCACAACAACAATTTGAAGGCAAACACACTCACGACTCTACTTTAACATCAACCCACAGTCATCCTGACCAGATTATGGATATGTTTTTACACCAAGTAACTGAATACAATACGGAACAATTCTCTTTTGACGAAAGGATGGCTCATGCTACTGGTACTGTATCAGGGTTTGTTTGTTTATTCTTATTCTTATACTCTTTTCCTTCTTTCATCAAATAGATTTAAACAATCCCCACTTCTTCTCTTCCAACGTGGACCATAATGGCATCAAGATTGAATCAACCTCTTATGACTTGGCACAATACCATCAATTGCCTATGGAATCATCTCCTTTTCTGTCACTACAGGAACCCCCTTCTTCAACAGCAACAACAACAGCAACACCAACAGTAACAACCAAGACATTGAATGAAGCAACTTCGACAGTACCAACACAATCTCAACTTGAACAGTTACAACAATCTTCACAAAACTTGTCCAAACCCAGTGCAACTCTTTCAACCAAACAAAACTCGAAACAAAAGTCAAAGGAAGGGTCTTCTTTATTGCATGTAAGTTAACAAAAAAAAAAAAAAAAAAAAAAAAAAAAAAAAAACGATATCTTGATAAGGAAAACAAGGCACTAATTGATTATCTTTGTTATATTTAGGTCTTTACCAATCCTTTACTACATGCTATCCCCATGTTGGCAAGAAACTGCTTAAACTTTGAAGACTTTTTAACTCAGGCGGCCATTCAAGGGTAAACTTTTTTATATGTCTCTCTTATCATATCATCATGTGAATCGATAACTTACACTAACTCTTCTTCTTTTTTTGTAGACAAAATGGCCTACTAGGATCTAAGGACGAAAACAAGGCGAATAAAGAATTCATGACTCCCGATAGTTTGATGATGGATCCAACTGGGGATAGGCCAATGATGATGTAAGGATGAATTGGACATATGCATAATGATTTCTAATCTTTTTGATATTTTATATAACTTAGATCAAAACTTGAGCGACCATGGCGTGTAAAGGTTCTGGGATTACCTTCATCTGGGGCAAAGTCTCGTGTGGAAACTCAAATCAAGATATGCTTACAATTAACTAATACTACTGGTGATTTGGCGACCAACTGGACTCATCTGATGTTACCCGAACACATGGTGGCCCGGGACAAGCTCAAACGAAGAAATCAAAAATCGAGTGGTGTGGAAACTCAAGCAAATGATGACAAGCCATCCATGGTCGACTCGGAGGTGCTCAGATTGGAAGCGGCTGTGGTGTGCGATGGTCAACCTGATAATGAAATTATCATGTGCTCAAGTTGTGTCCATCGTGAGGTAAGCACTGTATATTTTGGCTATTTCTTTACTTGATGCTAAATTGCTTCTTCTCTTTATTAGCGCAAACGGATGAAACGAAAACGTGACAACAAGGTAGCGCGTGCGGCCAACAAGGAAGGGGGTGCTGCTAAACTTGCTGCTTTGTTTGCCAGTGATCTTCCTGATTTGTCAAATGAAAATGTCATGGCGGAAGAACGTAAAAAGATTCTACTCTTCAACTGTAACGAATACGTCGAATTCAATAATGGAGAAGCTACTCTGCCTACACGGGTTACATGCTACTGTCGTCATCACAGTGAAAAGGTTGGCTTCAGGTAAAATACACACAGAGAGAAAGGATCGAAGACAATCAAGAAAGGGCGCTTACACTTTTTATCATATAAACTAGGATTGTCTTTACTATAAAGGATTGCCATAACCATGTCTTGGGTACTGGTCGGTCACCACCTATTATGATCACGGATGACCACAAAAGCTCAAAAGCTCAGTCTGCGACTCCTGGACCTCAAACAGCACCAACAACTACAACCACAACCACAGCATCAAATAGGAAACGATCTCGGAATGACGAAGGATCTTCGGATGTAAAACAACCGGCATTATCGAAGCGTAAGGGGCCTAACAACAATGACGCTGAATCCGACTCTGTTATCTCCAGCCCAGTCACTTCCACACCAGCAACACCTATCTCCAACGTAGAAGAAGGACCATCCACACCGACAATGCAACAACACAACAATAATTCATCCAGGTCTCCATCGGTGTTTGATAATCAACATATAACACCAAGCGTCGCTCAACAATTCGGAACCCACCTCCTCGATGGCGATGCTACATCTCAAGGGAAACTGTCGAATGGCTATACTTCACTTTTGCAAACCACCACATCTCAAAACATAGGGGCGTCCTCTCTTTCGGGATATATGAATGGCGCACAACAAGGCGAACTGTTTGACTTTTTAAACTCTGGCAACCTGAATATGGATAATATTATGCCAATGGGATCAACCACCACTCAGCAATTACATCAACCTCAACAGCAATTGTACCGTACTTCTCCATCTTCACTTCAACATAACCAGCTACCACAACAAGATATGATGTCCACCTTGCAACAACAGCAGCAATTGCTATCACACTTATCACAGAATTCCTTCTCCAACATTATGAATCGACGTCGTCCTACAACAATGGCCAACAACTCGACTCCACAATCCTCAACACAAGCAAATGATACAGGTTTCACTAGTGTCATGAGCAACGTCTACTCCAAAATGTTTCAACAACGAAAATCGACTGAAAAGAACAAGAACAAGAATAATCTGCCAAGGCTCCATCGACTTATTCCCTCGGAGGGTCCTATCTACGGTGGCTCAGAAGTGACGGTACTTGGGTCCAACTTTTACGAAGGTTTGACATGTTTGTTTGGTGAAAATCCTGCGATGCCTACTCATTGTTGGAGTACAAATACACTTCTTTGTATACTCCCTCCTGCTACTTCTGCTGGTCCTGTGGTTGTGTCATTCAAGGAACATCCTCTCATGCTAGAAGGTCAAGATGTTGTGCTCTTTACTTATTATGATGAAAGTGACCGTGCTTTGATGGAATTGGCTTTACAAGTGGTCGGACTGAAAACGATGGGCAAGGTGGAAGATGCTCGACAAATAGCTATGCGGATTGTCCAAGGTGGTGGTGGCAATAATAATAATCAACAAGGTCGTAACAACTACAATGGAACGGGATCAATGACAGCCAGATCTCTCTTGACATCCTCATCAACTTGCAACATATCATATAGACACTATCTTACCACCAAAGCAGCACAAGCAGCGTACGACAATGCATGCATGTTATTTTACACCCGATTAGAAGAACAAATCATTTCGGCCTTGGTGGCTGTCAATAGTATGAATCGAATGATGCCAGTTCCTTGTAGCAATCCTTGTGACGATGAATCATTGCAACAACTCAACTGGATCAAAAATCATATATCTCTCACCAACCGAAACAGGCACACGCTTTTACATTTGGCAGCAATCAGGGGTTATGATCGACTGGTGCGTATACTCGTCCATCTGAACTGTGATGTGAATCAAACAGATAAGAATGGGTTTACGGCACTTCATTTTGCTAGCTGGACTGGTAAAGTGGATGTTGTCAGACTGCTTATCGACAAGACGGATTGGTGCATCAAGACGGTATCTGGCAAAACAGCGTTACAATTGGCATTGGACTCTGGTCATCACGGGGTGGTGGCTTTATTCGACAAAATGGCCGACGAACGACATTCATTTGATCAAGGCTCTTCATTGGTTCGAAGATCATCCATTGTAACTTTATCATCATCAACATCCCTTCTGTCAACATCTTCTTCTGTGGTTCGGGTGCCTTTGATCGACATTCTACCTTCGTCTGCTGCTGTATCTTCCGCCAGATCCATCTTACCCGACACTCTATTCAACATGCTCTCTTTTATTTATGTCACCTCAACAAACACACCTTGTGTCCAACAACTCGCTCAATCCGTCACCACTGTTTATACCTCGATGTTGGATCCCTTTTAATTTTAGTAAATGTCAACCCATCTCTTTTTATCAACATGGTCAACTTTTATTTTCTTTTTCTTTTTTTACATTACACTACATCCATTACTCTTATTTATTCAAACCGCAATAAACACAATGATTTTTTTTTATACATATGATATGATACACACATAGTATATGTATGGAAAACTTGGGCAGGGTCGCATGATGTGCATGACAGGCACTAAAGACAGGTACATAATGTTTGTTCTCATGACACACACCATACTGTACATTGGTATGTTTCAATACATATGTACTCACTTTTTGCCACTGTATAGTACGGGTCCTCTTCTTGCTTTTATACAACATGATGGAACCAAAAGTATCAATCTTTTTGTCTGTTCAGATTGATTGATACGTAGACACGTTGTTGGTTGTTTTTGAAAACCCCAATTTGGCAATTTGTTGCAAACTCCCCGTCTCAATTTTTATATTTCATCGCCCCTCCCCCTTTTTTTTTTCTTTCTCTTACTTTTCTTTCCCTCATTATCACACATCTGCTCCTTCACTTTTATCCGATCCTCTTCTTAACAATGGTAACGTACTACAATGTATGACTGTATGCAAACAACTATATTAATCTACCCTATTCTTCTTTTACAATAGAATTCTTCTACAAGACATTCCACCGACCCAGAAACATACTACCGCAAACATGAACGTATCGGTAAGTAATAATAATAATAATAAAAGGACGATTACAATGGCAAGTATTTTTTATTTAGACGACACGCTCACCCATTCATTCATCCATCCTTTTATCTGGGGTAATAGGGAAAGGCTCATTCGGTGAAGTTTACAAAGGGTAAGGGCAAAAAAAAAAAAAAAAAAAAAAAAAAAAAAAAAAAAAAAAAAAAAAAAAAAAAAAAAAAAAAAAAAAAAAGTGGGATGAAAAATAGGAGACGACGTTTGTGCTGGTCAATAGGAAGGAGGTGGAGGTATAAAGATGGGGGAGGGGGAGGGGAGGGGAGGTAGGGAAACAGATATTAGGATGCCTTATTAACGACACTTTTACTCTTCTTTTAACCTCTACTAGGATCGAAATCAAGACAAACAAACCCGTGGCTATCAAAATCATCGACTTGGAAAGTGCTGAAGATGAAATTGATGATATCCAACAAGAAATTGCTATACTCTCTCAATTGGATTCACCTTTTGTCACAAAGTAAGTTTGACGTATGTTGTGTTGTCTTTGATTCTAACTGTGATTGTTTTCTAGGTACCATGGGTCATTCTTAAAGGGGACTGGATTATGGATTATTATGGAGTACTGCCATGGTGGATCATGTAGTGATTTGGTAAGTCATATATGGTTCGTTGTTATGAGCTGTCCTATTAACTTGTTATTGTCTATGATTTATAGATGAAATCTGGTACCATCTCTGAAGCTCACATTGCCATCATTGTCCGGGAACTTCTTAAAGGTCTGGATTATCTGCATGGGGAAGGCAAATTACATCGAGGTAAACACAAGTAGGCTGATCACTTTATATTTGAACTTAATCTAACTCTCACTCTTAATCATTGTCACTGTAGATATCAAGGGTAAGCAAATAGAACATGAATGGGTACGGGATGATTACTGACATTGTAATCTCTCTCTCTCTCTATCTATCTATCTATCTATCTATCTCTCTCTACCCTTAAGCCGCCAACATTCTACTTAGCTCTGATGGTGGAGGTAATATCTCATTCTATGGAAATCAAAATCAATACATTAATTCTCTTTTTATTTTTTACTTTTTCATAGTCAAGTTGGCAGATTTTGGTGTCTCTGGCCAGGTAATGAATAGCACAAGATTAATGGCACTTGGGTTTCAAATCTCTTAACTTTATTATAATCATGTAGATTACAGCCACTTTGACAAAGAAAAACACTTTTGTTGGTACTCCGGTAAGTTGCTAATCATAAATAAGAACTTTTGATGATATACTTTTATTAACCCTTATGATTGTTGTATAGTTTTGGATGGCTCCTGAAGTAATCAAGCAATCTGGTTATGACTTCAAGGTAAATGATGAATAGGATCATTCTTGCAGATCATAAAAATAACCCAACCTCCTTACATAGGCAGATATTTGGTCACTTGGCATCACTGCTATTGAATTGGCGAAAGGTGAACCTCCTTATGCTGATATTCATCCTATGAAGGTCCTATTCCATATTCCGAAAAACCCTCCACCTACACTCAGCGGGCCATACAGTAAAGCATTCCGTGAATTTGTCGCGATCTGTCTTCAGAAAGATGCTTCTCAGGTAAACAAATAAACGCCCTACAATCCAATACCACTTACTAACCTTTTTAATTCTTCTTTACTCTACTTAGCGACCAACAGCCAAGGAACTCCTTAAACACAAATTTGTCAGGACGAACAAGAAGGTAGCATATTTGACGGAACTCATTGAACGTCATCACCACTGGAAGAATCAAGGCAATGGTCAAGGAAGCGACTCATCGGACGATGATGGAAAGTAAGTATAACAAAAAAAAAAAAAAAAAAAAAAAAAAAAAAAAAAAAAAAAAAAAAGGATATGGAGACAATGAATTATTCATGCTTATTTTTATTAATGGCATCTCTTAGTGGCGATTTAGACGATAATGATGGATGGGACTTTGGCACCGTCAGACAATCAGCACCACCACCACCTAGATCCACCACCGTACAATCCGCTTTGCCATCCACACCAAGTCGGTACTCCATTGGCGGTTATAATCAACCATCTTCTACAACCCCAAGCTCCTTGTCTCCTAAAGCACCAAGTAAAAACCAGATTCAACCCTTGTCACGTAACAATGACATTAACGTAAGTAATGATGAGTGTTGTAGGGTTTTTGTCCATCAAACTCACTCTATTGTTTTGATTTGTTTTGTTGTAGGCTACAGTACAGAATCTAACCATCCGACAACAGCAACTGGACGACACAATGGGCTCATTAAATCAAAACACTGTTCGTGCTGCTGCTGAAAAATATACCCGACAAACCCAACAGGCTCACCAGAAAACCCAACATGCTCCAACTACTTCGAACATGATCAATAATCACCAAAATAATGATCTCACATCCTCATCAACTGGTCTACCGGCAAAATCACCCTCTTCTAGAAGTATCAGTACTATCAAAAGCGATGCAATCTTGCGTGATACTGTGGCCCCCATGTTAGCAAAGGTAAATACACACATATAATACAAATTGATGTATCTAATCTTCCTCTCATTTGTGTTTTTAGCTACAAGCAGGATGTCGAAACCACAAAAGCCAAGCCGCCCTAGAATCACTACGACGAGCATTTCAAGTTGCTGAACGAGAATGTCCTGGGACCACACAAGTCTTATTTGAAGAAGTCAATAGAATATTGCGATCGGAATAGCTATAGCTCATTACCCAACACCCCTCCCCTTTGGATAACTTATCTAGCACCGTTAATTTTAGTTTAGGATAGTTATACACAATGTTAGGACATCTACACATCCTTGATCTTGTTTGCTTGTTATTCTAAAATAAAATAAAGTAACATTTATATATTACTATCGTCTAAAAATGTGTCCCAAAATGTAATGTCATCCATGTAAAAGCATCGCAAGTGCATAGATTTGAATGTAGGGGAATCACTACTTGGTACAACTCCTGTTTGGCTAATGGTACTTGCCCACGGTATGTCAAAAAGTAAAATCAAGCGACAGATGTTTGGTATGAGGTATTGAATGTTGTTCAAATCACTCTTTACCCTCATGTTATGTTGGTCGGAGCTGGTAATTTTTATAGGTCTGCATGATTTCGCGGAACTCAATCCCGATAACGGTTGCCAAGAACGCTGTTAAATGACCCCACCACAAAAAATAAAAAAATAAAAATAAAAAAAAAGTCGAAATCTTGGGAAATGCTAGGCACACGGAAACTGCACACTGGATTTTGGAAGAGCACTACTCGCTCAATTGTTAACCGATGCTAATGATTAAAGTAACGATATGTATACTATGGTATGTTTACAACATACTCTACTGCAAAAGTCAAGCACCAAAACTACTGTGTCAGTCTGTCCAAGCTTGCGATGACTGTACCTGTCCTTTGCGACGATTAGTTTATTTTTTCTAGGCGGAAGGAAACTTCATTTCAGAACGAAAGCCACACATCTCAAAAAAATCAATTACTGGCTGGCACAAGGGTCTAAGAACTTTACTTACTTGACGAAATTGGTTGAGGGTGGTAATCGACAAACGCGTAGCCATTTTAATCATTAGCATCGGCTGACAATTCAGTGAGTAACAGCGTTTGTATATTTGACTGGGGAATGGCGGGATCTGAAAATAGTTTTTTCCACCAGTTTTTTCCTTTTTTTTTGAGGGTGAGAGCTCAATTGCGAATCTACAACCTGTGAAGCTTGGTCTGACTGACATAAGGATCTAATCTAAACAGTGTTGGTTGGGAGTATAAATGAATGAAATATTACATTCCCTTCATCATTGAAATGAATCAACAATCACTAAATGGTCGCTCCGAATCTAGCTGCGAAGGATGATATTTCAAACTTTTCAAAACCCGCCCGTTCCTTTTATGCGAGTTTTTTATTAAAAAAGTTGTATATGGACTATCTACATAAGAGGGTTATAAAAAGTATGAAAATGACATTTTTATTTCAACAAGTTATATATACGTAAACTATATGTAACACTATATGGAAGGATATAAAAACAAAATGAGTGTATGTATGGAATGATAATGGGTTGGTGGTTAAATAAAATAAAAAGGTCTAGTCATCATCTATACGCCAGCTTTGTCGATCCTTGGTCTTGTCATTCATTTCCAAATCTTGAAGTTTAGTTTTGTTGTTGCCCCGTTGTACATATGGTTTCAAACCCTTTCCAAAGTTCCGCATCGAGACGATCCCAAGTCCAATAGTAATCGCATCGATGGCAGTGCCCACAAAGACTATTAGTGGATGTCAAAGATGGTGTGAGCAAATAAGAGTAAGGTTTTGCTTTTTTTTTTTTTTGTACTTACCTAATACGATCCATGTATACCAAAAGTTGTTAGGTTCGAATGTTTGTTTCAGGATAAGTCCATAGTGCACAAGGACGACCATTTGGAATACAATGAATACAGTCATCCGAGTCTTGCTTTCAGTACTTCCCTATAATCCATATGCATATCAGTAAGTATAGTCATTTTAGCAAATTGATCTGTTTTGACTTACGGCTGTCCGAGCAAAGTAAAGCATTGGTAACATGAGGATGGTGACCACTAATTCAATACCACTTTCCCAAGTAATACCCTGTTTCAAAGCAAATTGAATCAGATAGAAGATAGATACAAGGAATCCAGTAAAAATGCTAATCTTCAATGACAAGACGAAGAATTGGAATGTTCGATACATGCCTATTAGTTAAAAAGTAGTGAATAAAAGGGCAACCAAAAGTAGTCAACATTATCATTATTACTTACGTTGAACCTGGACATCAGCCCCAATCTTCTTGTAGATATTCCAACCAAATTGCCGAGACATTTCGTAGCTGAGGTAGGCGAGGGCACATGCAAAACCGAGGATGACCACAGATAAAGAGATTTCCAGCTTTTCAGCCAATGCCAAAGGTTCCGTTTCATAGTTTGTTGCTTTTAGTCTTTGTAACCATTTGTTTCCGTCAACCACCTCCAGCGCACCTAGAATGGCACAGATCACGTTCAAAAAGGACAGCGCCAATATTTCAGCCGTATTTTGATACACAGTCTATGAACAAAAAAGATAGAGAAAAAAAAATGAGTGTACATGTAACTTTGTTTTGTTTTTGATCTACTTACTGCGTCGAATGCCATACCAACAAACCAGACCTGCAAAGTGATAAAGAAAAGAAAAAAAAAGACAAAGTGTGAGTGATATAACTTTTTGATAATGTTTTTCTTATATGTCTTTACCTGAAATCCAACAAAGGCGATGTTTTCCCATTTGATTCTTCCCAGACGATCAGCGGCCAGCTCTGGGATATGTGCTGTATCAGTGTTGTATGTCATTGCGCTATTGGAGCTTGGGTATGGTAACAGATTAGCCTGAATCGTGTTTTGTGAGCAAATGATGAGTTGGATAGTCATGATGAAGATGCACTGCAATACTGCCACCAAGATATATAGTTTAGACCATTTCGTTTCCGTTACTCGATCAACCTATAGAAGAATAAAAACCCAGTTTTAGTTTGTTTGGAGGGGTTTTGTTTTTCACCATCATACACGTTATTTTACTTACGATTTTCCGGAAGGAGAGCATAGCAATAGTGAAGTTTTGTTAAATCTGTGAGGGGGAATTGGGTAGAAGAAGAATAAAAAGAGTAAGCAAACCAGTTGCTTTTGTATAAGAATGAGAATGGAATAGCGAAAGAAGAGAGATCCAGAAAAGAAAGAAAAAAGAGAGAGGGAGAAAGAGCAAAAAGTAATCAAAAGTACTAGCCCCGTGGTGAAACTCCGCCGCTTACCCCTTAATAACCCACTTGCCATTATTGTCGTGTAGTGTAACCATCATCCTTTTGACAGGGAATGACATTTTCTTCCTCCTCCAACCCATCCACCAAAGTTAAAGGCAACCACTTGTTATAAAAAATTATAAAGTATCCAACTATTTGTCCACCATGCATGAATATCACTTGTCCCACCTGTCAAAGTGATAATTTCAACCCCCGATACTATTGCCACCCAATCACATATATCATAGTAAAGTATGTAAACCCAAAGAGCACGATTATTAAGATACAAGTGTAAATCAGTGCGTCAACTTTATTAGCTGTCTCTGACAAAAAAAAAAAAGTAAGTATAAATAATAAAACAATAAAAGGGAAGAAACTAAATCTATGTGTGGAAGAGTATAAAACATAATGATGCATGATGAAGGGGACGGGTTGTATGTGTCTATGAATTCTATATGGGTTACAAGGATTTGAGTGTATGAAGAAGAGAGGGGGAAGTAAAGAGTAATAAACTAAATGAGTATATAAAAATAACAAAAAGAGGCCACCTTAATGGAAGAAGTAATCCGATTCCTTGACTTGATTGATATCGAATTCACCCTTTTTAGGCAGAGGTGCAAAAGTCAATTCATCCCAAGTATACTTGTATTTTCTTGATGAGCTAGGTTTGTCCTCCAGGTCCAATGCCAATTCATCTTCATCATCATCGCCTTTATCGTCTTCCACTTGTATATCCACCAAACCAAATAGAGCTTCGTTTTCAGCTGATGCCGAAGAAGAAGCAAGATCAGCAGTAGGTATTGGTGATTTGGTCATTGATTTCGCTTTTGACGCAGCATTTTCAGTCTTTTCCACCTCTTCGCTGTTAGGGATTCGGTAGTCTCGGTATCGTTCCTTGAATTCTTCATATAGGTTTTCCATGATGGGTTGAGAGTGTAGTTCGATAAATTGATCACGAATCACCTTGTTCATATCATCCACACAGCTAGCATGAGTCCAATAACTGTCGTGTACAGAGGCAAATGTCAATCCTTTTTCGTAGCACGCCACCGCAGACATGAGCATATGAGTTGCATCCAAAGAGTGAATAAAGTTGGGAGGGAATGCCGTGCTTTGTTTCATGGCATTAACAGGTTTTGACGCATCGGGATCTTCGATAAACACCGTCTGTAATAATGTTGTCACCTGTTTCTTACCTGTGCGTCGGTAGGGTTGTACAATGGGTAGACCGAGAGGAGTGGTCCAGATCACCGAGGTCATTTGATTTGCTGATGGGTTTCGTGCCGAGAATGTCTTGTTGTTCTTCTTCATTCGTTTGGATTTCGCCTTTTCTTTTTCCACCCGGGTAAGGAATCTTTGTTCTTGTTCAGGAGAATCGAAGGGGAGGATGCCATTTTCTTGTAAAGTTTCCTTGGGTACACTTCGTGCAATACGCCGTGCCGAGTCAGTTAACCAATCTTGAATGTTGCGCGCCCCGTTAAACATTTCACCCAATGAGGAGAAGACCTTCTTTGCCAAATAGCTTGCCAACGTGTAGACTCGTTCAGGAGGTATGTCACTGCGTTCCTTTAACCGGTTTTCAATTTGAGCCCGAGCACCAATAAATGTTACACCATAGACGTTGGTCATCACAGTTTGCTTCACCACTTTGCGACTGATCTTGCCCACCAACAATTGAGCATCTTCATTCCCTTCTGCGGCTTCCTGTTCCACCAGCTTGTTCACCATATCAGCCACACCAGTATATACATCAGCGGGTCGATCACCAGGAGCCAAGTTCACCGCACGCGCACCAGCCATATCACCACCTAACGCAGCATAATGTTGGAGCCCGTTGCAGGTACCGTCTTGATGTACAGGTAAGCGGGATTCGAATTCGAGAGGGTTGCCGCTTCGGAAGGCTGCAGCGACTTCGAAACAGGCCGAGAGACATTGCCAAGGAGATTCAGCTTCAAGCCACCATTTGCGACCCTGTAAACAATCATCGTAAAGTTGCATTTAGTATCACGAGCTCTTTTTTTTTTTTTTTTTTTTTTTTTTTTTTTTTTTTTTTTTTTTTTTTTTTTTTTTTTTTTTTTTTTTTTGCTCGTGTGTTTTGACAACTTACCCCCATTGGGTTATCAACAGAGTCCAAAATGTTTTCCATGTTTTCCATTGTGAAGTTTTCACGTTCAGTGAATGAATGCCTATAATCAAAATGGTAAATTAGTACATTATCCAAGCCGGCGAGAAGTTTACTGTTTTCTGTGTTGCCCTTACTTGTCATAACCATACAAATTCGCCATGTGAATCTTGAGCCATCGCCAGCCCCTTTCCCCGAGAGGTTTTGCTTCATCAAAACAAAGTAAACCACGACACAAGTCATTACCAAGATGATTCAAAGTAGGGGGTATAGGGTATGCCCGACCACGGAAGTCCATGTTGTGAGGGAAATACATTGGCAAATTCAAAAACTATAGACGATGATTAAAAAAAAAAAAAAGTAAGTACACTAGTCCATGTCTTTGTTTTCTTTTTCAAAGAGTTATTTTACCGCACGAGCTGTTTCTACTTTGTAATTGACATCACATCGTAAACTGTGGAAGTTTTTTTCCATATTTTGCAATTCTTTGACCCGAGTAACCCAAGTGTATTTCGCTTTAGGATCCGTATCATAATCAGCAGGTTTTTCTGGTAGAGACATCGCTTCATTGATAGCTGGCGGAATATCCGCAATCGCTTCGCCCGAGTTCCAAGCTTCCAGTACCACATCAAAGACATTCTTGTTGACGCGCCATTTAGTAGATCCCAGCACATCCAGACCTTTGAGGACACTGTCGATTTTAGAGTTGTCCGATGCCTTGTGTAAATAGATCAGTTGTTCGGGAGAATCCTTGATACGCATGCACACCGATTTGGCAGACAAGTAACCACCATCGTTGTAGCGAAGCCAAGGACGAGGATGGACAATCATGGGCATCAGCCGAGGGTGGAGTGTATCACGCAATGGTTCCTTGGACACAAGTTTGGTTAGTTGATCCGAGAATTTGATGATGCCAACACGCTTGCCCCGGACGTATTGATAAGTGTGGAAGAAGGCAGGGATGTGTTCTGTGATCTTTTCACCAGTGTCGGGATTATGACTTGGTACAGGGATTTTTGCAGAGTCGATCAGCAAACTTGTCAAGACACTTCCCACCTTGGCACGAATGGCGCTTGGCCATACAGGGTTCCATGGATCCGCTAAAGAAGGTTGTAACGATGGTGATGTTGTCAATGAAGAGGGTGTGGAGTCACCGTCATGGTCAAATAATGCTTCTGATGATGATGATGCTGTTCCTTGTTGTAACTGTTGTTGCTGCTGTTGCTGTTTCATAGTCGCCTTTCGTACCGCCAAGTTGATTTGTCGACCATTAGAAGGCATATTTTGAATTTCATGGTATCTGCCTGTTCGTTTAATATATGTCGCATTGTATTCCATTTCCACCGCCTTGCCCACATCGATTACCGCACGAGCCGTCTTCATACCATCAGCAATACCCGAAGAGTTGTGTAAGCGTAGGAGTTCCAAAATAGTAATGATTGATAATTTTTCCACCGGGAGAAGAGACAGGAAGGGTCCATAGGCGGCTCGTTCGTTGTCGCGTCCCTTGATATTAGTGCATTTTTCGATTTCCTCCTTGATCAACGGAATCACCTTTTCGTGCCAGTCCCACATGATTTTCTTGAGAGGAGACAAATGGAGTGCATTTAGAGTATCACCCCGTTCCTTGCTTGCTTCCCGCATGTGGACCAGCCGCTGAAGAGCTATTTCATAACCTTGTTTTTCCAATGCCGTTTGTAGGTCGTAGGGATCCATCTTTACTACATCTTCAGCGTTTTGTAATGCCGACAGTTGTTCTTGTAAAAACTTGACACCGATAGCGTCCATAGGCTTTGCTTCAGGAACATTGTTGTAAACAGTGGTGTGTGCAAACGTGCTGGTGATTGGTGTTGAGGAAGGTGTCGAATTCAATACGCCCATAGCATCTTTATCCAAGACGTCATTGGTTGCCAATTCCAGTTCATGTAAAAGTTCTTGTACACCGTGTTGAGTGCTGTTTTGACTTTCAGAAATGAGCTATGTAAGAAGAAGAGGATAAGATTAGTCCAACACTCGTTTTTATGCATGCATTTTTGTTTTCTTACCTGATGGAAGCTAGCTACTTCGTTAGAAGCCAAATAGTTGGATTTCACTACATCCATCGTTTGTATGTTTGTGTTTTTCCGCATATCTTGTAACAACATTCTAGCAGTATGGAAGCTAGACAGCCTATTTCAGGAAGACAATATTAAAGTAAGTACACCATATTTGTCCCCAATCCAGCTACTTACTTCAAAAACCCTTTGACCAAGATTGCATAAGTATCAGCATCAGGGGTAATACCATTAGAGATCATACGATCAAACCAAGCCATGCAGTCGTTCGGTAATGGTTGAGCACCTTGGACAAACCCATTCAAGAAGGTGTTGGCGATCTGGACATCCATAAACACCTTCATTTCTTCACTTCGGTTTCGATAGAGTTCGTTCATCACCCGTTCAGCACGATCCATGGAGCCTGAGTGAATACAAGCGTTGAGAATGGCAAACTGTTCCGATATGCCAGAAGGTAACACCCCAGCGGTTTGCTTGAAGGAAGGTCGAGAAGGATTTGGCAAGATAATGTGTTTCCCACTGGTTGACGATGGTTCAGCTGTTGTTGAAGAGGCTATGGCAACTGAATTTGTCAAGGCCGAAGAAGAAGAGATCCACCTTGTCAATACCATGTCAGAATGCAACATGGTGGGTTGTCGAGAGCGTAAATAAGGTAGGCATGATTTGGTATACCGTATTGATATTAGATTTCTATTACCAGCTGTCGCCTGTCTAACTAAAGGCAAGGACATGTTGAAGAATAAGACTGGGTGTAAAGAAGAATGTAAAATATAACAATAAAAGAAAAAAGTGGAAGAAGTTGTTGTCTGCACTTTTTTTGTCTTTTTTTTTTTTTTTTTTTTTCTGTGTGAATGTGACACGCCTTTCTATTTTCACATCCCGCCACCCATTCTGGGCTTTCCTAAAGAGCATACCCGTTTGCATGATATTGATCTCAGTCTTCCGATCCTCCCTTTAGCTATTCTTTTATAAATGTGTAAAAGTAGTATGAGGACCTTTTTAGGGGTCATTGTATATAGGTACTGTCGAACCTAGTCATTGGGCTGCAACGATCAATTGGGAGAAGTGAGAAATTTAATCCTGATACCTGTCGTGAGTCAGGCTTTCCCATAATGAAAATAGAATGTATTTCACAAATATTTTATGTTCATCATAGATGATTAGCTCCCTACATGGAGCATATAGATATTATCTATACATAGCTCCATACGAGGGAGGGTCCTATTTACACCCCGATCACTTCTCATTGGACTAATACAGTTGGCCTCATTGTTGCCTTTTTTGACATACGCTACTTGATTTACCTTCAGGATAGAGAAAGAATCGTTCGACCAATAGGTACTCAAGAGACTTGTATAGGTATATTTGTTCTTTTCGCCAAATGAGGCCAATATACGACTAGATCGTAACCTTTGTCAGTGATGACCACAATCAATGGTTTGATTGTATGATTTGACTCAATTGATTTAGTGCGCTAAATGAAAGTAATTCTGTACTGTCATTGATGAAAGACAATGAAGTGGGACTCTGGTGTGGAATAAGCGGGGTTTTAACTATCAACCACTTGCATGAATGACGGAATTGGAACACCGATGGCATTCTGCCCACCTTTCGAGTCATCAAGTATTAATTTGCATGTAATATAATGTATGTATCGTAGAGTATCATGAAGTATCATTCACTGTAGATAGTATTAGATCCCTTTTTTGCATTAATCGGGGGTTGAATTGTAGTTTCAATTTCCAAAAATAGCGATCTTGTTCGAGCGTTTTTTTTATTTTTATTTTTTATTTTTTTTTGATACCATCTCGGCAAATATTGCTCCTATTCAAAATCAACGTCTAGATTTGGTTTTTCGCAAGATTCCCGCTTAGACTATGATTTTCAGAAGTTGTAAATACTGTATTGTATCAGTTTTGAAGGACAGAATCTTTTCTTCGAACTGTATTTCTTATTGTTGACTCAGATCAAGCCATGCACTTGAGCTTCCCCCTACATATGTAGCTCTTCTAAATCTGTCAACTGAATACTATCATATTATGAAGATTTAATAAGCTTCTTCCTCATCCTTACGATTGTGCCTTTGTCTCACTAATGTGTGGGACCCAATCATATCTTCTTTCCAATAATTCAAACACCGTCAATTTTTGGTTCTTTTTCTTTTTCTTTTCCAGCTTTTGTAATCCGTTATCTTTCTTCCCCACAAATGATCAACTTTTTGAAAGGCCAGCCGTCTTCTGATCTCTTGCCTATTGACCTCTTCAAAAAGGCAACATCACTGGCTTTGGATGCATGTAACGCCGATATCGACGTATTACAGGTATAGTAATATTGCTACAGTTAATAGTTTGTCTAACGCTTTCTTTTTTATGTATTTAGTATGGGGATGCATTGGGGACAATGGAATTCCGTGAAAACCTTGCAAAGTTTTTATCAAAAGAATACTCAATGCCAGTGGATTCGTAAGTATGCACAAAAAAAAAAAAAAAAAAAAAAAAAAAGTAACAGGAAACTCTTCATCTAAATCTACCATGTAGGCGACATCTTTGTCCAACATCAGGTGCCTCCTTTGGATTACAACATGCGTTATCACTTTTGACAAGACCAAACTCTGTGACCAAATACTGCTACTTCCAAGAACCCACTTACTTTTTGGCGTTTGACATCTTTCGAGATGTTGGATTCCAGTTGGACCAATTCATCGGTATACCAGATAACACTCGGGGGTTGGACATTGATCATTTTGAAGCCTCACTCGTCAAACACCTTACACCTTCTTCAGCAAATAACAATAACAACAAGGATATATATGATGCTGTATTGTATTGTGTGCCCACTCATGCTAATCCCACTGGATCCG
Organism: Chlamydoabsidia padenii; assembly: GCA_025330725.1. Taxonomy (NCBI): domain Eukaryota; kingdom Fungi; phylum Mucoromycota; class Mucoromycetes; order Mucorales; family Cunninghamellaceae; genus Chlamydoabsidia; species Chlamydoabsidia padenii. The sequence continues at coordinate 237,625 of JAIWND010000005.1, read as the reverse complement.
TCTTGCCAACAAATCAGCGTCAACGTTTGGTGGAACTGGCAAGGAAATACAACGTGCTGGTGATTTGTGATGATGTATATGATATGTTGACCTACTCGGATGAAGTACCACCTAAACGACTGGTAGCCTATGATTTAGACTCTGTTAATCCTGTCGTCATAAGCAATGGGTCCTTCTCAAAAATACTAGCGCCGGGTGCCCGAATTGGATGGTTGGAATGTCATGAAAATCTGATCGAAAGACTCGGTCGATGGTAAGGGTAATGGAATGAAACATGTGTCGATATACTAACTTGTATCATTACTGTATAAATACAGTGGATCTTACATCTCTGGCGGATCACCCTCGAATTATAGTAAGCACCCCGACAAAAAAAAAAAAAAAAAAAAAAGATGTGGTACTGACTAGTTTTCTCTCTCTCTTCATAGTGAATCAAGTAGTCAACCAAATGCTCAAATCCAGCAATCCAGACATCAACTTACATCACCATGTCGCCAAAGTCCGCAAGACACTAGACGAACGATTACACAAGGGAATGTGGGAAATGATCCAACAAGAATTAGTGCCTTTAGGATGTAACGCATTAAAGCCAATTGGTGGTTATTTTATCTGGTTACAACTTCCGTCTGGTATTGTCTGTGATGACGTGCAACAAGTAATTAGAGATCACAATATTGATATCTCTTTTGGTAATACTGCTTTATTTATGGTCCCTAATGGCGATAATGAAGACGACGAATCTTATATACGACTCTGTTTCGCTCATTACGATACGGAAACACTACAAGCGGGTATTCAGCGCCTAGCCCAAGCAATACGATTATCCTCTACACAATCACAAGATCCTAATACCTGGACTTTATTACCCAAAGGCGGCAAAAGCTCACCTAATGGCACAACATCTACAACATTAAATCAACAAAATCCCATATAGTAGTAGTCGCTATAGTTTATTAGATAACTATTGATTTCTTTTAATAAAAATAGGATGTTTATTTGTATATGATGAATGTCAAAAAAGTAATGATGGTGGGTAGGGGGAAAAAGAGCAAGAGGACGAAGAGGACGAAGACGGAAAATCATCATCATCATCATCATCATCACCGCCAAAATTAATATAATGATCATGGGGATCCAAGGTCATTGGTAAATCAAAAAAAGGTTGGACGAGACTGGTGTCAACCACGAGAGATGGGGGTTCTTCTTCCGTCTTGATCTCGATGGGCGGGCTATTAATATTATGCATTGATAATGGGCATTGCAATTGAATAGGTTCCAAATCATCATTCTTATATAACTTTGCATCAGCCAGTAATCGTTGTCTTTTCTTTTCTCGTTTGGATAAGGTCGGTGGTTTGTGTTTGGTATCATTTGGCCCCAATGACAGGTCAGATGGTGATGATGATGATGATGGTTGCATTGGTGCCGATGAGGAGGTAATTATTGCATTAATTTCATGTGGTAATCGATTGGGAGATGGTATTGTTGGAGGTAAAAGTGTCGAACCAGCAGCACTATCATATTGGTCCAATTGCTCTTTTAATCTTGTTACTGTCTTTCGGAGATAATCGTTATCCGCCTGTAATTGGATCATGGCCTTTTTCCAATCATCTAGTTGTTTAACCTTGTTTTCCAGGTCTTCGACATAGTTTTGTTTTCTTTTTCGGAAAGCCTTTTGAGCGGCACGATTCTGAGCTACTTTTTTACTTAAAGCAGATGTTGTAGTGGAAGACAGATCTGTATTCAAGCAAAAAAAAAAGGGGGGGAGATGTTACTATGCGGAGTTTGCCTCGAGAATGAAAGCGTTACCTTGGAGATTTGACATATCATCACTATGAGAGATATAAATGGTAGTAGAGTCGTTCATGTTTTTTAATAAAAAGTTGAAGAAGAGAAAGGATGAAAGAGAGAATGTGCAGGGGAAGAGAAAAAAAAAAAAAGAATGTCGATGTGGGGAAAACTCAAAATGAAGCAAAACACCAGATTTAAAATTCCCACGATAATTCAGCCAATCAGGGCACACCAAAATTTCAGGATACACAAAGAGGCAGGCCTGGGAACTATTTAAAGACTGGCGTGCAGGCGTGGGGTAAGTCGGCGTTTGAACGTAAGAGTCGATTAAACGGAAACGAAACCAACCCAAAGATCAACTGGTCGAGTTCATTTACCCATTCTTTCCACTTTCCCTTTTTTCTCACATTTGTAACAGTGGATACCGACCGTGAGAAGTTTTTCACCTAAATTGGAAATCAAAGTAGTTTTTGGTTGGGATCTTGGATTGGTATCAAATCTAAAAAAATTGATGCTGATCGGATTATATTTTAGGCTGTCTCATTTTTTCGGTCATTGATGTCCCTGAGTGGAACCTCAGTTTTCAAACGCCGCCTGGCTAACTCTGGTCAGGGCTACTGTTATGACATGTTTCAACCTTTATACTCCATCCACTTTATGCATTAATGTCCTTTATTTAATGACAATGTAGTAGAGTGGAAATGATTTCAGTCATGCATCTTGGCATTTACTTTTTTCAAGTCCCGCATACATGATAAAAAAGTGGGGTAAGTTGAAATACCGACATAGCTAGTAAACGATAGATTTTGGTGAATGCTAGTAAGATCCTTGCAAGGATGTTCATCCAAAGTCATTGGTTTCTTATCGCTCTTTAAACCAGGACATCATTATCGAGGAAACACTTACGTAGGGGTGCTGGACTAGTTCTTAAAAGCTTTGGATCTTGAGGATGTAGTGCCAATAGTACAGATCACATTAGGACGAGATTGAACACTTTTTATATATTGATGAAATTCCATCAAGTCAATTATGTACATGATGGTAGTGGGCATCAATAAGATCGCCTGACAGCATGAGTGGAGAAAAGCGGGATTTGAAATTTGTCTCCCAAGTCTTTTTTTTTCTTTTTTTTTTTTTTACAGCCTTCTTCTATTTTCTTCCATCCATATTCTTCTTCTTCTTTCTGTTATGAATCAATCCAAATCAGAATGTCAAGATGCCTTTTCTCAAATACTAGACACAACACCTCCTACCAAGCATAACCAACTTCAACTGAAATCACCAAACCATGACCGCCAGCAAGGACTCTACTCTCATCACCGTCATCAACATGAAGAACAACAGCAGCAAAAAAGACTCTCTTCCAATTCAAGAAAAGGACACTCTATCAACCGGCTTTCTCGTATGTTTGAAAACGATACGTCTATTGGTCGACACTCTAATGCAACTCATACACAAGTCAAATTAAACAAACCGACACTACCGACAAAACCTCCGTCCTTACGCTCGGGGCAGCCAACGAACAACACCAGCAATCTAGTCAATGACAATTCTACAGTAAACAATGAAACGACAACCAAGATGGAAGACTCAACTGTGGATGAAACTTCATTGGCCTTCCGGGACGTGCGGGCTAGGTTTCAACAAAACACATTGACTGGGAATAGAAAGGTAAAAAGAAAAAGAAAAAGAACAAAGGACACTGGTACATTAGTCTAATCATCTTGCTTCACTCTTCTTTTTAGAATATGCAAAACAACCTGACACTTGGAAGATCTTTGAACAATCAACATGGTACTCCTAATCATAGCGAGTCCACTCGATCCTCACTACAAACACCATCACATCAAGTACCAACAAAACCATCAATGTCGAAACGACTTGACTCTATGAACCTGGATTCTTCTTCCACCATACGACCAACAGTCATATCTTCAGTAAACACAACTGACCAAACTACAACATTAGCGGAAAAACGGTCCTCCCACTCAAGAAGAGGGCCGACACCTCCGACACCACCAACTCGAGACGACGATTCCCTTGGCTCATTGAATACACGATTACTGATACCAAAGCGGACCTCACAAGCGACACTTCAACCACAACATTTTACACCCGGTAGTCCACATGTTATCGTACCACCTGCATCATCCACCGGCTCTTCTTCACTATCAATGATATCACGATCTGGCACCGGTAATAGTAGTGTCTTCAGTGGCATATCAACCTCATCATTATCATCCACTTCGTCGTCAACCTCACCTGCTTCTCCTTCAACGAAACGTGTTTGGAACAGTTACGGGAGCACTCTCTCTCATTGGTTTAGTGGTAATAATACTGATCATCATCAACAGCAACAATCACTCAAGGACTCGATCAGTACAGCCAACCCTACAACAATGCACACCAGTGACCCACCACCATCTATTTATGGCACATCCTTTGACTCTTCCTGTACACCTTTATCATCACCAACTTCAGTCTCCACCTCAAATTCCACCACCACCTCTTTACCTCATCAGTCAACCGGGACAGCAGCAATAAAGGAACAAAATAAACGTGTCAAGGTGATGGATGAAATTTGGAAAACAGAAACAAGCTATCAAAACGACATGTTGGTACTCAAGGAAATCTATTATGATCCTGCGCTTGAACCTGATTCTGGCCTGTCTCTCTCTGATGTCAAACATGTGTTTTCTAATCTACTGGCTATTGTGGATTTAGAATCTACATTTGTTGATCTATTATCAAGGGCAGATGAAGATTCGACAACAAACACCATTGGAATGGCTTTTAGAACTATGGTAAATGGGAAAACAAGATTGATCAAATTGATTATTTACTTACTCGTCTCTTCTTCTTCCTTTTCTTTTTTTTGTTGGATCGGTAAAGATGCAACAAATAGATCAGGTGTATTGTGATTACTGTAAACGACATACGGACGCGGTGATTAGACTACAAGAACTGGAATCCAAACCTAAAGCTCAACAATTTTTACAGGTAAGAATGGTTATTCAAAAAAAAAGGAATGTGCTAAAATGACCTGCTAATCTATTTATCCACGGAATTCCAGACATGCGCTGAACAACTGCCAGGACGGACGCAAAGTTGGGACCTCGGTAGCTTATTGATCAAACCTGTCCAAAGAGTACTCAAGTATCCACTGTTATTAAAGGTAAACTGTGATAATTATAAAGGGTATGGCATCACGTCTTAATCATGCCTCTTCTTTTTATATAGGAACTCTTAAGCGCCACACCACCGGATCATCCAGATTATGAAAACCTAACGATTGCAAACAATGAAATTCAAAACGTGGCCGATCATGTCAACGAAATTAAACGACGGAAGGATATTGTGGACAAGATCGTGGGTGATAAGAAAAAAACGGAAATCAATGTAGTGTAAGTCATACTGAAAATGGATGCCGGATCTTGATATGTAGAACTAATCTGATTTTTTTTTTATAGCCACGGCATCAACAAGAAACTGACAAGAAAGGCACATCGAATACGACAGGTGGCAGGATTGGCAGCAGAAGCAACACAAGATACCTTATTCGACACTTTACACCAGAAATTCGAAGATCAACAGGAAATTGCTCGACAATTGGCACGCGATATTCAAGCTTGGGTACGGCAAGTGAAGGATAATTTTGACAACTTGCTGGAATTCGCTACTAGTCTGGAAGACGTGTATGGTGCCTTTGGTGGTGTGCGTGTGCGTAGCATGAATCAAATCAAGGAATTCACAAAAATGGCTGGAACATTTCGAATGATCATGTCTAGGGAACTGGTAAGTAATCTTGGCTACCTTTTGTATCTCTAATTTGCTTTTTTTTTTTCTGCATTAGGATACGATGATCCATGGTTATATCTATACTCGAATCGAAAGCTTCCTCTTGGTATTTGAAAACCCATCACAAGTCATCAGCAAACGTGGACAAAAACTACTGGATTACGATCGTGTGCGTGGCATCAAGGCTCGCGGGGATGTACCTGACAAGGCACTTCAAGAATCAGCGGACGCTTATGTCTCCATCAATGCACAGTTGGTCGAAGAGCTACCCTTGTTATTTAATCTGACGCGACAATACTTTGACATCATTGTAGGTGATTTGGCCATGGTACAAGCTACTTTTTACGAACGAACCTGCCGGGAATGGAACAAGCTGACACATCATTTACGACAAGACTCAGTCAATGAGTTAGGTGACTTGGAACTCAACGCCATTATTTCTCGGTATCAAGAAGAAATGCAGGATCATGTGCGGCCTTTGATCAATGATATTATGCCACTAAACAAGGAACAATGGAAAATGGTACTCGGTGTGCTTCCGTTAACCCCTCTTGCTGACGATCTCGTAACCGGAGGAAGTGATAGTCGATTGAAATTATCGGATGGGTACTTTGACAGGACTTTATCCGTACATTCCTTCAATGATGATGGTAAGAACTCCCGTTTGTCATGGTTGCTTGATTATAACTCTTGCCCCCTTTTTATTTATTTGTATGTTTTAGATACCCGATCTTCCGTGTCAAGTCGAAAATATGGATCACCAATGTGGAAAGAACACAACAACAATAATAATGACCTGGGTAGAACACCAACAGATGATGACACCTGCTCCTCCAAAGTAACTACTCCTCAACAAGATGATCATCACAGTAAAACGCTTGGTATTCGATCGTCTTCTCAAACCAACATGGAGGAACCTGTCTTTGAATGTGTCGTGATCCATGACTATCTGGAACCAAGTTCGGAGGCTCTCTCGGTCCATAAAGGCGACATGATTCAAGTATGGGTAGAAGACGAAGACGAAAATGGTTTGCAAGGTGCCTGGCTTTATGCAAGTCTATCTAAAATGAATGCTGAACATTTTGGATGGGTGCCTTCCGAATTCTGTCAACGATTGTAAAATAGTATCCCCCCCCCTCCCACACACACGTCGTATCTATTATCTATATAACACACATCTATCTTTTTTTTTTTTTTAAACATGTATATTCTACTATATCTTTTTTTATTTATTTATTTTTATTGTGTTTGATTCCCCCCCTCTCTCTCTCTCTCTTTTTTTTTTTTTTTTTTTCCTAGTAATGTATCTTGTCCCAATGATAATAATAAATAGTTGTTTGACTAGTATTCAGTCAATGATTAAAAGTATCCCTATAGATCACATAACCAGCCCATCAAAATAAAAGGCCACCACATTTTTATAAGACCATCGTAAAAAGTACAATACACAAATCATGAATGCTTTTTTTGTTCTTTATTTTAAAAAATGGAAGAGGAGATGATTACAGAGAGAAGACCTCCAATATAAGGGGGATAAAGGGGGGGGGGTGACTAGTATGTTGTCTATTGAGGAGCTTCCTTGTCTATAAAACAAAAACAATAAAGTGTGTGTGAGTGTGAGTTACCAGATCCATTTTCCCCTGATGATTTTATTGATTACTTACGGGACAAAGCATGTTCTTCACCCATGGAGGAGACGACGGAGATCAACAAGTCCTTGCCTTCTTCAAAGTCTTCAGTGATCTTTTCACCAAGTTCGTTATCAGGGAGCTTGACATCATCCTTGGTGGTACCGTCGGGAAGCATCAAAGAGAGGAAACCATCATCAATGTTTAACAAGGTGTATTCGTTACGGACAACGTTGGGGACATCCATGTTGTGAGTAGAGGGAGAGAGATCTTCATACTTCCTATTAAAAAAAAAAAAAAAAGTAAGTAACCTAAAGATGAAGAAGCATCCCTTTTATTACTTACTTGTTGGTGAAGATATCGATACCAACCAAATGGACCTTGGCGTGACCGTGCTTACCAGTCTTGGAGGTGGACATTTCAACGATCTTGCAAGGACGACCCTTGATGACAACGTGGCCGTTCTTTCGCAAGGCGGAACATTGCATGGGGTAGGTCTTGGAAGCACCGGCATCGGCAGAGTCAAAGGTGTGTTCGTGTTCTTCGGCAGACACTGAGTAAAACAAAGTCAATTAGTATTCCATCACCACTTGCATCAACACCATTCCCTTACTTTTTTAAAATAGAGAGAGAGAAAGAGAGAGGAAGAAGTGTGAATAAAAAAAAAAAAAAAAATTTTTTTTTTTAAGGATCAGGGTGGGGGGAGATCTAAAAATTTTTTTTTACAAGAAGCAATGTTTCATGTCCTTTGATTGGCTAGAGATGAAATTCAGGTCAATCATCTTACTGGTGGCTGAGAAAGAGTTTACTTTTTTTTTTTTTTTTTCAAAAGGGATCTTCTTTCATTGTGCAAATCCAAAACTTGTCCATGTGTATTTTTATGTCTCCTTATCATATGCGTGGTGACATATAGATCAAGAACCCCTTGTTCACTTTTGTGCTAAAAATCGGAATTTAAACATTTCGAAAAGGAAATTCGGTCTTTTATGCACGATAGTGACCAACGGGAAATGAACCAGGACAGTAAACAAATAGCAATGTTTGGTAGGAGGGACCATGCGCAGAAAAGAAAAGCATTCACTAATGGATTCTGTTTGTGTCCGGGCTCCAAAAGTGGGAACGATTTCGGCCTATTGGTAACTTTAGCTGTTCTTATCTCCCGTCACACTTTCACCGCATTAACAGCATACATCCTGAGAGAAGCAGTAATGTTTCTTCATAAAGTTAAACACCATCTATGATGACAAGTGTAGGTTCAATTTCAGCAGTTCATGCAAATGTCACCATATTGAAACCCCGCTTTTCTCACCTACATACATGCCTGTTGATCACGACCAATTTCATCATCGCCAAGATGCTACACTAACTAATTTCATTCTCATAAAACCAGGTCCCAGCAACAGCAACAAACTTCATAAGCGATTTCCAATTACTGTAATCAGTTTTAGTGATACAAAGAGTATCATCATGTTATTTATTGTTTTAATATAAAGTCTGTTATAATCTAAAGTGAAGTAAAGATATCATCAACTAAAATAAAGTATATAATCAAGGAAGAATAGGGTAAAGAGATATAAAATAAAAAAAGTGTGCAGGTGTGCAGTTTTAATCCTGTTTTACACGAATGATGTATCTACTGAAACCAGCAGCAATCAAAGCCATAATTCCACCAAACGCCAATACCGAAGCCACACTTGAAGATCCATCTTTTCCTTCGTTATCCCCATCCTTGATCGAATCGTTGATAGCAAAGATGACGGCGGAAATGATAGCCACAGCAAACTGAGGAAAGACGATATACATGTTGTGAACACCGAGAATCATTCCTGCATCAAATTCTTCTTGTTGGGCCGCTTCGATCTCTGTAGGTGTTGAAGAAGTAGACGTGGTGCCGTAATTTTGTTGTTGAGTAGTGACGGCGTTACGGCGTTCGTCTTCATAGCTGACATATTCACCAACGAGTGAGAAGGGAATCCAAAGCACAATAGCCCATGAAATACCCATCACAGACAGGATAATCGTCGCACCCAGGACAGATCTGATAAACCAGGCAGACAGAAGAGCAGCAGCAGAGATCAGGTGGGAGCTAGTATAGATATTGTTGAGAGATAACCAGCCTTTGCGTTTTTCGAATTTCATTGTGATGGAAGGAATCACCACACCAGCAATCACCGATACGACCGAGTAGCAAAGAAGAGCAAATGATCCAGCCCGAGTACCTTCAGCCCAGTCGCGATTTTGTTGGTCACCGGATGGATGGGTTGCAAAGTAGAGATCAGATACCCATTGAGTGCTAGATTGAAAAAAAAAAGAAGGAAGGTGTCAGTAAAACCATTTCATTATTATACCTTCCCCCCTCCCTCCAATCTAGTTACCTGTAAAACAAAAATGGAAACCATCCCATCCATGCGAAGAATTGAGTGTTGCAAAGTGTTTGGATAGGTCTTGGTAGATACCGGAAGGCTCTCCAGATATAAAGGAAAGTATGGTACCAAGGTCTAAAATGAATATAAATGTGTTATGGTTAATTGGTCTATATGTCCTATTGATCACCACCCCACCCAGCCTCTTATACTTACTGATTTTCTTGTTCTTCATAATCTGATACCTTTTCCTTTACAAAGAAGCATGTGATACCCAGAGTTAAACAAAACACCACCATGGCGACAATACAAAACACTTTGATTTGAGAATCACCCATCCATGGAAAGTACTTGACCAAATCAATATAACCAACAAAGTAACCAATAACCATAGCAGAGTTCGACATCCTTGCACTCCATGCATTTCCATATTCTTGTTGCCAAAGAGGAGGAATGTCTAGAATCAAAGCACGACACATGGCTTGCACTGCATTAAGCGCGAAATCCAAAAAGTAGAAGGATCCAACAGCAACTACAATAGCATACGTATGCGCCTATAACCCCCCCCCCCGATGTGAGTAGGAAAAAAAAATAAAAGTAAAGAGTATGAAAGTTAGACATCAAGTACTGTTAACAAGAATTCTGTCTTCTTACCAATTGAGGATCATCCGAAGTCCATCGAGCAGCAATAGCACCTAGTTCCTTGGCATAAGCAATTCCCACCATAGCCAAACATGTTAGTAAACCAGATGAGACAATGTAGGGTCTTCGTTTTCCAAACCTAGATGTGCATTTATCACTAAATGCACCAATAAGCTAAAAACAGCAACATCAAATGCCAATACGGGTCAGTCACAACTAGGCCAATTTTCGTAAGACATCATACTTACAGGTTGAATAATCAAACCAGAAAGTGGACCAGCAAGCCAAACCAAAGCTGTCAATTCCTTTGAGAGGTCCAAAGATAAAAGATAAGGTGTACCATAACTAGTATATAAAGATACAAGTGAGTATTTAGTGTATTGTATCATAGTAATGTACTTACGATAGTTCCACGGTCCCTACCAAAGAAAAAAGTCAGGTTAGTTTGAAGAAGAAAAAAAAAAAAAGAAGTATGAATGTTTCTTACACGTAAATTGCACACCTGCCATACAGACAGTGAGTATCAGCATTTGGATGAGAGAAAGTCCAGGGTCAGATGGTTCTTGAGGAGCAGATTGTTTAATATAGCCAAGAGCAGAAGTACTATTGTAGGTCGATGCTTCAAAGGAAGATCGTTTCCGACTATACTTTGGTCGGTGCACAGGTGGTTTGCCACTATGATTCAATAAAGGAGCTTTAGAATCAGTCATGAGAATATTGTATAGAGAAGATTAATGGAAGGATTTATTAAAGTGAAAGAAGAAGAAAGAAAGAAAGGAAGAAAAAAAAAAAAAAAAAAAAAAAAGATTGAATGAATTTTTAAACCCCCTCCCCCGCGAGGCATAAAATTGAAGGAGTCCAGTTTGTCATATGACCTATTTGTTGAATCAAAGAGGGTCATTGGTAAACGAACGGAAACCAAATGTTATTGGTTAATAAAAGACTCCCATATTCCCATCAATGACCCCTGACAACTCGCTTATGCCACAGGAACTGTTACAAATATCGTCATAAGTACATATCGGACTTTTAAAAAGAGAAGAAGTACCCCTTTATCCTCCCCATCCTTTACACCCACATCAATAAGTCATTCATTTTATGTCATATTACGATAAAAAGAGTTTTGTTTTATTATTAGGTTTATTGTTCAAACAAAACAGGGGAAGACAATTGTATAATAAATAGGTATGATAATAAAATTAAGCATGGGTAAGTGGTGATAATAATGGGTCTAGACTAAAAAGTAATAACAAAAAAAAAGGGGGTGGGGATATAAAAACTAGAGTAATGGCTTCTGCACACGAAGAAAATGGAAATTGGAGTAACTTTTACATTGTTCCAGTTCCTTTTCTGCCGCCAATAGTTGATTTTCAAATAAATCGTCTTCTTCCTTGTTTCTGTCCAAATCATTGTCATCGCGTATCTTGTCACCACCTGTATCGTAGTGATCAGTAAAAGTAATACCACCAATGTTATTATCATCATCATGATCCGCGGTATTTCGTCTTGCATGAGTCAAAGCATAAATCAAATCATCCTTAAACAAGACCCCCAACCGCCCGCCCCAGACACCGATCGGTAGAGATCGATAGAATTCCGTGATATGGTCATCAGTTACCGCATCCTTGGGCAAAACATCCTTGAGGTACCGTGCCAGTCTTGGTTTCAATCCCAGCGTACGCACCAGTTCGATCACTTGTTGATTCAATTGTTCAGTCACTGGACCCGGGCTATACACGAGCATATCCATTTCCATTAGTTCCAGATACCCGCCTGGTTTCAACACCCGCCAGCAATGAGCCACCATCTTGCAGTATTGGTCCATCGTGAGTGCCACATTCATAAATCGGACATGACAGAGATCCACACTATTGTCCACAAACGGAAATTCCTTCATGCAATTATGAATCAGCAGTTGACAGTTCTTAGGGATTGTTACATCAGGGGGCACCATATTCACCAAGTCCATTCCTATCACCTGAGCATTTGGATGAGTTTGGGCAAAGTCGATACTCCAGCATAAAGGTCCACATCCAATATCAAGTACTTTGTCGATCATTTGTTCGTCCATCGGTCTAGTAAATTCACTACATATAAATAATAGAAAGTAATTAGATATACAGTATACATCCCCCCTCCTCCTTCCCACTTCATACTACTTACCCAGCAAAGGCCAAACGGATCAAATCATTCTTTTGTTGCATTCTATCCACATCGTCTTCCCGAGTACCAAATAAGGATACCAGTAAAGGATCATCAATATCATCATTGTCATCATCATCTTTATCAGTGCTACTATTTCCATCCGAAAGGTTGTTACCATTATTGTTGTGTTCGTGTCGATGAAGGTGAAGTTTGTCTATATCTTTAATGGATTTCTTGTAATGATTTGCTGTGGTTCCAATCAAAGTGGCGGCCTGTTTCATTCGACGATGTTTCTTTGCTTTTGAGAATAGGGAGCCGACAAAGTTGTTGTGTTTTTGTCGTTGTGGAATGTCAGAGTGAGTACAAGTTGAGAAACTGGTGCATTCACTACAACCGCGTGGTGTTGGCTGCTCTGTGGTAAAAGACTGGAATGTGTGTAAAGGTTCTGGTGGAGTAATCGATCGATAGATATCTGGTCTTGAAGACGACACCAAACTATTGCCTTGATCCAATGAATGTGATCGCCTTTTGTTGAGGTTGGTGGTATCGTTGGATTGTTGCTGCTGTCGTGGATGGAATAATGAAGTAAGAAGGTTTGACTGAGGTAGCCAGGATTTCCGTCTTTCCTTGTTACCTTGACTGTTTAGTTTCATAAAGAGGTATAATTAGATAGTAAAAGAGAGAGAGAGAGAGAGAGAGAGGCAGGGTGTGTGAAAGTAAAAGAAAGTAAAAAAGAAAAAAAGAAATGGGGGGAAAGGAGGAGTGAAATCGTAATCAAGGGGTGGTGGCGGGAAGGGGAAAATCGGGATTTGAAACTCCCAGTGTCCTGACGGGTGAAACAGAGATTAGGAAGGATAAAGTAGCATAAAATGATAGTAAACCAACATGATCTCACCCCTTTTATTATATCACATGCAAACTGTGGGTACTTTCACTAATTCCCCTTTCAAACATACTCTTACAAAACCAAGAATCGGGTTACATACGCTGTTTTATGTCAGCATAGGTGTCAAATTGTTTCACGTGGAAATACATTCAACCCCCTCCCCAAACCCGTATTGTGTTATTATTGTATTAACCAAAAAGCCCAGATAAACTCCATGTGAATATTTCCAAAAAGTCTATTTCCAAAAAGTCAAGTAAACGACAAAAAAAAAAAAAAAAAAAAAAAAAGTGAGATCTTTTATTAATTTGTGAGTAACATGAGATGTAAGCGTGATACTTGATGTAGATATAATAAAAGAAGTAGAGGTAATAGAGTGATAAACTATAGTAATCGACAAGGGAGGTGGAGGTGGAGGTAGAGGTTAAATATTTTGTGATAATGATAGTAAAAGGGGAGGATGTGATAACCTATTGAGCAGAGACTTCGGGTTGATTGGCAGCTAGTTCCCTTCTTTTGATAGTGCTGGCAAGAACTTGAGATCGGAAGGACAAACCCTTGGTACGTTCGATTACTTGTTGATATACTGATGTCACAGGTGTATTCATTACGACAGTGTTCTAAAAAAAAAAAAAAAAAGTAAGAAAGAGGGATTGTGTGTTTGTAGTTAATGGTCCATTTCATTTAACATCCCTATTACTACTTACTTCTTCGAAATCAATCTTAGCATCCACACGTGTATCCCGGATCAAATTGACAATCCATTTTTCACCTTCTTCTTGATCCAAGTTGAGAGTTTGACACATATCCCTAGTTAACAAAAGCACATATCAAAAAGTCAGTATACATCATCCTTCCCTTTTATTTTATATAACTTACTTGATGTTGATCTTTTGATGGATTCGGCAGTAAGTTTCCGAGATGAATTGTCGAGCATTTTCCATAAAGTCTTCTTCAGTAGCAGCCAAGAAGAAGTCGTGACTTAGAACATATTCACATTCCTTCAACTTCTTTTGAGCACCTTCAAAGTCAAAGTTGATAAAGAGAGCTTCAATGAATTCAGTCACAGGATCGCGGTATTCGTAGGATTCTTGTTCGATGATCTTGACCAATTCCTTCATTTGACTCTTGCGGCGCCGGTTGATGACTACAGCAGTGGCCAAATAACGGAGGATCCATGGGCAAGTCGTTTGAATGGTGTTGATATATTGAGGAGCGAAGAACATATCCACAATGCCATCACGTCCCTTAGGATGGTTGAAGAAGACAAACAATGACCAGTGAATGAGCCAAGTACGTTGTTGAAGTTGGTGAAGTGGCGAGATAAAGTTCTATTAAAACAATATGTTTATCTATTATTAGTATCCACGTTGGTTCCCCCCCCCACACACACACCACCCCATTATACCTTTTTACCTTTTGATCAATGATTTCCCGTAATTTTTGCATTTCTTCCAACGCAGGATCCCAGTTACCAGTCAGAATTTCGGCAGCCATCTTCCCCCAAGAAGCAGAGAGAATTCGATCGCTATCAGTAGACTAATAATAGTAGTAATAAAAGAGCGAGAGAGAAAGAGATAGTTAGTATGGGATTGAGTATCTACTACTTTTCGCTCCAATTGTATTATAACTAGTAGTAAACACTTACCAAAACACGGAAGTGGTAGAGCATATCAGCAGCACCTCCGTAATCACCACAGCTATATTGGAATTGACCGAATTCGTACAGGATATTGATCATATCTTCAGTAATCTAGGTTCATAAAAAACAAAAGACAAGGATCAAGTGTTAGTGGAAAAGGTATGATTACCCTTACCCGAAATGATAATAAAAACCATCCAACTTACATTGTAGTTTTGCTTCAGATATTCCAAGTTTTGACTCTTGTCTTGACGAAGAGCAGCGACGACTTCAGGCTTGTTGAGGACAGACATGACATCCTTGACCTTGGTCTGCATATCTTCAAGCTTGGCCAGGACCTTTTCCCTCTTTTCGATGAACTCTAGTAACAATAAAAGGGAAGAGTTCGAGTTATTGAAGGTGTCGCGTGATGAGTGAATGTTGTTGTAGATCAGTACGAGGTTGTTCGTTTCTATTGTTGTGTTGAAGTGATTATAGACATCATATTACCTTTGGGTACTTCATCCGTTCCGTTAATCTTTTGATAGCGTTCCAAAATAAAGTCAACCATGTTGGAGCCCTTGAATAATTCGTATAAAGCCTTTTCCAAGTCTTCTGCGGCGTATGTCTACAAAAAAAAAAGGGGGGGGAAGGGTGAGTAATCCATAAAGGTATTAAGGTCATCGTTTATATACTTACTTCGTTTAAATCAACAAACTTGATGAGGGGAAACATGAGATGACGATCCAAGAATGGAATCATACACATGGTCAAATCATGTTGTGCGGTCATGGTGATGAAGAAAAAGAAGAATGGAAAGAGAGAAGAAGAAGAGAAAAAAGTAAGCAAAAACAACTACCAAGGTGTATTAGGCAAAAAAATTCAGACCTGCTCACCCGCCAAAATTTTTAAGCCACTTTTTTACTGGCCCCCCTTTTTTATTGTGCCTCCTTTAGGTTTCAGATTCCGATCCCTTGAACGACCCAGCAAAATGCATAAATGAACATCTTCATATTAAGATTGAAGATTGTAACTACATACAGCCCATACAAAGGAGTCGACTTGAAACTAGTATACAAATTCTCTCTTTAAACTAGTATTTTAAAGTAAATGGAAAGACTCTCTTCCAGTTGAAAAAGTCTTCAGCCGTGATTGGACTTTGTCTTAATCGGGGCGGGAGCAAACTTGTGTCCTACCTCAAAGGGGTCACTGTGCTTAGCGGATCTACGGCATATAAAGTGTCAAGCTACCATGCTCTCATTAATCAAGTTTTGCTGTCCGATCATTCCACTTCCCCCATGCCATACACCCTCAAGGCTCGCAATTCAGGAATGATACCATGGTTAGAAGATGATGAAGGAAGCACGAGGGCAATGGAAGGTTGCGATTTGCGGATTTTGAACCCCCGAAAAAGTGCCATTAAATTTGAATTTCCATTTTTGCACGTTTGACCTTTTTCTTTCACTAATTGTATCCCTGCCAATAAACAACAACACTAGCAACAAAATATCCTCCTAACTATAAATATACTACCAGCACTTTACTGTAAGCATATTTGATTATAAACCTTGTGACAATGGACTAAAATGGTGTCTGTTGTCAAAAAGAACTCTCCCGATTACTGTCGCTCATACATATCTTTTATTCTTCACAAACGTAGATACTTGCTGCCAATGAAGTTTGCAAAACACTTGGAGGCGGAAAGTGTGTCGGAATGGCGAAAGGCATACATCAACTATAAAGGATTGAAGAAAAGACTGACAGCGATTGAAAAGGTAAGGAAAATAACCAAATGACTAGTGTATCTTTTACAAATCTCTCACACATACACACACACTTTTTTCTTCTTAGTATCGACATGCCAATGCTCAGGCGCTCAACACACAAATCAACAATGCACAGCTCAAACATGCTCTTCAACAAATAAATAATAATGACTCTCAGGTATCTTTGGAAACAACAAGTGCACGCTACCACCCGGGCCAAACTCAAAATATTATGCGACGACCCAAACGATACAACACAACACCAACAGACTTTGAAGACTATAGACAAGAAAGGCAAGACTCCTTCTCAAAAAGTATCATGGAACGTATCTCTTCTAGTCTATTCCGTGGTGATACTGAACTTGGATCCGTTGACTCTAGCCCAGGTATATATATATATCACAGTATATTTAAAATGGTATTTAACTGATTTCTTCTCCTTTTAAATTAAGTATCTTTGGAGAGGAACATCCTTGATCAAGTATTGACTCTCACTAATGAACCGGAACGCTACTTCTTTGCCATGTTGGATCAAGAGCTTGAAAAGATTTCTCGGTTTTATGACAGTAAGTGTCTAAATAAAGTCGACTATTTTATTGATTGGGAATAACTAACATTTGGATTATTACTTGTTTGTATTGTAGAAAAGGAACAAGAAGCTGTGGAAAAATTTGAAGCTTTAAAGATACAACTGGAACTGATTAAACAGTATAGGCGACAACTATTGGCTTTGAAACAATCTGAAGATGGCTCCTTTGAACAACGTCTAAATCCAATGCACTGGTTTCACCCTCAAAAACCACTCAACTCCACCATACCTACTTCGGCCGCCTCACCTCCTGCCATTGTATTGGATGGCGATGATTACCATATAAGCTACAGGGTAAGACCAGATCACTCTTTATCTATCTCTAAATGAAAAATGACTCGACTAATCTTTGTTTTTACCTAGGTTGCTAGAAGTAGGTTGAAGACAGCTATCACTGAATACTACCGAAGTCTCGAATTACTACGATCTTACAAGGTAACCTTTACTCAATCTTGCTACTCTGGTTATTAATGCTTGATCTTACATAGGTTTTGAACGAAATGGGATTCCACAAGATATTGAAAAAGTTTGACAAAGTAAAGTATATAATAACCTTAAATCATTAATATCTCACTCCTGTTATACTGTATGCTTTGTGGTTTAGACTGCCGGTTGGAAAGCTAGTACTATATACGATGGAAAACTGAAAACTTATCACTGGGTCAAATCTGATGAACTGGACGACATCATTAAGGATACGGAGGTAGGAATCAAACTAGAATATATGGTCAAGTGTTATCTAACTCGATGTTTATTTTTATAGCGACTATTTGTGCATGAATTCACGGATGGTCACCGCCGAAAAGGAATGAAAAAACTCCGTTTGCCCGACAATGACGAGGTAAGTAACATTGATATTCGATAATAGCTGTGTTTATGTCAGTACAAACTAATTTTTTGGTGGATATAGGAATATTCTGCAACAACATGGCGGGTTGGATTCTGTCTTGGGGCGTGTCTCACCCTGTTCACTCAGGTGACACAATTAGCGATGGATCCGCTCACTCAAGAAAAGCTTCCTCTCCTCTTTTACAACTTGAACATCTACAGCTTTGTCATATTGCCCATACTCTTCACCTTACTATTTGCGGTAAATATGGCGGTGTGGCATCAATGTCATATCAATTATCGATTCATCTTTGAACTCGATCCAAGAAATTGCCTTGATTATCGTCAATTTGCAGAGGTAAATATAAATATAACAATGGACAAGAGAATATAGTGAACTAATACCAACTTCTCTTTTTTGTTAGCTACCATCTTTTATGCTCCTATTGACAGCAATCATCATGTACATAGACTTCTCCCAATGCCTGGCTCCTACGATTCCTTCCGAACTATGTCCTCTGATTTTGGTGGTGATACTGATCTCTATTCTTTTTTGCCCATTTCAACTCTTTTACCGGTCGGCACGCCAATGGATTGGTATTACCTTGGTAAGTACAAAAAAGAAGGGGAGGGAATGGAACTCGAATACATCCTGATACTGACTATTAATTCTTATTATAGAGTCGGATTGCACTTGCTGGACTGCTGCCTGTGGAATTCAGGGACTTTTTTATCGCTGATGAACTCAACAGCATGGCTTTCTCATTCTGGATGGGTGTATATTTGTTTTGTGTTTATGGCTGGCATTGGAATGATTTAGGTAATAGAAACAAAATGAACATGAATCAATGATCAAACTAACCTATCATCACGCATTTATAGATACACACTGCAATGTACCGAAAATGTGGGTTACTCCGTTATTGGCTTCTTTACCTCCTTTATGGCGTGGGTTACAATGCTTACGACGTTACTATGATTCTAAGGAAAAGCATCATCTTGTCAATGGATTGAAATATGTCACCAGCATCATGGCCACTCTCATTGCTGGTGTCAGGCGCATCACACGTACGTTGGAAATACTGATTGACAACAAACTTGATTGATATTGACTCTTGTTATTTTGTATTTAGCTTCACCAGGGGTTGAAGTCATTTGGATCCTTGTTTCCATTGTCAACTCTTCGTATACATCAATATGGGATATTAAAATGGATTGGGGACTACTGGATGTGGATAGCACCAACTTTTTACTTCGTGATGACCTGGTGTTTTACAAATGGGTAAATCAATAGTTTGATATGGAGGGGGGAAAAAAGAGTACAGAACCATTTATCACATTATTATATATAGACCTATTATGCTGCCATACCACTGAATATAGCTCTACGATTTAGTTGGGCCATCAACAAAGCCGGTCTTGCTTATCATAGTCAAATCATCACATTTGGCACAGCGATACTAGAAGTGATTCGAAGAATTATATGGAACTTTTTCCGTCTGGAAAACGAGGTAAGGATTTCAAAGAAAGAACGCAAAGGAAAAAGAAACTAACAAACTTTTATCATGTTTATTAGCATTTGAACAACTGTGGCAACTATCATGCCATCAAAGAAATTCCATTACCATTTGCCCTCAAGAAAACACACAAATCCTCTGGAGACGACGAAGGTGCTATACAACTACCATTGAACCAAGAAGATCCAGAGAACCCGTCACCAGTATCGACAGCAATACCTCCTCTCAACACTAACGACAATGTCAACATAAACTTGGCATCTCCTGATATTGGAACTGGGACGTTTTATGGTCGTCGTGATTTCGAAACTCGTCAAGACAAGGATGATCATAAACTGGGTGCCCCTGTTCGACAATCAACAATGGTGGGACAAGTCTTGGATCGGATTCGAACTTTGGGAACTACTGCAGATAGCGACTCTGAAATTGATGATGATGATGATGATGATGACGATAATAATAGTGATTAGTTTGTTTAACTTGATTACTTATAGACATAGATTTATTATAACTGTTGTATTGTACTATTTAAAAATAAAAAGACTTGCTTTTTGTTAAACGTTGTGAATGTTTGGATGTTGAATCTGGACTGACCATTTACAAAATGTATGTTCAGATTACATATGGATACCTCTGTGGATGGACGCAGTGTATAATGTAGACGTAATCACTATATTCATTGAAAGGCTTTGTAAAACAATTTTACCAACACCTCAAGTATGAATATGTCGGCGTTAGAAAAGCGGGCATCAAAACCAGATACGAGGGATCTCGATGCATGAATCATACCTGAATATGGTAAAATGCTTATTACATTCACACCACTCTCTTTACAGTGATGTAGATTATAGAATGACAATTTATCTCTTTGTCCAGGAAAGTGATATACCTTTGCAAAGTTTTGAATCCCGATTCTAAGTAGAATAATCCAAACACCGCATCCCTGTCTTTCTCTGTGATCAGTCATGATCATTGCCCTACGGTGACTTGAAGGCTTCCACCCCCTCCCCTTCGACTATGAACGTGAAACATGCATACAATAGGGAATTGTGGAAAATATGTAATGGTTACCTACCATTGGGGTTCTGCAACTTTTTCTTTTTTTTTTTCGCATGAATGCAAATGACTAACTAATGAAAAACAAGGTAGCAATATCAGCATGCTGTCTGGTAACATCAACAGCAAAGAGTCTTTTTGAAGGATTATATTCATCATTAATGTTCTTTGGACTTTTTTAAATAGCCAAGAACATTCTACCCCTGCCTATTGATTTCGTGCTTTTCATTGGCGTGGTCAATCCTCCCTTTTTTTCATTTTAAACCACGACATTTTTTTAATTTTTTACATTTTTCCTTCTTTTCTTCTTTCTTCTTTGAATCATTGTGGCTGGCCACTCATGGATCCTTTTTTACAATCTGTAAGTACTATATTCCCTTTTGTTGAATACTGATCTTTTATAAACTAAAGAGCGCGGATTAAATATTGTCTACTAATGGTACATTGTCCTTTTTTTCAGACAGTGGCGAAAAACCGACAGTGCTTCCCGACACGATCAGCTCCACACTTGTATCCTATCTCGGACACCAACAACACCTGCAATGAATTCAACACACCCGAAGGTGTTTATCGACTAGAACAAAAATGGTTGATTCCTCACATTGTACCTCATTTTAATACTGGTACTCGTGTTACTCTGGCTCGTAATGGTCGTCGTCCTACTATGGGATCCACTCTTGGTCTTGCAACAACAAGGTCAACAACAAAGTCAAGTGGGATTCAGCCCTCGTCAACAGCTTCGTCTTCAATATCGGATATTATCTATGGGTTATCCTCATCCTCTTCTTTGTTGGAACATACTGTGTCACCACCCAAAAGTAATAATAATGGCATGAATGATAAATTGACAGAGACACCTACTCTGAACATACCGATTACCACCAATCAATCAACATCATCCGATATGATCGCAACCAGCAACAATACGTCATTACTATCTGACACATTGTCAACCATTCCTACCGTATCAATCGACAGTACAACTCTTACTGGTAATGATAAAGAAATGTCCAATATATCATTATCAACTACTATCAGCAATACTGGATCCTTCTCTTCAATATTTAGTGGACATTGGCGGAGTCATGGCGATCAACACTCTACCACCCCAAGGCCTAAAAACACTCTATCCAAATTGAAATCTTCCATGATCGAAAATATTCAAACTCATTCTAATCTGTCCAAGATCTTGGCTAACCGACAACCGGATGATTGCTTCCTGTTTTATAATATTGGTGCATGCTTTTTATGGATGGATACAAAGATCAAGGTAATGTCTCAATCTATTATATATATATAAGTTAACCCCCATTACCCTTCTTTTTTTTTTATTTGATGTACTAGGACTTTTTGACATGTATTACGTTTTCAAGAATTATCCCTACTTGTCATGATATTAATAAAACCACTTCAAACAACGAACATCTGGACGTGGTTATTGGATTCAACACTGGCGACTGTATATGGTATGACCCGTTATGCCATCGATATACTAGATTCAACAAACATGTAAGTATATATACATATATATTATTGTCCTCCCACTCACACTCACTTTTATTATTATACATACACAGGGTATTATACACAATGCAAAAGTCACAGATATCAAATGGGTGCCTGGATCAGATGATTTATTTATGGTATCCTTCGACGATGGTGTTGTCCTCGTCATGGATCGAGAACGAGAAGATCAATCCTCCGTAACACAACCAAACAAACTATCAAGCGATTACGAGTAAGTATAATAACAACCTCAAGGAATGTTATTTAACTTTGCTTTTTAATAGGTTCATCACTGGTAAATCAACTCTGAAGCAAAACCAATACAATCCTGTCTCTTTATGGAAAGTCAATCGGAATGGTATCACAGCTATGGAATTCTCAAAGGATGGATCTTTGGTTGCTTTGGTTGGATCCGATGGTCTTTTGCGGATATTTGATTTCGCGGAAGAAAGGCAAGTCCGATTTGATGAATAATAGAAACATCCTTCCTTTACTTTACTCATACTTGTTTATTACCTGATAGATTGTATGATGTTTTTAGTGGTTACTTTGGGAAACTACTTTGTCTGGCATGGAGTCCTGATAACAAATATATCTTGGTAAGTATAGGATGATGAAGAAGGAAGGAAATTGGGGACTCAGGTTAAAATCTGCATAAACAAAGACAGGTGGTCAGGATGATCTTATTACCATTTGGTCACTATCCGAGCAATGCATTGTTGCCAGATGTCAGGGACACAAATCATGGGTAAATTGAAAAAAAAAAAAAAAGTCATCAATTCAGTTACTAACTGATTCCCTTTTAGGTAACAAGTCTGACGTTTGATACACAAAGGTGTGATGACAAGGTATACCGGTTTGCTAGTGTTGGCGAAGATTGTAAATTGATACTATGGGATTTCTCAACAAGCATGCTCCACAAACCAAAGGTAAGAACAATAATACATAAAGTCATCTCTGTAACAAAAAGGACTCACTTGAACCCCCTTTTTCCTAGAAACACAAACAAATGTCACTTTCATGCATATTACCGCATCGGGAATCCTCGACAAAACGATCTATACAACTATCAACAACATTCCATCAAGATTCAAATGGCGGAATACATCATGTACCAAATACGACTATGGATGACGGTAGCAACGACGACGATGACCCTGTTAATAATGCTTCAATCAGCACTGTTACACACACTTCTGGCCGACCTGAATCGAAACAATCACGCTTTTTAAGAAGACGACGACAATCGGATGATGTACAACACGTCAACAATAACAGCAGCAGCAATTATTTTGAATGGACTCACACCAAAAAATGGCCAGCAACGATTCACCCGCTCATCAACAAGTCCCATGTACCCTTTCTACAACCCTTGGTGGCCATCACAGCTCATGGTGATCCTTGTACTGATGTCTTTTTTTACAGCGGTGGTGGAAGCAATGACGATGACGATTTATACAATGGTGATGTTGATGGGGACATTAATATAGATATTATAGTAACTAGTGATCGTAAAGGATGTGTCAAAAAATGGTGTAAATAAAAGGGTCTAGGTCTTTTGTCTGTCAGGTAATGTCGGGGTGTGAATATGCAGCGTTTCACCGCGCTAAATAAATTTGTCTTTTTTGGGGTGATGGAAATATCACCTCTTCTCTTTTACTTTTATTAACTTTTTTATTTTTTTTAATCGAACTGGTCTAATCAGTAATGTCTTCTTGGTGTAAGTGAAAAACAATTGGCTATACTCTTAAACAAGATAAGAATACTTGGATTGATCATTAACTGACTTTTTATTCCTGTTTGTTTATTAACCTAGTTTCGCAATTGTCAAGCACTGTCTCCAATGTCACTGGTTTAGGCGGCACGGTGGAAGCTATAAAGTCTGTTGGGGAAACTATTACAGATGGTCAATACTATGGTGCATTGTCAAACAAGGATCTCGATTGGACTCTTGCCTCGGGCTCTTCTACTGAAAACCAAGTATTTTATGTAACCACAGCAACTGGGGGATTCGCCTTTGTACAGCTGATTCACTCTAATATTGGGTAAAGAAAAAAAAAAGGGGGGGGGGGTTTCATGGTATGATGATACTGATGGTCCATCTCTATTGTGATAATGTGAAATAGCATTTGGAACCCCACCATCTCTTTCACGTGCCGATTCTACGAACCCAGCAGCAATACCAACATCTTCAAAAACATCAACATGTCGAAATTCGAACTATCTGACGACAAACGATCAGTCAAGACGGATTTCTTCGACATCACTTTGGATCAAGCACAACAGACCTACAACTTAAAAATCACCCATCCTGATTTGATCGTCTCCTTGGATTTCACTCGGGTGGACAAGGGCTTCAAGGTGGGCGAAGGTCGTACTTATCTCGGTGGTGATCAAGGGTCTGCGGCGGGATATGTCTCTCACAAATTCTGGCCTCGTGCACAAGCCAAAGGTACCTTTATTGTCGACAAGCAACTGCATGAAGTGGAAGGGGACGGTATGTTTATTCATGCCATTCAAGGTATGCAACCTCAACTGATCGCCTCCAACTGGAACTTTGTCAACTTTCAAGCACCTGAAGCCGCACTGTCCATGATGCAATTCCAGACAACAAAGCAATATGGGGCGGTCAATATCAATCAAGGCTCTTTGGTACTCCACGACAAATTGATCTGCGTCTCGATCGATAACCATGTGGAATTATTGGATTTGGAAAAGGATGAAGATACTGAATACGACATTCCTCGACGTATCAAGCTTACTTGGAAAGGGAAAACCATCAAGGAAGAAGGCGCGGAGGATGTGAAGGATGTGTCGGTGGAAATGATCGTTACTATCAAAAACTTGGTGGATAAAATCGACGTATTGGCTGAAATTCCTTGGTTTTTAAAGAAATTGGTCCAGACATTCGTGGTGAAACCTTACATCTATCAATGGCTTGACAAGGCTACTGCTACTATAACTGTCGGTGATCAAGTCGTGCAAGTCGAAGGTAATTGCTTCCAGGAATTGGTCTTTGTCTCTGGGTTTTAAATTACCATTACTTGTCTACTGCTTTCCCTCTCCTCTTTTATACAATAACTGTGCTCTAGAATTAATACCCTCTTCTTTACTTGTCTTATTCTTTCTCCACCACCTTCCCTTTTTAATTAATCTTTAAACTTAATAACAATAAAAAACTATCTTTTATACTATACTATTGATTAATCAAGTGGACTGTCCCATATTGTCCTCTATACAGGTTCATTATACACATAACAACAACAACAATAAAATTGGATCGGTATACATTGGTTTTATTACTTGTTTTTTAAAAGAAGGGTAGCTAGACTATTGATGATCATATAATAAATATGATGGTGACGACTATCTAATTCGATAAAACCAAGGAGACAAAGTCTACAATAAAAAAAAAAAAAAAAAGATAATGATGATTAACCCCGTTCCCAAGTTAATTCTATTCTACACACTTACCAACATAGTTAATGCGACCATCTTTACCCACATCCACGTCTTTCAAGAGTTCATCGACTTCTTCATCAGTAAGTTTTTCACCCAAGTTGGTCAATACTACCATATATAAAAGAAGTGCGTCAGTCCTATTTTGTATAAATTATCATCCTATAGAGTTTTACCATAACGAAGTTCACCGGCAGATATATAGCCATCACCTTCTTTATCGAATACCTGGAAGCCTTGGATGAATTCTTGAGAAGAGCCAGCAGGCTTGAAGCCATCCGGTCGAGTCAGGAGTGTCAAGAAGGTACCAAAGTCGATGTCCACCTCTGTATACATATAAAGTATTGGTGTTAGTGGTCCAATATACCGTTAACTCCCTCCCCCTACTTTTTTTTTTTATTACCTTGCTTGTCACCTCCACCCACAGACTTGATTAATTCACGTACTTCGGCTTGTGTGGGGTTCTGGCCAAGACCTCGTAATAGATCACCAAGATTAGTAGAGGACACCGTACTGTTACCCTTCTTGTCATACAAAGAGAAGGCTTCCTTCCATTCTAAATATATATAATAAAAAAACCATCATTATTAATACAACCTGAGCCTTTTCTTTTGAAAGGGGCAGCTTACCATCGAGTTGTTCTTGTGTGGGTTGACTCTTTAGTAAAGAATAAAAGACACTTGTTAGAGGAAGAGCAAATGTTTGCGTGTATTTTATCCACAAGAGACTTACGGTAGGACTCATGTTTTGATGAGATGATGTTTTGTGAAAGAAAGGAGGCAAGGCCGAGACAAAAAAGAAACGGGGAATAAATATTTATGATCCCGGATTTTAATTGGCGATTCATTCTCGTTAGCTGGCGGGAATTCAATTTCATTTCCTCCCCCTTTGCTTTGGAGACACTTTGCATGACCCATCCTACAGAAAACACATGATTAGTACTAATGTTTCATTACAAAGAGGAATTCACTTGCAAAACAACCAATCAATAGCATGTATACACAGATAAAAGCTGCTATAAAGAGCATGATTATTTAACAATACCAGAAGACAACTTTTATCAGTAAACGGTCGTGGCAAATTCATCATGCATGAATCTGGATCGAATAGAAAGACAGTTGCATGCATTCCTCTTCTCTTGCATTTTCCAAGATAGCCTGATACTGCACTTGCCGACACCCTATCATGAATAAAGTTCACCCAACATTCTCGATGCAATGATTGATCAGGCTGATAGGAGAGTACTGCGTTGAATACAATTTTTTGGTTTCGAGTACGATCACTTGACTCCCCCTTTGGAGTTTTGACATGTCGGGGAACAAAACACAATTCCAGTTTCTTATTTCATTGGTGCGGTGTTTCAAAAACACAAGAAAGTATTGGCCTCTCCTTCAGGTACACACATACTTATGCTACAAGTGAAAAATGACTATTTTAGAATCAAATGACCTCATGGGGAGTGTTATCATACTTTTATCCTCAATGGGAGACAGGATGGCCATCCAAACCAAGTTTTAGCCATTCACTCTTTGGCATGACAGCTTTTTTCTGACTTGCCAGTTTTTCATGCATTGAGTTCAAGTATTGATGACAAGGTGCTTGAGCACCCTATCTTGGGATAGATGCGATATGCTTCTTGGATTGTTCAAAAAGGGAAACTTCAAGAAGATAGATTGGTGACACCTCCCCCCCCCAAAAAAGGAGAGGAGTGATGAGAATACTACTATATCATATATCATTTAAATAGAATAGATAATCAATATATAAACTATGTAATATCAGATATATTTATTATAATATAGAAAGAGGACGTTTTTTTAAGGAGAAATCGAAGGTCTGAAAGGGGTTAGAGAAGGGTGAAGAAAGGAGTGCTGGCGGTGTTTAAAATTTATGATTTGGCTAAAGGGGAGTTGGCTTTTATTTCCCCTCTTCTTCTTTCTTTTTCCTATTTTTCTTTTTTCCTCTTCTCACTTTTTTTTTTATATTCAACTGTGTTGATTTATATCCTTATACTCTCCCCATTTACTTCTTCTTTGAAGTAAAGCATGCAAAACTGATTCGACTTGACATTGCTTGAATTGTACAAAACCATACTACTCATTTTGCTCACATTCGTCGATCGGCTTACTACTTTTTACTATATACCCTTCTTCTTTTTTTATACCACATACTTTGTATACATCTTATCCTTCAGCATACATTTTACTATTATACCTCCCTCCTTCTTTATTTCATTAAACACATACAGCTTTACCACTCTACGCCTCATTACTGATCAGATTTAACAATGGAACACAACACATCGACCTTCACCATCACTGAAACAACAGCAGAATCAACCACCACCACCACCACCATTACTACAAAAACAAGCTTTGCTTTGGATCGTGATTTCTCTTCTTCCTCTTCTCACCTTACAGGAAGAACAAATAACGACAATATTATTCGATCGCCGCCCACACAAAGCAGACGACAAAAAACGCTGGTTCGACCTGAACGTGAACGTGTGGATACTCATCATCGGCAATACCACTATCGACAACGCGCTGCCAACCGTGAACCAGATTCTATTGCACCCAGCTCAACAGGAAACCAACCCTTTCGCCCTTCAGAAGATCACTTACAACAAGAACACCAATACCACCACCAAAAAGACATACATCTCGATTCAACGACGACAAACCGACAGAGTGGCAACATTCATGACACCAACAGCGAACCTAAAATGATTCGACGGGGTAGAAGTGTGCTGGGACGAAAAACATCTAAACGGATGGGTGGTGCTGGCCATCAAATGGTTGAAGAAGAAGACGATGACGATGAAGATTTACCTGGTGGTGGAGCTATTGATTTGACGAAACCGTTGACTTTTTGGGAAAAACTACCTGATCCATGGCTGACCTATTGCTGTCTATTGACTTGTTGTGTTCCTAGTGCGATTCTCAGTATATGTGGTAAGTCGCATTGTAAATATATATGTATATAATCCCATACTAACACGTCATTTGATTAATCTACATGTTATATTAGGTATTCCAAAAGGACCTGGTCAAACTGCCTGGCGTGAAAAGATCGGCCTGTTATCTTTTATCTTACTGATCATGGGCTTTGTGGGATTTTTGACTTTTGGTTTTACTCAAGTGGTGTGTCCAACTCCTCCTCTCAGTCTCCAAGGTGGTCAAGTAAACTCTGGTTATCTAATTATCCATGGCTGGGCGTATCTTTTGGCGGGCTGGAATGGTCATCCTCAAGCACCAAACATCAACGCATCTTCCAATATCATGTATCCTCCTATCAACGCCGGTGGGTATGATGCTTCCTTTTTATTCCAAACCAAATCCTCGATATCTTCTTGCTCCAATATTATTACACCAAAGAATCCTGCCATTGTCCCAGATGTCTACTTTCCTTGCCGTCTCTTCAATCCCAACCAAACTGTTGCTCCAAGCCCTGATACCTTTACCAACACTTCTGGTTGTCACCAATCTCCTTCTGCTCGGTCCATGTATCATCACTTTATCAAACACGGTGTTCCGAATAGCAAAGGACATCTCACCAAGGCGGCAAGAGTCTACTACAGCTGGCAAAACATTTCAACATCTGATCAACTGGCCGTATTTAATGGGTAAGGAGAGGAACATTGATTTACGTACATTGAAGATCTCCTAACATTTTTTTATTTTTTTATAATTAGGGATATCTTGAATTTGAATCTACTAAAGTCATTACCTACCAACACCTGGAATACACCACCTAATGGGCTCATGGCACAAATGATCAGCAATCCTGCACAATTTACCGGCAGGGATATCAGTCACTCTATCATAACCAACCGGAACATGGGCGCAAACTTCATGCAGGAAGCCAAATGCTTGTCGTCGATTATCAAGGTGGGCTCACTGGACACACTTAGTATTGGATGTATTAGCTCTGATATTATACTGTACGTTTCCTTGGTGGTCATTCTTGGTGTTATCTTGGCAAAGTTTGGCATGGCGATGATTTTTGGTTGGTGTCTATCTTGGAAACTGGGCAACTTTAATGAAGGCAACTCTTACTCTGCTCGAATGAAACGCGAAGCTGAAATAGAAGACTGGGCTCAAAACATGTCATCTACAGGGCCGATCAAAAAACCAAGGGTGCCACAAAGTGTGTATTTAGGTGGAAGCAAACGTAAGACTCTCTTTCCTCAAACATCAAGATTCACTCAACCAAAAGCTGGATCGACAAGATTTGATGTGGAAAAAACCCCGTCGCCTGTGTGGAAGACTCCAACAAGGTAAAACCAATTAACCCTTTTTGCGCTCTCCCTGTCTTTATCTAATGTTTGTTATTACTATTACTATTATTATTATTATTATTATTATTGTATAGCACCAGGGAAGGATTTACTACAAGACAGTCAACATACTTTGGATCTTCTACACCATCGGTTCGCTTCCTCGGTGATTCTAGTCCTCGGCGATCCTCGGTATCTTCGGACTTTAACAGTGGTGCTTCCTCGGCTTCAGGTATCGTAGCATGTCCATTCTCACTATCACCACATGTCCTCCAACAACCTACACCGGATTATATGCCATTCAACTTTCCTTTGGCTCATACAGTCTGTTTGGTCACATGTTACTCGGAAGGCGAAGACAGTTTACGAACGACATTGGACTCTATTGCCACCAGCGACTACCCCAACTCACACAAACTTCTACTGGTGATCTGTGATGGCATTATCACTGGCTCGGGTAACAGTCAATCAACACCTGATATTTGCGTTTCTCTGATGATGAAGGACCTGATAGTACCGGAAGACGAAGTACTGCCTTGTCATTATGTGGCAATCGCGGATGGAAGCAGGCGCAACAATATGGCCAAAGTGTATGCAGGATTTTACAAGTATGACGACACGACGGTGGAACCCTCTCTTCAGCAACGTGTACCAATGGTGACGATCGTAAAATGCGGCACTCCCGAAGAAGCAGCGACGGCGGCCAAACCTGGGAATCGGGGCAAGCGTGATTCTCAAATCATTTTGATGCAATTCATGCAAAAGGTGATGTTTGATGAACGGATGACGACAATGGAATACGAACTATTTAACTCGCTCTGGAGGGTCACTGGTGTTGCTCCTGATGTCTATGAAATCTGTTTGATGGTGGATGCTGATACTCGTGTGTACTTTGACTCGCTTAGTCGGCTGATCAGTTGTGCTGTCAAGGATCCTGAAATCAGCGGTATGTGCGGTGAAACTAAAATTGCCAACAAGACTGACAGTTGGGTGGCTATGATTCAAGGTAAAGACGATGGGGATAATTTACTCTTCCGGCTGTAACTAACATTTTTTTTTATTGATCTAGTATTCGAATACTATATCTCTCATCATCAAAGCAAGGCATTTGAATCAATCTTCGGTATAGTGACTTGTCTACCGGGATGCTTTTGTATGTATCGAATCAAGGCACCAAAAGGACCAGATGGCTACTGGGTTCCAATTCTTGCGAATCCTGATATCGTGGAACGTTATTCTGAAAATGTCGTCAACACCTTACACAAGAAGAATCTACTTCTACTCGGTGAAGATCGGTATCTCTCTACTTTGATGTTACGAACCTTTCCCAATCGTAAAATGATGTTTGTACCTCAGGCTGTGTAAGTAACTAGAAGAAGAAGAAGAAGAAGAAGAAGAAAAAAGAATATTGATAAAATAAACCTTCATATGAATAGATGCAAGACAGTGGTCCCTGATACATTCTCGGTGTTACTATCCCAAAGGCGACGATGGATCAACTCTACTATTCATAACTTGATGGAATTACTACTGGTGCATGAACTGTGTGGTACATTTTGCTTCTCCATGCAATTTGTCTTGTTTATGGAACTGGTCGGTACTTTGGCATTACCTGCGGCGATCTCATTTACGCTCTACTTGGTGGTGATGGCTTGTCTTGGTGAACCTGCGGTCCTTCCATTGATTCTTTTGGCGATGATCCTTGGTCTTCCTGCTGTACTTATTGTGATGACCAGTCGAAAGGTGGTCTATGTCTGCTGGATGTTGGTGTACCTACTTTCGCTCCCGATCTGGAATTTTGTTTTGCCGGTTTATGCATATTGGCACTTTGACGACTTCTCCTGGGGTGACACAAGAAAAGTGGAAGGCTCCGATAAAAAGAAGGAAGCATCTGGACATGGTGACAAGGAAGGTGAATTCGACAGCTCCCAAGTAACGATGAAGAAATGGAGTGATTATGAAAAGGACCGACGAACCCAGCTGGCGATGGAACGAAATCTACCTATGCCTCGCTTTTTGGAACGTCCTCGCAGTACTGGGGATATCGCCAACACTAATCGGCACATCAATAAACTGGAATCATCTTTGGCCTCGGGCGATAGCGACACCCCATTATATCAAACCACTGGTGGTGGTGATGTTGATATTTCTGATCTGACTATACAGCAACAACCACAGCCCATCATACACATCACGCCATCACCTCCCGATTACTATCAACCACAGCAGGAATCAAAAGATATATCAGTGATATCACTCCAGTACAAAAATGGCAACAATCATATACCATCACCAGCAAACACACCAGTCCCTCACAGGCACATGTCGCAATCAATATCAAGGAGGAATCCTGCACAAGCATCATCTAATGCATCTCAACATGACACGGAATAATCAAAACACTTGGACCGAACCTGAATCCGATTATCGTCAAGAAGACAAGTATGTAGACGACTGATTAACTTGCCTTTATTTAATATCACCAATAGAATACTATCATCATCCGTAGATTAATCCTTCCCTCATTTTATATTACCACCTTTTTATTGTTGCGGGTTTTTAATAAACATAAAATAAACCTGTTTTGTATGTCTCTCTCTCTCTTTTTTATTGTGCATTTGTGTTTGTTTGATGGGAATTGTGTGGGTATGATAGGAATGCATATAAATAGTAGTAACTCGATTCCATTTAACCGGCTTGTCCACCGACAGGATGCGTCCTATTTAATAAAAAGATGGTCATTTGCATCAATGATGAGCAAGTCAAATGTATCACTGTCTTCTCATAACAAAAAAATCACGCCTCTTTCTTCTTCTCTCATTCCTTTTTAGTTTGTGTTACAAGATTGCTTGAGCTTTTCCCAATAAATCGTCTGTCGGGGCGGGATTTGAAATATACGCTGGGATCACCAAAAGCCTTGAAACACCAATGAGGATGATTTGCATAATGAACAGTGTTGGAAAAAGTAAATGTGTTTCAAAAGGTCTCATGTCCACACGCCTTTCTCTTCTGATGAATTGTCGTCCAAAACGGTAGTGATAATAAAAGGATTCACATTACACAAAGAATGACCGCCTGATCTCCAACCACCCAAAAGAAAAAAGTTCACCTTTTCTTACCCCTGGCCATGAAAAAAAAAAAAAAAAAAGAATAGTAATATTGATGATCAGGCTGATGCATCTATTCTTATTGATATGCATTGGATTTCGAAAAGAAACGTGTGACAATGACAGAAATGGGTGATTCGAGTGCCTCTTCGTCAACTGATACAACTGGATCAGTGATAGAAATAATGGAACAATGAGTACAAGATCCTAGTTTAAATCAAGTAATGAATAAATAAAGTGTGTTGTAACGTGAGAAAACTCTCCACTTCTTGTAAGCCAGAAAGGATCTTTGTACCATATAACAAAAAAGTTTATTTGACCTCTCTTCCAATATTTCAAATCCCGCAATCCGTCAAATCAATAAATGTGATCTGGATCAACACTTGTAGGATAAATCAGGAGAAGGATGCAAACCCTATATTAATTCTTATGCTTGTGCTCACTTTCTATTATATAACTGAAAGAACGAACTAGAGAATAAAAAGTTAGAGTAGCATAGCGGTGTTTAAGAATAAAGGAACAATGCATGAATGCGGGGATTGAAACCCCTTGACTTACCACGCCCAGAAAAACAAAAAAGAAAAGGAATGACCTTTTGAAAGAAATATCCCTTTCCACTATGTGACATTGTGTATGGGAATCATGGAATTAATGGAAACCAAAAATATGTTTTGGTACAATAACAATGATCATCTTCTTCCCCTCACGACGCCCAAAAGAATCATACTGATTTGGATGAAATGATCAAAAACAGATGAGAGAAAACAGGGGCAGTGAAAACAATAAAAAGAAAATAATAGCATGGATATATTATTATTACTACTTTGTTTTTCATTTGGGCAGTCTGATCTTTCCAGATCTGCCTTGTTCTATATAAACTTTGAGACAATGGTTGGACTGAGCGGGGTTTGAACCCCACGTTGCTCTTGTTTGTTATTTATTTCTTGCGGAGCGCCTTTTTTTCTTTCTTTCTTTCCTTTTTATCACTTTTTATTTTATTTTTATTATTTTATCTTTAAAAACCATATCTTTTTTTAACCCTTCTATTTTTTACCCTTGTCTTTTACTTTTTTGACATTACACTATACACCATTAACATCTGTCTTGACCTCACTACTATCTACTCATGGCGGAAGAAAAACCGGCTAACTCTGGACCTGTGGTGAACGAAAAGAAAGAAGTGGAATTTGAAGAACAAGCACATGTGGAACATGAAGACGAAATCTCACCTGAACTTGAAGCACTCTTGCAAACCAATCCTTTGTCTGGTCTAACCGCGACGGAGGTACAAGAACGACTGGCTCAGTTTGGACACAATGAACTTCCCGAACGCAGGCCCAACCCCTTCCTCAAGTTTATCCGGTACTTTATGGGTCCTATCTCCTACCTGATTGAAATTGCCTGCATTATTGCTGCTGTGGTGGGCGACTGGATCGACTTTGGTATTATTCTCGCCTTGCTGTTTATTAATGCTTTGATTGGGTTTGTTGAAGAAATGAAGGCCGAGTCCGCGCTGGACGCTCTCCGCCAGACCTTGGCGCTCAAGACTCGTGTGATCCGTGATGCTAATTTGGTGGAAATCGAAGTACGGGAACTGGTGCCTGGTGATATCTTTGTCCTTCGTATTGGTGATATTGTCCCTGCTGATGGTCGTCTTCTTGGTCTGGGTGTCAATGGTGAAGAAAGTACGGCGGAACTTCAAATCGATCAATCTGCTCTCACTGGTGAATCTCTGCCTGTACACAAAAACAAGGGAAACACTGTCTACTCTTCAAGTATTGTAAAACAAGGTCAACAACTGGCTGTGGTGACAAAGACTGGATCTAATACTTTTATTGGTCGTGCTGCCAACTTGATTGCTATTACTGCTGATCAAGGTCACTTTCAGAAAATCATCGGCAAGATCGGCAATGTCTTGATTTGGTCAACTGTGGTTTTGGTGCTGATTGTCTTTGTTTATCAAATGGTCCGCTTCCGAGGTACTCCTCAAGGTGACTGGCGCGAAGTCTTGGAAAACTGTAAGTCAAGGAAGGAAAAAAAAAAAAAAAAAAAAAAAAAAAAAAAAAAAAAAAAAAAAAAAAAAAAAAGAGGGATCATATCCTGATATGTATGTGTTTAATGCTTTTTATATCATCATTAGGTCTTGTGCTTACTATTGCTGCCATTCCAGTGGGTCTTCCTACCGTGATGTCTGTGACGATGGCTTTGGGTGCTAAACAACTGGCGGCCAAGAAAGTGATTGTCAAGCGTCTTACTGCTGTCGAAGAATTAGCTTCGGTATCTGTACTTTGCTCAGACAAGACTGGTACTCTAACACTAAACGAACTAACTTTTGATGAACCCTGGTTAACTGATGGATATACTGCCGATGATATTCTTCTCTACTCTTACTTGGCTGCTGAACCTGGAGCAAATGATCCTATCGAAACAGCTGTGCGTCGTGCTGCCGAAGCCTCGGTGGATATACTCCGTGATCGTCCTGCTAACCAACGTGATGTCCCGGGCTACAAAGTCACTCAATTCGATCCTTTTGACCCTATCAAGAAAATGACCACAGCAACCATCAAAGATTTGGAAACCGGTCAGTCCTTCCGGGTGGCAAAAGGTGCTCCTCAAGTGATTACTCGTTTGGTGGGTGGTAATCAAGATGCTGTCATTGCTGTCAATGCTTTGGCTCGTCGTGGTCTGCGTGCGCTCGGTGTAGCTAAAACGGTGCCTGGTGATCTGGAACACTTTGAACTTGTCGGTATGATTTCTCTCCTCGACCCTCCTCGTCCTGATTCCGCTGATACCATTAGGGATTGCAATAACTTGGGTGTGGATGTCAAGATGATCACTGGTGATCAAATGATTATTGCAAAGGAAGTGGCTGCTCGATTGGGTATGGGCCGTGTCATCTTGGACGCCAATCATCTGGTGGATCCTACTAAATCTGAAGAAGAAGTTACCGAACATTGTCAACGTGCTGATGGTTTTGCTCAGGTGATTCCCGAACACAAGTACCGTGTGGTTGAGCTCTTACAAAACAAAGGTCTTTTAGTCGGTATGACTGGTGATGGGGTAAGTGGAAAAGAAAAAAAGAAAAAAATCTCCATCTTGTTGACTGACTGACTGACTGACTTTTTTTTGTGGACAATTCAAGGTTAACGATGCTCCTGCACTCAAGAAAGCCAATGTAGGGATTGCGGTTGAAGGATGTACCGATGCAGCTCGGTCAGCGGCGGATATTGTACTCCTGGCTCCTGGCTTATCGACAATTATCGATGGTGTCAAGACTTCTCGTGCCATCTTCCAACGTTTAAGATCTTATGCTCTTTACCGAATCACCTCCACCATCCACTTTTTGATCTTTATGTTCATCATCACTTTGACTGAACATTGGAGATTACCTGCAATCCTCTTAATCATGATTTGTGTACTGGTAAGTCATGCGTTTCCTCCTTGTGGGGATACATCAATACTCACACTTTAACCTTTTATGATCTAATAGAACGATGCTGCCACTTTGGTGATCTCGGTTGATAATACTCAAATCTCCGACCGCCCTGACAAATGGCGCATTGGACAACTACTTACTTTATCCTTTATCTTGGCTATCCTACTCTCTGCTCTCTCTTTTGCTCACTTTTATGTTGCTCGAGATGTTTTCCATGTCACTGACAATGAACTACATTCCATCATGTACCTTCATATTTCATCAGGTAAATCAAATAGCTATATCAGAAACCCCTTTCCCCTTCCCCCCCCCCAAAAAAAAGAAAGACCAACTTTTTTTTTTTATTATATCTATGAACACAATAGCTCCTCACTTTGTCATCTTCTCAACTCGTGTACCTGGATTCTGGTGGGAAAACATGCCTCACTGGCTCTTTGCAGTCTGCGTCTTACTGACTCAAGTCCTTGCACTCTTCTTCTCGGTATATGGTGTTTTTGGTGAAGCAGAAGGTGTGGCTCCATGTGGTTGGCCTTGGGGTATTGCTGTCCTTGCTATCTCTCTGGTTTATTTTATGATTCTGGATGTTGTCAAAGTCTACTGCTTCCGGTATTGGAGCTTTGAAATGACTGCCAAGGTCGCACCTACCAAAGGTCGTCGCCACAAACTGGAATGTCGCAACATGAATCGAGAACACAAGCAACGGATGGATATCGCCTGGGGCAAGATTCAACATGCCGTCCATGCTCATAATATGGTGGCTGCTTTTAAAAATGTAGACAACTTTAGAAACACACCATCAGGAGCTACTTGATTGGTGCTGGTGTTTACTTTACAGTATATATAATATAACCTCCCCTACCCCGTTTTATACTTCCCTTTTGTTTGATGTCATATAGTTGTGTAGTTATTTGTTGACTCTTTTATATATAATTATTAATAAACTTTATGTACCAGTTTTATTGTAATGATGGCGGGGTTACAATAAACTCCGATCAATGCAAAATAATGTATTTATGTAACGTCTTTAATAGTGACATACCTTTCTATGATATATATAATTACCCAGTTGAGTACAAACATGTTTCTATTTAGGCTTTGCATAACTTGGTATTTACTTCATTGTATAGCCCTGACCGTTTTTATAAACTGGTTTTGGTGTATGATCTTTGTGGTGTAACATTATGCGGCATGGATAGAAAACCATAATGTTTAAATCCCGCATAGGCATCAATGTACTCTGTTTGTTTTGTGTAGGTTTTACTATTGCATTAGATACCCTGTGAAGACATGTTAATGCTATTACAAGTTGAAGATATGATTCATAAAAATATACTATAGCAGGACTACATGACAAATCATTCGACACCCACATAAAGTCGGATCAATGTGATAATAAACATCACAGCCACTTATATATATTATAAACGGTATAAAAACAACATACATTTTATTAAAGTAACTACAAAGGAGGAAGGGAGGGTAAACCATAGTAAAGTTAAAAAGGGGAATACAACTATAGATGTGTCAAAATGCATGCGAGGGATAGTACAAAACAACAGCTACTAAAAAGGGAATCCTACAATTGATCAGGGATTTGGTTAATTTCATTCTTGACTTCTTGCCATGATTCGAGATTCTGTTGTATAAAAAAATAAAAAAAGACGGATGAGAGTTAGCACATGTTTGAATGAGATCTGTCTTGTTACCTGTTGACAATAGCGTATATGAGCTCTGGCATAGGCAAGCAGCATATCCTTCAAGTCTCGGGTCTTCTCTTGTTGAAATCGATCTAAATCAACTTGGACATCGTTAGATATACCGGCCAAATCGTCACGGGTGAGTTTTAATGCTTCTTCCAGCTATAATAATGATAATAACAAATAAACGTTAGAGTTGATACCACTTCTTCTTCTTCTTCTTTCCCCCCTTGTAATTACCACTACAATAGCATCTTTTGTTTTCCCAATCTGATTACGCCGAGTCGCCACAGGATCCACATCAATCAAACCTTGTAAAGTATGTCCTACGGCATTCACCATTTGCATCGGTCCAGACCAACCATACCGAGAATAACGTTTTGAAGAAGCAATTGGATTTGAAGGTGGTAGTGGTTGTTGTTGTTGATAGGGACTGTCAGTCATGCTATTTGATTCAGAGTTGTTTGATATTCTATTCCCATCAGCATCCACCATTCCATTGTTGAGTTCATCAATATTCACCGCATTCCGACCGATAGTGTGTTCCTGTGCAATGGCTTCTTCAAGTCGTCGTAATTCCCCCTCCATTTCCTGAAGTGTTTGCAAGTTTTCCTTTTTGTTTTTCAAAGACCCTTCTATCATTTCCACCTGAGCATGTTTCATGTGTCTAAATTTGAGGACTTGTTTGATTGTTTGTGCAAACTGGGCATATTCTTGTATTGGCTCGGCAAAATCACCTTCCAACATCGTCACCTATGAGTAAATACACACACAAATGAGTGAGTCATGGTTCTTTTTTTTTTTTTTTTTTTATTATTAGTTTGTTACCATTTCCCCTGTGTTCGAGTAGGATGCATCCACTGCTTGACCAATCTTTTCAATTGCATTTGCCACCTGGCCTTCTTCGTTCAGACTAAATCCATTATATACAGCACCAAGTTCGGCGTAATCATTGGCCAATTCTAAAAAAGTATGAGATAAATTCATTGATCAAGATCCCCTCCTCTCCCATTATCGACTTACCACCTAAGCGACGGATCACCTTTCGTTGACTTTTTTCGAGATGATTGTTCATATAGTTTGCCACCCGATATGTATATTGTTCAGATTCTTCAAATTTCGAATCAGGATGTTTTAAGAGATAGGCAGAGGAAGGCACAGGGACCAAGTGGCTAGCCAAAACAGGATTTGTCATACCATGGTTTTTACTTGATTGATTGTTGAATGTTCGTTGTAATGGGTTTCTTGGCAAAACAGATAAAGGAGGTGAGTGAAGGACATCAGACTGAAGGAGATAAAAGAGTGAGTTGGTAAATGATATCAAGTCTAGTCATATATACATGGCTCTACTTTGTCTTTACCCAAGGTACACCACTTTCCAAGAAGCGATGAAAAACATGATCATGGCCAAGAACGGGATGCTTGGCAACCCGATTTAAAAAAGTCTGTAGCATTCGTTTTCGTTTTTCCACCATGGGCAAGTCATCCTTCACTCGTGTTTGCAAAGCAGCATAGTCCACTAGAGTAAACAATAGTATCAAAACAAATAGACTAGTTAATTACCTTTTCCCACCAGATTCCTTCCTACTGTCTTTCCCCATCTTATTACCTATAGAGTGTTTTTCGGGTATTGGCGGTACAATGACGGTCGGATATAGTTTGGTGAAGGATTTGCACAGAGACTCGAATTCGCTATACCTATGTTTTGTTTCCGTATTCTGCCCAGATTGTTATTGTTGTTTTGTCCATAAATAGAAGAGTGGTCTGTGTGAGTTAATAGTCCCATTCATATACTACAGTACTATATTGCTTTTTTCCTTACCCCAAGTCGAATATTGTAAGCTACATATGATTTACCAGCTGGAGTATCGGATTGTTTCTGTGTACCGGTGATGTAGATAAAAGCATCCTGGTTGGATAATAGTCGATTGATGGGGCAGTTGCAAGGAGTTGGTGTATTGTATAAAGTCATGGTTGGAATTCGTAAAAGTTAGTCAAGTATATGTATATATGTATGTATGTATATGAAGAAGAAGAAGAAGAAGAAGAAGAAGAAGAATGAATATATGCAGATATCAAAATGGGTGAAGAAGAATTGAAGAAGAAAGAAAGAAAAAGAAAAAGGGTTCCAGTTATGTGGGTAAAAAATCAAGAAATTGAAATCCCGACCTAGGTTGAACCCTCACCCACTTCTTTGTGCCTTTGCGAAGCCGATGAAAAAGACATGATATCATCTTTTGATAAAGTGAAACTACTAAAAATCAAACTATGATTATACTTTTACCTAACATTAAAGACAACAATAAATAATGAAAAAGTCATCAATCATACAAAGAGGGTAAGGAGGTTGGGCGATCATGATACATCTCTGTGCCTATCATCAAACGCAGGAACGACAAAGATGCTCGTATCACAACGATTCAGGTTAATAAAATAAATAAAAAAAGAATAATAAATCTAGTCAGATACAACAATCGTGTATTGTTCGACGCATACTGCATCACTTGTTTGTTATGAGTGACATGAGTAATACACCGTATTTGGATCTGTCAAAGTTTAAACCCCGCTGGAAAAAATCCCCCACACTAATCCAATGGTCGCCATCTCCCATTATTCGGACAATGTATTTAGTGCTTTTCTAAAGTATAGTTTGATGGGAGGGGGGTATTGCAATTCATAAATGGCTGTTAATTAATCCAAGGGAACAATACCAATCTTTTTGATGAGATGGGTAAACCACTAATGACATTTCAAGCCTAATCCCGATATTGACGGCTTCTTTATTTCTCCATACCCCACTTTAAAAATTCATTGTGGAACCTGCGGACCAATCCGAGCATCGATGCTTACACATGTTTTTGATAGGTGTGAAAAAAAGATTGCTTTGCCAAGAGTCATTTCTTGCTCAAAGCAAGGAAACAATGCTCCCCCCCCCTCATTTTACCCCACATATAGTTTACCGGGATCTCGGGAATTCAATCTCCAGTCGCTCACTTTTATCCAAACAAGGCATGGAGTGTCACTGTTGCGGCATATCTTATGCCATACTGGATCTATATAGAAATATGATGTAACACATCTAGAAACTGGCTTTTTGAATGGGATAGAGTATAAAATGAGTGGGGAAAGGGTCTCTGTTTCTTTTTCTTTTTTCTTTTCCTTTCTCTAGTTACCTGTATATATTCCTCTCTATATCATGTCAAAACCGACATCTATCACCATTGAACATAAGAAGAATGAAGTCCACATGGATGAAGAGGCTCAAAGCCCGACTGATTCTTTTCGCTCAGAAGATAATCCTAATCCTAAAGATTTCCAATACTCTGAAGATGAAAAACGTCTTGTCAAAAAGTTATCATGGACTTTGTTACCACTGGTTTGGGCCATTGTTTTTGTACAGGTAACAT
The DNA here is from genome assembly GCA_025330725.1 of Chlamydoabsidia padenii. NCBI lineage: Eukaryota > Fungi > Mucoromycota > Mucoromycetes > Mucorales > Cunninghamellaceae > Chlamydoabsidia > Chlamydoabsidia padenii. The sequence continues at coordinate 196,107 of JAIWND010000005.1, read as the reverse complement.
TGAAATAAATGTCAAAAAAAAAAAAAAAAGATCTCTTTTTAACTTTATGTTTATATAGTTTATCGATAAAACAATTCTAAGTGTGGCAGCTGGTACAGGTCTACTCCCAGATACACATATAAATAAATCACAATACAGTTGGGCATCATCTGTCATTTATCTGGGCTACCTCGTCTACCAAGGTAAAGAAAAAGAGAACGTTTGCATGAATTTTTAATACCAGCTCACTAATGTTTAAACCCCGTCTTCTATTCATTCTTTTCTTTTCTTTTTTTTTTTTTTACCCCCAGTGCCAAATAATATCCTCATTCAGCGACTACCATTGTCTAGATACTTGGGTGTTCTAATCTTCCTTTGGGGTATTGTGGTATCTACCACTTGTTTGGTAAAGAACTTTCAACAGTTGATGGCTGTTCGTTTTCTTTTGGGGTAAGTCAACCTTTCTTTCAAAAATGACAGGACATTTAAATCCCGATCTGATTGTAATCCTGAAACTTTTTTCTTTCTTTCCCAATAGTTTACTTGAAGCTGGTTCAAATCCAATCTTGTACATTATCCTCAACTCTCTCTACCGACGATCCGAACAATCAGCAGTATTTGGCTTTATACTAATCTCTTCTGGTAGTGGCACATCCGTTGGTGCTGCTATTGGTTTTGGTATTGTCCAGACTTTGGATTACGTAGGTGGTTGGCGTGCCTGGCGCTGGTAAGTTGACTCGACTCTTCTTAGATGAATTACTCTCAGTGTCACTCACTTTATATACTCTTGTTGTTTTAAATAGGTCTTATCTAATCTTTGGTGTGTCCACTATTGCCCTTGGTATTGCTGTCTTCTTCCTTCTTATTGATAAACCAACTTCAAGACTGCTTCGATTAACCGACACTGAACGGGAGATCATTCGACAACGAACGAACGACAATATGGTGGTCAAGTCTAAAAAGATCAAGAAGGACCAAATTTTTGAAGCTCTAAAGGAACCTCGCTTTTGGTGTATTTGCCTGGCTGTACTCTTTAACAATATGGAAAATGGTGGTATGATATCTTATGCTGTTATCTTGGTCCAAGGTCTGGGTTTTAATGTAAGTGACAATAGGAAAGAATGTAATTTGTATATATCATGTACTAATCTCATACTTTTTCTAATTTTATAGAGTGAACAATCCATTCTGTTACAAATCCCCAGTGGAGCAGCCAGTGTCCTTTTTATCTTTATCGCCATCTTCCTCTCACGAAGATTTAATCAAACGATTTACACTGCGATCTTTTCGACATTTATTTCCCTAATTGGTCTTATTATTCTACTGGCTACCGAAAGTAATGGTGCGAAATTGGCTGGGTATTACCTCACTTGGGCTGGTACTGCTGGTATGGCCATGATGATCACTATTGTTGGTAACAATGTTTCTGGTTACACTAAAAAGGTAAAAGCACATTGATAATAATAAATGTATCTAATCACTTTTATATTTCAAATAGGTCACTTATAATAGTGGAATTGTAGTCGCCAATACCCTGGGAAACTTCATCGGTCCTTTGGTCATGGCAGAATCAATGATGGTTGGTATCATCGTCTTTTTTGTGGTCAACGTTATGATCATTCTCCTGCTTCTCTTCATTCGTTGGTCTATGCTTAGTACTAACAACAAACGAAAGGATCTGCGTTCATCAGAAAAGACTGACCCCAATTTGGATTACACTGACCGTCAAGATGTCAACTTTGTTTACCGTTTGTAGAAATAGCTTTATTATAGAACTAATAGATATGTAGACTTTTTACTATTATTATTACAATTAAATCGGTGTAAGCCGTATATCCACCTTTTGATAACTCAAATAAACTACTGTATTTTAATTATGTAATTGTTTGACCCTTTGATATGTAAATAGATCTAGTATGTATCAGTAGTGTCCATGGTAACTTTATGTAAAAAAAAAAAAAAAGACAGCATCGGGATTTGAATATAACTCCACTACGTGCATGTTCGAATTACTTTAATTACATTGCCAGCATCTCTGGAAAGTAGGTCCCCAAAAACCAATATAGTTCTTGTAACCCAATCAGATCTTGTCGGTGATTATCATCTCCAAGTAGGGTATGTGTAAAAAAGGTTGGCACTAAACGTTATTCTCATATTAGGATGGGGGAAAAAAAAAGGTACGTTCGAATCAAACTTTTCTCTTTTTTCGATGGTCATAATGTCTCCTTTGAGAAAATAATAAAGTTGACAAGTAGTTATGATGGTGACGAATCCTGTCAAATGGGATCCCGTTAAATTGGAAAATGACCACTTCAGGGTCTCTTCCAAATTAAGGTTACACATACCTGGAGTAAGGTAATGAACTAATTGAAAGTTTCCTGTCGAAATAGATTTTTAGCCATTCAAACCATCAAGAGAATTAATATAACAAAACCATTGATATCGTGTGAACTTGAGATAGTTGTGGTTGATTGTTCATGCAAAAACCTCATTCCGAATTGTTGGTTCTCCAGAATGAACAATAGATTCAAATCCCGACGCCTATAAAATTTCCATTTTTCCCGGAATCATTTTTCCCTCTTTCTTCCTTTTTTTTTTTTTTTTTGGCTTTCTTTATTTCTTTCTTCTTCTTCATTACAATGGAATACAAACAACAAACGGAATTCCAACATATCGAACGTGCAACCGAAGAAGACTCACCACCTACTCATACCCATAAATCTGAAGCTGAAAAGCGGTACGTCAAGAAACTCAACTGGACGCTTTTACCTTTTGTCTGGTTGATTGTGTTTATTCAGTTTGCCGACAAATCCAGCCTTTCCCTCGCTGCAGTCTTGGGCATGTTAACTGACACCAACACCAGTCAAGGTCAATACAGGTCTTTTGAACTCTGTCTTTTACATTGGCTTCATTTTCTTCCAACTCCCCAACAATTACTTGATTCAACGATTCCCTATTCGACTGTACCTTGACACTCTTCTTATTCTCTAGGGTATTTCTGTGGGATGTACTGCATTGCACCAAAATATCACTCAACTGGTAGTTTGCCGGGTCTTGTTGGGTATTTTTGAAGCAGGCACATCATCCATGTCTCTACATCATTCTCAATTCTTTATACAGGTAGGAGAAAAAGAAAAAAAGAAGAATGGAGGGTCGGGATTGACATTTTTTTTTTTTTCAGTAGGCGTCAAGAATAAAGTGCTTGTTTTGGATTCTTATGGATGTCTAATGGATCTGATACTATATTTGCCGCACTTATCTCGTATGGTGTGACTTATTTGGACGGTGCATGGAGATGGTAAAATGAAAAAAAAAAGCTCTATTTTATTAAACTAAACAATTCTTGATTATAGGATCTATCTAGTATTTGGGATTCTCACTCTAATGATCGGTATTTCCACTTTATTCTTCTTGGTCGACCATCCTCACTCGAAACTACTCCGACTACCTGCAGAAGAAAAAATAATTGTAGAAGAACGAACTCAGGACAATGCGGTGGTTATGGAACGAACGGTTAAAGTATCACATTATTGAGAAGCCATCAAAGAGGTCCACTTCTATTTGGTCATCTTGGCCACTTTTTGTAATAGTCTATCCAATGGTGGTCTAGTGGTATTTAGCACCCTTTTTGTCGCCACCCTTGGATTTCAGGTAACACAAGAATCATGCCCACCCTAATCTCATTCTCTTTTATAAGTCTCTTAATGCCATCTTGTTACAAATTCCTAGTGCGACTATATCTGCATTGTTTGTATTACTGGCTGTCATCATTCATAGGAAAACCAACAATATGTCATTGGCCACCATCACTTGTGGCGGGATTTCAACTATAGGATGTATTCTTTTGGCCTGTTTGCCTCACACAGCTATCAAGTTATTGGGTTATTATCTTGCTTGGGGATTCAATGGATCTTATGTCATGTTACTGACCATCGTGGCAAACAATGTATCAGGTTATTCCAAAAAAGTAAAAGAAAAAAGAAAGGGCTTGGTTAACTTGGAAGGTTTTATGGATAGATTTGGTACAATGCCTCGGTCATGGTCGCCTACACATTTGTTAGCTTTGTCAGTCCCTTGGTTATGTTGGATAATGAAGCTCCGATCTATCGTACTGGTATGATTGTGTTTGCGGCTGGTAATGTGGTCGTGGTGCTTAGTAAGGTGGGTACGCTCTTTTTTATGAAACGTACCAACAAGCAACGATGTCAAAACCTTTATCAAGCTGAAAAAACTGACGCCCATCTTGATATGACAGATAAGCAAGATACCACCTTTATATACAAGCTTTAGTCATTCAACCCAACTCTTATATGTATCTGTATATCTTTCCTGTATCCATAGTCCCCTTATTATTTGTATAATAAAATCCTATTTATCAAACCCCCCTCCAAAGTGATTATCACCACAGACACATATGATATTAGTTTAAACATTTGTTGCTGTTTATTGATTACGGGGTATAACTGTCTATCTAACTATTCTAAATGCATTTCATCCACCAATCTTGGTCAGTCCACGTAGACTTTCCTTGACAATCAATCGAGGTCGGTTGGTAAAGATGATTTTTTCCCTGATGATCGTTGTGACATTGTATTCTGTCGCGCCCTGTTGATCCAGATCCATAGCATCAATGTGTTGTCCTTGTTTGTGAATCACCGCCAAAGGTTTCGTCAGTTTCTTGCGAACCCCTTCAATACGATGATGTCCGATCAAAACATACGCACTATCCTATTACCAGCAAATGTGTGTGAGTTTAATAAAGTCAACCAGGTTGTGTGTTTTACCTTTTCAACATGGATTTCGCCAATCTTGATTCCTTTCACCGAGTCGCTAGTGCCTTGAAAGCTGCCTTGGAATTCAAGTAGGATTAGATCAAGTTTGTTGTCAGAGTTTACCAGAGAATGAATTACAGCATGGACCATTTTATATTTTGTGGAAGGAAGAGAGAGAGTTCCAACATCAAACAGTTTAACAGTTGAAGCGGGTATCAAATATTTTTTATTTCAAACGCCGATAATGAGAGAAAGGGAATAGGTACAATAAACTAGGATGGTAATGTATGGGGAGGTAAGGTAGTATTTGAATTGGAAGCACACATCCAGATACGTGCTTTATAGTGCTTGAATAGTTCGCGGACCAGTTCACGAAAGTCAATGCGGCGGTTTGAGACAAAGAAGAAGGTCAGTTTACGACGATCCCTTAAAACAAAAAAAAAGAGAGAAGGGGGGGGTCAGTGATAGATCATGTTAATAAAACGATTCCAAAGTTACCATTGATATTCAGCATCCACAACAATCATAGGCAGCTGATACATCTTTGTTTTCCTTTGACAATGTTCCAATGCCATTTTTTCATCATGTTCCTTTCCCACTAAGAGATCGATTTCATTCCGAGTGGCCAGTCTATAAAGCCGCTTGATATAAGTATCCTTGGGTTTGTGTTCATGTTTGATATCATCCTGTTGTTGTTTTTGAGTAATGAGCTGATCCACCATGTCTATAGTTAGATTATGAATTGCCACTTTGCCGAGATCCTTACCACGATCACCTTCCACAATCACCAGATCGCCTACTTGGAATTGTCCACCTGGAATCCGAGGCTCAGATGCCACATAAAAGTAATCCATTCGTCCCGCTTTGAATTCCACCGCATAAAGAGGTATAGAGTGAGGCAGTCGTGGTAGAGGGATGCCTTTGCCAGTATCCTGGAATATGCTATTGGGTGAGATCGTATGGCGGGTTTGGTGTTGAGAAGATGTATCAATGTATTCCTCTGGTTGTTGGATCATGTAGTTGTTACCAACTTGTTGTTTGTATGTTGTCCCTGGTAATGGTGTGTGTATCGAGTCATTTTGGCGAAGGTTCGTATTTTCCAACTTTTCTGATAGTTGCTGGATGTGATGAGGGTGATGTGCTTGTTGAGTACGTGATTGACGGCGTTGTTGAAGCAGGTTGTAACTATGTATTAAAGAGTTCCCACCACCAAAAAAGTAAGTATCATATAACCGTCACCCTATTTCCCGCATACATTGTTTTACATTACCTTTGGTCAGGAAATATATATTCTCTACCATGAGATAGAGAGGATCGGCGCTGCATACCATCCAATTGTTTCTGATTCATCATCGTCATTGACGCACAAGTAGACTGGTCAGACAGAGCACCTGCCACAGGTAAATGAGTAGATCCATCCATACCACCAAAAAACCGAGAGGACCGTCTTTGCTGTAGAGTCAAATCATCGTGTTGTTCCGATCCACGTCGCCGACTGAGTAGATTATTCTGCTGAGAGATCGCCATTAAACCAAATACTGCGCCTGAGGATTGAGATCGGGCGCGCCACCGTGCAGAATTTGATTCTTGATTGATCATATCTTGAATCATATCCTCATGTTCTTCTTCTTCCATTATTGCCAACGAGTTCTTGTATCCATAAGGTTCCAGATCATTGCTGACATTGTCGTTGTGTCCAAAGAAAGTCGGATCTTGGCCCACCGAAAATGATAAGCTGCGTTGTTGTCGATAGATGGGCTCCATTGACACCCCCGGTAGCATGGGCACGGACAGAATGTTGTCGTAGGATGGACGTTGATGCAAAGTCGGGCCATCCATTGTTACTGCCGTTGGGTGAGAGAAGGATGATTTGCGCGTTTCATTGTTAAAAAGGCCAGTTGTTTCCCATTGGAACCCTCCAAAGTATCCCCATTGTATAGGATCAAGAGAAGATCGTCGAGCTGGGATGATGGATGAATTTGGTGTAGGTGATGCTGCGGGACTATGTTTGTTAGAGGTGTTGCCGTTTAGAGTTGGTGCTAAACTGCCACGTCGAGAGAGGCTGCCAACAGCTTTCCATGTTTCGTCAAAGGAGATCGGACCCACTTCTTCCGTCTATATTCAAAGGAAGGGTGAGTAAACACAGATCCAGTACATAGCATTGTCTTCTTACCTTCTTGTTGTTGATATGTGTGCTGTTGCCCTAAAAAAAAAAAGGCAAAGATGATTACTGAATACAATGGCCATGATGGATGAAAGTTCGTGTGGGACTTACTTGTTGCATAGTTTAGTTAAAGAAGAGAGTGATATCTATACTGAACAGACACAGAAATATAAAAGGTTAATAAAAGTGTTATCATTATTGTCAATGTAATGTTACTTACAGTCTAAAAGAGATTTACAAGTTTCTATGCGTGGGGATGCCTATAATGGTTAGCAAAAGGGGTCTGTGAGCATGGCAAGAAAGTAAGAGAGATGACACTAAACTACGGTCGTTATTATTGTTACATTCTTACTAAAAGTACAACGTAGCAATGAAGAGTAGAATCACCAAACAAGTAGAGTCCAATGTAGAGAATAATAAAAAGTGGAATGAAAAGAGGGGAAGAAAAGAGGAAAAGAAGAGACAAAGAAAAAGGCAATGAGGAGGCCCAAAGAGAAACCCCGCTCCTACATTTAGTAATTTCATACAGCGGGATGTGAAACCAGTAAAATGGATTTTGTGGACATTTTCGTTAAATGAAAGGTGATAAATTAGACTATCAACCATATCCTATAGTTCATGTGTCATCTTTCACTTATTATAAACATGGTTCTATTTTTAAACCAGGTATTCCTCCTGACTTTGTGTCTTTAGCGATGACAAGGATGATGACGTGATATTGGAACATGGAAATACTGTATACTGATATACAGTATCTGTATGTATTTCCAATATGCTTGGTCCAAGTCAGGCCAGTTCATTCCATATTTTACTGACATTTGCCCACAGGCACGGTTCAGTCGCATGAATTTACATCTCACATTCAAATCCCGATTTTGGATGTGAAGGGCAGGGCCACTTTTTTTTTTTGTCTTTTCTTTTCTATTCTTAATATATATATTTCACCACCACTGTCTACAACCACTTTTATTGTACCCTTGGACTTGATCAACGATGCAATAACACCATTGTACCCACACTTTATTATCAAAACACACAAGCGATCTTAACCTCCTGCATTCCTTCATCCCAAAACAGACAACAAGACTTCAAGGTAAGGACAAGTTATAATACAACATTGATTCAAGTATGCGATGTGCTTTTCTTCTTCTTCTTCTTCTTCTTCTTGGTATGCTATTCTTGGGCTTCAAACTTCTGTATCAAGATATCATGGTTGGCTCCTCCTTTTGGTTTGGATAAGCAAGCGGCGTAAACACATCGTTGATTGGCTCTTCTTGATTGGTTTAGACTGGACGGAGTGGCATTGGTGCTCAGACTCTTTAGGCGGCTATCAACAAGTTACTCACCAACAAAGACAGGTTAACTATGGCGGACTGTGAACCTTATGGCACAAGGATGTTTGATGAAGGCTCCTTGTGATGATATAGAGGCTATTGATGGCAATATGGATCAATGAATTAATAGGTATCTTCTGGTCGGTTTGGCGTTGGTTGTTTCTAACAACAATAACAGCAACAGCAACAGTAACAGCAATAATAACAACAACATGCAAGGAACCAAGGTTTTGTATGCTCCACCCGTACGACATGGTCTGACTACAGTTACTTGGCGACTGATCCAAAAGAACCTTGCCCTGATTTACTTTTATGGTCCTTTTTAGTTTGTAGTATATCTTTTTTATTTTGTAATCTAACGTTATTGTTTGAAATAAATGAATGGTGATTGGTCGAGTTTTTTTTTTTTTTTTTTTTTTTTTTTTTTTTTTTGTGTGTGTGTGTGTGATGGAAAATAAAAAACATTCGACATTTGAAATTTTTATTTCCTTTTTGACCCTTCTCTTCCCCATTCATTCCACTGTCTATATTTTTTTTTTATCCTTCTTTTAATTCCATACTTCCTGTCACTCACGCATAAACGACACATCCTTCAAACAAAAACGTCATCAACAGATACATAACTGCATTTACACTTACACCCCATTCTTACTAGTTCCAGACATTCACCATAATCATATCTAATTGTTTTGTACCATGAAACGTATCTCCTCAAAAGCAACCACACAACGGGCAGATGATCAACGGTCACAACCATTAGACCTTTGTACTGTCAGGCGAACCAACGAAACGACACCACGCACAAGGGACCGACTCTTTGGCTTGAAAGAAGCTCCCACATACCATCCAACAACGGAAGAATTCAAGGATCCTCTCAAGTACATACAACAAATACGACCAGAAGCTGAACAATATGGTATTATCAAGATTGTACCTCCAAAGGACTATAAACCGGACTTTTGCTTGAATACGGAGGTATGTCAAATAGTAACAATAACAACAAGACGTAACTCTCACCCTTCTTTTAATTCTAATAGATCTTCCGCTTTAGAACAAGAATACAGAAAATGAACAGTATGGAAGGTGAAACTAGAACAAACCTCAACTATTTGGAGCAAATACAGAAATTCCATCGATTACACGGAAAACCTATTCAACGTATTCCTCAACTCGACAAACGACCTATTGACCTCTATAATCTAAAAAAAGTGGTGGTGGAAAAAGGTGGTTATCAAAAGGTAAAGGAAAAAAAAAAAAAAAACAAAGGAAACCTAAAGAACAGGGTCACTCACATCTTTTTCTTTTTTTTTTTTTTATTGTGTATAGGTATGTACAGATAAACGGTGGGCAGAAATCGGTAGGGATTTGGGATATACTAGGCGTCAATGTACATCCATGTCAAATGCTTTGAAAAATGCCTATACCCGCGTTGTTTTACCTTACGAATCATGGTTGGCCAAACACAAGGATGGATCCACCCCTATAAAAGATGATACAGAAGGTAATCATCATTTTAATATACATACACTTCCTCCCTTAACTTTGTTTTGCCTCCTTTTTATTTTTTATTTTTTATCTTTTTACAAATTAGAACCCTCCGAGGATGATGATCACGCAAGCGATGACAGTAATCAAGTCTGCGAAGTCTGCCATGATGAAAACAACGAAGGCGAACTATTACTATGTGATGATTGCGACCGAGGCTATCACATGTCCTGCTTGAATCCTCCTTTGACATCTGTACCTCCTGCTGAATGGTATTGTATCAAGTGTCTGACTGCTGCTGGTGGCGACTATGGTTTTGAAGAAGGTGATGAATACTCTCTCTCTGACTTTCAATCCTTTTGCGACAAATTCAAGAAGAATTGGTTCTCGAAGGCAAAACCCGTGGAAAACCCTGATCGTGTGTCTGAAGAAGATTGTGAAGATGAATTCTGGCGCTTGGTCGATGATCCTCATGAAACCTGTGAAGTGGAATATGGGGCTGATCTTCATAGTACACAACATGGAAGGTAATACACACATATGTAAAAAAAACAGGGGGGGGGAGAAGGATGATGTTCACTAATCTGACCTTTTTCTTTTTTAAATAGTGGATTCTCATCTATTGAACGCGGTCCTGATGGTGTTAAAGGTGATGATCCTTGGAATTTGAACATGATCCCGGTCCTTCCTGATTCCCTCTTTACCCACATCAAATCTGACATTAGCGGTATGATGGTCCCTTGGCTCTATATCGGCATGTGCTTCTCCGCGTTTTGCTGGCACAATGAAGATCACTTTACTTATTCCATCAACTACATGCATTGGGGTGAAACAAAAACATGGTACGGTGTGCCTGGTGACGATACTGCTAAATTTGAAGATACAATGCGCAAGGCGGTGCCTGAACTCTTTGAACAACAACCCAACTTACTCTTCCAATTAGTAACGATGCTCAGCCCCGAACGACTCTTGAAAGAAAACGTCCGTGTGTATGCTGTCGATCAACGTCCTGGCGAATTTGTGGTCACTTTTCCAAAGGCATATCATTCTGGATTCAACCATGGGGTAAGTAAAAGGACAAGGATAAACTAATGAATGTGGTATTAACAGTGGTCTTAATTGTCTATTATAGTTTAACTTTTGTGAAGCGGTGAACTTTGCTCCTATGGATTGGCTGCATTATGGTCTGGAATGTGTAAAGCGTTATAAAGAATACCGACGACAACCGTGTTTCTCTCACGACGAACTACTGGTCAACATTGTCAAAATGGATCTCAACACTAAAAATGCACCTTTGGTCAAGGATGCTTTACTCGATATGAAACTACGTGAAACGGACGAACGCAGACGATTCAAACAACATCATCCTCAAATCAAACAAGTCACTTTTGCAGATGATTACAACACCACAACAAAGGACGAACACTTCCAATGCCATAATTGCCACTGTTACACCTACTTGTCCTACGTTACATGCCCCTGTACCAAAAAAGTAGCATGCTTTGATCATGCCGACGATGTAAGTATCCAAAAAAAAAAAAAAAAAAAAAAAAAAAAGGATAAAAGTTTCTGTTACTGATTTCTCTCTCTTTCCCCATTTCCTTTCTCTAGTTATGTGATTGTGTCGACCAAAAGAAAAAGGTGCGTTTGCGATTCTCTGATGACGATCTCCAGCGGTTAGTGGATATAGCTAGTAGGGCGACACATGCAAGATCGGATTGGGAAACAAAAGCTCGAATGGCCATCTCTGGTGGCACCTTGCCGTCGACAAGAACATTGCAGTACTTATTAATGGAAGCGGACAAGAATGGCGTACCAAAGGAAGAAACTATGCAACTCAGGAGTCATCTGGATCGTATTCAACAATGGGAAAACGAAGTAATATCGTTTTTCCACCTAATAGGCCAGGCGCATCTCAAACATCCTCCTCACTTGCGTGCTCACAAGTCACCCAAAAGACCATCTTACAACAGCGAACGATATCAGCAATTACTCAACCTTCAATACCAAGCATCGACCATGGCATTCGATTCACCATATATCATTCAAATAAATACGTTGGTGGAACGAGTCAATTGGATCAAACACAGAGCGTCAAAAGCATTAGAAGACGGATCAACTAAAATCATGGAGGAAGTACTAGGCGATGGACTTTCAATTGGCATGGACTTTGGTGAAATGGGCCAACTACAAATGGCACTGGATCAACGCAAGTGGAATGATGAATATGCACCAGACGTAATGCGACTGCCTTTGGATTACGATGCTCTAACTGGCCTGGTCAAACTAGCTCACGAATGCAAGTTACCCACCACCAATCCAAAGTATCAAGAATTACTGGCCAAAGTCCGTCTAGGTGAACAATGGATCAAACGAGCCCGGCGCTTGCGACCAGATGTCAATTACGGTATCTCTAATGGTGGCACTATCACAATGGACGAACTAGATGAAATTATCAATGTCGATCAAGAAGTTCCAACTCAGCGTGAACTGTATCAAGAACTCCAGGCCTTCCGATCAAAAATATCATCCTGGCTCTTACTATTCACCAGGACAATGATGCAATGTCAACAACAACAACTTCTCCACCGACCTTCTGCTCAAGATATTGCGGAATTAAAAGAACAATTGAATGATATTCCTCTGCATATGATACAAAAGGAATCAGTAACACTGGATATGGAACTGGAACGGGTAGACGATTGGACCAACAAAGTAAAAAGATTGCTTACTTACCGACTCAATGGGGCCAAATCATTCGACACGGTGATACATCATCTCCAACGCACCATTGATCACATCTTGAAACACCGCCAGAAATCTTCTCCCTCGATTCAACAAAAGAAGAAAAGCAAAGGCGGACGGGGTAGTTATTGTATTTGTCATGAACCTGAATCTGGATTCATGATTAAATGTGATGTCTGTGGAGAATGGTATCATGGCACGTGTGTCAAGATTGCAAAACGACGATTGAACCACGATGCATCTTATATCTGTCCTGTTTGTGATCCTTTTAATGACTTTGTCCACTTCTCAAGGCGGCCAAAGTTTGAAGATCTATGCGAAGTAATGGAAGAAGCCAAGACTCTCCGACTAGTTCCTGAATCTTACCCGGTGCTTCGAAACATGATGATGGCGATGGAAGCGTATCGAGACGAATTGGGGGTCTTTTGCCGATCCAAACCGGTTCTGGAGGTGGACGATCTCAAGATGATTAAACAGTTTTTAAGGGAATTGCTTGGTTTACCGGTGGCCTTGGATGATGAAACCGAATTCCTACGAAAAAAGGTACGCGATATCACTAATATTCAACAACAACAACAACAACAAGTACTCAACAATACCGTCAATCATCACAACGGGTCCCATTCTTCACCGCCATCATCATCATCATCACACCCTCCTATCGTCAAACTTACTCTGAATCCACCTACACCACCTACTGGCCAGCATCTTACCAATATGCCTGACCGAAAACGGAAAATCAAGACGGATGCTCATTATATCAACGGACGACAAAAGAAAAACCCATCAAGGACGACATTTGATCATTTACCACCCACCGGCACCCATCCACCTGTCACACACAACTACCCATCATATCACTACTAGTAATTTATCCCTATTTGTTTTTCCTGTTTGCTTTTTACCCCCACCTCCTCTACTTTCTAGTATAGTTATTTTTTTAAACTATCCCCCTTCTTATAGTGTAGTTAGTATTTATGCTTTGTCCTTGTCTAATAAATAAAAACTTCTTTGACTATGGTGTTTATTCACCATAGTACACTATAAAAATAAATTACATATACAGTCTGTCAATACAGTTGTACTGTAGAGGTACGATAAAACTTTAAAAGCGGCGTTTCAATTTGACAGTAATGCCGATAGAAACAAAAAGTCAAATCACACAATAAAAGAATTACATCCAGTATACATAGTATTATTTACAAAGTGGGAGATTTTTATTTGAAATAAGGGTAAAATTAAAGTTATTATCTACAACTAATCATCATCATCGGTCGCTTGTACAGAGCCAGCACGTTTCTTCTTCCGTTGTATGTCACCACTGGTAGTTAGCTTCAATTTACGCTTTTTGATAGTACGATCATCTTGACTAGAATCTTGATCCTCTTTCTGTGCCAGTGCCTATTACAAGATGTAAGTCTCATGTTTATATACCGTTGATACCTGTCTTTATATATATATATATATATATTACCTTTTGATATGTTGATGAAGACAAGGAAAAGAGACGATCCAATTCAGTAAATTTTTGTTTCCGTTTGTCGCCACGATTGGTAAGATAGCCATCAAATCCCCTTATGATATTTCCGTTGCTTTGTGTGTCTTCAAGATATGAACCTTCAAACAAGTAGATAGAATGTTCCAAGTTGATCTATAATGTAAAAGAGTAAAGTGAGTCTTCATGATTGCAATTATTCCAACTTTACTGTGCTTACCAAATTGGTATCAACCTGTTTTTTCCGATTAAGTAATGCCTGTAGTTCTGCCTTTGTTTCATCGTACTTTTGCCGTGTTACTTGGGTGGGTTCTGTTGCGGTGGTGCCACTAGATGAAGTCGAGTTCTTTGTAAAGTAAAAACAAAACAAAACAAAGCAACAACAACAAAAACCTCGGATAAGTATTTGTTCTATTATATATTTAAGGTTATCAAGTACTTACTGATGGTGTTGTTTCTTTTTTAGAGGTAACATCAGGCATAGTGAATGTATAAAAAAAGAAAGAGAGGCTGAAGAACCCAAAGAAAAAAAGAAAAAAAAAACACCAACACTGAATTGCGGGATTTGAAAATACCGGGGATTGAAATAAAGATGAGGTATCTTGTTTTCATAAATTTATTTGATTGCCTCCTCCCTCTTTTCCTCAAAACACTCATATCCGTTTTTATCATTAATACATTACGGCGTCTTCTCTATTGATGTTTCAGTAGCCACTATCCATTTGGTAAAGCGGGTATGGTTAAACTACATCATTCGACCTGGATATCCTGCTATGCTTCCCTTTTTTGGTCTCGTCTGCGCCATGACGCATCCACTCGTAACATCACCTTCATTGACAATCAAGTCAAGTGTGCTTCTCTCTCTGTCGCTCTCATTAAAAGTGCTGGTTTCAAGTACAACTTGGATTGGTAAAATGGGTCTGCTTTTTGCCCTTGGCCTTCTCAAGGGGAACCACATATTCTTTTAAATATGGTTGGGGTGTAATGGGGTATAAAACTGGTTTGATTAAAGTGGGGCTTTTTATTGGCTGAAAAGCTCCACAACAATGTGATTCCCTCAAGTGATGGCAATTCTTGTTTGGCGGTTTTTGGCCATTCTGGGATATGAAAGGTAATAAAATGATGATAGATTACATGCAAACACTGACCCCGATTTTTATGGCTTTGATAGAAATTGCTTTCAAAATGGAACCCAAGGAGAGCATCGGCCATGCATAAATCCTGGTGGAAAATCGGGCAATGATCACCGACGAACTGCTGGGATTTCAAAAGGATGGCCTCATCTTGGTCCTGGTGATCAACCTGGTGATGGTACCGGCAATAATACGGCGACGGTGCTGACAATGACATTGGGCGATGGTGCTGACAATGACATTGGGCGATGGTGCTGACAATGACATTGGGCGATGGTGCTGACAATGACATTGGGCGATGGTGCTGGCAATGACATTGGGCGATGGTGCTGGCAATGACATTGGGCGATGGTGCTGGCAATGACACTCAAAAATGGTGCTGGTAATGACACTCGGTGACGGTGCTGGCATTGAGATATAGTCGGGAGACTGTCGCCCAAACCATTGAAAGCCTCGTTTTATCGAGGTAATTAAAAAGGCTTGTCAAATCAAGTTGTGTGTATTAACGTTTGGATTTAGGTTATAGGCTTATCAAACTACTTTATACAGTGATCTATCTTTACAAACTCAAAGATCCAGATCTGACGGTCTCCTATGGCGCTTGGTCTTTTTTATACTACAATTATTATTATTATTATTATTTTAATCATCCTTTATGATAACTTCTAATAAAGTCTTCCCCTTTTATTTTGATTTGACATCTTATTCGCCTATGTTGAATCGGCACTTTAAATTATTTTGACAATGTGGTCCATGGCGGTCCAAGACCTTTTTTTTATCCCCTTCTCTTTTTATTCTTACTTTATTCTACCTCAACACATGGAGTCGGCACAAACTGATAAAGTCGATACCAACACTGCAAAGGATACTTATGAACATACGGGGAACAACAACAAACAAGATATACCAAGCATTGTCATAAGTACCGAACAAGGATTTATTGACTCGAATGAACATTCGCCAGCCTCAACGCCCATTGTGGAAAATGTTACTCAGCAGCAACCAAGCCCACCTACTCGAGACGAAACAAATGATAAAGCCAAGATGGGTCCTGATTCTGATGCACCTTTACCACTTTCTGATACCAGTCCTACTTCTCCGTCGTGCCCTGGTCCCACTACTACTACTGGTAACAACGAAACGGGGGATACTTCAAATACCAATATGGTTACAACAATAGCAGCAAACGAAACTCAGCCCATTATAGTACCATCAGCAACTTCACCATCTCGAAAAGAACAAGAAAGTAGCAACTCTACTACTAGGATCCCTAATGGCACCTCATCAACAATTGACACCGACACTCCCAAGTATAATATCACCAACGACACACCACCTTCATTGTCAACAGGAGATACTTTATTCCAAGGTCCTGTCATCGACTATTATCGTGAAAAGAACATTCTTTTGACTGGAAGTACTGGATTTATTGGCAAAAGCATATTATGGAAGCTGATACACTCTCTTGGCGGAAGTCTTGGACGGATTTATCTCCTGGTGCGAAATGGAAACACTAAACGAAGCAAAATGGGGCGACCAAACGACCGGATCAAGAATGAAATACTGAACAATAAGGTAAGTGAAAAGATGATCAATGGAATACATAGGAGGAAGGGTTATGTATGCATAGGCAAGAGGGGGGTAGGTAGATTGGGGAGAGTTTTACTCACCCTGCTTATTTTTTTATTGGATTCCTATTCTAGGCATTTGTATCTCTTCGGCATAGCATGGGGGAATCCGTATTTGACGACATTGTCCATAACAAGATCATTCCTATTAGTGGTGATATTATTTCTCCTGATCTCTCAATGTCTTTTGAAGATCGGGAAAATGTGGTGGAAAACGTGCATGTGGTACTTCATTGCGCTGCGACGGTGGATTATCATGAACGACTAGACTTGTCCTTGGAGGTAAATTCAACACTGACATCAGGGATCCTCTTGTAACTAACATTTTTATAATTATATCAGACTAACACATTAGGGACTTTACGTTTGATGGATCTGGCAGATGAATGCGTCAAAATGGGTAAGTTTGGGATCAAAGGGAAACAGGAAAGCTTACTAAATCATTATTGTATACATATGTAGAGGCTTTTGTACATGTATCCCTGGCTTACTTGAATACGAATCTACCCGATGGTCATATTCAGGAACGTGTCTACCCTATGGAGCTTGGTGACCCTGAAGATCTCTTGAAAGAGACTGTGGCTCTTGATTTACAAGGTATGTTTAATGTAACAAGTTGACAGTAATCACTCATATCACTCCCCCCCCCTTTTTTTTCATTATTATTATTATCCCTACTATAGACATCCCGAAAATGACACAGCGTATCCTTCAATACTATCCAAACACCTACACCTTTACTAAATCTCTGACCGAACACTTGATATTGAAGCGGGTGGATTATAATCGGGTGGAAGAAATCCAAGGTGGGAAATCTCAATGGCCGATCTCGATTGTCCGTGCTACTCATGTTGGTGCTGGTGCATTTGAACCTCTTCCTGGATGGGTAAGTACTGAACCATACTGTGAAAGGAATCTCAATTGATCATTGTTTTGTGTTATAGGTCGATGGCGTCACTGGCATGAATGGGATGGTATTTTTGCTGGGACATGGTATGCAAGTACTTCAACCTGATATTGGTGGTTATAACGCTGATATTGTCCCTGTGGATTACTTTACTCGTGTGATCATTGGAAGCCCAGTGTTTATGTCTCCTCCTGGTGTAAAGTTTGTCCTTCCCTACAATGAAATTATTCGCGAAGACGTGGACCCTCAACGCCAGCGCCTATCTGGTGTTCAATACTTCCCGGTGATTCATCAAGTATCAGCTACCAACATGCAACCTGTCACTTGGAGACATATCTACGACTCTGTGCGACATTACTGGACAAGAAACACAAAGATCACCCTCCCAACTTCTGATCAATACTTTGTATCCAACAAATCACTCTTCAAAACTCGACTATTTATAAAATACAATGTACCTCAATCTCTCAACGCTGTTTCCGCTGCAATCAGTGGTAACAACAGCTGTAGCAGTAATAATGGAATAACCTTTGGTGCCAACAACAAGATGGAACCAAATGTCATCAACCGTACAGTAGAGGTAGCCTCAAGAACAGCCGAAGCAAATCAAGCACTTTTACGACATCAATGGGTATTCGAAAACGACAATGTATACAAGCTTGAATCTCATCTCGAAACCGACTCTCAATTCCAACTCTCTGGGTATTACACTTCTGGATTTAATTGGGATACCTACATGACCAACTATAGCTACGGTACTCACATTTACATTGCTCAGGGACCTATCGGCACACGAAACCTTGCTTTGGCTTCCGGCTGGGATTGCGCGCTTTTCTCCAAAGTACCGGTGGTGCGCCATTCTATCATTGATCGCCAAATCGAATCTGTTGTTTTTAGTTTGGCAGATATACAAAAACGAACAGAACGAATGTTACTTCAAGTCATTGCGTCGTTGGAGCAACCTACTATGGCTCAGCTTGGATCTCTCAATGGTGGAACGACTGGGGCTGCTGCTGGTTTGAATGATGTGAAGAAATTGTCGGAAGACTGGGTGGCGGACTTTGACACGAGTCTGGATGATTGGTGTCATGATGATTCTGGTATTCTCACTGATGGAAAACATGCAGCAGATCTTGGTCGATGGGTTACTCATATCGGCGAACATGATGAAGCAATCAAGATCATTGTTCTCAATGATCGGCGTGTGGGTGCAAGTATCCGACAGGTAAGTCGGGATTTAAAATATATGTTTGACATGAAATTTACTGATATCTCCCTCCTTTTCTTTTTCTTTCTTTCTTTTAGATCATTGAATCGTCTGGTGTACCCAAGCAAACTGTGGTTGGTGAAGCTTTGAAAATTGTGCAGCGGATGCGGGAACGTACTCAACTAGCATATGTTTGGTTTGCTGGCTCGTTTTTGGATACTCTTTTTAAACGACTTTTCTCTTGTATTCGCTTGCGGGATGAAGATGTATTCAAGGTAAGATCATGTACAAAAGTAAAAAGAAAGGTTTACTAACTGATGCTTATCTTATTAATAATCATAGCTCAAAGAACAAATCAAACATAAAAATGTAGTATACGTTCCTGTCTCAAAAACCTTGCTGGATCAACTTTTGGTTTGGTATGTTTGTCTTCGCTATCATCTCCCGGTGCCTGCTCTTGTTTGCGATGAAGGTATGTATTATAACAAAAAGAGGGTTGAGGTAATGATGTAGGGGGTTTAGCATGAATACGGAAATCTAAGGTGTATTTGATATAGCATTGGCACTCCTTGGACCTGTATCGGACATACTCCGTATTGCTGGTGCCTACTTCATTCGTCGGGACAAGGTATCAAGATCTCCACTCAACACTGCTGTTGCGGCTGCATACACGGAAGCTCTTTTACATGAACACGGTGCGCTTTCGATGCTTCTAGAACGGGCACGCTCACGAACTGGTCGGATTCAAGCGGTCTATGCAGATGGTATACTTGACATGGTGGTAGAAGCAACTTTAGAACGGAATCAGCAAATACCACACACCTTAAATCAACAACAACAGCCACCTCCTCCTTCACCCACACCTTCTATTGACAGCCACTCTTCGACAGCGACAGGAACGACACGATCTTCTTTTGATTATTCAGTCGGTGGTGTTGCAAAGGAAACAGTAGTCGTACCCCTCCATATCACATACGAAAAAATACCTGATCTGCGCATGCTCATTGATCAAGTCTTGGACCAAAAGGCGAAAGAATCAAAGGTGGACCCTCCTGCCACTGTCGATGGTACACCTTCTGTAAAGGCGGCGACAACAACTGCTACACGGCTCTCAAGATCAGCGTCATTCCTTCGACCTAGTGCTTCTGTGGCTGGTCGTTCTGCAAACAAGGATAGTGGTGCATCTGAAAATGGAAAATATGGTCGGGTGTTCTTTGGTATTGGGAATGTGGTGGATATCAACAAGGCCAAGGACGAAGTACTTGATTCAGTCGACAAAAAAGACAGGTAATGCGAAATGCATTGATGTCATCAGTAATATCATGTTCTAATCTTTTTTTTTTTCTTCTCTTTTTATAAACATGTTTAGTTTATCCTCAACTGAACAACATACTCTTATCTCGGCTCACATTGCTAAATGTATTCAACATCAACAACATTCATCGACGATCATCAGCCCTGTCTCGGTGGTAGCAGCGATTGTACTCTTTGGACGCACTACTAATGGTCTTCCGCTGGGAAAAATCAATGGACATGCTGAATGGCTTAAAAATGAAGTAATTGACAAAGGGATGTCGATTGACTGGCAAGGTATTAATACTATACTAGAACACTGAAACTTGGGTACCATTACTAATGAATTGATTATAGATGACGAAGATGCAGAAACCATTGTGGCCTATTCTTTGAATCTTTTGGACACCCGAACGAATATTGTTGTAGAAGGCGGTAAACGGATTAATGAAAATACTAACATTCGTGTGGTGGATCATGCTGACAATGTCATGGACCTATCTTACATGGCCAATCAGGTAAAAACCTACAAATCGGAAGATCAGCTCCTGGCAGACTTTGAATGCTGACCTTTTTCTTCTTTAGATCATTGAAATCTTTTTACCGGAAGCCATATTCTCCGTGGTGTACTTATCCTATGGACCTCAGACTATTTTGACTCGTGATGAATTATTCGCCAAATTCATCTTTTTGGTTCGGCTCTTGAAAGACGAATTCATTTATACTTGGTCCATGGATAAAGTAAGTAATGTCATTAACTGGTGGGTGGATGAGGACGATGCAGGTGATTAACTAATCGTTTTCATCTATTGATAGACATTTGAACAACTGGTGCAATGGTTTTCTACCAAAGGATTCCTTCGCGCAAAAGAAGACACCAACCAATATGAAAAACTAGCGATGAAGGAATCTGACCACAAGGATTACAGCCGAATATGTTTGTTTGCCTCCTTCTTATACCCTACCTTGGATGCCTATTGGATTACCTCATGCTCTCTGTCTGCTTTACGTGATCTACCCTATATGCCCCGGAAAATCGTGCCTGTTTTATCACAATGGATTGCTGCTCATCTCATCAGTGGACGAAGAACCATATACCGAGAAGTACTGTCAACGGAAGCAAGTCAGAATGCGGTCAACAATTTTATGGCCATTGGATTCATCGATGCAGTGCACCCTAAAACAAAACTGTCTCCTGATGCTCAAATATTGCTTTTGGAACTTGGGATCAAAACAAATGAAGATTTGGTAATGGTGTCAGACCGAAGTCATACAAAAGAAGATGGAATCAAGCGAAACAAGGTAAGATGATAAATGTAGAATAATAAACATATGAAGTGATACACAGACTTTTATACTTATCCCTTATTTATCTATATAAGGATGTTGAACACCCAGATAATGGTGAAGATATCTTGTCTCAACTACTAGATATTGCCTCTTTGTGCCACGAAATTGAAAAATACCGGTTTGGGGCAGGGGACGCACAGCTTTTGGGGTTACGACAAAACGCACAAGTCTTTGATAAATGTCAAAACCAAATCCGGAGTATCTTGCGGGCGGAACAAAGTTATTCAAGCCAACATGGAATGCAATTGATTCGGGATGAAGATCAAATGATTCAATTGGTTTACTCTTTAAAGGCATCTGCAAATGCAGCCTTGTCTTCAGATGGTCTGGGGAATGGACGGAATCCTCGACGTGTGTCTGAAGCCTACAATCTGAAATCATCTTACCGGGACAATACTGTTTAGCTATAGTCAATATTTTATCATCTCCCCCCCCCTATATTTATACACATACTTTATATATTATTATCTTTTTATAAATAAACTCATATTTTGATTTACATGATTACATGGATGTTGGTTTTACATGACAGGGTTGGCAATGGATGGATGCTGTCAAAATCGGAATTTAAAATGTATTGGCGTAAAACTCCGATCAAAGCAAAAAAAAAAAGGTATTCTTTGATCCAGTGCATGAAATAACCAATCCAAACCACGATATCAATATACTTTTGTTGGTACAAGAACATAATATAGCAATTGGTTATAGGACACACAATGAACGGACCCTGATTTTGCTTATAAATTCAAATCCCGCTTTCTCGGCGATCCTTTTCGTTCTTTTACTTCAGCAGTAGATCCCCTTTTCTTCTTTTTGCTATGAAAGGTGAATCATTATCGCTGGCGGGTTTCCATCAATAATAACTTTTAGTAAAACATGTACATACAACAAAGACGATCGAGTAATCTTTGAGGAATGTCAGTTTAGGATACCAGGCAATATTTTCTCTCGGGTCGTCAAAACATGTACAGGACATGATGCTTATACCCAAATGAATACCAGGTTTATGAAGGTAACGGCAGGCTACTTTCGTGTTTTGGCCATTATGACATCCAAGTAAAAACAGAAAAGTTCCTTTTTCTCTTTAGACGGGATTTTAAAAATGATGAATCTTAGCGAGACTTTGCTCTGCCTTTTTGGGAAGGCCTCAATGAGGAGTTAATAATTCAATTCGCTATTTTTTCTTTCTCTCTCTTTCTCTTCTCTTTCTTTCACCGTTATTACCAAATGTACAATAACGTGGGGACAACACAATTCTCCTCGAATGACAATAACAGCCCTTCTGGAGGTAAGCTGGATACCAAAGAATTGATGCATTGACTTTGTACTCATCCCAAGGATTCTCTTGTTTATATTATAGGCATCCGTCTTAACTTCATATCAGCTGCTGACCAAACCAAGTTTGAAGATCTTTTTAAAAGAGCTACAGCATCATCTGGGGGCAAACAAATAACTGGTAAGCATATATTGCTTTGTGCATCAACTTGACAAATTACTCATCTCGACTTTATTACTTTTTTTCTTTTTCTTTTGGCTTCTTCTAGCTACTGCCGTCCGTGACCTTTTGACTCGCTCCAGGCTTGACAATGATGCTTTGGCTAAAATATGGTAGGATACAATAACTTGTGTAGATGAAAGGATAATTACTAATGAATATTACCACTTTTATGATAGGGATCTTGCATCTATCACAAAGGCTCCTTACTTGACCTTTCCTGAATTTGCTGTGGCCATGTACTTGACCTCTGCCAAATTAACTGGGAAGCCCATTCCAAATCAACTACCACCTGAAGTGCGTGAAGAAACTGAAATTGCGGTGGCCACTCTTGCTTCCACGGAAACTAGCTCAAATTCCAACGCTCAGCTCATCAATACAAACACACCACCTGTCCAACCTACAATGACCGGCTATATTCAACCTCAGTTGCCCATGATGACAGGCATTCCACCACCACTCCAGCAACCTCAGCAACAGATGCCCATGATGACAGGATTCCAACCACAGATGCCTATGATGACTGGTATTATTGGCTCTACTCAACCTCAAACACCTATGCGTACAGGCTATCCTATGCAATCTTATCAACAACCACAGTATCAACAGCCCATGCAAACGGGATATCCAGGTCAAACTCCTTCTCCTCAGTTTCCTATGGCCACCGGTATTGGGCAACCTATTCAAATGGGTGCAAATAAACCTCGCTTGCAAAACATGGACTTTGCCAGTAAAATGATGCCCAATCAATCCAGTCGACAAAACCTCTTGGCACCAGTTTTAGGTACTCACCAACAAGACGCAATCTCATGGAAAATCACCCCCGAAGAAAAACAACGGTATCGCGAAATCTTTTCGGCATGGGAAACTTCTAATACGGGATATCTATCTGGTGATGTGGCTCGACAGGTGTTTATGCAGTCTCAACTACAAGAAAACGATTTAATGAAGATTTGGAGTCTGGCTGACAAGGAAAACCGTGGTAGTCTGGATGTGGATGAATTCGCTATTGCAATGCATTTGGTCTATCGCAAACTCAACAATTTTGATATTCCTTCTGTGCTTCCTGCTGAACTTGCTCCTCCTTCTAGTGCTCTCAAGAAATTTGTAATTGGCCACCGACCTGCTCCTTCTCCATTTGCAGCTACCTCTCCTCAAGCTCCATCAACTCATCAAGGACACAGCCAAGTAGGGGATGACAATTCTTATGTGTCAAGTGCTCGCCACAAGGGACCAAGTCGATTTATGAACTCTGCACCAAGTCGCCGTGTAACATCATACGACAGTGATTCTGACAATGGTGATGATAACTCTGCTGCCATAGATGAACTTCGCTTGCAAATCTCGACAACCAAGAAAAAGCTGGATGGAATAAAGAAGCAACAGGAAAACAACCGTCGTGGGCAACAATCATCATCAACTTTGTATTCGATGGAGGAACTCAAGGAAAACATTCGGAAAACTCAAGATGACCTTGGACGTGCCTACCGTGGAAACACAATGACAAGCAAGTATTTCCAAAACACCGAAACCTTGTTGGATCTCTTGGAAACTCAAAAATCTCTTCAAGACGAAATTCAATATCTGTGCAACCGTGATATTCCTGTGCTTGCTCGCCAACTACGCTCTTCTGCTGCTGAACTTCGTGATGCCAAGGTACGATATGGACGGAAAAATGATGGGGGACAAGACTACACGGCGTATATTCAACCTACTGGGCCAGGTGGAACAACTACTGAAAGCGATCGTGTCCGGGCCAAGGCCAAGGCAATGATGGCTGCTCGCAAAATTGGAACAAGCTCAAGCCGGGATGCTGACTATGAACTACGACGGGCTGAAGAGGAAAAACAAGCTTACGACCGCCTTGCTGATGATTGTGAAAGGGACATGGAACGAAATCGTGGGGCTCTCCGGGACATTCGTGGTGATCTTCGTTATTTGGAACAACTTGTGGAATCGACGGCGGTAGTCGACAAGAAACGTTTCGAAAAAGGTCAAGACATGTCATATGAACTACGTCGGTTTATTGAACAATTGGATCGCGAATCTCCTTTGGGCTTTTCGCCTCCGTCATCACCAGCTGTTAATCGTCGTGGGCCAACCTCAATTCAAAACGATATTGTATCACCAGTATCTACTCCTACTTACGATTCTCCAGCTTCAAGCCCTGCATCTACTCGTACTGTATCAAAGCCAAGAACTGCGGATGAAATTAAAAAAGAAGTAAGCATTAATTCTATGGTGAATGGAATAGGTCAAAAGATAACTAACCATTTTACTTCCTTTGGTATATCTAGGCTGAACGACGTGTGCAAGAACGATTGGAAGCTTTGCGCGCTAAACGGGGTCAAGCTTCGCCTGTGACAAGATCTCCTCAGCCATCCACACCAAAGATCGATCATGAAGAACAAGCTGCTCAACAACGTCTGCGACAAGCTGAACAGCAAGCTCAAGCCAAACTTCGGGAATCAGAAACTCGTCATGAAGCACGGACTCCAACTCATGATTATGAAGCGGATCAACAGAGGAATGCTGAACTACAACGCCAAGAAGAAGCCGAGCGGGAACACCAACGTCAACTGGAACAACAACGACAAGAGGAAGATCGACAACGTCAATTGGATGAGGAAAAGGACATGGAACAACGACGACGAGCTATCATTCAAAAAGAAGAAGAACAACGAATTGCGCGAATGGAAGCTATTCAAAAAGCCGAAGATGAAGAACGTGCTGCTGCTAATGCCAACAACGCACCTCCTCAAGCATCCACTCCTCCTCCTCCTCCTCCACCACCACCACCACCACCAGCACCTCTTGCCTCAGTATCAGCACAGGAACCATTGACATCACCAAATGTAGAAGCGACTAAAGAAATACCATCCGATCCGGCTGAATCATCTACAAAGGGAAGCAACAATCCTTTTGCCAAATTACAACAACAACAACAAAAGGAATCACCAGCTGATGCATCAATCACCAATGATCATAATGAAACTCCAGCAGCCGAACCAGTAACAACCACTGCAGCCGACAAGCGGGTCAGCTACAATCCTTTTGCCGCCTTCTCCGCCTTCTCTGCAACAAAGGGTCATGAAAGCGACAGCGAATCCGATGGTGATGATGATGGCTGGGATGTTGTGCACCAAGATGACTCTGATGATGAATTTCCTGCTGCCGGTAGTGCTAAGAACCTTGCTGGAAAACTCTTTGACGCCATGAGCCAACGACAAGCTAGTAAGTTAACAGAATGGAATATTTAGACAAGTAGGTTACTCATCATTTATTATTAACGTATTCATTTAGGCGGATCACCAAAACCATTTGGATCACCATCACCTCAACCAGCTGTGGTGCCACCTGTCGACGCAAATACATCTGCAGGAATTCCTCCTCCACCACCTCCAGCTCCGACATTTGACCAATCAGATATCCCTCCTCCTCCACCACCACCAGCTCCTCCTGTCGAACAATCTACGATTCCTCCTCCACCTCCACCACTTCAACCTACCAGTAATAACGACAATACTCCACCAGCAGGACGCAACGCATTACTGGGTCAAATTCAACAAGGAACTCGATTGAAAAAGACAATCACCAACGACAGGAGTCAATCTAGTGTATCCGGTAAAGTGTTGGAGGACGACAATAAGCAGCCTGCGGTGACACATCAATCACAGCCACATAGTCATCCTCAAACAGAAGCAGTACCAGAACAACAAGCTCCTCCTCCAGGTCTTTTAGGCAGCGACGTATTCTTGGCTGAATTGCAAAAACGCACAGGCAGCACCGAACCTTCAAACGACACGGCTCTACCACCCTCTCATACGGCGGACGACAATGAAGGAACAGAATACATGGCTTTATGGGATTATGAAGGTCAAGGATCCGACGATTTGTCTTTCCAGGCAAATGATGTCATACTTGTCAAAGACGATACCGACTCGGAAGATTGGTGGCATGGTACCTTGAAACATTCTAAACAGTCTGGTTACTTCCCTCGAAACTATGTGGATAAACATGTCGTAGGGGAAACTCAACAAGGTAAAAAGAAAAAGAAAAAAAAAAAAAAAAGAAAGAGAGATGACGCTAACTTTTATTCGTAGTTTCCAAAGGTACAGCATTATATGACTATAATGGCCCTGAAGAAGAAGGATGTTTGACATTTGAAGCCGGTGTTTCTCTTACCATTCTGGATAAATCTCTTGGCGACTGGTGGACTGCACAATTGGAAAATGGAAAACAAGGTCTGGTCCCTGCAAACTATATTGAAGAAGACCAATAAACCGGACTCACCTTAGCATCTATAGTTTAATCTTTGTATCACTTTTTTTATTGGAAAAATAAAATCTACTATTACAATAAAACCTCTCTTAATTATATTTTACTTACACGCATGATATGTATAACGTTACTAAAAGGGAACTTCTCCAAACTTGAAAGGCTTTCTTTTGTGATGATGTAGTAATTTGAAATCCCGATTCCTGCGTTTTTTATTTACAAACCCGATGCTTTTTTCTCTTTGTATTGATATCATCTCATTATCTACAATTGATTCTCTATCATCTTTGATCATTATCTCAAATCACTGTTACACCAAACCATTTTGCCTGATAATGTATGCATTATAATCAAAAAAAAGAACATGGTTCTTATCAAAACATCTTTCCCTTCGCATCTACGCCCCCAGTTTATCATAACATTGCCCCCCTTCCTCTCACTGTTCCTCTTTTTCCAGAGAAAGCTTACACATTGCTTGGTATTTAAATGAGTAGTGGTTTTATTACTTTGACGAGTTAAAAAGCCTGACTCTAGTCTCAGCTATGAAGGCTAACTGGACATTTACGTTCAATGGGCGGGGATTCAAATAACAGTCAGTATTATGTGATTTTCTTTCCAACTTAACATTGACAGCCTATATTAGTGGTTTCACCGAATGTTTACTCATCGGTAGCTATAGATAGTAAAAACAGGGATGTGATGATCATTACATATGCGCATATATGAAAGTTACGCTCTGGTAAAAAAAAATAAAAAAATAAAAAAAAAAAGTCGGGATGTTAATATTTGAACGTGTGACTCTC
This sequence comes from Chlamydoabsidia padenii, assembly GCA_025330725.1. Classification (NCBI taxonomy): domain Eukaryota; kingdom Fungi; phylum Mucoromycota; class Mucoromycetes; order Mucorales; family Cunninghamellaceae; genus Chlamydoabsidia; species Chlamydoabsidia padenii. The sequence continues at coordinate 168,039 of JAIWND010000005.1, read as the reverse complement.
CGCAGATTTCAAAAATAAAAATAAAATAAAAAAAAGCTGGACCGGTGCTTCCCCTCTTTCTTCCTCTTTTCCAACATGGATCACTTTGAAGACACGGGACAAGATGACTTCACCTTCCTAGAATATGCAGCTGACACTCAATCCTCACAACAATACGATTACAACGACTTTACTCAAACCCAGCTTGATCACGAACACCTTGATTTATCTTTGAACTCGTTATCTTTAGGTGGAATCAACAAGTCCAAAGCGTATGACAGCGACCTTAACGGCGAGGATAAATCATTTACCAACGACTACCAATTTGAAGAAACTGATGACTTTGACGATAGCTTTGGTGATGGTGAACAACAACAATTACAACCATCTTCCGACGAACTGGACAAGAGTTTGCCTGACCACGCTTGTAAATACTGTGGAATCCATTCTCCTGCTTCTGTTGTCAAATGTGTCACTTGCGATCGGTGGTTTTGTAATGCTCGTGGCAATACTTCTGGTTCTCATATCATCAATCACTTGGTCCGCGCTAAACACAAGGAGGTGATGCTTCATCCTGAATCCCCTCTTGGTGAAACTTTACTTGAATGTTACAACTGTGGCTGTCGAAACGTCTTCTTGCTTGGCTTCATTCCTGCGAAAAGTGATACGGTGGTGGTGCTACTTTGCAGGTAAGAAGAATAAAAATGAATAACGAAATGTTTATACCAACTTTCTTCTTTCTTCTTCTACAACTAGGCAACCTTGTGCGGCAGCTTCGTCTTCCAAGGATATGAATTGGGATACTGCTCAATGGATGCCCTTAATTGACGATAGGTGCTTTTTGACGTGGCTGGTGAAAATTCCTCCTGAACAAGAACAATTGCGTGCACGACAAATTAGCTCTAGTCAAATCAACAAACTGGAAGAATTATGGAAGGATGATACAAGCGCTACATTAGAAGACTTGGAAAAACCCGGTGTTGATGAAGAACCTCATCCTGTACTTCTCAGGTAAAATAAAATGATGATCACAGTATATAAAAATGGATATGGGTATGCTTATTAACTCCCAATTACGAATAGATACGAAGATGCATATCAATATCAAAACATCTTTGGTCCCTTGGTGAAAATGGAGGCTGATTACGATAAAAAGCTGAAAGAATCCCAAGTAAGTCACGGATTGAAAACATAATAGTATAAATCACTGTTACCCATCATCTTTTTGATTATCCCCACTTACTTTTTTTTTTTTTTTTTTTTTTTTTTTTTTTTTGTTAGACTTGCGATGATATTGTTGTACGATGGGATGTAGGACTGAATCAAAAGGATATTGCATGGTTTTACTTCCCAAAACTGGAATTGGGGGAAGTCAAACTTGCCGTGGGTGATGAATTACGTCTGCGATACCGTGGTGAACTTCACGAACCTTGGATTAATGTAGGACATGTCATCAAGATCCCCAATAGTAAGTAAAGAAGAAGAAGAAAAGAACATATCAACAGTTATACTAAAAATATACGTTTCATGTCTAGATATCAACGATGAAGTAGCTTTGGAAATGCGTCATTCTAGCAACAGAACTCCTACCAAATGTACTCATAACTTCTCTGTGGACTTTGTATGGAAATCAACAAGCTTCGACCGGATGCAAAACTCTATGCGAACCTTCGCCGTGGATGAAAAAAGTGTCAGTGGCTATATATACCATCGCCTTCTTGGTCATGATGTGGAACCTCAAGTACTCAAGACTCAATTGCCCAAAAGGTAAAACATCTGATCGATCTAACTGTTACAAGTATATTAAATGTCCCTTCTCTCTCTTTCTTTCTTTAAACAGATTCTCAGTCCCCAACTTGCCTGAACTCAACCATTCTCAAGTCTATGCTGTCAAATCTGTCCTCCAAAAGCCTCTTAGTTTGATTCAAGGTCCTCCTGGTACTGGCAAGACGGTGACATCGGCATCCATTGTATACCATCTCGCAAAAATGAATCCTGGCCAAGTCCTTGTCTGTGCTCCATCCAATGTTGCTGTTGATCAATTGTCCGAAAAAATTCATCAAACTGGTCTCAAAGTGGTCAGAATCACTGCCAAGTCTCGTGAAGCTCTGGATTCTCCTGTCTCATTCCTGACCCTACATGAACAAGTCCAAAACAATGACACCAATGTGGAACTACAAAAACTCATCATGTTGAAACAAGAACAAGGCGAACTCAGTGCAAGTGATGAACGGAAATACAGATCTTTAACACGCGCGTGTGAAAAGGAAATCTTACAGGTAAAACAATTAGAAAAAGAAAAAGGACCAAGGTCATGATGGTGAGTGGTACTAACCCCCCTTCCCCGCTTTTTATTTTTATTTTTATAAAGGCTGCTGATGTTATCTGTTGTACTTGTGTTGGTGCTGGTGATCCTCGTGTAAACAAGCTTAAATTCCGAACTGTCCTCATTGATGAAGCTACCCAATCATCTGAACCGGAATGCATGATTCCCCTTGTCCTTGGCTGCAAACAGGTTGTTTTGGTTGGTGATCATCAGCAATTGGGTCCTGTCATCATGAACAAGAAGGCAGCACGAGCTGGGTTATGTCAATCATTGTTTGAACGTTTGGTTATTCTTGGTATCCGACCTATTCGACTACAAGTACAATACCGTATGCATCCTTGTCTGTCTGAATTTCCTAGCAATATGTTTTACGAAGGCACTCTCCAAAATGGTGTTACTACTCAAGAACGTATCCGGAAGAACGTGGATTTCCCTTGGCCAGTCCCTGAAACTCCAATGATGTTTTATGTCAACTTGGGCAACGAAGAAATCTCGACATCAGGTACATCTTATCTCAATCGCACTGAAGCTTCGAACTGTGAAAAGGTGGTCACTCGTTTCATGAAATCTGGTATTCTTCCTTCTCAAATTGGTGTGGTCACTCCTTATGAAGGTCAGCGATCTTATATTGTCCAATACATGCAATTTAATGGCTCTCTCCGAAAAGATCTCTACAAGGATATTGAAGTTGCCAGTGTGGATGCTTTCCAAGGTCGGGAAAAGGATTACATTATTCTCAGCTGTGTACGAAGCAACGAACATCAAGGTATTGGATTCCTCAGTGACCCAAGACGTTTAAATGTCGCTTTAACTCGGGCGAAATATGGTGTGGTGATCCTTGGCAATCCAAAGATTCTCAGTAAACATCCTCTTTGGCATCATCTGTTGGTACACTATAAGGAAAAGGAATGTTTGGTGGACGGTGCTCTCAACAATCTTCGTGTCTCCATGATTCAATTCAATCGACCTCGCAAATCTTATAACAAGGACGACAAATTCCGACAAGGTCTTGCTCACCAAATAGATGCAAGAGAAGCATTTGCTAAAGCCCCATTGGCTTCAGAAAGTAAGTCGGTCTTTTTACTTTATAACATAGTTAACAATGACTCCTTTTTTTTTTTTTTAAATATTTAGATCGCCGTGGTGGTATGCGGGCTTTTGGTCAAGACTTTATGCATACTCATGATCCAGTTGGTTATATCCCCTCGGATCTTAGCTCAATTCCCTCTTCTCAAATCAGCATCCCATTTATTCCATCTGCCTCTAGTCCATTCTCTCAAGATTTGTCTCAATCTAGCGTCATCAACCGAAAGAACTACAAACAAGCAATGGATGGTCAAAGCCAATCATCCTATTCCGGTGGATCATCGACATTTGCCAATCAAGCCTTTGGATGGGGAAGTGGTGGAAGTATGTCATCGCAAAACATGTACAGCAGCCAATCTTCTATTGGTTTGGCCTTGTCGCAAAGTGATCGCTTACGAATGATGGCGGAAATGGCGAATCACAGTGGTGGCAGCAGTAACAACAACAATCATGGCGCTTCAATGATGGCTTCTGGGTTGATGAGTCAAGATGGATTCTCCTTTGATGATTACAAGTCTCAAGATGTCTCGGTTCTCAGTCAACAAGATTTTGATTTACGTAGCCAAGCCAGCCAAGCATATACTCAATACTAGGAATAGCGTTGTAGGTCTGGTCCACTTCCTATTCATGCTATAAAGGGGTATTGCGGTCTATATAAATCTTGGGAAATATGAAATCAGCTACTTGGTCAACGTGTATGATATGATTACTTGTCCCTTCCACTTCTCTCGGTCTTTTGGTTATTACCCTTATTGTATCCACTCATTATACTCCCCCCCCTTCCCTTCCATTACCATTATTTATACTTCTTATATCTCCTATCTTCACTGTATACAACCCCTTTGTGTTTTGATTCTGTTGTTAATGTGATGACTAGAAGTTTAAGTCTGGCTCATTGTTATCCAGATCAAACAGGTGGTAAGCTATAGGGTAGTAGGATATTGATAGTCTACTTCAAATAATAAAAAGATCATATTATCTACATTCTAGACCTCCGATCTCCATCTACTAGGGAAATATACCTTTGAAACATTGCTTTGGTGAAACCTGCAAATGAAACATGGCACAAGGAAAATGGCGGGATTTGAAAATGTAAGTACACATTCATGCAAAAAAAAAAAAAAAAAGAATAAACCCAGGGTTTTGCCACAATCACTCATTTTATCTTCCCTCTTTTTCACTTCTATTTAGTTTTTTCTCTCTACAATACTTTACAATATGACAGAAAACACTAAATTGGATACTTTGAATACAGCCATAAAGAACCATGATGCAACCACTTCTCCCACTCAAACTGATTCGACAAAAGCTACTACAACAGCAGTAGAGGAACACTTCCCTCCTTTGCCAACGGATACTACAACAACCAAGAAAAAAGCACCTGCCCCAGTACCATCTCCAGTAGCCAAAGCTACAGACAAGTCATCCAAAGGAGCAACAAGAAAACTTCCTCAGCATGGTAAGTTCTGACAAACTGATTATATATAAATCTGAACCATTCATTTTTTTTTCTTTTGTTCTCCTTTATCATTGTAGATATGGATGATAAAAAAGAACAATTGAAACGGCTTCAACAAGACATTGAAAAACTTGTTTTATGGAAAACTCCTTTGCGATCCGGCGCCTATTTTGTCCTTCTTCTGTCTGTCTTGATTCTCTCCAAGTCGTACTCTGTAATCCAAATTGTCTCGGCGATTCTGACAATTTCCATTGGCATCAACTTGATTTATGTCAATGTGACGATTCAAACCCAGCGAATTCTGGCTGATCGACAAGGTATCAACCCATTCCAGTAAGTCCATCAGTATCATTACAAAACAAATCGACAACTAAAACTCATACCTATGTTATAGTACTCTTCTCCAGGATAATGAAATCACTACCATCGATCGGGGATTCTTGAAACGGACGACTGAAATGGTAGCTGATGTGACCGAAGCCTTCCTCCAATGGGTGTCGCGCATTGTGCTGATCGAAAACAATGCTTACAGTGCAAAGGTAGAGTATGACAAGCTGATGAAACATAGAAAAACAACAATTATTGATATCTTTATTTATTTTATTTTTTTTGTTATATGTGTGTGTATAGTGGATGGGAATCTTTTATATTGTATGGAAACTATCTGCTATCATCTCCGTCCGAACTTTGGTGACCTTGTTAACTTTGCTACTCTTCTCGGTACCCTTATTGTATTCCTACAATAAGACTTTTGTTGATGCGCGGATCCAACAGGTACGATCGGTTTGTCAAACTCATTTGGAACAAGGTCAACATCAACTTGAACATGGTTGGCACAAATTCTGTTCTAACTTTAAACTCTCACCAAGCGACACTGTCCCTGCCGACCTTCCTCCTAAACCATCTGGATCAAGAAAAGTAGATTAGGATATTTAATAATAGCTAAACATAATTGAAATAAAAAAAATAAAAAAAAAGTTTTTTATTACTTGTTTGTGGTTGATTGGAAATTAAAAGACCGGCCAATATCGGCGTTTAAACCTGCATGATTTGTCGAAATATACCTTGTATGTGCCAACAGCATCGAAGCCAATGGAAGCTTTTCGAGAAGGGTCCTTCTTAAAGCGTCCATTAGTATTGGCACCGTCAAAATGAGACTCTACCCAATCCCCCCCCCCTTTTTTTTTGTTCTTTTTTAGCAACGTATGGTCGCATCCTCTTTACCCACGTAACCCCCTCCTCTTCCCCACCATATCCAAAGTCAAAGTTGTGTATTAATCAGTTGTTTTTATTTTAAGTAAAGTTTTTAAAAAAAGTATATAAACAAAAGAAGCGTCGATATGTATGATTTATTTGCAAATTAAGGTATATGATGAGACTAATGTTAAATGAAGTATCCCAGTGTAATCGACTAGACCATTCCAAATTGAAGAGGTGGTGATGATTATAATGCATAAGAAGAATTAATTAGTGAAGATTCATTCTGCGCGGCAGATCCGATAGAATAAGAAGTGGTGCTGTTTTCAGATGATACGTTATGTTCATGTTGACCCACGTCGTCGTCGTCGGTATTTGTTATGGCCGGCTGGTATTCACAAAAAGGGGTGTAATAAATGTTGTTTGGTGACAGGGCTTCATGGCAATGGATCTGGAATTGTTGGCCGATCAATGTGGTTGCTTGTACGAATTGTTCCAAAACATTGCTAGTGTTGGCAGCAGAGACCTTGAGGATGAATTCAGTGGTGTTGATCAGTGGTTTTGGAGCAATAGTGATGCGTGTATTCGTTTCATGTGCAATATCATTCAAGATACATCCGTCTCCATTGATAGCAGTGATTTGTTGTAATTTGTTGACGAGTTCACCTGGAATCAAAAAGTTGAGCCAGAAACGCTAGATTTATATATATAAATTAGAAGATTGATATGATGGTCGAGTAAGATACTTACCGGTACCTTCGTAACTCCGTTTTTGAATAAAAAAACGAAACCAACGATTTCCGCAAGGGCACGAGCAACATTGGTAACAGTTCCAGTCACATGACATAGTCGTCCAATGTGGTCATCACAGTCTTGATTCAAAGAGATCAGGACATCGTGTTTGGACTGCAGATGCTTGTGTCTAGTTCCTTGTGTTCCTAAAATACGATTAATATATCTTGGTTCAACAACAACTCTTAAAGTTAATGGGCTGTTGGAGTCAGTTCCAATCAACTTTAAAAGTTTATACATTATAGTCGTCGTGATCGCAAATTAGAAAGAAGAAGGATTAAATTGACCTCAAGATTTTGAAAAAAAAAAAAAAAAAAAAAAAAAAAATGAAAAAAAAAGTAAGTCGGGATTTGAAATGTGAATAGCCCTCCACCTTCATAAAGTTGACTTTGAACTAATTCATTTTCCTTCCTTTCGAATACTTTATCATGGTAAGCATGATTGGAACTTTGAATAGAATGGAGCACGATTAAGAATACGACAGCAACAACACCAACAACGATAACAAAAAAAAAAGGAAACGATGGATGGATGGATGGATGGATGGATGGATGAATGGGATTTAGCGGGCATGATTTAATCTTTAATAGTGAATGAATGACTAATACCATTTCTTCCCAATTATTCTAGGCCGACGCTTCTGTCACTCTACGAACTCGCAAGTTCATCACCAACCGTTTACTCCAACGTAAGCAATTTGTCGTCGATGTTATCCACCCTGGACTTGCCAACTTGTCTCGCGAAGAAATCCGTGAAAAGCTCGGCAAAATGTACAAGACCAACAAGGATGTTGTCTCTGTCTTTGGCTTCAAGACTCACTTTGGTGGTGGTCGTACTACTGGTTTCGGTCTTGTCTACGATAATGTCGAAGCTTTGAAGAAATTCGAACCCAAGTACCGTCTTGCCAGAGTAAGTATAGGCTGGTCATGGCAGGAGATATGACACTGATACTAATGCATCTCTCTCTCTCTCTCTTTTATAGATTGGTTTGGCTGAACCTGGAAAGGGTGGTCGCAAGCAACGCAAGGAAAAGAAGAACCGTGCCAAGAAATTCCGTGGTACCAAGAAGGCTGCTGCTGCTGGTGGCAAGAAATAAATCTAATACTTACTCTTGGTCTTTACATTACATTTACCTTTTTATTACTATAATAAAACATTCTCAACTTTATGATATAGCATGAATTGTATGGGGATCCTATGTGGTGGATTGGGGGATCTTGAAGAGAGGTCAAACTCGGCCGCTTTTTTGGTTTTGGTTTTGTTTTGTTGGGGGGGCATTAGAATGTACTTGAATGTGTTATATTTGATGAGTACCACATTCATCATTAAAGTACACAGTTGATTCTATTCTACATTAATGATCATGTTGATCGCTTCATTTGGAACATCAAAATTCATGCAAATCGATCGGCGGGGTGTGAATTTTACTTCTTTCCTTTTCTTCCCTTTAGGTAGATGTGAATCTATTTACACTTTAATTATCTTTATTCCTTCTACCACAAAACATGTTACTGCTATTGATGATATAAAAGATCTATAGCCAACGTTTTATAAACTGATCCAAAAGTCTCGAGATTCAAATCTGCCAAGAGTTTGACTTTTTCACCCAATACCATGATATTGTCTTGTATCCCCACCATTCGATTCAAGCAATCTGTCATAATTGTGTTGCTTGCTACAGCTGAGGCACCGTGCTGAGATATAAAGCGTAGCACTTGGCACATCCGATCATATGCCAGCATATAAATGGGTGAATTGGCATGGAGATGCACGACGAGCCATTGAGTCCAAAAGTGTGATACCTGACAAAGTTGATCTGGACCGATCAATGCTTTTGTTGTTTCCACGTGATGACGGTGATGCGTTTGAAATGCTCGGTAGCATGCCTTGTTAGCCAATCGATAACAAAGTCGAAACATGGTGTCTTCTTCTAAAGGTGGGTTTCCAAGTGGTGCACCATCCACCATACTGACATAATCTTTAAATAGATCAATGCACGTTCGCTTCAATCTAATAATATCGGACTTTGTCGCAAATGATCCCGCTAGGTACCGGTATGGGATCAAAACAATGGATACCATGAGCAGGCTTTGGAATTCTTGCCGCAGTTGCACAGTTAAACGTTTTTCATCAAACTGGAGAGTAATCGGAAATGCAATGAGTTGTCGATTGTCGTCCATCAATGTACCGGCATCTTTGGAGATGAATTGTAATAGGCCTATTAAATGGAAAGTAAGAAAAAATAAAATTCATGCGGGCGGGGTGCGAAAAATAAAATTCATGCAAGCGGAGTTTGACATTCATACCTTCATAGTAGATATCAAGAAATGTTGCGTGTTTCCCATTCTGTTTCTGCCAATGATATCGTAGCCAATGATAAGTTGAATCAAGTCTAATCTCATTATTCTCCCATTGCTTCTTGAAACATCTCAACTCCACTTCTGCACATGTATTGATCAGATATGATCGATAACGATGCAAGACCTTGTTAGCACAGTCCTTGACAAGAAGGGAAAAAAAAAAAGTGAATATCCTTGATACATCGGTATGTTTTTCCTCTTCTTCTTTTTTCTTTTTTCTATATTACCAATTTGATTGCCTCCAGTATCGAAAAGCATTGACACATGGCTTTAGAGAACTGTTCTTCTTTCAGATAACGATTCAGTAAATCCAAATGAGCAAGTTCCGAATCCGGGCAAAGAGGGGTCAAAATGTCAATCAAGATAGTAGCAAAAGGGTGCAAAGAAAAAGTACCATGTTTGATCTGATGCATAATGAAATCCACGTCAAAGACAAGACAAAAGTAATCCAAAGAGATATGACTGGGCCAATGCCAAGGTTCATATCTTGCCGGGGTGGATGCAAAGGGTGAAAAAAGGGAGAGGAGGATCTTGTGTAACTCTGAGAAAATCATGCAAAGACAATCCCCAGCCTCTTTCGTCAAAAGGGCTCGATCGACCCGACGCCAGTACCGTTGTGCTCTTTTACATTTCTCTCGGCCTGAACTACCATCGAGGTTGGGGCGGAAGCTGAGACCAGCGTCAAAAAGTAGATCATGTCGGAGTTGAATGCTTTTGAAAATGCTGGAAATGGATAATTCCTGCAAAGTGGCAGAATTGATGGGAGGCATCCATGATTTACTTTTTCGATGCTCTGTCGTTGCTACAGAATCATCATGGCTGGGTATATCAGGGGGAGTAGGTAATAATGTTTTTTTTAGGATGACTCGCTCTTTCCGTCTATGGTGCATCGGATGCATTGTATACCACCGATTAAGTCGCCGTCGCTTCCGAAGAAGATCATAATATTGCCGTATGGGCGAATGTCTCGGGCGTGTTGTTGTTACACAAGACCGCTTCTGTCGACGCATACGTCTGAGAATCTGGGACCGAATGAAAAGGCGTTGTGGTTGAGACAGCCAAATCCAGAATAAGGATGATCCAGATAAGCATAAAAGTCGGCGTCTGAAATGACGAGGAATGCCTTTTCGTTGGTGATGATCACTGTCAATAGGTTTAGTATCCTCTCTATCAATAACCTTTTCATTTGAAATGGGAAGTGTTGTTTGCTTTCGGAGCTGATTACCGGAGAATCGAACGGTTTCTTCACGTAGCATGATGGTTGAAGGAAAAAAAAAAAAAAAAAAAAGAAAAGACGACCTCCACACCGCTTTGGTCCGATTGGTAAAGAAAAAAAGGTAGAAATGATAAAGAAGAAAAAAAGCGAGTTATAATAAGTAAGAACACAAATAAAAAAAAAAAGAAAGCCAGAAAGCGGGGAGTAGATAGAGAAACAAACACATCCCAACCTCCGATAATGCCCAGTATTGGGATTGAAACCCACCCCCAGAAAAAAACACCTGTTTCTCCTTTATTCTTTTTTGACATTGAGTCACCATGTTTCCATAAAGAAAGAATAAAGTTTAAGGTACTGTATTTTGATTTTAACCCGGGCTCAAAAAAGATGTAACTTTTCAATGAAACGAGAGAGCCATGTACATTCATGCAAAAAAAGTGTTTACACCAGAATTTTAAAATCCCGCCATAACGCCGACGAGCAAGACCCTTCTTTTTTGAAAATTTCGATCAGAATCGATCATCACACACACCGATACCCCCTAATCATTTGTATCATTTATTATAACGATTGATCCAGTTTACAATGTATGATACATGATGTTTCGGTTTAGACCAATTTTACAGATCCCCCCTAATACAACAAACAATACCAATGAGATCGCCCCCCCCCTCTTTCCTTTGTAAATCATATAAAGAGTGTATTTTCAAAATACCAAATATTTTATTAAGTTATCAAACTACAAACGACTGGTATTCTTTTTAATAATGGGGGCAGGATTTTGATACATGGGTTTTTGCTTTGTTGCAAACGCACGTAAACCAATTGTCATGTTTTCCCCCTTTCTCCAGGCATCAGCTTCATCAGATTCCATCCAATCCTTTGTCGCTTTTGTAATCGAGTCCCGTTCCAAAGCCAATAACAACCCTTGTTTCGTGAGCATCACAGCATCCGGTGAACTATGACAAGTTGAGAAGGATGATTAGTATGATATCATGATCGAATTCTCATTAGGAACTTACTTTTTTGTGATGATTCGAGCATATTCGAGAGCTGCTTCCACTACATCTGCATCGTTAGGAATCACCTTGTTTACCATTCCATAGGAATGCGCTTCTTCAGCATTAAAGAATCGACCTGTCAGCACCAATTCAGCAGCTACTTGATAAGGCAAAGACCTTACAATTCTTGCCAATCCCCCAGAGGAAGCAGTGAGACCTTGTTTAACTAAGATATAAAGTTAATTGAGATTAGATTAGTTGTACTTGAAGTCTCCCATTCCCTTTTTACCTTCTGGTAATCCAAATTTGGATCGTTGAGTAGCCACCACGATATCCGAAGCCAAACACATTTCAGTACCACCACCGAGACTGTATCCATTGACTGCACTGATTACCGGTTTGCGTGCCTGGTTTCGATTACTGAACCCTCCAAATCCAGAGGGAGGTGATTCTCCGCCAACCGTGTTCTTTGCCTTGTTTTTATCTCGATTATGATGACCTGAAACCAAATCAAAGCCTGCACAATAAGCTTTGTCCCCTTGACCAGTTACCTAACATTGATAAAATAAAATAGCACCAAGATGAGTATATCATAAGTATTACCATTTTGGTTCCTTTTACTTACAATAATACACCAAATATCTACTTCATCTTCAGCCCAGTTAAAAGTTTTATGTAATTCCCAGTTCGTTTCAGGATCCAAAGAGTTGAAGTGTTTTGGTCTGTTGATAGTGATGAGAAGAATGTGAGGTTCAGGAATAGTCAAAAGGAGGTTGTTGACTTTAGGTAATTGGTAAGTGGCCATTCTAAGGGATGAAGAAGAGTGAGAAAAAAAAAAAAAAAAAAAAAAAAAAAAAATGGGGCAAAAAGTTAGTATTTATATAGTTTTAATGTCCGCAAGCTTGAGAAAAAAACTTACATGATGAATCCAGTATGCCATCGGAGTACCCCACATTGACCATATTGGGGGGTGATCTCTTTTTTTTTCCATGCCACCACCCGTTCGCTAGAGTGAATCCAGATAGATCACATCCTATATATAGATATGAAAAGAAATATTAGTATCTACGGCTGCCCCACGATTGCTTTTTTTTTTTTGTCTCTTTCGACTTCTTACCAGCAATCCTTTGTCAATCAAACCCGGTGTGTTATCCAAACATGTTCCTGAATTTGTTACAGGTTCAAGAAGTGTAAAATAAAGTTAGTTTTTCTCTATGATAATAACCGGCCAATACATTCAAGTTCTTACCAATGAATCCCACTACATGGTGTTAGTCCAGCCTCGTATGGCGAAGTAGTCAGATTATTACGAGATGCCAAGAGGACTACAAAAAAAGAGTAATACGAGTTGAATCAGGTTTTAGTTTGATGCCCCTAGTGTATTTGACTTACCTTTTGTCTTCTGTATTAAGATTAATCCGCCAAAACACCACACTTGAGAAGAATCAAAAAAAGATTAGATATCAAGTATTAGAGAGAAGGGGAACAAAAGTGTAGTTAAATGTACTTATGTTAGTAGTCCACACAAAGACATAGATCTTGAGGAGAATCTAGTAGTTGGTGCCAGTTTTATATTTTACTTTGTAGGAAGCCACACTTGATACCCTGAGCGATTAGGAGAGGGCACCAAAATGAGGTAGTCCACCATTTACCTTTAATAGCCGCCATTGCAGCAAACAGAGTCAAGTGTACAGTAAGAGTAAGAGGGAAGGTACAATTCATAAAACTATAGACGCATTATACCTTTAAAAAAAAGAGAGAGAGAGAAGGGAGACTGTAAGTAGAAGCATCCTATCGTCTGTATTTGTTTCCAGACAGTTATCATTAGTCAACTTACATTAATGGCCCAAGTTCAAATGTTTAATACTCAATACAAATATAGCCTGAAGTTTATTGTGTAAGCGAGGGAGGAAAAGAAAGAAGTAAATCAAAAAATCGACCTTTTAAAAGTGGCTGGGCGTAATTTTGGTATTCGGCGTTTAAAAATGAAGATCCTCCCGTTTAGAAAAAATAAAATAATCTTTCATCGCAAAGGACATGTAAAAGTCATCGCAAGCCTAAACACATCAACACAAGAGTCTTGGAGCTTGGCTTTTGCGGTGACTTATGTTGGAAATATGCCATAGTGTCCACATTGCCACTTTAATCATTAGCATCCGTTAACAATTGAGCAAGTAGTGCTCTTACCAAATCGTAGTGAGTTAAGGGCTGGCGGGTTCTGAAAACGAAGCGTCGTACTTTTTTTCTTTTCTCACGAATGACAGGTAAAAATCATTGTAAGCTTGGACTGACCGACACAAGGGTCTTGGTGTTTGGCTTTTGTGGTAAACTATGTTGGAAATATGCCATAGTATCCACATCGCCATTTTAATCGTTAGCATCCGTTAGCAATTGAGCGAGTAGTGCTCGCACTTTCCATGAGCCCAGCATTTCCCACATTTTTTGGGATTTGCTTTTTCAAAGATTTCAGGATTTGAAAAGGGGGGTCTGAAAGTGTGGGCAAATCATACAAAGAAAGAGAGAGATCAAAGTTTTATTTATATGGAGAGCTAGCAAGTCTAAATGTTAAGAGGAAAGACTTTTTCCATTCATTTTGTTGGATTTGTCTTGAATTCCAGTTTCTGCATAAACTGAGAGTGTTTTTTTTGGAAAATGGTTTGATGGCATGACCAGTGATTGGTATAGTTGGTAGATGATATTGATGAAAATCAAAACAAACATAAGGAAGCATAGAATTGGGATTAATGAGAATCCTCCTCCCCTATCACACCTACCTTTTCATGCCTTCAGCACTTTGTAAACCCCGCTTTATCTGTCGGTGTTAACTTTTCAGGGGAATGTTAAGCCCGATGTTAATTGGAGATGGTCAATCAGAAACACCAGCCGGAAGTATCGAACGTGGGAACAGCTGCACTCTTTACTAATATATCAGGGGTTTACCGATGAAGGCATACTCATCCGCAAACAATAAGCAATCGGGACAGAAATGTGGTCAGTGAATGAAACACTTGAGCTCACGCTTGTCAGCGTTTGAACTCAACTCCTTCAGATTTTGATTATCCTTTCTTTTCTTTCTTTTATCCGTTTTTTCAAATCCTGTAATTGTTGTGAAAGTCTGCGAATTGCTCGTCGTGTAGACTACCCCTGATTGTAAAACTTAGTTTACCAAATGAGGAATTTCATGCAGAATCGGATTTTGAAATGTAAATCCCGATTTACCTGGGGGGAATATCTTGGCGGTAAATTTCAAGCCAGTGGGGCATAAATTAGAGGCATTGCTCAAATCAACTAAACGGTTATGCCCCGATATGTATGGTGTGCTTTAGTTAGAGTAATGTTAGTGATCAATGCCATTGAGTTGTACCGTTCTAAAAGAATATCGGAACAAAAAAAGGGGAGGCTCAGTTCGGAAATTGGAAAGATCGACCATCGCAACACAAAGCAGAAAAATGTAGCCTTTGTGTGAGCTTGTTGCAGAATTTGTTATTTTTTCTTAAATACTATTTGATGTTTTTTAAAATAACATTGCACAAATGTTTTGGACACTAAACAAACAAACGAGCAAAGGAGAATAGATTCAAACTGTCAGGACATGATGAGTCGGCGTTTAAATATAATTCATGCACGAAAATACCGTTTAGTTCCGAATCTCTATGATATCGTCGTCTCTTTCTCACTTTTCTTCTTTCTCTCTTTGATTTTCTATATAATCTATCACATTAATACATCCAAGTTATTTGATCATCGCAATCAACTGAAATATTCCGCCTGTAACCTCAAACTTGGACTGTATTCATTCATCATCGTCATCATGGCAGTTTCTTCACGACTGCAATTACATCAACTAGCCACAGATTCAACCCTGGTAGAACATGATGTTCTCCCATCTGATAAAATGCAGCTATACAATTTGAAAGCATTTTACAGTGAAGATCCCGAGAAAGACGGCCGGGGATTGAATCCTACCGATTATTCTGAAAATAAGTCAGAAGAAGAAAACCTTTATGGATGGATCATTGTCTGTATTGCTTTTCTAATACAGACATGCACAATGGGAATTACTGCTAGCTGGTACATACAGAAAGAAAAAGAAAAAAAAGAAAAAGAAAAAGCAATAATTCAAATCCCGATTTTGAATTATAACGTCCGATTCATGCATGCTTATATTTTTATCCTACTTTTGTCTTTATCTAGGGGTATGTTGATGAAGAAGAAAAACACATTCAATGAAACTTGATGAAATAACATGATAATGATAGAGGTTGATTGAAGTCCTATACTTACTATAGGTGTTTTCCAAAACTATTATGAACAACATGTTTTTGGTACAAGTGCCAGCGCCGTTTTTCGTCTTAGCCTTGTGGGTGCCACAGCAAACTGTTTTATCAATCTGATGTCTTTGCTCGCTCAGGTGCTATTATCAAGGCTAGGAAGCAAAAGTGTCTTATTCGTGGCTGCCGTTTTATGCGCCGCGGGGTTAGAACTAGCAAGTTTAAGTACAGAGGTGAGCAATACAATTTTATCTTCATCGTGCAAGTCGGCAAAATTATATCAGACAATCATTTACTCTCATATGTGTAGATATGGCATTTGATTCTCTCTATTGGTGTACTCTATGGATCAGGCTGCAGTCTGGTTTTCTTTGTACGTAGAATATACATTCAAATCCCGACATGTCATTTTTAACTCTCCTCCTTTTTTAATTCCCGCTCCAGATCTGCATGAGTACTTTACCCCAATGGTTTGAAAAAAGACAAGGGATGGTATTAGGTATAGTGTCAAGTGGCTCTTGTGTGGGCGGTCTTGTGTTCCCACTCATCATCACTCATTTAAGTCATTCTGTGGGTATTGAATGGTGTTGCCGAGCATTGGGATTGATCAGCTTTGTCATGTTCCTTATTGCATGCACTTTTTTCAAGGATAAAACAGCATTACCACTGGAAAAAAAGAAACTGGTTAACATTGTAGACTTTTCTGTATTGAAAAACAGATACTTGTTGGTTTGGTGCCTGGCTGAAAACTTTATTGAAGCAGGTTATTATGTACCTTTCTTTTTTCTTCCTTGTAAGCCAAAGCATATGTGATGATGGGAAACTTGACCTCTGTTTTTTTCTCCCGACTGCTTAAGCATATGCTACTTCATTAGGACTATCTGATTCACAAGGATCATTATTAGTATCCATGTTATCGGCCACTAATGCCATTGGGCGCATTGTTGCAGGGTAAAGGGAAAAATGATAACTCCGCCGACTCATTTTTTTTTTGCATGAAATAGACATTTGGGTGATAAGATTGGATACATCAATACTACCATTATAAGTTGTACCATCTGTTCTATAAGCTGTTTATTTATATGGACGATTTCTTTTGATTTCCCCATGTTGATGGTTTTTTCTTGTATGTGTGGTTTGTCATTTGGTGTATTTGTCACAATGGGACCAGCCATCACACGGATCGTGGAAAAACAAAGGTTCGAATCAGCTTATTCCTTATTCTTGATCATGACCATGCTTTCCATGTTTGGTCCGAATATAGCTGTGGGGATCGATGCCGTTATTCATTCGGGTTCTTTCTTGACTTACAAGATCTTCACCGGTGTGGCCTATTTCACAGGGGCATTGATTCTAGTCGGTTTGAAACTCCGATTAACAGGTGGTCGACTCTTTGCCTGCCTCTAGTGGTAGGACCCTATACTTGAATACACTACTTTATAATGTATATCTTGATTATGTAAATACATGATTGACACTATTTTCTTATCGAGCGAGAATTTGACTTTGTCATATTGGTGAGCGTTGATGGAGACAGATGGGACAATATACTACATACAGAAATGGAGACAAAGGTTGTACATAATACATAACATCTTTTTTATTTATTTATTTATTCAAGTTGTACAAAAAATGCATCTATTAAACTATTAACTATATCAGACTTTGTAACCAAAGACATATGGCCAACACCAGGAATCACATGAGGTGGTCCAAGAAGGCGTGCTTGTTGATCCTTGTCCAAAGTTTTGGTCTTTTGTAATCGACCGTGAATAATATCCATATCACCAGGAGGTGTGATCGTATCCTAAGAAGAAGAAAAAGAAAAGAAAAGAAAAAAAGAGTAAGGTTAGTTTGTACTTTTTAATGATTCTGGCTAATCCATGTTTATATGCTACCTCTTGGCCACCTATGAGAAGGATGTTTGTCAAAGCAAGTTTATCATAAACATCAGAGGAAGGAAAGGATGCACCAAATGCTATTCTTTTGTACACATCAGTTCGACTCATGAGATTCCAGCGCAATTGTCTATATATACATATATAAAAACATGGTGATGATTAATAGTTTATCACCACCCATGTATTGTTTACCTTTTTCGATGATCATCAGTCGCATGAGTACCCAAGAGACGTTCCACACTATTCGAATAAAGTCCACCACGTCGATCCTTCTTTCGAGCGTTTTCAACCATAAAGTCAGGAATCCAAGGTAATAATTTTTGTCCTTTGGTTTGAGTTTCGTCCAAATCAGCCTTGGGTGAGATCAACACAACGCCTAACAATCGGCCTTGTTTAATAAGAGAAGAGGTGGCTACAAGCATGGTAAGTGTGCAGCCATAGGAATGTCCCACCAGAATCAAAGGTTTGGAACCAGAGTATCGATCACTAATAATCAATTGAATGATATCATCTGCTAACGACGTGGTTGTATAAGGGGCCCATCTATCAAACAAATTCAAAAAGTTAGTCTAGCGTATTCATATCAGGGGGGGGTTCATAACTTACTCGGATACTACTTCACTGTAACCGCAACCAACCAAGTCCATTGCCAAGACATGGTAAGTCTTTGAGTAATGTTCCAATTGATGTTCCCATTGGGCAGCCTAAATAAGTTGGAAGCAGTAATTAGATCATATGCACGTCATATTGGAATCGTTACTTTTCCTACCTGACCACCTAAACCATGAATGAAGACTATAAGTGGTGCTTGTTGATTTGGATGAGGTATATCGATAACACGTAATTCATGATTGTTGATAGTAACATAATCCGTATTATTGGTGAGTAATTCCGATTCGTCTATTAAATAATAAGCAAGGTGCCGTTTAGCAGAGAATAGTATTTGTTTTTAGTTACCTTCTTCGTCCAAAAGGTGTTGTTCATAATCCCGTTGAGCATCTTTGGAAAACTTGGCAGTCAACCGTCTTCTATTAGGACAAACATAAAGAGCAATGGCCAGAGCAGTTGATATTGTGACATAAAGGAAGGCGTTACTGGAAGGTTTTACGACAATCATGGAATAAAGATTCAAAAAAAAATAAAAGGGGAAAGAAGGGATAAGGGGTGCAAGAGGGAAAAGAGGGGGGAAGAGGGAAAAGAGGGGGGAAGAGGGAAAAAAGGAAAATGACAAAAATAATCATTTCGAATCCCGCCATTGGCCAATGAAATCGTTTGCCATTTTTAGACACGACCAGCGAAGAACAGAACATGAGATGACAATAAGTGAAAAGGAGTGCTTCCGATACATAAGAAGGAGAAGAAGAAGAAAAAAGAAAAGGGATAGGGTTTTAAGATTTCTCCTGTTGCATATATTTGGACATGAAAGTCTTGGTGAGAAAGCACTATCGTATGACCTTGAAAGAGTAAATAGGTATCATCCTATCAAATCATGCAAGGAGAGTCGAAGAGAACTCACTATATTTAAAATCAAGTTTAACTGATTTCTTCTTTTTTTCTTGTGCTTGTTTTTTTTTATTTCCATATATACTATAATGCCTTGTCTTGGAGGTCGCAAGAAGAAGAATGCCTCCGTTCATCACTCCGAAAAGCCGAAAACTATCGTGGATAATGGTGATACAGCGATAGTGACACAAATGAAACAAGATTGTATCGCATTAAAACTAAAGGTACATATAAAATGACACATGTAGGAGTCAGTTACTTATTTTTTTCCCTTTTGATAAAAAAGAATGAAGAGCACATGGCTCTCATTTCTAGGCAATCTGAAGAGTTGATGGCCCTGAAGCAGAGAATCGAATCAAACCCCAAATCAAATGTAGATCCAGAAAAGACGTTAGCAAAACTGAAATCTCAACATCAAGAAACTTTATTGAGCTTGAAGCAAAAAGAGCAAGAGCTTCAGGAACGAGAGGCAGAGATCGAAAAACTCAGGGGCAAATCTAAAAATGAAGATCTCCAATCCATCTTAGACGAAAAAGACAAACTAATTCAGCTCAAGGAAAGTCAAATCAAGGAAATGAAGCTCAATTGGGAAGATGAAAGAGCTCAATTGATCAAACCGGCTTTGGAAGGAATCTCTCATCAATTGGAACAGTTAAAGCGAACAGTAAGTTTTTCCCAAAAAGAAAAAAAAATGCACATTCAAATCCCGCTCCGAAGAAATTCATGCAAATGAACACCGCTTTATAGAATGAAGATGCTCAACGACGACTATCAGAAAAAGAAGGAGAGGTGGCTGAGCTTCGATCCGAATTAAATAGACGAGAACGAACACCTTCTCAGAGAACAAACAAGACCAACGATGTGGAAGATCAACAAAAACGTTTGAATAGGTTAACGATGGATTTGGAGAATGACAGGTTAATGATCCAAAAACTCGAAGAACTAAATCAACAACTAGAGGTAAATTGTACTTTAATTGGATCTGAGAACTCACTCTCTCTCTCTATATATATAGGCACAGAAGAAGCAGCATGAAGCGGTACTCCAACATCATGTAAAAACAATCGCAGAGAAGGATCGAGAACTTGTCGAACAGCAACAATCACTGACTGAAATCAAAACCACCCATCATCATGCAGTCAAAGCATTGGAAAGAAGCCTTCAATCCTCCATGGCGGAACTCAAACATCATCACGAAGAGAATCTCAAACAACTTAAACTCCGACTTGGTCATGCTGAGCGACAAGCCAAGAGTGACATGAACACCGAGGTGGAAAAGTTGCTGCATGAATTCGAACAATCCGAGCATCACCATACCGAGAAACTCGCCAATCTCCAGAAATCCCATCATGAACAATTGAGCGTGATGAAAAAGGATCAACAAGCTCAGATTCAGCATCATCTCAAGAAACAAAACAGCGAATCGCCTCGTACCGAATCAGCAAAGTCTACACCTAACACAATGCGCAAAACAAGCAAAGTGCTTCGATGGCCTGCGATGGAAGCTTCTGATGATTGCCCTGAATTGATCCCCAAGGACCCTGCGGCGATTCATGTTTACATAAGCAGTGTCTCGGCCAACTCCAAACGGAATCAAGAAGCCATGGAAACCTTACTCAACTCTCATCAAATCCAATATCAGCTGATCGATGTCGCACAAAGAGAGCCTGCTCTTCAGCATATGAGGCGCCAAACCAATGGAAAGACTGTTCAACTTCCGCTTGTCTTTGTCGGTGGAGCCTACCGAGGGGTAAATCATATACATAAAAAGAAAAAACTACATTGGCATAACACTAATCTTCTTTTTTTCTCTTGCCAAAAAGCAACTAGATGATTTAAGAAAAGCAGCCAACTTATCGGACTTTTTGGCCAAAAAGAGAACAAGAGACTTGACATATTCAAACCCAGCTGAAGCCAAAAATACTTTTTCTCAGGCCATCTCTGCTTCAAAGCCTGTGGTCAATATCGAAGTAAATGAAGAAGACGAATCTCTTTTACTCGAACTTGAAAAGGAACTCGAATCGAGTCATGGATTGAATTTCAATTTCTAATCATCTGCATGCATTCGTTCAGTTGTCAAAGTAAAGGGGTAACATACACCTTTTCCTCATCCACCCATCATTTTATTTTTTTCTTAATCATTTGCTACGTAATAAATGCATTTGTGGCATTCCAAAAGAGGTCAGGTTTGTTTGTCCCTGGATCTAGTTTCTCTATCTTCCATTTTTAGCTTTTCAATCCCCGGCATCCAAACGGGTGCCCAGATGGATCATCCTATGCTATGATGTAATGAATGAAAGACAAATACCATTATGATAGAGTAAAATGATGCATCAATCATGTTGAAGGTTGGAGAGAATGCTCTATCTCTTATCAACCTAAAGATCGATCTCAGGGGCAACGAAGTGGCACTAAATCAATCGGGATTTGAATATCAGTGTGCGATTAAAAAAAAAAAAAAAAAAAAAAAAAAATCAAGGAGAGACTGTTTGTCAAATCAAAGCCAACTTTTTTTTTCTTTTCCTTTTTCTCTTCCCTTTTTAATCTTCTCATCTATAATTTATAAAAACGATGAGCACTGTATCAGCATCCAAAGCCAAACGTCTTGCCGCCAAAGCCGCTCGTGAAGCCAAGTCTGGTAAAAGCAGCACCAAGTCCTCCACCAAAAACACCCCTATTCCTTCAGGCAACAATTCAACCGAAGATCTTGGTATGGGCAGTCTTAATCTCAAGGTGGATCGTACTGCTACTGGTGTGTACAGTTCTCAAGAACGAAGCCGGGATATCAAAATTGAATCATACTCTCTCAACTACTTTGGTCGTGTATTGATTGAAAATGCCAATATCGAACTTAACTTTGGTCGTCGATATGGTTTGGTTGGCTCAAACGGATCTGGTAAATCTACCTTTTTGCACTCTATTGCTGAAAAAGATATTGAGATCCCTGATCACATTGATGTAAGTAAACTAGTAATAGTAAATGAAAAAGAAGGAAAGGGACAACACTAACTGACTCTTGTATTGTAGACTTACCTTTTGAATCAAGAAGCTGAACCCTCTGATATGGATGCTGTTGCCTGTGTCATCTCATCTGCTCAAAAAGAAGTGGCTCGTCTGGAAAAACAAGTGGAAGATCTATTGGGTGAAGAAGATGGTGGTGATAACCCATTGTTGGATGATATCTATGAACGTATTGAAAGTATGGATCCTTCCACCTTTGAAGTGCGTGCCTGTACTCTCTTATCTGGTCTCGGTTTCAACACTCAACAAATGAAGAAGGCTACCAAGGACATGTCTGGTGGTTGGCGTATGCGTGTGGCTCTTGCTCGTGCCTTGTTTATCAAGCCTACCTTGTTGCTCCTGGATGAACCTACTAACCATTTGGATTTGGAAGCATGTGTGTGGTTGGAAGAATACCTCAAGACTTATGATCGTATCCTCGTGGTGGTATCTCACTCTCAAGATTTCTTGAACGGTGTCTGTACCAACATGATGCATCTCAACCCCAAGCGTAAATTGATCTACTATGGTGGTAACTATGATACCTTTGTCAAGACCAAGCAAGAAAACGAAGTCAACCAAGCCAAGGCCTATGCTAAACAACAAGAAGAAATCGCTCACATCAAGAAATTCATTGCCTCGGCTGGTACTTATGCAAACTTGGTCCGTCAAGCCAAATCCAAGCAAAAGATTATCGACAAGATGGAAGCGGCTGGTTTGATTGAAAAGGTGGAAAACGAAATCCAATTCAAATTCAACTTTACCAATGTCCAAAAGTTACCTCCTCCTGTCCTTGCCTTCCAAGAAGTGTCCTTCTCTTACAGTGGTGATATGAAGAAGTTGTTATACAAGGATGTCGAATTGGGTGTGGATATGGATTCTCGTGTGGCTTTGGTCGGTCCTAATGGTGCTGGTAAATCCACCTTGTTGAAATTGATGAGTGGTGAATTGGCCCCTACCAATGGTCGTGTCCAACGTCATACCTCTTTGAAACTCGGCAAATACTCTCAACATTCAAACGATCAATTAGACATGGATCTCTCTCCTATTGATTATATGCGTAAACAATTCCCTAACGAAGGATCAGATGTTGAATTCTGGCGCAAGAACCTTGGTCGATATGGTCTTACCGGATCTCATCAAACCTCTCCTATCAGTCACTTGTCAGATGGGTTGAAATCTCGATTGGTGTTTGCTGAATTAGCGATGGCTCGACCTCATATTATCTTGTTGGATGAACCTACTAACCATTTGGATATGGAATCTATTGATTCGTTGGCTGATGCTATCAAGGCATTTTCTGGTGGTGTGGTTTTGGTCTCTCACGATTTCCGTCTCATCTCTCAAGTCGCCGAACAAATCTGGAGTTGTAACAATGGTCACGTCGAACCCTTCCAAGGATCTATTGCCGAATACAAGGAATCCTTACGAAAGAATGTCAAGTTGTAAACGACAAGGCTCACCCTCCTCCTCTCTCTTTTTTTTTTTTTTTTTTTTTTTACTGTGTAGATTTAGATCTTTTATATATATATCTTACTATTGCTTTTTTTTCTTTTTGATTTCTTTTTATACATAGTCCATTCTTATTTATACAAACTCATTTTAAAGAAAATCGAAATAAAAGTATGTAGATCATCTTCCCTCTTTTTATCAATCAATAAAATGTCTTCTTTTGATAACACTGAAATTATTCCATCGTCTGATTATCTCATATAGGATTTGTTTGCATGATAATGTGGATTAATTAGTCTTCTTTAGCATGCATCGATCTATCTTTTTTTCGATCGATATTCATGCTTGAACCTAGACACATTTTAAAGCCCGCCGCATTTCCATTTTGATGTACTTCTTTAAGGAAAAAATAAAGGTGGGTAGGTTTCACTCTGTTTCTACCAGTCTTCAAGATACTGTTGACAGGTGTAAAAATTTTGTTTATCCCCAGCATGTCAACTTTAAAAAAGAACTGAAGTTGTAAAAAGAAGTATGATGTCAAATCCTCATTTTTCTGTCAAAATTGAGTTAGCGCTAAAACAGAGAATAAAAAAAAGTTTTGGTCTTTCTTTTTTCAAACTTTTCTTTCACTTTTCATTTTTGAAAATGTCCACACCTACTGATGTTATTCCTGATGATACCATCGCTTATATAGTACAACAACACCTGTTGGGTAATTCTTCAACCAATGATCAACAACAACAACAACAACAACAACAACAACAACAGCCAACAGAATCCTCGACAACCGAAGAAATCCCTGTGCCTTACCATTTGGTAGGTGCGGCCATGACTCATGATATTTATATCCATGCCAACAGTCTCATTCAACAACAACAACAACAACAGCAACAACTTCAACGGCCAAAGTCAACTAGTGATTTACGAATAAAAGGTGGTGCCATGATTCACGGGGCTACAACTCATGACACTATGGATTCCGCGATAGCTTTTGAAAACTTGGACAAACCAGGAGGATTTCGTCGCTTCCATGTCCATCAGCAAAAGCTTCAACAACAACAAGGCAGTCCAACTGGCGATTCTATCGGTGACATTCGCTCGCATTCATCCTCACCCTCGGCCTTTCACGAACTATTCCGTCCCAACTCAGCAGGCTCTCACTATCAACCCAGCTCTTTGGCTCCTCCTCCTCCTCCTCCTACTCGTCATTTTTTGGAATACTTGGCTATGACGTCTCTAATGGACCATTTTGCAGGCGAAGACTTATCGGATTCTGATCAAGAAGAAGAAGAAGAAGAAGCACAAGGCGTTGAAGAACAACAGTTTGCTGATGAAGAAACTCCACTCTTATCTGGTCAACAACGCCGTCCGGTCAACAAGGCAGAACGGCGGAAACTACGTCGACAACAATCGGCGCATGGGGATAAACACAAGACAAATATCACCAAGACTGTCTTTCTTCTCTTCAAGGCATTTATCGGCAGTGGCATTCTCTTCCTCCCCAAGGCATTCTCTAATGGAGGTTTGGCCGTGGCGGTGGTCGTGATCTGGGTGATGGGATTCATCTCTTTATATTGCTTCCTTTTATTATTGGATTGCAAGAAATATATTGTTGGAAGTTATGGTGATATTGGTGAAGCTACTTTTGGTCCTTGGATGCGAAACATTGTCCTCTTTGCCATTGCTATCTCTCAGGTAAAAAAAAAAAAAAAAAAAAAAAAAGAAAAGAAAAAAAGACCTCATCTATCTTCCTATTGACTAACTGATCCTTTTTACTGCTTATTACATAGCTGGGTTTTGTGTGCGGTGGTACGATCTTCATTTTGGAGAATGTCATTGAAGCTGTCAAGGGATTATCGGGGGTGGTACTGAACTCAACTTGGCTCCTATTGGTGGTGTGTCTATTACTGATGCCATTTGTCTTGATCCGGAACATTGTCAAGTTATCACCTACGACGCTTATATCAGATGTCCTCATCATCACAGGTTTATTGGTTGTGGTAGTATATGACTTGATCCAGCTATTTGTCGTCAACAATTCATCTCCTACAAACAATGGATCACTTCCTCTTCCTTCGCCTGGTCCAAATATGATCTGGGTATTCAATCCTGCTCACTTCTCGGTATTTGTTGGTACAGCAGTGTATTCTTTTGAAGGCATTGGTAAGCATGGGCCAAGATAATACAGAATGGAAGGCTATACTCAGTTTTTTTTTTTTGTATTTACTAGGCTTGATTATTCCAATCCGTGATGCAATGGAAAACCCTGAAAAGTTTCCGATGGTGTTGGCTGGTACAATGGGTATGGTGGCTGGCACGTTATGTCTGATTGGTACTTTGGGCTATGTGGCATTTGGAAGTAATGTGGCTACTGTAGCTCTACTTAATTTACCATCGGGTCCTCTGCCTAATACTGTTCAGCTGGGTTATGCAGTGGCGGTACAACTCTCAAACATATTAGCTCTCTTCCCCGCCATTCGAATCGTGGAACAAGCTCTGTTTGGGAATCGGACTGGGAAATACAACAGTCGAATCAAATGGGAAAAGAACGTGGTCCGGTTTGCGGTGGTCAGTGTTACCGGTTTGGTCGCTTACTTTGGTGCAGCTAATTTGGACAAGTTTATTAGTTTAATTGGCTCCATTTGCTGTTGTAAGTATCAGGGTGGTGGTGGTGATGACAAAGGATCTTTATGCTTTTTTTTTTTTTTTTTTTTTCCAACTAAGGTCCACTCAGTTTGATCTTCCCTCCTCTCTTCCACTTGAAATTACCAACAACAACAGGAATCAGTCGTTGGATTGATTTGATACTGGTGTCTTTCGGGGTCGGGGTCATGTCATTTACTTTATATAACACATCGAAACAATGGGGATCGGCGATCTGAAACAACAACCTGCATTGGTTTGGTGCTATTGTAGTTTTATACTTTTTTGTTTTTATACATTATATGTAGTAGTGTCATTTGTTTGTTGTAATAATGACTTTTATAACCTTGTAGATAGTATTAAAAAACTTGATAAAGAACACATTGATTTGTAACCATTAACAATGAATAATGATGGGGGTTAGACGCGGGTTTGAATTTATTTTCAGGTACCAAGTGTATACGCTTAAATAGACCAAACTTTAATGACATAAAGGATACAATTTAAAGAGTAATTGTGTAAAACAGATAATGATAAAAGGTTTTTATATAGATATACGTCAAGTTGTAAGGAAGAAAGAGAGTTATACGACAAGTGCATTTTAGTGGCAGTAGGCGCTATTTGAACAAGAAGAGTCGAGAAGTATTTTGCATAAACTCATACATCAGTCGCTGGCTTGGCATATCTCTTCTGAACCTTCTTGTTCTAGTACGGGAAGTCCTTTTCAAAGAACAAGAAGATCTCTGTTGAATAAAGTCAAAATGCTCGGTGAATCTTGATGATACCATGTTGTGGCTAAACAAATAAAAACAGAGGAGGGACTTTTTCGCAAAAGCAATTATCCCTTTATATAAGTGAGAAGATGACCATCATGACTTTTTTTATTTTGCTTGACCTGGATTTGCATAAATGATGCGCATCCTATTATTGGACCTGTAACTATAAATACCATCACAGTGGTAATGGCCGATTCAATACCCGAAGATCCTATGTCATTTTGCTCGACACGTGGTCCATAGTGTAAAGCAGTGAAGTAGCACAACTTTTGTGAAAAGACTGGCACCAATATTTCAAATCCCGCCTGGGACAAAAAGTTTCATTTACAATGCGGGCGCCCCTTTTTTTTCACTCTTCTTTCTTTCTCTCTTTTTATTTTATGTATACCGTGTACTTTAACCTTTTAATTATACAACTCTTATCTATTTAACCTTTACCATATACTTTTACCATCTGTACTTTATATCTTTATATCTAACTATCTATATCCATCTATACATACTAAAACTTAAACACTCACATACACACACACTTACAATGTCGCTCAATCGACCTCGCTCTATTGGTCGTTCGAAGGCTCCTCGATCACTTACATTACCAGCATCACTATACAATCCAACCTCTTCATCATCCTTATTACAAGATCCATCTCCCACGGTTACTGCGTCTGTTTCGTCTTCAACAGGTGTTGATCTCTCTTTTTACTTGCCATCCATGGAAGAATCCTTACAAGACTGGTTGACTCGAAATATCCCAGACACCGCCAACAATTCTCCTTCTTCTTTGTCCTCACTTTTACATGAAGCGTGCCCTTGTTGTGGGAAGCATGATTGTGAACATATGGAAAAACTTTACAAGACTATGCGGAAATTGGAATCGGACACTCGATTGGCTGCAGGTAAAATTTTCACTCTTCACTCTCTCACACATCGTTTCTAATCTTCTTCTCCCGAAATGTTTAGAAATTGGTCAGGGCTTGCTACACAAACATGAAGCTCTTGTGGCCGAAACAAATCAAACCAAAGAAGTCTTGGAAGAACAGGTAACAAAAAAAAAAAAAAAAAAAAAAGTGTGTGCTTTAGTGGAACCATTCCTTTTGATCTGACATGGTAAAGGGTTATTTTTTTTATAGGTGTGCCAATTACGTGAAAAGGTGACAATGTTAGAAGAACTATTGGTTGAAGCTGATAACTCGAAACAAGAACTCATGGAACAAAAGGATCGGGCTATTTGGAAATGGCAAAAATCACAAAAGGTAATGGATGACAAAACAACCAAAATGATATTATGATGTACAGATGTATCAATATTCTAACAGATTATCTCTCTCTTCCTCTTTTATGAAGGCTGTCCAGGAAACTATGATCGATCTTGAAAGAGCCACTGAAAGATCAATTGAAATTGGAAACGAACTCAAAAACAAGACAAAGGAGGTGGAAAAGTTACGGATTTTCAAGTTTATGGTGCGACAAGCTGATTATCGTGAAGATATGCTTCGATCCCAGGTAAGAAACGAAGGGGATTAAAGGGGTGTTTGGGGAATGACAGTGTCAAGTGCATAAATAATAACCAACTCTTCAACGTCATATGTTGTTTCACAAACATACCTGTGTCATATCATACTATAGCTAGAAGACACAAATCAGGAACTAGCTATCTCAAGGAAAAATGAACTCATGTTGGAATCAAAATATAAAAAACTCAAGGAAAGATATGGTAAGCTCGTTTGAAGGTGGGGCTAACATGAGTGTAGTACTTACAAACATGTTTTTTATCCTTTTAGAAACTGTATGTACAAGTTACGAAAATCTTAAAATGGTGGACCAGTCTTTAACACGTCGAAGCAACATGATGGATACAGGGAATAACATCAGTAACAAGAAGCTATACAACAAAGAACTGGAACACTTGTGGAAATCAAATGAACAGCTGCGATCGGATATTGTCAAGGTAACTATTGAAGAGGGGAAAAAAAAGCGCATCATTGATGATTCTTTGTTATCACTCACAATGGGTACTTTGCTCTTTATCTGATCTTTATAGTTGACTTCATTGATAGCACATCCTACAGCAAAACAACAAAGGGAACAGAAACAACACTATCAACTCCATCAACAACAACCCGATCAAAATTATCTCATCACTCTTATTAAGGAACTGGCATTGGCTAATGCAAAACTGAAGATGGATATACTTACTGGCAACCTATCAGCTTTGGAAGAAACCCTGGATGACTCAACAACTATAATTGATAACAAGGATGGTCTGGAGGATTATCCCAGTGATTTGGATGATTTAGCGCAACCTAGAGATCGACTTGCACCAACACCAAAAGGCTCTTTGACTGCGGAGGACGATATTGATCTGGATGCATTCAAGGACATCTCCTCACCCTTCATCAAGGTTCCTGGCATTGACTTGCATACACCTCACCAGGGAATGTCATCTAAAGTACCTTCACCCACCACTTCAACCTCTTTACCAACTTCAACACCAGACGTCGTCCACTATCACTACCATTACCATATGCAAAACAAAAAGAAGCAACTATCCACGCTCATCGGTACATCACCTGGTGATATGAGTAAGAATGAACATGTAAGTTTTAAACAATAAAAAAAGGAGGTAAAGTTTAAATATATACTCATCCCTCTATATTTTAAGTCTATCACGAAGCAATTCTCTGGATCAACAGCAACTCCAAAGATCACGTTATCAAGCACATCACAGACAGTAACACCACCTCCTGGAGTCGGATCAGAAACAAATATCGATATGGACAAAAACAGCATGGACCCAAACAACTCTACCAACAGTGACGATAAATTCGACAACAACACTCCATACCATCAGCTGCAGACGCATGCATCACATGTCTTTGACCGTTTGAAATCAACAGATATACGCTCCCTCAATCGAAGGCTGAAACGTGCATTTGATATGGTGGAACTCAGTAAAATGAGCAACTCTATAATCGACAGCATCTTGGCGGATATCATATTATTCCATGATCAATTTTTATGGCTTAAAAACAACGACAATGGCTTGGATGGATGTAACAACACAGTCAGTGGTCGACAACAGCATCAAAATAGCGCGGCACTCTTGTTATCGGCCTTCTTCCCCACCTTGACTCTCCTCCAAAACATGCTACAAGAAATAGGTGAACTTAGGATGACAATGAATGATCTACAGTTGGAATATGTCAAAAAGGTCGAGGAAATTCAACAACTGGTGGAAAAAGATATTCTGCGAAAACGACTGGAATCCACACCACAATCCGATCAATCAACCTCCGACCCAAAGTCCGGATTAAAATCTTCCCCACCTTCTTCTACTTTGCCTGGTGAAAAGAATAACGGCGCTTTGGCTTGGGTCTATAATATCTTACACATTCAACCATCTTCCTCTTCAACAAAGAAGGGCATTGTAGCATCATCATTACCCTCGGCGACACAACAACAATCGCTTCAACATCAGCGCTCTTATGATTCAATTTCGACAACAGCTGGAGAAGCAGTAACAAGAGGCGGCACCCAATCAACTTCGGACCTTGATCCTTTGGCAACTACCAGCAAACAAGTATCATTAACAACATCATCCAGTCTTCGAATCAAGCAAAAGAAGAATGAACTCGATCGGTTTGGTCCACCTTCCAGTTTTCCTCGAACAACTCCATTGAACGAACAAAAACGCCGGCGGCGCTCGGGATCAAAACAATACAGCAATCCTTTGCGACCTTCTGTCAGTGCTGGGCCGACAAGAAAAGGAACAGCCACCGTGTCTCCTGGTATTTGGTCGCCGCCTCCACCTCCTTCTTCTTCACCTCCTTCATCTCTCTACGCTACTTCCCATGGTGTGGTAGATAAGCCGGTGCAAAGAAAACGAAGTTTGTTGGGTCTTGGTAGCTCCTCGAAACCTTTGGATAAAATAGATAGTATAGATTGGAAACTAGGCACATCTTTTGGGGGTAGTTGGTTAGGTACTTGAATGACATAATAAATAAAAACCACATCACCTATCATACTCTTTTAATTTTGCAGTGCCTACTATATTTGGACTTATCCAATGTGCGGGATTTAAAACTGATGTGTTGTATGACGTCAAAATTTTCACCCTCTTCTTTTTTTTAATTCAATTTCTAGCTCTTTCTTTTTACTTTCCCCACTTTTATTTGTATTATACATTGTTTGTTATCACATACCTTGTCTTAATTAAATAACCCTGACTATCTTTTGTTGTAGGATATATACCATTAACCTATTGTACCATTCTCCATTCTCTATTCTCTTTCTCTCTACTTTCCCCTTTCTCCCCCCCCCTCCCCCTTTTTTTCTGCATTCCTTCGTTTTTTTATTTCAAAATCGGCTTATTACCTCCCTCCTCTGTTTAATTCTTTGAGTCTACCTCTTTTTCTTACTTTTTTTTTTTTTATCCCCACTCTTACTATACTCTCTTATTACGGTGAATAACAATAGTAACAACACACTCTATACATCGTAATGTCAACTGTTGCGCCTGTTGTAGCTAGTACATTACAGCACCCTCCTTCGCAAGCGCCACCACAACAACAGCAGCCACCGCCCTCATTGAATGGTTTCCATCCTTCTACCTCAAGCATCGTCTCAGGTGACATTGGTTATGGTCAATCTATGGCCCACAATCAGGCTCAAGCTCAACAGTTATTCAGACAAAGACAACTTTTGGCGTATCAGCAGCAACGACAAGCACAACTAATTTTACAACATCAGCAGTTACAACAGCAACAACAGTTACAACAACAATTACAACAACAAGAGCAACATCAATTATCGAAACAGACACCACCACAACAAAAGCGGGCAACATCAAAAGCACAAGAGGACGACGACGACGATCACGAAAAGGAAAATCGCCAAGTACAACAACACGACTTTGATTCAAAACAAGGTAAAGACAACACAGCTCGAGGAAATACTTCTGGGGTCAGTCCAGTCAACACCAATGATATTCTAATGGC
Source organism: Chlamydoabsidia padenii (assembly GCA_025330725.1). Classification (NCBI taxonomy): domain Eukaryota; kingdom Fungi; phylum Mucoromycota; class Mucoromycetes; order Mucorales; family Cunninghamellaceae; genus Chlamydoabsidia; species Chlamydoabsidia padenii. The sequence continues at coordinate 136,077 of JAIWND010000005.1, read as the reverse complement.
CGGCTCTTCTTCTACTCCTGTCTCAGTTTCGTCTCCCACGCCTTTGTTTTTAAGCACGTCAAGATCTTCTGTGCTAAACAAAAGGTATCGTAAAAAGTAAATATCATATCTAATTTTTATTTTTTTATGTGTGTTTGTATAACCAAAATCCATCACTTCTGTTACAAGGGTATTTGACTAATCTCTCTCGTTCTTTTTTTTTTTTTTTTTTTTTTTTTTTTTTTTTTTTTTTTTTTTTTTTTTTACTATGTATTGTTATTTAGGTACTCCACTGGTCTTGCCGTCCTTCGATTATTACAATTTGCTGAACAGCTTAGTCCTGGTGACCAAGTAAGTTGATTAAATGGAAATAACTGCATCATCTAACCCCTTTCTATTGTCCTGGATTAGGCATTGCATCGAGAATTTTGGAACGGATTTGTAGCTGACTTTTTTATACCTACCAGCAAAACAAAGTGGGGATTATGGAATTGCGAAACGGAGGAACGAAGATCATACTGTAAGTAGTGTGGGACGGATTAAGTGGATACAATAGATACTAATAGGTTTTTATCATGAAAAGATATGTCTCATTACTCGATGGCGTCCTTCTTTCATACCTTGTATGCCTGTGGGGTCGCTTCAATTCAACTCACTTTGGAACAAACGATGGAATATATTTTACCAGGTGGACAAATGAATGTAGAGTGTCCACGTGCCAACTTTATTTATCGTTACAACAACGGATCCCTGGTAATAGAACATAAACAAAAGGGGGAGAGGATCAAACGACTAACACTATCTTTTTTCTTTTTTTTTTTTCTTTGTAGGTCTCTTCTACTGGTCACCTCTGGATTCGATTCTCTCTGACTCAAGAACGAATTTGGAAGATCAAACATTTTGAATTTGCCTGTCAAGGAAATGAAGAATTTGTTGCCAGGTCTCATTTGGTCTTGAAAAAGGATGGATCGAAACTGAAGAAATCCAGCAAAAATGCTCTGCCTGAAACACCTATCAATGTCTGGGGTTTACCATCAAAAGCGTATCACATTTTACAAGTAAATTCAAGGGAAAACTTGGGGTGGGGACTTTTGTTTAATCTGACTGACTCTTTTAAAACATAGATGGTGGACGTTGCTCAACAATTGGATGACATGATTTTTTACTCTTTGGTCGCCGAAACTACCGCTAAAGGTAAAGTAATATTAACAACATGACACTGAATTAGGATAACTCACATTATTCTGGTTACTTCTATGATGGGTGTTGATAGAGAGTTTAAATGCTCTGGCATTTGACATGGAAAAGAAAATGGTGGAATCGAATTCGATAATTGGCAACACACCAACAGCACAATCTGCACCTTTGGATCCGATCACTACTAGCCCAGCCGAAATGAACATCAGCACATCACCAACAGCAAAAGATACGGCAACAACCAATAAATATAAACCAACTAACAAACGGCTAGCAGGAATCACACGGAGGAAGTCTTCAAAGAATGAAGACAAGGTGTTAACAAAAGAGGAAAAAATTGACAATCCACAGCCAACACAGGGACAGGACGGCGAATTAAAGGTAGTAGGATCAAATCAACAAAATGCAGATCTATTAGAAGGGGAAATGGACAATGCAGCTGGTCTAATGTCACCGGTCGTCAAAACACAAAGTGGACCTCATACATATCCTCTACAACAACAACAACAGCAGCAGCAGCAACAACAAGCATTTTTCCAGCAACAGCGTCAAAGGTTGCTTCAGCAGAAGGCATATCAACAACAAGCAATGTTGCAATCACAACACACACCAGGATCGCCATTGGATCATATCTCTTCACCTGTACAAGCTTTATCATCACCATCACAACATGACCAGTCTCAATCATCCTCCGATTCTATAACTCAAGCCATGTTATACCCGCATCAGCAATACCCTGGATCTCTTTTGGCTCGAAACTCGCAACAAAAACAGCAGGAACAACAACAACAAATTGAAGAAATGGAAGAGTTTATCCAAATCGCAGAACAATCAAGTAAGTATACTGGGGTCAGGAACAATACAATCAAGCTTACTAAATCTCTTCTTTTTTTTTTGACGAATAGGAAAGCGAAGGAATTCGATGAATGAAAACAAAAACTCACCTGCTTCAAGAAAGAAAGGTCTTCCATCCAAATAAGCTCCCTATCTACACAATCCAGATGGACATCTGCCCTCACCTTTTTAGTTATTTATATAGTCTTTGCCCCTCACCCCTTTATACGTAGTCACTCTATAGTTATTTTATCTTTTTAATGCACCCATTTACATCTGGATATATTTATATATACATTATCCTATCTTATTATTTTATCGTCACCATTCCCATTCCCATCATTATTATTATCATCCTACCCGTTGTATATTGTCATCTTCAATTCATTTTTTATTATATCCAATAAACAATTTGATCTATACGATCCTTCGTCTTTTTTACTGTATGTTTTTGCCTTGATGTACAGTATGGCCTTAAACTTGGTTCAATTGAAATGAGTGCCTGAAAGCTTGATTTTTTACTGATAACGAGGTGAGACCTGATACTCTCCTTTTTTAGACACGGGAGGTAAAAAGAAAAAGAAAAAAAGACTGCAAGCCTGTACACCCCCCATACAAGGGACTTGTCGCTTGGTGTTCTATGTAAAGTTTGTTGAAAGTAGGCTAAGCAATGCTTATGGCCCATTTATTGATGAGCATCCATTGTCCATTGAGACGGTAGAGCTCTTACAAGGAACCATAGGGTACGCGGGGTTTGAAACCCACTCTTTGCGGAAACGGTCCACAAGGGAAAACATGAAAAAAGTGAAACCATCCCCCTTCAGGGATGTCTCCAAAAGGTATTGGAAGGATCCACATCAAATCCAATCTGATAGTTTTTTACTTTTGGCCCGGAACATGATTTGATCTCTATTGAGGAATTGCCAGGCGCACGGGATTTTGGTAAGAGCTCTATTTGCTACAATTGCCCACGGATGCTAATGATTAAAGTGGCGATGTGGACATTATAGCCTATTTCCAACAAAGTTTACATAATGATCAATGTAGCAAAACTCTTGTGTCGGTCAGTTCAGATTTGCGATGACTTTTACCTGTTCTTTGCAAGAAAAAAAAAAAAAAAGAAGTCTGGTTCCTTTTCGTACTTTTTCAGATCCCGACTGCCTTTACTAAGATTTGGAAAGGCTCTACTGCCTTAATGGACAAGTGATGCTAATGATTAAAGTGGCGAAGTAAACATTATAGCCTATTTTCAACAAACTTTACATAATGGCCAATGTACCAAGTCCACTGTATGGAGCAGTATAGCCTCAAGATTGTTTTACCCTGACTTTTGTAAAAAAAAAAAGTTGCAAAATGAAAATTGACACACAGGACAAAACTTGATTCAAAACCCGCTTACTCTCGCCTTGAATCTTAAGAGAGCTCTACTACCTTAATGAACAAGCGATGCTAATGACAAAAGTAACCATGAGCATTCCTTAGCCTATTTCCAACAAACTTTACATAATAGCCATTGTACCAAGTCCACTGTATGGAGTAATATAGCATCAAGATCGTTTTACCCTGGCTTTTGTTAAAAAAAAAAAAAAAGGATGTAGCTCACCAGAGAAAATTTTGGCTCGTGTGGACGGGCTCCACTCCATGTGGACGGGCTCCACTCCATGTGGACGGGATTCGAGTGCCTCCAGCGGGCCCTCGCCCGTGTACACAGGAATTCGGGATTTCAACATTCAATAAATGTTACAAGCCCGAAAAGTTTATTTTCCCTTCCTCACTTTCAAATAGCGGTGTTTAAAAGCAAAATAAAAGAGAGAGGGACAAACGATTTGTTGTTTAGAGGCGTCGTGCCACTTTAATCTTCTTCTTTCTTCTTCTTCCCTTCTTTCTCTTTTTCCTCTTATTTACTCACCCTTAACATGGCATTATGACTGTACTGTATCATTGACGATGGATTGATAAACTACTGATTACAAACCAACTTTCGCTAACTACCACCACTTACAACGAATACACAACTTTAGCACAAATATGAAACTTACGATGGTTGGGAACGGGTAGGCGAAGATGAACAAAAGCGTTGACGAAACAACTGACTCTGTGGTAATGGGGTATATTTGACTAACGGCGATGAATCTCTTACGAAGGGAAAGAGGATGGTAATGTGAAACTGTCTGCACCCTTTATCAAGACTTTGACACTAATACTTTTGTTTCTCTCTTCGTCTTTCTTCATGTTTAGGTAGAATTGATACATACTAACTTCTTGTGTATGGACTATGTACTGGTGATGGACAAACTAGTGGAAAAGGTAAAACAATCAAACAACAGGGAAAAAAAAAAAAAAGGAAATGCTGTAAAATGGGCTTTTCTCTTTTGAGTCAATAGCTTCATCAATGCTCTGGTACTTATACCTCTCTTTGTTTTCTCTCTCTCTCTCTCTTTCTTTTTCTTTCTGTCTAGGTAAATAGGGGATCCAAATACCAGCAAACGTAAGCAGCAACTTGGACGACTGATCACCTATTTTCCTGAATCGACGGGCAAACTGGATATAAACCATCAATCGTCTCATCACGAAAACTCTCACCCACTTTGCATGAGCGTTTTAACAAAACTCCGCCTCGATAGACCTGGGAAAGGTAAAATGATCAACTAAATGTGTCTTTATTCAGTAGAATTAGGTGATCAGACAACAGGAAAGAAACGAGTGGCTCACTTTTTAACATTGGATTGGATTGGACGATGAACAAAAGTGGTGATGGTCTCTGGCATTCTTTATCTCTCATCCCTTCTTCACTCACATAATTTAGGCTCTCTTTTTATCATCCTACTCCCTCCTTCTCACTATAGTATAGACATAGCTGTAGATATAGTATAGAATTGACTTTGGATGTAATAAAAAAATCATATCAAGCACTTTGTGTACATAGGCCTTTGTAATAAGCGAAAAAGTATTAGGTAATTGACTGTCTGATGGCCTAATACATATGATAGGAATGAATGGTACTGAACGACATGACATTGGGATCACATATATCATTATCATGAAGCGGGTTTGACAAACACAGCCTCTGATTGAGAAACTGATCTTTTACTACAATACTTCCTCCATTTCTTTTCTTCTCCTATCAGCCTTTTAGCATAATAAGTAACAAAAAAGACAGAGCTAGACTTTCGGAAAGCTCTTTTGATATTGTCAATGCAAAAGGAATGACAGGTACATGCAGTATACTGTAACACTGTGCTATATGTACAGTATGAAAATGTGGTCAAGTGCGTAGAATTCATGGAGTTGAAGAAAAAAGTCCATGGTTTTTTTAAAAAAAAAACTCGAATATCTTCTCTTGTAGTACCCTCAAGTGGTTGGAGACGGTTTGCCATATTGGGAATTTCATGCAGAATTGAGTTTCACAATTGAATTCCCGGTTTGCTCGCACCATTCATCCGTATGCAATGCTTCAATGAAAAGGCGGCCAAAGTCTCAGGGAAATCGAGTCATCTCGGAAAAAAAGGTTGGGCGAGAAGTTGGCCGTAGAGTTAGGGGGTATGGGCTCTATTTGATACATCATGCGAAAAACTTTGGATTTTTTTTTTCAAACGTGAATTGACAACCCCTGACTGTGAAAGGCAATTTGCCCAAGCGAGAAATTCATGCAGAATCGAATGTTCCGTTCAAATCCCGACCTTACTCGATGGGAATACATTGGCCGTAGATTTCAGGTCAACTCGAGGGGAAAAAAAAAAAAGGTTGGACGACAAGTTGGACGTAAATGTCAGGAGAACGGAACTACGGGCACGGATCATCTCAAACTTGGTCCGAAAGCTTGACTTTTGCTGCATAGATTGCACATCGCCACTTTAATCATTAGCATTGTTTGGTAATTGGGTGGGTAATGGTGAATGCGATTACAGTCAGTCAAGTTGTTGGGCGCACCCGTAATAAGGTGATTACATCAACCCTGAAAACTACACAAACACCCCGTTGGTATATGAAAAAAAAAAATCAATCACCTTGAGTATCTATAACTAATTTGGAGCGTAGAATAAAATGGCATCGTGTACCAAGTGTTTATTTATTTGTACAATCAAGTTTATTGGAATAACATTACTAATAAAACTATGGGGTCAGTAAAGGTAATATATCATTATGTGCAAAAATGGAATAGGGGAGAATGAGAGAGTGATCAAAAGATGATCGTTGTACTATTGGCAATACCAAGATTAGGAATGATCCGGTCAGGAAGAGTATAGTGAAGGATGGAGGGAGAGAATAAATGTGTAGGGAAATATGGTGAAATGTATGTAAAGATAAATAATGTTAATATGAATAGTTGGTTGAATTTTGCCCAACATGACTGGCACCAAAAGCACCAAACGTGGAGATCGGGTTACTATTGTTGCTATGTTGTAGTGGATTACCATGGAAGCTGTGCGTATCAGTGTGATCAGCAGTTGTTACAGTTGACAAGGGTGAATGGATGTGTCGACTATTATGATGGTGATACACCGACGATCTTGGAGAAATAAAAGCATCAATGACATTACTGGATGATGAGCTGTGCGAACCAAGCCCGTTGGTTGATGTCCCCTGATTATGTGATGGTGAAGCCCCGCCCAATGTTGATATCGAAGGTATGTTGTTGTTCTTCCGCGGCCTAGTTGTACCGTTTCCAGAATCGTTTTGCTGTTCCTCGTTCGTATCGTCGTCAGGCCGTTCTTCACCGTTAAACCAGGCAGTCCACCTTTCCAAAGCTTTTTGATCATGTACTTGAAAGTAGATTTGAAGCTCCTTGTCAGTCCATACATAAAAAATATAGCGTCCGGCACTGTTTCGTGGCATAGTTTGACAGGAGACATAGTGATGGTATTCAGCCTTGTGTGCTTCGGTCTATTTGAGGTAAGCATTATGTTATTAAAGATTCAGTTAATTTCAATCCCCTCCCCCCTTTTTTTTTTTTTTTTTTTTTTGTGTGTGTGTGTGTGTGTGTGTGTTTATCTTACCGTCATCAGCACAAACATTTGCTTGGATGGAATGACCACAACGTGCTTGAGTTGCCAGATAGACATAAAGTTGAATTGCGCCCATTTCTTGACTGGTAAGACCCCTTCGTGTGCCTTGACAGTATGATCCAACAAATTCATTGCATTATGAGAGTTGGAGCTTGATTGAGTGTCAAACTGATTAGCACTTGTCAGCTCGCTGCAACTTGCCAATCCTTCGTCGTCCGTATCATGCTGTTTGTGGTGAGGGTATAATTTACTAAATAGAGACCAGCGTTGAGTTGACATGTATTTGAAGATATAAACCAGTTTGTTGATGAATAATGTAAAGAAGGTAAACGTTGACGAGAATAGAATGAGCGCCAGTTTGAGGTAGATAGTAATTTGGTATTCATCGACCACCAAAAAGAAAGTTGGTACTGCAACAATTGCCGATAGTCCTATATTGCTATTATAAAAACAAAGCACAGGTCAAGTGGCAAGTTTAGTTCGTGTCCCCTGTCCATTTTGTGCATGACTTACTAGCTGACATATCCGATCTGTTGTGATTCCGACCATTTGGGGTTGATTTTTCGAGTCTAAACACCAGTAAAGCATCAGTATTCATATCCATATCCATTGCATAACTTTTTTACACATTACCTTCCATGCCAGCAAAGACGCGATCACTATATAAATGAAGCAGATGATGGCACAAATCAGTTCGGCAATGTTCAAGTGTATCCAATCCACCGATATGTTTGAAGTTGGGTAGCTACATAGCATACAATATGACTCCATGTCGACCTCCCAAACAGTAGGCTCCACCGGATATAAAGCATACCAAACCACCAAAGGAGTGAGCGCCACAAAACCAAATACGCCGACAATTCGAAGCAAATGGACAGAGTTTAGTTTCGATGCTTGTAGAGTAAACACGTTCTGGAAGCTAATATAAAAAGACAATGTTAATTTGATTAGTACAAACATGTATGTATACATACAAAGCAGGTTGGTTACTTACACTCGATAAACCCTACATGTAAAAAGTCAATAGTGAGTATTCCGTTTCCCTGCCCCCCCCCTTCATTTAGGCTTACCGATAATTCTTGGCAATGATACTACCAATAACCAGGATAAAGCCCAACACCAACGTTATTTGTCTTGCTATGCATTTGGCGGCTGTAACGTCATCAATATACAAAAGTACAGACACATAAGCAGAAGTTATTCCCAAGAGTTGCAAGTGAAGGAAGATGGGACTTGACACGAGTACCATTTTAAGATCCCGATAACAAACGATCAGCACCATTGTCATACCGCACAGTCCTATACCGATACAAGCGACGGTATAAATGCCAAGACCAGCAGCTGCAGATGTTTTTGGGTTTAAAGCTAATAATAATAAAAAGAAAGTGTTAAGAGTTGGTGAAAGGGCTATCCGGCCAAAATCGATACAATCTTTTTTCTTTTTTCTTTTTCTTTTTCTTCTTCTTTGACTTACAAATGCGGGCAACGGTATCAGGAGGCCTTTCGTAGGTACTTCCAAGATATAAGATAGGTACACCTGCAATCGGCTCGTAAACATTATCGTGTATTTGAGCAAAAGCTACAGATGAACCGTTCATCATATACTATTTGGGGTTAGATCGAAGAGAAAGAGTGCGTGTTAGTTTACATTTGCTTGTATTGATGATACCATATGTAGAAGCAAAGAGAGTACCGTTTACCTTTAATTCAAAATGTCTATTGCAGGGTGATAAACAACAAGTTGTTAAAGTGCGCCAAACCAGGGTATTATATAAATGTCACTTACCCAGTTTTTTTATCACCAGAATCGGTAAAAACCATTAAACCTGAGGGGCCAGTATAGTTCATATTATAGAATGTTGGCGTCATTGGCGTGCTGTTAAATGTATGATTTGATAGGTCCAAAAGCCCGCGTTGTCGCCCACCAGGATATTCGTTTAGTGCCTGCATGTATTAGTACACAATGTCCAGAAGATGTTGTTAGTAAGTTATTAATGTCTAGTTTCCGACTGCTGATCTACCAAAACTTTTTTTAAAAATAAAAATTACCTTGTTCAAACCAAGTGCCAATACTTCGGCACATGCCCATGCGTTCGGGCCATTGTAACTGAGACCTGTGGTATTCCATTTTGAGGGATCCACGCTAGACAAAAAAAAAAGTTGTTAGATAAAACACACCATGTCCGAATTTTCATTTAGATTACTTACAACCCCTCTACGGCTGGTTGTTGTTGCCACGAGTTGTATAATTCATTGTATGCAGAGACGTCCGTCACTGGATGATGATAATAATAATAATAAATAATAATAATAATAATAATAATAATAATAGTAATGATAGTGGTAATAATAATAAGGAATAAAGTTAGTAAAACAGAATCATCAATGTTATCTGACATTTGTGTCACTTACGATTCCATAATCCGGTTATAAACATGAGGCCGTCAAACTCTGACATATCATATGCATCTTCATCTTCAGACTGCACCTCCCATGGATCGTTCATGAGCATCCATACCCATCCTTCACCAAGCATTTCCATCGTCCTAAAAATAAATGATGAAAGAAGATGAATTTTCAAAAGGGTAGAGTGTGTGATGAAGGGAGGGCACTTTACCTTGCGGCCATTAAAATACGGACTTGGATCCCAGGATCAGATTCAGCAACAATGACAATTCTTGACCCTACCGCGGTAAGCATATAAAGAGAGTCTATATGAAGAATTAGATTAGTTTTGATCCTTTTCAAAGTAGTCCGCCTTTTAACTTGCCCAAGATCGAGTCTTCAGATAGATCGTACAAGGGAATTTCTTGCATTGGTGTAATCCCGTATTCATTCGACTTGTTGAGTATGGATGCCAAAACTATTAGAAGAATATTAGTAATGAATAAAAAAAAAAAGTTTAGTATCCTGATTAGCAACTTGCCTTGTTGTCCAACTTGTTTATCGGTATAAACTAGAGAAAACATGGACCAGTTCATTTGACGGAGCCATTCCATAAGAGCGTCACCGAATACCTCGATATTGACCATAGTTCGGAAGAAGTAAGGATAGATGGCTTTGTCTGAGAGATCCAAAGAAACGGCACCACAAGAGCATTGAGGAATTTGAAATAAACCTGTGAGACCAGCCGATATTTGTGTGGTATTTGATATCATATCGCCAATAACAGCGCTACGCAAAGAGAAAGTAATTAATAACCCATTACATTAATGTCATTTACTTACTTTACACCGTCTTCAATCATTCGAATCGTTGTCCAGGATGTTTCACCGTCATGGGATGCAGAAGAATAGTATCGTGTAAAGTTGAGGTTGACATCTTTGAGGATTAAAAGATAAGAAGAAAAGAAAATCGGGATTTAAATACTTTTTGAGTTTTTGTGAATGGGGGGGGTTTTTTTTTTTACCTGGCAGGTAATTTTTCTCCTGAATATGTTTGGCAGCCAATTGAACAGCCAATGTACTTGTCAAAATCATGTTATTGAGTACTGGATCATAGGATCTGACAGTTGATGCATCGGGGAACAAGACACCAATGTTATAAGTAGGCTTTTCTAGTGCGCCTGCATCGGATAAGGCTGGATTGGTTGATGTTGCATTGCTGGATAAGACTGTGGCGGATGGTACGTGTTCCATCAAGTCTGAAGAAGTAGGTTCCGCGGCAAAAGTTGGTTGATGGTATATGATGTATATCAGACATAACAAAAAAGTAAACAAACTGCCTCTTTTCTTCATTAATTATGATCGTAGTGGGAAGAAGAGAAAAAGGATCAAGTGGCGGGAGATTTTCATTTCGCTCATTAAATGAAACGATTTGATTTGGAACTCCATTGTATAACCTCACTATTAGGATTTGTACCTTTGTCGAGAATCTAGTGGGTAGTCCTGGGATGAGAAGGAAGACCTATTCATGCCTTTATGCTAAGCACGGGACTGAGCACCTGGGATCCTTTTTCCTTGTCAATCATTAATCTATTGTTTCTGTGTTATCATTGTCTCTCTAATTAGCATACATCCGTCTTTCAATCAAAGTTTTAACAATGTGGTGCTACCGATCCAAATAGGATGCAGGTTTCTCGATTCAGGGGGACGGGCATTGTATTTCCAACCCCGACAAACAGGTCCAAATGATAGTATTTCAAATTCCGCCATTCAGGTCCAAATGATAGTGGTTGGCTCCAATTTTCGGATTCACTGGTCCGAAAATAGAAATAGTCTGTGACCAATAGGGCCACTTTTATAAAAAGACAACTGCATGCCAAAACATATCTGATTGATTTATCCCTTGAGTAGCGTATTCATGGTGGGATGATAAAGTCGGCACGGACGTCGGTTGGTAAAGGAAAGGCAGATCTATTGTTTATAGCTCTTGAGTGAACAGTCCACCGAGAAAACAAGGTTTCCTATATATCAAAGTTGTCAGCTTCCTTATCACATCACATTTGTATCATTTGGTATTAGTATGTATGATACCAAAAGAGATTGCAAATGGAACGGTGACAACATTATTATCCTCACCTCCATTCAAAGCCACGTGGAAGAAATCACTTTTAACTACAGAGGAAAAGAGAAGGATTAAGATTTCGTTTAAAAGTGCGGATATGCAATTATACGAAATAATAAAAAACTGGCAATACAATCAAAGGAGTGATGAGAAGGATGCTCGAACCAATTTGGAAAGTCATGGATATGGTTGCATGGATCTCCAAAGACTCGATTGTACTTTGCTATAAATTACAGTGATTTCCTTTCTGGGCGGCACTGGGTGTGAAAAAAAAAAAAAAAAAAAAAAAAAAAAAAAAAAAAAAAACTCAAAAGCTCCTTTTTTTATTTCCAGCTCTTTTCTTTCTTCTTTCTCTCACTCTTTGTTTCTTTATAATTCATCACCTCCTTTTTATTCTTTTTACTTTACTTTATACCTTCTATTACACTAAATATAACTTTTACCGATCTATTCTTTTATATACACCTACATCCATCTGTTATATTATAAACATATACATACAAAATGCTTACAGCAGCACTGACAACCACCACTACCCAATCAAGACCAATTGCAACACCATCTGAAACAAGAACCATTCCTGATAGCTCCCACAGTAACCGGGAACCCATTGAAACTAGTCAACCTCCATCTCACCTCCGGATTGTACCCCACTTGGATACCAGTCGGTCATTAGTATTCAGTGTGATCGAAAGGGACGTAACTGATGGATCACCTCTCAAGATTGGCCGCTTCACTGACAAGTATTCGTCACCTACTCGAATAACCTTCAAAAGCAAAGTTGTCAGTCGTGGCCATGCCGAAATCTGGACAAAGAATGGCAAGGTAAAAGAAAAAAAAAAAAAAAAAAGAAGGAGAAGTAAAGGAAGGGTCAAGTGGTTGAAATACATATATATATATATATATATATATATATATATATATTGGGCCTGTGGGGGGGGGGCAAGGTGATAAGGAGAAAAGAGTGGGTGGGATGGTTTATTATACAAAACTATCTATATTAACTAACTAATTAATATGCTTAACATTGTAGTTTTATATCCGTGATACTAAATCATCGTCAGGCACTTTCTTGAACCATGTACGTCTATCGCCTCCGAATCAAGAATCAAGGCCATTCTTGTTGACCGATGGTGATGTAGTACAATTAGGTGTAGATTACCAAGGTGGAACTGAAGGTAACTTGATAAACGACTAGAAACAATAACAAAAAAAAACTAACTAGACATGTTTACCCTTTTAGAAATATATCGATGTGTCAGGATGCGCCTTGAAATCAATCGACCTGCCCAACAAACAACTACCTTCAGGTATGACATGAACAAAATAACGAGAACATAAAACACTTGACTCACCTATTCCTTTCTTCTTCTTCCATGGATGATCTAGCTTGAACACATTCCAGTCACTACGTAACATGACCACACCACCAAACAATGTCAGTATTCTCGACTCAGCTATGGGATGCAAAGGCAACAACAGTGGAATCAAGGATGACGATCATGATATAAATGTGGAAGAATGTTGTATCTGCTTATACGCCCTGGCACCATTCCAAAGTTTGTTTGTGGCCCCATGCTCTCACACCTTCCATTACAAATGTGTACGACCGCTCTTAAACAACCACCCTGGCTTCCTTTGTCCACTTTGTCGAAGTTATGCTGATCTTGATGCAAGTGTAGCTGTCGAAGCCAGTGAAGTAAGTCGGATTTTTTTTTTTTGAACTCTCAAGATCTAAAACAGACAATGATATCATACTCATCCTCCTTCTCTCTCATTAGGTATTGGAAATGTATAAAAAAGAAAAAGAACAAGCTGCTGCTACTATTGTTTCTGCCTCTGCTCCTGCCTCATCTAGATCTATTGGTACTGCTGCTGCTGCTCTTGTTGATATCAAACAAACTGGTGCCGTAACTCAAGGTAAGAATGACAAAAAAAAAAAAAAAAAAAAAAAAAAGTGGGACGGATACAATAGGTCCTCTCGTGATTCTTTGTGTTCTACAAAGTGTGTGACGAACCTGCATTTGTTGGGTGATGTGTATTCATTTTATTTTGTGATATCATCATTTACTTTTTAGATACTACCGACCCTATCACTAGTCCGACCGCTGACAGCGCACCTACAACACCCAACAATACCTTCTCGATTATGCCATCACACTCATCAAGCAGTCCTTCTTCATCTGACTCGCCGTAACTCGACACTCATCACTGTATTAATCCTCATATTATGGTGTGTCTTTACTAATTTATGATATCCCCATCCCCCCTCTTCTTTTTACAATCCAAATACTTCGCACATCTCACACACACACACACACACACACACAAATTGTATAGGTGTCTTTATTATCTTATTATTAGTTTATTTGTTTCTTCTCCTGTCTTCCCTTACACCTCTCTTTTAACATGTCTTTTATTTGTCTCTTATGATCTTTACTCAATAAAAACTGGAAAAAGACCCATGCATAACGCAACACATCATTTATTACCATCATCATCATCACCATTGTCCATAAATAGAATATGTGTGTCTTGTGTACGGGTAGTCCATTTGACATGCTTTTTTTTTTTTTTTTTTTTTTTTTTTTTTTTTTTTTCGTCTCAGATGGACGGTTCATGCAAGCCAATCATTCTAAAATGTGGAGAAATTTAATGCAAAACTATTTCATCTATGATCTAAATAATAATAAAAAAGGCCCAATCTATATTATATTTAGTATGCCCTTCCATGATGTAACCCTTCTTGACCCCCGCCCGATCTGATCACATGCCTTTTTCCCGCCCTGATTAAATCACATAACCCTAGAGTTTAACATTTTATTACATATAAACAAGGATGTTTTATTATTATCATTTATAAGACAGATAGAGATATTATAATCTGTCCACTAAACTAGTCTACACTACATTAGATCAGCCCAAGTTCCATGACAAGTTTATGCATGAATGATCGGCGTATCAACATTGAAAGTTTCCTTCAAAGAGTATTTATCTTGTTTCCACACCCCTGATTCCCCACGTATTTCCAGTTGTTTAAAGATGGACTATCAAACGAAAGAATTAAGTTAGTAAAAGACGATGTTTTTACCCACACACCCGGGTGAAACAAAACAATAATACGTTTCACCATTCCGTTATATATATATATATATATATATATGAGTGGTCCAATGGTACTTGATTCGATGGAGACAATAATTCTCTTTATTCTATTACGGAGGAGGAGGAGGGAATACAGATATAAAACTACAAGGGGAGAGAGAGGAGATATTCTATCAGGTTTAATGGTGAGGAGGTTGTCTTTCAGCATCTACATGAATGAGGATTTCTTGGACCATGGGTATTTCATTCTTGACAGTGGCGCGGACTCGTTGTTCGATTCGATGAGCTTGTTTGACAGGTAGCATTGGATCCAATTGGAGAATCATGTCTAGGTGCTTGAATGGACCGAGCTTCCTACCTCGAATAGAGTAATAGTCAACCAAATGAGGTTCTTGTTCCTATAAACGAGTCAATAAAAAAACATCTTTAGTCAACATCCATCCACCATCCTTCAATTCTTACTTTGACTTTGGCAATAACTGATCTAATTTGGTCTATTTCAGTTGATGTGAGACCTTGATCCACGAGTTCGTTGACAGAGCTGGCCATAATTTCGGCTCCACTTTTAACAATCAAGGCAGAGACCAATAATCCACCTAAAGGATCTAATACAGGCATTCCAGCATACGATCCACCAATGGCCACCAAAGCAATCATACTAGAATAAGCATCAGATCGATGATGCCTTGGATTTAGAAAGAAAAAAGTAAGTATATAGTTGGTTCTGTAAAAGTGTTTTTTTTTTTTTGATTTTTATAATCTTACCATGCATTTGCAATCAAAATGTCACTATGTTCTCTTTTTCCAATCTTAATAGCTGTAAAACAAAACAAAGTAAGATGAGTTCATAGTGATCATATTAAACATTTATCATGTATCCACTTACTTGCTTGATAAAGCCATTCTTTCACAATGACACTCGCAAGAGCAAACCAAGCAGCATTGGGATCAAGAGGAGTGTTGTCATTCGGATGATGGTCAATATGGAAGAGGCTAGATACTGTACTCGATAATGTCGATGATAATGGTGAGTTAGTGGTTGATGTTGAAGGAGATGAAGACGAGGAATTTGTCACAGCGTTTGAATCGACAGTAGAGGTAGCAGTACTGGAAAGTACACTGGAAATTGAGTCAACTATGCTTGTTGTTGTGGATGAGGAAGATGTTGATTCTGTAGTTAATATCGTTGTCAGCAAGTCTAAAGAGTGTAATCCGATGGCAACACCACCAGTGATTAACAATGTCGACACCGCAAATGATCCAACAGTCTCGTATTTACCTTTGCAAATAAAGAAAAATAGGTAACATTAGTAGTCTATTGTGATGACTTTATCTAGTTACATTACCATAGCCATAAGGATAGATAGCATCGGGCGGTTTCCTAGACATTTTGAATGTATAAAGGGTAACAAAGTCGCTGAGGAGATCTAGGGATATACAGATATGTTAATAGGTTGTATTTCATAAAAGATATCTTTATTACTTACCACTGAAGGAGTGAGCCGCATCAGCTAGTAAAGAGGCCGAGTTCATGATCCTATATATAGAAATAAAAGTGTCTTGGTTAAAAGAATGATATACCTGATCGTATGATCCGCTTACCATCCGGCTACCCCTTTGGTTGCTGTAAGGCCAACGTTAGCAAGAAGACCGACAAGAGTAATTTGTACTCCCACTTTCCCTATATATATATATATATATATGTTTAGTAATTATGTCTACTCTATTACATTGACCTGTTTATAAATGTCCAAGTTACCTGATTTTTCCAATGTTGACACAAGGTCTACGTGAACGTGAGCATCGTGGGTTTCCTGAGAAGAAGACTGCTGAGAGGAAGAAGAGACATGGTGTCGAATAGATAAACTGGAAACTGCTGCCAAGACTTGTGTATTAGATTTGGTGGGTGGTATGATTGCACGTTCATGTTGATGGTGTTGTAAAATGAGCTGGCAACCTAACAGGGTGGGTCGTTTGCCAGTTGGTGCTAATTTCGACAGGTGATAGTTTCGAATGATAAAAGGTTTAAAGAGGCCCCAATGAAGACCACTACCTGAGAGTGCCTTCATTCAAACCAGATAAAAGTAGGAAGAAGAAAGAGAGAGAGAGAGAGAGAAAAGTAAATAAATGGAGAGCAAATATAAAGATAGGAGCGGTATTCGAAATGGTCTTTTTTTTTTTTTCCCCATATGCCAAATTCATCTTATCTGATTTTTTTTTTTTTTTTTTTTCATTCCAGTCCCGATCATTTAATCAGGTACATATGAGTACAACAAGACCAGCAAGTATCCAATATATCCAACACAAACCACCACCAGCAAGACTCTACACCAACCTGTATTCATGCGCCGCCCTTTTAAGCGGAAGTCAATCACATGATCCAATTATGAGTTAAAACAACAAGACAGATCTTTTATTACAGAGTAGAAAGGTCAAAATTGATAAAGGAATAGGAGAGGAGGGGGAAGAGTAAAAAGTAAACTAAAATGTGAATATGGGTAGTAGATAGATAAAGAAGGGGTAAAGAGATAACTATGATTAAAAAAAAAAAAAAAGAAAAGCAATCTACCCAACCTATTGACAGCATCCACCACCAGTTTTGTTGTTTGTGGTAGTATTGTTATCGAGACGTACTTCTTCTCTCTGACGAGTTTGTTGAGTTTGTTGAGTATCGATCAATCGTTTCTTGATATCCCTACAATAAAATAAGAAGTGAGTTTCCAACATTAGGTGACTCCCCATACCCCTCTACAGATGATATATTTACCTGGCCAAGTCAAAGAATGCTTCTTCTACACCAATATTTGCCTTTGCACTTGTTTCCATAAACTGAATGCCCAATTCATTAGCCAAAGTTTCACCTTGTTCCTTTGTGACAACCTATTAAACACGATATGAGTTTAACATGTTTGTATATTGATCATTCATTATTACCCTTTTTTCTTCCATATCACATTTATTGCCAATCAGTATCTTGTTAACACCTTCGTTTGCATGTTGTTCGATATTAGAGAACCAGTTTCGGACGTCTATCAACACATACACATACAAGAAAAAGAAAAGATGTTAGTCCCTTGATATCTTGTTGTTAGTATTTGTTCTTCTTACTTCCAAAAGATCGTTCGTCAGTAACGTCATATACCAATAGGATACCCATAGCACCACGATAATAAGCTATTTAAAGAAGAAGAAGGTTAGTAACAAGATAACAAAGTTTCCTTGTTAGATGATAGTTTACCTGTTGTGATAGTACGGAATCGTTCTTGACCAGCTGTATCCCAAATCTGAAGTTTGATACGTTTACCATCCAATTCTATGGTTCTGATTTTAAAGTCAATACCAATGGTCGTGATAAACGAAGGCGTAAAGGAATCATCTGAGAATCGTAAGAGTAAACAACTTTTACCAACACCTAATTATAAACAATATTAGTCTTTTCATCATCTTTTGTGCGTTCCATTTTGTGTCTTTAGGGTCTTACCGGAATCACCAATAAGTAGTAACTTGATAAGATAGTCGTAAGAAGCACTTTTCGCGGTTGACATTGTTATTTATAAAGAATGTATATATGTGTATATGTATATATATATATATATGTATAAGTGAGTTTGTATTAAAAGAAGTATGAAAGTAAAAGAAAGGTAAGAATGTAAAAGAAAAAAAGTAGAAGACGAAGGCAAGAAAAGACGGGGTTGAATTTACTTCTCCCAAAAAGATAAAAAGAAGGTTGATCGGGATTTGAATTTCCCACGTCATCTAAAGGCAACTCTTCATGTTCATCACATTGAATCATGCATCCCTCAAAGTCATACATACAGATCATACCTATTCAAATCATCTGAATTAAACATTTTTATCAATCACACCCCCCCTTTTTTTTATTTGTTTAAAGTGCCAAGTGCATAGCCAGTATATCTATTCTATTTAATCCCCGCCTGGTGCATGAATACATCAACCAATGATGAATTCTTGTGAGTAGCCGTGATGAGCTTTTACCATTCTAATCCAAATACATAAATAAATAAATAAAAAAAGCAATCAGGTACGGATACACAACTTGATTTTTTTTTTCTTACCTCGATAGGAATTCCTTGTGGTGTCCAAAATATCCAATACGGTAGACGCCATCTAATCAAACACAAGTAAAGATGAGTTACCATTGCCAATTGTGTTTTCCATTTACATACGTTCAGTTTGATTGTCGATTTCCCATTCGATGGTTGCTTCAGACTGACCAAATAGTTTACTTTTGAGATTCCATCGGAACCTACAAATATAAAAGATGCATATCAGTCCAAAAGATAAGAGTCATATTTAAAAATAAAGTATACAGACTTACCTTGTATCATAATCATGATCGTTGCGTATTGTTTCCCAATGCCCATCATCTTGCTTTTGTTCCACTGTCAAGAAGGATCGATCCGCCATTGGGTTGTGTCGAGGATTGCCTGCAACAAAGGTAGCCGAGATGACGATGATATCACTAGATGTTGGGTTGTATTGTTGTTCAGGCACATCATGAATCACATCACCAAAGTTGAATGAGAAGATAGGATGGTCAGTGCCACGTCGTGGTGTCAAGTCAAAATACATTCTGCGACCTGCCATGGTCATGGTCATCGGATCAAAGGTGGTGGTGAGGACGGGTGTTGTTGAATTTGGTGATTCCATGATCGTGGTTGGTAGACTGACAGGTTGGTTAGTCATCATAGACGATGCAAGGGCCTGGAAGACATGAATATAGCCTTCTAATGTATGAGGACCGTAGATTGTTGCCGCACCTTCGAATCGCTGGACTTGGTATTCTTCATAGGTAGCTACATAAGACTAGAAGGAAAAAAGAGAGAAGAGTGATTAGTCGTCTATATCCCCACAGTCTTTCAGGTACTAACCGAGTAGCCATTTGCTGGTCCTGATAAAATAACCTTGGTGGAAGAGGGATCACCGCCATGTTCGATTACCTTGCTCTTTATTGCATTGCAGAGTCGCCGACCGCTCATTGTCGTGAATTCAGCAGGTACGCCAACTATATATATATCACCCAATCGCAATAGTTGTAGATCCAAAACATGGGGTTGCCAAGCATGAGGAAATTCCATTTCACCAGTATCGAATAGTATAGGTTTGGGTGCATGGCATAAAGCTTGAGCCTGGCTGGGTTTTTTGATAAAGTTCCGTACAAGTCGCCAATACCATGGTATATGTGTCGTTTCCTATATCAGGTAATCAAATAAGGATCATCAATGTCATACTTTATGTTATCATAATGCAACACATCTTTTTAATTATTACCTGATAGACACCAATCCCGGGTTCTGCATCTGTTGTCCCAGCAACTAGAGATGAAATGGATGATTGTTAACATTTAGTTTTAAAAAGCCATATTCCAAATTGTATCCTTACTAAATGAAAAACCCTACATTGATTAAAAAAAAAAAAAAAAAAAAGAGGTCAAATTAATACTTTGTATTTCCATTTTATGATAATACGTGCTTACCATAGCCGGTTTACAAAGAGAATGGATAGATCCATCTGATTGCATGATTTTGGTTTCAGGCACATTCCAATACACTTGTTTATAATCCACCGATCCATTAATAATATATTGATTATCCCCTTTGGCCTTCAGATACAGTGCTATAGCCTTTGCTGCCTGGTTTTCTCCAATTATTCGATTTGATTCCAAGTGTCCTACCAGCCAACCAGGTCCCCTAATAAAACGAAGTATTAGATGAATTAATAATCAACCCCCACTTTTTTTTTTTTATCAAATGAATATCATTTACCTTCCTTGACAAGTAGAACCCCATGGACATTTATTGGTTTTCGTGCCATCGCAGAGTTGATCGGTGCCAGTACAAAAGAAGCCAAATGTATGTGGACTGACATCACCTTCATTTGACTGGGCAAAGGCCGCCACAAAGGCATCCGTACTGTTGCTGACCAAGGTGTTACTGAATAACTTGCTCTTTTCTACAGAGTAAGCTGCATAGCCCTTGTTGTCACCATTGACAAGTCGATTGGTTTTATTGACTGATACACCATGCACCGCAAACCTACCAATGGATTCAGGTGTGAGAAGTTTGTTTTTTGTAATGTGCCGCCTCCCATATCCCCCCCCTTTTTTTTTTCTTACCAGTTAATCATCCCTAGGTCTTTTTCATCAGTGTAGAATCCAAGAAGAGACATGGTTTTATCGACATTATGAGCATATTGGTTGCGTTCGGCTTGAGGATTAGCGAGATAAGCAGAGGGCGATCGGTTGATGTTGGTGTCCAAAAGATCGTCAGTAAGGAATGTAACATGGCCTTTTTCGAGATGATAGTGTGCTTTAACAATGGAGTTGACAATACCAGATACCACTGCTTGCACTGTTTCTTCCAACCATCCCTTCACAGGTAATTCGTATAAAACTTGAGAAAGAAGAAGAAGAAGAAAAAAATCCAGCCTTTTGAATGAGTATCACTTTCCAACCCCGCCCCTCCCGAGATTTTCTTTTTTTTTTTCCCACAAAAAGACTTACAATGTTCAAGATATCCACCTGTATTAGAATGGGTATGTGTGCTTGATATCATGACATTCTGCATGGAATACAAGTCAGGTCCAAATATGAACTGTAGTCGTTGGATCACCCGTGCCTTGACACTGAGAGACATGGACTGCAAGTCAACATTAACAAAGACGATGCGTTGATGACTTGTGCCGTTACCAGGATCATCAGCCACTATAAACGCTCGTGCATAGCAACGTTGTAGTATTCCATTAGCAATCTGATTCATTTCTGCATAACCGAATAAATGAATCTCCGCAACGGGACCAGTTATATCAGCTTTGCCAGTGCCAATCAAAAAAGTAGAAACAGAATGAACGCATATACATATTATAGTAAGTAATAAAGGAGAATAAAGTTGCATATGAGTGCGAAAAGAAAAAAAAAAATATAAAAAAAGAGAAAGGGCTGAAATAAAAAAAGGAGCTTGCATTTTTATGGGCTCTCTTTTAAGTGACGGGAGTGGTGTTGTATCAGTTGAGTTAGGTTTTGATTGGCTGGTATAAACTCAGATGTTCCAGGTCTGCACCGTGTTACGGTTTGGTATCTTCATATTGGAAACCCCGCCGCATGAGGAACGATGCCCTTAAAGAGTTGCCAGGAAAAGGTAATTTGATTGACAGAGTTCAATCACCATATTATCATTATTAAAAGCAATACTGTTGAAAAGAGGTGTATATCTTGGGCAACATAGTAGGAACATGCAGGTACAGTCCATATTGACTAATTTAGAGTGCCAGCGGGATTTAAATCAAGATTTTCGTTCCCTTCTTTTTTATTCCCTCCTCTTCCTCTCTTCTTTTTTTTTTTTTATTTAATCCAATAATCTTATGGTGTCCATATTCTTTTGGCAACACATACATCCATACACTTCGAGGCACAATTGATGGATAACTTGACACTGATCGGTTGCAACTTACAGAATCGTTTGGAATACAAGTAGGTAAAGCAATACAAAGGTTATTGTATTCTAATGAGCACTTTTACTCTTGTACGCCAATTTTACGTCATCTCACGCAGCCTTGGACCTTTACTCAACACATACAAACTCGATGAATCTATTAGGACCCGGTGGATAGGTAAGGCCTTTGAAAAGAAATAGTATACAAAATGGTAACTAGATACTTTAACAAATGCTATCTGATATGATTAGCGTATAGGATATCTAATCAATTGTACTCCTTTGATGGGTTCTAGTTAGGCAGTAAGCAGTTGTCAATACAAGGAAATAATTGCATTGTATTGCAAACGAGAACCAATTCTTACTGTGGATCCAAACATGTCTAGGTAGGGAACAAACAGGGGTTGCTCAAGATGATGCGTGCTAACCTGAACATTACCTTTTTATTCAAGTGTGATTTGGTGATACCTTTATTGAAACCGTGGGATAAAACTAGGTCAAGAACAACCGGTTGGGCAGGTGATCGCCTCCAAATCAACGTTGGTAAAAGCATTGAATTGGCTGGTGCGCGGCATGGCGGATCTGGTTAACCATGGGTCTACACTCCGAAACACCTTAGCGTCATGGAATATGCAGGATTTGTAAGTGGAAATAAACGAATATGATTGGCTATAAAATATCTATAAATGTAGGGGGGGAGGGTGCTTTTCTCCTCTATTTTAACTTCTTACATTACATTACATATCCACTTTCCCCCACTGAAAAATGCCTCCACTTTCCAAAACACCATTGAATCCAGAATACTTCAACTTGGTCTTGCCTGGAATAACCACCAAATCTCGACTCGCTGCGGACAGACTAGTCAAGAATAACCACGATCAATTTGATATCTTCTTCAACGAAAAAAAGTTCCACAACCATCTCACCCACCACTTACTTGCTGCTTATTCCTTTGGAGCCAATGAAAAACGACTGGAAGAAATCTATGAAAAGCATGCCAGCTATCAGCGCCCTCTTCCTGCCCTCTTGGATGCACATTTGACTCGGGATAACTACAAGGATCAACTCGGTAATGCCAAGGCATATACAAGTTTTTTGCGTCTGTTTGAAAAGGAAATTGATCAACATGGTATGGTGGATACTCTCCGACGCTGGGTGTGGTCAGGCGATATGTTGGCAAGACTTGTTGGTGGTGTCTATCATCCTTTGATTCACATAGGTTATGGTGTGGAATTCGGTTTACCTGGACAATTAGCTGAAGGTATGTAGAAGGAACGAACGAAAAAAAAAAAAAAAAAAAATCTGTTACTCATGTCGCTTCTGTTGGCATAAAAAAAAAAAAAATAGGATTGGCAATGGCAGCATGCACTGAAAACCGTTTAGCACCTTGGATTGATGATTCCCCTGATGTATGTGACACTCTTACTACTATACCTTCCATCTCGACAACACCTATATCACAAGATGATAAAGACGACAGCGACAAGACCTACTTGCTAAACATCTTTGATATGATCAGAGAGGATACATTCTTTGACAAGGTGGTTTCGGCTGAAGATGTTAACAAAATCACCACTTTATATTCTCAACCTCGCCTGGTGGACAGACTGCATGATCATATCAAGCAATGGAAACACGACAAGACCTGGACGACTCGACAAAATCTGAATGCACGAGTGAAGGAACTTTACTCGACGGCGGTGGTATCACATGGTGCAACTGGCTTTCCCGTATCTAAAGAAGGCGAAGATGGATCAGGTGTGCGCATCGACTTTTTTTTGATGCATGCTCTGACCTCTGCCTACTTTGTCCATATCTTGGTGCCTCATCTTCATCCTAAAGAAGCGGCCTCGTTGTTACAAGCCCATCACTTGGCTACTTTGGCTCACTATGTCATTGTTGGTCGACCTCAAGTCAAGCTCGACCGTCTGTTGGAATACGATTCACCTAGCTTTAGAACCATTGATTCTCAACAACCTCATAAACGTTGGGCTCGTGTCTTGGAAGCTGCTGTGGATGAAGAAGAACATGTTATCAAGGCAATCCGTGCTTGTGCCGAGGCATCTATTCTCTTCAACAGTGATCCTGATTTGTTTGAAGACGATGTCTATCTCCGTGCTGCTGAACTTACCTATGATCTCCATGGCGATTGGACCTTTGGTGTTGGATTTGACTAGCCTATTAGTTATTAGTTACTCTCCTTCCTTTTTTTATTATTATTATATCACACTTTTTTTTTAAAAAATAATAAAGGCAATATATATAGTACAAAGGTCGTTTTAATTTTATTAGTTTAAACAGAATACAAATACAATAAAAAGATTTAAACTAAAACTAAACTATAGTCTATGATGTGATGATAGAAGACAATACCCATCCTTTTTGATTATGGGCAGGACCAACATGTTTAATGCGGTGATGATGTTGATGATGTTTATTCGTCTTTTGTGCTGCCGCCAAGTGATGTTTTTTTGATAATGATGATGATGGTTGAGAGGAAGTAGATTCGTCGATACCAATGTTTTCCGTCAATAAGCCAGTGCGTGGTATCCTTACATAAGCATCCGTGCCATAGCCGTCCAAAGAGATCACTTGCAATTCGCCACCCCAATATTCCGCATACACCTTACTCATCAGTAAGCCGATCCCGAGTGATACATTGGTTTGTGCATGGTTGATTTGTTGTTGTTGTTGTTCGAACCGATCCGTCATGGTCACAGGCATTTTTGGGACATGTTTAAAATCAGTAAAATCACCACGGTTGGCACGTTCTTGATAAGACCATAATCGTTCGTACTTGGATAACATGATACCACCTGCTTGATCTGATACCCGGAAGAAGACATCGGTCTTGTTGGCGCAAATAGTGACTTGAATAGGAGGTAGAGTGGTGGATTGTTGTTGAAGAGTGTATTTTGTAGCATTATGTAATAATTCATATAAAACATGTTCGAGTTGATCCGGAATATAGGCGAATAAAATATCACCATCAGGGATCTGGACATGGACAGGCGGTAAAGAAGACGTAGGGTATTGTTTGGTGACCAAAGCAAGTGCTTGATCCAACATGGCCTGAGCACTACATTCGGTATTAAAGATCCCTACTTGATTCCCATGTTGTTTCCCATTTGATGATGATCTACAAGCCTTGGTCAATGCCCGATGTTGATCCGCCAATAATCGACGTGAGATTCGGGCCTGCATCATTCGGTTGAGGAATCGGTCCAAGACATTATCATGAGGTGTAAAATGAGAGGCACATTCACTGATCCCGACCGCCATCCTTGGTAATACTTGTTGTCCATCTTTAAATAGGTTGTTCAAAAGGTCACAAAACGCTTCATTGTCAGGAATCGTCTTGATCGTTGGTGTTTTTCGCAAGGCTTCAAAGGCTCCCCAGTAGAGTCGATACGAATATTCAATGTTAGGATTGGTCCCGACAATAAACGGAAGTTGTTGAAAGTCCCGGATGCGATGAGCCAATCGTACCAGCAGTTCATTACGAACCCAATTGGCACTTGTTACTAGTCGGTCGGAGGTTATGTGTCGTCCAAAGACAATGTATTGTCGAAGGGTGTTGGCATGAATCGTTTGCTTGAGATAGGGTTCCAGTACCTTGTTTTGATAAAAATGATAAGGAGCATCGGCTTTGGTTGATTCTGGTGGTTTGGCTGTAAGTGGTTCATTATTGGGCAGAATGGTTTTGGTGATGGTTGTAAAGGTGGCACACAAAGGGCGTGAATGATGACGATGGAAATTGTAGTTTTGTCGCCAAATCCATGAGCTTTTCTGACTATAGTTTCCAAACCTTCGTATCATCATTGGTAAAAGGTGTACAAGATAAAAAGCATATATATATATATATAAATAAATAAGAAGAAA
Organism: Chlamydoabsidia padenii; assembly: GCA_025330725.1. Taxonomy (NCBI): domain Eukaryota; kingdom Fungi; phylum Mucoromycota; class Mucoromycetes; order Mucorales; family Cunninghamellaceae; genus Chlamydoabsidia; species Chlamydoabsidia padenii. The sequence goes on along the minus strand of JAIWND010000005.1, from coordinate 110,117 downwards.
GGAAAAGAATGAAGAGTCATCCAAGGTAAATTTAAGTGCGTGTTTCGATTTGCCGAAAAATCGGACCTTTAATATTTCCCTTGATTGCACGAATTAGATCCAAACGATTTATATTTCCCCGCCCTATAAGTAATGATCAAGACAACAGTGCATCCCCCCCCTCCACTTTATTCAGTGAGGATACATTCTTTTTTTATTTATTAATTAAGATTAAAAATGATTACATATACAACAACAACAAAAAAGGAGTAGGGAATATAACTAGAGACCATCAAAGACGTGACAATGTTCTATACTAATAGAGGAGGGATCACCACCATAATAGGTATAAATGGCTTGAAAGGATGAGACCAAAGACTTGAGACCGAGAAGATAACCATAATCAGGACCCTGGTGGCGTGGAGGGTAGGTAAAAGTCGTAGATGATGATTGTCGATCCAAACGGACTTCTTGCTGAGTCACACAGTGGGCGAAATCAATGATCCGCATATCAATACCCCGTTGACTGTCCAGAGCCCCATCGTAAATCATCAATAAAGAAGAGGTATAAAATCGATAATCGTCCATGGATTTGATGATGCTGGCAAGTTGTCGTAATCGTCGTAGTAAGCTGGGAATATATTGAATTTGACATCCTTGACCATTATTCAAGTATCTTGCCAGGGTTGTTTCAAATGTATCGGGTGTCAATGTCCGTCCATAATACTTGTCTTCAAATAAGAAGCTTTGTTCCTGGGTATCATAAACCTATATATATATATATATATAAAGATAATCACTCCTAGTTTAATTTTTTTTTTTTTTTTCACTTGCCTGCATACCACATATCCTAACACCCAACATCTTGCTAGTTGATTTGTCACATTTCTGAGATTGACTTCGCATTTTGGCAGGCGTAGCATCAGTACCATAAGCGCGGGTCCCCATTTTCAAATCGAGCACACAAGGATATTTCACACCATCCGTTAGATCTTCCAGCAAGATGAATTTCTTGGTTTGAGTTTCAAATGGTGATCTTGCCCAAGTAGTCCGAGTGGATTGTGTGTTGCCCGTGTCCTTGTTGTATTGTTGATGCATCCTCTGTAGATCTTTTTGATAGACTTGGAGAGACCATGGATTGTCTGGTGTTGCTCTTGTTGCCCATGGTTTTGTCAAAGAATGTCCAAGAGAAGAAGGTGGAGAGTCGGCTAGTGGTTGATTAAGAGAAGTCGGTGAGGGTGGTAGTGATGATGATTTTGTAGAGTCGACCTTATCGATCATCGTTAATTGTGTACGAGAACTGTCCCCATGGTTGATGATGCAAGTACCACTATCATCACTATGGTGTTTATCACTGTTGATCCATGTGTCATCATCCATGTCGTCCATCGTGAATAAAGTATCCTCTGGGTCGCTTTTACGAGAGTCGTGATTGGGTTGTACTAAAGAGTGTTGAGTTGTTCCAAGTATTGTACAATCCACAGGTAATGATGATTTACCACAGGAGGATTCGTACTGACTAGTAGGAGGTGCTGATCGACCCAACAAAGAGTTGCGATCCCAAGGTGCGTTTTTTTCTTGTAACATACTGGATGGTACTGATGAGGAAGATGGTGTGTCCCGTTGAGTTGAATTCCCACCCGGATTTCGCCCTGATTGCTGTTGTTGTCGTTGTCGCCAATAATCCACAAATCGTAGTCGTTCTTTCATGGCCTTGGGAGTGAAGACTTCATGAAGAACTTGTTCCTGGAAGGTTCGATGATTTGGATCCGACGAGGATAGTTGACCGTTTTCTTTTCCATAGCAAGCGCGCCAGTTCCGCAAAAGGTGTTGATTCTTGTCAAAGGATACTTCCGGTAAAAGTGGTGAATGTGGAGATTCATAGGTAACATTGAGAATGCCAAGGTATTGACACATGAAGGGCAAGAGTTCAGGATGAGTGACCTCCAAATGTTCATAAAATCGTTGCTCCTTCCAAGAAACGAGTTTACAAATAGCCCGTTTGGAGAAGCGGAAGAAGGAGACATGACCACCTACTTGATTGTCAAAGGGTAACAAGGGAAGGGCTGCTGTTATTTTCGTAGGATCAAAGTAATCGCTGTTTTGCTGTTGTTGAAGTGTGTCGTTGTCGCTGCTTGTTGTGCTACCATTAGAAGAATACCCATCCCAGTCTGCATCCATAGAATCTTCATGATCAGAAATGGGACATTCGGTGGTGTCAACGTCCTTCATATTCATTCCATGTATAGTTGCCAATTTACAGTGAAGAAGAGGATGAAGTGTGAAATGTGAGAGTGCAAAAGTGGAAAGAGAGAGTGAAAGAAATAAAAAGAAAGATCAGTCAATATATTTAAAAGGCGATTCAAATTGGGGGCATTTCACAACTCAGCCAATCAGCGTCAAGATATTCAACACACGCCCCTTTTTCATTTCACAGCACCTCCATGTAGCCACTCCATTCACCATTCACCAAAGTACTCTCCCTTGGTTTGTTGGGTTCTACTAGGGGGAGGGGTGCCTACAATCTTCATTGATAAAGTGGTGTTTCTTTTTTCCATGCATAGAGTAATCATTTGAAACATATACTAACAGGTGTCAAATGCATAACACATCATGGAATATTGATTCTGAACTGACAGCATGCCTGTTTTGGTCAGGTGGAAATCGACTTGCATATCATTAACCTATTTCGATCGCCGCCAAAGTCTTTTTGGATAGTACTATTAAAGAAGACAAATGTCATGCCAAAAGCTGTGGAAAATCATCTGATTTACATCAATCTGATGGGTGCCAGGGTTCAAACTTCTTTCTTTTTTCGGAGAAATATCCATTAAACACAATTGCTTGAGTATCGGGACCACCTTTCATGCATAAAGTGACCCTCGTGTTGATATTAAAACCCCGATCAATGCGTCCTTTTTTGTAATCCTCACACTACCATGTATAAAACATGGATACTGTGTTTACTATCTATGTAAATCAATAAACAATCAAATAGATTTTTAGAAGATATAGGGTAAACAATGATACAACCAAAGAGATATTTTTTAATAGGGTCTGATTAACAATTAAAAGATATTAGGATATTACTAACTATAGAGGGGAGGGAGACTAATCTATTGTATGTAGCAAGGTGGAGGACCATTGTCGTTTCGTATCAGATGATTGAAGAGATGAGAGGGATTTCCGCGCTTGAGTTGTTCATTCCTATTGACAAGACTGTCGACTTCAAACATGTGAGAGGTAATAGCATATGACGATTCGGCAAATGGATGAGTAGAAGGAGATGTCAGTGATGGTTCGGATCTTGGTATGTAGAGCTTGACCATAGAATCCGAGTCAGTGACCGCCAATATGGGAAGAGTTGGATGTGCCTGTAAAGAATAGTGGTGAATCATTATACCCCCTTTCTTTTTTTTTTTTCTTTCTTTTTTTGTTCTTGTTTTACCTTGATACCAGTGATAGGTGAATCACTGACATTAAACATTTGCATTACTTTTTCATTAGTCCGGTTCCATATAAATACCATACCATCGTCTGTGCCTGATATAACATATTCTTCATCTAGCCCATAAAACCCGATACATTCTTCATTCTAAAAGTTTAAAAAGAAGAAATTGTAAGTACGTATAAAGTAAACCCTGACATAGTATTGTCTACTTACAACCCATGGATTCAAATGCCCTGTGTAGCGATGGCTGTAATGAATCACATCAACAGCAATGTCATTTTCGCCTTGATTCAGTTTCACCGTTGTCTTTTCATTATTATGAATGTCGAAGAGATAGATATTATCATCAGACCAATTGACCAATAGCTTGTTTTGTAGCAACAGAAGGAAAGGAAAAGACACAAGAGAAGATTAGTAATTGATCGGTTTTATCTACGTTTAGACTTACAGAGCCAGAGACTTTGTTGCTGAATTTACAAGCATTACCATAACATAGTTCATTTTGAGAGGTGGCAGTTCCGTTTTCATTCACCAAAAGATTGACCAAAGACGAACCCCCGTGCATTCGCCGATCATGCAAATAAACATAATTTTGAGATCCCGCCACGGCCAAGTAGTGAGGGGCAAAAGGATCGATCGAGATGCTTTGGAGACGTACAGGATCCCCTTTCATTGTGGCAATGCTACTGCTTTGGCTATAATCAAGGATGACGGATGTTTTGCAATCTGATTCATTATCACAAACATGTCGTTCGCGAAGATCATACTGTCGAATAATACCTAACGTAATAATAGAGACACAAGTGTATTCACATGTTAATATATATTTTTCGTATCACCCATCTTACCATCTTCAGAGCATGATACCACTTCGTTATTTCCATTGATTTCGAGTCGCGTACTTGCCTTTGAGCATGAGTAGATTTCCAATGGGTCTCCAGAATCAAGATCAAAAAGCCATAGTGTGCCGCTTTCTGATCCACAAATAGCACGGTTTTTTGACATGTAGTTCACCGAATGAATTAAAGATTGTTCTTCTATGTATACAATCCCAAAAACAGAGACGAAAAAGTAAAAGAAAAAAAAAAGCAAATGATTAGTATACAAGATGAATCATCACCAGTTTATGAGGGTACACTTACCTGTTGATAGGACTATGTTCGGACACTGGGTTGACTCAAAGGGTTTCCAAAGATATAGTTGACCTGAGCAGGAACCAGATAGCAAACTATCTCCTTGACTTGACCAACTTGCAAACAAGTAGAAATAATAATAAAAAAGAAGAAAGAAAGAAAAAGACGTTAGTATCACCTGGCTATCGTCTTCATATTGTTTTTTTCTTCTTTTTTTTTTTTTTTTGTTTTTTCTTACCAGAGAGAAGTCATTATATCGTTAGTTTGAGATCGCAATGATTTATCTAAAATCATTCGATTTAAAAAGAAGGGATCTCCATAGACCTGCCGACCTACTCCCCCCCCCATTAACATTCGTTTATATACATATAGGAAGAAGTAAAAAAAAACTTACTGAATTTATTAAAGTGTGTCAATCGTGAAGTGTTGTAATTGTTGCATCGGCGTTCCCATAAGCATTGGGAAAGAGAAGTAGACATGACGGAGAGAAAAAGAGATAAACAAAAAAAGTAAATAGATGTATAATGCCGCTCAGTTAAATAGGGCGGAATTTCAAAATCGATTCCTATTGGTTGAAATTTCAGATCGACAAAGCTGAACATTAGAATTCATGCCCCGCCTGCCCTTGATTTTGAATAAATTAGACCATCCTTCATCCTTCATTTCTTCTCTTTTCCAACTTGTTTTTTTTTTTAAAAAAAAAAAAATCAATAACAAAAATGGGTAACTCGTATAGTATCGTAGATGATGGACACTATTCTTATCCGGTAAGTTGATGCTGTATCTAACTTGACCAAGTCATACTCATTAAATCATACATATTTTAGTACCTGGGACGTCGCTGTGGTGGTGCAATTGGTCGATGTAGATCCAAGTATTGCGGTTATTATGGTCCCACAATGGTTCCTTATGGCTATCAGCAATTATCACCTTTATACTATCAACCTACTACCTTCTACTACCCCAGATACACGCCGGTTTATTATCCCATCTAACTTGGGCCATCTTTATTTGGTTAAATGGTTTGTCCTTGGTGGGCTTTTCTCTTTGGTCATACTATTTATACTTTACTTATACTTCTTTACATCTCCCGAACCAATCACTATATGGCATTATATCTCTTTTACTTTGTTATTAGCTCATTGTCTACCCAATAAACTCTTTTATTAAACTCTACAAATATATCTCACGTGAACAATAATATATGCTTAGTGGGGTCTATAAAATCAATGTGATTTATTCGCCTCCTTGCCATTGGTATTCATTGTTTCGAAAAAAGAAGATTGCCCCTGAAAGCGGGATTTGAAATTCCATCATGCATACCGGAAGGAACCTTCACTTCAAATGGCAATACTTTTTTTCTCATCATCTTTCTTGCCACTCTATACTTTGCTCAGTTTTCTTTTTTTTATGTTTGCGGTGCATCCGAATTATAAATTTGATGTTGAAGAGGTTTTAGTAAAGCATTATTAGTGCCTGGAACTGAGTAATGGCTTGGACGGGATACCTGACAGTTTATGACATGATGTACAGTAATCCTCAACTGCATCCACTTGTCTTTTTTTAAAACAAAAACCCGAAGACTACCTTAAACTACAGTATTGATCTGCAATCGAAATAATTGGATAAACATAAGATGAATTCGTTTCAAGTAAGGTATCGTGACAATGTTAGATCGGATTTGCCAACATGCACAAATGAGCGGGACGGAAAAGAACACTGATGGTGCACCGATTATAACATTCTAGGATTATTATACATCACATTGGTAAAAAGGATGATCAAATAGGAGACAATTTTGGTTTTTTATTATAATAATTGAGTATAAGATATTAAACGACTAGACTAATTCTATTCTAAAATAATAAAAGATTCATGCAAGCCAAACCCCGAGAAAGTCCAGATCATTCTAGATTGCTATTCTAGGTTGATCTTGGCCACCACCACCATCACCACAAAGGCACCATTGTTTCAGCCCCCATTCAACCAGTAAAGTGACCGCCACCATTGCCTTCACGAGATTTAACTTTTTTGTCGATCTTACCATTCTCGTCTATACTGATCCGCTGTTGATATTACGATTGCTTCATTTAGGCCGGGGTATGGTAGGCGTATGTCATGTTCATCCAATTAACCATTTAGTCGTCTTTGTACTAGTTATACCAGTAGGAGTGGTCACTTGGCCAAGCATCATTATCATCATCCCGTTTAGGATCGTCCAAAGAAGGATCTACAGTAAAAAAAAAAAGAAAAAGAATGGGAGGACAACAAAGAGTTGAAAAAATATACCTTTTTTATTCATGTTCATTTCATCCAAAAATGTGTATGTGATGATCTAATGAGTGGCTAATATTTAAATGAAACAAAGAGTATATGATTAGTTTATGGTGTTAAACAATAACTTCATGAAGTATTCTTAATTACTATACCTTATTATGAGTCCGTCCTAACACTTGATGAGTAAGGAGGTGATGAGCCAGGTGGACCAGGAGAGTAATGATGTGGAGGAGGAGGACGATTAAAACCGCCTGGAGGAGGAGGGGGACGATTGAATCCACCAGGAGGAGGAGGACGAGGAGGACCGTTGTAGTATGGACGAGGAGGACCTATAAAGACAAGGGGAAACACATAAATGAGCCAAATGATAATGATATACAAATCCTACTTACGATTCAAGTGACCGGTAGACATATTTCCAAACGGAGGATAACCTGCGGGCCTGCTTGAGTATGGTGCTCCTTGGAATGGTCGAGGTGGTCCATCTAATAGAACATACATGATTAGTATGGGTTCCTGTTGCTTTTTATTGTCATGGTATTTCCGTAGAGCTAACAACTTACATCCTGGGACGAATTGACCATTATATTGAGGTGGTATCACTAGTAAGATAAAAAAAAAAGGGTTAGTATTCTTGACAAGTACACAAATGGTTGTACTTTTTTTTTTCTTGAGAATGTGTGAATCTTACCTGCATTGGCGTTATCGTAGGCTCTAGTGATTTCATTTAGGATAGCCTGTGCTTTATCAGGTGCGATTTCTATGTAGTAAGTTAATATTCAAAACGAGGGTTAGATCCTAAAGGTTCCATACATTATATAGACCTTACCTTCATAATAACACTTGACGTTTATCAAATGATTCTTTCCTGCATTATGACCTTTTCTTACCGATGCTATATAGAAGGTAACATATACACACACACACCCCCCCAACAAAAAAGATGAGTATCCCAAATTGACAGATCCTTTTTTCTTTTCTTTAAACCAAGTGATTGCGTGTACTTACGACTATCGTGTGTTAAAAATACATCGCAGTATTCTATAAAGCATAAGAGGAGAGAGAGTGAGTCATTATATGCAACAATCAGTTAAGTATACTTACCACAATAATACTTGGGCATCTTTTGGTGAGTTTATAAGAAGGAAAGAAGGACCAATGATACCAAAATAACAAAAAAAAAATTATAACGGCCAGATAATTCAAATCCCGCCTTCGAAGCTACTTTTACAAAGGCGGGCCACCATATACACGCAGAAACTTGGCTTGATCGCTACATATCTTTTTTTTTTTTTTTTTTTTTTTTTCCTACTCTCTTTCCGAGGAACAAGTTTTGTTTTTTATTACTCCAACAAGGCACCAAAATGACAGATCTGGAAGTACTATGTGGACCAGCAAGCGTCCTAGTTTGATCTGGCGGGATTTGAATCCCGCTGTGAGTTTTAAATCGACTGGCGGTTTTGTATTTTTTCTTTTCCTTTCCACCACCGACCCTTTATTATAGTTACTCGAACATACTACTCAAATGTTGTACCAAGGAATCCTTACGAATACCTCCAACACGGTATTAATTCTATTAGGCTGTGGATTAACGTCTATAATCAACAATGAACCTTCCCTTTGAACAAAGATATGAATGCACTACTCTCACTTGTCTTCTTTTTACTTTTTATTGTAGAAATGGGATTACTCTATTATTAACTTTTGCTTGACTTGAGAAGCCGTACTCATATTATCTTCTCCTGAAGATAACAATGGGAACATACAAAGGGACACACTATGGAGCTTATCTGTAGGTAAATGAATAATAGGATCAAGGGGGGATATATCGATACTTTTATGCTAATACTATTACAATCTCTCTAGGGTTTTTTTTTTTTTTTTTTTTTTTTTTTTTTTTTTTTTTTTTGCATTTAGACACTATGCTTCATATTAGATTAGATCTGTTTATTCACATTATCATAATAAAGCAGGATTAAATATAACCAAAGAATGATTGTTTGTTTGTGGGTGTGGGAATAGGTAGTAATAGTATACACAGTTTGTCAATTGCTTGAATAAATAATGACTCTTTATCAATTGACAACATTTGGTAGGAGGGGATTATAAAGTAGCAGATCATTCATATCGCTCTCTCTCTCTCTCTCTCTCTCTCTTTGACTGACAACAATGGGCTGTATGATATCGAAACAACAAACCAGAGTCCATCCTGCTTTGGGATTATGGACATAAATACAAATGATCAAGATCCTGATGAGCTTTTCTATAAATACCGTTCCTCTATTCTTCTTCTTTTTTTTTTCTTTTTCTCTTTTCTTTCCTACATACCAGAAACACTTTTTCCTTTTATCAATACCAGCTAATCGTACCAACTTTACATCATGGGCTGCAATTGTTCACGACCTCGAAGAGAAAATGGATTCATGACCTATTCAAGACCCTACAAGCACTCTCTTTTTTGATCCTATTCCTATTTTTTTTCTTTTTCTGTCAGCCTTTAGTTTTGAATCGATGTATTCATGCAATAAATTAACATAATCCTTTCCATACACCTGATTAATGCAACTATCCTTTTTTCAAAACCCGCTTCAAGCCGTGGACCCAATCTCATATATTTTAAAAGTCCGGTTGCTCCCCGTCTCCTGCCCAACTAGAGAAGTCTGATACTCAAACAATGGTAAACTTTTGCTGTTGATTTAAAGAATATTCTTATCTTTTACTTTGTTTATCATTATCTTTAACTCTTTCTGGAATTCCAGTGTGGGTATATTTAGCCATTTTATACGTTTGCACTATTGTGAAACCCCGCCCAAGCATATCAATTATTTTGCCGGCGTTCTTTGTTTTTTCGCTTTTCTTTTCTCATCCATTCTTCTTGGACTTTTAACAAATGCATCACTTGGTTATGATTGTCTTGGCTTTGGATCTTGTGTGATGCTATTATCAAGTCAGCGAAACTTCCTTCTTTCTCTTACGCCAAAGTATCGATAACATCGCTACCTTCTTTTATACAGGTTCGTACACTTGGACAAAGATGTCTGTATTTTGCATTCTAACTGTTTTTTATTGTTTGTTTGTAGCTATATATGCATCTTCTTCCCAAGTCAACGGCGTTTTAGGTGGATCATTCTCTTTGTCATTTACACTTTGTCTTGAGCCTTGTACACCGGCACGATTGAACGATAGGATCTAAACAAGCTTTACAGATAAAATCGGAGGAAAACAGTAGGGTGGCGACTGGTGTTAATGGATCTCAATCAATCGGGCGACATTACGGGTCACTTGGCTCCGTGTTGGGTAAGCTGTGTAAAGTCACTTTTTTGTCCTTATCAAGTATTGTCTGAACACAAGCTGGTCTCGCCCTGCAATATAGTATAGGAATACACCACGTTACCCCATTGTTTATACCAACCTATTATTAGCCCAGCCATTGTTGTTAATTTATGTTACACTCATTTAAAATAGTCTTTAAAAAGATGGCTCTTTATTATTATTTATTTATACAGTAAAGAATAAAGGATATTGATAAAAGTAGTATATAGACGTATGTTAGTGGAAGTAGTAGTATGTGGATAAGTAGTTATAGATGATGGGGATAAAAAGATATACAGAGTAAATGGAAGAGGAGAAGGGGGCGTGGACTACTGTAGGTGACAATTGATTATAATAAGGAAGGATGATATACATTTAAAAAGAGTATAGATAAATATAAGAGTATAAAGATATATGTATATTTAAAAGTAAAAAGGACTAGATTGTTGTTGTTGTTGTTGTTGTTGGAGAAGGATTGGATTGAGCAACAGGTACACATCGACAGATAGGACAAGAGTTATGAGCTTCCACCAGCCAGCGATCTACACATTCGACGTGGAAGACATGTCGACATTTAAGCACACGAACCGTTTGTTTAGGCATAAAGTCGTCCAAACATACTAAACATCTGTCGGTATGATCCTGTAACATGCTGCGTTTGGTGATTTCATCCGACCAAGTGAAGGTTGACAATGTGGCATCAATGGCTTGTTGAGTTGTGGTAACTGGATGTGCTGGACCGAGGATACTTGATAACCAGAGTAGATCTTCGTATGTTGGATTGTCAGATAATCGACCAAGATGGTGTACAGTATCGTGAGGATATGGACGATGTTGGCCACTCATCACATAAATTAACCATCGACCCCCTTGAGTTGTTCCTGCTGTTGTGGATGAAGTGGATGAAGATGTCGATGACGAAGATGGTAATAAGAATTCCCGATGATGTTGCTGTGGTTGCTGCTGTTGTGTATGATGATGTTGATGTTGGATATGTAAAGTGGTTTGTGATGTGTGATTGGTTCGATTTGATTGTACAGACATAGGCATTGACTGTAATGTGGCCAATGATGATGAGGTGGAGATCGCAGAACGAGGTCGACGTCGTAAATGAGGTCCTGCGGGTATATACGTTGGAAGAGGTGATAATGATGAAGTATAAGAAGTAGGAGAAGTAGTTGTATTTGATGTTGTGGATGGCGGTGGATCAACTGAGCCAATGGTACGATATCCAATAATAAAAATAGGTAATACTGTTTGCTGTTGACCAATGTTGTTGTTTTCTGTTTCTGATCGTTGGTCGTTATCATTTAAAGAGGTTGTCGAATAGGATTGCTGTTGCTGGTCTTGTTGTGTTGAATGAGATCGCATAGGCATTTGCATATATCGAAAGAAAGATGTACTGTCATGGACTTGAATATTGTGTGTCGAGTTGTTGTTGTTGCTATTATTGTTATTGGTACTTTCACCTTGACCAGAGGATAAAGAGGACAATACGGCAGAGGAGATGATTTCAGATATAAGTTGAGAGATTTCAGACGAGTTGGAGATGGCTGATGTGGTTGATGCTGCCGAGCTGTTGGAAGGATGAGGATCAATGTGTAAGAATGGAAGTGGTGGAATAGGCCCCGTGGCAGCAGCAGCAGCTTGAGTAGCAGCAACAGTAGCACGATGGACAGACGAAGTCATGGAAGGCGCTACAGATGTACCATGAGTTGGAAGGGTACTAGTCGCTACTGCTGTTCTTTGTCGACCAAACCGCCTATTAGGATGATGTGTATTTAGTCGACGAGAGATTCTCCTAAGGAATGAGCGAGGTCTGTTCGAGTTGATGGAGGAAGAGTGAAGTGTTCTGGTTGAAGCATTATCATGGCGTGCTGCGGTGGAAGGTGTCTGGCCCATTACTGTTGAATGTGTTGAAAAGTATCTTCAATAAACATAGAATACAAAGTATCTATGCAGTTATCCAAGATAAAAGAAGAAGAGGAGTTTATAAAAGTAAAAAAAAAAAAAAAAAAAAAAAAAAAAAAAAAGTGGAGAGTGAAGTAAAAGAGGAAGAAGAGAGAGAGAGAGAAAAAAAAAAAGTAATTTTTAAAATTTCAAGGTGTGACGGAGTCAGCCTATCAAACATGAAGCCCAACCCCACCCCACCCCTATATCCCATTTTACTTGTTTGATCATAGCAAAAGTCACTAAATCGCCATTGTTTATTAAGAATGATATATATAAAAACTTATTTAACTAGTTATGATAAGACAGATACATTGTCCAGCACCGTGTTGATATCTTCATGATCATCCGTAGTAGAGTGAAGATGGCCCAGTGAGTGTTCCTGATGTTGCGTCATCATGATCTGTTGATTGAGTTCCATACAAGCATTTTCCCATCTTTGTTTTTCTTCCCATATCTCCCTGAGCTTCTTGTAGGCCAGCCCAGCGAGTACCTCAAAGTGATCCTTTGTGTCATCCAAAGAGACTTGTAGCCTTTGTCGATGTTTCCTTTCTTCCTCCAATTCCTGTTTCAATCGTTCGATGGTATCGTCATTGGCTGTCATATCTGTCGAAGAATCCGATACCGGTGATGGGAATTGAGATCCAGAGATAGGAGAGGATAGGATGGAGAGTGATGATAAGGATGGTGGTAAGGCTGAAGGTATAGTGATCGTCGGTGTTGATGTATCCATCGTTTGCACTTGAGCATGTCGAGCCTTTGGTTTCGTTTTGTTGAATTCCTGCTTAAACGAAACTTCCAATGCCCGCACATGCTCGTTCCCCAGAGTCTGTGCCACTTTGTCACTCGGTTTTTCAAGTCCCGCCAATTTACTTCTTTCCAGTCGTTGCATTAACCCCGCTTCGATCACATCCATGGTTGCTGTTGTTGATAATAATGCTTGTGTCAATACCTTTTGTTGTTCATCTGTTGTCGTTTTCATGTCTTGTTGTTCTTTGATAGATTCAGCCACGAGTCCACCTGTAAATGTCATTTGATGAGGGTTTCGATGATTGGGTGCAACATGTCCACTACTGTCTATTGTTGATACAGTATCCTGTCGAATCAAGTGTCGTCCTACCATGCGTCCATTTGTTGCTACCGTCATATGACTAAGTTGACTCCTAATACTTGCTGAATGTCTGAGTGATCCACTGTATAAACTAGAGTCCCTTTTCTTGTTATAACCCATTTGAGGTAATACGGGTCCCGTGGCTGTTGTTGTCATTACTGGAGAGGATGATGTGGCTACAGTTGATGGCGTTGTTGTTTTGGTTATGATTTCAACATGACTTTTTCGATTATAGTTTTGTGGTGTGTTTTGAATGGACGAAAAGATGTTTTTGGACGGATTGATGAGATTATTGTTGCCCAATCGATTGAAGGCCCGTTTGCTTTTTCGAAGGTTGAAGAAGCTGGTGGATGATGGTTCGGCAGAGGTTGGTCGAGGAGTAATAGGTGTCGAGGAGCCAGACTGTGCATTACGTTGGAATTCTTCGGGACTTGTCGTGGATAAGAATTCGGCCAAGGCTTGTGTTCCCGTCGTTTTCTTCTTTCTAATCGCAGCACCACCATAAGTTAGATTGAGGTCATCCAGTTTACAAAGTTCGTCGTCCACTTCATCGTCAGCATAATAGCTCAAGATCCGAGCATCTTTGGGTTTGAATGAGTTTTTGTGGAGCATACTTTATTTTATTTTAAAAACAAAAACAAAAAGTATAAAGTAAAAAGAAGAGGGAGGAAGACAAAAAAAAAAAAAAAAAAAAAAAAAAAGACGGGTAAGGGGTAAACGTTTTAAAACGCCGATCAGCGATCACCCAAAAGAAGTCAGGGGCAACCATTAGAAAGGAGATAGGAAGACATAGTACAATGAAGAAGGAGAAAGAGAGAGTGTGTGTTTGTGTGTTTATTTTTAATTTGACAATACAACCTATACATAAAACAAAACAACCCATATTATCTATACTAATCACCACCACCTTCTTCCAACCATTTGGCATATCGTTCCAATCGAGCCTTTTCAGCTTCGTCGTCCTCCGCATCGTTACTTCCGCTTTTGAGATACTTTGTTCGTCCATCGTATAGTTCAGCACTGATTTGTTTACCACCAAAGTAACGATTGTTCATTAACTAGATAGATATAAAATAAGGAGTTAGTGATGGAGGTCAATTAGGGCATTATTGGCAGGTCATTCCCTCTTCTTGTCTTTACCAGAATACATGCATTGGCAGGCTTTTGTTCCATAAACCTTACAGATATCACACCACCAGGAGATTTCTATAAACCACCATAATCGAGTTAGTTTCATCAATCTTCAGGGTCAGTTTTACTTACATCATACAAGATAACATTTGTCACTTCACCTAGTTTTTCGCATTCTTCTCGTACATCTTGCTTGAGTTCCAGGAGCAGTGTTGGATCATCCTATTAAGAGATAGTTAGTATCAATTTCAATGTATTAGTTCAATATACAGGACTTACATCTAGTTCTTGTTGAGTATACATATTCTTCAAGATAACAATCTTGGAAAACTTTTCACTCTTCTTCCCAGATTCATCCTCCACCCAATCTAATTTCCTATTATGAATACCAAAAATAGTTGAGTGATAAAACCTTATTACATGATTCTTACCTGTTCAGCTGATGTAGCTTCTTCTTCATCTTGTTTTTGGCTGGTTGTTGTGTTTTTTTCTTTTGTGATGGCGCCTTTTCCTTGAATACAGCCTACAATATGATTGAAGAAGGTCAAATCAGTCAAATCATCGTAGTCTTCCCCATCCATCCACTTGAATCTTACCGGTTGTACGTTGATCTTTGTCGATTTTTCACCCGGGCGAAGTTCCGCTTCATCCAACAAGTCAATAGCCAAGGCTATAGATTCTTCTTTAAAGTAAGTCACCAATGCATCTCCTTTCGAGATCCCATTTTCGTCACGATATATCTTGATTTTAGGTTCACCTATCATCAACAAACAGTAAAAGTTAGTAATCATCATCATCATCATCATCATTTCTTTGTATTTACCAGTTTCTAAATCCTCCATGATTACCCCACATTTGGTAAATAGTTGATTCATTTCTTCTACAGTAACATCGGGTGGTACTCCTGTGACATAGACTGATGTGTTGACCACTTTAGGAGTTGCTTGTTTCTGTTTCTTGTTGCTTCCTTCTTCCTATAAAGTAAAACGTATCTTAGTTACTATTAACCTTTTCTTTTTCTTTTTCTTTTTTTTTTTTTCTTTCTTACTTCTGTATAAGTGTAAACCCTTTTCTTCTTTTCTTGAGTCTTAACAGCAGGTTCCTATTAAAAAGTAAAATACAAACAGTAATAAAGGTTAAAGAGCAATGTTCAGTTTCAATAGAGTAAGATCTTGGTTTACTTCTTCATCGACACCTTCCACAGCATAAGCAGATTGTTGCTTAGCAATTAGATCTTCATTATACTATAAAAAGATAGAGCATTCAATAAACACTGTTGGTAGCAAGTTGATTGAAGAGTGGATTCCATATTATGACTTACCATGGGAAACCACGCGCTAAGATTATCGTCGTATTCGTATTCAACTCCATCATCAGCAGTGAAGGACCATTTCCCGGTTTGTTCGTTCAAGGTCATTTGAGGATCAGAAGCAAATGCTGGTTTCTTGGGTGTTTTCGATTCCATATCAAAGTAAAAGTTAAAGAGAAAAGAAGAATCGTCAAAACAGAACTTTTTCATTTTTATTGTTTTGAGTTTCCTGACCCGCAAGTAAAATTTAAAGACCGAACGTCGATAATGCATCCCCACAATGTTTTATTTTTCGGAAAGCGCCTGGTTGATCCAGAGTCAAGTTGGTGTATTTAACTAGCTGAATATAAATAAATAAAAAAGCATCCACCATGATTATGATGATGATACCTCATACAGTAAAAGAAAGCAGGTTATCATGTCACGTTGGAGGGGGAGCGCCCGAACTTTAAACCCCGCTACTTTTTCCTTTAAAAAAGTCCAGGCTTTATGCGTTGCGCCCCCTCTTTCTCTTTCGTCTTTTTACATCTCAGGATTCCATCTTGACAACTATTTTACCATCCCTTGATTGTCAATAAGGTAAATCAATATGAAAAACAGTGTAGATGGATTATATCTGTTGTGCATCCTTATCTGTTTTGCTCTTTTGGCTTTCTCTTATCTTCTGACTTCGTGTGAACGAAAAGGAAGAAAGGAACAAGACCTGGGGAAAACTAGTTGACGATTTTATACTCACTTTTTTATATATAAACTAATCTATTCTTTACAGATTCTTTAACTGACCTCACTTCATTAACAACTTACAGTTTTAACTCATTGCACTGCATGATCCAGTTACAACAAGACCAAGACCAACTACAGCAACAAGAAGAGCATACGACAGTAAACATGGAATCAACTCCGACAGAAACAGAAACTGGGACAGCAAATACAGTCCCTCAACAAGAACAACAGGCTAGATCGCGAACTATCACCATCTCCTCCTCCTCCTCCACTTACCCTATGGACGAAGACTCTGATATGGAAAGCTCCT
Organism: Chlamydoabsidia padenii; assembly: GCA_025330725.1. NCBI lineage: Eukaryota > Fungi > Mucoromycota > Mucoromycetes > Mucorales > Cunninghamellaceae > Chlamydoabsidia > Chlamydoabsidia padenii. The sequence continues at coordinate 93,431 of JAIWND010000005.1, read as the reverse complement.
TTGGTGACTCCGAAGAACACCAGATGGATTATTGGATGCAACGATGCTCAATTTGCTTTGATGCTCCTTTGGACTTATGCCTTGAATTCTGTGGTGATCAATACTGTAATGGATGTTTCCAAAGGTAATATTACATTATATATAACAAATGAAATGGAAACCAATACTAATGTCTTATTGGGGGATGGGTGGGTGCTATCTTCTAGATATGTTACGGAAGTTGTAATGTCATCATGGGGTCTTAGTGTGACAACCCTCAAATGTCCTGTATGTCAAGAACACATTCCACAATCTGAATGGAGCCAATTTGTCCCTCAATCGGTGGTGGATCACTATGATCGCTTTAATCAACCCTACAGGAGCTTTACAAGATGCTGTCCACACTGCGAAGAAGAAGCAAAACCATGTGATCATACCTTGCACAAGCAAGGTATCGAGTAAGTTAAAGAAGAATAAAACAATGTTGGCCAATCACAATAACTCTCTCTCTCTCTCTCTTTTATAGCTATATGAAAAATATTCGCTCGGTGGTGGAATCTTTGGTTCTTGAACATCACCATGATCTAATCCAGTTATACTCGGATGATGAAGATAGCAATAACGAACAAGGCGGCAAATACATTGACGAGGACAGTGACGGCTATAATGATGACTATGACGATGACTACGATGACTATGATGACTACGATGACGAAGATAACACCAACAACGAAGACGACGATTCTATTCATGACGATGATAATGATATTACTGATGATCAACTATACACACCACTCATCTCCTTATTGATACTCTTGGGTAAAGAATACTTACAATCGACTATTCTTGATGTATACAAGGAGACCATGAAAACATTATTCACCTTTGAACAACAATACCAGAAATACTCTAAAAAGAGACCACAATTTGCAGCGACTATACTACGACATTGTCGAATCGTCTCTTCCACCTTCTTGCTCTTGGATGTAACACCTGAAACTTGGAAGCAGATGCAATTCTTACACATCTCTCACTTTCCGAATACAACATGGTAACATAAACTATTCAAATGATATACACATTATTGACCATTCTTCTCATTCGCTCCCTTTTTAATGTAGCTCAAAATGTCAAACTGACTTTTGTCTGCAATGCGGCCACAATACTCATGAAAGCCTGACTTGCGAAGACAATATGAAACAATTGGTGGAAATGGCCCCTCATCAAGATCAAGATACTGTGGTCACAGCTAAATGGCATTTGAACAATAGGTCAGTAACAGGATCAAAGGTATGTATGCATAAAGTTACTAATCTTACCCTTTATACATATATGTTGCAATACATAGTCAGAGATGTCCAAATTGCTCGATCATGATCAACAGAGATGAAGGCTGTAACAAGGTGGACTGCTCTTTATGTGGATTTTGCTTTTGCTGGGCATGCTTGTCACCATGGTCCGAGGTTTGTATACATTATGCTAGATGGGCTTGTCGATTTGAAAAATTAACCAACTGACTTTTTTTTTTCTCTCTAGAAATGCGGGTTTTATCATTGTGCCACCACTGAAGGAACCAACAGAAGCAGCAGATCAACATCAGGCACAAAGCACCAGGAAGAAGGAAGAGTAAGTATCCTTTGGAAGGACATATCGTTAAAACTCCGCGTTTGTCGATCACTCATCACCCTCGGTCTCTTTATCAATATAGGCAGAATTAGGTGTACCCAATATCTCATCCATCGAAGCCCGATTGCTCACCAATGGATCCCATCTAGGTTGATAAAATACTGTATCTTTACAACAACAGTTCCCCCCCCGGTCTTTAACTATGATACTACATACACATAGATAGCTTTTTACACCATTGTGTGTGTTTTTACATCCCCCCTTCCCCTATCATATATAGTATATCCACTATTTTACTTCACTATGTACATGCAATCCATCTTTTAACTTTGCCAATAAATAATTGCCTTTTACATTTGGGCCAATCACATTATTTGGTTGTTTGTAAAACCATGATCCGCATGACAGGTCCTCTTTACAACCCTTCCTCTCCATGTGTTTGTAGGTATCTCTCACAAAAGATCATACGAATATCTCAATCTCAACATCTTTTAAACCCCGTTTAAACCCAGTCTTCTGTGAAACGCCGATGTTATCCCGCCCCTGACCCCATCAAAAAGTTGTATTGTAACTCTACACCTAAACGTAAACGTATCGCCAAATTTGCAGCGCAGGCAAAACCCGAAAGGTGCTGACTATTTGGCCAAAGGGAGCAGGGTATATGAAACGTAGATCATATCATAGCTATTGATTTAAAATATAGTAGTACAGTTACAGCACAACAAAACACTCTTCTATATAAATAAAATCCTGCTCTTGTTTTTGAACTCCAAATCGTACGGATATCTCAAACTTCTTCATCATCATAAAACTTCGAAATTCCGCTTTTTGCGCAGCAATATGTTGATAGTAATAGAAATGGGATCGAGTGCCCTCGCAAAGAGAGAGGCATTGGAGAAGCTGGGTAGAGAGACTTTCATAAAACAGAGTCAAGTGAGTAGTTGAATCTTTTTTTTTTTTTTTTTTTTTTTTTTTTTTTTTTTTTTGGAGTGAGTGCCCCCACAAAGAGGGGGCACAGAAGAGGTTGGGTGGAGAGAGGCTGCATATATAAGTTTGGACCATATAACGAGTAACGAAATCACAACTGACAACGCTTCCCCTCCATGATCATGCAGGCGCATTGAATTTTGGTGTTCGGCGTTTGAAAATGACGTTTTCTTTTGTCTATCATGGAAAAAAATATCCTCGTCGCAAAGGAAAGGCAAAAGTCATTGCAAGCCTAAAGATATTAACACAAGAACCTTGGTACTTGACTTTGCGGTGAAGTATGTTGGAAATGGGTCATAGCGTCCACATGGCCACTTTAATCATTAGTATCCGTTGACAATGGAGCAGTAAAGCCCATTCCAACTCTGACTAGGGACTGACAGGATTTGAAAATGATTTTGCTTCTGTCTTTAAAAAAAGTCATCGTCCTTTTTTCTTGCAAAAGACAGGTAAAACTCATTACAAGCTTGGACAGACTGACACAAGGATCTTGGAACTTAAATTCTGTGGTAAAGTATATTGGAAATGGGTTATAGTATTCAAATCACCACTTTAATCATTAGCATCCTTTAACAATGGAGCGAGGAGGGCCCATCTAATATCTTAGCAGAACAAAAATTGACACATAGGATAAAACTTATTTCAAAACCCGCCTACCGTCAGCTGGAAACTTAAGAGAGCTCTACTGCCTTAATGAACAAGTGATCCTCATGACAAAAGTGACCATGAGCATTCCTTGGCCTATTTCCAACAAACTTTACATAATGGCCGTTGTACCAAGTCTTCTGTATGGAGCAATATAGCCTCAAGATCGTTTTACCCTGTTTTTTTTTTAAAAAAAAAAGTGGCAGAATGAAAATTGACACAAGACAAAACTTATTTAAAAACCCGCTTAAACTCACCTTGAATCTTGAGGGTCCAAGTGTTTTTAACTCCGGGTGCCGGGATGTGAACATCGTGGAGTTTCATCCTTTGTTTCTCTCCATTCATTCCTTTACTCTTTCGAATTCTCTTTTTATTCCTATTTGGAATTCGTTAAATAACCACCATGTTAAAACTGCTATTGTATTCTTCCGATAATGATGTAAGTAGCTCAAAACTTGAAGTTTTGCTGGAATGAACTGTTACTAACCCCTTTATAATTAGTGTCACTTTTTTACATTTTAATTATATGCCCACCGTACGTCCGATATCATAATACCTTCAACAAAACAGAAACCCACTCCTCTTTTACTTTTTAATGGTATGATTGTCTCTAGGTTTAAAAGTAAGAATGGACTACTCGGCTCCGTCACCATTCCAGACCTGCTATGCAAGTCATGGCACTTTAGCTTTGATTGCCAAGGAAGTTAAAGTAAGTGAAATGGAGGGGAGGGGGGAATAATGTGGTTATCAACAACGAAAAGGGTACTCTGGTGTAGATCTTACTAATAATGATAACCTTGTCTTCTTTTAATTTCTAGGGTCCTTTTGCTAGTAAATCCCCTATGATCAACCACGAAGACGATGCTGCGGGTCTTCGTGCCCTTCACACTGTATATGAACTTGAAAAATATGATGCCAAAGGTAGGAAAAAACAGAAAAGTAGTGAAACGAAAAAGTTCGGTTTACTAATATGTCTTTATATCGTTTTTCTTTTATAACCAGGGCGGTCAAGCTTATGGTTGCGCTGTACTGGTCATATCATCCTCTATACTTTATATGGTGAATCTCTTCGCCATAATACCAACTACTTTATCGAATACTTTGCCTTTGATTTGATCATGGACGGTGGTGAATGTAAAGGTGTGATCGCTCTGAACATGGAAGATGGTACTCTTCGCTGATTCCGCTCTCACAAGACTGTATTGGCTAATGCTGGTTACGGTCAGACCTACTTCTTTTGTTCTTCTGCTCATACGTATACTGGTGATGGTAATGCTATGGTGGCTCAATGTGTCCAATTCCATCCTACTGGTATATATGGTGCTGGTTGTTTGATTACCGAAGGGTTTCGTCATGAAGGTGGCATCTTGATCAACAATGAAGGTGAAAGATTTATGGAACGGTATCTTTTTCCTAAAAAAAAAATGATACGCCGTTTGTCTCTGGCGACGAACAACTCAAGGCCTTCCACACGTTACGAAAATACGTACCACTACTTCCAACGCTTCGACAACCTGACTTTGGACAGCCTTTTAAATTACATACCGACGCAACCACCAAAGTCGGCACCGTAGTCATCCTTTCTCAACGACATCAAGACCAACCTTATCCTCTATCTTTTGCGTCAAGATCTGTAAACAAGTATGAACAGAATTATGCGGTACGAAAACTGGAAGTATTGGCCGTCGTCTGGGAAACCAAGAAGTTTCGACCGTATTTGGAATGCAACAAGTTTCGAGTCTTCACCGATCACAGCAGCTTACAATGGATCTTCGACACCAAGGTAGACCGACAACCAAGACTGTGGCGCTAGTGTATGTTTCTTCAAGCCTATGACTTCGAGGTCATATATGTAATTGGTCCACAGAATCAAGCAGTAGACGCTCTCTCAAGATACCCTCTTCCTGAAATCAACTCGGTGGACAGTAACTCTCTCAAGATAGCAAGTAAATAGGATTGGGGTGAAGAACAAAACAGGGATCCACACATCATGTAAATCAAACAGAACATTAAAAATCAACCATCCTTTATAATCAAGGTTAACCTGCTTTGCTTTATTAAGCGTGCTTCTAGATCAATAACTGCAAATTGTCTTTTTATGGTGGTGTCTAAACATCTGATTTAAGACATGCTCAAGCTTTATCATGGTTTTACCTTCTCGGGGCACTCAGGGGTTAAGAAAATTTTGGCTCGTCTTCGTCAAGCTCGACTATGGTGGTTAACAATCACGGTGGATGCACGTCAATGGATCACTAAATGTCAATACTGTCAACAAATGAAAGGTTCAGCAAACAATCACTATGACATGGACAACACGGCAGCCTCTCTACCGTTTAACAATATTGCGATGGATTATTGGGGACCTTTACCAGAAACAGTATCTGGTTATAAATACATTTGGGTGATAATCGACACATGTACAAGGTATGTGGAATTGTATCCTCAACAACATGGGTATCTTCTATGGAACAAGCAAACCTATTATACAGCAATTATATCTTACGACATGGTATTCGTCACAAAGTGCTTTCGGACAACGGCTCGCCTTTTTATTCAGAATTTGTCAACCAGCTCGCAACATCCATAGACATGCAACTCAAATTCACACCTCCATGTCATCCTGAATCAAACGGCTTGGTTGAACGATTTATGCACTCTTCGACACTTGGTCAGGGCTGTCCCTCCATTTGCCCGTGTATACTAGATTAGACTATCATACTTTATTTTACCCATTCACCTTTATTTACACATCTAGTAGTAGCTCTCATAACATATCTTTTTATTTTTTAATAAAAATCTTTTTAATATCATATCTATGGTCTGTCTCCTCCTCTTCTATGATTCATATCATTAATAATGATCACAATTATAGATTTGAAATGATCATATATAGGTGGACAAGTTTTTACAAGACGCATAAGCATACTTACTTGAGCTTTGCCAATCTATAAAATGACTAGAGCAACAATGAAAAAAAAAAAGTTATGATGGGAGTTTAATTATAACCCCGATGCATGAATCACATTAAGGACGGATTTTAATAAGTCATTTTATTACAAGTAAGGCAAACACAAAGCTATATACAATACAATTAGTATAAAACGTAACTAAAGACTATTCTAAAGAGTATTTAAGACCAGGTAAAACCAGATTTTTGTGTTTGCTGAGCACTTGATTGGAGATGTCATTCATAGCAGCACAGGATTCTTCTTCAATGACGCAAGAGTTGCTGATTTCAGGGGCACCTGGAGGAGTCATTCCAACATTAACACCAGCAAACGTTAAAGTGGTAAAAATCTAACCAGTAATTCCCACCATGTTCTCAAGTTGTTTCCCCCACCATCACCACCAAAAAAAGTCGAATTCCGTCCACATCCACCCACCAGTTGTAGTCATTCGATCACCTGAGCCAAGTCCACATTATCCACATTCAATAATGTTAACAAATGAGACAAAATAGACCTGCATTAACTACACCAAACAACAGTTGGTTAGTATATTATATTATCACTGATTGGCTCTTTTTTTTTTTTCTTCTTTTACCCTACTGCACCTTGCACCACAACCCCACCGAAACTACACTCCAATACCTTATGCAACTGAATGTTGATATAGACCCAGGCAGAAGTGCTTTGTCTGCTTGAATCGACAAAAAGCATTGTTTATAGGGTGAGTCATTGTTGTTTTACCAGGTTAAATTACAAGCATTTTACCTTTGATGCGGAAGTGGCCGCCGGATCCCAAAGTCAAAGGTGCAAAGAGGGATTCGTGTTGATCAAGTCGTAGCTATGCTTGAATATATTCGCTTTAACAGGCTTCTTGAGTGGCATCTACATAATAAAAAACGTGGTTGGTCATTTAAACAAAGAAGTAGTTATGGTTCTTACCTTTGGTCAAATATTGGTGCAAAATAGTTCACAATTCGACAAGGATTAGTAATCGTCATTAGGCTTGATTTATAACTAATTAAAGGAGAGACGTTGATCAATAAAGTAAGGCAAACCAGTGATATACTTATGTTCAAGTCAAATGGATTAATGTATTGCTAATGTGGAAGGTGCGAGTAGAATAAAAAGAAAGAAAGAGGGGGAAATGTTTCAAAAGAATCCACATCCCATTGTCTTTATTTTCAAATCCCGATACCTGCCCTGAGTCAACTTGGCATAAATAAGTGTTATGGAGGTCCCTACAGTCGGATGATTTGCCCCAAATTTAAACCGCATGATCCCCATACTGGTAGCAAACAAGAATCATGTAAATTTAATAGTTCCTTCTCTTGTTTTCTAACGGGGGTAGATCTGACCTATTTTTAACTCCCGCCACCTTTTCTTCGGAACGTCGCCGAACAAAGGAAGAATTAGACTCACAAGGTCCACTCTAACTTTAGACAATTTACACTCCTACTTGATGTCATTGTATGGTATGGACAGCAATATCAATTGGTTGCGATAAAATACTCTGGACAAACTCATACAATAGGTGTTAACTTGGATCATGCCGATTCGCACCCCGTCAACTTGCTCTGCGCGCCACAGACTTATTTCCTGGTCAGATCAAAAAAGACCACTACGCACACTTTGAGATAAAAGAAGTAGATGGGGGAACTCAAAAGAAGATACATCTTGTAAAGCAGGGTCTAAGGATGATAAGATTGAGTCTGTACTGTTTACTTTTTTGAAAAATGAAAGGTTTAAACGCCGCTTTTCAAGGCGGGGACAGATTAATTTTTTCTTTCTTTCTTCTTTCTCTCTCTCTCTCTCTCTCTCTTTTTCTTTTTTTTTCTAATCACAAATCAATACAGTTTGATATCTCACCCATTCAAACCCAATTGTTCAAACCTAGACACTAGAACTGATCTATTGGAATGTATAACGACCTGACAACCCGCCACCGAAATGATTTACAGACCAACAACTCAACTCGACGATAACAGTACTACAAAGACACTCACCAAGTCAATAACAGGGCACCTAACAAGATAAAGTGCTCAGTAAAAGACAACTCAACAAAAGCAGCAATGTAATGTAAATGACCTTGCAGCACTGGTGGATTTAACTGTGAAGGCGGATTCAGCATAGGAAGTGACTCATACAATAGGGGAACAACAATGACAACAAACACCAACACTGATGCAATTAGTTTAGCGGATAATCACCATATGAACAACATAACTATAGACGCCAATTATTACACTATCAGGGTAAACATCCTCCTCTTCCTCCTCCTCCTCCTCCTCAGCACATGGTCTATGATGGATTGAAGATTTATATCTAGTCATTGGTGGGCTTGTTATGATACATCTTTGGATTATGATCCTAGCAGTCATCCTTTGTAAGTATGTTATATAAACCTGGTTTTTGGAATTGATGATAGTATCAATGTAGAAGGAAAACTATTGAAGCGCCCCCCGTCTTTTTTAAAACTAATCCTATTTGATTTACTATATTGGTAGGCACCTTGCTCACCTTACACTCTCTCTCTCTCTCTCTCTCTCTCTCGATCGACGGTAGACAATAAACTTGGTGTTACGACAGACAAGACGGTAATGATGATTGGTGGCATGTCAAAACAAGAAGGATCATACGGCGGGGTCTTTAACTCTCAAATGGGTCATTTGGCTTAGGTTATATATCCAGTATAGAATAGTAAATTAGCTTATTTAGGATCACCTTATTATCACCCTTTAGCATCATATTATCCACTTCCCTATTTGAAATAAAGAAACAAAAGACTTTAACTATACCACTTATAGCAAGTGATTTCGCCCCTTGATCTTTGTTTTAAGGTTCCTGAATTGATTCAGATCCCGCTCTACGTCATTTGTGCAAAGATCGTAAAGTAAAGCGGATCATGTAATGTACCACACTTTTTTATGCTGCTATTTAACTTTAAACAAATTATCTGATATTCCTTAGGGAAGGGAGTACAAAGCCTCGACAGAACAGCCTAAATTAATTAAAATGAATACCAGGGATGAGGATGAAAAGACCACATGTTTTTGTTCGAATAGTCTAGTACTTTAAATATGTTTTGTCTCAAACAGTATCTATTGATAGTTTTGAATGCTTGAATCAATATATGAATTATATTGTACTTGTACTGTTAAAAGGTAGAGAAAGATTATTTTAGCAAGGATGGATCCCATTGCCCGGGAAAGATCGACACCCCAATCTTCTGCTCTTGAAAAAAGATGGCGGAATTTGAATATATTCTTGACTTTCCATCGTCCAAAGAAAGTTAATTGGTTCAAAAAAGATCCTACCCTTTTCTTCTTCCCTCTTTTACTTTTTACTTTTCTTCTTCTTTCTCTTTCCACTCACCACACCCTTTATCCCATCCCCTTCACTTTTTCCTCCTCTTTCCTTCTTCTTTTTCTTCTCCTCCTCACTCTCATTCTTCGATTATGGGTCTTCAATCTTCAACATCGAACACGCCGTCAAAAACAAACTTGACAACAAAACTACTACAGGGTGTTCTATTTACACTCATCAGCATCGTCTTACTCACTTCAGTAACCAAATTCGTCACAGGTACAGTATTAATAAAAGAACAATACAACCAACTAAAACTATGATAAATACCGAAACTGAATGGTTTCCCCTTCTCTTTATTTAATTGTAGAACCCAACAATCGGTCAAAGTGTCATGGTCTTGTTAATGAAGGCTGGTGGCAAGGCGAGAATTATACCAATTGGCAAACACCCGGCTGTATGATCCACACCTACAAAGCTGACGAAATATCCAGTTGTCTCAACCATTCCCGGATCCTGTATATAGGTGATTCAATAATGCGGGAACAGTTTTACTCTATGAATCGACTCGTTCACCCTCTCAACATCAAAGGTCCATTACATGTGGATCGAAAATACGTCTCTGAAAAGCATGGACTTGTGTATGAATTCTGGTGGGATCCTTATATCAATCAAACACGCACCATCGACCTCCTCAAGGGCCAAGACAAGACGGGCGGTAAACCAAGCTTACTTGTAATTGGATCTGGAATCTGGTACGAACGACGATTACCTCACGATACTTATCTGGATGAATGGAAAACTGCTGTGGATCGTGTATTCGATGGTGTGGAAACTCCTGGATCTGATATTGCCGACACTATCATGCTCTCTCCTGTGGAAATCCCTCAATTCAACCGTCTCAACGCTGATCGCCAACGACTGATTACTTTGGACAAGACCACGACAATGAATAACTATCTCCACCAACGTGAATCTTCTTTACGTCCTCAGTTTCCTTTTGTTGTGGCATTCGCTTGGAACGCCATTGCTGCTTCGACTGTCAATATCACCTTGGATGGATTACATTACTTGTCACCTGTCACCACTCCTCAGGCTCAGATCGCATTAAACTTTAGGTGCAATCATCAATTACCCAAGCATTATCCTATCTCCACCACTTGTTGTATTGCTTATCCTTCGCCACGCTGGTATCAATGGATCTTTTTTGTCATCTTCTTGATCTGGGCTCCTCTTGGATTCTTCTTTATTGGTAAGTTCTAGATCTCAAAAAGGGCAATGACTAATAAAATTACTGTCTAACTTTCTTCTTTTTTCGTACTTTGTGTAATATTTTAGATACCACGAAATCATGGATTCGGAAACTTTGTCCTTGTAAAGACAATAAAACGTTGACGGCACTCTTTATATTTGGCCTTGGTGTGATCTACATGTATCTCGGCGACCGCACACAACTATTCTCCAAGATGCACAAAGACTTTGAACCTTCAACATTCACTATTCAAATGATGTGTGTTGTGTTTTTGGGACTGGTGACGGTGGTACGACAACGTGATGAAAATGGTGATCAAGGCTTTTTAAATCGTGGTCAGACCGACGAATGGAAAGGGTGGATGCAATTGATTATTCTCGTCTATCACTTTACAGGGGCTTCTGGTACGCCTGGGATCTACAATGCCGTTCGAAGTCTGGTGGCTGCCTATCTCTTCCAAACTGGTTATGGTCACTTTTTCTTCTTTTACAAAAAGAAGGATTATGGCATTGGTCGGGTGTTGAACGTGATGGTGCGAATGAATCTACTGACATTTGTCCTCATGTACTTGATGAACACGGATTACCTCAGCTATTACTTTACTCCCTTGGTTTCAATGTGGTTTTTGGTTATCTGGCTGACAATGTATGTTGGTCATCAATACAACAACAAGGTTTGGTTTGTACTGGTCAAGATGGGTGTCATGTGCTGTTTGACGACAGCAATGATCCATCTCCCTGGTGTATTGGAGACATGTTTTGATTTTTTGGCGACAGTGTCAAATATTCATTGGCAGGCGGCTGAATGGCGGTTCCGACTTGCATTGGATGCTTATATTGTCTATATTGGAATGCTTTTTGCACTGGCCACGATCAAACTCAAGGAACACCATATTATACAAGAACGGGATACGACAAGCTTTGCATTGGTGAAATGGATTACTGTCGGATTTGCAGGTGTGGCCATGGTTTGGTACTTTTGGTTCGAACTTGGTCAACCTAGTAAACAAAGCTACAATGCTTATCATCCTTACATCTCCTGGATCCCAGTGATTGCCTTTATACTTCTTCGAAATGCGACTCTCTTTTTACGAAACACCAACTCTGGATTCTTCATGTGGATCGGCAAATGCTCGTTGGAAACTTTTATTGGTCAATTCCATATGTGGCTGGCAGCAGATACAAAAGGATTATTGGTTATCATTCCCTCCTCATGGATTCATCGACTGGGTGGTCAAGGTGATTGGGGTTGGTGGCTCAACTTTATTGTCTCCAGTGTCATATTTTTGTTTGTATGTCACTATCTTGGTCAAGCTACAGGAACTCTTACAACATGGATCTGTCAATGGTTTACCTCAGCACCACCTACATCTAATATTGGACCTGATCTTACCAGTAATCATCCTACTGTCAACAACAATCACGAATACCAAGCAGTACCTTTATTGGCAACAAACTACAGCAGCGACAAATCTGACGACAACAACAGTGCTATTCCAACCAATGGCCACAAGGATGAAGAAGACAACGAAGACATGCTTAGTCTAGAAGAAGAAATGAATACCTGGCAATCGACACCATCAAGATGGCACCGATGGTCGACAATGATCTGGTATGATGCAAGATTCAAGTCCATCTTATTCATCACAGTGATGATCATTATAAATAACCTTTGTTAGACTATGCCCTTATTACACTGTTTACATTTTTATACTCTCTTATTTTGCTAATACTAGTTTTATCCAGCACCTATTAGTTTATTTCTTTTTTTTTTTTTGTAGATCAAAGACAACCTCTCCATACCCTTCCCCCCTCCTCACTTTGTGATATGTATTGTATTAAATAAAAATCTTAATTGAAATATCCACTTTTGACTTAATGTTACCTCTCTTTGTCATATATCTTCAAGTTATTTGTGATATGTATTGAAACGTCCACTTTGGCTTATTGTTGCCAGGTGACAGGCACATGGCTTCCCAAGTTTTGACAGGTAATGGAGGGTCCAATCGAATGAAAAATAAAGGTTTTTTCAAATCCCGCTTTTGTATTTTTTGTGAATGATTTTTTGTTTCGTTCCTTCTGCCTCTCTTTATTCACCTCGCCACTACTTTTTATTCATGAGTATAGCCAAAGTGTATACTTATGCTAATGCTAGCCAACCTAAAAGCTACTATGATTATGAAGCTTTAGAAATAGAATGGGGGTAAGTAATAATTAATGGATTGAAAAAAGAAAAAACGTCTGACTCACTCTTTCTCATCATCTTTGTAGGATCCAAGATAACTATGAAATCTATCGCAAAATTGGCCGTGGCAAGTACTCTGAAGTGTTTGAAGGGATTAATACACTACGACAAGAAAAATGTGTGATCAAGGTACTCAAGCCTGTCAAGAAGATGAAGATCCAACGTGAAATCAAGATCTTACAAAACTTGACTGGAGGAACTAACATCATTGGTCTCTTGGACGTTGTTAGGGATGAACAGGTAAACTATAGGAGGGGGGGGAAGGGATACCAGGTTACTAACGATTACCTTCTATTTGTCTATCTATCTATTATGTAGTCCCGGGTGCCTTCTTTTATTTTTGAACATGTGGCCAACTCTGACTTCAAGTACCTGTATCCGTTACTCACTGACTTTGAAATCAGATATTATATGATGGAACTTTTAAAGGTATGTAAACGTTGGCAAGGCGTATATATGTGAAAATGGTTTGTATGTACTAATGTATATGTATGTATATTGTAATCATTATCTTTATAGGCCTTGGACTACTGTCATTCTAAAGGGATTATGCATCGTGATGTGAAACCTCATAATGTGATGATTGATCATGCTCAGAAGAAGGTAAGGAGAGGGTAGGATAGTGCTATATAAAGGGATCATGAAACTTTATCAACATGTATTGTCTAGTTACGATTGATTGATTGGGGATTGGCTGATTTCTATCATCCTGGAACTGAATACAATGTCCGTGTAGCTTCAAGGTGCTTCAAAGGTCCCGAATTGCTGGTGAATGACAGGTTGTATGACTACAGTTTGGATCTTTGGAGTTTCGGCTGTATGTTGGCAGGCATGGTAAGGCATAACAAAACTATGATGATATACATACTGACATACTTGCCTTTTTATTACACATAGTGCTTTAGAAAAGAACCCTTCTTTAATGGTGCCGACAATGACGACCAACTTCGTAAAATCACCCAAGTCCTTGGAACCGACACACTTTACGACTACCTTCAAAAGTACTCACTGGAACTATCTCCTCGTCTTCAAAAGATGATCACAAAGTAAGTAAAAGGGAGGAGGGAGGAAAGACATAAAAGGAGTATATGGATTATATGTGACAAATGACATTTTTATCGATATTAACTGCATTGATCATATCTTATAGACAATCCAAGAAACCTTGGTCAAGTATGGTCAACAATTCCAATCAACATTACATGTCAGGAGAACTATGGGACTTTTTGGATGGATTATTGAAATACGACCACGGTGATCGATACACATGTAAAGAAGCCATGGATCATCCCTATTTTTACCCTGTCTTGGCATCTGTCAAGGGAGCTTAATCTTTGACTCCCCTCTTCCCCTACCCCTTTTATAATAGGATAGCCCATTAGCATCATTCATCATTCATCACCATCATCAATCATCATCATTAATAGACATAGACACACGTCTTTTGCTGTACTTTTTTTATACATCACTACTACCCTATGGATTTTTACATGATGTCCACTACCATACTTATCAATACCACCATCACACCTTTTACTTTAACCCCCACCCCACCCACTCCCATCCTACTATTGTTGTTGTCGCTGTAATGTTTGTTGATGATTGAATAAAAATAAAAAGGACCTTTTTTATTATATAATAATCGAATATATATATATATATATATATGTGTGTGTGTGTGTGTGTGTGTGTGTGTGTGTGGACATAACGTGGAATAGACGGGAATAAGGAAGTAAAACGAAGGAGGGAATATAATATGTATTATAAGATATAAGAGGGATCGTATATGATACACAATGATTGAGTATAGGAATATAGTAATAAAAAAAAAAAAGAAGAAAAAAAAGGAGAAGGGGAATATACCTAAGAACTATAACTAGAGAGAAGGACAATGAATGATGCCAGTCCTTTCATTGTCTATCCCTTTGGTTTGTTTGATTATGGAGGTACTGGTTGTTTTATGCTGTAGTTCGCTTCTTCTTTCTTCGTCCAGGATGAGGAGCCCCTTCAACAATACGACGGATCAAAGGAAAGGCGCCTTCAGAAGATACCACAATATCTGAACAAGTAAATAAAAAAGATAAAGAGTTGGTTTTTTCCCACTATCATGATATTCCCCCGCCCATCCCCAGATTTAACTACCTATTTCCTATACTTACTTTGCATCATATCCGCCATACAATAGCCGCCAAGGTTTGCTTGCCAAAAGTAAAAGTCCGCGATCATATTCCCAGTGTTGTATATAATTTCCAAATCACGTTGATGCTTGAGAGTCAAGGGATGAAAGTCCTGTTCTTTCATCACACCCCATTCAGAATGGTATGGTTTTGACATATCCAAAGGAGCTGTGGATGTGCCTGTTGTCGTCGTCTTATCGCCGTCAATAGTCGAGCCTGTTGAAAGATTGTTGTTATTGGTGTTTTTCACAGTTGTTCCGCCAGAGTGAGGTTTGGAAAAACCAGAAGGAGGTGAGGGTAAAGAGGATAGTCCAGTATTATCAGGTGAGGTGGGTGAGACAACAGAGTGAAGGTCCATGGTAGGTGGCCAGGCTAATCCCATGTTGCTTTGAAACATGGTGTTATGCATAGAAGGATGAGCAGTTGTTGTGGCAGCCGGATGCATTCCAGTATGATATGAGGGATCGTTACTATTTTGTCGATCAAAAGTCATTATAATTATAAATGAGAGAAAAAAAGAGAAAGAGAAAAAAATAAAAATAAAAAAAGAAAAAGAAAAAAAAAAAGTTTTAAAGTGCGAAAAATAGGGGGCAAGGCGGGAGCAGAATGCTTATAGGTGGTTGTCGGGATTTAAATCCCCTTTTTTTTGTGATACTAGTAATCATGCATCTGTAAAACACCGACAGGTTGACTATGACTGACGATAACAATCTGTTTGCTTTTGCTTTTTCTCATGATATTATGTAATAATGATGAAATGTTAAATAGCGAAAAAAAAAAAGAAAAAAAGAAGAAGTGAAGACCAAAAGGCTGTCCTTATACTTTTTTCTATCCGATCGTTTAAACATAGACATCCTTCTGCATAAACAAGGATTAATCAGGAGAAGGGGGAGAGAAGTAAAAACAGGAAGGGGTCAAGAATTCTTTCCCCCCTCCCCTGGAGAAGCAGGTCATCATCGAGTCCCCAAGCGCTCACTTGCTCAATCAACTTACAGCCACTGATTTGTATCCTATATCAATCAACCCACATATTGAGAAAAGCATTACTCTCAACAAGAGAGAGAGAGAGAGCAAGAGACAGTAAAAACAACTCATTAGTAATTATCCATAAACAGTAAACACAACCAAGTATGGATCGATCATTTCCATCGATAATGCAATCCTCCGCAACCCAACCATATCGGTCCCCATTTCTTGTTACTTTTACTTAAAATGAAATCATAACTTATAAAAGAACAATAAAATAGATGAAGGAATTGGGCGATAGTGATTTGAGTGACCCCTGAAAGCTTATTTGCCTTTTTTTTATTCCCATCTCAAGTTTCAAATCCCGACATGTATGACAAAAGTTGAGCCCCTCTTTTGAGACTCCTTTTTCTTCTTCCAAGGAGAACTCGTCAAGTCCTCGTTAATCACTTCCATTTGCTGGTCTGTGCCATATGATTTGCTCGATTGGGGTGAATTATTTCTCTCCTTAGATTGTTCTTGGTGCTTGGTGATTAAAAAGAGGATGAAAGTGATGCACATTTGTTTCACGTATCACTTTTTTTTTTTTGCATTTTCAAATCCCGGCCCGATAGACCAAAGCCCCCATTATGCTTCTCTTGCTTTTTTTTTTCTTTGACCCTTTCTCCTTTCAACATTGAGGAGACCATTCAGGAGTTGAAGGGCAAAAGAAAAAGAAAAGAGCATACAATGATATGAGTCGGGTAGAGTGATGCAAGGGAAACCCTTTTTTGGACGTTGCTGTAATTTCACATTCCGCTTTGGATCGTGTGTGCTTCATGCCTCGGATATGGACCCGATGGTTCCGCTACTAAATAGGCTATAAATAGATCTGTCTGATAAGTCTGTACGAGTTACTTCTATTTCTTTATTGAGCTAAAAATGCTATGATCATTATCATCATCGCCATCACCACCGAAGTAAAAGAGAGAAGAATGCTTATATACATGAAAATGATTGATATACATAGATGATAAAATGAAGAAAAAGAATCATATGAAAGAAGGGCATTATGTTTGAGCTAGAAATGAATGAGAATGCTGCTGAAATAACAGTAAATGCTATGAGATATCAAACCAAAGAAGCGGAGTTTTGATGGCGTTCCACATAAAGGGTAAGTAAAAGAATGACAATAAAAAATGATGTTGGTATGTATATAGTTGAATAATGTTGGTGATTATATCTTGTTCACTTTAGCAAAGGACAGATATTACGCTTATGACCATACTTTCCACACCAAGTACTATAGAAAAAAAAGAGTCAGTCATCGGGATTTGAAAAAAGACATTGGGGAACTTACCATTGCCCACCTTGTAGATTTAGTGGTTTAGGAGCCACATAAGACATATTGACAGGTGGTTTGATAACAGTACAGTTTGCCATAGTATCAGTGATGATCATAAAATAATGGGATAGAAAGTCAATGGAAAGAGAAAAGAAAAGAAAAAGAGAGAGAAAAGATCACCTCTTTATATATAGAAGTCGACGCCCCTGGACACTGAAAGGATCCAGACAATATTTGTCTTCGAGAGTCCTGTCTTTTTTTACTCCAGTTTCACAAGGTGACAAATAATTTAGTCCTACTAACATGCCAAACTCTTTTTTCGTGCTTTGTTTTCATGTCACGGGGATCGTAGCGGGATTTGAATTTCGAAAACACTTGCGCATGAATTACATTTTTCCTTGTTCAAAATAGACCCCCATGCTCATTGAAAATCATAGAATGCATTGACAGTGCATATAATGTGTATAAAAGAAAAGGAAAAGGGTAAAAATGTTTTCGAATTTTACCAAAGAAAGAAGGAACCGAAGTGTTCTAAATAATAATAATGGGAAAAAAAGTTGATTCTATCGGATCACCCCAATTTAATCAACCATTGCCACTATTTTTTTTTTTCCACTCTTTAGTTGTTTTTTGACAAGTGCAGTGGCAGTGCACCTGTCCTATATGAGAGGGAAAACTTTATATGGAAATGATTGTCAGTGTACAGAGGATAACATTATAATACCCATGATGTGCTTGATAATGGGTTGGTTGGGAACTAACCCATGTACTTTATTGTTCCCCTCCACTCTCCATTGTAATTTCCATAACTAGCAGAGAACTTTCCTCCTCCCTTCCTTTTTTTTTTTTTTTTTTTTTTTTTTTTTGGCTCAGGCAATCAAAGCCGAGTGACGATGGCCCCTTAAAGGCCACATCATCATATTACATACAAAGGAAAACGGCGTAAAATCTGAGTTCTTACCATGTTTGGAGGTGATTGATGCTTAACACATGGTGATACATGCAAGAAAACATTCAAAACCCGCTCGGCAGGTAAGTGTCTTTCACACAAGGTGCCCTCACCAAATCTTCCGCACCGACCTTTGAAAACGCCCATTTGTTTGTATCTCAGATTCAAGTTTACGCCCTATTTACTTTCTCTCACATTCTACTATTGACCGTTTTCAATTTTTGTCCTTTCCGAGATTTCCTTTTCAAGATGGGCTCTATCGACATGAAACTTATCATTCTCCCAATAAACAAATGCCGCTCATTTTTGACAGTGTACAAAAGTTGGGGGGAGGGGAAAGATTTTTCGAGATAATTCTATAGGCGCAAAGAATGGATCGGGTAACATAATGAAAAGTAAACATGGTCTTTGTTGCCATGCTTTGATAGACGAGATGGACCTCGTTGTCGGGATTTGAAAATCGACTTTTTTTCATGCCGTCTGTGCTTTTCAATTGTTTGGTCGCTCTTGATTCTTAAATGGTATAGACTCTATCATGATATGATGGTCTTGAGTGAAGTAAAAACTTCTGAATAAACATAAAAATAGCCCGATCTTCGAACATAGTGCCGTATCACTCATTCTTGACTTGTTTTAGCTTCTTTCTGTATGTATGTGGAAGTGATAAGTTATATCAATGAGAACAAAGTCCGTTTTCGATAATCGTTTCATTAAGCCATGGGACCACATTTTCCCTCCCCTCTTCGAAGACTGATTTGTGCCCATGATTGACATTAAAACTGTCAAAGCATGAGCCCGATTGACACCTCAACCTTAATTTTGTGTAACATTTTTTTTCGGCATATCCCTTTGACTCATCTCATAAATATCTTGAAAGGATACACGATGGAAATATCTTGTATGTCTATGCACAATAATAACGCTTCAAATGAAATAACTTGCATGATTGTCGGTAGCATTATTGATCGATTGTATGCAAACGGAACAAAGCGGGATCGGGGATTCAGTATGCCTTATTTACCGAGAAATGCCTTTTAACACACAGAGCACAAAATCTTTCAAATAAACATGAATACAGTGAAATCATTATTAACTACAAAATCATCATCTAAACTTTATCGGGGTTTAATTTTTTTTTTTTAAATAGCTTGAATCGATCTTCTGTTTTTATATATATCCTTTCGATAGCCTACATCTAGTCGCACAGAGTGTTCTTTATTGTTGCTAATCTCACAACTACAACCATTATACAAGCTTCAAGTTGACAACGCAACATTCACATTTTTGCTTATCGTATTCATGTGGTGTTTCACAACCACTCAACATTCTATTGTTACTATGTATTACCCCTCGGTGTCTTTCCGGGCTGCTCTCATGACCAAAGGGAAAACAAACATTGAATGCTCTCGGTCAACATGCGAATGCTTAATTGTTGTGGGGGCATGACATGATAAAGTCAAACAAGAATCGTCAAAGCTCACTTTTATGCAAAAAAAAAGTCTCGAGGGGATTATCAAATCCCGCCAGTAGCACATTTTAAGTCCCGCCAGGACCTTTTTTTTGTGTTAGAGTTTGATATAATCAATACTATGGATGAGCAGTAGGAGTGAGAACTTTACGTCACACCACACCTCATCGCATTTAATGGAGCTTAATAGCTTGAGGAGGGGGGGGGAGGGGATAACCGTCCAGCGTCAGCAAGTGTAAAGCTATACAGAAAGTGAGGAAACTAAGATGGCGGGATTTCAATATTGTAGGTCGACTTTTTTTCTTTTTTCTCTCTCTTCCCCGCCTCTTTGTCTTTTTGGCTTGACCTCACTTTTTTTATCACCCATCATGGAATCACACAATTCGTACATGATGACAATTTTGAAAATCTTGCTGGCATAAACGGTAATGGATTGTTGGATGTTGGTTGTGACCTGGATCCTGATTTCATACTGGCAAGCAATATAACATGGCACTCATCAACAAAGTGAACAAATCACCAAGAGCAGCAGCGACATAATTAATCTATTGATGGCCAATAACAACAACAATAACAACAAAAAGGGGCTCTTGTAAATTTGACTTTGATGATTTTAAATGTCTCCATCTCGAACAACTGATATCATCAGTAGAGGCGGAAAGGAAATACGGGGCGGACGTCGAAACAGCACAAAGATGGATAATGGAATACAAGGAATTGCCAACGGGAAAAAAAAGGGAAACTATACCAAAACCAATTTTGATAGGTGGAACACAAGAAGTATCTGGTGGATCTTTATGGACAAGAGCCTTTCTGCCATTATCAATCAGTCGTTTATGGTCTCACTAAAGTATTTGTAGGTCATGAAATCAAGAAATTATCTGTCCATGGGCTTATGACGAATAGGTGCAAGCTCTCTGAAATGGCCTACAAGAATTGGTGGGGGGGGGGAAGGTATACTATCATAATGGCGTGATGATTGGACTAACTTTATTTTTTTTTTCTTGATGAAGCTAGCTTGTAGTACGTGGTGGAAAACAACGAAAAAGTGGCTACAGAGAGGGGGGGCGTCTCATACGATACTATCTCAACAAACAACGTGTGACTAAATGGAACTCGATCATGCAGCGATCTAACAAGCGAAAGACTAGTTTATGCAACACAAGCGATAGAAGAAGAAGGCAACAAGGACAGGAAATATCTCCACCATCGGTACGACTCTACAATTGGTACTAAGAATTAAAAGGGGATGTTACTTCACCATGGATGACACACCAATACAGGCGGTAACTACTGAACATGGCTATCACTGTCTTTATCTCCACCTTACTCTCTAACACTAAATTCTGTAGAACAAATTGGGACCAAGGTAATAAGGGGCTTACTAATGGAATAGGATTTCCTCTCGTCAAGAAGCTTGCAACATGAATAACTCACAAGGATTCTTTAGGCGTAGGCTTCTCCTCTTCCTTCACGTTTGATGGATTGTATAAATAGTCTTTTATGTTACTACCTAGTTTTAGATATAATTAATTTTATTTAGTTACTGAAATAAAGACGTGTATTCCATTTACTCTTGCTCTCTTGTTATATATCATAAAAATAGAATGACTTGCTGGCTTGACTATAAGGCCACCTTTGAATGGGAATGTAAAAGGTGCTGGAATGGGATGCATGAATTAATGGATGAAATGCATGAATTCTTTTTTTTTCTTCTTCTATGTAGAGTGGATGTTCCCGCTGGGTAGAGAGAGACTGCGTATATAAATTTGGGCGGCTTCTTTTTTTTTTTTTCTTTTCTTGCCAATGTCTGAACCTATAACGAGTAACGAAGTCTCAGCTGACAACGCTTTCACAATCCTCCATAATCACTCCTTCAAATCCACAAGAAGCATAGTCTATAGTCGAGTTGAATATATATATATATATATATATACAAAGTCTCTTCCCGATGAGATGACTTTCATAGCCCACCCAACCCTCATCATGCATATTCAAATCCCGATTCATGCAAATTTACCTCTACCCATATGGCCCACCTAATCATATTCACCTCTACACCTAGCCCTAACTACACGCTTACAGGATAGTGAGATTTAATTCATGCAAGTGAAGGCGGTGTTTTCTTTTTATATCCCGATTCTGCATGAATTTCCCAATTCATCAAACTAAGTCTCGTTGCCAGGGGTAGCCTAGGTGAGGAGCAATTCACGTTTGAAAAAAAAAAATCCAGAGTCTTTTTATCGTGACATGGCTCCCATAGCCCATCCAACAACCCCTGATTATGCAAAATCAAATCCAGATTCATGCAAATCCATCTCTACCCACACGGCCCACTTTATCATATTCTCCCTACACCTGGCACCCGCGGGGTGGCGAAATTTGAGTCGCGATTCCCCTACGTGTCCGTATATAGATTTTCTCAAAGATTGCAAGTTTTGAAAAAGGGGATAAAAAGGGGATCTGAAAGTGTGGACAGATCATGTAGAGAGAAAGAGAGAGAAATTTCTCCCGCAACATTTATCAAACTCCCGATTTAGGCTATGTATATAAATTCGAGCCAATGTCTGAACCTAAAATGAATAACGAAGTCTCAACTGACAACGCTTTCACACCCCTCCATGGCCATACACCCAAATACACAAAAACCATAGTTATATTTAAGCAAATTCTTTAATAGATCGACAAACTTTGTCTTTGTCTTTGCCCGTGTTTTACACCTCTAATCTTTAATTTGTTTTTGTCCACTTTAGAATTTCAATTCCGCTATTCATGCCAAGATCAGTACTATAGTATACAACGTCCGCCGTAGTCCAATCATTAAAGGCTGCCAGCTAGAGCCCAGCAAGGAGCGTTAGTCGGCAACCTCTGGTCTTTTATTGTAATAATAATAATAAAAAGAAGTCTATGTGTCATTCATGCCGATTTGCAAATTGTTAACCCCGCCACCCAAAATGAGAGAAAGAGAGAGAAGAGAGAATAAAAGGGGACAACCCGATTCAGTGAAACCGACATGATTAAAGTGAGTTCAAGTAATTTTATTGAAGTACTGATTAACTAAAGCTATATAAACTAAACACCACAATCCAAACTAAAAACTACACCCAATCATTTCATCTGTATGTCCTGTCGTGAATAGCCCTCAATTTTTGATCTACATAGTGGACTACAACAAAATCCAAATCAAGACAAAAAAGTTAGTACTTTGACTTGATAAATGTATTTGTCTTACCATGATACAAGCACCTTTGTGCAAGCAGCCCCCCAAGTACCGTGTCCACATGGTATCAGAATAGTATCCTTCGGTTCATCAAAACACATGGTGCAAAGTGGTCCATCCCAATCGTCGTTTACTTGATCATTCATCAAGGTGGTTGATGTCGGTGTAAATGATGTTGGTGATGCATTCGTTGTCTTGTTGCCCATTTGATGGACTGGCTGCATTAATCGATGTTGTAATTGTTGTCGGAAAGCATGGTCCATTGATCCGGCTTGATTGAATCCCTTCCAATCTTGTGATATAGTGGTGCATGATAAACGATCAGGTAAATACATCCAAGGTTGATCTCCAAAGTTGACTAAAATATGTTGGTGTGTAGTCAAGCTGAATGCCGGATAAAGTCCTTCCATAGTGTCACCGCCGTTGTTGTGGCTCGATGCGTGTTCAAATGCCACTGTTAATCCCAAGTCCTTTCCGTTGACAAAGAAGGAGCAAATGCCTTGATCCAAATCCAAATAACTACCGAGGACATCACCTGCACGGCATTTGTGAAGACGATGATTTTGCTGTTGAGGATACACCGCTGATCCATTGGCCTATAGTAATAACCCCCTCAAACTAGTGTGAGTGACGCTGATCATATTTGTGTTTTCATCGACTTACCCAAACAGCGCACCTGTAAGTGTCAAAGGCAAACCCATGCTAAGAGAATGAATGAATTGCTTAGTTTATAAGTGGGATTTCAATTGTGTGTTCAATTCATACCTGATCATCACCAACACCGTACCCTTCTTCAGGGACAAATCGACATTTATTGGTGCACCATCCAATTTGCATGATTCCTTCAGTCACAAGAAGTACTTCATAATACCATCGACCTTTTTTGACACAAGCAGTAGCTCTTATGGATTCAAAGTAAAGGCGATCATTTCGAAGCTATGGGTTGATAATTTTTTTTTTTAAAAAAAAAAGTCATTAGTGATTATGCATAAAGGTAGAGATGAGGATGGACACTTACCTCTAAGCCATTAGACCCAATTTTCCAGTGTTGCGTTGCATCATATGGGTTAGCAATGACATTCAATCTTGCTAGATCCCAAGTAGAATATGGATTCTATAATTCAAAAGTCACTAGTCAATCGATTGTTCATATAATGATTAGAGTGAATCCCCCTAGCTAGGCTTACCATATTTCGATTGTTGGCTATATGATAAGATGGTAAAATATATATAGTGAGTTTTTTGTGTTACATGTGTTTTTTTTTGTGATTGCTGTTATTACTTACCAAAGGTATGTCCAAGGGACCATTCAGCACAATGAGCCAGTTCCATCCGCTTCATCACCGACTCTTTTGACGAGTTTTCCAATAAAGTTGATTTGCTGTTTTCTTCATGATAGTAAAATTCATCACCCACCCAGGAATCATGCGAGTGTCGATAATCCGTGTTTTCATCGTGTTCAGTTAATGCAAAGCGGGATATGTCATCGTCATCGTCATCATAGTCTATTTGGTCTTCATCCATTGGTTCGATGGGTTGGTTGCATTCGTGCTGGTGTTGCTGATGTGAAGATGATGATTTATTATTGTTGTTTGATTGATCGAATTGTTTTCGTTTCCCTAGTTTGTGCATATATGTCGATATCCAATCTATATAAGGCCGATTGGTACGTTTTCGAAGAGACTGAAAGATGACAGAGAGCCCTGTGGTGGTGACATCATTGTTCTTGCTTTTCGCTGATATTTGTGCTGATAGCATGGTGTTATCATAAGGTGATGTGCCATATTTGCTGTCGTAGATTGCTTGTCGTAGTGCATTTTGAATGTGAAGAGGATGTTGTAGAATTTGGGTCTTCACGTCGCCTATTTGAAATTAAACCAAAAGAAGGAAAAATATGAGTCAGATTGATGTATACACCCTTTTGATTATCCCCTACCTGTCAATGCGAACTTTTCCAAAGCCAGTAATGCAAATACCCGCACGGTCCAGTCTTCGGCATTACTTGACAAAAAGTAGAAGAGTATATTAGCAACATCAGGAGTCCAAAGTAGCTGTACCATATCACCAGCAAACTTTTCAGCCAATATTGACCAAATGACCAATACATTTCGTTTCATCTTGATATCCACTTTTGATCCAAATTCGCAAACCATTCTGTGTTCTTTCTGTATTGCCATCGGAGTATAATGACCTATCCAAGATGCCCATTTGCTGTTGCTTCCATCGTTGTGATCGCTGTTTGATGTCATTGTTGTTGGGATGTTGTTGAATCGGACATTGAGTTTCGAGATAAGGGCTGCTGATACACATGACATTGTATTTCTGCTTGGGAGAGTCGCACGATCTATGACGTGAGAGAGGAAGGCCATGGATACGGGACAATCAGGATCAAGTAGTTGCACCATAGTAGCCAAGAAATCAATATATCCAGATCCTATATATATATATATCAATGGTTTAGTATAAAATAGTTTGTTACATTAAGACTTACCATCGCATGCCACAGAAAATAATGTATCTAACGCTTGTACCATCAGTCGTTCACGATCATAGAATTCATTGCTTTGTTGAGAGCGACGCTGGTCAAGTTGTTCCAATAGTATTTGATGTTGGGGATGGTCAGTATCAGAGTTTCCAATTAAAGAAGGTGCTTGGTGTTGGTGCCGAGTATTATTTGTCGTGGTGTCGTTCAAGTTCACTTCGTCCATTTGATTTCGTGCAATCGCCAAGACATGTTTCCAGGATTGTTCTATCATCAAAGTAGTGTTTCTATCGCAAACATATCCACCTTCCTTCTTATCTTGTGTGTTCAAGACTTTGTGTCGTGTAAAAATTGTCTATTAAAAAAAAGCGAGAGAGAGAGAGAGAGAGAGAGAGAGAGAGTATGTGTGTGTACGTGTGTACGTGTGTTATTAATTGTGTTTATACATACGCCGTTCATGTGGTTTGCATTATCTTACCATAAGAAGAAGAGGAGGAGGAGGAGTAAAAAGTTGATATCAAGAAGACCAAGAAGAATTCGTTTGTCGGTTGACCATTTCCAAAACCTATTATGGAAAATAAAAAACCATACGAAACGAGTTGCATAGTTAGTAAGACAATTCATTAGTCAGAGGCTCAGTTTTTTCCTTAAAACTGGGAATTACCTGTGTGCTGCCAAGTTCTTGTGTCGGTGAACAAGTTTCATGACAAAGGAAGCAAACAAAGGAAAAAGAAAAAAAGGCGGGATTCGGTTAAAAGATTAAAAATAGTTCAAATTCCGATCCTGCAAAGTAAAATAACTTGCTGACCAATAAGAGTGGCGTAGCCATTTTTACTTCCCTTTCCACGAGATATAAAGCAACTTTGGTTAATAATCCTCTTCTCTTTTCTTTTACTTTCATAACTCGTTTATTCCTTGTTTTTATTCAACTCACTCTACCAACACACAACTCATGCAACCATTAGTCTTTAACAAGGATCACTTTGGCCAGGTAAAAAGGAAAGAAGGAAAAAAAAAAAAAAGTACCGATAATTGATCATATCATCCTCATTTTTCAATACACATATATAGGTAGCTGAACGATTAATGATTCGTTTGGATTTGGCCAACTTCAAATGTAAACACGGATATCAAAACATGGACCTTTATTCGATCGAAGCCATACTACGCCAATACGCGACAACGACTATGTCGACCAAAAAAGGTACAGGTAGATTACGCGACAACGGTCAAAAAGGACAACATCGGCATTATTATCCTATTCATCATCACAAGAAGCAAAAAAAACAACCTTCCTATAACAAATCTTCAGCAGGATCAACCATCATACCGGCCTTTTTACAATCACCACCTTTGTCTGCGAAGCGAAGTACTTCTCCATCTCGGACCGACGAATTAACGGCACAACTATTACTGTGGATGTGTCACTCAACAGACAATACTGCATGATGCTATCATTGATTAATTAACCACTTTAGATACCTACCTACCCCCCATAAACCGGTTTTTATCACCCCTCCTCCTTCTTTAGCGTATACATATTGCCCCCCCCCATACACACATATATAATAAATACATCATTCTTTTTAATATAATAATAAAACTATATCTGTCTTTACTTTATTTGGGTCATTAGTTAATAGGAAGAGAGATGGTATTCTATGGATAAAATCTATTGGTATTCTAGATTGGACCCCCGATTATTTTAAAAAGATCACCCAATTATGGACAAAGAGACCTTGTACCTTGATTCCAGCCACTGCAGATGATAACAATGGTGATATAGTAGAAGACGACATCATGTGTTGGATGATGTCAATATGTACCGGAGAATGATCCAAATTGGTCATCCATGACTTGGGTAATGATGGCCCTTCTTGTATTTCCAAATGAGTCGGTCGTAGGTATGGTTTTATAGCATCCATGGGTACCACAAAGATGTCAGAGTCATGTAGCCTATCAAATAAGAAATTGGGTTGATATGGACCTTTTTTTTTTTTTTTTTTTTTTTTTTTTTTTTTTTTTTGGTTTTCTTATTGCATCAATTACTTACCTTTTGTCGGGCTGTACTGGATGATAATAGACACATATCAAAGAGTGTAATCATAGTAAAAGATATAAAAACACAACATATCATAAATGACAAAAATAATCAAAAAGTAAGAATTAGTATAAAGGAGAAAGAAAGGTATATTGTTTATATAGGTTTTGATAAAATACATAAAGAGAGATGAAGGTGAAGTCTATATTTAAAAGCATAATGCTTATTAAGGGAATGTGTGAATGGGGAAGGGGATGTATGTATGTGTGTGTATGTGTGTATGCGTGTGTTTTCTTCTTTTTTTTTTTTTTTTTTTTACCAACCTCCAGTAACCAAATAGCCACCATCCAATCCTCGAGGAAGCTTTGTTAATTCAATTTTTAGTCCAGAGAGAGATTTTGATATCAGTCCGCCCATGATGTCTATAAGTTTAGGAGTGTTTTGTCGGTAGTTTTGTCGATGATCTTGGCCAAATACTAGTTCAAAAGATCTTGGTTTCACGACAGGTGAGATACATTGCCCTTCAGGATGCAAAGAGTAAAGTGAAGATAAGATGGATGATGTATTGTGTTGGTATCCAGTCAATTTGGCAGCAAAGTCAGAGAGTGGAAGGAATGGTACCGAGGATAAATCGAATGCTTGAGGGCGTTTGATGGTTGATCCTTTTTGTCGTCTTTGTGATCTATATCGAGTCCTTGATTTGTATGATGTTGATTCGGCTGGGTTTGAGAAGGTACGAGGGTTGTATTTTCGACAATGGTTGTTTATGATAGATGATTTCGATAGTGCTGTTGAGGCTGTGGTGTTATTACGTCGAGAGTGCTCCAAGTATTGGCCTGCCAATGGAAGAAAGTGACCCTCTATTGATACAATGTAGTTAGTTCAAGTCAAATCTTTATAGAATGGCATGATGTTTACATTACCTGTAGTAAAAACATAGTTTGAATCCAAAGAGTTTAGCGGATTATCTATAACATCAAAGATACAAGAGTTAGCCCATGAATAATCATCCTATTTATTCCTTTTTACCAGAGTCAAACAAAAGATATAGATACTTTAATGTTTCCGATAACATGAAGCTTTCCATCCGATCATCCAATCGTCCAGTTCGAAGATCACCAATGCTTGCAAATCCACATGGCAGTCGAGTCCGGTTGTTCAGGTCTTGTACAATCATTTCACCAACATGAAGATAAAAAGGATCTTTGGTTGCTTGATATAGATAGTAAGTTGATTCCACGAATTCAGGTCGTAATGGGTAATTGTGGATGTCTGCTTTTTGATGATAAAAGTCAAATCGTTCGGGTAAAGCATGATATCGTCGCCAAATATTGTAAAACACCAAATGTCCCTTAATTGCTGATTCCAAATCACCATAGAGCACCTGTACACCTGGCATAAACGCACTGAGACTATCGATCCATGTCGCCATCAAGGTCCCCGAATCCATATGTACATTGCGATAGAGATAACCACTTTTGTCCAAAATATGTTTCTTGATAGCATCATAAGAAATTTCAAACATTTCCAAATATTCTTCTTCGCCGAATAAAATGTATGCCTTTAACAAATATTCGAAAAAGGAGTCGATTCCTGCCCCCGTAGATGATGCTGTATGGATCCATTGTCCGGTTTGAATATTGATCACGTTGCCCACCAAATCAATATCAGACCTTCGGTTCCAGAGTGCAAGTATAGCTTGTTTTGCGACTTGCTACATGTAACAAAAGAAGAGTATGATATTAGTAGGTATTTCCAATCCCTCCCCCCCTTTTTTTTTTCTTTTTCTTTTAATCCCATCTTACCTCGTACTGTGGATCACCGGTGAGACGACTGAGGACGCCAAACTCCAATATCAGACTACCAGCACCTGCGGTACACGTTTCTACTGTTTCAGTTTTCGGTACACCATGACGAAGATTAACCTAAAAAAGCTAGGTCAATAAAATGTATAAAGCATTGATTCTTCTTCATTACTATTACTTACCCTAGGATACGGGATACCGGATTTAGATTTCTTGAATGCTGGTAGTAAGCGTTGAGCCAAATCAGTAGCCAGTCGTAGTAATCCACCATCATAGTCTTCGATTTGATGTCCAAGGGAGGGATCGGACGCAAGGATGTGAGCAGATAACTATAGGGAGGTATTATATATAAATTAATGTGCATAGCAGAAAATCGTTGCCACCAATAACAAATCAGAGTTTAATAAAACAGGTAGTTTACAAAAGTGTCCTTCCTTGGTCCCTAAAAGAACATGACATCCTCCTTTTTTATCTTTACTTACCAATCCACCTAGTGCTCGTATGTTCAATTCAAAGACTTGTACCTTGTTATCCTTGTCAAATGAGACGTCTGCCAGCACCTTCTTTACCGCTTGCTCAAACTGTTCTTGTGTCCCAATAACCTACGTCGACATGGCCGTAAGAAAGAAGGGTGTGAGCACGTAATTTTTTTTTTAAAAAAGGGGTAGTTTGTACAAAAGTATTACCGCCAGTGTATCCAATACATCCACCAAAGTCAGAGAGTAGTCACCCAAGACATCGTTCGTGCTGTCGTATCTAGTTCAAAAAGAATCCAGTAAACATGATGACTGTTAGTGAGCACTAAACATTTATTATCCATCTACCAAGAATCCACTATTTTATACTGTTGTCCATACTTACGATTGCGTATTACTCCCTAACCCTTTACAAGATAAAGGCTTGAGCTAATGAAGAGAGTAAAAAGTTAGTAAGAGAGAAGAGTAAGTTCTGGTGGATTGTTTTTTTTTTTTTTTTTTTTTTTTTTTGCTTACTTCATCTTCAGGGTAAGCGTGTTGCATATAGTTGTTCCAACCATGGTAAAACATTTCCTGCGGCGAATAAAAAGAGATGTGAGTCTTTATCGAGAATGGATTTAAAGATCAAAGGATGACACTGGTGTAGATTATTATATTAGCTGGGTACCTTTGTTTGTTCACTAAATAAAAAGAGGGAAGGAAGAGTTAGTCAGGTGGCACTGGATCAACCTTCTTTTTGTTGTTGTTGTTGTTGTTGTTGTTGTCTTTACCGTAAATTCAATCGTTTTGAAGTGGTCATGTATGATTGCTCAAAGGCCCAACCATCTGACACGAGTGTTATCACCAGTATATACAAGGCAAAATGGATAAAGTGATAACCCATGTTCTTCAACTGGAAAAGAGTAAGAAGAAATGAGAGAGAAGAAAAAAGTCGGGAAACGAAATTTCAAATTTATTCGAAAAAGTGTGCATGCTAAAGCAAAAGACAGCCAATCAAAATCAGACTCACTACAGAGCAAAGTGACGCTTGAACTTTGGCACCAGAGTTGGGTGTTGAAGAAGGTGAAGATACACTTAATGTAGACAAAGAAGAAGAAGAAGAAGAAGAAGAAGAAGGGAGAGGTGATGTGAGGACCGATGGTGAAAGGGTGGAGCTGGAAGAAGAGGATGAGGTGGTTGAACCAACTTGGCAAACAGCAACTGTGACTTGAGGACAACATTGATCAGGAATGTATTTGCATCCAGAAGGACAATCTGAAGGACAAGTTGGCTGTAAGGAGTCTGAAGGGCATACTTTTTGAATACAAGCGACTCCCGAGACAGTAGGCTGAGGCACCGCTGAAAAGCGAGGACTGGTCGTATGTTGACCGGATACCGATGACACGGATACAATGAATAAAAAAAAGAACAATGAAATGCACTTCATGATGATGAGAAAAGAAAAGACAGTGGAAGATAAGCAGACATTCATATTAGTTATACTCATCGTATCACTTTGTATTACTGTCTGGTTTTGAAATAATCCAAATCCAGTATTTCTTGTCTTTTCTGATTCCAGATTTTTATCACTCGGGATTTGAAATTTGTTCACCCCACATTAATGTCGATAGATCGTAAATCAAAAGAAAGAGCCGTACTATGATTTATTATGCATGAATATATTAAGAGTCTCGACCGGAATCCACTGTGCTCAGCTCATACGGTGCTCTCATATTTAAGTACAGTACTGGCTTTCTCAAGGACAGCATTGTACTGTTTGTACTGTATTGTACTGTACATACAGTGTACTGTATGTTGTACCATAATGAGGGATAATTAGGTAAGACGCAACTTGAAGAGTTCTGTATTTCTGTTTTGAAATCATATTTTTCAAAAAGATTGGCGTAGCTTCTTTTTGAAAACGATAGATCGGTTTTTGAAATCCCGCAATTTCTATTTTCTCCTCGATGAGCGAGTATAAAAAGAAGTTTATTTCCCTCCCCTCGGTCTTTCTCTTCTCCATTTTAAACACACTGAAAAACAAACAAACATGGCCTTCACTGCTTCTGACATTTGCAAAATCATCCTTGGTAAGTAGATCTTATAGTTTGTCCAGCGTGGGAAAGCTGAATTGACTAATCTCTTATTACCAATTAGCTGTTATCATTCCACCTATCGGCGTCTACAGTGAACGAGGATGTAACAGCGATTTACTCATCAACATTGCCCTGACTTGTCTTGGTTATATTCCTGGAATCAGTAAGTATCATAACTGAATAAAATCGAAAAACAGGCTGACTGGGGGAAGGGAAAAAAAAAAAAAAAAAGTGAACCGATTGACCAACACAATTACCTTTTCTTTTTAGTCCATGCTCTCTACATCATTCTGAAGTACTAATGAACAGATCTCACAATTAAGAAAAAGCGGCTAACTAGATCCCTCCATCTTCCTTGTTACCCTATACTTTAAAACCAATATACTCCACCCACAATAGTAATTACATACCTCCTCCATCCTCCATCCTCTTTTAATAGTCCTCTTCTTTTTTTTAAAAAAAATCCTACTTGATTAATAAAACATTTGATTTAAACTAACTAGTATTTGTAATGATTGGGGGTTTATTTTGATTACAAAAGGCAATCAGGGTTTTCTTTGATGATAAGATCAAACATTGGCTGAGCTTGGACATATCCTGCCTTGTTGGAGCCTAGATTATTACATGTGCCTGAAGCAATATCGTCGGGGATCACCTTCAAATCATGGTAGCCATTGACGGAAGCTGCTTCGGCCAGTAACTGAGAATGACAGCACCGATCCATAGAAACAAACCACCAAACAGCAGCTTCAATTGTATCTCCTACAGTCAAGAGACCATGATTTTGAAGAATCATTGCCTTGTTCTTTGGTCCCAATGTGTCTACGAGACGCTGACCTTCTTCGGGATCAAATACAATTCCGCCAAATTGATCATATACACTGTGATCATTGTAGAAAGCACAGGCGTCTTGTGTGATGGGAAGTAACGGACGTCCGAGGGCTGAAAATGTTTTTCCATACATAGAATGTCTATATTACATTATCGTCATTAGTTTTTTTTTAATCGAGAAGCCTTTCCCAAGATACTCACGTGTGGACCGCACAAACTGCATCAGGCCTTGCTCGATGGATGGCTTCATGAATCATAAAAGCTGCCTTGTTTACTAATCTATTACCACGAACAATATTTCCTTCATGATCAAGTAAAATCAAATCACTTGCCTTGATTGTTCCGAAATGTTGTCCCATGGCATTCACCCTAAAAACATCATGCATGAATTTCGGCGCTTAAAAAATGTTTTTTTTTTGCCTTTCCCCTTACCAAAATAAATCAGGAAACTCGGGATCTCTGACTGTCAAGTGCCCCGCAACGCCTTCGTCCTGAAAAGAATTACAACTAATCAGTTTGTGTTACCATCATGAGTTATTCATTGCCAACTTACCCAACCGAACTTGGCCATTAAGCGAAAACCTGCAGCCAGGCGCTGTTTCTGATGAACACGCTGCTCATGAAAATCCTTAAAGCTGGGTGGTCGGGGAATCAAAATTTGTTGGGCTTCTGCTTCCCGAGCTTGTTGTTCAGTCTCTGTACCAGAAAGGACGATCTTTCGTGAGGAACGGCTGAATACGGCATAATGTTTTATCTGTTCACTGTATATGAGATAAGATTAGTTCTGTGTGCTATCTTTTTGTATCCTTTGTCTCACTTTTCCATGGTTTTAACTTGTCAGTGGATGTGTTGTTGAAAGTGGAAAAAAAGGGAGATATAAGGAGGTGAGTATACTCTTTATATACTTTTACATGCAAGACCGTGTGAACTAAACTTTATTTTCTTTTTTTCCCCAAGACTATTGTGTCTTTGTAATGCAGAGACGTTCATAGCCTTCGCCACAAACATGGTTAGGTGGACGGCATTTAAATGTCCATCTGCATATAAATTCGTATTTAAAGCCCGCCAAGTGACATCCGCCTTTAGACATAAGGTATCAGTTTATTAAAAAAAAAAGTAACAAGACAAGTTTTCAAATATTCTATACTACACCAAACCACACTATTCTAATCTATTGACCACCCATTTCCTTGGCGAGTTCTTCGGCACGCTTGATCACATCAGAGATACTACCTTGCATGTAAAAGGCAGTTTCAGGGAGAGAGTCGTGCTTACCATCGAGGATTTCTTGGAAGGATCGGATGGTATCTTGAAGCTTGACGAGACGACCTTCGTAACCAGTGAAGACTTGAGCCACAGCGAAGGGTTGAGACAAGAAACGTTGGATCTTACGAGCACGTTCGACCACCAACTTGTCTTCTTCGGACAATTCATCCATACCCAAAATAGCAATGATATCTTGAAGAGACTTGTAGTTTTGGAGGATTTGTTGGACATCAGTGGCGACCTTGTAGTGTTCAGCACCGACAATACGAGGATCCAAAATACGAGACTTGGAATCCAAAGGATCGACAGCAG
The DNA here is from genome assembly GCA_025330725.1 of Chlamydoabsidia padenii. Taxonomy (NCBI): domain Eukaryota; kingdom Fungi; phylum Mucoromycota; class Mucoromycetes; order Mucorales; family Cunninghamellaceae; genus Chlamydoabsidia; species Chlamydoabsidia padenii. The sequence goes on along the minus strand of JAIWND010000005.1, from coordinate 59,055 downwards.
GATAGATACCCAATTCGGCAATGGATCGAGACAACACAGTGGTGGCATCCAAATGCGCAAAAGTAGTAGCAGGAGCAGGATCAGTCAAATCATCAGCAGGGACATAGACAGCTTGGACAGAGGTGATGGAGCCATTCTTGGTAGTAGTGATACGTTCTTGCATACCACCCATATCAGTAGACAAAGTGGGTTGATAACCGACAGCAGAAGGAATACGACCCAAAAGAGCAGACACTTCGGAACCAGCTTGAGTGAATCGGAAAATGTTGTCGATAAAGAGCAACACATCTTGACCTTCTTCATCACGGAAGTATTCGGCAATAGTCAAACCAGTCAAAGCAACACGGGCACGAGCTCCAGGGGGTTCGTTCATTTGACCAAAGACAAGAGCACACTTGGAGTCACCATCGAGCTTGATCACACCAGTTTCCATCATTTCGTGATACAAATCGTTACCTTCACGAGTACGTTCACCGACACCACAGAAGATAGAGTAACCACCGTGAGCCTTGGCAATGTTGTTAATAAGTTCTTGAATCAACACAGTCTTGCCGACACCAGCACCACCAAAAAGACCAATCTTACCACCACGGGCATAAGGAGCCAACAAGTCAACGACCTTGATACCAGTTTCGAGGATTTCGGGAGTGGGGGATTGATCAACAAATTCGGGAGCTTCAGCATGGATACCACGGTGAGTCTTGGCGTTGATAGGACCACGTTCGTCAATGGGTTCACCAATAACGTTGATGATACGACCAAGGACTTCCTTACCAACAGGAATGGTGATAGGAGCACCAGTGTCAACCACCTTTTGACCACGGACGAGACCTTGAAAAAGTATCAGTAAAGATCTTGTTAGTCATTCCATTCCAATCCTTTTTTTTTTTTTTTTCTTTGTCTTACCTTCAGTACCATCCATAGCAATAGTACGCACAGTGTTTTCACCCAAGTGTTGAGCAACTTCGAGAACGAGACGACCACCAGCATGGTCCTTGACTTCGAGAGCGTTCAAGATAGCAGGAAGGTTGTCTTGTTCGAATTGGACATCCACGACGGCACCAATGACGGAACTAGAAGAGAAGAATACAAAGGTGCATCAAACCAGATTAGTATTGATAATAGCATTTTTATGATAGTTTATAGTATTACCGAATTTGACCAGCAGGGGTAGCTTCAGTGGCATAAGCACGTGCTAAAGTTTAAAAGTAGATAAAAGAATGGGTGTTCATTAGTCTCTTTAAAAAGCACCCACTTTAATCGTACATTACCTTTGATGGCAGCTTGGATGCCAAGAGGACGAGAGGCAATAGAAGCAGCGTTTTGAGTACGAAGGGCACTGGCGGCAAAACCAAGAGCACGGCTAATGTACATGACGGTTAAAAAAAAAAGAGAGAGAGGGGTTAAAGAGAGAGGCAAAATTGTTTGACCCCCTTCCCAAATAAATTATGCCAGAGCCAAAAAAAAAAAAAAAAAAAAAAAAAAAAAAAAAAAGGTTGAAACCCCGCTCCTCACAGCTCCCCATACCAGTAAAAACCTAGACCAAAAGTTCACCATGATAATTATAAAAGATACATATACATAACTATTTCATTCAGTTCCCTACTGTTAATAGTATTGATTCCAAGGATTGAATTCTGTCATGGTTCATCGCTTAATCGAACAATGATACCATAAGATAAAGTTCTTTGTATGGATGACGCCAACTCTATTTCTCCGCCCTGTTTCCCCCCCCCCTCCCTCAAATTCAAAAGTCACTCTCAAAAAAGAATTTCATCCCCTCTCTTTTCCCTAACCTTCTCCATTAAAATAATCATGAACGCTTTTACTAGAGCCTCTCGTGTTGCTGTCACTGCTTCCAAGCATGTCCGCTCTGGTAAGTCTACCATCATGAATAATCATTGACCTTTTTTGTTTTAACTTTTTACCATTATATTTTTATCCACTTTAGCTCGATTCTATGCTTCTGAAGCCCCTGCCACTACTGACAAGCTTGCCTTGACCTTTGTTTTGCCTCACAAGGTAAGCTTTAATTGATATAAAACAACAACAACACCAACAACAACTTGATGCTCTTGACATTAATCAATTTGCACTTGTCCTTTAACACTTAGTCCATCTATAAAGCCACCAGCGTCCAACAAGTCAACTTGGCTGCCACCTCTGGTGATATGGGTATTCTCGCCAACCACGTCCCCACCATCGAACAATTGAACCCTGGTGTTATCGAAATTGTCGAATCTGCTGATGTCACCAAGAAGTTCTTTGGCAAGTATATAATCAGGAACCTTGTTTTTATCGAGGGTGGGTTTTATTAATGCTCATTCTTGTCATCTCTTTATAGCTTCTGGTGGTTTCGCCATCATCAACCCCGACTCTTCTTTGAACATCAATGCCGTCGAAGCTTCTCCTCTCGAAGACTTCTCTCTTGAAGTAAGTATATAGGGCCAAAAAAAAAAAAATTCCAGGGTCATTTTTATGGTGGTGGGTGAGTAGCTAATACTCTTTTTTTTTTTTTTTTTTTTTTTTTTTTTTTTTTTTTTTTTTTTTTTTTTTTTTTTTCATAGCGTGTCCAATCTGCTCTTACCGAAGCTCAACAAGTTGCCAATGGCTCTGGATCCGAAGCTGAAAAGGCTGCTGCCAAGATCGAAGTTGGTGTCTACGAAGCCCTCCAAGCCGCTTTGTCTAAATAAACGACTAGTTAATAGAAACTCTCCTAGTTATCATTAGATTATGTGTATTTTAACCATCATTTGTTACCGACACCCTCTTTTTTTTTTAACCCAATAAAAACCCATCTGTTTTTGTCTCTGTAAAGACCATCATCCTTTTACACAAAAGACAGTATGATAAATGCGTTGCATATGTAGTTGTTTTATTTTTTTTTATTTAGACCAATTACAAAAAGGTTAAAGATAATTTATAAGATGGGGGGATAAGGGAAGTAGTAGGGCCACATATAATAGGGGATAGTAGACTAAATGTGAAGTGATCATGATAGGAATAGGGATAGGGGGAAGGGCATCTAGGCTCAAGTTTTTTGGGCCAAAGTAATCTTGTCACCTATAAATAAAAATATAGAATACAATTAAAATGTTTGCATTACTGATTGTCCATACCACAGGTTATGTTATTATCTTGCTTACCTAAGCTTAATGCAAGTCCTTGAGTTTTACTACGTATTCTAATATGGCCGGTGATGGGGCCATCGCCTGTCTTTTCAAGACTGATGTTTGCCAAAGCGTCTTCACCTATTGTGGTTGATACAAAGAAGTCGTATTAGTTAATATTGTGCCATCATCATCATCATCATCATCATCATCATATCGTCTTTGACAATAAATCCTATTCCCTTACCAAAGATACTACGAGCGTACAGATTGGCTGATAAGAATCCACAATCTCCTTCAAGTTGCCGTTCAGGTGTCAAGCATCGTAGGTTTGTTGATGAAGTAAGATGATCAAGGTATGTTCGTAGGTCACTAAGGGAAAAAAAAAAAAAAAAAAAAAAAAAAAAAAAAAAGAGGTGAGTCGAGCACCTTCACTTTGGTATAAGTGCACTGCTTACTAGTTCAAGACTTACGTGATCGTGGTATTGACGTTGACTTTGTTTTCCCATTCGAATTCGACCCAGTGAGATCGGAACTAGTCAATCAAAAGGCAAAAGCAAAGAAGGAAGTGAGTTTCATTTACTATCATATATTTTATGCATTTACCTGAGTTTCAGTACATGTGGCAGGGTTGATGTAATCAACAATATCAATATGTACATCATTCAAAACTACGCAGTTGCTATCAGAAGCTGCAGCATTCGTATCATAGACAATGTTCCCAAAGATGACACCTGTTTCCGTGGATGATACCTTGATAGAGGCCTTGATGGTGAGGAATGCGTGAGGAGCAAGACTGTGAGAAGTAGGTCGATCCACAAGTTTAAGATCACCCAAGGTTGCGAATTCCACTGTCAAGTTTTGTAAGGTTTCGGCGGTTTGGTTAACAATCAGGACATCTGATAAAATTTAATACAAAAGGTGGAGTGGGATCATTAGAATCATGACTGTTTCAGTAAAAGATTTCGACTTACCCAGTAAAACATCATATTGATGTACATTGACCACAGCTTCGGCATAAACTTGATCAGAAAACCCAGTCAATTGGACAATACGGCTGAGCTTGGACATCAAATCATCCTTGTTATCTAGCACACCAGTCGCACGAGATAAGTCTTGATCATACTATATAAAATAATATAATGATAACATCAGATAATAGTAATAGTTATTATACACATCTACTTACTTCATCTGTTGTGTTTCCACCCGTTTTTTTGGACAATTGTCGGAATACAATGGCATCATCTACTTGAATCTTTACGCCCCCTTGATCATTTGCTTTGGCTTCAGCAGCACGTTTCTAGAGATAAAATTGAGTGTAAGTTTATAAATATCACCTTGTCCTTCCCCTTTATATGACCATACTTACTTCTTCATCTTGAATTTGTTTTGCATAAGCAGCCTTGGTTTCTTCCAAAAAGACTTTGTCGACGACACCACCTTGGGAATAGGTACCAACAACACGTAAATCCTGCATGATCCGATCATAGGAATCTTCGTCAATTTGGAAGGATACAAACTGCGATTGACCAACACGAATGATACTTGTCATTATCAGCATTGCCTATAAAGTTATATATCAAAAAGTGTCAGTAACTGCAAAAAAAAAAAAAAAAAAAAAAAAAAAAAAAAAAAAAAAAAAAAACTTTCCAACTTACTTCAGCCCTGCGAGCATTACCAGAAACAGGATCAGAGACTAGTTTGCTATATCGTAACGCCAACTTGGTCAAAGTAGTTGCCAGAACGGAACCAAGATAGTAGTCACCATTAAGAAGAAGAGCTGTGCATGAAGAATCCAAAATCAGTGATTAATATTTATGAGTATATTTATACGGCATATCGTTATTCAAGATCATTGACTTACCTCTTAAAGGTGGCTTAACAGCAGATTTGACAGTATCGAGTCGAGCGGCAGCAGATGGTTCAGTGTAAGCGCTTTCAGTGGCATATGTACCATCGGGTAAGATACGTCGAGAGGAAGATGTATTCTTACCAGTATCTTCATTTTCGCGATCGTTTTCTTCTTGTTCGACTTGATCCAATAGTCGTTGTTCGGATGCAAGTAGTGGTACTTCGCCAAGTACCTGTCGAATCTGTTCCCAAGCTTCGTTGATTTCCTTTTCGTCTTGACAGTATTCACCAAGAATCCAAAGAGCACCGCGGAAGACCTTGCTTGATTTCATGTCGACAAAAGTTTCCATCAATTTCTCCAAGATAGAGGCACGCAAGTCGGGGAACTTTTCAACCACCTGTCGGACGAATGCCACCACATCGACAGCAGAAGGATTGTTGATGTCGCCAAGGAATTCCATAAGCACATGTACAACATTGGCAGCTACTTCAGAGAATTGGATAGCACAAGCATGGATTGATTGGATCAATAATTGTCGGTATTCGGTGTTCTAAAGGAGAAAAATAAAAATAAGATCAGTATCTTTTGTTGATTACTGTTACGGAACATACCTTTTCATATTCTTGATCATGAGTTTTAACCAGTTCCTTTTTCAAAACAAGTACCACTTCTTGTACATTTCTTGACGATACCATATCCATAGCAATGCTCAAAGCTTTGCGACGTACATCAATGTCAGGACTAGAGGCAAAATCAGAGTGTATATTAGTATCATCCACGCATTCCTATCATATGTATGTATTCTAGTTTTACCTTGACAACACTTGTAAAAGGTCCATCACCAAATTGTCTAATACATGTTCGTGTTTCGTATGGAGATCCCGTAGACGATCGAGGACGATCAATTTGACATTGTTGTCGGATTCTTTGACGACCAATTCGATGTAGCATGAGGCAGTAGCTAATAGGATCATTAAAGAAGGTTAATGGTCATTTTCTCTGAATGAGTAGATGATATCATTTATGTGTCTTACCTTTGACTGCAGCAGGGTTTGAAGTAAGAAACATAAGAATGTTTGCAGCTTCATATTTGACAGCATGGGAAGTCGCCTCCAACAATTCAGAGACACAACGAATATAGGCACCCTATGATAAAAATAAAATTAAAAAAGAGTATTAGTATACGTTTATATCCAGAGAGAGTGATTAAATTACCTTGTTAGCTAAATTTGTCTTGCTATCTTTACGGATCAATTCAATAACAGCAAGTTGTAAGAGTTCGTCATAAGATGGTACCAAAGAGAATGATTGTACCAAAAAGTCCACGGCCAAAGGTTGATCAATAGAGCAGAGTACTTCGAAAGCATTTCGGCGGCAGGTTGAGTCGGCTTCGGATAACAAGAATTGTTGGACCACTTCAGGAGCATCAGGGAATAGGATTTCAAAGTGTCGATAGATGGATCCAATAGCAAAAACAGCATTTTTGCGGACATATGAGTGACGATGTTCCTAGTAAAAGAGTACGATATTAGTTTTCCCTCCCCCTCCTTTTTTTTTTTTTTTTTTTCCCCAAACCATCTCAAAGTTATTGTTTCCTATTACTTACCAGACAAGATCGAACAGAAGGTACAAGAGGTTCTAAAACATCAGCTTCTTTGATTTTGCATAGGAAACGCAAAGTAGCACCTCGAATGTATTCGTTAGGATGTTGTAAATCGTTTCGAAGAGCATTACTATAATATAATATAAATATATAGATATATAGATTAGTCAATGATACTTGTTTTCCACCATCCCAGGAACTTACCAGACCAAAATAAATTCTTCCTTGAGTTTTCCATCAGGTTTGGTCTTGGGGCAAATTTCCCAATAAATATGTAACAGTTTCTTGAGTTGCTTGTTTTTGGAGGGTAGGACAAACCGGATGACGTGCAGTAAGAGTTTTTCCATGGGATCGCCGTTGAGCATGATAACCAAGAGTTGCTTCATGGTCTCCACACGTGTTTCGTCAGAGCCTTTTTCAAAAGCACGTTGGAAATCCTGGAGGCTAAGTTGTTCCGTCGTATCATCTTGATGAACTAGAGTATAACAATATTCAGTCATAGCTAGTTGGTCGGTGGTGTGTAAAAGGATAGATGATGATGTCAACCAGGTAGAGAGAGAAGTGAAGGAAGTGAAAGAGCGGCGCCGAATATTATATTTTTTTTTTTGCAGATTACCTTTTCCTGGTGAATTGGACGGACTTTAAAAACGATAGGTGCCCAGTAAGTTTGACGTGTCGACCAGACAATCAAGGAATTTCGTTCCACATACTGGGAAGAATCTATTGAGCATCACTTCATAAAAGGGATGATTTGAATGCGATTTTAAAAAGATAATAGAGTAAACACTTACAAATTGATGAGGTATGCATTTTTGTCGAATAATGAAGATGATGACTATATGTTAAAAGACTCTGGAGAATCATATTATCTTTGTATATTTCATGCTTCTGTGAAGGAAACGAAGAAAGATAAATGAATCAATTCATGCGTCAAGGAAAGCATCCAGTTGTGTTTCTTTGAGAGTGATCAGGCCCTCCCTTTTTTCAAAACCCGCCACTAAAGGCGGCGTTTGAACGTCTGGGAAATAATAAAAGGGGATATGCTATTTCCACTTTTTTTTTTACTTATTTTTCTTCCCTTCACTTTTTTTCCCTACTTATCTGGCACTTGATACTATACCTAATTATACTTTTGCTCCTCCCTCTTTTGTAACTTGACTTCTTCATTCTAGTCACATTATTATGGTGCCTTTCCTTTATCAATCATACCGCATCATTAATCTATTTGGTCAAGCTTATTGCAATACGAACACGACGTCTTCAACTCTAGTCTCAACTTTCCTCCTCGAAAACATAAACAACCTCAATTATCGCAACGTGGGACATAAGTGTCCATCAAACTCAGTGCATCTCCAACTCGGTCGCTGCAATCTGGAACAACCAACTAAACATAGCGTCTTCACTTTACAATGCCTGCGACATTTGCAATATGGTGAACAACTTCTACTGGAATATCTCTCTTTCAACTCTTCAACTGAAACACAAGCGACAAAGGTAGAACAAACAAAATGATAATACGGTGGTGGTGTGGAATAACTTTTGTATCTATTCATCTACATCATAACGACAGTGAACCTTGATTTGCTTGGATTGACTGATGATTGGTATGTGACTCTCTTAATGCCATCTCCTCTTGTCTGCTTAGGGTGTCAAGTGGGTCTGGGTACAGCACACACAAAAAGACGTGATGGGAGCAATAATGCTGTAGGTAGGATTTAATATATATTTACTTTTAGATCATCATCAACTGTATCACTTGGGATTCCATCTTTTTTCCTTCGAATGAACTGGTCTGCAGCTTTATTTGGAACTTCATGTTGTCTAACATAATCTTTAATCGTATTGGGTGCATCAAGGTAAGTACAACCCTTACAAGATAAACCTCTTTATTACTTTGTCTTCAGTTATATATTGATTCTTAAGACGAGCGATCACAACCACCAACAACAACCCCGAAACATGTGGAGGAAAAAACCGGCGCCTCAAACTTTGATGAATCTACAGCAAAGCCCATTCAAGTCAAGTCCAAACTGTGGTAGTAGCTCAATGGCCAACGAGATGAATTGCGACAATCTAAATGATGATGATAATGATTGACAAACAGCAACTACATGGTAACTTGGATGACTGCAGATAGATCAATAGTCCTACTTCCAGTCAGATGCAGGATTGGGTGATGATCTACAAGATGACTTGCGAACAAGTAACTTTTTTTCTTCTTCTCAATAATAACATAGTATGGAATCGACAATAACAAAGTAATGGTGGTCTCCGGCTTTATTTATCTCTCTTCCTCCCTTCATACACGTAGTTTAGTCTCCCTTTTAACATTACTCCCTCCATTTCATCATAATTTAGACATACATTAGTATAGAAATACTGTACTGCTTGTTTTAACTAAAAGTAATAAAAAAATCATATGCAACACTTTATAGGACTTTGTGATGAACGAAAAAGTATTGTTAGTTGGTTGGTGCTGACCAATATATAGGAATAATACGTATGGCATGATATAGATTTGGTATTGTTGTCTTTTTTGGGATCACCTATACCGGACGGCACAATTATTTTATTTTGAAGCAGACATCATTTTCAGATCCCGCCCGCCTCTACTAAAATTTGGAAAAGGGCTGTACTCGTTCAATTGTCAACAGATGCTAATGATTAAAGTAGCGATGTGGATAATTTAGCATATTTCCAACAAAAGTCACCGCAATATCCAAGCTCGAAGACCCTTATGTCGGTATGTTCAGACTTGCGATAACTTTTACCTGTCTTATTCAAGAAAAGAAAAAGAGTACGAAGAGGCACCAGAATTTATTTTCAGATCCCGCCTGCATCTACTAAAATTTGGAAAGGGCTATACTCGCTCAATTGTCAACAGATGCTAATGATTAAAGTAGCGATGTGGATACTATAGCATATTTCCAACATACTTTACCGCAAAAGCCTAACACCAAGATCCTTCTGTCAGTCTGTCTAAGCGTGCGATGACTTTTGCCTGTCCTCTCTACCCCATCTTCTCCCCTGCCCCTCTTGCGGGGGCACTCTATCATAGAAAAAAAGAAAAAAGGATTCAACCGCTGCTCACAAAACACGCATTCGTTCATGCATCCATCCCATTCCAGCGCCTTTTATAGCGAAGCCACAACTCCATCCCGTTTTTGTTACTACGTGCCAACACATTGGTGCGCAAAAAAGCGATGTTTTAAAAAGCGGGACGTGAAAGTTTTGTAGTTTGAGATAATGATGATTCATACTAATGTTACAGACTATTCTAAAAGATATACAAACCTCCACTTTTTTTTTTTTTTACTTCAATAAAGGTCATACCTTGTTATCATTGTACTTGGTTAAACATATTTTTCTTTATTATGTTAAGGAATCAGGGAATGTCGAGCTCTTACCGCAGCGGAGCTTGATCTCTAGTGTACCTGTAAATCCGTTTATTAGAACATATCGATTAAAAGTGGGTCAAAGACAAAAAAAGACAAGTTTAATAATAATCAATGTTTTATTGGATATATTAGTGGAATATAGATATATAAAAAAAGATATATAGTTATAATGATGCATGTATTTAATAGTAAGAAGGGGGAATATAAGGGATAAAGGGGAGGGGGAAAGGACATATCATGTAAAACCGAGGAATAAGTCTTTGTATGGATCTTGATCAGGAGAAGTTACTGTGTGTTGATGAGATTGTGCGAGGGCTACATCTTCAGCCAAGTCAGAGGCGTACTTTTCAAAGTTTGCAGTATCACCAGGATGCCGATAGGGAGGTATGATGGGAGCACGTACAGATTTATCCAATAGACCAATCCAATCCACACCTCTAAACCATTTATGTCGTTTAACATCTTCCGATCCAGACTAGAACATTAAAAGGTTAGTGGCGAGTTGATATAGGGTAGTATTTTACGTTTACCTTGAGATTACCTAAGCGTTTGCTTCGATCACCCACCAAGAGACGTTTCAATAGATCTTTCACCAAAGGGTCAAAGTGAGCGGGGAATTGAACTTTTCCAGCCAAGATCTTTTCATAAATGCCAAAAGAGTTATCATCAAAGAATGGAGGATATCTATAGAATAAGGTAAGATAAGATGTGAATGAGTGATCATGTGGTGATAGTTACAAGACAAGTCGTACATACCCTGCGAGCATTTCAAAGATAATCACACCGAGACCCCACCAATCTACAGCCTTTCCATGACCTTTGCTTTGGATTATTTCTGGTGCCAAGTATTCCGGTGTTCCACATAAAGTCCATGTTCTATATTAAATATATAAGATGAGTGATCTTTTTAAAACTGTTTTTCATCTTCTTTATTACCGGTCCAATACCGTTTTTGCAAATCCAAAGTCAGTGATCTTGATATGTCCTTGATGATCAATTAGAATATTTTCTGGTTTGAGATCCCTGTGAGCGCATTGTTCAATAAACGTTTAATGCGATACTTTTACCTCCCCAACCTTTTCTTTTTTCTTCTTCTTCTTCTTCTTTTGATTACCTGTAGATGATGTTTTTGGCGTGAAGATATTCAAGAGCTAAAGCTATTTCAGATGCATAGAAGCGAGTCATATCATTGGTGAATCGCCCAGCCTTTCGTAAATGAGTAAACAGTTCGCCACCAACCACATATTCCAATAGCATATGTAAATTATTGTCGTCTTGAAATGTACAAAACCTATAAAAAGAAAGGTGTTAGTATAAGGAGAAGGAGCATAGGATGATGGATACTTACAAATCCACAACAAAAGGGAAGCGTATGGTCGCTAGGATTCGTTTTTCAGATAGAACATGTTCTACTTGTTTCAATCGAACCACTTCAGACTTCTTCAAGACCTTCATTGCGTAATATTTGTTGGTTGTTTTGAATTTAGTCAGATAAACCCGTCCAAAGGTACCCGTACCTATTATATACATATACACCAAAGCATAAAAGTAGTATTAGTTAAAATATTATATAACCTACTAGATTAACCTCCTACCATACCTAGTATTTCAAGTTGATCAAATTCGTCCAAAGCAAAGTCAGGTTGTAGGACGTAAACTGGCGATTGAGCATGGTAGTGTTGAAGACGTATTTGTTGTTGCTGTTGGTGTATGGTTGATTGAGTGGGAGTTGTACAGTGATTCCATTGTTGCTGTTGCTTTGTAATCAGTCGCCTTTGCTGTTGCTGCTTTTGTGGTGATAAAGGTACTAGGGTCGTGTTGGTTTTATGAGTAATGGTACCTTTTTTATGATACAGTATGGGTTCAGTGTCCTTTTCGGTAATGGTATCCAATCCTTCGAGAGTTGTTTGTCGGTAGGCTGTTGCGTTTTCAAAGTCAATCATTTTGTAACAATATGTATAAAAAAGTGAAAGATGTGGTAATAAAAAGAGGAGGACAAGGATTAAGGAGAAGAAAGAAAGAGAGAAAGGAATAAAAGATTTGACCTTTTTTTTTAATATTTTTGATCTCCGCCAAAAGATCTTGAACGTACGTCAACTCCCTTTCACCCCCCCCCCCTTGGTGGATGATGAGTCGAAAGATACAATAGACTAATGAGTCTTTGCATTTTTTCCCCTTTCTCCTTTTACTTTATGTAGACATGCATTACAGCACAGTATGTACAGTACATACATTTCCTGTTGTCCCGTCAGTGTCGGATATTCAATATGCATTGTTAAGCCAAAACAAAGAATGGGCCACCTTTATTATGATGCACCTATCCTTTCCAACTCGTACATAACATAAACTGACCATGACATCACAATAACATTCAAAATGATGTTGTAATGACTACATACAAAGCAACACCTCTTGTATTGGGTCCCAAGCAATTCAGGGCCAATAATGTAACACATGATCTGCATGATAAAAAAAAAAGTTTTTTTATTTAAATAGACAAGATTATATATATATATATATGTATATATTTATATAACTATTGTAACCAAATAACAAGCTTCTACAGACTACGTGAGAGATATGTTCAACAAAAAGGAGCCCCCGTGATATTGTTGTGTTGCACCAAGTCATATACAGGTTGATGGGAATCCTTGTCCTTGTTGGTTCCTGTCCGTCAAGTGCTTCTGAGAGCCTTGTCCAATCCAATTAGCCATCATAAAAAGTGATTATCACACTGTTATCGCCACCATAGCATATAAAACCAGAGTGGTACCAAGTAAGATATTAATGGTGATCGGTAAACTGAAAGATGTTAACCAGTGTTATCAATAGAGACATATCAAGTACTGGCAATAACATGCTTTTGGTGTTGAATGTTGTTGTTGGCTGTGAATGTTGCTGTTGATGTAAAGGCCGTATGGTCAAAAGTAGACTCTCATATATCAATCACGTTGTTGAACAAGGTTGTATTCCACCCTATTACAAAAAAGAATGAAGAAGATGAAAGACTGAAGAATTGAAAGAATAACTAAAAATGAATGAAGATATATTTAAACGCCGCCATGTGTCCTGATTTTTTGAACAGCAGATCTGCCAAAATAAAAATGTTTGTAAACAGCGAGAAGAACAATTTTTTCTAGACAAAGCAACAATAAAAGTAGTATACCATATATATGTATATATATATGATAATGATAATTATCTACTTTATAAAAAGAACACAGTAAATGAACATATGTTCATTAACAGTGACGGTTTTTAGACTAGGTAGCACACTTCAATTTTTCAAGTCCAGCGGTCTGGAAAGAAAAAATGATTTTTGTTCTTTCTTCTTCTTCTAAACAAAAACTACATTAATGTCGGTCAGGCCACACTCTACTCGAGTAGTGAATCTATGGAAGGTTCAAGGTAAGCATAACTGTATTTGGTTTTTGTCTACTTTATTAATAACCTTTTGCTCTTATATTCACTAGATATGTTGAACACAGGCGTCATTAAACTGGCAAGTCTAAAATTAACAAACAAACACTATATTACTGTTGCTTCGAATCAAACAAACACTCTAACACCATTTTTTGTAGGACGCTGCTTACCAAAGAGACATTGTCTGGCAAACCTCCAAAATGTCAATGCTGATCGACTCACTAATGAAGAAATACTATATACCACCTTTGTTGTTTGCAGTACGAACAGACGAAAACGGCAACAGCGTACGTGTTTGCATCGATGGAAAACAACGTCTGACCTCGATATTAAAGTAAGACTTGTTGTAACAAAAGAAGGGGTTAAAAAAGAACATGGGTTTGTTGTAGTGCTCACACTATTCTTTTCTTTTGTATTGATAGGTTTACACGAAACGAAATTCCCTACTTGGACGAATCCTCCAATGTCACTGTAGATGAAGTTTACTTTGAGCGAACGGATGAAGGACCCAACCTTGGTCACAACACTCACATTGAACGGAAGTATCTCTCTGAAGAAGACCGGGAAAACTTTAATGATACGGAAATTGTCATGAGTAAGTAGTTTGATAAAGTGGATATGGGTGGCTAATCATGAATATAAAAACTAACTGGTTTTATGGTTTACTCCTCTAGTCGAATTCTCAGATCTGGATGAAGATCAAGAAGTAAGTTATTGGTTGGATAAGGTATGATCACGTACTAAACAACTTTTTATATTGTAGTTGGAAATCTTTGCTCGTGTACAAATGGGTGTATCTATTACCGCTGCGGAAAAACTTTTGGCAACCAACTCACCAGCATCCAAATTCTGTCGGGAACTATTGGCGGATAATCGACATCTCGAACAAATGTTAAAAAGCGCCAAAGCAGTTGCCTTTCAAAACTTCTCTCAACTCTTGTATATTCTTCATGAAGACTCTCCGAAATACATCGCCAGTCATAATCGTCTCATGGAATTCTTGAAAAATCGGGATATTGTGCTCTCTGAAGGATTAAAAAGAAAGGTGCGGCGAACAATCAATTTACTGGATCGAATGTGTCAAAACGAAGAAGGCAAAAAGGTATTTTTTAATACGACAAATAGTCAAGGCGTTACAAAGAAGGACTCTATCAAAAACATCGAATTTACTATCTTTGGTGTTTATGTCAGTAAAGCACCTCGGGGGATCGAGGTCTCGGAATTGGTGGACGATCTTGCTAGCTTACGTCTTTATCTCCGTGAAGAATATGGTGTTGGTTTATACGCTGGAAATCCATGTTGGAAGGCCGGTAACATTTGGGCAACAAGAACTTTAGAAACCAGGAAACGACGTATGGCTCCTGCTAATCGACCCGCTACTACAGCTTCTTCATCTACTACTACCCCTCACTCCATCAGGCGACATGGTGTTACCTTATATGACTCGGACGATCAAGACGATTCGGATAATGAATTACAATCAAATCACCATCGGGCGCCGATTCCCGCTTCCAAACGACGACGTGCTCCTGGAAATAATATGGTGGCCACAAAGGTGGAAGAGGAAACAACTCCCATCGATCGACCACGACCATTGGCAAGACGAGGTGGCAAAAAGACTGGGTCTTTTGGTAGATATTAAAGTAGTATACTATAGCTTGTTATCCCTTCTTACTGGTTTTTAGATTGTATCTCTGTTTAAATAGTCAAAATAGCATTAAATAAAAATAAAAAAAACAATAAAACTATAACATGTTATCCTGGTGTTTTTGTTTTATCACTATCAATGCTGGGTCCGATAGTGCATTGAAGGTATGGCCGAATGCGATTCCAGTGGGGGTAACTGAACACATACTGACGCTCACTGGGTCATAACCCGAGTTTTCAATTTGAAAAAGATCAAAGCAGGTTGTCATGGATGAAATGCATGATGCCGGGACATGAACTCTTTTTTTATTTTTTATATAATGATCCAACCTTGTCATGACCATATAGGACACAATATGTTTGTGTTTTAGTGGAGGGTGATGATAAACATAAAGAATTAAATCAAGCGTAGCTATATGTTACATATCATCTATAACTGTCATAAAACGTGGTTTATTTCAACCTTGTCATTTCCAACTCCGTTTGCACCTATGAACCCTTTTCTTTTTCTTTTTTCTTAATAAATTCATGACTTGACCCTATTGTATTTTTTCACTGTTACTTTGCTTTATGCGCTCTACTCTCTATATACATTTGTCGAAAACACTACATACCATATAGGTAGCATTTTGATGTGGCGTTCTTTAATCGGGGAAACCTTTCATGCGGGAGGGATTTGAAAATGAAGCCAATGGAATTGGCTTTTGAAACTTTTTTTTTTTTTTTTTTTTTTTTTTTTTTTTTTTTTTTTTTTCACTCCCACCGTCCCCATTAGCTATACATTAATCCACTTGGCCTGAATGTAAGTAGTTTACTGGAATGCTTTACTTTATTGATTAAGACCTCCTCTTTACTTAGTTGTAACACACGCCTATGGACGATTGCTAATCCTTGTTGAATCGTACACTATTTTACACTAATCTTTGACCAAAGGTAAGAACGATAACTTCCTCTTCGTTAAATGATTAACCACCTTTTTTATAATGTAGATACCACTCAAAAAGCCAGTTAAACCGACTATATTCAACAAACCAGCCAAGTGGTCCTATGATCAGACCAATACGAATCCCTCTTTGCACCTTTGGCCTTAGCATCTCGGTTGTCTCTTCTTCAATGAAGGTAATTCAACCTGGTAAAACGACTATGACTCAACATTGAATAATACTTTTTGTCTATTCAAGTAGGTTAAATACGCTTGTCTGGGTCTATATCAATAAGCAATAGCGCAAGGTATTGTAGTGTAGCTTCGGGGGGGCAATGTACAATAGAATAGGAAAAAAATCGGTGAATGATAATATGATGTGCTAACCAATTGTTATTTATTGTAGTGGGGAGAGATCTAGTTTGTCTTCTTTGATAACATCATTGACTATGGTTTTGAAGTATTGAATCTGGCCAGCTATGATGACCTTGCACAGAATTCTTGGAACTGTATATGGTAGTTTACTTGGCATTGGAGTTATACTGATTTTGGTGCATCATAACCAACGGTTGGAAATCTTTACGGTGAACCCTCTCATCGGCTCGACTCTTACTTACAATTGGTGGGGTAATATGCTACAAAACATGGTGGGTATTTCTGGTTGAATGTTTATCATTTTGACATCTGTTGGTGCCAATGAAGAAGAACCCTGTGTCACTATGAATGACATTCACAATCAAGTGCTCAGCAGACACAACAATCTGATCTTACCTGGTCTTAAATACTCATTAGAAAGAATAGTCTTTGTTTTAGTATAAGCCATTTTTACTAATGTATTTTTTGCATTTTATATTATGTATCTTTGTGTTTTAACTCACTTGTAATAAAACAAATTTGATTCAAATCCGTCCTCAATGTGATTCATGCATCGATATGATTAAACTCCGACTATATCCTTTTTTAGGTTGTCGGTGTGATGGATGTTTTGATACTCTAGTTATTGCATGAATTAGCACATCGTTTTAAAGCTAAAATCAGTATATGGATGTATCTTGTAAGAGCTTACCAACCTACAAATGATTGTTTCCCAAGTTCAAGACACATCAGTCCACTTTGAATTACAGTAAACTATATTTTTCCATGAAAACACAAAATGTAAACCACAGCAAATGTTCTTTGAGGTCTTGAAATGTTAATTAGTTTATTGTTATCATGATTATCACGGTTCAGGGACAAGGTATGATTGAGAATATTACTGCATTAATATTACATACGATGTAAAAGAAATCAAGGAAGGACATGTACAATTTGTTCCCTAAACGATATACGTTATAAATGAGAATCAGAGTGATTAAAAAGGATTTTTATTTAAAGAAGATAATAGGGGAAGGAAGGAAGGAAGACTATTATTAATTCTTTGGAATTGCCAATACACCCGAGTGCCATCCACCAAAACCAATAGCAAACACGTACATATTTTCAAATGCCGCCACCTTTTGAGGTGTTTCCAGAATATCATCTTCATTAGTATCGCCATGTCCAAGTGCGCCTGCACTAAAAGCACCCCACGTTAAAAGGTCTCCATCGTTTGTCAATGCACCAAAATGATAACTATAAAAAAGTAAGGAGAATATACAAGGTGAGTCGTTTCTTTTCTTGCCTTCACTGATACTTACTCCCCAAAGGATACTTTGCAAAAACCTTGATTCGATAACACCTTTGGTTGCTGATCATAAGAACCATCATGTTTTCCGAGGAATACCTGACCATCAAGAGTATACACCGCAAAGGAATGGAATGAGGCGGATATGAATCGATGAAGACGGGATCGCTGATTGTCTTCTTGTTGATCCAAAGAGGCACCAAAGTGAATATAATCAATGACATAAGATGTTGTTGCCATTAATAAAGTGGCATTGCTGACATCAATTTGATAGATCCGTCCAAAGCGAGATAAAGCCAAAGTATGATGTTCCATTCCCGCTATTTGTACAATGTAGTCCCCCTCCAAAACAGGACGAGCAAGAGATTTCCCCATTGATGAATCGCGTTGCAAGTTATCGTCTCGACGTAGAGTATCCAAATTAAAAATGGGTGTGTTGCTGTTGTCCAGTACAAGGTCGGGAAGAGAGTCAGGTTCAGTAGGAGGTACCATTTGTGGCAGAGGCACTATCACCACATCACCGGTTTCAGTCAAGATGGATGAATTGCCCCAGTTCGCAGATACTTGTACCACTTGGAAGCCAGAGGGTAAGCAAACACGTTGTGGTCGCCAGATATTACTCCAATGCCATACTTGTCCATCTTGATCCAGCGCAATGGCATGCGATCGTCCAGCTGATATAGATACAATGTGTATGTTGGAAGGAAACTCCACCAAGGTCGGTTCACGTACAAGTCGGCTTCCCATGGATCGGCTACGATTGGCTTCTTTTTGTAACTAGTTATTTCCCATCCAATATAGAATATTAGTGCTTGTTTTCTTTTTCTTTTTCTTTTATGTGATTCAACTTACTGTTCCCCACATCCAAACACGACCGTGTTTATCCAATGCATGGAAAGACCAACCACCAGCTACAATATCCACAATATTCTTCCCCCTAAGTACGGTTAGTTCGTGAGGTGTCGATACGGCATAAGAGTTACTGTAAAATATAAAAAGTCAATAGTCGTTCTCTTTTTTTTTTTTACTTTATTTTGAGGGGTACTTACAAAAACCGACGACCACCCATTCCAGTATCAGAATGACCCAGTCGACTATCCGCATTTTCACCCCATGTATACACTTGAGAATAGTTTAAACGAGAGTACAAGTTTTTCCAACCCAATTGTCTAAAGCTAGCATCGAGAGGAATATGATAGTCTTGCATCACAAGGTGTTTCCACAATAGTTCGTCTTGGCAGAGTTCACCGAATAAGCGAGAGGCTCGAGAGAGTTGTGCTAAAGAGCGAGCATCCAAGTTTGATAGTATTTTGTATAGTAAAACATCAGTGGGTAATTCGTATAAAGCAGAGCAGGACATTATGATAAATACAAGAAAGAGAAGGAAAAAAAAAAAAAAAAAAAAAAAAAAAAAAGTGAGAGCCAAGAGATTTCTTTTTTAATCAGACTAAAGGTGGGATATATTCTTTAATTCCCGCTAGTCGCTCTTTTCGATAAATTAAGGAAATCCTTTTTCATCCGCTCTCTTTCCTTTACACCATCAACAATCCATCTCTTACTTTGTCAACTGGTCACTTTTTGAAAAGGTTGCTCTAATTCAAGCTCCTGTCCTCTTGGTGATATTAATACTGGATTTGGCCAATATAGAAAAAGACTATCAGCAAACTGACAATACTCTTGACTTTCTTTTACAACAGCGGTTATATACTGATTGGACTTTTGGACAAACTATGGTATTGGGGATGTGGGAACTATCACTTGCAAATGTCCTACTAATTTATGGGGGGAAGGAGGTGGCTTCCTTAGTAAGTTATTAAACATAATATAACCAAGAAACTGACCGCCTCTACTTCTTTTTTTTTTTGTATTCATAGTATTCATGCACGAAAAGTGATCATCGTGCCCTTTCAACTTGATATGGTGAATCTCTTAAAGAATCCTCAAAAGGTAAACCCCTCCCCTTTTTAAAAAAAGTTCCCTGTCTATAAATAATAAAACTGATCTTTGTATGCTTCTTCCCACTAGATGGTATCGCTTCTTTTTATGCTGCACTTTATCCCGAAATGGTGACCTACTAGAAGATTGGCAAAGGACAATACAGCATATACTGGAAAACTGGCAGGAACACCCAATATAACGACAGGTCATCGCTCTTCCTAATATGCCACCATTGGCTATTCATTGATCGTTCGACATTATCGACGGTGGTGGACTCTCTTCTCAGATATTCACTTTGATACTCTTGGGCGATGCTGACAAGGGTAAGCCAAATGATATGCAAACGATACCATTGACTAACTACTTTTATATCCTATTGATTGTATGATTAGACGTTGCCTTTTTGATCATGTCAACAGGTTGAATCAATATGTCCCTGGTGCCACTATAGATATAATTGGGAAATTGGATCCATATATCATCACCTCGGAATGCCTATTCTCCCAGTATACCCCGCAACAATGGTATCCCCTTCTCCATACATCGTGTTACACCACTTCTCTCAACCACAACAGTTATACTATCCTTGTCAAACTTGGTACCTTGAACATAATGTCATAATCATCTCGAATCAAATTTATATAAAGGTAACTGTATATGATTTTTACGATGTTTTGGAAAAATGTGCTTATTGTTTCATCTCATTTATAGAAAACCGAATTGTCAAGATACTTTGTATCAACGATAACTTTGATTGTGCGGGTGGATGGAATGGAATGTCGGAATACCTTCATTTGGCCATCTTCAATGACGATCCCGATGGGTTTTTTAAGGTCTATCTATTTGGTTTCAAGTCCGATACTCTGATGCCCGGATCTACCTGATTTATCAAGAATGTACTGATCTGGTATCTGTCTCTTTTTACAACACTTCAACTCTACCAAGCAAAAAAAAAAAAAAAAAAAAAAAAAAAAAAAAAAAAAAAAAAAAAAAAAAAAAAAAAAAAAAAAAAAAAAAAAACAGGCGTAGACTAACGACAACCTTTTGTGGATAAATTAAAAAACTGGTTTACATCTGATATGGCGGTTTACTCTTCAAGAAAATCAACACAATCACATGCCGTAACCAGAATATGAACATAGGGAAACTCACACAGTCATGCAGTCAAATCGGATAGACAGTGACGTGACAGCAGCAAACAGGTCGGCTTTCCTTCGTTTGTACCCGTGACAGGTGGGACTGATTCAATCCATGGGGCTAGGCGGCAATTTTTAACGGGGAAATCGGACCTGAACTTGACTGGTGTCACTTTATTATGTATGGTTGGTTGGGGGTGAATCATACAAACTTTGTATGACATTGGTGGTGGACAACATATCAATGACAGACTCTGACGGGACCTCTCCCTCTCTCTTCTTCAAATGGCATGGTGATGGTAATCAAGGACAACAAGCATCGATATATATATATGTGTGTGTGACGATACGCATACAACACTATTTGGAAAACATGATAGCCACAATTCAGAAAACTCCGCTCCTCTTGGTCTCAAGCATCCTCTTCTTTGGTATAGTTATTAGTAGTTTGGATTACTTGACTTCTGTTTTACATGTCACCATTTATGGGCATTCCTTTTAATTGTAAATAGCAGGTGGTTTTATGTTGTTGTTTTTATTCCCCCTTATTTCATTCACACGATTATACAAATTAGTCTTTTAAATTCAAGTCCGCCTTTTTTTTTATACACATCATTTAAAATAAATCGATTTTTACACACACACACACACACACACACACACACACATCACATCACATTAACGGGAAAAGATAAAACAGCATGAATGGGTTGTACATGTTTTGGATGTATTACAGAAAAGAGGGGGTCAATGATAAACAGATCCTCTTCACTATGGAGATGGTAAGCCCATGATCTTGGTTTATTGATTGTTTACATCTGCCCTTGTTTTAGGGTTAGATGAAAAAGATTTTTTAAATGATAGAGAAGGGAAAAGTGTTTTGATTCATTCTCCAGCAAAACAAGGTGTTTGAAATTGAATAGCATTCATGCATCTTCTGGGGCGGAGGCCAAAATTCGTACCCCGACCCAGTACTTTATATTTTTAGCGCGCCTCACAGAGTTACACCAAATCCGATTTTATCCCCCTGCTCCGCCATCCCCCCTTGCGTCAAAAATGCATATAAATATAAAAAAGACGGAGGTTTTTCTCAGTTTGGTTCTTTTTTGTTTTTTGCCACTATTTTGTCTTCACTTTTTTTGTATTTATGATGGGTGCGAATTCATTATGTATTAAAGCCAAATGGGTCACTTTGAAATCATGGCTCATCCCATCCTCTCTCGTACTTCTTCATCGACAAAAACGACAACGACAAAAGGAACAAAAACAACTTTATCATAAACAACGTAATGAAATGGTACAGCAACAGCGACGATCATCACAATGCACCACTTGTTCCTCGCGACCTTCTTCTGAAGAAGATCGTCAAGCCCATTCATTTTTCAAACGCCGCTCAAGCCAAAGCTCACACATGTCATTGGCTGATTTCAACCGTGAAGCCGAAAAACTTTACGATCTTTTCCTGCTGGCAATGGACGAGGTAAGGATATTTCGTCATATGAAAAAATGAAAAAGGAATCATAGCTAACGACTTTTTTTTTTTTTTTACCCCTGAATAGTTGAATTATGCGGGAGACTCGCAAGGCACATTCTATTACACCAACGATCGGGTCAGCGCCCAAGAAGCCATTGAGAACTTTTCCAATGCATCAACGCAACTGTTAAATACCACACATAATACCCAACTCAAATCACAATTACAAGCCATGGTACAACCCAGATTATGTTTATTACAAACCCAGTTCGGCGCCTTACCTGAACCTGATGATCCTCTCACTTATCGTCGCCCAATCTACTGTTCATAATTCTTCTTCTTCATCATCATCCATTCATATACCCCCCCCTCCTTCTTCTATACATAGTCATTTCTCATTTTCATTGTTGTTGCTCGATCTGTTTAAAATAAAATCATCAGGCCAAAAATGCTGTACATAAAAAAAAAGTGGGGTAATTTTCAAATCCCGATACGGCACGTATTTCATGGTGCTGGCTTTAGCAACTCTTTTCTTTTCCTTTCCTCATCATCATCATCACCACCATTATTGATTACACTAACTCTTCCACGGTTTACTTTAGAGAATGTTGATACTTGTTCCTTACAGGTAACGCCCATACATCCCCCAAAGGTAAGTCAAACAAAACAACTCCTTTTTTTTTTATGAACTCACACTTTTATTCGACTCCACAATAGATTCTCCTTGGGTATGTACAACAATTGACGTGGCTTGACTCAACACATTCAAAACAAGTCATCTCGATCAATCTTCAATACACCTGAAGACGAACATTAGAATGGACATTACTCTCTCTCTTGTGGTGCCTAATGGAGTGCTTCTTCGGAACTAGGATTTGTTTGTTGTTGTTGTTGTTTTGCCAAACTGGTGTGATATGACTCATACTCCATCCTCCGGCTAGGAAACCTGGTTTGACATTTGATTTCTAGGTAACAAAAAAAACAACAACATTTTACTTGATTAATCTCATTGTTTTCGATCGATGCAGGTTGCCCCCCCCCTTTTTTTTACTAACATCAACCATAGTGACTCAATGCATATGTGTGCCCTATTATGGAATCCTTACTGGAATCATGCGGTATACATGAGACAAGTCAAAACAATCACAAGGACTCTGGTAAAACAAAGAAATAAGGAACAGGAACATTCTTATAGAATAGCAGCATATGATACTAACTGACCCCTTCTTCTCCTTCTTTCTGTAGTGCGATGTCATCCCTAGATTATCCAAATCAAGGCAAGCCTATTGGAACACTGTTTTAGTAATAGATTTACTTTTTTTTTTTTTTTTTTTTTTTTTTTTTTTTTTTTTCTTTTTTTTTTTTGTATGTGTAGTTGTTTATATTTGGAATCAATAAAAAAAAAAAAAACTTGCATCTTGTATGCCTTTATCAAATGATGTTTGCTGGAGGCGGTCTTTTAATCTAGGGGTAATGAAATGTGTGTACAGGTTATGTGTATTGCCTCTCTTGGTATATTTTTCTTTGGTAGAAACCATAAATACCTATCTACATGTATTCTCAAAAGATCTAGGTACTTTGATGATATACTTGGTGGTATATAGTATATCAAACCATAGGAAAGCTAGTAAAAGGATCAAAAGCGGGATTTGAATGTCGGGCATAATTGTTGTTTTTCAGGTACACTTTCGACGGTGAGCAAAAGTATTCTCAACAAGCCAACAATCGATAAGGCAATTGTACACTTATGTTTGATGGCATCATATTCCTTTGTTGCTTTGTATCCTTATGCAGGCGTATTCAACTACCAGTTTGTTTTCCCACATCTTTATTTTTATTTTTTTTCATCCCTGTGTACTCCCGCTGCATACCCCCTATAAACTAGATAGAATAATAAAGATTGTAAAAGATAGATTTTATTGATAAATAAAAAATAAAAAAAAAGACTAATTAAACAAAATAAATAAGTAGTATATATCTAAAAGTACAAAGACTAGACTTCAACAACAGCCACATAGACCTTGCTTGAAGACCGGCCTTCCCCTTTTCCTTCCACTGGAATGGATTCCCAAGAGACAGATTGACCATTCACCTTTAGTTGAGCTTGTTCGTCAGCGGATTTGATCTTGCTGATGTCCTGCAAGTAATCACCAATACCAAGATACAAACGATGGGTTCTTGTGTTTTCTTTTCGGAAGGAGACTTGAATACCTTGACCTGGAGAATGCTGGATGGTGTCGATTTCAGCCCCTGGCACGATATGACTGGATGAGCCTAAAAACACGATCTTATCCTTGGCTGGTTGAGGAAGATGCATGAATGTCTTTGTTTCATGTGTCTTCAAGTTAAATGCGGATGATGGGTGGTAGAATAAAGGAGTGTCGCGATCGGGACAGGTCGTGTGCATGTCATTGTCAGTTGCAAAAAACAAGTACGTCGGTGTTTCCTTGACGGGTTTGTTTTGGCAAGGACTATCGCCATTAACAGCAGCAGCAAGAGGTGGTGGTAGAGGTTGAGCTGGTGGCAGATAAAGAGATTGATCGACGTCGGACAGATTGGCATAGGTTGTATATCTGCGAGGGGCTGTTTTTTCGTTTTGACTGAGCACCATGAATCGGATCATATACACCCCCGGCCTGAATTCGATCACGCTTTCCACATGAGGCACCACCTTGGGGAATGTGGCAGAATATAAGAGGTGTTCATCCGGTCCATATTCACCCACATTATCCGAGCTGAATACTAAAGCACCAAGTATATTGTTGAGTACACACAAAGTATAACGTTCGTCAGGCTTGAGCTTGTTGTTCTTGTTGCGCAAAATCATCACATCTGGATCATTACCAAACATTTTATCCGACATTGACCACCGATACAAGGTCGAGACCAGAGAATTGGCTGTTGATACCCGTTCACGTACATGGAGATATTTGAGTTTAGAGTCTTCCCACCAGTTGGCCACATCAGATCCAATTCGACAATAATCCACTTTGCGCCAAGCTGCTGCTAGAGGTACACCACAACCGAGAATCAACTTGTCAGGCCCCACCAAGTCACGAATCAGATCCATGGCTTCCCACATGATTTGTCCCCGAGATTTGCCTTGTCGAGGTATCATCGCCGCCGCAAAACAAAAGTCCAGTTTCACCATGTCGAAGCCCCAGTCGCGTAACACAGTATCAAACACCGTCTTGAGGTAGGCACGCACTTCTGGTTGATAGATATCCAACGCATAAAATCCGCCCCAATTAGGACCTGCCACCACAGGTTTACCTGTCATTTCGTCTTGTATCAGCCAGTGAGGATGTTTCTTGGCAATATCACTTGTAAACCCAGCAGCATAAGGCGCTAACCATAGACCAGCCATAAACCCCGCTTCCTTGATGGTTGCCGCCACCTTTTTCATACCACTCGGGAATTTGTTGTTGATAGAGAGCCAGTCGCCAATGGCCGTTTGGAAACCATCGTCGATTTGGAAAATGTTGATAGGGTATTGGTGTTTTTTAAGGGCTTGGACGTTTTCATTGATGATCGCTTCACTGACATCACCCTGTATCACATAAAATGGTGTAATCATTAGTTCTAAAATAACAAGAGAGTTTGTCAATTAGTTACTTTTTTACTTACATAGTAATTATACCAAGAAGTCCAACCATTCACATGTCGACGTTCATCTTGATTTCCTTGGAGTGATCTACGGTCTTCAAAAAAGTTGCCATAGATATCCCAGAGTGTTCGTTCCGCATCGTGACCTTGATGGATCCAAACCTTGATCAAAGCACATGATTCATTTGCCGCCATGGTCTTTCCCAAGACATCCTTGTAGATCCCAAAGGTATTGGTGTTAAAGTCGCCTTTAAAGTAAGTGTAGCCCAAGTTTTCAGATAATGATCCAAAGAAAGTGATGTTGTTGTGAATATCACGGAAATGAGTGTAGCTGCTTGAATGAATGTGCCCTTTTTCCCCAGAGTGCGCAAATATATCATAGTCTCTATTCATAAAAAAAAGAACAAGTAGAGTGAGTTTATTTGCATAAGCCCCCCCCCTTCATCCCAGTATATTACCCTTGAAGATTATATTGAGTATACCAAGCAACCGATTTCTTGATGTCTTGAATACGATCACCTTGACCGAATTCTCTTGTTTGTGACCAAGACTGGAAACCATTGGCAAGCATACGCAGATCAGTCAAGATCGTGGAGAATTTAGCTTCAAAGTGGACCAGTTCAATGTTGGACTTGGGTTGGATGAGGATATTCAGTATGTAACCACCTTCGTTTGCCTTGACATGGGTGATGTTAAGAGTCAAGTAGGCATCGTCAAAGGCTGTTCCAGGACGAAGGATGATATCGTTCAGTTGAATGACTTTATTATTATTGAAGGAGGTCGTCAGCTTGTATCTAATATCAATACGTGCAAAAGCATTCTGAAAGATAGAAGGTGATAAGCTCATGTTTATTTAAGATGGTGATAAAAAAGTAAAGAAAAAGGGAAAAAGAAAAGAGGGAAATCTTTGTGGAATAAAGTCAAGATCGTCGGGATTTGAATTTATCTCGGATTCCATCAACGAAAAGGCAGCGCGTCGGTTTCATGCTCCTTTCTTTCTTTTTTATCAATATTGCAAATGACAACATTTGATCAATCTTCCTCCTCCAACTTCTTTCAAGATGACATTAATGAAGAAGACACTCAATTGGGACCCGCCGTAAGTATACTTTATCTTTCCTCAAACCAAATGCCTGCTTACTCACTCACCTGTCTACTTTTTTTTTGGGGGGGGGGGTTATAGACACAATATGATGGTCGAGACATGGTTGTCTTTGCTATTGATTGCTCTCCAAAAATGATGGTGATGAATGAAGACGGTGACAGTCATTTTACTATTGCAATGAAATGTGTCCAGTCCGTGTTGTTGACCAAAGTGTTCAGCAACACCACTGATCTGGTCGGCGTACTCTTTTATGGCACAGTAAGTAATATTTATTGAAACATGAAACACACACTTTCTAATTGAAACTAACATTATTACTCTGTCAACTATAGGAAAAGAAGGAAAACCAAGCTGGCTTCGACCATATCTATATTTTACAAGAACTGGATTCTCCCTCGCCGACACTGATCAAACACGCTGGAGACCTCATTAACAACAATGCCACTTTTAATCAAGAATATGGAATCACAACGTCTGAATTCCCTCTGGGTAATGTCTTTTGGACTTGTGCGGACATGTTTTCCGCCATGTAAGTAACCTATTTGCAATGCACTTAAAAAAGGTATTAACCGACTCATAACTAACTAAACCACCTGTTTTAATCCTATTCTTAGCACGAAAAAGACAAGCAGTAAACGTATCTTTTTGATCACTAACGAAGATAATCCACACGGAGACAATATTAACTTGAGAAACACATCTCTTCAACGTGCAAAGGTATGATAGGCTATCAGAGTGGGATTGATAGCATAAATCGTATTAACCTTATATCTTTTTATTCTCTTTGGTATTATAGGATTTACTGGACATGAATATAGAAATCGAACTGTTTGGACTGGACCCACCTGATCATACGTTTGATTCAAACCACTTTTACAAGGTAAAAAGAAATGATGGTTGGGTAATAGAAAAGATATGGCTAACTTTTTATATTTTTAATACTGATAAATGATTATCTTTAGGACGTATTGGGTTACGAAAATGAAAAAGGTGATAGTCTGTCTGGTGGTGCTTTGGAAAAAGGAAGTAGCAAACTTGAAGAACTGATGACCAGGATACGGCGTAAAGAATCAAAAAAACGGAGCCTATTCTCGATACCATTCAGTATTGCCAAGGATTTGACCATTAGCATTAAAGGGTAAGTACCAAGACACAAAAACACATACAAATATAAATACTAACTATTGTTTTATAGATACAACCTTTTGATGCCGCAAAAACGTGCACCTGCTAAAAAAGTATTGACCAGTGGGGAACGGGTCCAAGAAGTCGAAGCAAGAACAGCATATCGGTGTTGGGTAAGTTGACCTTTGAGATACATGTGAATACTATAAAGTTTTCACTCTTTTTTATGTATTGGTTGGAATAATAGGATTCAAAACTACTTCTCACTAGCTTGGATGTTAAACACTACTATGACTTTGGTGGTGAAAAGGTGGTGTTTACAAAGGATGAACTTGCAAGTATGCGTGCTTTTGGTGATGCAGGTAATCTTCATGATAAAACAATTTCATTCATTAAAAAAGATGAATCGGAAACTAATCTGCCACCATTCTCTTTTTGTGTAGAATTGTCATTACTTGGATTCAAACCACGAGACGCACTTTTACCCCAATACAACTACAAGCATCCCACTTTTATTTATCCCGATGAAGAAGTAAGTAGTATGATAGAGGATAACAGTCCATGCTGAATTGTGATTGTCAAACAATGTAGGCATACGAAGGCAGCACCCGGACATTTACGGCATTACTGGATAGTGTTTTGAAACAAGACAAGATAGTAATCTGTCGCTTGCTTTCACGCTCAAATACTCTGCCCAGAGTTGTGGCACTATTACCTCAGGTAAGAATAAAGTATCACAAAAACACATTTTACTAATTGATATTGTTATTTTAGGCCGAGAAATGCGACAGTGATGGGATTCAGATAGCACCTCCTGGTTTTAATGTAATCCACCTTCCTTTTGCTGATGATATCCGTTCCATCCCCGTAGAATCAACACCACAACGTATGTCTTGGTAATAGAGTAAAAAACAAAACAAAAAAAAAAACCATATTGACTCATCTTTTTTTTTTTTTTTTTTTTTTTTTTTTTTTTGATTATTCAGCGACAGAAGAACAATTGGAATCCATGAAAACGATCATCAGCAAGCTCTTTATCAAAGGTGACTATGATCCTCTGGCCTTTGAAAACCCAAGTAAGTTAATTTGAATGAATATGCACTTGACATCAATCACTAACTATCTCATACTAGGTCTCCAGAAACATTATGCCACATTACAAGCCATTGCACTCGATGAAGATCTAGAAGAAATCGAAGACAAGACTGTACCAAAGTTTGAAACTATCAACGATGTAAGTGATGGTAATGCTGTTGGGTTTTATAAACATATTTTACCAACTTTTCTCTTGTTTTAGCGACTTGGTGACGACATTCTTGCTTTCAAACAACTTATTCCTGACATTGGATCATCCATTGTAGGTAGCCGTAAACGGGGACTGGAGGTAAACATATCAATCTAACATTGTAGGTAGACATGTCACTAATACTTGCAATACTTTTACTTAGGATGGTTCTAGTACACAAAGCAACAAAAGACAAGCTCATTTGGATGTGGAAGAAGCTTGGAAAATTAATGGATTGGACAAGGTAATAATGATTATAATAGTTGATATAACTAGCACTAACACTTGTACTTTTCTTTATATTCTTAACTAGTGCACCGTACCTGTCCTCAAATCATGGTTGTCCTCTCGAGGCATTGCGGTCAAGGGCAAAAAGGCAGACTTTATCGATGCTGTGGAACAAGCACTTCGTAAATAATCATATGTAATAGGGTGTTTTAGTTATAGTTTTTAGTTTTAGTTGTTTTTATAACTCAATTATAATAAACTTTTGCCTTTGTCTTCTGGAATCCATTTTGCATGAATGTCGGAATTTGAACATAATCAGGATGATTGGTACTTTACATTAAAGTCCGATCAAATATGCTTTAACGCTAAAAAAGACCTTCTATTTTACGACGATAAACAATACTAACAACAGCTACTCTCCAGCCATCAAAGTATGTTACCGATATAAGATGATACACGGGCGAGGGGCGTTTTAGTCCCAGAATTCCATCAAGCAGTGGATTTGTACCTTGGCATGAGCACGTTAATGACAAGGTGTACCATATATATATATATATCATTATTTGTTTGTTTCACGTTGGTCCATGCTGTTGTCTGATGGTATTGGGTTTAGAAAGTTAGGAAAAAAAAGTTAGTGCCAGGCTCAAACAAAAAGATTGGGATGGGGGTTGGTTATCCTTGGCTCACGCGCCCCCTCACCCCTTATTGTGTTACCTTGCTACATAAATCTTAAAAAAGTAAAATAATGAGGGTGATTTTCAACCCATTCTTTTCTATGGTTTTATCTTGACTGTAAAACTACTGTATCTCTTGTTTGTATTATACTATAATGTTCTTTCCTCTAGCTTTTTTTTTTTTTTTATTTTTTATTTTTTTTTTGTAGTAAGCTAGGATTGAGTGAAAAAAGATGGATGGAGGACTTTTTCATATCAATGCGATCATCCATTTCAAGTAAGGAGCAATTAAGGTGTCAAACCCCGCTCTGATCTCATCCTCTCTCACACCCGCCTAGTATTCTTGGTAGAAGAAGAAAAAAAAAAAAGCTGGTATCAATCAAATAGATAGTATAATATATATTGATTCCAAGCAGATTGATCTCTTTGTAGTGAATAGGAGTGGTGCCAAGATAGCTTTTGCTGGTATGTACCGACAACCTGGGCGGGGGGTTCCATCACATGGGGATCCCTTTCTGGGAATCAAGTAATTTCATTGGCGAAATGCGATAAACATAAAACCCAGCGACGGCATTTTCTCTCTCTCTCTTTTTCCTTTTTGCCTTTTCCCTCTCATACTTTTTAAAAAAAGAATTGCTGGTCCAATTTTTCTTTTACTCTTGTTATATATGATATCTACTTTACTTCCTATACCTTTCATTACACCTTACTCTACCATGCTTTACATTATTCTTCTTTCCATCCCTTTTGCTTTATGCGCCCCCATTCAACAATGGTCGGTGGAAAACAAGGCAACTAACGATCTGGAATCTATATCAACAATAAACCAAATGGTCCATGATGATATTCAAGGCTATTATGAAAACATTATTGACGAAGTCCTCAGTATACATAGTGAAGATGTCCTTGTCCAGATGGCTCATTCCATGAACGACCAACAATCTTTGGAACACCTTTTACAACCTCAAGCTATCGCCTTGCTCCATCATCCTGTCCAAGGTAAGACACTACTAGACAAACAATACCAACAGAATGAACTAAATCTTTACTTTTTTTTTTTTTTTTTTTTTTTTTTTTTTTTTTTTTTTTGATAGAAACCTGTCTTAGTCGCATGCCTGGCATGATCGCACACCATTTACATCGCTTGCACACAACACTACTGGACACTATCGAACCCACTCTCTACACCTTAATACAAACCCAACCTATCGAAATCACCAACCAACAGGACACGTTGCATCACTTGGCACAATTAAACAATGCAATGGATCAACAGGTGATGCGAGTCTTGAATCAGGAACGGTTGGAACACAAGGTGGCAATGGATCTCTCGGTGTGTGACATTCAACAGAATCAAGTGCTCGCAACTACTTTTACTCATCGTCGATCTCTCTGGTCCGTACTGAAGAATCTCTGGAAACAAGCCGCCTCGTCACGTCGACCGGGACGAATGATTGCTGAAGATGCCCGGGTGACTGATCTGGATCATTTAAATGCCGTGATACAAGACGATACTCTCTTTGCTCCTTCTTTATTGCAATCTTATTTGGATACTGTCATGTCAAGTCTACATATGGAATTTAATGATCGACTAATCGACTTGTATACTGTTTTGAAAACTGACATCTTTGACGATGAAATGGCCATCTAGATGTTTAACTGTATAGTTTGTATATTCCCTCCCACACACACACACCATTGTATCTCTTTTTTATATACACAAATAAATAAAATCGTCTACATACTTGTATCTATTATCCTTTTTTTTTATTTTTTTTATTGGATCAAATACACAAATAATTTGTTGATATTGTATAGCTAAAATGAAGGGAAGGACGGGAAGAGATGGAGTGTAATAGGAAAGATGTAATAATAATAGTAATCATAGGAATAGTAACAATAATAATAATAATAATAATAATAATAATAATAACACTAAATAGACATGGGACTCCAATAGGATCAGATCAAATGGACTTGTTTACTTGTGTAGGATCTTGAGGTCGTGCTTTTCGGTACCATCGTCGTCTTCGTGTCAATGACCTGGCATTGTCCTTGTCACATTGCAATGAATCAGGTCGGCTCCTTGGATTGGCCCATTTGTGATCTGTATATACCCATCCTTGATCGTCACATTCAATAAGTGATACTATATGAAGAGGAAATGTGTAATAAAGTTAATTCACCTTGTTTTTTTTCCAAGTCTGCTTTGTCTTTTTACCTAAACCCAAGATTTCATCCGACCATGGACCAGTCATATCCAATTGCCAATCATCATCAGCCCATTGATAATGACTAGGTGGTGGCATATTGTCTTTGCTTGGTAAAGGCTCTGTTCCTGTTATATTCGACCATGGAGTTCGTTCCGATCGCAATAGCTAAACCACACATACACACAAAAAAAGAAAAAAAGTCAGTCAGTCGATTTCCCCCATTGATTATATCATCCCTTCCTTACCTGTGAAGTATACCCGGTACCAGCCCACCAACGTTGATTTTCATACAAGGATACCTCCAGTGATGCTTTTGAAGTATGGCGAGGAGACACCACACGTTGAATAAGATCAACAATTGTTTGCAGCAATTCCATCGATACCTGCACGGCAGATTCCATCACCCCACCCAACCACGTTTTATTCAACAAGACCACCAAGCCAAATGCCAGCACCAGCCAACGTCCCACCACATATAACAAGATCGTCACCAAAATACTGATTACAAACAAAAGTCGATACACGTTTTCATTCAACGAGGCATGTTGTAGGTGATAAGACAGATTGTCATAGAATCGGATCAACACCATCAGGCAGGATTGCATTCGGTCCAGATTAGTGTAGTATTCGGCCGTGCCTTCATCATAACGTGGGAGTAATACTTGATTTGCAGGACGGTCGTGTAAGCCAGATCGGAAAAACAAAAGGATGATCAAGACAGGTGGAAGTAAGATCACAATGGTGGGATTCAAGCCTATATCATTATACCAAAAAAAAAAAGGGAGGGGTGTTAGTTCCCTATTTCCACTTTACTTTTCTTTTTTTTTTGTACTTACATAACAAAGTCCATAAAACAACATAAATCGAAGATTTGGCAGGTGATTTCCAATTATAAATGTCGTAAAAGTATCGACTAAGATGGAAGAAAGCTCGAGATCGAGCGACCAGACGTGTGAATGCTTTTGCTATTTGTTGTGGAGTCGCAATAGTATCACTTGTTTCCGATGGTAATGAATATTGAATATGTTGTTTCAATACCTTTCGATAAGTCTTGACTGGAGCTGGTTGTTGTTGGCGTTGGAATCCATCACTTGGATGAAGAGGTGGTGACTTTAGTGCTTCCTGTTGTTGTGCAAAGGCGTTTTGATTCGAATCCAAAGAGAGTGATTGTGGCGTATGGAATGGATGGCGTTTTGATATACTGTGAGGGTGATTGTTTGATCGCCCTGAGGATAAAATAGACAAGGTATCGTCATTGTATTGTTGCTGCTGTTGTTGTTTATTGATATCCAAAGAGCCTCGTGGTGAAGATATTGAATATTTGCTGATTGATTCCGGTTCAGAGTCTGTTATGGATAAGGAGTCGGGAGTAAAACGTCTTGGTGGCCGACACTGTAGTGCCATATCTTTACAAGAATCATGACAATGATATCCACATTCTATATAAAACAGAAAGGTTAGAATGAGTTTGGTTTGTAAAAGAAGTTGAGTGAATGATGTTTTTCTTTTTATATATATATATGTTACCTGAGCACTGTACGCCTTGTCGGGCTAGACCCCAAAGCATCTTTGCACAATAGTCGCAATAAACAAGACCATGGAAAGTAGTTACCTTGAAACGATGAAATTTGAGAGGACTAGGCATATTGGTGGTGGATACTTGATGAGTGTTGTCTTCGTTTGTTTAATGTGCTGCCTGTGGTTATTGATGGCACAGAGTATATGTTGAGTAATCTAAGTCAAGTTGGACTGGTGTATTGCCCCTTTTTGCTGTATTGTCGAATCAGTTACCAGTATTCAAAAGTCAAGTAAGAAGGTATATTTCGCGGAGAAATAATGGGTATGGAAGGTATACACAGATGGAAGACAAGTAAAACAGAAAAATTAAAGAGAGAAGGAAAAAAATAAACACTTTTTAAAATCCCGCCCAGCACATGATAATCAAGCGAGCCCAAGACTTTGCCCTGAAAGTCTAAATGAGGTAAAAAGTGGGTTTTTATTAACAAGTATAAAAAGGTAGACAAAGTAAATGGTATCAAAAATCAAATGCAAGGTAAAAGGTAAAGTAATAATCTAATATACAGTATACTTGGGGTGGGGGAAAGTTCTACAACTACAACTACAAATCATTTCAATGCACCCACAGCTGTCAAAATCATGACCATGGATCCAAATAGCACGAGAATAGCAGCACACACAGATAAAGTCCACGAGGGAGATACATCTTCAAGATCGAGGTTGATATCTTGAGGTTTGGCAAATGGAACCAATTCACTAGGGTGAGCACTAGAAGAGAATGGTCGGAATACCTTGAGATAAGCATACCCGGGGATGATATAAGCCAAAAATGAAGAAGCAATACCACCCACAACCGAGTACACTTTACCCAGTGATCGAAGACTGACACCCATAGCCAAGAATATAGCAAATAGAATGACAGTCAGGCTATAATGTTGCAGGTTGCTCGGTTGTTTCTGTGTCGTTTCCAATCCAAGCGCCTTTTGAATGGCATCTCTTGCAGGATAAAAGGCCATTCTAACAAAGAAGAAGTGTGAGTAAATATACATCTTGATTTGTATTTACTTACGGGACAGTAAGAATCATAGAGATACCCAAAGCCAATCGACCCACATTAATCACATGATCATCCACAGGAAAGTTGCTAAATATATTAGCATCCGCATCCACCCCGAAACAAAGATACCCCACTACGGCAAAGGAGATGGAAATAGCCCAGCTAAGAGAGGTAGAGAGCACACTTGTAATGGACCATGCAGATAAGGATTGATTTCGTTGAGAGAGGTAGTTGCTGAAGGCCACTTGAGAGCATACAAAGGCAAAGGACATGATACCAGTGGCGGCGACAGGATCACGACCCAAAGCCAATAGAGGAGCATCATGTTGACCTGCATAGGAAGGCGCACGTATCAGGACAGTCAATACCATGATGGGAAGTAAAAAGACAGCAAAGGCAGACCATCTTGCTAAAGCGCCGATTGATCTAAATAGGTTCAATGGGAAAATCTATGGAGTAAATGATGAATATAGCAAGTGAGTGATTGGTTCATATTTTCAATCATCATATCTTACCAATACAACGGATATTAGAATAGTCATCAGTTGACGATCACCAAGAATAGGATACTGAGGCACATACATTGATAAGAGGACAGGAAGAGTATCGGCCACCACTAAGCAGGAAAAGAGAGAGAGAGAAAGAAAGAGTTAGTATGACTCATTCATAACAGGGAAGGAGGAGTTTACTACTTACATATAAAGTAACTGACACAACTACCAGCAGATTGTATAAACAGCATTACGTTCAGCATGTAAAACCCGAATTGCCCCATGGAGTGTTCAGCCAAACCAGCAAAGGAGTAGACGCCAACTTTACGACCAGAAGCAATCATACTATAAATAGCGCCCGTAGTCAAAACAGCGACTATCATGGACAAGACCAGCCCAGGAGTAAAACCAGACAAGGTAAGAGCAAAAGGAAGACCAA
Organism: Chlamydoabsidia padenii; assembly: GCA_025330725.1. Taxonomy (NCBI): domain Eukaryota; kingdom Fungi; phylum Mucoromycota; class Mucoromycetes; order Mucorales; family Cunninghamellaceae; genus Chlamydoabsidia; species Chlamydoabsidia padenii. Next base: position 23,145 of record JAIWND010000005.1, on the reverse strand, counting down.
TAACACCAGCACCCACCGTGGCATTAACAATGTTCAAAGAAACTTCCACCACATTACGAGTGCCATAACCTAGTCGAGTCGATTGTGCCAGATCCAAATCAGCACTTGTCATGACATTACACCCAACCACCGCTTGTTCTTCTCCGTCGTGTGTATCAATAAGGGTCATGTAGTCGTAAGATACAAAATAAAATAAAATATGAATTAATGAATAAAAAGAGGGAAAGGAAAGAGAAAAAGAGAACGAGTGGAGTTTATATAATAGTTTTGTTTCAGGCGAACAATTTCATTGGCCGCTGAGTAAGGGAAAATGGTTTTCAACATATTCCAGCCGTTTGATTGGTGTTCGCCTCCCGCTGCCGATGATCCGTTTTTGCATGATAGAAGAAAAAAAAAAACGGGGCGAGAGTGTCAGTGCATCCTAAACACGAAAAAGAGAGTCTTTGTTCCAAAAAAATTACCAGATTGGGATAACATTAAAACATACAACAAATATAATGTCCCTTGACTGAGACAAGACATTTCATCACTGTGTACGCCTATTTTTTTTTTTTTTTTACAAACATATACAAACAATGATTTTATTATTATGATTACATGATATTAAAGTCAATGACAATGACATTAAAAAAAAAAAGGAGGGAATGGAATAACCTAAAAGTAAATGATGGACTAAATAGACAAATGACTAGTAATAATAATAAAGAAGTGCTACCATAAAAAACATAAATCATATAGGAAGGAAAGGGGGATCAAGTAGTGAGGTGTAGAAGCCAAGTACAGAGCCAGATCTTGATCGAACCATAGACCATATGAAGGATACCGTAAGATAAAACAAAAGTTCAAGGAGTTTGTCCATCGTTTAGATCACCTGAAGAAGAAGGTTGTGATGTTGATGATGAAGGTGATGAGGGCGGAGGCTGAAACAAGCGTTGTAAGAGATGATTGAGTTGCTGTTGATCTTGTTGCTGATGATGATGATGATGAGGTATTTGTTGTTGTTGTTGTTGTTGTTGTCGTTGTTTTGTCATCGCATGATAGTTGGCAGCTGACGCTATTAAAGGTAGTAATTCGGCGGGTAGATTACTAAGGTGATTCCCAATAGATTCCAATATCGAGTAAAATGATTCAGGTGGTGGTATCGAGGTCGGAGATTGTATGCCAGGGCTTGTCATTGTCCTTTCAGGCTGATTATTTCGTTCCATCGTCATTGTTGTCCCGCTCCTCATCGAATCACCAGAGTAAGATGCTATCCTTCGTTGTCGCTTATGCTGTGAAGAAGAAGAAGAAGATGGTGATGTTGTTGTTGTTGGTGTCATTGAGGAGAGAGTCTTTTCCACGTTGCTGATTAGTTCATCCTTCTTTGCTTCACCCATAATAGGTAATGGTCTTGTTGATTTTGTCATATGAGGTGCTGATGTTGTCACTCTATTTGGAATGACGTGTTGTTGTAAGGGTCGTTGAGTACTTGGAGCCAAGACACGTTGTTGTATGTAACTTCCAGATTTTTCCCGAGGCGATATGCTGGAAGCTGTCGCTGTCGACGATGATGATGCTGGGACAGAAGCCGTTACTGGAGATTTAATCAGACTGGTTCGTTTTTGCTTGAATTTCTGTTTTTGCTGTACGCTGAGGTCAGTGTTGTTGGTGGTTGTAGCGTTGTTTGCTCGATTCCGTTTCTTGATGACATCTGTTTTCAAACTGAGGGGTCGCACAATACCATGCAGCTTTAAAAACAAGCCGCACGCATTGCACAGTGGTTGTCCTTGAGGATTTCGTCGCCACAAAGGCGTGGTCCGTGTGGCACAATTGCTGCATTTCGTTTTATTCCCCGGTGCTGATAGTGATGAAACAGATGTTGTTGACATTTTCTGCTGTAGTATAGATGGACTGGATGGAGAGCGCATGGTCTTTTTACTGCCTTGGTTGGTGAGTGAGTTGTATACAGAGGTGGTGGACTGTGATGGTTGTTGCTGTTGTCGGAATGTAATTATACTGGCTGTGTTTGATGCTACTGTTGGTGATGATGGTGTATTAATATTCCCCAGTATCTGCTGTTCATCTTCCAAATCCAAATTCGCCATACTAACTTGATACCGTTGATCATCACCATTGTTGCTACAACCACTGGTGCCACCACATTGAGATGTTTCGGTCAGAGATACAGGAGAAGGTGTGTCACCAGAGAGATGAATCGCTTGTAGACCTGATAGATATGATGATGCATCCGATTCTCCATTTTTGTTTATCGAGGGTGATGTTGGTAATGGAGTTGCAGGCGTGTAATACATGTACAAGAGATCTTCGAAACTGAGTGTACCAGGATTCATAGAATTAGAGAAGTATTCCTCTGTTGACATTGGTGAAGACGATGATGTGCTATGTGTTATGTCTTCTGTTGCTGGTGTTTCTGGATTAGATCCGCCGATGGTTGGTGGACGTCTATAGCCAAAGTATGAAGGTGATGTTGCATGAGGGTGGAATCCTATAGAGTCGCTCAAAGAAACGACACCCTGATTATTGTTGTCCTGGTTTGCTGCTGATGATGCTGATGATGATGCTGAGGATGGTCCCCTATTATCTGATGAAGGTGCCAACAATGTCCGATTATGTGTATCAGAGTGCAAGGTTGGTATCGAATAGTGAGTCATTTTAGGTGGATAGATATGTTGCTGATAGATATGTTCCGGAGGTAAAGGTTGAATCGTACTACTGTTGCTATCCCACATAATGTCATCTTGATCTTCATTCCTGTAGTTGTCCCCATTTCCATTGCCATTAGTTCCATCTATATCTGTGTCGTGTAATGGTATAGTAATACTTGATGGTGGTAGTAATGGTGGAGATCCATGCCAATTTTGCCTGTTTTCCTGCTGCCAGAGCCAATTGAATCAAATAATAATAAAAGAGAGAGTGAGCATCATTGCATAAACAGAGATAATATTACCATCCGAACGCACCGCGTTATATATATATGTATAAACTACTTACTGATTGCTGTTTTACAAGTTCTGTTGAAGTAGTAGAAGCACGCGAGCTCCCCGAGACCATAACATTCTTGAGTTCCTGCAAAGAGTCGTCATCTCGTAAAGCATCCATCATTGCATCCATCATTGTATACGGAGGAGCAGAAGAAGATAAAAGAGAAGTAGTATCATCCGCAGAAGGTGGTGTCATGGAGTAGCTGGTTGTCGGTTCATCAATTATCATAGGCTCGTGTCTTGTTGTCGTAATGAGAGTGTTTCCGTCAGCACTAGGTGGTTCCACTTTCTTTGTCTTTGCCAAAGTCATTGCCATCATACGCCAAGTCAGGTTTTCCATTCTTGCACCATTAGGAAGATTGTCTTTTGCTTTGGTATATAATCGCCATACTTTAGTTGCCAGAGGATCCTTTTTCGCTTCGTCTGTTATAGTATCGGTGTCATTGTGAGCATTGTGGTGTTGTCTTGGTTCGCGATCAGGGAATATGGTGTCCGATAGTAGTTGATCAGCAGAAAATGTGTGTTTCTTCATTACTAGTAGTAGGTGGTTTGCTTTTTGGTTTTCACTTATTGTAGCAATCCAAGTAATTATTGTAAGAGAATGGTCGGCACTAGGGGGGAGGGAGGGAACAAATAAGGGAAGTGTACCTATTTTGGAATGAGACTGAATAAACAGGTCCTCCAAGTGGTTTTAACTGGTGAGTGATTAATAAAAAGTGGATATAATGGTATAAAGGGAAAGAAAGAAGAAGAAAAAAGAGACACGAAAACGATCCATATAAATTATTCCTTTAGTTTTCTATTTTATTTTTTAAATCCCGACGATCTCCTTGTTATGCTCCCTCAAGTTCAGCTTTTTGGATGCATGTGACAAAGAAGTCGAATGTATTCGCACAGTGCTCCATTATAGTAAATAGAGTTATAACATTTACCATCGAAATAAAATATACCTTCAAATCATACAAGAGTATGATGCCCGATCCTCTCTATTAGGAGGAGGAGGAGGGGGGCGAATATGTCAAAATTCAAACTCTCTCTCTTATCTTTGTTACATACAGATGATATGATAAAGAACAAGGAAGAAGAGGGAGACGGGAGACAGCTGATATCAGAACATTTTTCGATCTTTTTGTGAGTAGGATTGTGTGTACCAATAGTATTAATCGGTTATACACTTGTTTCCATCGATGGAGATGTCAGATGTTTCATCAATATTAGCTCTACAATGCAAAGCACCATCTAAACCAACATTTTCTTATCAAGGTCATTTCCTTTTTTGAACTTCGGCGTTTCCATCGCACCCGATGGCGGGAGTTAAAACCGGTAACAAGAATAAAACAGGGTAATGATATTTCTAAATCAAGTGGATTTTCTTTAACTTGATGAGCTCTAGTGATTTTCAAATTCCGATCTTTATGCTCAGGGGTAAATTTCAGGTCCCGTTTTTTTGTATCACCGTAAGTTTGCAGTTTCATTTTCGTTTTTTTTTTTTTTTTTTTTTTTTAAAAGGAAAAAAGAGAGCTATCAGACTGCAGCTCTTTCCGTGCCATGTCCTTGGAATAAAGCGAACAGGCGAGATCATCAACTACTGAAGTCAACCCTGAGAGTCATCTACAGTACACTTCACTCATAGGAAAGTCTGCTAAGCGTCATCCACTAGCTTGACGAATTGGTCTAGTTTAAGAAACGTAGAACGGTAATGTACTGTATACAGATCCTGTAGAGTACGGTCACTAAAGAAAAAAATTCAAGGTGCTGGAAAACTCGGCCTTTTATAGCTTTCAGACGTTGCGAAAATTTTTCTTATTCCACTCCTGGCCAGCGAACCAATCAGGGTGCTTGTAACAGGAAAAAAAAAAAAAAAAAGTGACACTTTTCTGTAATTGGGATCGATCAGATGTAGAACACTTCTTCAAAATAGGCACATGTTCTCATTTCATATGCAGTCTATCTTATAAACCATCCTATTGCGCAATGTGTAGCTTGTTTCAACTACACAAATTGCTTAAAAAAAAAAAGAGTACTGTATAGGCAAGCTCACCGCGGAATATAATTTCAAATCCCGCCATATATGTATGCGATCCCTTCTATTTTTCCCCTTTCTTTCTCTTGTTTTTCCTCCAATGTCCGCCGAGCACGATCTGTTGAAAACCAAACATGCTTTACAGAAAGCAATAGACAATGATAACACTCAGGTATGCTTTAAACTAAACTTGATGCCTTACTTTTATATTTAGTAATAAAGGTTACTATTGGACTTCGTGATATTGTCGGTTGAATACTAACTTTGATTGTAATAGGACATACTTGATATTATAGAGCAATTGGCCACTGTCAAAGCCACCCAAGATTTGCTAAAGGTAAAACATATACTGGTATCAATTCAGTACTGACCTCAGCTGTGTTTAACTTTATCATTCTAGAAAACGGACTTGGGAAAGGTCTTGGGTAAACTACGATCACACTCAAGCACAAAGATATCACAGCGGGCAAAAGGCGTGGTCAAGAAATGGAAAGAGGATGTCGTTGGAGCAGCGCCTTCCAAAAAGTCGTGGTCTTCTTCTTCTAAAGGTAAAATAAATTGTCTCAGGAAAACTCATTAATGCGGTGTGTCCCATTGATCTATTTTGCTTTAGCTTCCTCACCGACCTCTTCACCACCTAAAACACCTACTAGTCAACAGTCACTCAACTCTGATACACCAAGGACGATCAAATCGGATGAAATGGCATTCGCAAGTACTGGCAACACACCTAGGGATAAGACAATTGAACTGATGTATAACTCTTTGGCTCTGGACAGTTTTGCTGGTAATGTAGAGAATAAGAGAAACCAACAGATGACTAATCCTTTCTTTTTTAGATTCTGACCTACTATTAAAACGAGCCATGGCCATTGAACGTACGGTATTTACATCTATTGGACAGGTGGATGGTGACTATAAATCCAAGATCCGATCTCTCTCACTGAATCTGAAAAACAAAAGCAATCCTGGTTTACGTGAAAGCACGGTCAGCGGTGAATTACCGATATCCATACTATGCACTATGTCTGTGGAGGTAATGATCAAGAAAAGAAAAAAAAAAAAAGGATGATTACTGATTAGATATTGATTAAATATACATGTAGGATATGGCATCTGAAGAATCCAAGGCCCGTGATCGACAATTGGCGGAAGAAGCACTATTCAAGGCACGAGGCGCTGGTACGGCTCAAGCAGAAACGGATATGTTTATTTGTGGTAAATGCAAGAAACGAAAATGTACCTACTTCCAAATGCAAACAAGAAGTGCGGATGAACCTATGACAACCTTTGTTACTTGTATTAGCTGTAATAATAGATGGAAGGTAAAGTATATATATATATATATATATAAGGGAAAGAACAATAGGAACATTACTAATCTTCTAGTTTTCTTTATCTCTAGTTTTGTTGAATGATAATAATAAACTCTTTTTTATTTTAACTCTACCCCTCTTTCATTTGTTTGATGTCTCCTCAACCTAATTTGTGGTTGTTACACAGGCCCTGTCATTTCGTCATATAAATTCATTTTACTTTATTTTTTAGTCTCCTCCATTCCCACTTCTCTTTTACTTCCCCCCACCTTTTTTTTTTTTAAACAACACAACAATGTCAACCGATCTGGATCTAGTCCTACAGGATCTTGAAAAGCAAGTTAATGACTTTTCTTTGGTAAGGAAACAAAATAGATATTCTTTACGTGAAAAATGTACTAACTTTGGTTTTTCCTCTTAGGACATTACTGGCACTACTAATGACTCTATACAATCAAACATGGCACATTTACAATCTCGACAACTTGACACCAATGACGATGGTGGTAATTTGGGTACCCCTTTGACAACCTCGAAAAACCAGGCCTCTCCGAAATCAATAGGTCTTGCAAGAACACTTAGTGCTACTGGAACAAGAAAGTTTCCAAAGAAACTGATACCTGATGAACCTATTCCTTGTCTTCCACCACAAGCTTCCATCTCTTCTCCGACAAGCGTCAACACATCTTTGCCTTCTTCTCTTGCTTCCAATTGTGTCACCAAGGATGTCACTACAGCAAGTTTGCAACAAGGGGTGCCATTGACAATGGTAAGAAAAATCAAGAATGTATTACTTGTCATTAATACTCTTTTTTTTTTTTTTTTTTTTGCTTCTTTGCGTAGCACTCAGTATTAACTCACCACAATGAAACTAGACGGGGCACGACAAGGCAACATGGCGACTCTCCCCAGTATCATCACCAAAGTACAACTCCAACAAGTCCCGAAAAATCGATAATCGCACCAACGAAAACGATGGCTACTCGTATCTTTATCGAAAATGCGACTACCTTTAAGATTGTCCAGATGACAAATGTGCTAACAACAGCAATGGTGATCCAGTATTTGAAGCGGAAGGGACTTTTGGACAATAGCGAAGATTGGACTTTATTTGAAATTGCTAATAGTCATGGTGTTGGTAAGATAGAACATAAAAAATGTGTATCACAGTATGAATATTTAACTCATCTCTTTATTAGAACGACCACTCCGACTATGGGAAATTGTGATGGACATTACTTGTTGCTGGGAACAGAATGTTAACAATGCTTTACTGGTCAAAAAGTATAACTATTACGGATCTTTGACTATGAATGCTATCAATCATCGACCTTCACCTATCCATGGCTGGCTCAACATTGAATACAAGAAGGGAAAATGGCAAAAGCGCTACTGCTTCATCAAGGACAATACCATACATTATGCAAAAGACAGCAAGGTAAGCTTATCAATCTCATCATCATTCGGCGGGTATTGAATATCTGTTAATTGCTTTTTTAAATAGTGTGCAAACTCAGCGATATTTTGTCCTTTGGCTGGTTTTGACGTTTACACCTTACTTCAACCATTATCCACTTGTCCAACACCATTTGCCTTTGCTCTACGTGCACAGAATCGGGCGGCTATATTCGAAAAGGAATATGACTACATTCGTCTACTCGCTGCCGAAAATCAAGAAAACATGGAAACTTGGGTGCTCGGTATTCGCCAAGCAAAGGTAACCGAAAAGTCGGATTCTGCATGTGTTTGTGTAATACCAACTTCTTTTTATTCAAATAGAGTATCATCCATTATCAAGAATATCCAGAACGTGTACAAAATCCATTGGCACCTTTAACAACAACATCTTTAAACAGTGGTGGTGAATCAAACTTGAGGCGACATAAATCCACTAGGCGGGAACAAGGGACTCAAGATACCAGTTGCAACGACGATCGACTCAAGGGCATATCTCATGGCGAACCAACAACGACCCGGCGTACCACGGACGAAGCTATCAAACGCAAGGCATCAACACGAGGATTATCTAGAAACCCCACCACATCAAGACACAGAGAACATCCTTCACCTCATCAGCATGATCCAATAGTATCACCCATAACGGCGGATGAAGGAATCAGCAGCAACATGAATGGATCTCATACACTGGTACATATAGAGGACAAGGTGCAATTCTCTAAAGGATCTCTACTTGCTCATGGAATATCAACATCAACCAACCCCCATTCGCCACCACAGCAAAATAGCAGTAGAATCATGATGTCTAGGTCAAAAAGTACTCGGGAAACAAGCGCCTCTCATCAACAACCAAAGTCTCAGGTCGAAGGTACCATTCTATCCCACCATACCTCCATTCGCCGAAAAGATCGCAACCAACATCGATACCAGCATGATGTACCATTACCAAACACCAGTGCGATCATGACTTTATCTACGGGGAATCCATTGTCAACCACTACCTCGCCTACACATAGTACCAATCCGACATTACTACAACTAAATAATACACCTGAACGATTCCACACTCAAACACTTTTGAATCGACAAATGAAACCGTTATTGAACTTTGATCAAGAGGTGTCCTTGGATCAGCGTCGCTCATAAATAGGATTTTGGATACAATAGATATAGACTTGCCACTTTTTAGATAACTGGATATTATTAATTAATAATAATATTAATAGTGTAATTGGACATTTATATTACTTTGTATGCTGTATGTTTATAAATAAAACCAGAGTCATTACCTCTCTTTTGTCTTTGTGCCTTGATCATGGATGCTGGATGTCGGGATTTGAAAAAGAAAAAAGAACAAATACAGATTTCATCAGTCGGTGAACGCTTCTTTCTTTCTTTATTTTATTTTGAATGCTACAGGAATGGGTCAGTATATAACTTGTCTACTCTCTCTTCTTTGACCTTTGACACTTTAAAAATGTATAGATTTATAATCAAGACATCACGGCAGATCCCTTTGATTCCTTTTTAAAGCGTGAACAATGTGTGGACCTTTTATTAAACAAGGTAAAACAAGAAACTACAATTCCTTCCCCCCTCCCATTTTACTCAACTTGACTTGCTTGTATTATAGACTCTGACAACCAGTGATCTGGACTCTTTGGTGGAAATGGTTGTGTCTTGTCCAGAGATCGAAAAGAGCGTGTTTTACTTGGACGTTTGCCACTGGATCTTTAAGGATGGCAGACGACATGTTGGCGACTATACTCACCCTGTATATGAATTACTTGCCAGTTTCTCTCGAATACCAAATGACAATATAAGCAAATGGCTTGTACGACAACTGCGGGCGACTGACGAGGTAAGCATTCCCTTTTTCTCTTTTTAAACCTTGATTAATCATTTTTTACAATTGGAAGAAACACATAGTACCGTACTTGGTTTGGATGATTGATGTACTTAAACTATCATCAATAACTGACGAAGGTGGCCAATTATTGTCAAAAGTGGAATATTGTTATAAACCTTGGCTTTCCTTGGTGATGGACTTTTGGCAACATACTCACATTACAGTTGTGCGACGATCCATGGAACTGATGCATAGATGGATGATACAACAACATAATTTACAACTAATTGTAAGTATACCCCTTTACTTTATACTGTAATCTTACTCACTTCTCTTCTACATATATATATATATAGGACATGGATGTAATCAAGAAATTGATTGACTATATTGATTTATGCAAAAGGACCTTATCACCATCTCAATTGGCTGCACTTGAAGATCATTACAGGACAGACTTTTTTTATCAACCTATTGGATCGCCACCTATGTTGACATTAGATCGTGAATGCTTGAACTGGTTAATACAAATTATTGTGGCATCCATACATACCGTTGTTCGACAACAGCCTGACGAAACTCTACTATTGGAGACCACATTACAACAAGCCATGGCGTCTTTTACTGGTAAATATGGCTTGATTCCACCTTTTTTTTTTTTTTTTTTTTTTTTTTTTTTTTTTTTTGGAATCGATAAACAGGTAAACTAACATTCTATTTCTTTATTTTTCCCCGAATAGACTCTACACCCTCAACTCGATTTATATTGGAATTCATATCAAATACATGTGGTAGCAACGATCAAGTCTTGATACGATTACAGCTGGATATTTTGGACATTCATCTTTGCCTCGATCGACACACCAGGGACAGATTATCAACTTCAACCTCATTATTCCAACTTTTTACGCCTTTATTATACCAAATCAACCCACACACCATGTTTATCTACTTTTTATATCGAACGGGGATGGATCATGAACTGGTGATTGATCTGTTAATGTCTGACGAGACGGATATGCTACTCTATTTAACACGTTATCTCAAGCTTGTGGAACAGCACCCTCATGCCTTTATTGAAGCAGTGGATCAGGTCTTGATGGATACTAACAGTAATGATGATGATGAGGATGATGGGATCCACACTGTGATGGGATTGCTTTATCAAGTTTGGGTGGTGATACGATCCGATCTCTTCCCATACAATGCATCCGTCTTGGCTCGTCGTATTGACTCGGTGTTGGAATGTTTAAAACAGGCTTTAATAGAATAGATTTAGTATATAACCCTCTTTGTTAATATGAAATAATAAACATATTTGTTATGAAATTATAAACACAACCAAATCTGGCGGATCTAATCATTTTTGATAGACAGGAAGAATTCTTTATTACATGCAAAATTAAAATGATATAGGTACTGATGATTCTTTTTGAAGGTAGGTAAGGGGGTTGATCAAAAGTTGATAGGCGGGTGATCGTGAGAATCGAAAAGACCTAAATTATCTCTTGTCTCATTCCAGCTCTTGGATTACGGGGAAGGTTCGCACGACCGCTGTTACGAAAGGTCAAAAAAAAAAAAGCATGAGTATGCAATCATATAATACATCTCTTTTTGTTTAGACTCTTACCCTACTGGTTTGTTGGCGTAGAGTCTCATCCCATGGTTGTAATGTCCCCAATGATCAACTAAAAAAAAAGGCGGAGTTGCGGGATTTGAATTCGCATGAATGGCTCACATAGTATTTATCACCTTACCTTGAACGGGTGGTGGAACAACCACAGTAATAGTGGTGACAGCCACACTGTCTTGATCATTAACATAATAGTAATCATCGTTTTCTTCTTCGAATGTACGATGAAATTGCTGTAACCTGATGGACGGAACCAAGCGGATCCCTCCGCCGGCAAGATGAGGAGTAGTTGACGACCCTGTGAGAATCTTGATGCTAATCGAATGATGACCAGGCTTTAACAAAACCTGACCCTTACTAAACCGTCCCTGTTGATCAACCATTGCCAAATCGGGCGAGTCTGCATAAATGACGGATTCGTCCTCATTCATCGTGTTATTAGGTGGAGCCGTTTTACCCAGCGATCGACCTTGATCGAACAATTGGAACACCTCTCCCGGTTCCTTGTAATCGATCAATTGTAAAATAGCCTCCTTATCGAGATCGAAATCAAAGATTTCACGGGCCATCATATCCCCCGCTCCATTCATGCGAAGGGGCGGAGACCAATTGAAGAGAGTGAACTTTTTTTCTGAGAGTGATAAAGACAGAGTGGATTTGGTCGAAGATTGGTTATATAAGGTGGCAAGTGGTGATAGAGATGGTATATTGGAGGATTGAGCTACTGCTGAATGATATGGTATTATCATACCAGTGATTACAAGTACAACAACAAGGAATAATGACATGAAGAAAGAAAAAAAGAGTAAAGTGGAATTGAGTTGGTATCAGATATTAATTTGACAATCAAGGTTTTTTTGTGTGTGTGTGTGTGTGTGTGTGTGTAATTGGAGTGGAGGAGAAGGAAGAGGAGGAAGTTTTTATGTTCAAATAAGGGTCCACAATCGATAAAATCATATAGGGAATGAATACCTTACCCTTTCTAGTCAGTCAAATACAAAATAAATCAAAAAGATGGAATGTAAATTTTATTTTTCTTTCATACAGAATAAGGTGTTTGTGTGTATAAGTTTAAAAGATATGCTTTAAATTTTGTTTATTTGTCAATATATGTTATCATCTATGTCTACTCTATAACTATATCAGGGGGGGGGATAGGGGAGGGGTAGTTCCGGACTAGTTGTGTGTTCTTGGTTGGTGGTCCACTACAGTTACTGGTGAGATCATTTCCAATTGTTCCTTTTCAAACTCGGTCGCCGGTCGTTTTTCTTCAATGTAATCCGAGAGTAACATTCCCGCCGTGGCGAATACCATCCCACCTATCAATCGTCACAGACAATCAATCCCAAGAGAGAGAAAGAAAAAGTTAAAAAGACCATCCTAATCATTACTAACCCAGCCACCCTTGTTTTTTTTATCCCATTACTTACCTACACCTAACCAGATTCTTGTTTTTGGTGTCAGTGCCTTGTAAGATCCCCAGAGACTTTTTCGTTGCATTCTATATGGTTAGAAGAAAGTGAAAGAGAAGAGAAAAAACAAACCAAGGTCCGTTCGAAACTTACATTTTTACAAAATTGAAATCCCGCATTGAGTCGGTGGGTCCCAAATGAGAAGAAATAAAAAAAAAAAAAAAAAAAAAAAAAAAAATGCGGCTCCTGCCATTTTTTCTTTCTCTTTTGCTTTTATTTACTTGATGAAAAGCTTGACGATTCTACTCTTCTTTATATTATATTACTCAAGGTAAAAAAAAAAAAAAAAAAAAAAAAAAAGATATTAGATAATAACCAATAAGAAATATGGATCCTATATGAAAAGACGCTAATCTTTAGTATAATGAAATAGTTTAACGACTTTTGTCTTGGCAATATGGCTCGATAAACGTGCACCTCCTTTCCCACAAACTGGTAATCTTCCAGCTCGACTTGGCAATTATACCCATTCTCATGAAAATGTTGAAAAACCCACCTACACTTGCACTTCACGAGGGGATTGCGACGTCTGTAATTCACTTGAAAAGGTAATCACATTATAAACAACATGGGATCTTTGTAGCTCACTCAAGTACTCTCTCTCTCTCTCTCTCTCTCTCTCTCTCTCTCTCTCTCTCTCTCTATAGAAAACGGCACCTTATTGTGCGGAATACGGCAACAAAGAACCAGTACATTGCGAATGGGATGATCCAAACTGGATGACCAACAAGAACGATACCTCCTCCGACCATGATGACGATATGATTAGCCTACCGACCTATCGAGCTTGTCCTTATGTCAAGAAAATCGAAAACTGGCGACTCGTAAAATTTGAGGTAAAAAAAAAAAAAAAAAAGCTTTAACAAGTAAGGGTGTTAACTAGTTTCTCTCTCTCTCTCTCTATTATAGATCATCAACTTTATTATAGCGGCATTATCATTGACGGTCTTTATCTGGAGACAACGCAAACTAACAAGGGACAAATATCAGCAATTGGCGGAAAGAATTGGGACATCCACTTCAACATAGTCAAACGTTATTACACACATAGCCATCCCTCCTTATTTAGAATAGTTTACACATAGCACTAGTCATCCATCTTTTAACCCTGTATACAATCACCACACATTCTTGTATAATCATCTTTTTATTATTTATTAATCTAATTAAATGAAATATTGTTTGGCTTTATTACCCAGTAATATGTCTATCTACACAAATAACAACATAATGTATGGAGGAGAAGGAGGAATAAAGAATGGATCAATGTATAAAGATTAAAAGAGGTAAAATATTAGTAGTATATACAAAAGGTGTAGAGGGGGGAATCAATTAGTCGGAGTGGATATATTCTGATATGGTGGAGATGATGTGTTTTTGCCAAGTAGGGTGCATTAAAAAGGAAGCATGATCAAGACCAGTCATCATTTCAGTATTCATACCCTGTTTTGACAAGTAAGAGTAGATTTGAGGCGAATTGACAATGTTATCACATTCAGACAGATAGATCTTGGTGTTACGGGGCATGGTGGTAGTTGCCAAAGTCGCAGTTGATCCAATCCTAGAGTTCCTTTTAACATTCTTTCTTCGTCGTTCGTCATTGATGGGTGTGACAAATAAGGCACATTGGAACCAATGAAAGTGTCGAGAGATGTAGTAGGATATATAAAGTTCGCTTGCTGCAAAGTATTTGACAATTGATTCACTGGCAGTTTGCGGTGTTCGGTAGACAAAGTTGGTGCAGCTAGAAAAAAAAAAAAAAAAAGAATACAAGGAAGAAAGAAATAGAGCATTAGTCATTTTCAACAGCAGATTAATTCTACCCTATTTCATTCTCCGGGTCCTATCCCTCCTTTTTTAGAGTAACTTACAGATCCTTATAGTGTAACATGAAGCATATGGGATCCAGTAATACCACACCGGCCACCGTTTTAGGCAAGTGTTGCAAAGTCCAGGAAGCAACCGCGGTCCCGAGAGAGTGACCAACAAAGACAGCATGTCTACAATCATGGCGACGAAGCATTTCTTGTATATCGAGACCAATTTCCTCCATCGTAGGTACGTCCTCCACACATCGCATAGATACAAAGGGGAGTTCGATACAAAAGATGGGAGCATCTAGTTGGACCAGTTGATGAATAAAAGGCGCATAACACATCAGTCCCGCACCAATCCCATGAATAAAAAGAATAGGCGTTTTGTTGCGATCACCATCACGGAACCAATAAGAGATTCGTTCTTCTTCTTCGTCGTCGTTATCTTGGTTGGTCTTGGTCGGTTGATGATAGTGGTTTAGTTGATGTTGTGGCTGTTGTTGTCGGTGACGTTTGGGCGGATAAGAAGAAGATTCCACCGGGTTCCAGAGTAGATTAGAATGGACTGCTTCCGGACCATATTTCTTCATACCATAACCAAATTGTAAGACCATCGTTCCATAGAATAGTGTCATCAATTGAATACCAATATAAAAGACAAGAGGACGATGATAGGCATTAACAGGATCTAGGTTGATGCGCTTGGAATGCAGGTGTTCATTGTAACCAACGGGGAACTTGACTTGGAAAGTAGATTCTACTTCGTTAGTCATCCATTCGACCTCCTTTAAAAGATCCGGATGTTGTAAGACATCTTCCAAAGGTGCTGTAAAGAATGCCCATGATAACCTGTTTTAAAAGTATAAAAAAGAAAAGGGGGTAAGTAACCATCTTATGGAGGAGAGAATAAAAGGAGAAGAGGGCTCTTCTTTTTTTTTTTTTTTTTTAAGCAACATTACCATTCAATGACATTTTCCCGGTAAATTTCATCAAATTCAGGCATTACAGAGTTATCATCCTTTTTCGTAAACCAACCAGGTAACCATTCTTGGACAGAGTCGACAGTGGAGATACAGAGTGAGACCAAACTTCTTCGTTCCTTTCGAGTGAGCGAGTTGATGATACTGGGACCAATCTGTTGCATACGGTTACGAGTGATTTGGAAAAAGATATAAAACATCATTTCTGTAGCAAGCCAATAGTGAATAGTCGTTGGTAAGAGATAGTAGTGGTCACCATCCTCTTGACCTGTCATCAAGTAAGGTAAAGGAGTTTGGACATGTGAGACATAAAGATAATAGATAAAGTAAACAAAGGCACATGGTGCAAGAGATGTTTGACATAGAGCTACAAAATAAACGACAAGTCTTGTTATAGGGTGATCTGGAATCATAATGTTAATGAGGACATAAAATGACAAAAAGGGAAGAAGAAGGTTAAAAAAAAAAAAGAGGACAAATTTTATTTTTAAAGGATTTTATTCAAACACCGCACCCCAAACCGTCCAACATGTCAAATCATCCCCCCCCCATTATTATACAACCCACTGTCCCCCCCCCCTTTTTTTAAGATAGGGGATCAAATACATTACACTAAATCTATACTAATGATTATATATTTCCCCATCGACGGTCCAGCGTGTACTAAGGTAGTTGGGCTTGACATGATCCAAAAAGTGTTGTCTCCAAGTCTTGATAAATAGTTCCAAATGAGGCCATCGTTCCTTGCCATTGTCGGTGATATGCTCCATTGCCATAATTTGCCGGATCACAAAAGTCCCGTGGTCGATAAAGTCGGGACCACGATAAACATCCTCCAGTTTACTGCATTCTTCCAACACTGCCAGCCAAGCCAAATGATCCTCTTGATTATTGTTGCCACCACCATCATCCACCTGCGTCATGTGTGTTTGTTGATATGCCTTGACCACTTGCACCAATTCTTCTAGACGTTCTTTAGGTATTTTTGCTGCTGATCGTAATAATGCTGTAGCTGCTTTTCGAGCTTGTCTATTTTCAACATTATGAATCCATCCTTTTCCCTCCAATGGACAATCATATTGCTTGGCCAATTCCTTTTTTAGTTGTGTTGCTTTATCTTCGTATACATGATGACATTGTTTACAAAGAAGGAGTATATCGCGACTCTATACTATCAAACGTTAGTTCCACTTGCTCCTTGTTTTGCTTTTTTTTTTCTTCTCCTTACCGATTTGGATTTTATACAAAGAGGCATGGCTCGTCGATACATATCTGGAACTACACCACGTCCCCAAAAAGAGTTAGTTTAGATCCTTCTATAGTCTACGTAATATATATATATAGTAAAGTGCTTACCTACATGATGCATAGTTAGCAGTTCTTGAGAGTTACACCCTACGCAAGTGTTAGTACGATCTTCCACCATGTAATCCCCTTCACTGTGTCCGTTGCCCTTGGTTTCAAACGTCAGTTGTATGGCCCGATCTCCATGGTCAGGGGCAAGTTTCGCTAGTTCCCGTATCAGGTACCATTTTGCCTTCTTCCTATTCATATAGAATATTAAAACAATGAGTATAAGCAAAGGTTAGTTGTTATTCATACTTACTCGTTGCACCTAAACATCAATTTATCCAAACGAGAATACACTTTCCAGTTTTCATAGATCGTGTTGGTTTTCTTTGTTTGCATCACAATAGGTTTCCGTTCCGCAGGCATATTAATGGATGGGGCAATAAGATCACAAGTTTTAAAAGGAGGGTAATGTAGGAGAATTAAAGGAGATGAGGGGTGAAGGAACAAGTTGTCGGTTGATTACCCAGTTGAGAGAAGAGGAAGAGGAAGAAAAAGACGGAGAAGGAAAAAAAAAAAAGGAAAGCGACTTTTTTTTTTTTTTTTTGTCAGGTGTTTTAAATCCCGCCACTTTATCTTTTAAAGTCTTGACAGGTGGCCAACTAGAACTGATCACATACAAAAGTGTAAGAAAAAGAAATTGTCTTCATTGACTATGTTTCGGTGAACGACTGAAGCGTTATACACTACTTTTCACTTGTTATGATACTCCTATTGATCGCTTACAATGACAATGAAACCGTCCCAGTAACTCATTGGTTATTAAAGTCCCGATATACTCCTCTTTTTGACTATTTTCCAAAGTATTTGAACCCAGACATCCCTTTTTATAAGCTCATTTTCTCACTGTATCCCTTAGTGTTCATCAGTCACTTTGTCCGAAAGTGTTGAATCTTGATGATGGTAGCACAATGTAGTGTGTCGAAATCGTATGTATACAGTATTTAAGACCAACCTTTTCCCTCTCTTCCTTTTTTAATGTGTGTACAAATTATTCAGAGATTCGGAAGCAAAGAAAAGGGCATGAAATTAAAAGGTGACCTGCATGAATGTCGGGGTTAGAATTCTGTATTGTTACTATCCAAGTTTAAATCCGTAGTTTACATTTGATTCTTTCATATGACTCCTTGATGTTTTCAAATCCACTATGACATTCATGCATGAAAAAAGAAAAAAGAAATTTCAAGTTTTGTTGAGCACTCACCCCTCTTCTATTCCCTTTCCCCCCCCTGCCTTGGGATTGAAAACCAACACTGCAAGTAGGAATTGCTTTTACAAGGCAGTCAACGAGCTAAACCAAAAGACATGGCGATGGACATTGTCGTTTAGATACCACAAATGAGAAAGGAAAGAATGTACCTTGAAAAGATCTTCCGTTGTCGGGATTTGAAAAACACCCTGAAACCCAAACAAGTTGACTTTTCGGGGGAACTTTTTTTTTTTTACTGCACACTTTCTTTCACTTTTATTTTAATCCTTCTTGCACATCTTCCATAATAACCCGCCCGACTCATATAGACTGGTAGGAACGAATTTAACAAAACTGATATAAACAAAAGTCAATACTAATGATGTGACCTTCTTGAAATGGGACTTTTACTATCCCTTTGTAGATGGCACTCAAACGAAAAAAGAATAACTCAATACTCACAAGCAACACGGAATAACAAAGTGAAACGATGATTGCCATCTTGAAAGGACTGGCATTTTGGTACAAGGCAAGTTGCAATCAATGATAACAGACTAGGGAATAACAGAAACACTTTTTTTTTTTTTTTACTACCAGGTATAGAAAGGCCCCACTTTGAACAACAAACAGACAGGCTACCTGATGGTGACAAATGGAATAGTAAGTGTATAGTGTAAAAACATGGATAGGAATAAAAAAATATATATATATTTACCATCTCTTTTTTTTTTTCGTTTTAGTCAATGTATAGATACAGTCTTGTGATCAGTGGAAGACGGTGATCTCACATTGTCAAACAATGGCTTCATTGCGGATGATTATAGTAGGTAAGACAAAAAAAAAAAAAAGAACATACTGACTCCCTCCGTCCGTGATCTCCGAAGATACAAAATCACCATTATGGCAGTTTTCACAATGATCACGGCTTATATTTTGTGTCTAGGAATGAACAGGTGTCTTTCCTTCTTGGGCCTTTGTGCTCGATCGTAACAAAAGAAACCAATGAAAAAATGGATACTTGACAAAGACGACTAGTTTTGGGAAATTTGGTGAATCTCAATGATCCGACGCCTGGAATAGTCCTTGCCATGTGGGTGGTCTTTTTATCAGGTAAAGCATTCTTCTCTAAAACAGACACTAAATGTGATCTTATTGTAATTCATGTCTTGAGTCATAGATTTGGTGGGTATTATGCAATACATGGATGTGAAACAAACCAACATATATCAAAATACTGGAAAATGACAAGGATGATAACATGATTTACTTTTATTAGTTAGTCAGTGAAGCTAACGTTAAAGGTGGATACCATCCTAATGGAACTGGATTAAATCTGGGCTCGGCAGGAATTCAAATTAAACGGGCGGCGGATCTTTTAAATCAATTCATGCCGCGATATACTAGCCATTATATCATTCTTATGCTTAGCACACTATGATGACATCTGTTTAAATAAAACTAATAAATACTGTATGGGTTGTATCTTTTAAATGTGTTGGGAAATACTACTTTATATGCTAATGACAAAGGATCGACAAATCTGTTTGTCTTGATCACTTGTTTGTTTTTGCTTATCATCGTACGATATAAGAAGACTTTGATGATTGTCACAAAGGATCTTTTCCCCCACGTATCACGTTACACATACTGTCTATTGTTTGATTATATACACGCATTTGTAGGCTGGAGGTCGAGACAAGATGAAGTGGATTTATTGGGATACATAAAAAAAAGGGGGGCATATATATATATATTAGTCTATAAACATAATAAACAAAGAAATGTAATGGATAGTAAATAGCATAAATGTCAAAACGGGTGCAATGCGCATAAAAGATGGTATAAAATAATATATAAAGATGATCAATGTATATGTAAAAAATGTACTGTGGATTGAAGATGATGCCAAATTATGTAGATCTGACACTTTTTTTTTTCTTTTCTATGTGCATCGTCGGATATCATAGTAGTGTCCACCACAATATAACGAATTGGCTAAAGAGCAATAATAGACTTGACCAATGGAAGCATTAATCCAGCCTTCACCCGAACAAAACCAGATCTTTTCAAGTTGTTTTTGAGATGAGACATCAAATGAGTGCCATCTCGATCCAGCATAGTACATCCAAGAGACCATTGTATTGATTGTAAAGAAGAAGAAGAAAGTAATAGATCAATGTAAAGCGGGGAGGGGAGGATGAAAAAAGGTGACCTTTTATATACTTTTTTCCCTCCTCATCATTACTGGAGAGTTTGTGTTATAGGGAAAAAAAAAAGTGAGTCTGACAGGTTATTTTTAGACTCAATACGATCACTATTCCGTACCTGGACGGGATCTGAATTTGCATAAGCGTTTCCCTTTTTCATTTCCCGCCGCATAGGCAGAGTATTCCACTGTGTCAAACGCACTTGACCAAGCCCAAAAAAGTATACAAGTGGCGTTCATGAAATGGGAGCCCAAAATAGATACTTTTTATTTATTTTTTTTGGTTTGTGACGATAAAGTATTATTCCAAGCCAAATCGAGGGATGATGAAAGACAAAAAAAAAAGCTTATAGATGGGATGTGAACGCCACAGTGCCTTTATTAGGATGATCCAGATCCAGAGTTGTTCAGCCTCTTCTGCGGCAATTGAATATATACCAAAAAGAGAATCACCCGCTTTTTTCCTCTGGCTTTGCAAGATTTGACAAAGTCGGGCAAATTCCGATAAATAGGGTGGTACAAGACACATCATTACTCAATACAATGGTCCGGGCGTATGCTCTTCTGAGCACACAATGCTCCGAATAAATCCTAGACGCGGAATTATTATCCCTAAAAATGTGTCATAAATGAAGTTTTTTATTTCGATGAATAAAGTACAAGAGATGTATGGAGAATGATGGGAGAGTTAATGCTAAGTGTGTGAGTAAGGGAAATGAATGCTATAACTAGTGATTATAAGAAGAAGAAGAATATAAAAAAAAAAAAGTGTCTAATACTACATAATAAGGGAAGGGAGTTCAAGATGAGTTGGAATGCATGCATTCGACAATCACTTGATCCCACCACATAAATCGATCTTTTGCCGGTAAGATAACTAAACTAGATTCCATTTCGTTCAGAGATAGGTACTTGTTGGTGGTGAAAGCTGATGGTTGTTTTTCAGACACATCCACGGATACAGGCTGTCGGATTCGTTTGACCCGAGGTGGAGGTGGTAAAGAGGTCATCATATCCAAGCGTATACTGCTGTGTTTAGAGTTGGTACCACTGTTGTCATTACTGCTTGCTCCGCCACTATGGTTATGATACATGTTATTGTTGTTGTTGTTACTGCTGTGATAATCGTTTGTTCCCAGTTGATCATCTCCGTTTTGCTGCTTGTAATAGTAGGTTGGTGTCGAAAGAGGGGCAAAGTTACCATAAAGAATTTGTTGTTTCAATTCATCCGCCCAGCTAGATTGTGCCATTGTTGTTTTTTGATATTGATCCACAGCACGTTGAGTGATAGCATGGGCCAATGATAATCCAAGAGGACACGGGATGCAGCGGATCGGCTCGGTTGATGCATGTTGTTGAATCGCCGCCACAAGTCCCCGAGTACGCAAACATATCCGAAACAATATCAATGTGCAGGGTCCAGTGGTGAGTGCAAAAGAGGGAAGGTCCAGTACTTCTGCTTGTAAAGTGGCGCCGGATAATCCCAGATGCAATCCATTTGCGCCAATGGCGTTTACTAGTTTTTTGCTGGCCATTTCCATTGCTTTTGCAAAGCGTTGAGTTACAATTGAGACTTTGTTGGTATTAGAGACTGTTGTGTGTTGAGATGATGAGGGTGAGACCGTAGAAGAAAAGTTCTGAGTATGTTGTTCTTGTTTTAGGTGATAATGGTTCATGCTGATTAGGTCGTCATTAGGGTTCGTTATAGATGAGCTTGTTTTGATAGTGGTCGAAGTACTGGTATACCCAGCAGAGTCAATGGTAGAGGCGTTTAAAGTTTGAAGCGTGTTTGTCGAAGATGGACCCATAACCAAGCTGGGACGTGGTTGAAGATCGATGTATTTGTCCATGTCGGTCATATGATTCAAAGGTTCATTATCAAAGATATCATACAAGCATTGTTTTTCTTCCGGCAAGAGGTGTCGCAAAGGTTCGCCCGTATCGTTGTATATCAGATCCACAAGAGGGAATCCATAACGACTGTGTTTGTCCACCACCATTTGCGCGCCATTATAAGCTTGCCCTTCATCAATAAGACCGAGTAAACCAACCATCACCCGAGGAGAAGCAGGACCTTCTAGAGAAGTGGAGCTTTTCGCCAGTAAATGCATGTCACGAAAGTGGCCCAATAAGTAATCGTTTGGAACACACAATTTGCTGGACATGGTATTTGCGATAAAGGCAGTGTCAGCGAATCGGTAGCCTTGAGTCATAAATCGATGTCTATCCTTGTCAGTATCAAGTTGGCGCACAAGTACAATGTGTCGTTCTTCTTCATTATCGGTAGCAGACGAATCACGAGTATTGTTTTGATGTGCCGAGGATTGTTGTTCCTGGTAATCGAGATACATTGCCGATGATGATATATCCTTTTTCCCATTAATAGTGATAGACTCCATTGTGCTGGCATGATCAAATGATGTTGTAGACATGTTTTGTTGTGAGTTGCGTCCCCAGACATCATCGACGGTTTCCGTTGGATTAGGTGGTGTTGTATCGGATAATGCATAAGCATCGTCATATTGAGAGGTGGTGTTGTCGATGTGATTGGATCTGAAGACTTTCTTTATACCCTGTATTTGTTGTTTGGCAGCCACACGTTGTTGTTTGAATAAACTAGGTTGACTAATGGTGTGAGTTTTGAGGACAGATTCGTACATGAGACCCAGCTCAGACGCAGATTCCAGATTCAAGGTTTCCATAAGAGACGAGGTAGCTTCGTGGAACCGTCGTTCAGCGGCATTAAATTCATCCGATCGAGACGTGCGATCGTAATCATCCAAAGTGGGTGTAGTTGACCATTGTGTAACCACATGGAATAGTTGAGCAAATAGTGGATGACTAGCAGAGAATTCCTGTTGAGTTTCCTATTTC